>OX336389.2:591586227-592986035 GCA_946902985.2 Meconema thalassinum | reverse complement strand
TATTTCCACTCAGAATCCATCCAAATCTAGAAGGAAGCAGTACTAACGTGTCTGAGAGGCGTATTGGCTTGTCGTCGAGTATCACCTTCCAATAATGGTCTCCACCTATTAGAAGTTCTATAGGAAGTTCATTGTTGTCATCCTTGGGGTCAGCAAGTCTCAATTTTCGTAAGTGTGACAGGGACTGGACGTCGAGTAGATGAGTCGGATGTGGTGAGTAAACGTTGTCACTGTCAAATGCAGAAATACGCAGAGCAGCCTCCTTGTGTAGTCCACTGATCTTGAGGTCAATGAGTCTGCGAGCTGAAGATGTGTGACAAGATGACTCGAATCCGGTAACTGTCAAATCCTTGTATCCCACGATATTCAGTTGAAGCTGATCTACCCGACTTCGGCTTATGAAGGTTGATTGACTGCCAGCATCCAAAATGCATCGTGTACGTTTTCTCAGACCGGTGGGCCCTGTGATCCAAAATGTTCGCCGTTTGACGATATGTGAGCTGCGGCATAGTAACGTCCATCTTACCCACAGATATTGATGCGGGCTGTTCTCCAGTGCAGATGGAAATATGATGGGATTTTTTGCATTTTGCGCATGATACCTTACTCTTCTTCATGCAGGCCTTCACACTGTGACCTTTATTGAGGCACAAGATGCATCGGTTGGCAGTTTTTAACTTTTCAATCCGGTCAGCTACATTGCGGATCTTCACACTGTTCTGGGCCCAGTGGCCTCGAGTCTCACAGAACACACAGAATTCAGAATACGATTTCTTTGCTTTCATTTCCGTCCGTTTTGACTTTGTGTTAACATGGAGTGTCGCGGCCGTGCCTGAGGAGAAATCCAGTGAACTGATATCTCCTCTGATTTTCTGTGTGATCGCAGCGCCCTCTACCTCCTCGTTCAGGAACTCCGTCAACTTGGTAATGTGACTCTCGGGAATGATCTCTCGTTTGGAATAAATTATCCAACGGCTGACAATACCGTGAGTGAATGCTCGGAGAATTTTAGGGCATAACATCCGCCCGTAATTATCTATATTCTCCCTTAAGGCCCGTAAGGCTTGTACAAGTCTATTGCATTCGATGTACATGGCATTTAGATTAGAAGGAGTATCGTCTGAAATTGGTTGTAAGGCTTCGAGATGGTCAACATGGGCCTGAATGACGCGGTGAGTGTTTCGGTAGCCAGATATTAATATCCGTTTTGTTTCTTCATAAGCCTCAGCCGTTATCGGTATTCCATCAACTAGATTCTTCGGCTCACCCTCCAGGTATCAACGGAGATAGACGTGCTTGTCAATATGAGCGAGAGATTTATTGTTGTCAACAGAAGACTGGAATTGCACCCAATAACATGCCCAATTCTCAATGTCACCTGCGAATTTGTCTAATTTTACGGCAGGGAGCTTCACTGTGTGCGCGACGGATGTTGGGACTGGAGATCCTAGTGTTGGTTGCATACTCATTCCGGCGACCGATGTTGTCAAACTGTCGAGTGACGTAGATTTCTTCTCGGTGTGTGATGCTTTTAGAATCTCTCTCTTCGCGATGTCTATGTTTTCTTCACATTTCTCGACATCGGCCTCGTATTCTGCATTAGTCAAACATTCCTGTTAACATTGTCGTCTCGCATCTTGAAGAATGGGTGACAAAATAAATAGTACCATGCTGCTGACTAATGAAGGTGATTGTCTTGATGTCAGCGCATGCCTAATAATCGTGAGATCAATTTGTAGTGTCGGTGATGGCTGCCAGGTATTTAGTTCAGGATCTACCGCAAGATGGCAGCACTTGCTCGTCTATCATTCATGGATTCAGTTACGTAGTGTAATTATATTACAATTCGTGCACGGTTTAGTCGTAGTAGTATCACTTTTTCAATAATATTAAAATCTGAAATATCACGTTAGTGTCTGGCGCGTGTAGGAGAAGTTCCAGTAACTTCTTACCTCGTAATCCGGCGTGGCGTGGAGTAGCGTGGCTGCTTGTACATAACGTGATTGCTGTTCTCTAGTGATAGCATCACCAGTTTACTTTATACACAAGTAAAACACAATTGCCCGTAATCTAACGTACATCTGTAAGTAATCCAAAGTTTTCGGCACCAATGTTGGGATTCGTATCGTGGATAAATTAGTGATCGTGAAACACAATACGTCTAGAGAGAGCAGCCATCTTTATTACACTCCAAAGAACTTATGTACAGATATAACACTTTATACACAAAGTTCATAACACACAAAGATAAGTCAGTCTTCCACACCGTGAGCAAGACACGTCAGGTGAACTAACTTAGGATAAAGGACTTTTAATCCAGTTCCTGCTTTAACAATATATGGAGCTGCATCACCGTGGAATAACAATACATTGTCATACCATACTCCTTCTGGCCATGAGATAGTTAAGGAGTCATTGAAAAATTTTGCAATGGTGGAATGATTTACTCGGTCAAGTACTTGTATATTAAGTGACACTGGGACTGAATTTTCAATTTTCTGTATGTATTATTGGATATTGTTCTAATTTTACAGACAACACTCTAATACTAATATACACTATACTACTGATTTACACTTTTCTATCTCCAACAGTTTAGGAGGTATAATTATTTTTATATGAGAATTATGTAAATTTTGAAAATGCTCCTTGCGCCAAACAAATGGAGGTAGCTCATTTATCATGACTGTCCCATATAGATATTTAGTATAACAGCAAATGTAGTGGTTGGTTTGAACTTCATATGAACATTTATTGAGATATAAATTAACACAATTTAGAATATTTATTATCCCATTAATTACCTTTTATTATAAAACTAGCAGTAGTACCCGGCTTCGTCCGGTGGAATGATGATAATATTTCAGTCTCCTTAACACTCAACGTCATAAATTATATTTATTTATGTATTCATTTCTTACAATATCAAACCCAGTGACAATGTGTATACTTAAGTCACTATGGGAAGGCTCTGTAAAATAATGATCATTCTCGTGATATTTGTCTTCAGTCCGAGTCGAGATATGTCGTTAGCGGTCCCAGAATTCGTGACATCTCAGTCGTAGAAGACTATATGTGGTGGTGATTAGAAATATAATGGACTTAAAATCTATGTCATTTGCCCCCAATGACGTTGAGGGCGTAACATCTAGGTAATTTGCCCTACTGATCAGGATGATATTGAAAATTACTACATAACTGACATGAAACTTAGAAAATAATAGAAAAAGTTATTTTTAGGACTCACATTTCGGGAAAGACTTGATTATTTTTTGCCAAAGAGCTCCCACTTAGATCGCTATCTGGTTAAAAGTTTCGTCTTGTTAAGGTTTAAACTGTACGATAAATGTCTGAAGCAATTCCTCCAAGAGAAGCTTCCAGATTTCTCAGTCGATATATCGTTAACGTTCCTGAGCATCCAGTTGTCTTTTCTTCTGACGCAAAACATCTTCTACATAGTGATGATGAACATAGAAGCGACTACTGGCACATATAACTTATCAACGAATGGGAAAAATTGATACTTTAAAGGAATGAAAGGAATAAAATAGAAAGGAGATGTACGATATACCATAACACTCGCTGTGAATTTTCTACGTGACCGGCTTACATGTTTCGGTACAGGTTCTCAAGAAGAGGAACCAGATCATTGGCATAAATGAATACAGTAACAGTAGATTAAATAGTATCCTAGACAGATAACTCGCAAAGTAACACGGCCTAATATACGATGTAATGGTTGAACTTCAGAGAAATGTTTCATCTCACTTCGCAGTTGTTATTTAATAAATACTAACATGTTTGTAGCTAACATTGAAATTAATGGAGTGCGTTAGGATAAACGATATTCCTTTTTTTTTTCCCTCTGGTGTATAAATAAATAAATGTTTAGGTGTGCCCACTCTTGAGCAAGCTATGTATAACTGATCATGAGAGGGGATCATGCAGGGAATTGCATTAGCTTGAAATCAAAAGGCATATCAGTAGGGATCAAAGGAATTCGGGGAATGAAGATATCTTCTCCTTTGGCATAGCCTGTCAATACAACTACTACTGAGCGGGTATATCAAACTTACAAACTAATGGAAATACACATTTTAAAAATCGCAGCCGATGAAGACTGTGGTGTTACTTAGTAGTATAATGGACGTAACATCTAGGTCATTTGCCCTTTTGATGAGGATGGTAATGAAAACTACTGTTGAATTTACACGAGAAACTTGCAAACTACCATGGTAGAAAGAAATATTTCAAAATTCACAGGCGATGAAGAGTTATTGTGTGTGGTGATTAGTGGTATAATGGGCGTAACATCTAGGTCATTTGTCCTTATGATAATAATAAGGTAATGAAAAATGACTACTAAACGAACATGGTGTAATTTTAAATCTGATATAGGTAATTCAGATTTCTACCTTCGATGTCTTCCAATGTCTGAACGTTATTTTCTGGCTTAGGCCTATACTGGATGCGTGTAGTGAAAGAGCTTATCGAGTACTGCTCGGGTCCAAGCTGCACTAACCTGAGAATATCGCAGATGATGACGATATATTATGATGACAGACGTTCGGGTGGGACTTCATTCATTCCATTCCTGACCCGGTCGGAGACTGGAAGCAGGCTGTGGATTTTCATTTTCACGTTCGGGTGGGGGTTCCCGGTCCTATTCACATTGACCGGTGAATCACTCATTCTTTCGTAACACTACAGTGGTTTGAGCAAAGACACAATATGAACATCAGCATAGTCAGCAATACCAGGTAACACGGCGGGGTCTGGACATTTCTCTCATGTCACCTCGCGATGAATCAGCAAGCTATTCTCACACCTGCTCCCCCCTCCCCCCTCCACCCACCAATGTCTCACAACTTGGGTTTGCGACCACGGGACCCCAGCTGAGTCCGGCATTGCTTCTACTTACTGGTGCCGGGCTCCTTTCAGTTCTCTTTCCTGTCAGCCTCCCTTGGTCAAACTCTTGTTCTCTTCCGACCCCGTTGGTATCAGGGTATCCGAGGCCTAGCAACTCTTTCACTTTCCCGCCTTAATTAGCCCTTGTCTAATCATTCCTGATAGCCTCATTCTTCGAGGTGTCAGCCTTCTTTTTCTTTTCTTAATATCTCATGCCTTCTGCTCAAGACCCTCAAGGAGGCAGGGTGTGTGTAGCCCCACCACTTCGGGTGCACCCTGGATAGTGCTACATCCTCAAGGGCTCATGGCTGGTGAGTTCGGGAGCTGGCAACCCTGAGGGTTTCCTGAGCGGGTCCGGTTTTACCCCTTTTTTCCATTGCCTTTGGGACTGACCCTGTCCTCTTTCCGGGAATGGAGTGGTCTGTCCGCGATTTCAAGCAGACAGTGTTACTCGCAGGGTACCAAAGGGTAAGTATGCACATTTTGGTTCTGATCGGTGAAACGGTGTAGATTTGTGCCAAAGGGCCTAAATGCAGGGAAAGGGGTGATCTGTCCGCAATTTCAAGTGGACAGGGTTACCCGCAGGGTTCGAAAGGGTAAGTATAAAAATTTTGGTCCGGATCGGTGAAACGATATAGATTTTTGGCAAAAGGCCTAAATGCAGGAAATGGGGTGGTCTGTACGAAATTTTAGGTGGACAGTGATATTCACAGGGTACCAAAGGGTAAGTATACAGATTTTGGTTCTGATCGGTGAAACGGTGTAGATTTGTGCCAAAGGGCCTAAATGCAGGGAATGGAGTGGTCTGTTCGAAATTTCAAGCAGACAGTGTTACTCGCAGGGTTCCAGATGGTAAATAACAACTTTTGGTTGAGATCTGTGAAACGGTGTAGATTTGGGCCAAAGGGCCTAAATGCAGGGAATGGAGTGGTCTGTCCGCAATTTCAAGCAGACATTGTTACTCGCAGGGTACCAAAGGGTAAGTATACAAATTTTGGTTCTGATCGGTGAAACGGTGTAGATTTGGGCCAAAGGGCCTAAATCCAGAGAATGGGGTGGTCTGTCCGAAATTTCAAGTGGACAGGGTTACCCGCAGGGTTGCAAAGGGTAGGTATACAAATTTTGGTTCGGATCGGTGAAACGGTGTAGAAGTTTGCCAAAGGGCCTAAATGCAGGAAATGGGGTGGTCTGTCCAAAATTTTAAGTGGACAGTGTTATTCACAGGGTTACATAGGGTAAGTATACAAATTTTGGTTGAGATCGGTGAAACGGTGTAGATTTGGGACAAAGGGCCTAAATGCAGGGAATGGGGTGGTCTGTCGGAAATTTCAAGTGGACAGGGTTACCCGCAGGGTTCCGAAGGGTATGTATACAAATTTTGGTTCAGATCGGTGAAACGGTGTGGATTTGTATACATAACAGACAGACAGACAGACAAACATTGAGCTTTATATATATAGATTAACATATATTTAATGGCAAAACTGAGAATTCTACAGTAAAACTGATCTCTGGACTTATGGGTGCATTGATATAGAATGTGTATAAAAATTTGCAACATTATAGCTGCAAATCTGATACACAAGTTGTAAATTTTGTTTCAGAAGATGGGAAACTGAGGTACACAGTTTTAGTCACCATCTGACAGAATTGTAGTGTAGCACATCTGCCCATTTAAAATGAAATGATTCCATAAAGCATGTGCAGCAAACATTTCCATGGCTATAAAACCATCTTCATAATTCATGTCACATTCCCCACCTGATGAATGGCATTCTTACTACTGGGGACTGGTCACCAATAGTACACATAAAATAATGCATCTCTATTTTGATAATATTGCTAAGAGGTACATACCATGATATATACAAATGTATAGTACAGTGGCATACCAGGGGGGAGCGAACGGGGCGATTGCCCCGGGCGCCAAAATCGAATAACATATTTTTTAGTTTAAGGGTTTTTTTTTTTTTTTTTTTTTTTTTCCAGGAAGATTATACAGTTTTATTGGTCAAATTTTCTTTATTACTTTGTTAAATACTGCAGTAATATTATTTAGAAATGAAATAAACATTTCATTTTAAACTATTTATAGACGATACGAAATAGTTCGTGGGTGCCGAACACACAGGAACGAACAGAGCGCCTGAGCCTGAATCAGAGCGGTGATGGAGAGGGGATGTGTGTTGATGACGGTGCCGGCCGGCGTGGGGTGGGGTCATCAAGTCACAATAGAATTGACGATTGCTAGTTTGCTAGTCATGAAGTGTATTCTTTAACCATAATCCTTAGCTTACTTTTTTCATTTGTGGAGTTGAGTTGCGTTCATTTTGCATTCGTTGTGCATCAATAAATTGTGAATATACAGTGTGTTTACACCTTTAGTTGAAAAGTACGAGTAATTCCTGTTCATGCACAACTAGAAAAAAATATTCGGCGAAATTCTCTAAAACAATTTAAAACTGAAAAGAATTACAGTGTTTCCACTCTATTTCGTTTGCTATTGGCTGAAGCAATTTTAACCCAGAATCATTATTGATCAACACCAAGAATCATAATTGATAATAGTAAAAGGTAATTTGCTTCATTGTATTTCAGTTTCCATTATGAAATGACACAAGGCAAGTGGGGCTCAAAATGGGCAACTGAAACAGCAACTTACCAAAGCACTTGAGAGTTCGAAATCGTTTATGACAGCTTTTATATCACTGAACTCTGAAAACAATGAAAGTCAGAAAGAATGTGAATTTGACAGTATCAACTTAAGCCTGGATATTAATGAATCAAATATTACAGTAGTTAATAAATTGGCTAAACACGATGATCTTGATGGCAACTGTCTTAAAGCAGACGATTCAAATCTCTCAATCTAACTCTTGGAATCGAGTGCAATTGGCGCTGGACTTTCATAGAGTTCAAATAACGAAAATGAGCCCAAGGAAACTTTGATTCAACATGACGATGACAATTTTGATAATATATGGTTAAGTGACATTGGATCGTGGCCTTTGGAGATTCCACAAAAATTTTGTGATATAGTAGTAATGCAAGGTTCTTATAAATTACAAAATAAAGATTCTACTTTTCCTGCGGATGAATCAGGGCGTTCTCTGCATAAGAACTGGTTTGAAAAAACTTTGAGGAACGGTGAATAGGTTAACAGATCATGGATGTGTTTTTCCACAGCTACCTATAACCAGGCCTTGGCCACACCGAATTGCAACACCGCTTTGCTAGCGTCATACGTCCAGGTCCGGCCGTGTGCCTAGGGCAGAGAAGACATTGGTGTCCCTCAATATTCTAATTTGAAATCGGATTATTGGAAAGAAGTTCACTAATATGTATGGACGGGGGAAGGTTCGTGCACTGTTGATGACAAAAGGAGATTCTGATGTAAGTTATTTAATAATTAGATAATAAAACTATAAAACTGATAAAATTACTTCACATAAATTTAACTTATACAAAAACATGACAAGAATCAAATGAATACTTCATATAAGTGTTAACAATTTTCGTTTCTTACTTTCATTTGAAGTAGGCCTATTCAATGCGTCTGTGTATTATAATAATAATAATATAGACCGGGGTAGCTACTCGTGTTGAGGCGCAAGGTCCTGGGACCAGACCATCTCTGGACTCAGTAGACCAGTGGGTTCGAACCCCATCGTCGACCGATCTTGAAATGGTCTTCTGTGGTTTCCAATTTTTAGCTCCAGGCAAATGCCAGCCACTGACGCTTCCATCCAATTCTTTGCCCAGTTTCAGTCATTGTATCTCTCATTAACTATTCTGGTGAGGCCGACGTCAGGAAGGACAACAGGCTGTAAAAAACATTCACCACGTTTTAAAAAAATCATCTTAGTTCAACCCCAACCATCTCTTGCCTGCGCTAATTATTACAGTAGGTAACTCGGTAAGCTGCCTCTCCATCATTCATATCTGTCATTTCCAGCGGGCATTCTTATTCTGACATCATTCGAAACAGAAATAGACGAAGGTAACTTTCTCGTGCAATAAATCGCTATCTATGTTTTAGTAACTAATTAGTACACCCATATCAGTGATTTATGTGTATCTGTTTTACTTACACTGCTTAAATGCCAACAAAGAAATGAGAAAAGTAGCTATCGTGGATCATGGTCGATCGAAATTACTGAATATTGACGAGAATTATCAGACTCCGCTAGTATCATATTCGTATTTGTCATGGTTCCGTATTGATTGAACAATTATGCACTAAGAGGGGGAAAGGTTCCGCCTGATCAATACAACGTAATTCACATTTAAAGGGTTGTATTAACACCCTTGTGGTACATGTTTTGGGTCCTTATTATGGCCCCTTCATCAGCCTCAAAACAACAATAGATATCAGTATCATATAGGATTCAATAAAGGTAAAATCTAACATGAAATGTATGAATGACATGAATGAAAATGAAACATATTAAATAATTATGGGTAATGTGGTGAAACATATGAAAAAACATATCATAGATGGGGACATAAAACTATTACGTACAAGACAAAGATTAAGAGATTAAAAAACACATTAAAATAGCAAGTTGCAAATACAAGCACTTCTAGTGCATGTCGAATAATGTCTTGCAAAGTTCGTATTGGAGTCCTATATTATAACACAGTGCTTGATCCAATTCTGCTTCCGTGTCATAGAGTCCATTATTATTAAATGGTTGGAACTTGTAGAGAAAGCCTTATGGTATTTGTAATCTCCTATTAGACTAGTAGTCAAATCATAATACATCACCATTGACGTTTAAAAACAGGCCAAGCATAATAGATAATATCCTGATGGTGGAGGTAGTCCATTGGATACAAGATGTAGTAGACAGAACGGGCAAATCCCAAACAGAGAGAGAGGGGACTACTTCGTCTATGTGAACACGGGCCTTTAAGAATGTTAGAGCAGAGGTAAACACAAGAGACCTCCGATGCGGGACTATAGGCCTTAAGTACTTAAGTATTATATTTGATAGGACTCCTGACACGTCACATGACGAACAAATGTCATAGGTGATAAGATTTGTGGAAGTAAAGCAAAGTTCAGTTGCAATCAAGGAATGTTTTATAGATTTTATTTTAATCAAAGACAAAACTGCCAATGTAATTGCTGAGGTAATAAAAAAGAAACTGGAGGAAAATGGCTTGAACTTTACAGATTGTAGAAGTCAGTCCTACGACAATCAGGCGACAATGGCTGGAATTCACAATGATGTTCAACAACGTTTAAAAGAATTGAACCATCAAGCCGTGTTTTGTTCTCTGTGACAACCTCTCACGCAATTTGCTTGGCATTCATGCTGCTCATGTCAACGTTTGTGCAGTGACGTTTTTGGAACAGTTCAACAAGTGTATGCATTTTTCTCTAGTTCGACTCACAGGTGGAGTGTCCTCAAGGAACATGTCAGCTTATTGGTCAAGGGCCACTCGGGTACAAGATGGAGTTCAAAACCAGAAGCCGTGAAAGCCTTATCATCTCAGTTGGGAGGAGTGCTTTTTGCTCCACAAAAATTGCGAGACGTTTCAACTGAAACCATCGATACCAGACGGAGTGCATCGCTGTTAATTACTGCAATAGAAAGATTTGACTTTGTAACTCTGCTATTTTTCTGGGCTGAGGTACTTTCAAAAATTGACCGAACGCAGAAAACTTTGCAAATCGAAGGCATTTCGTTCACTTATGTAATAACTTGTCTACAAGCTCTCCAAGATCAGCTTAATATGTGGATAGACACCCTTCCAGTTGATGTTATATCAAAAGCTACTAAGAAGTGTGAGGAATGGGGAGATCCCACAGAACGAAGACAAAGAGTGAAGCAGAAAATGCCAGGGGAAGCCAATGATGATGTTCTGGAAAGATAGTTAGTTATTGTTGTTTTAAGGGGCAGAACTATGAGGTCATCTGTCCCCGTGGAAAGAAGTAGTAAAGCGGAGCACAATAGAGATCTTAGATAAACTTATTCGTGATTTAAGTGAATGGTCCGCCAATATTAAGGAACTGGATGAACGTTTTGGCTGGCTTCCTCTGTAATTTTGATGATTACATTCATAATGAAACCCCAAATGAAAACGTTTTGAACACTCTAAAGAGGAAATATTTCAAACTTGCAGAGAAGTACCCTGAAGATTTGAAAGGAGAAGAACTCTTTGAAGATATTAAAGATGTCATAGTTTCATTATGAAGATCAATGAAAAATAATGAAAAGATCGACTTGAAGAAACCAAAAGATATTTTGTTATATTAATTACAGTAGAACCCCGGTAGTCTGAGCCTCCGTTTAATCCGAGGTGGATGACAGTGAGACGCATAGCTTACCCAAGGTCTTTGGAGGAGATGCGCGCGTGCGTTGTTTACAATTCTGCCCGCAATCACCCTCCCGCCAACTAGCCAGTGTCTGTTCAGACTACTTTTAAGTAAATATGTACATATTTGCATTTCTTTTGTAGAATATTGTTTTGTATTTCTGATACAAAGCCCAACTGCAACACATTATACGATAACTGATGAAATAATGCCGTTAACTGTAAGAATATCTAATTTTAAATTAAAGGTCTTAACATTTCGTAACTTTGTGTAATCCGAGATTTCCCAAATTCGAGCTCCTCTTGGTCCCAATTACCTCTGATTACCGAGGTTCTACTGTATCTTTTTTGGGGTTAGAGGCATACAGTAACTTGATCATCGCTTTCAAACTACTTTTAACGATTCCAGTGTCTGTGGCATCTTGTGAATGATCTTTTAGTAAGCTGAAGCTTATTAAAAATTATTTGAGATACACAATGACGCAAGAAAGACTAAGTGAAAATGAACATCCACAGCCTGATTCAGTCGTCCGACCGGGTTAGGGATGGAATGAATGAATCAACTGTGCTGGCTGCCGAAGCCTGTCGCACTCCTCAGGGGCAATGATTCAATGAATGACTGATGAATGAAATGATAATGGGGAGTGTTGCTGGAACGAAAGTTTTGACAGGGAAAACCCGAGTACCCGGAGAAAAACTTGTCTGCCTCCGCTTTGTCCAGCACAAATCTCACATGGAATGACCGGGATTTAAACTGCGGACCCAGTGGTGAGGGGCTGGCGTGCTGCCGCCTAAGCCACGGAGGCTCTGCAGAAAGACTAAGTAATTTAGCAATTTTATCAATTGAACGTGATTTGGCTGCTACTATAGACTTCAACTCTATTATAAATAAGTGTGCATCCATCAAGGCTAGGAAGGCACATTTTAAAATTTTTGTTATGACTCTGAAACTTCTTTTCTCTTTATTTTTATTCTTTATTATTTTCCAAACAAACTAACCTTTTAATACTTACAGTTTTATTTTATTCATATTTTTCTCTTTATAATGTGTTAAAGTGACATACTACTTGTTAAAAATAAATATTTATGAACATTAAACTGTGTGTAAATTAAACTCATTGATCCTTGAACCTTGAACCATCTAATTAGCCCCGGGCGCCAAATAGCCTTGGTACGCCACTGGTATATTATACTGTAGGCAGATTATGCCAGACTTCAAATCTGAAACATGTTTGAATTTTTTATTCAACAAATTTAGTATTTATGTTCATCACCAGTGGCGGATCAAGACCTTGCAGGGCCCTGGGCGATATGATAAGGTGGGGCCCACAACAATAGGAAATAAAAAAAAAAAATGTGTTTTTTTTTTGTAATAATAATAAAATAAAGAATGGTTACAATATTTCAAATAAAATACAGTACATTTTTTTAATAATATGTAACAAACATTTAGGTCCCCTTGAAGAAGATTATTTAAACTATGAAATATTAAAATATTACTTTGCGACTTCAATATTTTTGGAAATTAGCATTTTTAAATAATATGTTATATTTATTGTCAAAAACACTCACGTTAATAATAGTTATGTGGAATAAAAAGTGTAATAAATTCATTGTGGTAGTTGCTAGAATGGCAATTTAGTTTACAATACAAAAATTTGGACACACGTTTAATTGTAAATTAACCCTGAAGTCTTCCATCATTTCACTGAAATCTAAACTTGGTAAACGGTCACGGGAGGTCATAGCTGCATAGAAAAAAGAATATGAATTAAAAATTAGTTTGAAAAGTATAGTTAATGAATCAATTAAATTTGAAACAATCCATGGTGCGGGGCCCTCGGACCGCGGGGCCCTGGGCGGTCGCCCTCCCCTAGATCTGCCCCTGTTCATCACATAGGAATATTTCTCTTGCTTATCGCTAGAAAGAAGCACCACACAGGAATACTGAGTATTTGAACTCGTGAAGGGAATAATCCGGCTGTAATTAGCAAAATATTTACAGAAATACACACCATAATGAAAGTTCATCAAAAGGGGGTGTTTTAATACCATGCACTAGACATTTAAAGCAGGCACTGGACCTTTAAATATGGTGGAATTTGAAGGAAAAAAAAAAAGTTCACTAAATTGTCCGCTAGAGTCAGGGGCGTAATTATACCAAAAAATTAAAAAACAATATTTTTGCAATTTCTGACCAAAACTCTGTCGTAGTGTCCCTTAAGAAGATATGAACTAGGCCCACTGCCTGCTTTCATAGCACCAACTACAGCACTGCATACACATTGTTCTGCTGCATCTGTGATTTCATCAATAGATATCCATATTTTTTCTTGCTTTAGTTGATCCTGAACCTGAAAAATTATATCTTGTAAACACTGTTGCAAATAGTTTTTTCGCAATGTAAATTCATCCGGCACCCTTCTGTTTGGGGATTTTTAGAAAAATACACAAAGCTGATCATTATTTAATTTCCACAATGGAATGTCCCAACTCACTAATGCTAAACACAAGTCTTTGAAAAATGTGTCACTTGAACTTGATTGTTCACCTACAGTGCCTGTAATTAGTTGCTGATTTAACTTAGATTTATTCTTAACCCTCTCCTTATGTCACGTGTTAATATGCTGTATGTTATATTTTTTCTTTGTAGAAACACTTTTTGCACACACCAAACAAAATAAGACCCTACCGTCTTCGCTAAATATATCACTTCCAAACTCGTTAATGTATTTGTGCAACGAAGCCGATTGAGATGTTGTTGTGGGTGGCATTTCTTAACTTACTACATGACCAATCGCAATCATATACACCTTATCACACGTGTCGCACAACTAAAAGAAGAATACTCATTGCATCAGCAATAGACAGACTGAAAGTAAAGGATGTAAATGAAAGATTCAAGAAGAGTATAAAGGAAGGACTAATGAGGCACCCTAAACAAACTTCAATTGCAGACGAATGGGCACTTTTGAAGAATGAAATAACAAAATCCGCAGAAGAAAACATTGGTAGAAAAGAAAGAATACGTAGAAAACCATGGATCACTCAGGATATACTAGAATTGATGGATGAAAGGCGGAAACACAGAAATGTAAGAGATGAAAAGGGGAAAGCAGAATACAGACGTCTGAGAAATGAGGTTAACAAGAAGTGCAAGGAAGCGAAAGAAGAATGGTCGAAAGAGAAATGTGCAGGTATAGAAAATTGTCTGAAATTAGGAATAGTAGACACAGCTTATCGAAGGATTAAGAATACATTTGGGGAAAAGAAGACTAAGTGCTGTAATATTACGGACACTAATGGAAAGCCTGTAACAGATAGGGAAGAGAAGGTTGAGAGATGAAAAGCTTACATAGAGTGTTTGTAGAGGGGAAAGGAGATTGAGAATCGTGTAATGGAAAGGGAGGAGGAAATTGATAAGGATGCAAAAGGAGATTTAATATTGAGATCAGAATTTGACAGAGCATTGGAAGACTTAATCAGGAACAAATCACCAGGCATAGATGATATACCGATTGAGTTGCTACGCTGCATAGGAGATGAAGGTTTGATCAGGTTATTTCACTTAGTGTGCAGGATTTATGAGACAGGTGAGGTACCCCCTGATTTCAGGAAGAATTTTATCATCCCTATACCAAAGAAAGTAGGAGCTGACAGATGTGAGGATTACCGTACAATCAGCTTAATTACTCATGCTTCAAAGATCCTGTCTAGAATAATTTACAGACCTGGCGCAGTCAGCTGGCATTTGAGGGTGCGCAAATGCGAGTGAGCCGTGTCAGTAGATTTACTGGCACGTTAAAGATCCCCTTCGGGGCAAAATTCCGGCACCCCGGCATCTCTAAAAGCCAGTGTAGTTAAAAGGGACGTAAAACCAATAACATTATTATTATTAGAATAATTTACAAGAGGATTGAAAGCCAGATAGAATCGGAGTTGGGTGAAGACCAGTTTGGTTTCAGGAGAAATGTAGGAACAAGGGAAGCTGTACTAAGTCTTAGGCTGATTTTGGAAGGTAGAATAAGGAAAGATAAGAGAACGTTCATGGCATTTGTAGACTTAGAAAAGGCTTTTGATAACGTTGATTGGATTAAATTGTTTGACATTTTGAAATCTATTGGAATAAAGTACAGGGATAGGAGGGTGATATACAATCTGTACAGAAATCAGATGGCAGTCATTCGAGCTGAAGGACATGAGAGAGAAGCTGGTATTCAGAAAGGTGTAAGGCAAGGCTGCAACTTATCACCCATACTTTTCAATCTTTACATTGAACAAGCAATGAAGGAAATTGGGGAAAAATTTAAAGTGGGAGTGCAGATTCAAGGAGAAATAATTTCAACTCTGAGATTTGCTGATGACATCGTCATGTTGGCCGACACGCCTGAGGATTTGAATGAGTTTTTGAATGGTATGGACTCCGTCTTACGGAAAGAATTCATGATGAAAATTAATAAATGTAAAACAAAAATACTGGAATGCAGCCAAAATAAATCAGAAACCTCTATGGAGATCAAATCGGCAGGTGAAAAGCTGAAGGAAGTAGGAGACTTCTGTTACTTAGGAAGCAGAATAACCAGTGATGGATGAAGCAAAGAGGATATAAAAAGTAGGTTGGCTCAGGCAAGGAAAGCATTTCTACAAAAAAGGAATCTGTTGACATCGAATATAGATTTTTGAAAGCCTTTGTCTGGAGCGTGGCGCTATATGGAAGTGAAACTTGACTATTGGTGCAGCAGAAAAGAGGAAAATTGAAGCTTTTGAAATGTGGTGTTACAGGAGAATGATGATCAGATGGGTAGATAGGGTTACAAACGAAGAGGTATTAAGACGAGTGGGAGAGGAGAGATGTTTCTGGAGACTGCTAAAGAAGAGAAGAGATAGGTTAGTAGGACACATACTAAGACACCCAGGAATAGCAAGCTTAGTTATGGAAGGAAGGGTCGAGGACAAGAACTGTAGGGGTAGACCAAGGTTAGAATATGTTAAACAGATTGCCTCGGTTGTAGGGTGTGGTAGCTATGTAGAGATGAAGCGATTAGCTCAGGACAGGGAGGCATGGTTTTGCTGCATCAAACCAGTCAAAAGACTGAAGACTCAATCATCATCATCAGCAAGCTGTGCCCTAATAGCCTGGGAAGCGGGGGATTCCCCAATCAAGTGAAAACATGCTGATAACGGATTGGACAGCTTACTCGCAGTAGAAGATATTCGGCCGGGCATCCCAAGTTTCTCTCGTAATTTCAACTACGCAGTGTTATTTCACATCCTGGGGCTTCCCCCTTTTATACTTTTACCGTATTGCTTATTAGTCGATGTAAAATGGGGCTCAAATTGCTTAAATGTTAATAGATGGCTAAGAGTGAAAATTTACTTTTAAATTTTAATGTTTTGGGTAAAATAAGCTATTTAAATTAAAAATCATAAAATAAGTAAGCAAGCCTGTATTTCAGTGAAAATAGCATTTATAATCATTTCGCTTCGAAATCCAGGCTGTAGTTATTACATGGTTTCCTGTGAGAGTTTAGAAATCCCCCACAGGCTATTATGAGTGTGGTTCCTATAAGAACAATACTTGTTTTATCTAATTCCACTTCTAAATGCTTGAGATGGAAGTGCACAAGAGACGAAAGTGGAGAATCATCATCATCATCTGCCAGTCAAGTATTAGGCAAGGTGGCCTGTTACGGTCTCGCTCCATCTTTTAGCTGGACGTCCCCTTTGGTTGTTATCGTACAATCTGCTTTGGGTCTCTTTCCCTAGACATTCTGTTGACGTGGTCCCTCCAGTTCTTCCTATAGGTTCCTATGTAGTTGAATACAGGTTCTGTCTTTAGTTCTTTCATCACGTCTTCGTTCCTGTTATGGTCCCAACGTGTGTATCCTGCTGTGTGTCTCATCTCGGCATCAGTGATCCTAGTTTCATCTCGTGTTTGGATTGTCCATGCTTCACTTCCATATGTGAGGACAGTCTAGCTGTGTTTTGTAGACTCTTAGTCTTGTGTCCCTCTGGACTAAGGATGGTTTCATTACTGAGTTCACTGTGCCTATGGTTTTATTATACTTTATGATCTTATTACAAATATCTGCATCATTGAGTAGCCTAGGTAGTTGAAGGTGTTTACTCTTTCCAACAGTTTGTTGAGGCAGATCTTACTCTGAATTGGTTCTTTGCCCTTGAAAGCGAGTACTTTTGTTTTTTCTGAAGATATTTCCATGTCATATTCATTGGCTATTCTACTGAGATGATGTATGGAACGTTATAAGTCGTCCTCTGTGCTGGTGAATAGTACTTGGTCATCAGCGTGTCTAATTTCAGGTTCCTGTTGATTGTGATACTACCATGGGAGAGACATCTCCAATCATTTATAAGGGCATTCATGTATATGACAAAAAGCAGGGGGGAAAGGCCGGAACATTGTCGTACTCCTCTTTTGATTGGTTCCCATGGTGTAACTGTGTTGTTAACTCTGACTGCTATCGCTATCAAGTTGCTTGTACTGTATATGGTTTAGATACTGTTTCGATCAGTTGTTGTGATACTTCATCTTTTTGCAAGATATGTAATAATTTTACTCTTGTTTACCGTGTCAAATGCTTTTTTGTAATCTACAAATGCCAAGTGTGTGGGTATGTTGAATTCTCTATGCTTCTCTATTAAAATTTTGAGAGAGAAGTAACCATCAGCACATGATCTTCCTTTCCGGAAACCATTCTGTTCTTCACCTATCCTGTTTGAGTAGTGTTTATACAGTTTATTTTTGATGATGTTTGCAAATATCTTATAGCCTGAGTTAAAAGGGCTTATTCCTCTGTAATTTTCACAATTTTTAAGATCGCCTTTCTTTTGAATGGGCACTACAAGTGCTTGCTGCCAGCTTGTAGGGGGGTTGCCACCTTGCCAAATCCTGTTTAGAAACTGAAGGAACCTACCATTGAAAGCTGTTGTCTGCATATTTGAATAATCCTAGGTTTAAACCATCTTTTCCTGGAGATTTATTTGTCTTAATTGCTTGAGGACTGTGTATAGCTCTTCTGTTTATACCAGAATAGCATTCGCCTTCCTCCTCCAGTTCGGTTCGCCTCTCTCGGATCTTGCTAGATAAGCACAAATTATGAATGCTACAATCGGGCATACCCTGGGCAATGGTGGCCATAGGTCAGCGGCTGATCTTCAACCACCGGGAGATATTACGTTTTCGACCAGTCTTTTTCAAGACTTTCAATAACTTCAATAAACATCGAAGGCTTATCCAGAGATAAAGCACTCTTACTCGCTGACATGTGCAACCGACTAAAGATCGACATCCTAGTGATGCAAGAAACTCACAGAGGGATCAGTAACAACAGACCCAAAATTGAAGGAATGCGACCGGTTGTTGAACGACCCCATGAACAATACGACAGTGCTGTTTTTGTCAGACCAGAGATTAATGTCAAGTCATCTCAAATGACGTTCAGGAACAATATAGAAATCTTGTCTGTAGAATTGAAATCCTGCTCTGTAACATCCATTTACAAACCACCCAGTGAAAACTCCTTCTTTGAAAGGCCAAATAACTTTGACAAGCAGAATATCAAAATTGTCCTATGCGATTTCAATTGTAAGAGCATCAGTTGGAGATATAATATCACAGACAAGAATCGGGAGGAACTCGAGCAATGGACAGAGAGGGAAGGATTGAGATTTATTCACAACCCCAAACTGTGACCATCTTTCATCAGCAGTAGATGGCATAGAGGTTACAACCCTGACAACATCTTCGTAAGCAAGCAAGTAACAAAACATGTAGTTAAAAGCATTGAAGGAACCTATCCCTAGGATACAACATAGCCCAATCACATGTTCAGTTTTGGGAGTGGTCAGCCGTGAGGAAGTCCCTTTTAAATGATGTTTCAATTTTGAAAAGGCAAGCTGGGGCGGGGTCCATTGAGCTGGATGAGGAACTGTCCAATTTACAACCAGAGCCAAGTTATTATGAAGACTTTGTTGACCTTGTGAGGAAGATCTTTCGTAGACGCATCCCCCGAGGCTGCCGTACCTAGTTCATTGCTGGCCTCAATGCCGATTACCAGGAAAAGTACGAGACGGACCCTTTTGCAGACGACACCATTCCATACCTGCCAAGTTTTCCGGTTTTCCCGGAAGGTTTCCGGATTTTTGGGTTGTTTTCCGGTTGTCCGGATTAACATAGTTTTTTCCGGATTTTCAACTCCCTAGCTTTTTTCCGTTCTCTGCATCCAAACCGCATTTCAGTTTTGATTTTCGATAATAGCTGCTATTCTGAGATGCGAGTGTTTAAATTCGTCTGAAAATTGACTGAGATCGCCTTTCTTCTGAATGGGCACTACAATTGCTTTCTGCCAGCTTGTAGGGGGGTTGCCACCTTGCCAAATCCTGTTTAGAAACAGCGTGTCTACCGGTAATGAAAGTAACGAAACAGTAGCTAATTTTATAAAGGTAACGACCAGTACCTAATTCTTATGTCTGGATAGTTGGAGGTAACGAAAATTCGCCGAGGTCTGTTAAAATCATTTAAACCCGCACCGCTAGGCTCGCAGATGCGATGAAGCGAGTTTCACGCAAGCGGCGCCGATTGCGCAAGCTATATTTCCCCTTGCACGACCTCAAGCGAATGCATACTGGGGATACCTTCAGTGGTACTGTATACATCGGTTCAACGTTTATTTTCAGCATCAAGAAGAGTTTAGTTTTGTGTGAAATAATTTTCTATATTAATCGGAAACCTGACTTTTTGCGAGACGTTTATTCGCGATAACTTCCGAAACTCAACAGAAACCTCTCATTTCTGATATTGGCCTCTAAATTTGTATATCTCAAGTTGAAGTCGAGAAATAACGCGAAATGATTTATTGTCGCAATCTTGCGAAATGATACCATTTCAAAAAATAATCGCAAAAATTCTTCGAAATACATAGACTATATTTTAAAAATCTATCCGTCTAGTGAATTTGCGACATCAAGTGTGGTTAATTCCAAACTCCGTTATGTCTATTTTTCATTCGAACTATGATTCCATTGGATATATAATCTAACCGGTTATCTCGAGAACATGTATAATTTGAATTCGAAAGAAAATGGGCCCTCTTGTCGGAATATTCGTGCAATCCTCTCTGAATAATTCATAATAACCGATACCTACTTCGAACGTTCATCCTCCAAAGTCACATCCTCAAGACGGCCGGCTGACAGCACGACTTGCCTGCGGGAGTCTCGTCAAACGGACCACGATCGACGCCAGTTACTTAAAATTATAAAACCCGTGCCGGACCGCGAACTTGTGTCCTCGAGGACTGCGGGAATCACGGCGCCGATCATACAACATGTCCATAACTGCTCGTGAATTTTAACTATGCCCAACCTCGAGCTCGCCTCCGCCATTCTGCCAAGACAGATAGACAGGCAGACAATCGTTGAACGGCCGGATGCGGTGCCGATTGCATGATATCGCGTTCTCATTGTGCAGCCGCGAGGACAACGCGAATCTCGTAAAACGACCGAGAGCGGCAGCGATTGCGATACATCGCGATACATCGCGATATTTCTCCGCATTAGATGAAGAGTGCAACTGGATTCTTGTCAAATGCCGATGCCGATTGCGTAATAATAACTTGCCATATGTTTCCGTGCCCGACCTCAAGGACAATAAAAATCTCGTCGAACGACTAAAAGTGACACCGTTTATGTAATCGCGATTTTTCTCCGTGTTCTATCTAAAAAACTACGAATCGCGTCAAACGGCTGAGACCAGCGCCGATCGTGTAACGTCTCGATATTTCTCCGTACCTGACTGCGAAAACATAATTCGGTGACGATCACGTAACGTCGCATATATTTCTTCGTGGTCTACTGCGGGGACAAAGAAAATCTCCCCAAACGGCCAAGATCAGAGCAACTTCTTGTTAATCATAACTTCATATCCATTATTTATTTTTATCTAAAGTATTATGACACCATAAGTGAATCTTATTCACTGCTTTAAACACAGTTCATTGTTGTTTTCCTTCACGGCGCGATGAGCTTCTATGGTGGCCGACCGCAGACATATCTTGAATTAAAAGGTAACTAAAATTAACTAAAAGGTAGCTAAAAAGTAACTAAGTTTTACTTCATCCTTATAGTAGACACCCTGTAAAGTTTATCGATAATCCCGTCTCGCAGATTATCGCTGCATTTATATTACACTTTGTGCTTCGACTGTTTGTAAGCAGGAATGCTTGGTTTTAAGCGGTGCTTGCTGTAGTTCTGGTATTCGTGCGATTGTGTGACAATTTTTGTGCGATTTAGTGTTTTTGTGATGAATTCAAGTATTCAGGGAGGCATATTCTTCAGAAGTTTTGGAAACTGGCACAATGAATTAGATAGTCTCACATCACCAAGAGTTTGAAATCTCTTTCCCTGTAGTTTTTCTCGCTATTTTTAAGACCTTGCGACGCATGTACGCGTTAAATTTTTGCGCTTTGGTATCTTCTGGATTTCTATTTTTGAAAGTTGGCAGGTATGCCATTCAGACAGGTGAAGAACTCCTGAGGTGCATCGCTGACGGAAGAAAAGAAAGATGGATGAACTTGCTAGCAAACCTTGACATGGCCCAGAACAGTAGAAGAGTATGGAAGCTGGTCAAAAACTGGAGCAACAACCGTAAGAGTCCACCAGAGGATCTCACCAAGGTTACACCAAATCAAATAGCTCATCAACTGCTCCGTAACTGAAAAACCACGATGAAGACTCAGCCTGAGAAGCTGAAGCCTAGTGAAGATGAGATTAATTTTCTCGGTCATCCTTTCACATCAGCAAAATTAGAACATGCCATCAAGCTGATGAAAGTCAACGAAGCTGCGGGCCCGGATGACATCAGGACAGAACAAATCAAGAACTTTGGACCAGGAACAATCCAGTGGCTGGTGAAATATGATGACTAGATGCATCGAGACCCTGCACTTACCAAAGCTGTGGGAGAAAGCTCACGTGGTCGCACTGCTAAAACCAGGCAAGAAACCAACGGATGCAAAGAACTTCCGTCCTGTCTCTCTCCTATGCCACCTATACAAGGGATCCTTGAAAGAATTGCAACATTCATTGATGACCGGCTAATTCAAGATCATGCTGGATTTAGACCAGGTCAAATTCTGAACCTGACACAGCATATCGAGGATGGTTATGAGAGTAAACTAATCACAGATGTCGCCTTCATAGATCTCGGTGCTGCATTTGATACAGTGAACCATAAGAAGCTCATAGCCAAGCTTTACAACGTCACTAAGGACATGAAACTAACAAATGTCATACGTGGGATGCTCCAGAACAGAAGGTTCTATCTTACACTTCAAGGGAACAAACGTCGATGTAGGAACCAGAAAGACGGGTTACCTCAAGGCAGTGTGATTTCCCCATTACTATTGAACATTCATACAAATGACCAGCCAGAATATTTAGAGGTCAGGCAATTTATTTATGCAGATGACACTGTTATTGCTGTACAGGGTAGGAGCTTTGAAGAGGTGGAGGGAAAACTGTCCAATGCTCTTGAGAGATAAGACAATTATTACGCCCAGAATGACCTGAAACCTAACCCAGGAAAGACACAAGTATGCATATTTGATCTTCATATCAGAGAGGCCCGGAGAAAGTTGAATGTTGTCTTAAAAGGAGTGACACTCGAAAGCTGTGAAACACCTCGATATTTGGGAATGAAGCTTGATCGTACCCTGAGCTTCAGGAAACATTGTAGAGAATTGAAGTGCAAGCTCAGCTCAAGGAATAGCATAATGTGGAAGTTGATAGATTCAACATGGGGAGCGAACCTTCAGGTTCTACGTTCAACAGCTTTGGGACTTTGCTTCGCAGCAGGAGAGTACGGATCATCAGTGTGGGGAGCATCTGCCCATACCTAGCAAGTGGGCATTGCTCTTAACGAGTCCACCTCTATTGTCACTGGATGTCTGAGACCTACTCTTGCTGGCATTGCACCTCCAGCTATTCGACGTGAGGTGACAGCAGAGAAAAAAATGGAATTCTACTTATTGAGAGACAAAAGCTTGAGACAGATCCCAGACATTCTATGTTCAACCACAAGGTGACCACCCCTTGCCTAAGATCCAGTACCCCTCCATGCCAAACCAGATGTCCGGCGTGTGTCACTCTGGAAACAAAAAGTACTAGAGGGGTTTACCCCTAAGGAAGAACTGAGCAGTGATAGTCATTTGCCTTATACCACCTGGAGGTCCTTAAACTGGATGAGAACAGGAGTGCATAAGAGTCGTAGCTACCTTGTGAAGTGGGGTTATGCAGAAGATCCAAGATGTGATTGTGGAGAAACTCAGACACCAAAACACCTGCTCACGTGCCAAGATCTGAATGACACCTGCAGCCTGGAAGACCTTATGTTGGCCACAGACGGAGGGATAAGAGCTGCAGAGTTCTGGAAAGGAAGAATATAGTATGTCTCCCGGACACGGAAATATATCAAAATATATAGTATAATATTCATCGTGATAATTTTGAAACATATGGCTTTCGCGAAATATGCCTTGTAGATTTGCTTTAATATTGTTCAACACAGTGTCGCAACTTTGTAAAACTCGGATGAATATCATGTTCGTTGAAGCCTACCGTGCATTAATTAGAATAATTATTGTGCGAAAATTCCTCGTAGTAATTATGGAATTCAATAGTCGATGTTTCTCGTAACAAATGCCAATAACTTTCAATTGCTCATTTCACTGTTCAAATATTCACTTATTGAATGAGTATCCCTTGTAGAAATATTCTGAGTCCACTCTTCAGTTCTACGAAATATTATCAAGTCCTCATATCACTAGGGTGTGGTCACAAGCCTACACTTCGCCCAGATTATCACTTCACTTTCCGGTAACTGAAATACATCGCACCAGCACTTCTATGGAACACCGGGTAACACATCCATCCCGTTCAAGTGTCACAAGATGAGAACCTCGAATCATTTGCGCGGTCTTCCCTCAAATTTAGCGTCCCCTTCCAAAAATGGCGCGTGAACTTGGAGGCAGATTCGAAATATCGAATTTCTGCTGTACTGAGTCTTCTGTCTCAAAAACCAAAATGCTGGAAATTCCGGAATACAATATTGCATCTTCTTGTTCATTAAAATAACTTCCAGAATAATTGCTAATTAGCAATGGAAAGCTTCGTTAATGATTATACATCCCTCTCGCTAATTGGTGTTCAACTGTCATGTGGTATGAACTGGCTCACTTCACCCCTTTGTCATAATATGGTGCGTGGCTGACGTGCTTCTACAAGTTTAAAACATGCGGGATGCCTATCTTCCCCTTGCTCAAAGCCTGCGATGCACGCGTCAGACGTGAGCTCGGTCTCCCCTCTCGATGAAAACAGGTTGGTGCTGGTACGCCTAGCCTTCTATGTTAGAAATTATCTGATTGGAGCGGCAAATCTTTTGCCGAGTAGACTGATTGGTTAATCCAATGCACACATGCATTTCAACATCAAGTTTTAACTCTATGGAGGCTCCCAATTTCTCCACTGTATCAAATACAAGCTTGACGATAAATTTTATATTGCAAATTCGGGTACAGTACCATATGTCCCTTTTCTTAGGGATAAAGAAAGCCAAAGCATATCAGTCTGATGAAACTATTAAGTACACAACTTTACCACATACCAGGCAATTGGTGGTAAAGTAAAGCTGAAAAAATTAATTTGCATGGAGTTGGAATCAAACTTCTCTTCCGTAAAGCCTTGCCCACTATCTCCAACTGCATTGATATCAAGTGCACTATTGAGAGGCTGAGCGTGCAACGGACAGTTCCTGGCCTATACAATACTTGTTGTAACGTATGTTTTCTTTGTAACTGTGCTTGTTTTACAGGTTCATTCGGGATACCCATAATGAATTAAAGGAGTCAATCATGACTTCAGCTGTCTTCTATTATGTAACCATACATTTTGGTATATTACCCTAGATTAGGAAGAGGGAGCAATTTTTATTTTACAATTTATTCCATCTCAGGGGTGTCACCAATTGTAACCTAACCTTAACATCTACTACATCTACTGGCCTTCACCTACAGGCCGCAATTATTAAAAATAATTCTTTTAACACAATCCCAGCAAGTATGGGTGGCCAGGCACTGGTCATATGGACCCTCGCCACATCAAATATACCTCCAGCAATGAGATTTCCTACCCCATGTTGTGAACATTATGCATGCTTAGCTGACCTATACCAGAGTTCTTACCAAACTCCTTGTGAATGGTATTAAACAGGTAGGAAAAGGTAAACCTAACTAACCTGATTATAAAATGCATGTACTGTATCTCTAACTAATTTATCTGGCTGCACAAGGATATATACATATGTACACAATCATAAAGAAAAACCTTTGAATTAAGTTTGTAAGGTACAGTACCTGGAATCACTAACTTTAATACTCTGCATAATTTGGATTAACGCACTCAGTATTGACACTTATTTGAATGATTACCGCACGCATACAGCTGTAAGAAAATAAGCTGTGTCCAACAGCGTGGAAACACTGACAACCAACATAGAATACAAGAGTCTGGAATAGTTTTCAAGCTGTTTGTCAATAACCCCTAGGTTCAGAGACATCAGTAAATCAAGAATAAGTCATTTGTCATGTATGCACCATAACAACAGGCGTGTTTAGTGGACGAACACACAAATAATAACGTGGTTGCCAGTAGCCATAAGCTCAAAGGTACCAATAAATCCTGTTTAAATGTTGTGAAACCGAATTTATTCAGTTACATTGGCTCACCCTCGGGATTTTGCTTTGTGCACTTAGTTTGGAATATTTTATTCGTATCTTATTATATTGGGTTAACGTGGGGATGAAGCGGTGATTGTTATAGTGTCTGTGTATTTTTGTGTGGACGGATTCATCTTTGGATGTTCCGGACCAACTAGAGTCATCATCATCATCATCATCTTGTACAGTTTCCAGCCCCAGGCTGGGTCTGTTTGGAACATAAGCCTCGCCACTTATTTCTTTCTTCCCACCATCTCTCCGCTGTCACTCTGGTCCAGTCCTCGCCTCTCTTCTTGACACATTCCTCCACTCCTTTCAGCCATCGATCTCTTGGTCTTCCCCTTGGTCGTTTCTTCTGCATCTGCATCTCATGTATCCTCTTGGGAATCTTCTTCTCATCCATTCTCTTTAAGTGTCCATACCACCTCAGTCTTGATGTCTCAATCCTACCTTGCAAGGGCTCCTCTTTCACCATTTCCCTGACCTTTTCATTCCTCACCCTGTCTCTTCTGGTTACTCCGATCCTACTTCGCAGGAACTTCATTTCACCTGCCTGTATTCTGCTTATGTCTCTTTTCTTCATTGTCCACGTTTCTGAAGCATAGGTCAGTATCGGGATATAGTAGCTTCTGTATAACACTTCCTTGCTTTTTTGTGGGACATCTTTATTCCACACTAAGCTCCTAATGCTTCTCAGAAATGCTTCTGCCTGTCTGCCACGTTCCGTAATCTCTTTGTCATTTCTCCCATTTTCCTCCACTATACTTCCCAAGTACTTGAGACTTTCCACCTTCTTCAGCTGTCCACCTCCAAGTGTTATCCCACTCATTGGTCTGTCCTTTTTCCTGGTCGTTAACAGGATCTCACATTTACTGATGTTGAACTTCCATCCGTACTCTCCCACTGTTTCTTCCCAAGCCTTCAGTTGCTCCTGGATTTCCTCCTCCTTGTTTCCCCAGACCATGAGATCATCTGCAAACACAATTGCCTTCATCTTATCTTCTCCTATCTTTCCTGCTATCCGTGTCATTACCTCGTCCATAACCACAATAAAGAGAAGGGGTGACAGCGCACTACCCTGTTTCAGGCCACTCATTTGTCTGAACCAGTCTGTTCTTTCCCCTCCAACTTTCACACAACTCACACTTCCACAATACATCTCCTTCACTCTGCCTACAGTCTCTTTTTCCACTCCCATGTTTTCCATTGCTTTCCAAACCTTCTCCCTACACACACTATCATAGGCCTTTTCGATGTCCAGGAAGGCCATCAACAGATCCTCTCCAAATTCGTAGTGGTGTTCCTGGAGCTGTCTAACTGAAAATATGAGATCCACTGTTGATCTCCCAGGTCTGAATCCATACTGTTCCTCTCTCAATTTTCTCTCCACTTTGGCTCGTATTCTACTTTCTAATATCTTTTCATATATCTTGGCACAGTGAGGTATGAGTGTGACTCCCCTGTAATTTCTACACTCCTTTCTGCTTCCTTTCTTAAATATTGGGACAATTAATCCTTTCTTCCAATCTTCTGGGGTCTTTTTCTCCTTCCATATCACCCTCATCACACGGTACAGCCACTGTTTCCCAACCTCCCCTGCTGCCTTCACTATTTCAACACTCACTTCATCCACACCTGGTGCCCTTCCTCCTTTCATCTTGTCTATAGCCATTTCCAGTTCTCTCCAAGTCAGGTCCTTTTCCATTCCTGTGTTGTCTTCTCCATCTTCCAATACATTGTCTTCCTCCCTATGACCATTTGGATTCAGCAAATCCTCACTCTTTCCACACTGTCTTGAGTGTCTCTTTGTTGTGTACCTCAGTTCCGTTTTTGTCCATCATTACCACATCCTCTCGCAGACCTCTTCTCTTACTTTTGACCATCCCATAAAGTACTTTCTTATTTCCTCTGCTGTCTTCCTCCATCATCTCTGTCCACTTTACCATCCACTTCTCCCTCTCCTCTGCGACAATCTTGTTAGCTTCTTTCTTCTTTATCTTATAATCTTCCCTTGCCAGATCAGTTCTTTCCTGGAACCACACTCTGAAAGCCTTGTTCTTCCTTCCCACAGCTTCTTTTACTCTCTCATTCCACCATGGTGTCTCTTTACACCGCTTTCTGTTGCTTGTTCTTCCACATACTGCCACTGCAGCTTCCACCATTGTGTTTTTGAATTGCTTCCATTCCTCTTCCCCTGTTTTAGGATTGTCTGTTGGCATCTTTTCCCTTATTATCTTCTGGAATTCTTCCTTGACTTCATTTTCCTTCAGTTTCCATACTTTGATTCTCCTTTCCTGGTACTCTGTCCTCTTGCTATCCTTAACAACTCCCAGGTTCATTACAAGTATTCTGTGGTCGCTACCTAAGGCCTCTGATGGTATTACCTTTATATCTCTGACACTTCTCTTCATTTCCCAGTCGTACAGCATGTAATCTACCAAAGATTTCTTTGTTAAATCACTGCTGTACCACGTTACCTTGTGGCTTTCTTTCTTCCGGAACCAGGAGTTGCCTACCACTAAACCGTTTCTCTTGCACAAATCCAGCAACTTTCTCCCTTCTTCATTCCTGCTACCCCATCCTTCTGCTCCCAATACATTTTCATATCCTTGCCTTTCACTTCCTACATGTGCATTTAAATCTCCCATGACAATGATGCTCTGACCATTCAACTGCTGTTGTAGCTCCTCCTCAAAGTCTTCCTTCTCTTGAGCTGTACATCCAACTTGAGGGGCATATACCTGGGCTATCTCCAGGCTTCTTCCCTTTACAGTTACTCTGATCTTCATGATCCTGTCACTTATTCCCTTTACCTCTTCCTTCATTCCATCTCTCACAACTACTCCTACTCCGCTGCTCCTTCCTTCACTGTTCCCACTCCAGTACAACCGGTACCCTTTCCTCAGTTCTCTGCGACCTTCTCCTTTCCATCTTGTTTCTGCCAAGCCCAGTACATCCAGTTTTCTTCTCTCCATCACATCTACAATCTCCTCCACTTTTCCTGTCAGTGTCTGTATGTTTAATGTCCCAACTCGTAGTCCATTAGCATATCCGGGTCGTCGTCGTTTGCATCCGTCCTTTCCGAGGCCTGTTCCTGGTTTGAAAGCAAATATGTTATCCACTACTGGCTTGCTAGGCCTATCGTAGCTTCACCAGAGCCCCGTCAGCCGTCACTTTTCAGGGTTCCCATAGAGCCTTCACAGCTACCGTAGCGGTCCCGGGGCACACGAAGTCCCCACTGTACTTCACCCCTACAG
Organism: Meconema thalassinum; assembly: GCA_946902985.2. Lineage (NCBI taxonomy): Eukaryota > Metazoa > Arthropoda > Insecta > Orthoptera > Tettigoniidae > Meconema > Meconema thalassinum. The sequence goes on along the minus strand of OX336389.2, from coordinate 592,956,754 downwards.
GCAATCCCCTACTTCATGCCGTTGCCCGTCTCCCACCACGTGGAGGAGGGGTTGGACTTGTGGGAGACACCAACTAGAGTCATTGTTTATTAATTATCGGTTTTGGGATATTTCATATTATAAAATACGGGTTTTTTGCGATTTATTACGTTTTGAGAACAGGGACATATAAGACTGTATTATTTTGAGTAGAAGCATTATTTCATTTTGGTTGGGGTTAATGGCTTTATTTTGAACTAGTAATGTTAAATTTTCAATTCCTGGCTGTACTATAAGGTACGATGTATTGGTATTTTCGAGTGCTGGAAATGTTACAAACCCGGAAAAGACAGGCAGTAATTCGACTTGTTGTGGCAAGTTCAGGGAATACCTAGGCTATTAATAGCATGAACTCGGATGAACCGGCGCGTGGAAAAATACTGGGTGACGTGAGAGTGAATTTCGACTGTCAAATGTTCATGTGTTGTCACGGATATTCCGCTAGGAGCGGGGCGCACAGCACATAGTTCCGGCAGAACGAAGCGCAGCTATTGGGGTTATGTATTTGTTCGCCAGTGCTTATAATGGCGTGTCTGGTGTTCAGAAATCGTCTTCTTGGTTTTACAGCGAAAGTCCGTTGTCTACTTGCCAATTAGTGTCGTTGTTACTGGATCATGGTATCGTAAAACGAACGAGCAAAGACTTAATCTTTAGCAAACCACTGAGCTCTTACGGGCTATTGAGAGGCTTCACTGTTTTTCATGGGTCCGTCCATACCATGGGCTGTCGGTACCTTACCACGCCTAAAAGGATGATCGTCAGTCATAAGAAGTTCATCAAGAAGTAATGCGAGAATGGAGACGTGAACGAACAGTTCGTGGGGAGAGAAAGTGAAGTGAACCAGTCTGTCTCTTAACGTGTGTAGATATTTTGTGTACGAACGGTACAAAGTGTAAATACATAGGAGGCTGGTAGGCCTAGGTCTAATATGGCCGTAAGTGTTTGGAGCTCTAAGAGCGTAGATTCAGTGACAAGGTACTGTACAAAAAGTATTATTACAAGTGTATATCAAGGGTATTTTTGTGTTGTATATTATGTATATATGTGTATAGTACAGCCAATAGATTGTTTCTTTTAAAATTCATGTGTGTTTATATTCCTGTCTTGCTTGATCCTGGTAACATCAGCAAATGCATGCCAAATGCCCTACGCCTGGGATGAGGATTTTCATAGCCGGGGCAACAGTTATTTATCGTATTCTATTTTATTCAGGAAGACCCATAAGGTCAACCTTGGCGCCCATTCAAAGTCGGAAAATATATGTTAATATCACTTGAGGCCTGTATTTAAAGGCAGTTAATTCTGTAGGTTTGTATTAATGAGGGTAGTTAAAGTTAAATCAACTCCAGCGGGGAGGTGAGAGTGTTTCAGTTGAGCACCATGGCATTAAAATTACTCTACATATGCTTAGAGCTCAGCAACTCCAACTGAAACCCCGGAAAAAAATGCGAACTACAAGCTCGCTGTTCTCTTTGTCACACTGGCTGACGGAACTAGCGCTCACACAGGGTCTCCCTTCAAGTTGCTAGGCTCTAGGACCGCACTTTACTGCTGAGCGGCCATTTTTATACGTAGCGGTGTATGAAAATTTTTCCGTGTAAAGATGGGTTAGGTGGAAGGAACTATTAGCTGCATTAGCGATCGTGGCGGTGACGATGTGGTTGTTCATAGAAAGTTGACAATCGTAAATGTATGATGATAGCCGAGTCAGGCCAGAAGGTTCAGAGTAATTTTCTTTGTGGACCATAATAACTAGTGAAATCCTGACTCAAATACACACATCAAAAAAAGTTTTGCATCACCTCGGTTCCCAGATCTCCGGCATATAGACGTTGACTGTGTATATTGTATCCAAGATACAGTCCCTTTGACTGTTCATAGATGGCACTAAAACTGCTCAAAGATGTAAACAACCATGCATGAGCAGGGCCTATTAGACGGAGGGGGTACGACAGCCGATCAGTTCCAGTCATTCCACCAGGACGAAGGTACGCTGCTCATGTTGTCTGTAGTTCTACCATGCCTAGAAGGTCAATACCGCAGTTCGATCGCGTCCGCATTGTTACTTTGTGTCAAGAAGGGCTCTCAACAAGGGAAGTTTCCAGGCGTCTCAGAGTGAACCAAAGCGATGTTGTTCGGACATGGAGGAGGTACAGAGATACAGGAACTGTCGATGACAGGCCTCGCTCAGGCCGCCCAAGGGCTACTACTGTAGTGGATGACCGCTACTTACGGATTGCCGCTCGGAGGAACCCTGACAGCAATGCCACCATGTTGAATAATGCGTTTCGTTCAGCCACAGGACGTCGTGTTTCAACTCAAACTGTGCGCAATAGGCTGCATGATGCGCAACTTCACTCCCGACGTCCATGGCGAGGTCCAGCTTTGCAACCCCGACACCATGCAGCGCGGTACAGATGGGCCCAACAACATGCTGAATGGACCCCACGGAATTGGCATCACGTTCTCTTCACCGATGAGTGTCGCATATGCCTTCAACCAGACAATCGTCGGAGACGTGTTTGGAGGCACCCTGGTCAGGCTGAACGTCTTAGACACACTGTCCAGCGAGTGCAGCAAGGTGGTGGTTCCCTGATGTTTTGGGGTGGCATTATGTGGGGCCGACGTACGCCACTGGTGGTCATGGAAGGCTCCGAAACGGCTTTACGATACCTGAATGACATCCTCCGACCCATAGTGCAACCATATCGGCAGAATATTGGAGAGGCATTTGTCTTCATGGACGACAATTCTCGACCTCATCGTGCACATCTTGTGAATGCGTTCCTTCAAGATAACGACATCGCTCGACTACAGTGGCCAGCATGTTCGCCAGACATGAACCCTATCGAACATGCCTGGGATATGTTGAAAAGGGCTGTTTATGGACGTCTTGACCCACCAACCACTCTGAGAGATTTACGCCGAATTGTCGTTGAGGAGTGGGACAATTTGGACCAACAGTGTCTTGATGAACTTGTGGATAGTATGCCACGGCGAATACAGGCATGCATCAATGCAAGAGGACGTGCTACTGGGTATTAGAGGTAGTGGTGTGTACTGCAATCTGGACCACAAATGCTGAAAGTCTAGCTGTATGATGGTACAACATGCAATGTGTGGGTCTCATGAGCAATAAAACGAGCTGAAATGTTGTTTGTGTTGATCTCTATTCCCTTTGTATTTAACGGTTCCGGAACTCTTGGAACCGAGGTGATGCAAAACTTTTTTTGATGTGTGTAGATGCCCTCAATCTTTTCTAGGTTTGCACCATTCCAGCCTCTCAATTATATACAGTAGATTAGATTGGAATAGATTTTTATTTATCCATTTGATCAATTACATGTATACAATACATTACATTTATGTTCAAAATAGAACAGCCAGATTAAAAACTTTCCAAATATGACTATGAATATTCCCTAAATCTAACCCTTACAAAATGAAATAGCGACTCTTAATCAGGTGATAATGAGCTGAAGGAAGCTTTTAGTTTTACTTGACCATTAATCTCGCAATCATGAGCTATGGGGCCTCCTTTTTACGTCGAATCCAAATCACAGGAAAAAGCATTTCACTTGGAAGATCCCACATGCATTGATCTGAAAGAATGGCTTCAAAACTTTACAAATGATAGTCTTTAATTACTAGAAGGCAAAACACGAGGTTGGGACTCTGTAACTGTATAAATTGTTACATTGTGGCAACCCTTTCAAACATAACTGTAAAACCCTCCTTGTTAGAATGCTTATGCCAAAACATCGTGATGCCAACTATTGATATTTATGCGTGCTGACCGAAACATTATGATAGCCTGCTGACTTGCGCTGTTTACTCAAACTCGCCAAAATATTATGGTACTTTCTTCTGTTAATTACTCATGTTTGCTTAATGAACATAACATGTCACCTAAATATTTTAGGCACTGAAGTGTATACGTTGTAAATTTGTAAAAAGACGGTGTATTGGCTTTCACGGCCTTGGAACTCTGCAATTTTTCTAGGTTTATGCCATGTCTTGTGTGGGGTTTGCCTAGGAACACAAGGGTAGGCTCATCAATGGGCTCTTGGTGTCTGTGCTCGGACCCCCACAGAAGTAGCGAGCTGCACGCTTCCCCACTTCTTATGAAGCGCACCTGCGCTTCATTACTTGCGCTTCATTACTGCGAGAGTTAAAAGCTCAAACAGCCTTTCACCTACCTATGAAGGCTTCCAAAAAGATGATATATTGGCTTTCACTGCCAAAGAATTAAAACTCAGGAATTTTTCTAGGTTTATGCCGTGTCTTCTATGGGGTTCCGTAGCGACTTTTAGCACACAACCACTCCCTAGAACTGCTCAGAGTCAAAGACACACAGTCCTCACGGCGAACTCACCAATTATCCAACTCTATAGCAGACCCAAAACAACTGTGAACATGAGGGAGGAGCCAGATTACCTCGCTCATATGCGCCAGCCAATAGCATAGGGCGGCATTGCCTAGATAACCCAGCCTGCAGGGCTCGCTGTGCCGTACGAAATCGTTATTTCTCTCCACGCACGAAAATAATTAATTTTTCAATTATTTTAATGGCCCTATGTTACAGAGGTAAAAATTTTGAAGCTGACTTGTCCAAACCCCGTTACGCTACGACCAGCCGTTCGGGAGATAACATCTGCCCTTGAACTGAAGGGCTAATTAGAGAGACAATGATTTAAGTGTTGAAATATTTAGGTTCGCTAGGGAAGATAATGAAGAGTGACGGCATTGCTGTATCAATTCAGTAGTGGAGCTTTAACAAGTGCTGTGAGCTGAAGTTTTGAACTCATAACAATGTCACTTAGCAAGCCGAGTGGCAGCCGAACAGATTTACACAGCCAGGCAAGAAATATAATTTTCAGGGTATATGGCCTTTAAAAGAAGTTTTCGAATACAGAAGTACGTGAAAACACAAAATCTGATAACCTATGTTATTGTGGTGTCAGCAATTATGTTTTTTGTTGTTGTAATTGAGTAGAATAAAACTCACTCTTCACAGTTTTACCTCACGAGGTATAGCGTACCCAGTTCTAACCCTGAGACCAGAACTAAATGTCTTGATTGAGCCGTGAATCGAATCCGGATCTCACGGGTTGTTGTTGTTGTTGCTGCTGTAGTTGTTGTTCGTTTTAGGGCCTTTGCGACATCATGGCCATGTAGCCCCGTGTATTTCGGTGTGTGTGGAATTTGTCTGATAACCTGTGTCACTTTGATGTCTGTACTAGTGTGTGTATTTGTAATTCAGGTAGGATTTGGGTAGAAAGCGGCCGTGGCCGTTAGGTACTGTACCCGTAAAAATCAAGGAGGTGCTCGCTGGTCATCCAAAGCATAGCTGGATCCTTGAAAAGTGAACGTCCCGGCTTAAGATCATATCACAGTCCCGCCAGTGAGTTCTCCAAGATTATACACAGCAAGCTTGAAAACACGTTATGGATAAAACAACTAGCTTTTATACGTAAGTGTACAAACTTACCTGCTTTTCTCGGGGCTTTGTTGAAAGGGAAAAATACATCCTGTCTATTTTAGGCTGTTTAACATGTCTCATTTATAGAAATAAAGGAACTCCGAACAAATGTGTAGAAAAATATAAATTTATTAATAAAACTAAATAACAATTCAAAATCTACATAACACCCTAAATTTAAATATTCATTTACGCCACTGTCACTCAAATAAAAATTCCCTACATTTATACATGCGTAAACTGTTGAAATTTAAAGACGCTTTGCCGTCTACAAGTGTTCAAAATAAATCTCTAAAGATTATACTGCTGCTCCTAAGCAGCGAACGTTCCATTTAAATAATTGGCATACTTCAGTCGAGTGTCTGAGAACGAATCTGGACTGGTTATGTCATAGCCTTCTCGCCTGTCCTTCCAACACCGCAGGTGCGAGACTTTCATTCATTTGTTTCTCGACCCTCACACAGAAACGGGGTCTGCTTGCTTGTTAGCTGTTGTGGTCGAGACTGGACTCACAATGTTAGCAAAGTGAACACGCAAAATGCAGTTCTTGCATTTGATAAAATAAACTTTACAAAAACTGTCATATCTCTGCAAATTCTAGTTGAAATTAATTCATACTTTAAACCACCATTCTTACAATTCTGATCGTTGTTCATGACCAACGATGCTGACATACACACCGTTTTCACAATAAAAATCAAACACTCATTTAAAAAACATTCGCTCCTTCTAACTATAACCTATGTCAAAAACATTTTAAAATTATGAAAATAAACAACCCTTAATATTAACCAAATATTTACACACTATATACAAGTGTCTATCGCCTCTAAGACTTGTTCTTGAGCAATACGACCGCGTTAGTTTCATTATCAACGCTCCTTTCTCGTGATGGTATTAATTTACTATAGCCTTCTATTTACAATACTAGACCACTTTCTTGTCATATCAAGTTAAAAGACATTATCGGTATCTCAATGACCGATCATTCAAGATGAGTACATTGTCGTTACAATTCCAGTTTAATCAAGTTAATAATGATTTAGAGAACAGGGACATAATATCTTTTCCTAATGGAGTTCCGCCAATAAACAACATCTGCGTCGCAGATCTAATCACATGAGAAGTCTTCACTGACTCTCTTTAAAATACAACAATACTACTTTTATACAATCCTGAGTACTTGATGACAATAAATACGGTAATCTCATACGTATTACAAACAACTATTTATGGCAAAAACGTCCATAACTCCACTATAAAAATGTCACTAACACTCTTGTTCTCAACAATGGTTCCACTGTACTGGTATAGCTTTCTCCTAGCTTAGATCTTATTGTTGTTGCAACAATACAACATATCAATGAACAGCGTTATCTGTTCTACAATAACATGGATCGTTTTCAGACGATGGTATTAATAGTTCTTTCGTGGTTTACTAAAAAAAATTACTCAGACATAAAACACCATGTCTCCAAATATTTAATAAAAATATACATGTTTCCTCTTACTGGTCATTTCAAAAATGCACGGTTGTAAAACTACGTTGACACATAACGTAGTGTTAAACGTGTGCCTTGGTAACACCTTGTGTTATCTTATTGCTCAGTAAGGATCGATCAAAACCGGAAAAAGTTTTAACTAACCTTTCCTAGGATCGAATAAATTATCTTTCAAAAGATAAGTCTCAAATCATTTATATTTAATGAAGAGCAAAGTATTCCTTCAATGCAATATGAGTTTGTCATTAGCTGAATGTATCTTCATTCTACACAAAGAATGTTCATAACTATTCACTTTCACGTTGTGTTCATAACGAATCTAACTTGCTTAGATCATCGAATTGTTTCTAATTGTAGTGATATTTCACATTATATCCCTTGCCGGTTTCTTCCTCTAATTACATATTTCTTCTTACAAAAAGAACACCCAAGTTCATTTTAAACAAAATGAATTTAATGAATGTTCTAGACTAAAAATCTCTTGAATAAAAATCGAAATCCTATAATAATGACTTCCTTAAAGATTTTCCCAATGGAAAATACATTTCTCAAACCACTGCCTTCAGTTCAAAAACTGAATCAGAAATATTTTAATAAGCATAGATGATAAACTGACTTTCATCTCATACAAACTTGAATAAAATTTCCTAAACATCGAAGTGAAAATGCATGAAACAAATATGGAGAATTGTTGTTCCGAAATGCCATTAACACACTCAAACAAGCATAATAATGGAAAACATCTACATTGATCTTGTAGAAAATTGAAGTTCATTGTCAGGTATCAGAAAATACCCAATTGGATAGTCATCCAGGTATGATTTGTTGAAATCAAACCCTGTCCACTCCATCGGATACGATCTGCTTCCTCGAGAATGGGAAGGATTCCTTCTCGGCATATTCGTTTCCTCCTGGAATCGAACTTCGTTCTTCGGACTCGAGTTCCATCTCAAACAATCATCGGGCTGATATCTTCTGTCCTCCGGTGATGCTTCTTCAATTGCCGACATCTCTACTTCTTCAATCGCCGACATCTCTAGAAGTTCCTCTATCATCATTGAGCAATATATTCTGGATAGCATCATCGTTACGAAATAAATTCGTAAGTTGAATGTCGATTCACTGTCGTAGATGGTAAAGTTCATTTGGTTGGTCAATGAAAGATTATATCTGCTCATAGTCGAGAATGAATATACATGGAAATACATTAATTGTACTGGATGGAAGTGTACATAATGTATCATGTTGTCTCGGCATTCTATTTATCTAGATGTTATAGATCTTCTCATTGTTTCTTAACGTTGTTCCATTGTTGCTATCACAACTCTATCTTGATATATCCCAAACGCGTAATAGTTTAATACATCATCACACACATACTTAAAAAGTCATAAACTATTTCCTCTTCATAATTGTCTGTAGCCATCATAATGTTCTTACACAATAAAGTCACAATGCTTATACAGTATCACTGTACTTACTTTGAGCTGCAACGTGGACTTGCTTGGGTTGAAGTCGCACTGCACTAAAATGATATTCTCCGCTCGGAGTTGAGTAACTTTGTCTGACAACACAAAGTCTCAAATATCTCGGAAAATACTCAATGGATTTTACTGAATCTTCTTTTGGTGAAGCCTTATCACTGGATAAGTAAACTGATAACTCGTATATTTCGACAAAGTCGAACACTTGTCCGCTATTAAGCAAATTATCTGCCGCTCAACTTCGCCTAGATTGAAGCGGGGCTCTCGAAAAATGTTGGCCGGTAACACTGCTGCCTATAGTGTCACGTAGGACCTCACACTGTATCACATCTACGGGAATGAATTACCTCCGGACGATACGTCTTGTTGCTATGAAGTCAGTCGAGAGAAGAACACTCTTGGCTGTCGTTCCCTCTTCAACCCGTCTGAAATTGGCGCCTTTGCTCATCCCGCGCAGTTAGTGGCGCGTACTTGTAAAAATCCTTATTACGGTGAAATTCTTCCATTAAACGTCATTCAAAGTAGTAGTAATATCTTCTTTTAATATTCTTCATGTTTTCAATGGAGTAAAATTGTTACATAGGGCTTAAATGGCATAGTTAATCACATTAACTAGGTAAAATCCATGTCTGCTTCCATAAACCCTCCTCTCATTGGCTGAAAGCATATATCCAGTGATATATTTTATAACAATTAACTGGTAATATTTCGTGCAATTTCCTTGTTACTATGCACTTTCCAATGATCGAGAATATTCTGGGCGTCTCTGATCACGTGATGGTTTTCTCCCATAGCTTGCGTTCACTAACAAATCTCGCCTTGAGCCAACTTCCAAGATTTATATTCCAACGTTAAATTTTATCTTGGGGTCAGATAATAACATCATTTTCATCATAAATCATCCAAATTTCGGGCACAGTACCATCCCAGCATTTGCCTGGAGTAGAGGTGCGAATCCACAGAAAAACCACTTCCAGGATGGCTGAGGTAGGAATCCAACCCATTCTTCCCAATTTTGCATCACGAGGCTGAGTGTACCCTGTTCCAGCCCTCAGACCAGAATTACATTTCTGGGGAATCGAACCCGGGCTTCTGCGGTGACAGCCAAGAAAGGACAGCAAGTGTGCTAGCTAGCCAGTACACCACAAGGTGGTCTCCAATAAACAAAAACTGATCCCAATAAATTGTTTTCTGTATTTGTATACCTTATAAAGAGTCCACAAGCAATGTTAATCAGAATGACTTGGGGTGTAGATTATGTCATGTGAAATAATAACATTGTTGTTGTTGTTTCTTTTGAGGGGCTAGGACATCTTCTTACTTTAGCCCTGTGTACTTGTCTGAAAATCTGGGTTATTGTGGTGTCTGTATTGGAGTGTGTGTATTTGTATGCTTGTGAGGATTGGGAAGGAGGCGACCGTGGCCTTATGTTAGGAACCATCCCAGTATTTGCCTGGAGTATAAATGAGAAACCACTTCCAGTTTGGCTGAGGTAGGAATCTAACCCACATCTTCCCAGTTTTGCCTCGTGAGGCTGAGTGTACCCCGTTCTAGCCCTCAGACTAGAATTAAATTGCTTGGCAGAGCCGGGAATCGAACCCGGACCTCCTGGGCCACAGCCAAGAATGCTGGTCGCTACACCAGGAGTGCACGAATAACGTTTGTGTGATATCTTATATCTGCCTCATATCACATTTATAAAAATGTGCGCACTCCGTTGTGAGCATAGATATTCGTAGGATTAGGCCCCCCCAGCCCATACATGTTCTTACATTCGGAGTGCCTTGTGTTCAAGGAGAAGGTCGTGCGTATACTGCGAGTGTAGAGCTGTGTCATATCCGCCAGTATCACTGTGGCAACAGTGCTCAGCTGGACTCACGCTACTGGGCGAGCCCATGTTCACAGTTGTTTTGGGTCTGGTATAGTTTGCGAGCACAGTGCTACCACGATAACATGTGGCAGCAAATTCAGAATACCATGAAATTTCTACTCTTTTCCATGAAAGTTAGTTGGCAATACTTCCCGCCACGACGATGGTTTTAAACTTGCACCAAACCACAACAGTTCGCGTACCCTGTCTCAAAAATCCTGTTTTAATTTTGACATTATCAAAATTTTTGCAATTGTTATTCTCGATGGTATTTTTAAAATGCTAATTTCCAAAGCCTTACCATCCAATATCTTGACAGTAGTTTTAAGAGGTAATTCCCAAACTTTATCATGCAATATAATGATGGTAGACATGTTCTCCTGGTTGCCACTTCGGCTCCAGGGGCATATGTCTTTCACAAGTTTATGGGTGGTGGGCCACGGGAGGTCGGATGCCAAACGTACCAACCGGTACAATTTTATTGTTTTTTTTTTTTTTTTTTCATTTAACCAATCGGACCTTCCTTTTCACTTGCCATAGCTGGTGCTCCATCTGTTACCATGGACACAATATTTTTAATACTCACACCTGTTGAGGAGAGCAGTTTTGATTTTCAGTAAATATGATTTCTCCAGTGGTTGACAACTGAGCTGTATCTGAAATATCGGTAGATTCATCAACAGCCAAGGATACTTTGTGAATGTTCAATCAACTGAAAGCTTGGTATTGGCAAGTTCTGTACAGTGTCTGATTGCAGTGTCGTTTGATAAAGGAATTTTCTTGAATTTGTTCATTGTTTCTTTACTTTCCATAACCTTTGCAATTTGAAGCGCACATTCTTTCACAACCTCTGCCTTAGAAAAACTACCGGTAATCATATTTTCGCACAGATTCTAGGAAACTCTTAAAGAAAATTCTCTACATTTCTCTTGAGCTGAACTTTCACCACATATCATTGAACTTACTTGTGTATGTAATTATTGCATGCTTATATTTTTTTTTTTTTTTTTTGTCTTAATGAAGTACCAGGCGGAAACTTAGTGTGTAATTCCTTATCCTTACTTTTGTAATGTCTTTTTAAATTACACACTTTGGTAACTGACACCACTTCATTGCAAATTAAACAAATTGGATTTTTTCTGCCCACCAGGGCAATACAAAACTGTTCCGTTCACTCCTTAAACAAGCATTTTTCTGTATCTACTTTCCTCTATCTACTGCACGACATGATTGTACTAGTAGATTTTGCTCCTCAACAATATAAAATACTAGCAAAATAAAAAAGCACAGCAATATCAACACTGTTCATGGGAAAACATTGCAACTGTGGGCTTACCGATCAGAGACTGATTCCAATACACCGTTTCTTAATAATGAGTTGGAGAGTATCGAATAACTATTGATCTATGCTGGAGTGCAGCAAGAATCGAATCATTCACGATACATCATTCAGAGTACAGCACTTTTTTTAATGTATTTATTTACGATAAGCCAGATACAGGTACAAATTTGTGTGTTTCTACACTGCTGTAGAGGCAAATGGTTTGCGGTTTTCTCAGGAATTATGTAAAGTATTCCGTCTTTAGAAAAACAGCAAATTTGAAAAGTAAAAAAGAATGGATCCACAGTAATATATAAGAGTAACATTTAGAATAATTTTCTTTGAATTATTCAAACTTAATTTTTCTCGCCTTTCATGGTGGACCAGTAGAAATCTCTCGGGGGGGTCTGGATCTGACCCGCAGGCTGCCTATTGAGAAGGCCTGGTCTAGATGGATAGGTGCATGACAGGTTGGCACATTTGCTAATACCTTTAATGCACAGGGTCAAGGTGCCACATAATATCCAGACTCAGAAAACGAGTGGGGTTAAACCTCGTAGAAGTGGTAATAAGAGTTACAAATATATCTGCGGTGCAGTGCTGGTGTTCTCCAAGAACGTTATTATATCCCTTAACAAGTTATTCATACACCTCTTCCCCCGTTGTATAGATGAGGGAAAAGCTGGAATTATGTATGTGATAATTATTATAAAACTATAATTCTTGCCCACAGAATGGCAGCAGTTGGTGTCTTAGATACTGCGGAAGGTGTTGTAAAGGCTTTGGACGAGGCAAAAGAAGCTCAGGACAAAGCCGATGCTGCGATAAGGAAGGCGAATGATGATATTAATGCTGCAGAAACTGATCTCTACCAGGTAAGCATAAAATGTACTGCATGTATAGAGTATAGAAATATTCATTAACCCTATGCGGGCGGATGCATTTTAGGTCTGTACGCGGACCGAAAATACGGCAAATTAAAACTTGTCCAGAATTATTGAACACTAGCTATAAACATTCGTATGTATGTAATATTAATGACTTACCTTGATTATTGGATGTACTCCGTCTCAGAAGTACGTAGGATATTATCGAACTTTTCGCTGCAGCATATTAGTGCATAAAGGGCATAAGAGTCATTGCACAAAATACACTTCAAATGAAAATTCACCTTCATCTACATTCATGGAGTCCAAAGTTCAAGCAATCTCTTCCTCACTGGCCCTCTTTTTACTGCACATGTCACAAAATAACTATATAAATCACAAAAAGACGTTCTTAGAATTTGCGACGCAAGCTCGACTGAACACGACAATCTCTCACAGCTTGTGAGAAGCTAGGAGGGACATAACACCACTCAATTCGGGGATTCCCTGTTAGGCCAGACCTAAAAGTGTGGTTTACTGCCATCTGTTGAGATTTTAGCGTACCACTTGCGCCGGTATTGGCGGATCTCTGACCATAGAACATATTAAATTCCGCTCGCAAGTAACCTGTCCATCGATTTAATATATTAAATTCCGCCCTCTGAGGGTTAATAGAGCGAGTCTGAATCTTTTCGTAAAGAAGAGAAAGCCAAGTGATCACACTTGCCGTATGACTTCCGTTTTCACATATCAAATCATATACCAGATTGATTGCAATAATTTTGGTGCTACTTTCACAGTAACCACAAAAAATTAATTACTGTAGTTATGATAAAGCTGGGCAGATTAAAACTGAAATCTTCAGTGTTTTTATAAAAATTTATTCTGAATGTCACACATGCAAATATAAGAATGTCAAATAATTATGCGTCTTCTTCTTCTTAGTCACGAATTGGTCTCTTAGGACCATGCGGAATCAACATTGGTTGGCCTATCTTTTGGCCCAGTATTTCTTCATACGCAACAAATGAGTTTGTTTTCCATGCATGAACCATATACGGTGGTTAGACCTTATCTCTTCATCCTAGAAACCCTGTGTGAGTGCAGATCGGTCTAGTCAATTTTGCGATCCTAATTCTTTCAGATCTTTCTCGGTCTGTTTGTACCAATTTGATCTAGTTATTATGTTCTTGAGGTATGTGTGAATTTGGGTCCATTCTTCCTAAGTGCCCCATGAATTGCATTCGTCGTAGACGTATCGCGTCTGTCAATTTGGAGATAGTTCTATATATTTCTGTATTTGGTTCTGGATGATTTTGATTCGTAGCCCTAAGATTTTTCTCAATATTTTATGTTTTTTCACTTCCGATTGTCCTTTAACCCTCCCTTAGGTTTGCAGAACGCCGGTTGTCGCTCTGGGTCTCGTGTCCCCATACGACTTCTTCTCAATAATCATTCATTTTCTACTTTATATTCACTGCTTATATCAGGGTGTCGAGCGATACGGGAAATGCGGGAAATGTACGGGAATTTTAGTGACCCAGGAAATATACAGGAATTAAGCATTTGATACGGGAAATCTTGAAAAGTCTCATAATGCCCGACTTCTTAGCCTCCGAACGCTCGGTAGATTCCTCCCGCTCGCCTTCTATTTCACCTGCAGACCGCGCTGCCACCCGCAATTTGTGCCACTGATAGAGCGCTAAGCGGGATGAGAACCTAGCCAACATCGAATGCATGCTTTGCCTGGCCGACCACCGGCCGTAGTCTCTCCAGACGCGGATGTGCTGCAATTTCGCACCAACTGCCGAAAATTGTACATTCGTATCCTATGGCTGAAAGAATCAAAGAGAGGTCACCTCTTGCTTACAAGATGACCCGTGCTATTTCATGCTTAGACCCTATAGTGGTCGCTGAGACTTAAAGTTGACAGAAGATAGGATCATCATTGCCCTGGAAATTCTTTGTAATCAGAAGACTGGCACAATGGTTGACCGCATCAAGAGCACCTACCCCGCACTTCTGAGACTGCCGTCCGTCACTGCACGTTTGAAGTAGTTCGACGGAAAAGAGCCACGACTCGACCTGCTGTGGTCTGAATTAGTGGCTTCAGCACCTTTCTCAGTTCCTGCCAAAAACGATCTCACAAGCTTTGTTAAAATGATACTGATTTTGTATCACAGCAATGCAGCTCTAGAGAGAAGTTTCTCCCTGAACAAGGAGTGCATGATGGTCAATCACAAAGAAGCAAGTCTGATTGGCATGCCTACTGTTCAGGACACTGTGGTGGCAGCTGGTGGAGTAGAAAAGATAACCGTGAGCAAGGGCATGGCCCATGCTGCACGAAACTCCTACGCCGTGTTCAAGGAAGCAAAACAGGTGCGAAGCCAGGAGGAAAAGGAAGCTACAGCTAAGGGGGCAGTTGAAGGAAAAGCCACGAAAGATTCCCAGGAATTGGCCAAAAAAAAGAAGAAGATATTGAACGACGCCCGTTCTGAAGCAGAGAAAATTGAAGAGTAGGTGAGTTCCCTAAAGAGGCTTTAAATTAATAAATCCTTGATTATTGTTTGTTTTATCTTATTTTGTGTGACTAAAGTTCTTAAACACAATCTAGTATTGACAAAGTGACTTATTTTATTTTGTGTATTACTAGCCTCAAGTTCCTATTCAGAAATTAGTGCTGTCCAAAGAACTTCATTTTGTGTTGTGTATAACTGAAGTTCCTAGTGAACCCTTCAGAATAGCAGTGTTTATATGCAAGAATCTTGATCAAGGGGTCGCGCTCAGTTCCTAGTGTGATGTTTACGTTCGCCAAACAACATGCTCTACTGAGGTAAGGGTCATAGGATTAAAACTATAATTAAGAAAGAAAGGTGACAAGACGTAAAATAATAACATGATTTAATGACTAATAGTGCACAAAAAGAATATATACAACAATAATAAAAAAAATCCTCCCTGAATTTTTCCCATGACAGGAATATCTATCAATGTTGAGGAGTCAGACGGATCTCCCCTTTATAAAATGTGGATCCTAGTTCCACTAACTTGCATTTGGATTTTATGTACGCGTAATGACTAACTACGAGGAATGAGTACTTGAATGACTGTTCGTTTACAACGGGTTAACAGCCACGATGCTTACGAACAATCATCTCGTAAATCAACGTTTACGGATATGGGACATGACACTAATAAAAACCCTTAAAAATTTAATGCTGACACACACACTAAAAATCTACTATTTACAGGAATCTCCCTGGAGACCCTCCATTAGCGCGATGACGCACTTGACAAAATGAGCTGCCAACCCCGACCAATTGCTTAATACACAAACAAGGAAAATACAGCGTCGCACGTGACTTCACGGGTCACTGATATGGAATATAAACATGGAATAAACCAACAACAACAAAAAGCCTGACCGGCTGAGATTACTTTATATGAACAAAAATGCACGTTAAGCTAACGCTTCTGAGATTATAGTGATTCGTAGGCAACTCCCATTTATTTAAACAATTTTACCATTGATCAGTTCTTAATTCTGTATTTCAAGTAATTACGGAGTCAACAAGCACTCCCCACTAATGACCTCGCTTGCAACCTTCAGTCCGCCTTGTGAAACAGCTCCCCCTTCCTCAATACTTGTCATTGCCCCAACTTCAGTGTGTAAAAATAACTGACCAGCTGTGCCGTTATCTCAAGGAACCAACAGCAACAAATCTCAACCACCTAAACATATGGTCAGACATTAATCAAAATAGCCACATATTGCCCTCGCAAGGTAATGGACTTGGCATCAAGCTGACAGAAATCAGTCTATGCTGAAATTCCCGCTTGTAATGACCACAAAATACACACACTCACACATCTGGGAATGACATTACGTTTTTCACACAGGTCGGCTGAATAGATGCTCACAAACTATTTAAAAATAATTAAAACCTACGATAGAGCTGACTGCTCTTCGTCACAAATCACATTGCTCCAAAGGCAACAATCTCACTGAATCTGATCAATAATAAACCTTAAAAAAAGATGAATTACCCTCCAATCTACTGTATAATTATTACTTCAGTCCTACTTCTGAAACACAACATATCTCCGAGAGACGTTTTTAACCGCATTGCGTAACATATGCAAACACGGTCGTCCACATAGCTACGTTAGTTAAAACAACAAACAAACAAGAACCTTCTACTAATTACATTTATGCGAGCTGTTTCCATGCAAAAAGTGTGTCAGACCAAAACTAAATATACTACGTTAATCACACAAGCAAAATATTTACAAAACAAAATATGTCCCATATACCATAAGTTAATTTATCAGATAATAAGAATATTATTTTGTACTCATCCTCGGCCAGTCACCCGTCAAAGAACATCAGCTGCCATCTCCCAACTGAATGCTTCTTATCTCATCTCAGCCATCTGGACGGAGTGTTGATAGTTCCAAACTTCTTCCAGGATAAGTGATGTCATCTCTCGTGCTGATTCAAAGAGTTAGATTATTATACACTCGATATCTGACTACTAAATTCGCCGTTTCAGGTACTAATTTCCCCGGAACAGTCTGTTGGCGAATTGTCGATGCTACTGCCCCTACAAAATATAGTACTGTGACTATCTATCACTGAATTTAACACATTTATTAATAATTTCTGTGTCCTCATGACACGCAAAAGTATAAGTGTCTACGTCCTTAGACGCGCAAAATGTAAAGTAACCTGTGTCCTCGACACACCAAAGTATAATAAGCCTGTGTCCACCGACACACAAAATATAATAACTTACGTCCTCAGACGAACAAAAGTAATAGCAATGTCTTGGCTCTTCACGCCACTTATAAATGAACCGGCCCTAGGTATTGATAGAGGGGGAAATTATATAAAAATTTCTCAAAAGAATAGTGGTACAGGAATGAAATAAATATCACTGAACTCGTAATATTGCGCAGGTCAAGAATATGCCCATTAATCCTAGAATCGATCGTAGAGATGTTGTCTAGCCAATCTCCCGCGTTAATGCTAGCCATCGCGTGCCCAAGCTAGACTTGCCGCGCTCGTAATCATTCATTTCTCATTGGTTCCACATTTTCTGTAACTTGGAGGTTTTTATCAGACCTTGGCCTCGTAGGAGTGTCTAGTATTTTCATCAGCCACTCACGTTACTGCATCATATTTTTTCTAGGCGCGAATATTACAATGAACATGCCATAAGCGTGTCTCACTGCGCGTCCTTTCTATTTTGAGGTGGCCACCACCTGTCCTTCTGAATCATTGCTATGCTCTTTCTTTCCACAATCCTTAAGTATTTAGCCTTTTGTCAAACTGCTGCAGGTATGTCCCCATTGTCTCCAGCAAATGCTTGAAATTTCCTCATCTCCGTCTGGCTATTTTCATGACACTGGTGGAAATATTTATTAATTGAAGAAATAAAACATCGAATCATTTATCCATCAGAGGGTAAAGGGTTCACTAGTAACAATCTTGTATATGTCAAAGTGACTTATTTAATTTCATTTTGCATTATTTTATTTTCTATTACCTACTTTCGTAAAATAAATCTAAATTAAAAGGTATTAACGGCATGTGAAATTTTACTGTTTTTAGCCTTTCCAAGGTCTTTGGGTGAAACGTACGGCTCTTCTTTCACAGGGGAGATGCACATACCAAATTGTTTTAAATTCTGTGTAAACACTCGCTGCAAATGCGTCACACATGCATAAGTTTCAAAAACTACAAACAATATCTCACAGCTCTCGATATTTTAGTATCAAACACCCTTCGCCAACATGTGGCTTCAAAATACACCACACAAGTGACAGAATTCTTGTTGTGCGGGCAGGCATTGTTTCAGTCGCTTGTTAACCACTCTCTGTGTCGGATTTCCTTTCATGGTCTTGTTTCGTTACTTTTTCTTTGCCGAAGTTCGACCCGAGGACTGGACACATGCCATAACAGCATGTAGAGAAGGAAATACTGAAGGTGTTCTGGATATCGCAGTGGATGAAATGATTATTAACGTTGGCAATTCATCAAGCTCTAACAAAGACAATGATGGTGGTGGTAGTGATGATGGATGAGGACAGTGACGGGATGGAGGGTGTCAAAGAAACCCTTGCCAAGTGACTGAGGATAATTTATTTACCAGCAGTCTCCATTTCTTAAAATTCTTGATTCAATAGACTTTGTTTCATTACAATTTTCAGTAATCTATTCACCTAAAATTGTTATGTTGTTCACACGAGATATGCAGTCCGTGCTGATTTCATGTTCAGATGGGGCAGTTTTCATATCTGTCTTTTTTTTTCAAATGTGATTTGTAATCCGATTTTCCTTGCCTGTTCTTGTTGGAGTTGGAGTTGATATTGTGTATCGGGGATGTTTTGGTTAAATGACGCCATGTCGTCTGCAAATGCCAAGCAGTCCAATTCTATCCCCTTTAAGTTTTGGTCTGATTCTATGCATCGGTGCACTCACTTTTCGCCATTCTCGTACAACTTTCAAGCATGCAATTGAAGAGTAACGGGGCAATCCATCCCCTTGTTAGACACCTGTGTCTTTGAGAAATTCTCTGCTCAATTCTCCCCTAAATTTAGCGTTTGATTTTATCTCCACGAGTGTTTCTTTAATGATATTTGTTGTCTTATGATATAATCCAAATTCGCTGAGTATTTCAGAAAGGGATTCTCGGTCTATGCTCTCATATGCTTTTTTGAAGTCACGAAATGCAATGACATGATTTTGATTCGGCGAATTGCGGAAATATTTCATTATTTTTTTTTTAAGTTGATAATTTGTTCCACTCATGAATGGCCTTTCCTGAATCCACCTTGGTATTCGCCAATTTTTGGATCCAATTGAATTTCTGCACAATATAGGAGAACTTAGTAAGTTATTAATATTTATTGATCGCAGCCAATGGCCATTCAAGAAAATAATGTCTTAAAAATGAAAAGCCTCCCCTCGGTTACACAGCTGTCATTCCTTTTGCACACAATGTGCATTATTGTCTAGCGTAATCACACAATGATTTCGATCGATTTTTGCAAAATTGCAAGTGGTATCTGCCACTCCGAACATCACACAGTTTACACACACACGAATCACAAGGTTCATGAAATCCCTTATTGGTGCAGACCGCATGATGGAAACCATGGTATGCAAACCTGGTGACAACATGTCTCAACTCCTAGTTTGTCTGAGTCCAGTGCCTATTCATTCATCGCGTCAGAGCTGTAAAATTGCTACCATACGTCTGCTCTTTTTGTTCTTGTCTGCTTATAGTGTCTTGGAAAGCGGTCGTTGATGGCAGAAACATTCTATTTCTGATGTCTTATATCAGATAGTCTTCCTTAGATAGTATATATACGAGTCTTGAACGAGTGAATTTCGAGACACCAAGAGTTCTCTTGAGGAAAGAGGCCTTCACCTTCTCTAGAGTTTCTAGATCACTCACTTTCAATTGATCCCATATAAGCTCAATTCCATACGTCAAACCCGGTACTATTTTTGCTCGAAAGAGTTGCATTGCGGTAGTCAGGGACAGTTTTTCTGGTTTTGAAATGTCTTTCATAGCTCTAATCGCTGCTGTTGCTTTTTCTCTAACATGAAAAGAGAAGGTGGTCCGTGTAGTTTGAAGGTAAATGCCTAGATATTTGAACTGATTCACAATGGCTAATTTGTTTCCTCCTAGGTACAATTGGTCTTGTAATGCATTTCTTCCTCCCTTCCGGAACGTCTTCTGCACTGTCTTCTTGGTATTGATTGTAAACTTATTTTCCATTGCCCAATCCGAGAGTCTATCGATCGCATCTTAGACATCTTTCAGGATTGGTCCTCCAATGACAATGTCATCGGCATACAGGCGCGGATTCAAGGGGGGGGGGGTCACGGGGGTCATGACCCCCCCCCCCCCCAAATGGAGACCAAATTTTTTTGCAAACTCAAAAAACGAAAATACAATTACTAGACAAATAAAACTTAACGAATTTTAACTGAAAAACAGGTTTTTTTTTTCATTTTATTCAATACTGAATTATCTTTATTGGAATTATGTTGTGTTACAACTGTACATAATTACAACTTCTAACCTCTTGTATAAAAACTATTAGTTATACAACAAAATCAACTCGTCTATTTTGTTTAGCAAACCTTGTGATTACCGAATCGATGTTTATAGTGATGTCACGATGAATGTGCAGTAATGCACGGATAGGAAACTGGGGCTTTTTTCGCACCAAAAATTTTTGCCGACGTCCAAACTGCAAGCTTTGTTGGCAATTTAAGCTGTGACTTTCTCCCTTTGTCGGTACCAACTCGACTTTCCGAAACTGTTACGTACCTTGATCCTTTTCTCGAAGCTCGATGTAAAAGTCGCAAAATACGCCGTTGCAATTTGTACGAATATTTTTGGTGCGCTAAACACATCAAATTTCTATCCATGAAGCTTGCAAAACAATTGGTCTGGTTTTGTACGTTTGGTTATTTTGTGATTGCGTTTTTAGTGATACCATTTTTCTTAACAATTTCGATTCTCTGACACCCCCCCCCCCCCCCAAGCCAAACTCTAGATCGATTCTCTGACCCCCCCCAAAACCAAACTCTAGATCCGCGCCTGTCGGCATACATATATACCACAACTTTCTTATCCATCCCATGAGTGATTCTTGTCACATCGGCTGTTACGATATTGAATAATACGGGACTCATAGCGTCACCCTGTAGCACTCCGTTCGTTTGGGTTATGACACTGGTTGTAGTAATGCCATCATCTATGACCACTCTTGTATCAGATAGTATGTTTCTGATTATTATGGCAAGATTGTTTTCCCGTCCTATGATGCGCTCCAATTTCTTGATAAGTACTTCTCTATCCGGTAAGTCGAAAGCCTTTTTAAAGTCTATGAAAACTGCGAAGAATTTTCCCTTTTCCTTTCTTAAGGTATCATCTATGTCAGTCAATAAATTCCTGACTGAATGGAGAGTTGATCTTCCCCTTCTAAAACCGAATTGGAAGTCCGGGATAGAGTCATCAACCAACTCGGTCAATCTATTACACAGGATTTTAGTGAACACTTTGAAACCGCTGTTCTCTAATGCGATACCCCGATAGGAATTAGGATCTTCTGTGTTTCCTTTCCCTTTGTGGAGAATTTTAACTTTGGAGTACCTCCAGCTCTGTGGGATATCTCATTTCTCTAAACATTTGTTACAATTTTGTCCATAACGTTTTCATCTGTTCGAGTGAGGATTTCAAATGTTCATTTACTATCTCGTCGGGTCCGGGGGCTTTCTCCTTCTTGGACTCTACTAATATCTCTTCATCTTCTTCCTCTGTAATGGGCTGGTAATTCACGTCATACTTAACAACTACTTTGAAATTAGTATCGAGGTTTCTACAATTGAAGAGTTGACGTAAAATGTTTCTCCCATGTCTCCATCTCTATGTAGTTAAAATGTGGTTGTCTTGGTCTTTGTGCTATAAATGGATTTGCCTCTGATTCTTCTGCCATTTGTGTATGTTTCATGTCTAGATAGTTTCTTTCTTTTTCATTTAGAGTTTCTTTGTATTTGCGATGAGCAGTATTATATCTTTCAAGATCTATACGATTGATATTACTAGATTTTGTTTTATGTAGACAGTCTATTACGTACTTCCTTTCTGCATAGCATTGAGCATCAAACCATGGTTTCGACTTCCGATCTGAGTTGCTTATTGGTTCTGCTGCTTTTTTTATTGTGTCTTCTATAAGCCGGGCGGCATTATCGAGTTGCCCGTTACTTATTTCTTGGAGGACATATTGGTTTGAGGAGCACGCCACTTGCTTGAGTGCGTCTACGTTGAGTGTTCTTGTCAATCTTGATCGATTACCTTGGTGGGGCTGCGCTGTTTTCCAGGTAGCTTTCATTGAAGATAAAACCGGTAGGTGCTTCCTAATGCCTGTTAGAATAGATGATCTTAAAATCTGCTGACTGAGGAAGCTGACCATGCTGTTAGAAAAGACGAGGTCTATTACACTTGTACCATTGTGGCATACGTATGTTGGTAGTCTATGATCGTTTTGTAGCAATAGGACTTCTTGTTCTAGGAACGTCTTAACCGCCTCCGTTTTGTTATTTTTTATATCGATTCGGCAGTTAAAATCTCCTGCCAGAATTGTGGGCTCATTTTCGATCTTATATAAGGCGTTGCTCAAGGAGTCTATTATCTCTAATGACGAATCTGGAGTGTAGTATGCGCAGAGGATTACTCCAATTTTTGTTCTAACATCCAGTAAGTTTTGGGTCTTATGTATAACTTTAGTTGGAGTTAGCCACGGTTTAACTAGACAAGAAATGCCACCACTTGGTCTACCTCTCTGACCCTGAAATGCCATGACTTGATGACTATAGTATCGTTTTACACTGAGACTGTCCAGTAAAAATGTTTCTGTTAATACGATTATATCCCCCTGTAATGCATTATCTGGAACCACTCTCATAACATTTTGCATACCTTCTATGTTCCACAGCAGTATTGATGTTTCTGTGTTTGAGCTAGTCATCTCTTCTGCCAGTTGATATGGCTCCATCGTATGATCTTCCCCTGTACCTCCAGGGGTCACGAAAGGGACGACATGTGACGTCCTTTGGCCAAAACACTCCCTCATACACTCTGTCAAGTTCTTCCATTGGAATGCCTATTTTGAACGCTCTCCTGGTATCGGTGTTACTGACCATTCTGCAGCTTATTCGTCCAGCCACTCCATTTTCCCGGAGGTATTCTTCTATGTCTTCTTGCGTAGTTTCCGGGGTCTGGTTTCCCAAATATAACCATGCCTCTCTCTGCACCGCTTTCAATTTGCTTTCCCCTTGTTTTGTGCCCCTTATACTTCCTCTTGTTTCCTGTTCCCCTATGCCCTCAGAGACTCATCTGCTCCTGGAACTATTTCTTCCTCTCGTCACTCTTGTTCTTCTTCCCTCCGGCTTACATTTTTCTCCGATTCAGGCTCAAGGTTTCTTTCGATTCCAGTGACGGCTGCACTTTCTTTGGCCTTCCTGTATTCAACCGCTCCCTGTTGATATTTGCGTCCTATCTTGCTTCCTTCTTCCCTTATTCCGTACTCTCTTTCCTCCTCCGTGACAGGAATTATTTCTTCCGGTGCATTTGCATCATGTTGATATGAGTTCATTGCTTTCTCAGTCTCATTTATTACTTCTTTTATCAACCTCTGTATGCTGCTTGTGATATCCTCCACCATGACCTGTAGTTGTCGAGTGATGTTTTTCGTAAGTTTTTCTTCCAGTTCCTTCTCCTTTAGTAATGTTTTGGTCTTGTTTACTTGGTCCACCAGCGTCCCCGACTTGTTTCCACTGTCAACTCTATTCTGTACTGTGTCCATCATTGACTTGCTACCACTGCCCCCGCTCCTCTGTGTTACATCTGTGGCAGCTGGTGATCGCGAACTATTGGAAGCTATTTCTAGCGCGTTATCAGCGACTATATCTATGTGCCGACTAGCGCTTGCTGTCTTGTGGCTGTCTTCTCCGTACCGTAATTCCCCATTAGGTGTCAGGCTTGTGTTGTGGTTTTTTTGTGGTTTTTATGCGCCGGGTCTACAGATGTCACTAGCTGTCTCTCTGATTGAGAGAGGCTTTGCAGCCGTTCTCTCTGTACTGATTTCCCTCACCAGGTGTCAGGCTTTGGTTATGGATAGTAATGAAATTCCGTATACTTGTTGAGGTCCGTCTCTTTTCCTGTTTTGTATATTGGATGTATGAGCGCCATCTTCCAATTTGCAGGGATTTTCTCAGTTTGACAAACTTAGTCTAAAATTTCTTGGGAGTTTTATAATGAGATTTTGTGTTCCCTTTTTCCATAATTCTGCAATTATTTGGTCTTCCCCTGACACTTTTTTCACCTTTTTTCCCCCAGTATTTTAATAATCTCCTTTATTTCCTGTATGTGTGCTGGATTCAAGCCTGTGTTTTGCTGCTTGTGGTGAAATTCAGTATTGATATTACCAATGTCCCCATATTCATTTTTGAATTGAAGCAATGGGGGGGAATATTTAGTTAGTGTCTATCTAGGCCTAAATGTTCTATAGTAGTTCTTAGAATTATGTTGATTGAAGTGAAAGCCTCCATGGCTTAGGCGGCAGCACGCCGGCCTCTCACCGCTGAGTCCGTGGTTCAAATCCCGGTCACTCCATGTGAGATCTGTGCTGGACAAAACGGAGGCAGACAGGTTTTTCTCCGGGTACTCCGGTTTTCCCTGTCAACATTTCATTCCAGCAACACTCTCCACTATCATTTCATTTCATCTGCCATTCATTTAATCATTGCCCCAGAGGAGTGCGTCAGGCCTCGGCAGCCGGCACAGTTAATATCCTCGCCGCTAGATGGGGGCTTCATTCATTCCATTCCTGACCCGGTCGGA
Source organism: Meconema thalassinum (assembly GCA_946902985.2). Taxonomy (NCBI): domain Eukaryota; kingdom Metazoa; phylum Arthropoda; class Insecta; order Orthoptera; family Tettigoniidae; genus Meconema; species Meconema thalassinum. Next base: position 592,931,765 of record OX336389.2, on the reverse strand, counting down.
GATTGGAAGCAGGTTGTGGATTTTCATTTCATGTTGATTGAAGTCATCTTCTACTTCTTGTAATACAGTATATTGTTGTCATTTTGTTTACGAATTGTTCTTATTGATTTTGTGACTGTTTTTCTGATGTCCTTGAGAAATTGCAGGGTCTTGGGAGTACTGACGTCCTTGAGAAATTGCAGGGTCTTGGGAGTTTTGATACAAGACCAATTGTGTCATGCCTGTTGTCCGTGTCTTATGAGGTTATCACACTCGGCCGTCCACCATAAGTGTTAGTAAGTTCTAGTTTGTGGTGCTATCCTTACTTCTGTCTTTATAAGTCCTGCTTGAAGCTGTTGCCATGGGTTTAATTTGTAAATTTTTCATTACCTTGAATGTTTTGGACAATGTATTTATGAGGTGGAGTTCTCGGAGAGAATTGTCTTTTCTCTGGGATAATATTCAATAAAAATGTTTTGGGTTATTGGTCAGCATCGGTTGGGTGAAACTCTTGTGGGGGTTTTCAAGCCAACTCGAGCTTGCCTTCTTCAAAGTACAAACACAGCGTTAAATGCGCTAGCAGTCATCACAGGCCACCAAATAGTTCTGCTTTCAACCAATAGATGGCTGGATAACCATCGATGTGAATGAAACCTATAGTTTAGCCATCTAATACGACATGTATTTCTATCTTATAAGTAATTTGATCATGGAAACACCAGGAAAGCATTTGTTTTCTTTCTATTAAGTAAAAACCGCTGGATGTGTAATGATACTCTTTGATTCAGGTCTCAATACTACTTATTATCGATGCTGCGGGTATTGTTGAGGGCGCCAGGGAATGTTCTCCGCAGTGCCTACATGCTGCTGCGAGAGATAACGTCACCAGTTATGTAGGCAGCACGGCTGTTGCTTGTATCAAAACAAACAGTAAACTTTGTACTCGCCACAGCCATTCATAACATACTGTTGCCCTCTTCCAATAATCTAACTATACACACTGACGATTTCCACAGCCCACACATGTGGTCTTCACCCTATCAAGGACACCGTGCTGCCAATTAAACTGATGACGCTACCTCTCGGAGCTGCACGTAGCCGCTGCGGAGAACATTTCCTGGCACCCTATATTTAAATGTCTGTCCGTTTATTTACATTTGTTCGTATTGTTTATTTTTTGATTTCTAGTGCTATTGTATTGGCACTCGTCCATAAAATTTGTCAAAACGTAATCTATCATGACTGGTGGCTGTTGTAGAAAGTGTTAATAGAAATGTGCATTAATATATGCATTGCATATTTGGGAAAAGCTTTGTAGTAACTCTTTCTTTCCTCTTACTTCTTAGAAGCCCATACAGCATCCTTTTACTGCCACTTACATCTGTTTCCATTCTTCGTGTAAATTCTTCCCAACTTTTCTTCTTTTCTTCTCCTACCACTTTCTTACACCTCCGTTTGCTGTCGTGATACTTCCTTTTGCTTTCTTCTGTTTGATCTCGGTTCCATTCTTTCCATGCAGACTTCTTTTCTTTCACTGCTTTCCTCACTTCCTCATTCCACCATGGTGTCTCCTTCTCTTTCACTCTTGTTGACGTCCTACCACAAGCACTCTCTGCTGCACCAACAAATGCCTTTTTAAAGTAACACCATTCCTCTTCTATGTTTTCCACTTCAGTAACTGGGATTTGTTGCTTCAATCTCTCCTGAAAATTTTCCTGTACGGTTTTGTCTTTCAATTTCCATACTTTTATTTTACTTTCTCTGATCTCCTTTAGGTTTTCCAATTTTTCCCATCTAAATTTTGCCACCACAACTCTATGGTCCCCATCAAATGCTTCTCCTGGTAAAGCTGTCACATCTCAGCTTTCTGCGATTAGTCCTTTCCACCAGAAAGTAGTCAATTACTGATTTTGTTCTTCTATCGCCCCAACCATATCTCGTAATTTTCCTGCTGTTTTTCTTCCGAAACCATGAATTACCCACTATCAGTCCATTCCTTTCACAAAAGTTTAAAAGTTCCTCTCCTTCCCGGTTCTTTTTCCCATATCCATATGGTCCAATGACTTCTTCCTTTCCTTGTCTCTCGTTTCCGACTTGTGCATTCATATCTCCCATGATCACCACTTCTACATCTGAAATTACTCTTTCTACATCCTCCAGGAATACTTCAATATCTTCTTCTCTGTTTCCAGTCTGTGGTGCATACACTTGTATGAAGTCCATCACGTCAGTTTTCATCTTCATTCTAATTTTCATTATTCTGTTACTCACACACTCGACCACTTCAACATACTCCTCCAGTTGTTTCGAGGTTATCAGTCCCACGCCATTTTTGGCCTCTTGGCCACCACTCCAGTATAATGTATATCCTTTCCTCAATTTCTTCCTTCCTTTACCTTTCCATTTCACTTCACTCAGCCCCATCAATCCAACATTCTCCCTCTCCATGAAGTCTACCACCTCCTCCACCTTGCCTGTCAGGGTCATGACATTCATGATTCCCACTTTCATTTCGGTTACTGGTCGCCCATTTCTCACAGTTCCCCCAGTACCAAAAGAACTGCGCGTCGCCTGCAGGGTACGCCCTAACCTTTTCCGATTCATTCGAAGTGCCATTTCCATTTTAGGCTATTATTACGATGGGGTCGCCACTCCCAAAGGCATTTTATGAAGCTACTGCCAGCTATTATACAGGCCGCCCCTAACATGGGAAACAGACGCCCTTGCAGCCGCCCCTAACCTGGGAAACAGACGCTGCCGATTGATGCTGTACTCTTACTATTCCCTGAGTACTGGGTTGCCTCTTCCGCAATCTCCACCGTTCCGAAGTAAGAAGTAAGAAGTATGATAGTAAAGACAAGGAAAGACAGAGTGAGGAATGAAGATGTTAGGAAGGAAGTTGGGATGGGAAAACTAAATGAGAGAATTGAGAAGAATAAACTAAGGTGGTTTGGACATGTAAAGAGGATGGAGGAAAATAGAATACCAAGACAGATGCTGGAGGCGAAGTGCAAGGGTAAGAGACCAAGAGGAAGACCTAGAACAAGGTGGATGGATTCAGTGAAGAACGGCGTAAGAAAAAGAAATCTGGACTGGGACAATATCGTGGAAGAAGAATGGTGGAAGGAAAGAGGAAAGTGGAGAAGTGCCATAAATACCCCGACCCGGCAGGAGCTGGAAAAGGGGAAATGATGATGATGATTTGGGAAAAATCTGCCTTTGTACCAGCTACGTTATTATACTTGCGTACCTGAAAATGTTGTGAATAGTGACGAAGATTTCAAGTCCTAGTTATGATTCAAAGCCGTGATAGCAATTCGGAGTGTTATTTGGCATTGTTAAACTAGTAGGTTATGTGGCCTGTGACATACGCAAAGCATCTCATCTAGGCAAGTAATATTGGATTTTCTGTGAACTAGTTTGCACAAAACTGTTAGAAGTGACCAAAGATTTACATGTTGATGTAATAATGTAGTCTTATCAAAAACATTACTACCCATATACTTTTCAGTGCCTGGTTACAATTCAGTGCTTTGTGATAAATAAATTTGTTATTTTTCACTTTACAAAAAAACTGTTCACAATTTTGGAACACCAAAGACTTGTGTTGTGGAAATATTCGGCTTTTTATTTCTTTGTTTGTCTATCAAGTTATGGAATAGTTGAGCTGAACATAACCTTATGAGTTATGACTTGTTGGTGAGTAACAATTTTCTAGATATTAAATAAAGCTCCTTCAAGAGAATTTGCTCTTTTATTTATTTTGACTGTGTTTCCCTAGACTGTACCTATCTAATTCAAGAATAATTCTGATATTTTGAGCTGGAGCCTAACATAAATTGGGTGCTTGTAACTAGTAATGATTTACTATAACTAGCTATTTCTGCCCATACATTCATGTACGTTTTCCATGCGGATTGTGGCAGCTTGATACATGGATCTTGTCTTGTGCATTTATAATACTGGAATTGTTTTGTTTAGTATACTACCATTAACATGAGAAACATTCATTTCTAAATGATTATCTGGGAGGGCTCGTGTAGGTTTCTTCCTATCCGAACGTATACATTTTTTTTTCTTCCTAGGAGTATTGGTTGTTTCTGAAAAGTGATAGTTCCAAGCTAATGCTGCTAGATAAAGTTGGCAGTGTAGGATAAAACCTATGTTGATATCTTTGTACTCAACTTCCAGATTAGGCAACAGTTTCTAAAAGAGAAAGCAATTATAACGTTATTGTATATGCATAGCCTATAATAAAGCCTTTCAACAGGTAGGCATGGGACTTTCCTGAAATAACCTACTCTTCATTCACATATTTTCATTCCAAATTTAATTGCACTTTGTAAAAGTATGATGTCTTGTTTTCTGAGCTTTATACTCAAATTAATGATAATGCAAATGATTATCATAATATTCCAATTATCATGCATATTGCAGCATGAGGAGCATGTGAACCATCAAGTGCTATTTTTTTAAGAAACCAAGTTATGTGCCTTAAAATGACTATCAGTATGTGGTTGTTATTCCATATAAAACTTTAAACCATTTCTGCAGAGAATACGATAAAAATTAAAAAGGGATAAAAGTTTCCGCCCTTATGAAGTCTTGAACCTGGTTCCCATGGATTACGCAGCTAACTATGTAACACTCATACGTTTTTCCAATAGGGCTTGCAGCTTGTTGAAAATCTTAATCCATGTGTTTTCAACTTAACTTTACATTGCATTACATTACATTCTTGTCATCCATTCAAATCATATGCTGTACATTTGCAATGATGTAGGAAACGTCAAGATAGTTACAATTTATGTTAGAGGTTTTAAGGCGGCAATGAAACGTAACACTCGATTAAATGTTATTCAACTGTTTATTTATCACAAGATACAAGAACTGATTAAATGTGTCGTTGCCGTGAACAGATCATAAAACGAACTGAAATAGAAAAGTTAGTTGAGGGCGCTGGTGCGCCTCGCGAGCAGTGTGGAGGTCGATACTGACGGATGTCGATTTCACCAACACTTCCCGTTGACCAACAGCCGGAGTGATTTTTTGTCAATATGTTGGCAGGCATCTCATCCGTTGGAGTGTACTCCACCAAAATCACTTCTTTGGCTACGGCATCTCGGACGAAATGGTGCCTGATGTCGATGTGCTTCGTCCGTGAATGAAACATAGGATTCGATGTCAGCTTCTGCGCACCTATATTGTCGTTCTTCACTGGGACAACATCTATTGGTTTTCCGAAGTACTTCAGTAGTTTCCTCATGTGTAGAGCTTCCTTGGTTGCTTCTGTCAAGGCCATGTATTCGGCCTCCGTCGATGACAGGGCCACAGTAGGCTGCTACCTGGACTCCCAACTCACTGCAGCGCCACCTAAGGTGGATGCATATCCGGTGTATGATTTTCAATCCACCAGGCAGTTTCCCCAGTCGGCGTCCACGTACATCATTGCTGGATTTGGGCTACAAGAGACCGAGATCACGTGTGTTAGCGAGGTATCGCAAAACACGTTTTGCAGCCTTCCAGTGCTGCTGTCCGTGACAGTCGTTGAACTGAGAGAGAGAACTTACTGCATGGGATATGTCCGGCCTCGTTCTACTGAAAGATACATTAGAGCTCCTATCAACTGTCGGTGGGGGACGCTCTCCTCTTGTTCGCCAGGGTTCACGTCTTCCTTCTGCAACTTCGTACCTGGACAACCCTGCACTATGCCATTCTGAATCTCTCGAGGACCTCGTCTATGTATCCTTTCTGGCTCAGTTTCATCTGGTTGGCGCTACTCTCAAACTCCAGCACTAGACAATATCGCACGTCCCCCAAGTCCCTGATCTCGAACTTGGTATTCAGAAAGTCTCTCACCTCATCGATCTTCATGTCATCTTCAGCTATGATCATCATGTCGTCGACGTAGATCATTGTATAAATCTTATCTTCGGCCGGTTCGATGTGGTAAATGCATGGATCTGCATCCGAGCTAGTCGCCTTGAGATTTTTCATCTCTTCCTCGAGACGGTGAAAGCAAGTGCGTCCTGTCGGTCGCAGTCCGTACAATGCTTTGTTTACTGAGCACACCACGTCACGATTCGTCAACTTCTCCAGCAACTCATCTGCGGTCTTTCGCACAGTCTCGTCAACCAACTCTTCTTCAACGGTATGGGCTAGAACGTCCTCGAAGTGGTCCGGTGCCTCCAGGAAGATTTGCTCCTCGACTTCTCCATTTAAGTATGCAGTCTTCACGTCTAGCTGTCGGATCTTTAGATTATCCTGTACAGCTAACGCCATCGCAGTCCTTATAGTGCTCAGCCTTGTGACTGGAGCGAACGTGTAGTGAAACTCTATTCCTGGTCTCTGCGTGAAACCCCTCGCTAGCACGCGCGCCTTCCGCTTGCCATCAGGGTTAAACTTATTCCAGAGAACGAATCTGCTGCCTATCACACGTTGCCCCTTGGGACGGTCGACCAGCTTCCACGTGTTGTTCTGATTCGGCGAAACCGGCTCTTCTGACATCACTTCAATCCACGCAGGTGAGTCATCTCCGGAGATAGCCTGGGTCACTGGGAATTCAGCGACGTTAGCCGCTTCCCCTCGTCGATCAGCGTAGTCCTTGCGGGGTTGGCCAGGTTTCCCAGATCTAATCAAACTAGGCCGTTCACCTTTTCTTCTAGGTGGCGCTGCTTGTTGCTCATTGGGTTGGACCTCTGGATCAGGATCGTCGTCTTGGTCGGGAACAAAGTAACCGTGGGCAGGAAAGCCTCTGAAGCCATCGGGGAATTCCTGTCCACCAATATCAGGTCGGTTTTCTGCCAGTACTTCGTCTCTCGACATCAGCTCGAACTCCAGTTCTTGGATCGGATCCTCTGGTTCTACGCGATCTTTGTCCGGAGAGTCACGCGGGAACTGATCATCGACTGATTTCTCAGGCACGGTTATCTCCTCACGAAGAACAGCGTCTCTCGTGATCTCGAACTGTTTCGTTTCAGAAATCCAGATCCGGTAAGCCTTCGACTGCTCCGAATATCCAACAAAACTTCCCTCTTTTGAGCGAGGGCTAAACTTCCCCTTGTTTGGGGTTTTGTCCAGGCAGAGCACCTTGCTCCAAAAGTCCTTGAGATAGTGCGCAATCGGAGTTCTGTCCAACCAGCGCTCAAATGGAGTCTTTTTGGTAGGCCAACGGTTCCTCAGATAATTTGCGGTGTTGATCGCTTCTGCCCAAAAGTCATCGATAGGCCAGATTGCAAGAGTAAACATCGTGCTGCCTCTTCAAGGGTCCAATTTTTCCTCTCGGCCATACCGTTTTGTTCAGGCGTATACGGTGTTGTGAGTCGGCGCTCGATCCCCTTGGATTTTAAGAACTCGTAAAATTCCCTGTTGACATATTCACGTCCATTGTCGACTGTACGCTCTTTATTTTCAGACCGTGCTGCTTCTCAGCGAAAGCCTTGTACTCTCGGAACGTCTGCAACGCCTCGCACTTCGTCTTCATAAATCGTACCTCTGTCCATCTCGAGTAGTCGTTCGACGCAACACGCTCGGGGCTGCAAACGTCCGTGTGAATAACATCGAGTTTACCAGTCACACGATTTGACTCTTTCGGGAAAGGTATTCAAGTTATCTTGCATTTCGTGCAAATGTCACACGTTAGATCTCCACATCTCCTTTTCAGTTGCACACCTCGAATGGATCCGCTCTTCACTGCCGCATCGAGATCGCGAATGTTCACGTGACCCATCCTTCGATGCTAGAGCTGCGCCGCATTCTCGTCGCGCTTGTCTTCTGACACTGCGTTTTGACATTTTTCCAGAGGGGTGCCCTGTACGTAGTACACATTTTCCTTGCGCTTCGCAACTAACCTCGGCAGTCTATTCTGGTCGAAAACTTCAGCCTTCTCTTTGCCAAAAATGACCTTAGTAACCACGGTCCGTCATCTACGAGACTGATAAGAGATTGGTCCGGATCTCAGGAACGTGCAAAATCTCATTGAGAGCAACGTTGCAAGTCTTACCGTCTACACTCGTTGCAATTTTTGCGGTACGTCGGGCCTTTATATCTGCGGTTGCGCTGCTCGTTAACTTCAGTTTGCCGGTCTCGCCATTGTCCATCTTTGTAAACACAGTCGCATCGCCGCACAGATAAGACGTGCATCCGCTGTCGAGACACCACAGGTTTTCGACACTGCTCGTTGTGATCCGATACGTATCATCTTATGAAGAATAAGATTTTTTCAATTTTCCGCCTATTCAATACTTTAATTTGTTACAACATTTCAGGGGTACATGTTTCAAGTCCGGTTTCTTTTGGACCCTTCTTCAGCCCACAAACTTATATATAGAGCCCATCTAAACACACAAAAACATCGAAATCTTTACGATGACATAAAAATGCACATACATAATAAATGGTTAAAAACACTGCAACAAAATCTAAAAATAGCGTGCATAGTTCACAAGCTTCAGGTACACGTTTTTGCACTTGTTCTATTCTATGTAAAACGTCATTTGACACTGTATAACGACAGACACATTTGTTGACGGTTGATGTCTATAATTGGTGTACTGTAGGACAACTTTGCAGCATATCTTGTACTGTTCCTAACACTTCTATTGGTGTGGCTGAAGATGAGGTTGGACGGCGATTGCTAAACCTTTTATCCAATTCTTGTTATAAATTTGGCATTTGGCAATCTGTCTTTGATAGATTGAAGAATCTTCTGTCACACGGTATCTGAAATGATTGACGATATTTAGTACTGAGGTTAGCTGATTATAAGGAAACAACTACGGAAAACAGCTCAAAAACGGATTGAAAAACTTACGGAAAAACAACAAAAGAATTTGGCATCTTGTTACTCTTGACCCTGGTGAAGACAAACGGTGCGAATTAGTAACAATGCTTATTACTTATAAAAGAGCTTACTTGAAATTAAGAAGTATTGGTCGTGTGAGTTTTAGAAATAGTAAAACTTACCGAAGTCAAATGAAAACAGTCCTGCGAGATCATGTGGAGGTCAAGCTCCGCTTAGCGAGAGCAACTTGCTACTACTGAGCAAGGTAAGTAGACTAAGGTAGGACACTCCGGTGCCTCTCGCTCCCATTGGCTGATACGCTGTGACGCAGCTCGGATGTAGCAGGCGCATACCAGCTGACATTTACAATGCATTCTTATGGGATACAGAGTCATATTTCGCTTCTATTTTCCGCTCGTGGTATTCAATCACAATAATGGCAATATGCGCGTTATAAAGAGAAAGGTATAAACAATATATTGTAGTGGTTTGTAATGCGAAATATACTTCATAAACACACAAAAAATAATACTTCAGATTAGCTACGGAACCGCACGTTAGTATCAACTGAGCTAAAGAAGAGCCTCACAAAACATAATAACAGACGTGCTAAGGATAGAAATACGAAATATAGCAATAGATAGGCTACATAATCATGCTTTAGTGATCCTGCGTTGTAGTGAAATGCGTTAAATTGCTCGCTACGACCGCGATGGGAAGTTGCAGGAAGTCGGGAGTTCAGAGGTTCAAATCCCGGCGCTGACAGCGACTTTCCACACTCTCTCCAGGCAAATGCAGAGATAGTAGCCTACCTTGTTTCAAGTTCCGGAGCACTTACCCCATTTCCGTCCCTAATAATTACGGTCACACACATTACAACAGTCGCCTTAAAAGCACGGATTACAAATTGAACACACAAGTACACGGAGCTGATGATCAAGATGTCCCAGTCCCAACAACATACATTATTAATGTAACATTGGTATGAAAATGATCAGTTTATAAACACTTACCTTTTATGCGACTTGAGTTTTAGATGACGAAGCGACCCAGAGTTTGTTCTTTTTTGCTGCATATTTCTCCAGTAATTTGATCTTGATATGCCTATTCAGGTGACGGATTCTGATAAAAGTCCTTGTCCTCACGTATAAACGAATTATCTTCTCATTCACTTCCTAGTTGGTAAACCGAGAAGTTAATTCATTAAATCCCTTTCGTAATCGTCTGGACGGAAGTGATTAGATAACACTCGGGCATTATTGTTAAATGTATCAGCTCGTTTACAGCGAGAAACCCACACACGTCTGGACTCCTCGTTTTTTGGAAATCTGTGGTATATAGTACCTTGTACCCTATACCCCCAAGCACAAGAAGCACCAGATTTGCTCATTTTTACCGATATGAGAAAATACACAGCATTACAACACACGACTTTCCACAACACTAAACTATTCTTGAATTAAACTATTAATGAGACGATATAAATAAAGATTTGCGGTTTAACCAACGATAGTAAAGTCAAATTATTTACACAACGATGTAAGCTATAGGGATTAAACTTGAAAAAGAAACGCTCAATTTTTCTGTCCGTGCTGGAGAAGTATTACCGATGCAACTGGTAATACCCATTTAAGATTTGATTGCCGCTGAGCATGGCTGCGCCACCGTTTGTTGATTATTGTAGCAGAAGCCCCGCGGGGTAAAGAGGAGGACACAGTGATGACACAGTGCAGTCCGCACATAAGTCAAGCAGCGCGCTACCTGTCACAGGAGCTCATGTCACCACGGACAGCTACTGAAGCTGAGTCATATCCTACACGCGCAACTGTACATGTCAAAGAAGTAGAGTGGCGTGTGACACAAGTAAACAGAGAATAGTTCCCATCTCGACCGCCGGCAATCAATTCATGGAAGGGTAATAGCAAGTTTTAATTTTCAGCTTCTGGCGAGCATGTTAGATGACTCAATACCAAGATAAGTAGACTATAACTCAGATGTTCGCAATATTACAGGGACATTTTTATCGGTCTAGCAATAAAGCGGGGACCGGGAAAATGCGTGCGTAGCCGGGTGACTCACAGTCGAGACATTATATTAATGCAGCTTCTATATTGCTAGATAATATAATTAATGTTATTGGTTGAACGTCCCTTTTAACTGCTGCTTTTAGAGACGCCGAGGTGCCGGAATTTTGCCTCTAAGAGGATCATTAACGTGCCAGTAAATCTGTTAACACGGCTCCATCATATTTGCGCACCCTCAAATGCCAGCTGACTGCACCAGAGTTCGATCCAGAAACCTCGGGAATAGCAGGCGAGAACGTTGCCACTGAGCCACGCAGCCAGCCTATATATTACTAGACCGATAAGAAAAACCCTGTAGTTTCGTAAGCGCGAGAGTCCTTTTATAACTGTACCAAACTTCCTGCGAGGGTGTGCCTGATTCCCGAAAATGTTAAGAACTGAGAACTAATATATTTAACCTATTTAAAAGATGTGCATTTGTATGATCTATGCATATTACGAGAGTCCAGAATGCTCTCACGTTTCAAGTTATTTGCACGATACAATGCCAAAGAATTTAAGTGTCCAATGCAATTTGCTTATTGATTATATAGCATTTTATTATATTCCTTATTTAAAACTACAGTACTTTTCAAGAAGTAGTAAATCAGTTGGGTGCAGCCCAAAATATAACTGTTGATTCATTTGAGGAGTTTGGACATCGTGGCCATTTAGCCCCGTGCACTTGGGTGTGTGTTAAATTTGTGTGGTAACCTGGGTTATTGTGGGGTCTGTGTAGTTGTAAATCAGATGAGGATTGAGAAGAAGGCGGCCGTGGCCTAAGGTAGGAACCATCCCGGCAGTGGCAACCCACGGGAAACCACTTCCAGGCTGGCTGAGGTGGGAATCAGATTTGCCTCACGAGGCTGAGTGTACCCGGACAGCCACGAATACTAACCGCTACACTACGTGGTGGTCACACAGTATTCTGACTTGGGACTCCGATAACCGTTTAGCTCTTGGTTCAATGTTGTTTACCTCACTGATTAATTTTCAACATTACCATTTTGGAGTTCTATTTATTAGTTTTACGTGGCCGTGAATCTTGTGATTATGAGCCACGGGGCCTCCTATTTTACGTGGAATCCGACCCACAGGACATGGCATTTCACTTCGAAAATTTCACATGCATTGACCGGATTATTTTATCAGTCTCCTGACAGGAGGGTAGCAAGTTAAATGGTACAGACTGTAGTGATAAGCTCTTTATAGGGTATTAGTTGACTGCAGAAGGGCATGCGAGGACCACCACATTCCTATTTCTCTTTAAAAGCGTCCCTTTTTGTTGCTAGAGACTGCTGAGAACTGTTTGTTATACATGGTCACGCCAGTGCCCAACTGGTGACGTCAGGCCGCAGCCTATATTCTGGCAAGCCGAAGCGCGGAGTGCAGTGGCGTAGCTAGACCTAAGGGGGCCCCGGGGCAAGAGTTCAAATGGGGCCTACTCACTATCTTTTGGAAACCTGACCTAACTGCAGACCTTTAATATTAATACTGTTTGAAGATAAGAACTTATCAAAGAGACTGTCTCCTCGAATTCCCCCTTGCGACTTCCCTTTTTCTAGAAATATTTAATGTATACTTTGGCTGTTGGCTCCATAAAATGTCCTAAATAATTATGATATATAATAGCTATCTTTTCAATTTGTGAAATTGTGATATCGTAATAAGAAAACTAAGTCTACACAAATATCAATTAGAAAGAGAAGAAAACTGCATGTTAATATATATTATAAGTACACATATTTGTTCTTTTGTTACTGACAATAATGAAGCTAGAGTAGAAAACCAAAGGGAACAGATAGGATCGTCTATGAAGTACCAGGCTTAAGAAATAAAATACACGCCTGGTCGAAATCTCAAAATTATAAATGTATTATACAAATAACTTGAAATAAAATAAATCTATAAATTTTTACTCATTGTTTACAAAAAATGAGTTATTATTATTAAACAAACTATTTAAAACAAATAAACTTATCAACTAACCTAATTTACACAAAACTTTTTTTCTTACTCTTTGCATCTGCAAACATGTTAATTACATGTGAGAAGTTAAGTTTTCAAGCTCTTTCATTTTCAATCGATAAAAGGGCCAACCTACTTAAACGTTCTTGGCTCATTGTGCTTCTTAGGTAGGACTTGATAATTTTCAGATTGGAAAAAGATCTTTCTGCTCTAGCCACTTTGATAGGTACAGTCAAGAACATAAAACAAGCAGTACACACGTCAGGATAGTTTGCAACTAGAATGTGATTTTCAATGTAGAGGAGGTCTATCAGTTTGCTTAACAGTCGATATTTTCTTAATTTTAAAGAAAAAAGATGCACGCACGCTGGAAATTTGTGCAGGAAATGTTGGCGACACATCTTCAGAAAAAGTCTCGGCGAAACCTTTTGCCTCTTTAATCAGTTCGTCATCTGAAGCATTGTTCAAGAAATAAGGCTGAACAACTTTGTAGGCATTAATAACTGACTTCATGCCTTCAAATCTGCTGTTTAACTGAGCCATAATTGTATCAATCATGGGGTAAAACACAGATACCCGAAATCTAGTTTCAGGATTGAGAAATCGGTGGTATACACTCAGTTCATCAAAATGCTTTTTAACTCGCTTTAGTCTTTTCTCAGAAAACTCACAAAGTATTCCACACTTGGAGCTTCTTTTACAAGGTCCTCAAATGAATACCTTAGTTCTGTAACTATATCCGTTTTTCAGTTTGGAGACATTTAGATACGATGCTCAGTTGCTGCAAAATCGTTGTTTGTACAACTAACAGAAGCACAAATTCAAAACATCCAATTTTATTTTTCAATCCTATTGCATCATTCCTTTCCTTTGCCTTATTACTTGTCAAAATACGTTTGATTTGCTCTCTCAATACATTGCCAAACCTCTCCTTTAAAGAAAGAACTGTTTCGTATGTTCCTGACCATCTTGTTGGGTGAGTGTTTTTAACGTTATGTTTGAATTTTCAGATGCATCTTGAAGCCTCAGCCAGTGTTTGATACTGTGTCCAAAAATTGTTGTAGACATTGTGTACATCCTTAAAAGACTGTGATATTTCACGATTGGCTTCTACAGCGTCTTTCAACGCCAGATTTAAATTGTGACTTGCACAATGTACGGGACAAAATATGCATGTGGCGCAACTTCTTGAATCTTTTTCTGCACTCTATTGTATACTCAACTCATTACGCTTTCGCCGTCATAACCTTGGCCACGGCATTTCTTCAATTCAAGACCTTTATCATTAACATATTCCACTATTTTACTTGCCAAACCAAATGCACTTTGATCTTCAACTTTTGTAAAGGAAGTAAACGTCTCGCAAATCTTTATTTTTGGGTTTATTTTTTTCATCATTTACCACTTTGACGTACCTGAAAACTTTACTTAACTGATCAACTTTACTTATATCCTGAGTTGTATCCATAATATCAGAGGAAGGAGAGCTCTGTATTTCATATTTGATTTCTTTCAGCACTTGATTTGCCATCAAATAATTTTAGATGCTAGGGTTTAATTGGTATACACTTTCTGCTGGCTTTTTCAAAAGGTTTTTTAGCACAGGGTCATAGTCAGATAGAAGTTCTATTATAGCCTCGTATCCGCACTGGTGATGGAAGATGTGCAGACGCTCTCCACAAGTGGGGAATAGTCCCGTCATCAAAATGTGACTGTGGTGCAGAGAAACAGACAATTCATCACTTAGTGACCGAGTGCCCAAACCATGCATATTGTGGGGACTTCAAGGACTTTTTAACTGTAACAACAGATACTGTATGCTACATAAAGAACATGAATATTTGTATATAGATATATGTAGGAAGGTATGTTTCAATAGCTGGAACTAGTATAGAATATCATGTATGTGATAATTTAATGTTTTATGTGCCATACGCCAAATAAATAAATCTATTATAGCCAAGAAATTTTCTTTATTTGGATCTTCCATTTTACTACTTCTTCCGAAGAAAGCAAGGTTACAGGTGGCCAAAGTTAATGAACGTTCCTCCAGTAATTTTTCTCTTCTTTTAACTGTTTTTCTAAAGCATCAATCATTGTTTCATCATTCCTCCATTTCTCAAATATAACACAAGAAAATATGTCGTCATCCGATTGTTCATGAGTTTTAATTCTATCAGAAAGATGTTTCCAGTCGTTTAGTCCCGTACTACCGAAAATGTTCTCTGAATGTTGATGGAACAGCCAACATGGTTGGCAGTAGACACGGTCTAACCTTTGCGAATAGCAAAGCCAGAGTCTGTTACATTTCATCCCAGAACCTGTTATAAAACTGTAGTAATTAGTTGAAAATGATATTTTACTTCCTCGTTCATCAGGCTGTTTTGGAAAGGGACCTCGAGCTTGACTAGGTCCTGATGCTATGATTAACCTTTTCATTTCTGGAATATTGACGGGACTGGGAAATTCAATTTTGTCTTGCAAAACATAATTTTCAGCGTGTCCAGTTGCAGTCGAGCTTACTGCGTCCTTTTTATTATCGACTGGCTGATCAAGATATGAAAGACCACTGTGAGTGGTCGGAGCATCGATTTTATGTATTTCAGACTGTTGATGAGCGTCAACATCTGAAAAATATACATAGTGAATTATATTGAGCAATACAATTTAGTGTAGTGGTTTATAGTTGATTGCAGTGTTTTATTTGTAGAAACAGATTCAACTAACTGTTAAACTAAGCCAACTAACTGATTATTGGTTGGTTAACGGGACAAAAAGGCTGTGTAACCAATGATGGTCGTCCGTTGAAACATAACCGCTGTGGCGACGTACCAACTACACTACTGCTACTACTCTGTCCGGCACCTGGGTCGGGCGCCCGGCTATCAAAAATACTCATAGAATACCACACAAATGGATGGATATATCTTACATTCAGATTGCACTGAACGTGACTAGTTTCTAAACACAAGTTTAGACACATAGTTCCGTACAATTGGGGCCCCTGAACTAAATTGAATTCTCAAATATTTTTCTAGTACTACTTTTATTTATTTATTATTATTTATTTATAATTTTTTATTTTATGGTTTGGGGGCCCCTAAAGCCCCATTGTAGCTACGCCCCTGCCGGAGTGGCTCCCCCTGACATGAACATCTTACATTACATCAATAAGGGCAGTTTGATGAACGTCTTAGAAGCAATCCATATAAATGCATCCCAAAGATCAAATTATTCTAATAATTTAAACGACATCATTTTTGAGACAAACATACTATTCGATACGATAGCAGATCGTCTAAACGTCAAAACACATAAACCGCCATAGACCTTAAAGCCAATCGGTTTCCTTCCATAAGCCTCATCCCTTCCTTTTTCCCCCACCCACTTATCTAAACCGCTTTGCCCCACTCTCGGCTGCCCCCCACCTCCTCGCGCCGAGCAGGTTGTTTACTTCGTAACACATGCCAGGCACACGCGCTCAGTAGTAGCAAGCTGCTCTCGCTAAGCGGAGCTTGACCTCCACATGATCTCGCAGAGCTGTTTTCATTTGACTTCGGTAAGTTTTACTATTTCTAAAACTCACACGACCAATACTTCTTAATTTCAAGTAAGCTGTTTTATAAGTAATAAGCATTGTTACTAATTCGCACCATTTGTCTTCTTCAGGGTCAAGAGTAACAAGATGCCAAATTCTTTTGTTGTTTTTCCGTAAGTTTTTCAATCCGTTTTTGAGCTGTTTTCCGTAGTTGTTTCCTTATAATCAGCTAACCTCAGTACTAAATATGGTCAATCATTTCAGATACCGTGTGACAGAAGATTCTTCAATCTATCAAAGACAGATTGCCAAATGCCAAATTTATAACAAGAATTTGATAAAAGGTTTAGCAATCTCCGTCCAACCTCATCTTCAGCCACACCAATAGAAGTGTTAGGAACAGTACAAGATATGCCGCAAAGTTGTCCTACAGTACACCAATTATAGACATCAACCGTCAACAAATGTGTCTGTCGTTATACAGTGTCAAATGACGTTTTACATAGAATAGAACAAGTGCAAAAACGTGTACCTGAAGCTTGTGAACTATGCACGCTATTTTTAGATTTTGTTGCAGTGTTTTTAACCATTTATTATGTATGTGCATTTTTATGTCATCGTAAAGATTTCGATGTTTTTTTGTGTTTAGATGGGCTCTATATATAAGTTTGTGGGCTGAAGAAGGGTCCAAAAGAAACCGGACTTGAAACATGTACCCCTGAAATGTTGTAACAAATTAAAGTATTGAATAGGCGGAAAATTTGAAAAATCTTATTCTTCATAATTACTGTCAATACGGAACCTGAAATGAATAATATTTCTAATAATACGCATCATCTTCCTCGACTGATGAGAGAGACGCGTCCGACAGCTGGTTTTTAATGACCTTGACATTGCATTCCGCTACCTTATGTCCTTTGATTCCGCACTTCGAGCATTTGAACGGAAACGATTTATCATTGTTACTCTTACCACCGGAATTGCTTTTGTTTTTAGGCTTCGACTGTGGTTTCCTTGCGGTGTGATGTTTTGACTGCCCCTAACTGTTGGGTGAGAAATATAACTGTTTACCTTTGCCTAAGCTATGTTGTTTTAATGGGCGCCAAGACCTCAACGCAATGTTGAAATCTAAATTTGTATTTAACAACGTCTAGCTCTGGCAGAACACATTCAAGACTCTATTCACTCAGATCGTGGTATGATTTGATCATTAACCCAACAAACAATTGTATCAGGAGAAGGAATTGGTCTATATCTAATGCTACCTACTGAAAGCAAAGATTGCATTGTAAAAGAAATGAATTTATTATATAAAACAAGTATAGCAAAATTAATAATAAGTATAAAATTTAAATTGGAGCGTTGCGATTTTAATATTACCGATAGGAAATTACGTGAAAACGGAGTTTGATAAATTGATTTTACTCTTATTTCCAAGCTATGAAGTTACTGAAATATGAAATGTAAAACAACGAGAAATGAGAGATTGCGTATTTCTGCGTCATTTGCGCTTACCACTGGAAATTGCCAAAGCATTTCCCTCGTACTTGATGATGCTGTGTGCTTCCCACAGTCTCCTGGACGTCGTCATCTCCGTCGAAATTTGATGATATTCTGGTAGATTAGATAATTCTATGGTCCGTACATCGGACCCAAACACACGTATAACCACACTGGTTAAGTTTTACTAAAGTTAGTCCTCCACTCCATGGAACATCGGAGCGACTCCCGCGTGAACCATACTTGGCAAGTTCAACACAGATAGTCACTAACTCTCCTGAACATCGGAGCGACACGCACTTGCAACCACACTCCGCAAGTTCTACACAGATAGTCCTCGTTCGACGGCGCGCTGAACGATATATGCACACGTCGGCTCCCCCACTCTTCACCCGGCTTCTAGCTTACGTGGTCCTCATTGATTGGCTGAGCACGCCGCGCTATCTTCCCCTTCTCTGGGTCATTACTCTCGGCGGGAGGGTTCCGTTCCAACAATTCGCCTTTCCTGGACGATGCGAGCCCGCTTGCGTAATACTTCCCGACAGGATTAAGCTTGTATTTGAAATCCCATTGAGTCACGTCTCTCGATATACCCTAACTGACGAAAACTCCGTAAAATTCCGTAATCAGATAATTTTCTATGATATCGTCGTTCGTAATAATTTGCATGATAGCGTTTTCTAAGACATAGAAAACCTATCTGAATGCTACTAATTTTTATAAAATGCTCCGAAAATATCTAAATAATAATTATAATAAATTAATAATAATAATAATAAATTAACATGAAAAATTCTCTTGGCTGAACAATTTGCCGCGTAAATAAATATAGAATGGCTTCCTACTGACTTATGCCAGTGGCATAAAAACCCCTCGAAAAACACGCTACAGCGGGACCTTTCTTCTTCACATACAAGGCGCCTTGATCTACCATCGGAGTTGACGAGGCAATTCGGGCATCGGTTTCTTTGATTATCTTCGTACGTAGATTCTCAGGCTTCGGTAGATCGTCCCGGTTCTCGATGGCAATTCTGAATTTTTTCAAAACTTCCTGGCAAGCTGTACAGCATCATGATGGTAAGTTGGTCCGGGTTGATAACTACTTCCATGTCAGCTAACTTATCGACACAGTCGAAGTAGTTGTTGTGGTGCTCACGGATGTCGCCACCTTCAGTCATCTTTTGCAGGGTTAGACTCTTCAATAATGTGGCCTTGCGATCCGGCCCCTTCGACTGATACGTGTCCTCAAGTTTTTGCCATATCTCGTTTGATGACCTGCAGCTCTTCACCAACTTCAGCTGGCTTGGTCCGATGGACAGTTATAGGTCTGACATGACCTTTTCATCCTTAGTCGTCCACTCGGTCAGTTGGGCTGGATGGTCCTCACCCGGCTCGGGTTTGATGATCTGGTGGCTGACATGACCCCACGCGTCATTCTTTATCAGTATGGCGCGCATTTGCAGCTTCCAGGGGTCTTAATAATCGCGCCCTAAGGCCTCGATGCGCGCGACACCGTTTGAATTCGTTGTCTCACTTCAATCGTGCCGCGTGTCAATGTTCGAAACACTTGCAATTTGCTGTGTCGCGTGTTATTCTCCGAAACACTCACAACCGGCCATACACTTTGTGTCGCGTGCTATTGTCCAAAACACTCGCAAAAAGCCTAAGAAATATCATGTTGTGTGCTTGTTTTACACAACTCTCGAGATAAGCACGTTTTTTCGCGTCGCGTATTATTGTCCGAAACACTCGCGATTGGTTTTTTCGCTGCTCGCTCACGATCAAGCACACAATATTTCAGAGCATAGTGCTTGTTCCTTATCGCTTCGTTGATTTAATAATAATGTTATTGGTTTTAGGTCCCTTTTAACTACTCTGGCTTTTAGAGACGCCACTTCGTTGATTTCTAGATGCTTCTCGGGAGAACAAGATGGCTGCCAACCCGACGCGTGCTTCTCTTTGTGTGTCGGTTTGATCCCATTATGTTACCTGTTTCCAGTTTATTTAAATCCGCGCCAATTGCCTGGTCCCATAACCTGTTAGAGGTTTTTATGGCGGCAATGAAACGTAATGCTCGATTAAATGTAATTCAACTGGTTATTTATCGCAAAATACAAGAACTGATTAAAGGTGTCGTTGCCGTGAACAGATCATAAAACAAACTGAATTAGAAAAGTTAGTTGAGGGCGCAGGTGCACCTCATGAGCAGGGTTGTGGTCAATACCGACGGATGTCGATTTCACCGACAATTTATACTTATACTCATTAATAATAACAATAAGAATATATACACACAAAAATAAGATTACATTATTAATATCTAGTCATATGAATACATATTATGATACTACCGAAACTCTAAAAACTCTTTAACTGAGTAGAAGCAGTGCTCAAGCAAGAACTCTTTAGCATTTCTTTTGAAGCTTGGGTAGTTTGCTGTGTTCTTAATATAAACTATTATTATATATTTTTACCAGTATAGCTGCATGAAATACCTCATTTTTGCATAGCGTTGTGTTTGCAGCGTGTACGTGAAGATTATTCATCTGCCTAGTCTGATAGTTATGTACTGTGTATTTGAATTCATCTCAAAGATATCCTCATTTCCTAAGTTTTGCTTGACAAATAAGAGGAGTTCAAAGATGTAAATACATGGCAAAGGTAAAATTTTAAGTTGTTTAAACAAAGGCTTACATGTGTATAATCTAGTAGTACCTTTCATAGCTCTAATTATCCTTTTCTGGATAATAAAGATTTGGTGGGCAGCAGGTGAATTTCCCCAAAATATGATTTCATATTTCATAAGTGAACAGCAATAAGCAAAATAAGTACTAAGAACAGTTCTCCAGCTATTAGATTGCCTTAATACTCTTAATACAGCTAGAGCACAGTTTCTTGGCAAGATTAGTGATATGAGAGTTCCATTTTAGGTCATCCTGCAACCAAAGGCCTACGAATTTAGTAGAAGAGGCGTTACTAATTTTAAGGTCATTTAAGATTATGGAGGGGGTATTGATACTTTTATTCTGATATGTGTGAAATTAAGAGCCTCTGTTTTACTAGTTTTGATAAGGAGTCCATTATTGTTGAACCATAAGGATAGCTGACATGTTCCTTCCTTCACTGATTTTTGAAGTTCAGTGTCATTTTCATTTTTCATTAAAATACTTGTATCATCTGCAAATAATACAGTATTAAATGCAGGTATCTGAGATGGCAAGTCATTTACGTACAGGAGAAAAAGTAGTGGCCCTAGAACGGACCCCTGCGGAATGCCATACTTCAAAAACATAAGATCTGAGCAGTAATATCTAAATATATTTGTTGTATTTTCTGAACTTCTTTGTTCGAATATCTGTTGGTGATTATTTAAATATGACTGAAACCACTTACTAGTAATGCTCCTTATACCATATTGATGGAGTTCATCAATGAGCATCTCACAATTTTTCACGTCAAAAGCTTTAGACAGGTCCAAGAATAGGCCACATGCTCTCTTCCATTCATCAAGTGACTCGAGCAGAATGTAAAAATTCATAAATTGCTGACATTTTTGAATTTCCTTCTCTAAAGTCATGTTGAGAGTCTTTTAACAATTTATATTTACTTATGAAGCTAGTTTATGAAGACAGTTGTATGTTATCTTCTCTAAAAGTTTGGAAAATATTGCCAATAAAGAAATACCCTAGATGTATAGTTGGTTACGTTTCCTCTATGTCCTCCTTTAAATAATGGAATTGCTTTTGCAATTTTAATAATGTCTGGAATGGTTACAGAGGTGTTTAGGGCGTAATTATATTTTGGATACATTTTTAATTCTTATATCAGGAATGTTATCAACTTCTGGGCAATTTATGTTCTGTAGGTTATTTACAATATTGAGGATTTCTGCTTCTGTAATATTTTCAACAAACATTGATTTTCTATTAAATGTTATATTCACATATGTTGATTATATGGCTTGCATATTGTTTGCATTTAGTAGTGTTTCAGCTATCGTAGAAAAATGCTCATTAAAAATTCTTGAGACACTCAGTGGGTCATTGAGCTTCTTGGAATCTTCTGATATCGTTATGTTACTTTCTGCTGGTTTTATTTGCCTTGTTTCATTTTTTATGATATTCCACATAGCCTTAGTTTTATTTCTAAGTTCCAGGATATAATTATTATTTTACATTCCTTTTGCTAATTTTATAACCCTGTTAAGTATGGTCTTATAGGTCTTGAAATACATGTTAAATTCATTAGAAGTTTTGTGTGTACTTTGAAAATCGTGAAGGAAACTCTTTCTTTTACTTACTTACTTACTTACTTATTTACTTCCTTGTAGAGCCTGAGCCTTGTCGATCACTTGAGTCCTCCATCCATCTCTAGGCTTCGCTAGTTGTTTCCGGTTCCTTATTCCTAACTTCCTCAAGTCAGCCTGTCAGAATTTTCTTCCTTGGTGTGTAAACACACATATTACTGTACAATTCCTCTGTACGAGCCTATGGCTCTTTGGAATTAATTGAATAAAATAAAAATATCAATATCAATAAATATCAATGTAAGCGTCCAGAAAAAAAAAACAAAAAAAAAAACATCCACCCATCTGAGCCTAGGTCATCCCACTGAACGGCTACCCTCTGGATAAGAGTACGGTACATTATCCTCTTCTGGGTACGCTGGTCAATCATTCTTTGCACATGTCCAAGCCATCTGAGTCTTCGCGTTCTGATGTCTATTACTATTGTGTGATTACCGCACAGTCCCTCCAACTCCTTTTTCGTTCTTATTCTTCTTACATTATCCTCGCACACTGGTCCGTATATTTTCCTTAGTATTTCTCTTTCCCTCACATTCAATCTACTTTCCTCAACTTTTGTGATAGTCCATGTCTCAGACCCATAGAGAACTACTGGTTTTATTATTGTCTTATAAATTAGTAACTTTAGCTGTCTTGTCACCGGGGATGACCTGAGAAATTGTTGGAAACTATAATAGCATCTGTTACCTGCTGCCAAACGCGCCTTTATTTCCATTGGTACCTCATTTCCCTCCGTTATCACTCCAGCCACATATTTGAATTGGGTCACTCGCTGGAACTCTTCAAAATCGTTGACATGCCTCCATCTTGTTTTATTTCTAGTGTTGATCATATACTTAGTTTTGTCTTGTTTAATTTTTAACCCGTTCTTTTCTGCTTCTTTTCTAGCTCTTTCAAATTTTCAGAGAGATACTTACAGCTTGTCCCCAACATTGCAATATCATCCGCGAAAGCAAGATTTTGCGTCGTTCTGTTAAAAACCTCCCCCCCTCCCCTGGATTAACAGGTAATTTCCTCATCACAGCTTCCTGGGCAATATTAAAAAGAATCGCTGATATAGAACCTCCCTGTTTCAGTCCTTGCCTAACTTCAAATTCGTTGGAGAGCTTCCCATTTGATTTCACCTTGTTGTATGTTTCCTTGAGAGTCATCTTAACCAAGTTCACTAGTTTCTTAGGTATTCCCATTTCCAGCATGGCTGAGAAGGGTTATCCTCTACTTAAGCTATTGTATGCTGCACGAAAATCTACATATAGTTGATGCACTGTAACATTGTATTCGTAACACTTCTCCGTTATCAGGCATAGAGCGAACATTTGATCCATTGTGGCTCTTTCTCCTCGAAAGCCAAACTGATATTCTCCTATTATCGTTTCTGTGTATGGTTTGAGTTTTTCCGCTAATAACTTTGCTAGCATTTTATATCCGACATTCAGCAATGATATGCCTCTGTGATTAGCACTCATTGTTTTATCCCCCTTCTTTTGCAGCGGTACAATTAAAGATCTTTTCCATTCATTTGCCATCTCCTCGTTTCTCCATATTTTTTTTATCAGTCTGTGCGTCTCTTCTAAGAGCTCAGAGCCTCCGTTCTTTAAGAATTCCACCGTGATTTTGTCTTCTGGTGGTCTATGCTTACTCATCTTTCTTATTGCTTCCTTTACGTCTGCCACTGTGGGTTCGCTCACTTCTATTACCGCTTCCATTCCAAAATCTCCTCCTTCTGGTTCTTCATCTATAGTTTCTGGTCCTGGTTGGTCATTCAAGAGTTCTCTAAAACATTCTTCCCACCTTTTCAGAATCATTCCTGGTTCACCAATCAGATTGTCCGTCTTATCTCTGCATATATTTGTTAGAGGTTTCCATCCTTTCTTTATTTCCTTTATGCCCTTAAACATTTCTTTACCTTCTTTTTCGTTCCGACATTCTTCCAATTCCTTAAACCTTTTCTTCTCCTTTTCTCTCATTTTCTTCTGGCATTCCCTCTTCGCCTTATGTCTTTT
The DNA here is from genome assembly GCA_946902985.2 of Meconema thalassinum. NCBI lineage: Eukaryota > Metazoa > Arthropoda > Insecta > Orthoptera > Tettigoniidae > Meconema > Meconema thalassinum. Next base: position 592,907,626 of record OX336389.2, on the reverse strand, counting down.
GTCTTCATATTCTTGTCTTGTTACATGTGTTTCCCTCTGTAACATTTTCTTTCTTGCCTGGTTCCTTTCTTTTATGACTCTCTCACAGTCGCCGTCATACCAATCATTCCTCTCCTTGTGCTCTTCAAAACCAAGTTTAGACTCTGCAATACTCGTCATAGACGTTTTAATTTTCATCCAGTGTGTTTCAATGTTCGCGTCCTTATCTTCTCCCAAGCCCCTCAGTACCTCGCTCATTCCCTTCTGGAATTCCTCCCTCACCTCCTGATCCTGTATTAATGGCGTCACGTTGTATTTTCTCTCTTGTTTCCTTTTCTCTGTATTTGCTACAGATATACGCTGTCTGTACTTGAGAAGCACAGAGTTGCAGTTCACATTGTCATTTATTATTATCTGGTCAAGTGTGGTTGCACTAGTTTTTGTTATTCTTGTGACTGTGTGAATTGGGGTGATGAGAACATAACACATTTAACAATTCCCTTCTTTCCGTACTTTCCTCTAAAAAGTTAATATTGAAACCTCCACAAATAACTATTTTTATTAAGTTTATTTATTTCATTTATTAACACTTCTAGTTTGTTCAGAAATAACGTTGCACTAATTCCTGGTGATCGATATATACAGATAAGAATTATATTTTCCTTTGGGATAGAAATAGCTGCTGCTTCAAAACATTTATCTATGCTCAAGTCATCGGGAATTGGCATAGGGTTAAATTCTATGTTTCCTTTGATATAGGTACATACATACACCTCCAAGTTCTGATGTTGATCTACAGTAGTAGCTGGCCAAAGTAAACCCTGGTATGACAGCATGTTTGATTTGTTCAGGTTTCATCCCGTGTTTAGAATAGCACAGGATGTGGTTATTTTTCAGGTCGCTACCCTCCCTGGTAGGCATGCGGGTGCTTGACAAATGGGTAGTTGTGTGATGGGGGATGCTCAGAAGAGGGGGTGGCTTCCTGGAACGAGGTTGTGTCTGTGAGGGTGCGTGTGTGTGTAGGGGGATGGAGGGATGAAAGAGTGTAGAGGGATATGTGGTAGGCTCAGGATGGGTGCTTTCTACAGGTTTGTATGCAGGCCATTTGCTTGGTCAACGGCACGCGAACGTGACCTTGCAGCAAATGCTAGTCGCGTGCTGAGTCGGGGCAAGGTCCCGGTCTGCACTGACAGTGGGAACAGCCCTCACGGTCAGGTGTTTTGCAGTGCTAATTTGTGGGAAAATCAGGATCTGTGAGAGCAGGGTAATGAAAGAGAGATTCCTTGTTTATAATCTGGGGTTTAATGTGTTAAAGTCAGTCGAAAGTGTTGTCAAAGGGACAAAGGAGGAAAAAAAGGAAAAGCTGGCACACTTACCCTTGGAGGTGCTGCTGTGATTGTGTCTGGAAGTTGAATCCCGACCGGAGGCGATAACCGCCAGAGGGCGTCCATCCTCCGTTCGTCGTCATATTGTCGTCTTCTGTGTCCGAACTGCCCGTCCCGGACACGTTGCTTATTTGAAGGCTCAATTAGGTCATGAGTAGTCAGCAGTATTTTCTCCTTGTTGCGTCGTGTAGTGCTGAATACGTGCAGCCATAGTGTTATGACCGTGAGGCAATACTTACCTCACCTGTGTGTAATAATTGCGCTGTTTGTAAGCTGTTCCTCGTAACGCTTTTACATGGGATTTGGGAAAAGCTGTAGTTAGGCCCTGTCAAGGGCTGGGCCTAAACAATTTCCCTTCCCCGCCAATACCTGCCCTCGGGTATTGTCTGAGGCGTTGTAGGGGTAGCTGTAAGGACCTTTTATATTTTCTCTTCCCTTCTTCTTTACTCCTGTCTTCTTTTCTTCTGCGAGATTGTGCTGTAGTCATGTAGTGGCTTCTTCTCGTAGCCTGTTAGGTAAGTGTGCCTAGCTAGGGGGTAGGTAAGTGTGCCTTGCTAGGGGGTAGGTAAGTGTGCCTTGCTAGGTGGTAGCTAGATGTGGTGTGGGTTTGTGGCATATACAGTCGATTTACATATTTACATTTTGTATTTCTTCTTTGTACATGTAGTATATAGTTGTTAGTCATTGATTTGTGGTTTTTAAATGTGAGTTTGATTGTGTGTGATGATTATAAATATTGATGTGCGTATGAAGGTGTATATAGATTCAGATGTAGTGTGGATGAGAGTGAGGGTGTTGTATGGATGTAAGAAAGATATTTAAGTGTGAAAGATTTTAAAAAATGATATAGAAGAAGGTGCAGAGAACTTGAAGTATAGATACCCCTTTTGGACTCGCCCGTAAATTGTGTAGAACTCCGCAGTTCACGTTCTGCCGTGGGGGTGCATTTACAACATTAATTTCCCTGTAAAGTACGGATGATGATGGTAGTGTGTGATGATGCATGAATGATTCCTTATATTATTAGGTGACAATAGATGTTTTGCAATGAGTTGTATGATGAATAGTTGGTGTATGTGTAGAAGGAATAGAACTTATAGCTACCCTGCATATACAGTATGTGGCTTCTACGTGCTAATTAATTGCCAGTAGGATATAAAGGCCGAAGCTGGCGCAGGAGCTAATGCGCAAGATGGCGGCCGCGCGCAACCACTCTATGTTATTCTTATGGAGGGGCCAGTCATAGCTGACGCAAGGGCTAATGCGCAAGATGGCCGCCATACTCTGAGACCGTGAATGACGTCACAGGGGGAGTTCAACCGTGTAGTCGTTAAATGGAATATTTATTGTTTTTATTATTATTAATAATAATTTTATTAGGTAATTATTGATTGATAGCATGCCACGGTGGGTGAGTGGTTATCGTGTCGGACTACCAACCCCAAGCTTGCAGGTTCGCTCTTGGTCGTGGTAAGTGATTTTTGAAAGGCGGCAAAAATTAAGACACGCATGTCATACTATGTTGGCATGTAAAAGAACCCAGGGAGAGGTCGGCTATGTAGTTGCTAAATGGAATATTTATTATTATTATTATTATTATTATTATTATTTATTATTATTATTATTAGGTAATTATTGATTGATCATGTACAATCAAGACCAGTCTTATATTGCCCCACTTTATGGTGTAGTTGCTAGCATTTTTAGCTGTTACTGTGGAGGCTTGGGTTCGAGTCCTGGCTCTGTCAAGAAATTTAATTCTAGGCTGAGGGTTGGAATGGGGTACACTCAACATTGTGAGGCAAAACTGACAGGAGCTGGCTTTTGATTCATACCGCAGTCATTCTGCCTAACCCAACTTTACCTAACCTAACCTTACCTAACCTAGCCTAACCAAATCCCACCTTACCTTACCTAACCTAACCTAACCTAACTTCAAAGTCAGAATGTACAATACATTTATTGTTTTTTATACCCTTATTAATTAGATATAGAGAATGTCCACTACGATTTAGATCCTCGAGCACACTTTTCTGACATATATCATTAAAACTTGTAGAAAGGAATGTCTGATAATTTTCACTACACTTAATACACGTTCACCATACATTGTGTCCACTTTTTGAATGTTAATGATACGGAAAAGAGTATGCATTGGTAATTCAGTGAGCTTTTTTTTCTCTCTAATCAACAGTTCTACCCCCATAGCATTGTGAATATTTATTGTAGTAGCCTATAAAGAAACAAAATAAATCATATCTATTACAGTTTAGCTATAAGTGACCAGAACCACTATAATATTTTATTCTAATAAGGAGATTTCCATAATGATAAGAAAAAAAGCTTACCATAATGATGGATTGTGTGTAAGTAAACGTCTTTTGCTGCATGATGCCACTACTAAACTGATAGTCATACAACAGACAAGTGAGTTCATGTTTCGCTGACGTAATCGTATGTTCCCACGCACTTCCTGTGTGTTGCACGCGCCATAGTGGCTAAATTTGAAACTAGATGAGATGATTTGCTGATGTAATTGTATGTTCCCCCGCACGCACACGCAGGCCCCTGTGGACGGGTCCTTGTGGACGAGTCCCTGTGGACGGGTCCTTGTTGACGGGTCCTTTTTTGACTAATACCTTTAGACCGGTTCCTTTTGACTGGTTCATGACCCCTAATGCTATAATGAAATTAAACGTTGTTCCACACGATACGCAAGCAAAGAGCCGATCGCTACTATGAATTAACATGTTTGTTTTTGTTTTTGTTTTTACGCATGTGCACTTGGGGTTTTTGTAAGAGGGCGGGCTTTTTGAATACAGATTTATAGATGAGTTTTTTTTTAATTACCAAAAGATCCAAAACTAATAGGTAATTAGCTTTTTAACATCTCATGAACCAATAAGGATATGGGACTTGTATGAGAGGTCATTGGACTTGAGGTGACATTTTGTTTTTGAATGTATTATTTATTTTTTTGTTAAAAGGGCCTAACTACACTTTTGTTAATATCTCGCTAACTAATAATCAGAGAGGGTCAAGTGAGGTGTCATGGGACTCAGGATGGTCAACCCTTTTCCATGACAAACGAATTTACCCAAAAGATTCAAAACAGCAAGGTAATTGACCTAAGATTTTATAAACTAATAATTGAATATTAACATGTGAGGTGTCATAGGACTTAGAATGGTCAACCCTTTCCCATGGCCAATGCATTTACCAAAAATACCCAATACATCAAGGTCATTGACCTGAGATTTTGTAAACTAATAATCGGGTACGAACATGTGAGATGTTTACCATGTGTGATGAAACATAGCTAGGTAGAGAAAGAATTAGTGTAGGCTACATGTATGGTGACTGACAAGTCTTTTACCATTGAAACTTGTTTTCAGATCAAACTGCAGTATAGAGAGAGTATAGGTTGCAGGTATGGGTTAATAAATGAGAAACGGTGTACGCAAACTCTGATTTATCAAGAATTAAGAGTAGACTATCTTTATTTGATTGGTTAAAGAGGATAGCTAAAACACAAAAATGCTCAGTGGTTACCGAGACAAAATGATCGCTACAAACAACAAGCTTTAATAATCAATACACACACACTCGCTTGTTCTAAACTAAACTGTGTTGCTGTCAGTGCTCAGACAGTAGGCTGATGACGAAATGCATTGCTAACAGAAATATAATCATTTCCGGTTGTCTAATGTTACCAGTTATCCATTTATTTATATTTTTGTGTTGCAGTGGTAAGCACTTTTAGCTCTTGTATTGGCAGTCTTAACTCGATTTCCAGGTCTGAGGCCTAGAACGAGTCGAACTATGAAACAAGGGCATGGTGGTGCAGTGGTTAAGCTGTTAGCCTTTTCACCAGAGGTTTCGATTTCAGGTTAATATGCATGTCATAAACATATTAAACAAAACAAAACAGAGATAACGTTTAAAACTGATTACATTTGTGACTTTTCAAATTATTACTTGGATTACAAATACAAAGGTGAACTGGGTTTGATATACAGTTAATGCTGTCTATCACACACTCGACTGTAGGAAAGCCAAAAGAGCAAAAGGCTTAGGTAGAGCAGTGGTAAAATTGCTCTATGTAGAGAACTACCTGGCAAAGCTATATCGCATAAACAGTGCAGGATAAAATCCAGCAATCAAATTTGTATCTTGTGGAACAGAGAAATGCACGTATGTGAGAAAATTCAAGTTCATGTGTAATATGACCTAACACACAAGTGTTCACCTGTGCACGTGCACAATAAGAGCTAACAAGTCACATTCTGTTTAGTTCGTACGTAACGTTAGGTTTGGGCTAATGCACACACCCTAGTACACGAGGCACATGCCATTTGAGAGCAGGTCAAGGGATCTAACTTGGTGGATGGATGTGTTCTAACGAGTCATTTGTAGTTGAAAGAGAATAATACTTGTTCTTAAGATGTTAAAACTGAGGAGATGGTATGTACAGTAAGACGTCTTGTTATTTCCTGCGTAATATTACAGACATGGCAGAGAGCACACAGTTCTGTTGCTATGACTACGCTGCAGTAATTTGAAACCCTACGTGTTCATTAAGACAATGGGTGATGATTATACAAAGTTAGCAGTCATTGGATATTACACAGGTGTTCCTTCCGGTGTCATGTTGCTGACATGGCAGAGAGCGCACAGTTCTATTGCTACGACTAACGCTGCAGTAATTTGAAACCCATGGTGTTGATCAAGACAATGGGTGATGATTATGCAAAGTCAGCAGTAATTGGATACCACACATCAACATTGACTAAATCATAAACGTGTTGTCATAACCAGCAGAAACCTCATTTAAAGATTTTAGATTTTACATTTTAAATTTAAGATTTTTTTTGATTTTTAGATTTTACTTTTTTACATTTTCCTAAAAGACTAAACAACAACGTCACATACCTAACCTCATTAAACCTAACTTTACCAAACCTAACTTAAGCTAATCCAAAGGCTAATGCACATACCCAAAGCATATATGGTACATGCAACTATCCTTATGCTAGTCTTACAGGTTACTGTACAACATGATCACTACCCAAACGGATTTTTTTTTCATTTTGTTGTTTACACATATGTCAATTTTCCAATTTCCCATTTTTCGTTTTTTTAATGTCAGTTTTTAGTTTTTTCAATTTCATAATATGGAAAACGTGGATTTTTGCATTTTGTTGTTTACCACATTTATTAATTTCACAATTTCCCATTTACAGTTCTTAAAATGTCAGTTTAAAGTTTTTCAATTTCATGATATAGAAACGTGGATTTTCCAATTTGTTGTTTTCACATTTATCAATTTACCAAATTCCCAATTACTGTTTTTAAAATTTCAGTTTAATGTTGTTGTTTTTTCTATTTGTTAATATGGAAACATGGATTTTTGCAATTTGTGTTTTACATGTTCATTTTGCATTAGGAGTGGAGAGAGGTGGGTAGTAATTAAAAATGTGCAAGCAGTGTCCATTGTTGACAGGTCATTGTTGACGAGTCCTTTTCATACAACAGACAAGTGAGTTCATGTTTCACATGCATTACCTAAAATGTAATACCATGCAAGTGTTTAACATATTACAAATTAGCTTATGTGTTAGTTTATGTGTGGGGTCTTATGTTGGGCATTTTGTGTTGGCTTATTTAACAAGTTATTTTGTCAATGCATTTAGTGGATTTTTCTCTTGGTCTTGGAATGTATATCAGTCCATTTTATCACAACATAATGCTTACTGCCATGTTTGTAAGCAACAACAACACACTAAACTTTCAAAAAAATCTAAAGTACTCTAAGGTACTCTTACCTCTAGCCCATGCCAAGTCAAGAACATTATTTTTTTTTTCCAAAAAAAAAGTGAATGTTTAAACTAAAAAAAATCATATAAAGTCATATGTTAACTCTAACACCTACGTTTATCCCATTCTTAGTCGAAAAATATTATTTTTTTTTTTGAGTTTTCTAAAAAATATTTGGAAAGTAGGCTATATTTTTGAAAACTAATCATTCTATAAAGTCATATATAGACTCAACCAATGGCTTTTATATCCTTAATCGTTAGAACAAAATATGGAATTTTTGACATTTTTTCCAAAAATGTTCATTTTTTAAAATGGACTATATTTTGGAAACTAGGAATTTTACAAAAAAAGTGTGTTTGACATAAATGACAGGTATTTACCCCCTCTACCCACAAACCAAGTCCCAGATCTCTGGGACAAAATCCAAAAATGTTTAATTGTGAAAGTAGGCGATATTTTGAAAACGTATCATTCTAAAAAGTCATATATAGACTCAAACAAATGTTCTTTAAGTTATTTAACGTTAAAACAAAACTTAACATTTTTTCATTTTTCCGAAAAAAGTCCAATTTTCAAAATTGTCTATATTTTGGAAACTAAGAATTTTACAAAAATGTTTGTTTAACGTAAATGAAAGGTCTTTACCCCCTCTACCCCAAAAATAAATTTCAGGACCCTAGGACAAAAACTGTGCAGTAGTGTGTTTGTGGGGGTTCTATATCCACCGCCACCGCTCCACCGCCAAGATGGCGGCCGTAGCTTAACTTAACCTAGCCTAGCCTAACAAAATGGCGGCCGTAGCTTAACTTAACCTAGCCTAACCTAACAAAATGGCAGCCGTAGCCTAACCTAACCTAGCCTAACCTACGAAGTGTGATCAAAAAGTTCCAAAAATGTGGCTGCGACTTAACCAAACCTAGCCTAGCCTAACTTAACCTACAAGGTGTGGTCAAAAAGTTTCAAAATGGCGGCCGTAGCTTTACTTAACCTAACCTAAACCTACCAGGTGCGTCAAAAAATTTTCAAAATAGTGGTCATAGCTTAACTGAACCTAGCCTAACCTAACCTAAACCTACGAGGTGTGATCATAAAGTCCCAAGATGGTGGTCGTAGCTTAACCCAACCTAACCTAACCCTACGAGGTGTGATCAAAAAGTTCCTAAATGGCTGCCGTAGCTTAACTGATTGATCCCTGTTGATTGGCCCCTTTTGATTGATCTCTGTTGATGTATCCCTTTGGACTGGTCCCTGTTGACTAGCCCCCTTTGGACGGGTTCTTTTTGAAGTCATTTTTTTACGAGTCCCGGAGGACGGGTCCCTGTGGGCGACCCTTTGACATAATTTGGATAAAATGCAAGGGCCAGTCCATAGGGATCAGTCCAAAGGACCCGCCCACAGGGACCCGTCAACAAGGACCCGTCCTCCGGGACCCGTAAAAAAAAGACTCCCTTCAAAAAGGACCCGTCCAAAGGGGGCTAGTCAACAGGGACCAGTCCAAAGGGATACATCAACAGAGATCAATCAAAAGGGGTCAATCAACAGGGATCAATCAGTTAAGCTACGGCCGCCATTTTGGAACTTTTTGATCACACCTCGTAGGGTTAGGTTAGGTTGAGTTAAGCTACGACCGCCATCTTGGGACTTTATGATCATACCTCGTAGGTTTAGGTTAGGTTAGGTTAGGCTAGGTTCAGTTAAGCTATGACCACTATTTTGAAAATTTTTTGATCGCACCTCGTAGGTTTAGGTTAAGTTAGGTTAGGTTAAGTAAATCTACGGCCGCCATTTTGAAACTTTTTGACCACACCTTGTAGGTTAAGTTAGGCTAGGCTAGGTTTGGTTAAGTCGCAGCCACATTTTTTGAACTTTTTGATCACACTTCGTAGGTTAGGTTAGGTTAGGCTACGGCTGCCATTTTGTTAGGTTAGGCTAGGTTAAGTTAAGCTACGGCCGCCATTTTGTTAGGCTAGGCTAGGTTAAGTTAAGCTACGGCCGCCATCTTGGCGGTGGAGCGGTGGCGGTGGATATAGAACCCCCACAAACACACTACTGCACAGTTTTTGTCCTAGGGTCCTGAAATTTATTTTTGGGGTAGAGGGGGTAAAGACCTTTCATTTACGTTAAACAAACATTTTTGTAAAATTCTTAGTTTCCAAAATATAGACAATTTTGAAAATTGGACTTTTTTCGGAAAAATGAAAAAATGTTAAGTTTTGTTTTAACGTTAAATAACTTAAAGAACATTTGTTTGAGTCTATATATGACTTTTTAGAATGATACGTTTTCAAAATATCGCCTACTTTCACAATTAAACATTTTTGGATTTTGTCCCAGAGATCTGGGACTTGGTTTGTGGGTAGAGGGGGTAAATACCTGTCATTTATGTCAAACACACTTTTTTTTGTAAAATTCCTAGTTTCCAAAATATAGTCCATTTTAAAAAATGAACATTTTTGGAAAAAATGTCAAAAATTCCATATTTTGTTCTAACGATTAAGGATATAAAAGCCATTGGTTGAGTCTATATATGACTTTATAGAATGATTAGTTTTCAAAAATATAGCCTACTTTCCAAATATTTTTTAGAAAACTCAAAAAAAATATAATATTTTTCGACTAAGAATGGGATAAACGTAGGTGTTACGAGTTAACATATGACTTTATATGATTTTTTTAGTTTAAACATATAGTCTACTTTCCCCATTCACTTTTTTTTTTGGAAAAAAAAATAATGTTCTTGACTTGGCATGGGATAGAGGTAAGAGTACGAGTTGAGAGTACCTTAGAGTACTTTAGATTTTTTTGAAAGGTTAGTGTGTTGTTGTTGCTTACAAACATGGCAGTAAGCATTATGTTGTGATAAAATGGACTGATATACATTCCAAGACCAAGAGAAAAATCCACTAAATGCATTGAAAAAATAACTTGTTAAATAAGCCAACACAAAATGCCCAACATAAGACCCCACACATAAACTAACACATAAGCTAATTTGTAATATGTTAAACACTTGCATGGTATTACATTTTAGGTAATGCATGTGAAACATGAACTCACTTGTCTGTTGTATGAAAAGGACTCGTCAACAATGACCTGTCAACAATGGACACTGCTTGCACATTTTTAATTACTACCCACCTCTCTCCACTCCTAATGCAAAATGAACATGTTAAACACAAATTGCAAAAATCCATGTTTCCATATTAACAAATAGAAAAAAACAACAACATTAAACTGAAATTTTAAAAACAGTAATTGGGAATTTGGTAAATTGATAAATGTGAAAACAACAAATTGGAAAATCCACGTTTCTATATCATGAAATTGAAAAACTTTAAACTGACATTTTAAGAACTGTAAATGGGAAATTGTGAAATTAATAAATGTGGTAAACAACAAAATGCAAAAATCCACGTTTTCCATATTATGAAATTGAAAAAACTAAAAACTGACATTAAAAAAACGAAAAATGGGAAATTGTAAAATTGACATATGTGTAAACAACAAAATGAAAAAAAAAATCCGTTTGGGTAGTGATCATGTTGTACAGTAACCTGTAAGACTAGCATAAGGATAGTTGCATGTACCTTATATGCTTTGGGTATGTGCATTAGCCTTTGGATTAGCTTAAGTTAGGTTTGGTAAAGTTAGGTTTAATGAGGTTAGGTATGTGACGTTGTTGTTTAGTCTTTTAGGAAAATGTAAAAAAGTAAAATCTAAAAATCAAAAAAAATCTTAAATTTAAAATGTAAAATCTAAAATCTTTAAATGAGGTTTCTGCTGGTTATGACAACACGTTTATGATTTAGTCAATGTTGATGTGTGGTATCCAATTACTGCTGACTTTGCATAATCATCACCCATTGTCTTGATCAACACCATGGGTTTCAAATTACTGCAGCGTTAGTCGTAGCAATAGAACTGTGCGCTCTCTGCCATGTCAGCAACATGACACCGGAAGGAACACCTGTGTAATATCCAATGACTGCTAACTTTGTATAATCATCACCCATTGTCTTAATGAACACGTAGGGTTTCAAATTACTGCAGCGTAGTCATAGCAACAGAACTGTGTGCTCTCTGCCATGTCTGTAATATTACGCAGGAAATAACAAGACGTCTTACTGTACATACCATCTCCTCAGTTTTAACATCTTAAGAACAAGTATTATTCTCTTTCAACTACAAATGACTCGTTAGAACACATCCATCCACCAAGTTAGATCCCTTGACCTGCTCTCAAATGGCATGTGCCTCGTGTACTAGGGTGTGTGCATTAGCCCAAACCTAACGTTACGTACGAACTAAACAGAATGTGACTTGTTAGCTCTTATTGTGCACGTGCACAGGTGAACACTTGTGTGTTAGGTCATATTACACATGAACTTGAATTTTCTCACATACGTGCATTTCTCTGTTCCACAAGATACAAATTTGATTGCTGGATTTTATCCTGCACTGTTTATGCGATATAGCTTTGCCAGGTAGTTCTCTACATAGAGCAATTTTACCACTGCTCTACCTAAGCCTTTTGCTCTTTTGGCTTTCCTACAGTCGAGTGTGTGATAGACCGCATTAACTGTATATCAAACCCAGTTCACCTTTGTATTTGTAATCCAAGTAATAATTTGAAAAGTCACAAATGTAATCAGTTTTAAACGTTATCTCTGTTTTGTTTTGTTTAATATGTTTATGACATGCATATTAACCTGAAATCGAACCCTCTGGTGAAAAGGCTAACAGCTTAACCACTGCACCACCATGCCCTTGTTTCTTAGTTCGACTCGTTCTAGGCCTCAGACCTGGAAATCGAGTTAAGACTACCAATACAAGAGCTAAAAGTGCTTACCACTGCAACACAAAAATATAAATAAATGGATAACTGGTAACATTAGACAACCGGAAATGATTATATTTCTGTTAGCAATGCATTTCGTCATCAGCCTACTGTCTGAGCACTGACAGCAACACAGTTTAGTTTAGAACAAGCGAGTGTGTGTGTATTGATTATTAAAGCTTGTTGTTTGTAGCGATCATTTTGTCTCGGTAACCACTGAGCATTTTTGTGTTTTAGCTATCCTCTTTAACCAATCAAATAAAGATAGTCTACTCTTAATTCTTGATAAATCAGAGTTTGCGTACACCGTTTCTCATTTATTAACCCATACCTGCAACCTATACTCTCTCTATACTGCAGTTTGATCTGAAAACAAGTTTCAATGGTAAAAGACTTGTCAGTCACCATACATGTAGCCTACACTAATTCTTTCTCTACCTAGCTATGTTTCATCACACATGGTAAACATCTCAGGTCAATGACCTTGATGTATTGGGTATTTTTGGTAAATGCATTGGCCATGGGAAAGGGTTGACCATTCTAAGTCCTATGACACCTCACATGTCAATATTCAATTATTAGTTTATAAAATCTTAGGTCAATGATCTTGCTGTTTTGAATCTTTTGGGTAAATTCGTTGGTCATGGAAAAGGGTTGACCATCCTGAGTCCCATGACACCTCACTTGACCCTCTCTGATTATTAGTTAGCGAGATATTAACAAAAGTGTAGTTAGGCCCTTTTAACAAAAAAAAAATAATACATTCAAAAACAAAATGTCACCTCAAGTCCAATGACCTCTCATACAAGTCCCATATCCTTATTGGTTCATGAGATGTTAAAAAGCTAATTACCTATTAGTTTTGGATCTTTTGGTAATTAAAAAAAATAACTCATCTATAAATCTGTATTCAAAAAGCCCGCCCTCTTACAAAAACCCCAAGTGCACATGCGTAAAAACAAAAACAAACATGTTAATTCATAGTAGCGATCGGCTCTTTGCTTGCGTATCGTTTGGAACAACGTTTAATTTCATTATAGCATTAGGGGTCATGAACCAGTCAAAAGGAACCGGTCTAAAGGTATTAGTCAAAAAAGGACCCGTCAACAAGGACCCGTCCACAGGGGCTCGTCCACAAGGACCCGTCAACAATGACCCGTCAACAATGACCCGTTCACAGGGACCCATCCACAGGGACTCGTCCACAAGGACCCGTCCACAGGGGCCTGCGTGTGCGTGCGTGGGAACATACGATTACATCAGCAAATCATCTCATCTAGTTTAGCCACTATGGCGCGTGCAACACACAGGAAGTGCGTGGGAACATACGATTACGTCAGCGAAACATGAACTCACTTGTCTGTTGTATGACTATCAGTTTAGTAGTGGCATCATGCAGCAAAAGACGTTTAGTTACACACAATCCATCATTATGGTAAGCTTTTTTTCTTATCATTATGGAAATCTCCTTATTAGAATAAAATATTATAGTGGTTCTGGTAACTTATAGCTAAACTGTAATAGATATGATTTTTTTTTGTTTCTTTATAGGCTACTACAATAAGTATTCACAATGCTATGGGGGTAGAACTGTTGATTAGAGAGAAAAAAAGCTCACTGAATTACCAATGCATACTCTTTTCCGTATCATTAACATTCAAAAAGTGGACACAATGTATGGTGAACGTGTATTATGTGTTAGTGAAAATTATCAGACATTCCTTTCTACACGTTTTAATGATATATGTCAGAAAAGTGTGCTCGAGGATCTAAATCGTAGTGGACATTCTCTATATCTAATTAATAAGGGTATAAAAAACAATAAATGTATTGTACATTCTGACTTTGAAGTTAGGTTAGATTAGGTAAGGTAAGGTGGGATTTGGTTAGGCTAGGTTAGGTAAGGTTAGGTTAGGTTAGGTAAAGTTGGGTTAGGCAGAATGACTGCCGTATGAATCAAAAGCCAGCCCCTGTCAGTTTTGCCTCACAATGTTGAGTGTACCCCATTCCAACCCTCAGCCTAGAATTAAATTTCTTGACAGAGCCAGGACTCGAACCCGAGCCTCCACAGTAACAGCTAAAAATGCTAGCCACTACACCATAAAGTGGGGCAATATAAGACTGGTCTTGATTGTACATGATCAATCAATAATTACCTAATAATAATAATAATAATAAATAATAATAAATATTCCATTTAGCAACTACATAGCCGACCTCTCCCTGGGTTCTTCTACATGCCAACATCGTATGACATGCGTGTCTTAATTTTTGCCGCCTTTCAAAAATCACTTACCACGACCAAGAGCGAACCTGCAAGCTTGGGGTTGGTAGTCCGACACGATAACCACTCACCCACCGTGGCAAGCTATCAATCAATAATTACATAATAAAATTATCATTAATAATAATAAAAACAATAAATATTCCATTTAGCGACTACACGGTTGAACTCCCCCTGTGACGTCATTCACGGTCTCAGAGTATGGCGGCCATCTTGCGCATTAGCCCTTGCGTCAGCTATGACTGGCCCCTCCATAAGAATAACATAGAGTGGTTGCGCGCGGCGGCCATCTTGCGCATTAGCCCCTGCGCCAGCTTCGGCCTTTATATCCTACTATTGCCGTCTTCTTTCTTGCGGCTGTAATACCTTTTATTTGTCGTCTTCTTCTCCTCGTTCTTCAAGGTCGTCTTGTCGTCACTTGCTATTATGGGGAATAAAGGGTGTGCCATCTTTGTTATTTCTGTAATCAGAGAGTAGTGTTAGTTTCTGTCCATGTTTGGGTTGTTCTTTACCCTGGTGTGTCGTTCTCCACCTGTAATGAAGTAGAGTATGAGTAGGATGATGATGGATCAATGATAATAATAATAATAATAATAATGGAAATAAATATGCCTCTTGGTGTCCTTGTATTCTCCCTCTGCCTTTCTGTAGTACTACCCTGCCAGGGAATTGTTACCGCTAGACGTGGAGCGGGGCTGTTGTGTATACATTACGTCAGCTCGCCACGTTACGGCTGCCGCGGGCAGGTGCGGAGCAAGAGCGGGCACGCTTGTACAGTCATACAATGAGAACAGTACTACTAACCTTCTTGACGTTATCTTGTACTAGACGATGAAGGTCCTGCACATAAGGGATAGATACCAGGTTCTTCATCCGCTGTGTTGGTCTCACTATTGTCCGTACCGTGTTCACTTGCTGTATCGGTATCCATATCACTTTGTTCAGTGTTGTCACGACACTAATTTCCATCGTCACTATCGTCACTGTCCAGTCCAACATGTATGATGATATTTTCTATGGCTTCCTCCATTAACTTATCCCTATACCAATAACTTTGCTCAATTGTTCGTACTCTTTTGCAAGCTTTTTCCCAGTCCTGTTGAGTGATGGCACGGAACGGCGTGGTAGTCAGTTCCTTTAGGATTTAAGCTAATAGCAGAGACATTTTGAGCAGCAATGTTTTGTTTCAATATGTTCCAACTAAGTTCAATCGGATTCAGGACACAATAGTATGGAGGGAGCCATGACAGTAAAACCCTTTTGTTTTAACATTGTATCCACTGTATATGCCGGGGTTGGCTTATTACGTGTTATAAGTTTCAAAATTTCATTTCGTCCCCAGGTTGGATCACAATATAATTATGTTATGCTGAGTAAGCCAGTCTACCATTTCAGCCTTACGAGATGCATTAGTGGGGGCTTTATTCACTTGCACAGTATGATAGGGCACGTTATCGATAACACCTATACTCTCGGGTGGAACGTTGGGAATAAGTTTCTCTTCGGCCCAATTCTGATAATTGCAGCTATTCATTTCATCATGGTAATCTTGTACTTTGGATTTTGAGTCATAAATTAAATCTCCTCCCTCTATGAAACCCATTTTCCCTCCCGCATGGACAATAGCTCTTTGACCTGGCCTGTGATTCATCATAACCCCTGAGACGTCGTCATGTTGCAAACACTTTTTTACAGTGTAGTGTGTATGCACCCATGTTTCATCTGTGTACATTACTGGTTTATTTGGACCCTTCTCGTTATTTCGTATAGCGCGTAAGTAGTCCACTCGTCTAGCAAGAATGTCTGACCTTTCCGCGAGGATAGTTCGTTTATTTTTACACTTCCGGAAATAAAACCCCATTTCTTTTACAATTTTCCAGAAAATTTCCTTTCCTTCCTGAAACTTTATTTCATCTTTCGCAAATACAAGCAGTTTCCGCAGTGTTGGAATTTCTTTCTTTTGTTCATAATACTCTAAGAATTTTCAACGAATAATACATTGATCAAAGTCATCTATAGAAATCACTTTTCTTTCAGACCTTTTTTTTCTCTCGTAGTTTTGTAACCTTTCCGCCGGTTTGCTCCGCCATATCAATATCTTTCACAATATTTCGTACGTTTTTTTTTCGGACTTACCATATGTGCGGCCCTTAAAATTACTTTTTGAAGGGCTGTAAGTACTCCTTTCTCTTGCTTACAAAACTGCACGACATTGTATATCATTTTCTTCTCCGCGGAATGAGTTCCTTTTCCTCACCGTTTCTGTTTCGGAGTTTCGTTACTATTCTGCGTACTATGTACGACTCTTAATATCGTTTATCTTGATATTATGTTCAAGTACATCTACTCCATTGCGCAACGAACAATATCGTCTTATTGACATACTTACGTACATTGGTACACTAATCTACAACCCACAGCGCCCGACCCAGCACGAACCATGCACACGCCCGACATGCGATGAAGTTTCGCTGGCGACGACTGTACATCTATCGCAGGCGTGTAGCTGGGCAGAGCGCATTAGTTCCGATTTCCGGTTGGCTGCGTAGTAAGTGTTGTGATCGATACTATTAATGATTGTTTGCGTTGTGGTCTGTATCTACTATCTTACATACTAATGTGAAACTACAGGAGGTATATAAAATAATAGTAATAAATATATTAGTGGTTTTTTCTGCCATGCCCTTCTCGTTTCCGCGTGTATTTGTGATATATCATAATTAGTTAATAGGGGTGCCGTTTAATATCAATACAATATCAAATGTTTGCGTTGATGTATTATCGTATAATTCATTCTCTCTTATACTTCGTCTTCGTGCTTGATTATTCATTATTCTTCATTGTTCATTATTCTGCCTTATTTCTATCTTTTTCTTCTTTCTCCTCTTAGCGTGGAATTGTGTGATTATCAATATGATAAACGGGGTGATAGTGGTAAATAATAATTAACATCATGATGATGGTATTTCACTGGTAATAATGAGTTTGACGTACTTGCGCCTTTAGGGGGCTGAATTCGTACTGTTTTTCAATTTTGTGGGTAGCGTAGGTGGTCTGTCTAGTAGTAAGCCTTATATATAATTTGTGATTGCATATGCCTATGTACATGGTGAAATATTATATTTACACTGCTGAAAAAAATAATGGTTCGTTATTTACATTGTTACACTTATTGGGATGGCTGGATGACGAGTTAATAGAAAAAGGGTGGTAATGGCGATAATTGGGGACTCCGGGGGTGGGTTGGAGGGTTGGTTAGTACTCAAGTTTTAGTAGCTTGTGTTAAATCTAAGATTCATTGAATTATCCTGTAGCCTTAATAGTTGTGATATTTTTGTTGATTGCTGAATGGTATGGTTCCTTAATTTTAATGTAATGGGTGTAATTTAAATGTAATTTAAGGTTAATGAGTTATGTACAATTTAAATATAATCTTCATGGTAGTGTGTTATTTCTAGTGCGTAGAATGTGGACAAAAATGCGCTAAATGAGGTTCGACTATTTATATCCTGTAGGGGCAAAAGTTTCCTGTTTGTACATGGGTGTGCTTTTAGTTGGGCCTCGAGGGTGACCAATCCTCGGGAGCTCTGGTGTGGTCAAATTAGGTTATAGTCAGTAGTGATACGGCGACCATAATAGTGATGAAAATAATAAAAATGAATGATAGTGCTTAAATATAGAGAGCTCTAGAATGTACCTTATATCTATACTTAATGGCTGAATGACGAGTCAAATGGTGGGTGGGGGCTGACATAGGGAAAAAGGTTTCATAAATGGGGAGGTTGTTGATAGATAACAGTGTATTCCTATTTAAGTTCGTGTTTGTGGTCCTTAGCTCGTTTAAGGGGACCTCCCCCAGGGCATGGGGTCAAAAAATCGATTTTTGGTTTTCTACGAAATTTGATAGTTTAAAATGTACCCTACAAGATGATGTTTTTTTTACAATGATACCTTTATATTGAGCATTTAAAAACCATTTAAAAGTAAGGCATGATGTGCTGCCCCGCCCACTTTTTTTCTAATGTGATTCGATACCGACTTTATCCCTACATTTAATGCCTTAGGGAAAGTTTTTCTTGGCAGTTTTGTAGTGGCTATACTTCAGACTGTGCACAGCGATGCTCATTTGTTTGTTTCTGTTAGTAAACACATGGTGGTTGAGCAGAAAAATAAGTATATCAAGGTTTTGTGTGGAATATTGTGAGTGCATTGTGTATAAATGCAATAAAGTTTAGTCTTGTGCATACACAATCAACAAACCAAAAGGTGTATTCAAGAAGAGGCGATATAAAGGAAACCAGTTCAATAAGTTTGCAATTTGTGAGGTTATTGTACAGGATTCTAACACTCCAGGATCCAGAAGTAAGTTAGAAGTTGTGACCAGTGCATCAAAGAAAAAAATGTCACCTTTCAGGGGAGAATACAATCAATTTGCAGACAACACTGATAAGTCTGGTACAGGTAATGTTATAATTAATTTAAATATTTTATCAGACACAATTTTTCATTTTGTACAATGTAGACAATGTGGTGGGGTTGAGTGTGTTCGGCTTCAAGATAATGACAAGCCAAGGAAAGGCCTGGCAGTGTCTTTAGATCTTATATGTGTAAAGTGCTCCGCTGTTGTTTCTTTTATGACTTCTAAACCAGAACAGAATGGCCCATATTAAATCAACACTAGACTTGTTTATGCTCTGTGTTCCATTGGGAAATGAATGACTGCAGGAAAAATGTTTTGTGCTGTGATGAATTTGCCTCCACCTCCAAAGAAATTTGAGAAGCTAGGCCTTAAGTTGGAGAAAGCCATAACAGAAATCAGTGAGGTAACTATGCAAGATGTAGTAAAGGAAATTGTGAGAGGTAATGATGGTTGTACTGACATAGCCATTGCATTGGATGGAACCTGGCAGAAAAGGGGACATACTTCCCTAAATGGTGTTGTTACAGCTACTAGTGT
This sequence comes from Meconema thalassinum, assembly GCA_946902985.2. NCBI lineage: Eukaryota > Metazoa > Arthropoda > Insecta > Orthoptera > Tettigoniidae > Meconema > Meconema thalassinum. The sequence goes on along the minus strand of OX336389.2, from coordinate 592,888,364 downwards.
AGACACTGGTAAGGTGGTTGATGTCGAAATACTCAGCAAATACTGCCAGACATGTAGACATTTAGAAGAGGAAGTTGAATTATCAGCACACAAGGAAAGTTGTGTTGCTAATTATGAAGGCACAAGTGGGGGGATGGAGGTTTCAGGAGTGCAGAAAATTTTTGCACGTTCAGTTGAGACGAGGGGTGTTCGCTACACAGAATACCTTGGGGATGGGGACAGCAAAGCCTTCACCAATGTAGTTAAGTGCAAGCCATATGGTGATACTGAGATTCACAAGCTGGAGTGTGTAGGTCACGTAAAAAAAACGTTTAGGAACAAGACTGCGTTAACTTACTGTTGATACAAAGGGGAAAAACTAGATGATGGCAAACTTCTCACTGGGAAAGGTCGGTTGACAAAGGCTGAAATAGACAATTTACCGAGGTATTTTGGACAAGCAATTAGAAGAAACAAAAATAACTTGGACAAGATGAAACGGGATATATGGGCAATTTACTTCCACAAAGCCTCAACGGATGAGGAACCATGCCATCATCTATGTCCTAAGGGCGAGTCATCGTGGTATCCATATAACAGGGCTGTCATAACAGGAGAAGCTTATTCCCACAAGCATTCACTTCCTATCCCAGTTCAAGAAACTATCAAGCCCATTTTCAGAGACTTAGTTAATCCTGAGCTCCTCAAAAAGTGCCTTCATGGGCAGACGCAGAATCCAAATGAGAGTTTTCACAATGTTATTTGGAACCGCATACCTAAAAATGTGTTCATTGGTATGCACACCATGAGAATAGGGGTCTATGATGCTGTGTTGACATTCAATTGTGGGAATATAGGCAAATGCTGGGTCCTGAAGAAACTAGGTATTAGTCCAGGCAAAGAATGGTCAGTATTCTTCAGGAGATGGATTCCCAAAGACTTGCACAGGCAGAAAAATCAATGTCAGCTCTTGCTAAAAAAGGAAGAATGACATCAAGAGCAGTCAAGAAGAGGCTTGAGGACAGGCTGGATGCAACAGAAGACCCATCTTATGGAGCAGGACTCTTCTAAGTAACTGAAAGTTGAGATATCAGTCTCATATTTGGACAAATATCTTTAATGGCTGTTTCCTGAAAACATACTTTTTATATATAAATGCCCCATTTACTCAGAAAGTTTTTAACCTAACCAAGTAAAACTTTCTGAGCCTATGAACTATGTTTGTATGTTGACCTTGAACCTATAAAATTGGGAATTATATCTTTGCATGTCTTATAAAAAAAATGCATTCATGCTTCAAATTCCTTAAAATTTTATTAATATTTCTAATTAAAAGATAAAATACTCTAAACAATTATTCTATTAGGTTCAGTTGGCCCTCTGAAGGTTTATTATGCATTGCCAGAAACGTTTGTGTATGTAAGTGTTATAGTTTCCAAGGAAACGGGTTTTTAAAATGAGTTGAATTTACATTGTCTACATGGAAGTACACTCGTAATGTATCTAATAATAATGTAATGAAACTCACAGAAGAACTTGGTAATGTTGATTGGGGGGAAGTGAGGAATATTATGGATGTAAATGCTGCCTGGAAAAAATTATGTTCTATTTTTAAAGTGTGTCTTAATTTATCCTGCCCATTAGTTAAAAGAATAAATAGGAATCACCAGAGCACTAAAACAACAAAACTGTCTGATCTGTGCCATAGGAAAAAACAAAACATGATTGATGCTTTCGATAGCTACAAGCAAACAGGATTGAAGCTTTATAAAGATAACTATAAAAAATTTAAAGTTGAATATTATGAATTTAAAAAATAAAGCACAAGAATATGAAAATAGAATAACAACTTTGCCAAAGAAGTATGGCAAATAGCTAAAGATATTTCAGATCTTAATAAAAGCAACACATGGGAAAATATTTTGATAAATATCAATAACAATGTTAATGCACCTTTACAAGTAGTATCAGCATTCAATGATTATTTCATTCATCCACCCGTTAGGAACAGTGTGAATGTAAACAGTAATAGAGCAAAATGTAATGATCATAATGTTGTAGGAAATAAATGTGGTACCGGTAATAGCAGTATAAAGCAAATCACATGTAATAAGTCAATCTTCCTGAAACCAACTACCAAAGATGAAATAAGTACGATAGTCAGAAAATTAAAAAATAAACATAGTCATGGTTGGGATGAAATTTCACCCTGGTTTTTGAAACAGTGCTATGGTCCAATCCTCGACATTCTTACAGAACTGATAAATATGTGTCTCTTAAAGGGCATCTTCCCAGATATACTAAAGCTATCCGTTGTTAAACCAATTTTTAAAAAGGGTGACAGACATCAACTAGGTAACTACAGACCGATCACCCTTATCTCTACATTTTGTAAAATTTTAGAGTATGTGATTTACCATAGAATAATTGAGTTATTGATAAGAATGATTTAATAAATAAGAATCAGTTTGGTTTCAGGAAGGGCTTATCAACTATAAATGCCATTGCAGAATTTTATAAAACTCTGCCCGCTTCTCTTGATGATAATAAATGTGCTGTTGGGGTTTTCGTAGATTTGACAAAAGCTTTTGATACAGTAGATCATCAATTATTATTGGATAAGGTAGAGGCTTATGGTATAAGGGGAATAGCATTGGAACTGTTAAAATCATGTTTGAATAATAGATGGCAATTTTCAGAAATTCCTTTTAAGAATGGTGAAAATATATCCAAGTTCCAATCCACTCCTGGTTTAGTTAAAAAAGGTGTACCTCAAGGTTCAATCCTTGGTCCCCTTCTTTTTATTCTCTATGTAAATGATGTACCACGGTCAAAAAATAGTTTGGTTGTTTCGTGTGCAGACGATACCTCAATTTTGAACTGGAACTGTAATAAAACAATTACTCTTCAAGAAACTCAAAATAGTATTTATTTTGTCACTCAATATTTTAATGAGATAATGTTAAGTGTAAACCCTTCAAAAACCAACTTTGTAATATTTAACAAGCATAAGGGAACTAATTTAGAAGTAGATCGAAATCTTTACTGTGGATCTGATGATATTCAACAGGTAGCCTCAGCAAAATTTTTGGGTATTACAATAGATCATAAATTATCATGGGAAGAGCATATAAATGAAATCTGTAAAAAAATTAACAAAAACTCCTTCCTTTTAAAGAGAATTTCATACTTAAGCAGCGAATATCAATTAACAGTCTACTATGGATTAATACATTCACAGATATCATACGGTATTGAGATATGGGGTGGGGCAGCAAATAGGAATATGGAGAGAATATTTAAACTGCAGAAACGAGTAATACTATACTTGTTTGGGTTGAAATCGAGAGAATCATGCAGAATTGCATTTAGGAAGCATAATATTTTAACAATATTTTCATTGTATATTTTCAAAGTTATCTTGCTTGTAAGGGAAAATCAACATAAAGTTGTCACAATCAACAATGTCCACAATCATGAAACCTGAGGGCAGAATGACTATTTTCAAAAGAGGGTAAATAAACAATATGCAGAAAAGGATCCTTTCAAAAAAGGAGCTATATACCACAATAAGCTTCCAAACCACTTAAAATCTTTGACTGGAACTGGGTTCAGAAAGTCTCTCAAGATATACCTAGCCCAGGAAGTGTTGTATTCTTTAAGTGAATTTTAAAGAAACATGTAACTGTTTAATTATGTAAAAAAAAGTCGTGAATATGTAAATTTAACTGTGAGTATGTAGTGTGACGTATCCAATTCTGTATGATGCAGGTTCTGGAAATAAAGAGTTTTGTATTGTATTTTATTGTATTGTATTTGTATTGGCTGGGGAGGTCCCCTTAAGTTTTTAAGTTTATTGATTATTGTAATAGTCACTCGTGGAGTCTTCTCTGGTAATAAAGAACACGGGCAAGATGAGAAGTGAGGTAGTTTGTCATAGCTTTCCTCACTGAGTGAGAATGATCGCACTGATCTTGTGAATGTAGCTTTACATAGTGCACGTAGGCACTGGCTGTGTCGTCAGGCCGTGTGCTTGGTTGCGGGTCCAATTTGCCTGACAGCCTGTGTTGTGTCGGCTGATGGCGTGAAGCGTTAAGATTCCGTAAGCGCGGAATAATGTGTTTTCGTGTGTTGTGAAGCTATTGTTTGATTATAGAGCTGGTTTGTGTTTGCCTGTAGTGGCTCAAAGTTTTGGGATTCCCTGCATTGTGAGGCTATTCGGTAAATAGTGGACTTACTTGTGACCTTCGGAGGTTGGTATGATGTATTTTGGTGGCGTTGTGAAGTATGAGTGACGTTGCGTTTTCGTCTGTAATGTTGTTGTTGATTCGGATTGTTGTGTGATCTACAATGTTAATGTGTTTCTTCAGCGTATATCTGGTGATTGGGAGTTTATGTACTGTGTTTAAAGCGCATTATAATTATGAAGTTGCTATTTCTCTTAAATCTCATAGAGAAATCCAGAATGTTAAAGTCTCATGAAGCGCGAATCTTGACTCGGATCTTTCAAAGATAAAATTAAAACTTCTTCCATGATCCACCAAGAGATTTCAGGGAAGAAATATCAACAGGTTTGATGTGGAAAAATTAAGAACACAAAGCGAATTCAGTCAGAAACTTGAAGCACTTGAGCCACAGAATTGGGAACAACTCAAAGAAGCAATACTTGAAACGGCACAGGAAACCATCCCACTGACAAAGTCGAGGAGGCATCCTTGGTGGACTAATGAATGTGACGATGCCATTCACCAAAGGCGGCTTGCTTGGCTGCGATGGAACAAACAGAAGAATGAAGAAAAACAGAGAGAGATTCCTGGTCGTGAGAAAGCAGACTGATAAAACCATACGCGGGATAAAACGAGCATTCCACAAAAATCAGTTGGCACAGATAGACCAAGATTTCAAAAAGATCAACCACTCGTGATTTCTATAAAACCTTCAAGCAAAATCTCAGTAAATACACACCACCCAGTCTTCACTTTAGGAATCCCGATGGGAAATTTGCTTACAATGACAAAGACAACTGTCAGATCCTGGCGAAATACGTTGAGTCCCTTCTCAATTGTGAGGCTCCAACATCGAAATTTTCCTTTCACAAAAATATGCTCGTCAATCCAGACTCAAGGCCACCAACTTAACAATCCCTCGTTTCAGATATCTTCTCCTTTAAAAAGCCGCGGCGATCTCGGTGGGTTGGTACTGCAACCTTGCGGTGAATTAATATACTGTATATCTTGTACGTCTGTGAGTGTTGAATGGGCAGGCAGTTTAAAGCAGCCAGGAGGGATGTGATCCAGCGGGCAGTGGATCTAGTAATGAATCTGAAGACTAAACAAAAAGTGTGCTCATTAATGTTCCCTTTCTGTGAGCTGCAATTGATTGGAGTAGGCTAATGTTTTTCTTCAACTGTAATTTTGTCTTACATTTCATTTTGAATCTTCTAGTATAGTAGTACCCTTCCTTTTTATGCATATCTGTGGGGCATGTTATAACATGGGCTGATAACCTTGAAGTTAGTACTCTTGAAACAACCACGACCTTTATCATATAGCCTCCCGGTATGTTGTAAGTGTACGTTTCTCGTCCTGTATGACATGGTTTCTTTTCCCTTGGTTGCTATAGATGTAATATTGTTATTGACTGTGTAATTTTCAATGTTCTTGCTTCATTGAAAGTAGGTCTCTGTGGTGATCAATATCCTAATTACTTCATTACATTTTTACATTTCAATAGCCTAATATGGTATTATGCCATTAAATGCAATGTATTATCAACTGATATCACAGGGGGGGAATCACCTATTGCTAATATGCTAGAAAAGAATGGTCGCTGAATCATGACCGTAAGAAGGCGGGGGAGAGAAATTAAGGAATACAAAGTTAGTGGGTGGGAGATGGGTAAACACGGGACGGAAGGGGAGGGGGAGGGGGGGTCTGTCACGGATGAGTTGCGTCCGAAAGTGCATCGCCGTGCCATCTCTCGCTGTCTGTTAAAACTATTAGCACCTACCCATTGATTGTCGTCAAAACTTTACATTAAGATGCATCTTTATCCATGTCTAGCAGTAGTGCCCGGCTTCGCACGGTGGATTTATTTGTTTTATGGATGATAGATAATGAATACTATTACAGAATTGGCACATGATACTTATACCAGATCGTTTTTTATATAACTTTTTGTGGGGGTGGTGGTGGTGGTGGTGAGGGTGATAAGAAGTACAGTATAATGGACGTAACATTTAGTTAATTTCCCAGAATGATAGATAGATTTTTATTAATTCCATTTGATCAAATACATGCATTCAATACATTTTTGATATAGGACACGTCAGAATTTACATCTATAAAATAAAAGAACTAACAGGTATATATTACTAATATTATAACTATTTAACTTATTATAATAGCAAATCTTAATAGATACAATCTTATTGCACAACTATTTACACCTCACTCTATTATCATAATATGAAAACTTAATTCTATAAATACAACAACATACAGCTAGGTATTACAATTAAATTAAAAAAGTAAAATATAATTATAGATTTCATCGCTCCTATACGCTAAGATATTCAACTACTGAGTAAAAACAATGGCACTGCAGATAAGCTTTCAACATTGTATCAAAGGTTTTTATTTTTGGGGCCAGTTTTATATACTGGGGTAGTTTATTGTATAATTTAACTCCAGTGTGAAAAGTTCCTTTTTGATATATGCTTGTGTGTGTGTGTGTGTGTGAAATATGAATGTTTTGATTTTGTCTTGTGTTATGCCTATGAACATCATTGTTTGTTTTAATAAAAACATGTTTATTCATTAAATTCTTTTTAAAAAACATAATACTTTCAAAGATATATATGCAGGGCAGTGGGAGAATGTTTAAATCTTTAAACAGAGGTCTACATGATTCTCTAGAGTTTACATTTGCCATAATTCTAATCGCCCTCTTTTGTATCCTAAACGTGCTTAGAACATCTGGCGACATACCCCAAAATATGATCCCATATCTTAAGTATGAATGGAAATTAGCAAAATAAGTATTTCTTAATGTGTGCATGCTAGTGCAGGTTTTCAAAATACGTAACGCAAAGCACATCGAGTTCAGATTAGTATTCAGATATTGTATATGTTTATTCCATTTCAAGTCTTGTTGTATCCATAGTCCTAAAAACTTTGTTTCTGATTTATTTTCTATTTGATGACCATTTAATGTTATATTGGGTTTCGCAGGATTCCTATTCTGTATAGTGAGGAAATTTAGACATACTGGTTTTTTTTATAGTTTATTATGAGGCGATTATCTTGTGACCATTTGGTTAACTCTCCTGTAACGGAGTCAGCAGACTGCTGTATGACCTGTTTAGTTTCACCTTTTATAACGAGTGTTGTATCGTCCGCAAACAAAATTTCCTTATGTGAATGAACGTTCTGTGTTATATCATTGATATATAGAAGAAAGAGTAGTGGGCCCAAAACCGATCCCTGGGGTACTCCAAATTCAATAATTCCCTCATTGGACAATGTTTCATTAAGTAATTTGGTTCCATCATCCTTGTGTCTCAAGCTTACTATTTGTTTACGCCTTGTTAAGTAAGACTCTATCCATTTATTAGCTAGACCTCTAATACCATATTGATTTAGTTTGGTAAGGTGGATTTTATGGTCAACAACATCAAATGCTTTCGATAAATCCAAGAATAGGCTAGTTACATGTTCCTTATTGTCAATTAATTTCAGTATCAAAGGTTTTTATTTTTGGGGCCAGTTTTATATACTGGGGTAGGGAAACGGCTATTTACTAACTACAGCACTGACACATCTGATGTACAAACAAATTTCTAAAAATGATTAGAAAGAGGAGTAAGTGAAATAAAAGACACTCTCTAGGACCTATATCTCATTGTCTGTTAGCAATGTAGACAACAATAGTGTCGTCTTTTGTCGCATAGCGCCGTAGGAAAATAATCAGAACACTTTGGAAAACTTCGGCTGTCCCGAGCTCCTGAGGTAGCAATAGTATCATTTACGGCCACATAGCGCTCAACGATAAGTTTCGGAATAAATTACGGTAAATTTGAAAGCACCAACGCTTATTGCAGGAGATAACCTCAATGTATTGCACCTACACCATTGCACTTATACAGATGCATAATATGTTGATGATGATAACTGTTTTAAGGGGCAAAATAAGGAAGATTTAACTTTTTTCGCAATTCTGCACCAGAACACTAGTAGGAGCAACGTGATGCAGCCCGAATTGCCAGTCAACAATAGACTTATTAAGATACTCTTACAGTTACACTACTACGGACATAAACTATTCTAGGGCCTTAATACATGGTTTTCAAGTTCAGTTTGTTTGTTATTCTAAATGTAGGGAATGGAGAGCGTTGTCCAAAATATCAAGTGGACAGTGTTACCAGCAGGGTGTCAAAGTGTGTGTATAATTTGGTGCAATTAGAAGGAACGGTGTGGATTTGTGATAAAGGGCCTAAATTCAGGGAATGGAATGGTCTGTCCGAAATTTTAAGTGGACAGTGTCACCCGCAGGGTTCCAAAGTGTAAGTGTACAAAATGTGGTTCAGATATCGGTGAAACGGTGTAGATTTGTGCCAATGGACCTAAATGCGAGGAATGGAGTGGTCTGTCCGAAATCTCAAGCAGACAGTGTTACTAGTAGCATGACGAATAGAAATAAACAGTGTCATCACTCCGCTACTTAGCATTGTAGTTCATGGTCCAGCCAGTGTGTGGCGCGGAAGTCGCGACGAACCATAAGCACGTATGACAGTAACCCACGAGGTTAGTACTGTAATATCCTGTGCGCGAGAAGTCATATTATTCGAGGGAATTTGTTTCTTTGTAATAATTTACGAATGTCTGTGCAGTGCTTTGTGTGTTCGAACAACTAAGTTTTCTGTTGTTTCGGGAAAATGTCGTAAAGTTTTGTTCCTGGAAGTAAATCGGGTTACGAAGAAAATCTGATGGTAGACATTTTTCACACCGCCAAAAGAAACAAATCTGTTTTCGAAATGGGCGAGAGTTTTTCCGTGGAAGGATAAGCAATTGTCGATCAAAAATAGAATCTGTGACGAACGTTTTTCGGAAGATGTAATTATTATAAAGGCGGACTCTTTCGTAGTGAACTATGAGAACGTGAAACTTCCTCGCGTGAAGTGGAAATTAAAACCAGGATCAGTACCTCAAATTTTTCAAAATTTACCGAAATATCTATCCACTGATGTAAAATCACGAAAGCCGCCCAGTAGGATACGGAATGAAGGCAGCCTTCCATGGTTACTTGTTCTATTTCGTGCCATCCTTACCTAAAACGAAAAAAAATCCGTCATAATAATAATAGGCGTAAAATAATAATAGTTGTTGATTCTTTAGGGACTTAACGACATCGTGGTCACGTATCCCCGTGTGTTTGGGTTTGTTTAGAATTCGTCTGATAACCTGTGTCAATATGATGTCTGTAGTAGTGTGTGTATTTGGAATTGAGGTCGGATTTGGGTAGGAAGCGGCCGTGTCCTTCAGTTAGGTACCATCCTGGCATTTGACTGGAGGAGAAGTGGGAAACCACGGAAATCCACTTCCAGGATAGCTGAGGTAGGAATCGAACGCGCCTCTTAACATTTTTGCCTCACGAGGCTGAGTGAACACCGTTCCAGCCCTCAGACCAGTATTAAATTTATTTGCAGAGCTGGGAATCGAACCCGGACTTCCGTGGTGATAGCCAAGTGGCCAAGAATGAGTCGGACATATAATAATGGCCAACCTGCCAATAAAATAAACGGTCATCCAATTCTTCGCGTCCGTTACCGTCCTCCTGATCTTCGGATCTTGTTTCAACTTTGTCTTCAGTATCAGAGTCACAAATTCCTTTGAAATTACTGAATCATGAACTAGCTATTCGTTATCTTTCTGCAGAAGGTGACACGCTTCATCTGCATCCTTAGTTTTTCGTAAGGCGCAGTCTCCTTACTGATATTAACTAAGGCAACATACTAAGCCAAATAATCGTTATAACAGCACACCTGCCACTCACTAACAGAATGTAACATCATTGGGAGCGCTGGTACTATCAATATCACGCTGACAAAGTGTTACACGTGATAAAGTTATTTTTAGGCACGCTATTTCACAACTCCAGAAAAAATGCGTACTATGGTTTGGTGTAAGATGTCACGAGACGATAAGATCATAACTTGAACTGTTGGCTTGATATTAAAACTAATATAACGAACCATGGAGCTGTCAGACCAATGCGCGACTAACGGAGGGTTTTAAACGATAGTTCTACATGGGGACAGAGAATATTAATGCTAACTTTTTGACAGTATTATTCATAAGTCTAAACACACAATTTGTTGTAATCAGCGTAACCGCAGCCTTCGTAAAGAGGTTTACGTAGCCCAGCGCGTATCCCACTATTGAACAGCTGTCTGTGTTGCGTTGGGGATCAGCGCCGCTAGCGCTAGCAAAGCGGGGCGCGGTTGAACTCGGTGAGTGATAACACTATTTATTTCTATTCGTCATGCTAGTAGGGTTCCAAAGTGGAAGTATGTGCAATTTGGTTCAGATCGGTGAAACGGTGTAGATTTGTGCCAAAGGGCCTAAATGCAGGGAATGAAGTGGTCTGTCCGAAATTTCATGCTGACAGTGTTACTCGCAGGGTTCCAATGCGTAAGTATACAAATTTTGGTCCAGATCGGTGAAACTGTGTAGATTTGTGCCAAAGGGCCTAAATGCAGGGAATGGAGTGGTCTGTCCGAAATTGCACGCAGACAGTGTTCCTCGTAGGGTTCCAAATACAAATTTTGGTTCAGATCGGTGAAACGGTGTAGATTTGTGCCTAAGGGCATAAATGCAGGGAATGGAGTGGTCTGTCCGAAATTTCATGTAAACAGTGTTACTCGCAGGGTTCCAAAGGGTAAGTATACACATTTTGGTTCAGATAGGTGAAACGGTGTAGATTTGTGTCAAAGAGCCTAAATGCAGGGAATGGAGTGGTCTGTCCGAAATTTAAAGTGGACAATGTTACCCGCAGTGTTCCAAAGGGCGTGTATACAAATTTTGGTTCAGATCAGTGAAACGGTGTAGATTTGTGCCAAAGGGCCTAAATGCAGGGAATGGACTGGTCTGTCACAAATTTCATGCAGACAGTGTTGTTACTCGCAGGTTTCCAAAGTGTAAGTATACAAATTTTGGTTCAGATCGGTGAAACGGTGTAGATTTGTGCCAAAGGGCCTAAATGCAGGGAATGGAGTGGTCTGTCCGAAATTTAACATAGCCTAAACTATTCCTCTTGAATCTGGCTATCATATATTAAAAAAAGAATTTTTCGAATCCGAGTGGTAGTTCCAGATATTAGCGCGTTTAAACACACAAACAAACACACAAACTTCAGCCTTATGATATTAGTATAGATATCCTCTTTGGTCAGAATCTAGGGTTAATCCCTTAAGGACTTTGAGTTTCATGATTTCTATTTTATTTACTCATGAGATCAACACAAGGTCCAATTGGTATTCCCCTAACATTGGGCTAGGCAAGACCCATTATTTTGCTTGAGAGGGTTTTTAAAGACGATTTGAAGAATAGGTGGTTCTTGCAAATTTCAATAAGGTGCATACCATTACGATTGGTCTCATTATGCCCTGACCATTTATATACCGGTACCCAATACCTTATTTTTTTTCTTTGCCAATTTGGGCATTAAAATCACCCGTAAAGATTTTGACATGATTTTTCGGGATATTTTGGAGTATATCATCTAATTGGTTCCAAAATTTTTAATTTTTTTTTCTATGTCCTGTTGGCAATATTAATTGTGACTGGTCCATTAATGGGAGTGTAAAGTTTGTTTGCCAATTTTATTGTCATGGTTGAGTGACGACCTGAGGGTGAATGGAAAGTTGTAACTGAATCAAGTAATGATTGATGTAGTATAAATCCAGTACCAAATTGTGGAGAATATGTCATAGCTTGTTCTCCTGGTTTCCCTTTGTATATCCTGTACCCTTGAGAATTGAAAGGATGTTCATCTGTATCGAGCCCGTTTAGGCTGAAATATCGTGGAACTACAAACCATAACAGCTGCCACGAGATCCCTGTCCAAACGAATCATATAGGGAGATGACCAGATGTGCATTCAGACTAGCCCAAGCACGAGAGTGTTATCTCGGGTAGTTTCAGGTCTATGGAGAGGTATGGTTCTGAGACCAGGCCGAAATGCACATCCAGAGGAAAATACAAAGCTACAAGAATAACTCAGGCTTGTAATAAAACTTTCTGGAAATTTATTTAAAATTTAGATCCCTATCCTACTCTTTATTGGGGATCCAATGGCTATTCCATAATCTAATCTAACTTAACTAAATTTTGGTACCCTTCTGAAAAATAAATAACCTATCTAAACTCCTAACATTTCCTCAACAAGTCCTATCAACATGAAAAATAGAGCAAAGCAAACTCGAAACGTGACACGAAATATTAATCCCTAATCAATACCTTTAGTGTTAATAATAGTCACACTGACTTTATTTCGGTAGCTCAAGGCTGCCATCTCATCTTTCTACAACGATCGAGAAGAACCGAATTTTCATAGAGCACCAATAAATATAAGCTATGCTATGATGATGCCACGTCAACATGTACATTTACGTTACTCGCAGCTCCTTATCTGATGTTAAAAATTATTTCATAAAATAAAAGAATTAAAAACTCGAAGCTCATCAGTGACATTCCTAAGGTCACTACAACAACAACAAATCACAACAATTATGTACAAGTAACAAAATAATAAGCCTGATGTGTTTGCACGGTTTGTGCTCATCCTGCACGAGCGCTCTCCGTTTGTGATTGCCGCCATCTGATGCAGGGTGGTCAAATTAGGTTGGTGGAAGTGATGTGGCATCATCCATGTTAGATCGTGGGAGATACAAGATAAATAACACACACTTGTTAATATAAAACAACAGTTTATTTAACACTAGTTGATACACAACGATACACAAGGTGGACGTAACGTGAGCGGAACTAGCGCGGAACTGACGTCTACAGTCTGCGGGTGCATATATGCATAGTATATGGAAGGTTCCAGATTGGAATGTTCCAGTTTAGAATGTTCTGCGCGTAGCAACTAGAATGTTCATGTTAACTCAAGTAAATACAAAACACTTTCTAGAATGTTCATGTTAACTCAAGTAAATACACATTTCCTCCCTCTTTTAAATGGATGATTTAGGAAACTTAATCAGCAGGGATTCTCAATGGTGGTCGGTGCTGGCGAGTACTCCTGCGGGGAATAAAAGAGGTCTGGGAAATAGCTGGGGTCCTGTTTACAGGTGTGGCTGGTGGCGATTGGACTGTTTCTGGGGTCTCGGTGATGCGAACTCGTCTCAGGCTCGGTGGCTTGCTCGGTTGCGCGGTGGCTTGGTCGGTTGCGAGGTGACCTCGTCAGTTGTGTGGTGACCGGGTCGGTTGCACGGTGACTTGGTCGGTTGCGCGGTGACCTGGTCGTGGCTTGGTCAAGTTGAGTCTCGTGCGGAGATGAGGGTACCTTTGCTCCGTTGCTGACATCGTTCGACTGGCTTAAGCGATTGGACGTTCTTGCCCATTGCTAAGCCGGTGTGACAGTACTGCGCCCAAGCCGGTCTTGCTGGCGTCCGTGGCCAACAGGAGTGGTAACGCTGGGTCATACTGCATGAGTACCTGGGGCGAGGTTAGGGCGTTCTGGATGTCTTTGTATGCCCTGTCGCCTTCTGGTGTCCAGATGAGAGGGTCCTTGAGCAGCATATCCCTGAGTGGTCGGTCTCTGGTGGACGAATCGGGGATGAACGAACTGTAGTAGGTTGTTTTACCAAGGAACAGTTGGAGTTCTTCTGGTGTAGTCTGTTTCGGTGCATCACGTACAGCTCGGATGTGTGCATCAGACTTGTGGATGCCTGCCGCATCGAATTTGTGGCCAAGGGCTTCCAGGGATGTTTGAGCGAAAATGCATTTTCCTCGGTTAAGCTTGAGGTTGTGTTGCCGAAACCGTTCCAGAGTGGTGCTGGGGGCCTGTATCAGATTTTCAAAGCTATCAGCAAAAACTATACTGTCATCGAAAAAACTTACGACGTTTGGGAGACCATGCAGGACTGTGTCCATTCGTCGCTGCCAGATAGCGGGGATGTTAGCTGCTCCATATACTGCTCGTGTTGGGTGGATCAGACCGTGAGTTGGCGTGTTAAGCGTGAGAGCATTGCTGAACTCACCCTCGACCTCGAGGTAAGTGTACGCATCGGTGATATCCAAGTGGCAGAAGAGAGTGGCGCCACACATTCGGTTGAACAGATGTTCCACCTTGGGAATCGGATGTTCATCGATGATGATCCGCGGGTTGAGAGTAGGCTTGTATTTGCATGTGATCCTCAGTTTGCCGCTCTTCTTGGCGATGACGTGCGTTGTCGATGCCCACTCAGAGTAGTCTCCACTTTTGTAGAAGCCAGATGCAATTTTTTTTGTTGATTTCCTTGGCGTAGGCATCGCGGAAGGCATTTGGTACATCACGAACTCGAACGAAAACAGGTGTGGCTCCAGCCTTCAGGTGCATCTTTGCTGGGGGGACCTGAGACCTTCCCGGGGGTGCCGCTGAACACATCCTGGTGGCGAGATAGAATGTTGTCGAGCTGCTTCTGTTGTTCCAAGGTCAGACAGAGCCTGCTTGTCTGAGAGCTTGTGGATTGGGTCGGATTTTCTGAAGAGGTGACCTAAGTCGATCTCCCGTACAAACTCCGAAATCCACTCTCGGCCAAAGAGCGCTTCGACTTCGTCACCACGTAGAGATTCAGGTTCCTTGTTGTGGTTCCTAAGGTGGTGCACACTGACGTTTTGCCAATACATTTGATCGGATGACCGGTGTAACTGACGGAAGTTACGATCATTTTTCTGCAATACAAAACCTGGTTTGATCATACTTAGCTTTGATTTGCTCATGGTTGAGCATGGGGCGCCGGTGTCGAGTTCCATTTTGACGTTGGTTCCCTCTATGCTGACATCAACCAGTGGCTTAGGTGCTGCTTTGACCGATCCGATGACCTCGATTTTGCTGAGGTACTCCACGACGTTGAGGTTCTCTGCTGGAAACTCTTATTCGGTCACGTGATTTGTTGTTCGATGTTTCCTCGATTTCAATCGGCAAACTTTTCTGATGTGACCTTTCTTGCCACACTTCAGGCACTCGGCGTTCAGGAATCTGCACTGACTGCGAGGGTGGGCTTCACCGCACCCTGCACATGTTGATTGGTTGTCCTGGGATGCACTTCAGTTTGCCTGGTGTGACCCTTGGTGCTGTCTGGTTAGGTTGTAAAACCCTCGACTTCGATGAGCTGACTTGCTGCGTGGTGGCTGCTGGTTGCTGTTCTTCCAGGACAGAGGCTTCTCGTATCCAATCCGATTGATTGATTCAGACTTAGTGGAAGCTGTATTGACCTCGTCGGTGGTGATGCGAGTAGTTTCGAGTGCGTACGCGATTTCATATGCCGCGGTGAAGTTCTCTGTTTTTTTTTTTTTTTTGTTTTTTTTTTGTTTTTTTTGCAATAATGTCGTCGCACATTTCTCGTGATTCCAAACCTGCGAGCATTTGTTCAATTAACATGCGATCAAGGAATGTGCCATACTCACAAAACGTTGCAGCCTGCCGCAGTCTTAAGGTGAAGCTAGCGATGGTTTCTCCTTGCTTCTGCATTACACTCCGAAATTTGATGCTCTCAGCAAACTTGTTGCGTGTGGCGTCGAAGTGGCCTTTCAGCTTAGATTGAATCTCATTGTATGACAGAGTTTCCGGGTCATTAGGACTCACCAGGATTTTCAGGGCATCATTGAGTTCAGATCCCATGTAAACACGTGCAAAGTGTGCATGCTGATCCGCGGGTACCTTGCTCAGGTTGAGCGCCCAGGTAAAGCGAGTGAAATAGTCGGCTACAGTCGTTCCGTCGGTAGCACGATACGGTTGCATTGTGAAATTTGGCGGTCGAGGCTCTGATGACGTTGTTGACCCTATTGTCTGTCGGATAGCGTCTGCGATCATTGCCGAGAATTGTTGGAGTTGCTCAGAGGTTAAGTCCGGCATGGTAACGATGAGTGGAGAACAGTATTTCTAACACGCACTTGCGATGAACTTAGTTCGGTGCACACACTTGCGTTGAGGTTAGAAAGTTCACTCGGCTTAGTATTTCCAACACGTACTGCGATGAACGTCGTTCGGTGCAACACTTGCGTTGAGGTTAGAAAGTTCACTCGGTTTCACAAAGTTATTTATCTTATCTCACTTCTGACACCACTGTTAGATCGTGGGAGATACAAGATAAATAACACACACTTGTTAATATAAAACAACGGTTTATTTAACACTAGTTGATACACAACGATACACAAGGTGGACGTAACGTGAGCGGAACTAGCGTGGAACTGACGTCTGCGGGTGCTTATATACATAGTATATGGAATGTTCCAGATTGGAAGGTTCTGGGCATAGCAACTAGAATGTTCATGTTAACTCAAGTAAATACACAACATTTTCTAGAATGTTCATGTTAACTCAAGTAAATACACAACAATCTAATTCCACAAATAGTCCATGAACCGTGATATTCTTGCATAATCTCGCGTCGTGGGATTTTGTCAAAATTGGGGAAAATATGCAGTGTCAAAGTCCTTAAATAAACGAATAAAAATGTCGACTCGGCCAACAATTGAGTTATTAATATTAATTTAATTTTAAATAGAAGCTGTATTTTACTTAAAGGGTTGGCAGGGTGGTTAGGTTTTATTCTATAGAAATTCTAATATGTATTATTATTAAGATCATATTTATCAGTTAATTTCTACGTTGATTAATTTTTAGTTGGTATTTAGTATTACAAGTGGGCTATGTAGCTAAGTTTCAATAATCCATCATAAACAATGTGACCTCAGTCCACATTCAAACTCGCGCACTCCCGTAATGGTGTGGACAATATAACAACACTGCTCAGCTATCGAGCTAACCTTTCATTGGCTAATATGGTGGCATTATATATCACCTTTATAATATTAATCACCATTCGATACATACAAAAACTGCTGTCTCAATAAATCGTCTCAATAGACGTCAAATAGGCTACTCACACATTAGGGGCACATGACCTCGTAGTTCCGCCCCTTAAAACAACAATAACTAACTAACTAACTAACTACTCACACATTACTTAGTCTACCAACTAAAGATAATACATGGTTCGTAATGCAATGATCTTATGTTAAATTCATATTTCATTTCTGTACCATCCCTACAAAGTATACCTGCCTATCTCTAAAGCTGAATGCTTGCGTTGCAACAAAGTGTATTACTAATGAACTCTAGTAATCCATCGAACCAACGATCCTCTGTTCATTTCAATAAAGTTACAGCATTATTTTTTTACTGTAGTCTGTGTCTGCGTAATGTAACAGTCTATCAACACTGCTTGCTATCCTGACAACAACAAAAAACTGGAATGAAATTCACAGCCTCCTAAACTCAACAACGTAGCGCACAGGCTAAAACCTGTCATCTTTCTGACACTGGCGATATGCTGAATTCTCGCGTACAAAACAGCTGTTATGACAGATCAAACGAAATAGCGTGCTTCACTTCGCACTTCGCAAATCTGAACAATAAACTAAATCTAGCTAATGAACGTCACTGATTATGGTTCCTTACTACTAATCCAGGCTCTCCGCGTGGTTACAATACAACTTCACGAAAGCGTAAATAGTAATTTGCTGGAGACCCGGCTTCGACTTTTTGGTGGCAAATTCAGCCAGCCTCGTCCATTTGGTTGTGGCTTCAGAGTAACCATATTATCCAACTTCCAGGAACTCTGCCATCGATTAGTTTAGCAATCCATCGTCATCTGCATTGTAGGCTGAATATTAAAGTGGCCATGCGTATTGGGTAAACCATGGTACGGGGTTAGATTCCGTATTGAAGCACTGATTTTAAATTTTATTATAATTTCGATTCACTGATGTTACACTATCGCATCTGCCATTCACTGGCTCTAATAATGCATGTGAATCGCTAAATGCAGAAAGGGAACATGTCCACTTTGACATATGTTAGGGAAATGACAAAAAACTATTTTACGTCCGTAGGGTACTTGCTATTATCTTTGTGGATATGAGATATTTAAAAGCATATTATCTGAATGATTTTCCATGGATATTCAGTCATCCAACTTAACAAACATACACAGAATCATCAATAGAAGTTTTAGGACATGTTCCCTTTCTGCACTTAATAATTTAATTTTTCATTATAAATTGCCGGGGGAGTACAAAATGCACAGATAAAGGTTTCGTGATTTTTTATTTATAGATAAAATACACTTGATTTCTGATTATGTTATTTTTATGAAATATTATATGCCATGGCACGTACTGGAAGTTAAGGAAGTGTTCTCTTCTGACATATAATGATGTATGATGTTACACTAGTCTGTTGGCCAATCAAACAACTCTCTCCAGAAGACGTTCTATATGTCTGGAATGTACTGTTCACATTTTCTTAGTTCTCTCATCTGCTTCAGGAGGGGGAAGTTTCCCAGAGTAGGCTTTATCTATCGGCAGTTCAAGTTCTCCGCAAGCAGTATTCCCAAGTTTGAAATTATGGCTTATCAAGCCACCAATGAAATCGCTAGTCATAACGTAACCTGGTTTAGTGGAACAATATTCAAAATAAAAGTACTTAGAAACACCAAACGATTCCTTGTTTATCCTTGGAACATTAGTTCCCATTGAAAAATCTGAGTAACACGTTTTCTTAAACAAACATGGCCATCATGCTTTCCAGTTAATAATACTGTCTTGATTAACTTCGAAAATATTGAGCTTGTTCTTCTTGATAGATGCTCTTTGTATGAGCTCACAGTATTGCTGAATTGTGTAGATTCTATCTGCCTTACGAAGAACTCTCTTAATAAGACCGAAGTCCCTATCACAGGGCAGAAATGAGTGACCCCTCTGAGGAAAGTACTGTTTTATTACCCTGAATCGGCCTGTTTCAGCCAAAGCCATCAAGAATCTCACTAAAGTGTTGTTTTTATTATGTCCAGGACAGTTATTACTGAACAAGTGAAGTTCAGATATACTTGGGCATACTTCATTGTCAATGTAGTCTTTCAGGAAACTACACAATTCATCTGGCGATTTCCTCGCTATCCCTTCATGATACACATAACATTTCATATTGTGCGTTCTAAAATTATGTATGCAAAACGTATTCACACTTAACTGCCTGTAATAGTATATGTCTTGCACAGGAATATTTGGCAACGAAACGGTTGCCACGTAATCGAAACCTAGACCAAGCACACTTTCCTTGTGTTCACATCTTGCAGTTATTTATTTTAATGCACGATATAATTTCTGGCTTCTGCACTTGTGTATCAACAGCTCTGCGGCAGCAGCTCTTTTAGCACTCGGACACAGAAAAGTACTCTTGAGTATACAAGTGAGTTCTTCACAAGTACTGCAGGTATCCTTTTCAGGTCTGCCAAACCGTAGAGAAAAGTTTTGTTTAAAATAATGCCAGTAAAACTGGTACATTACCTTAGAATCTGGATACTTAACCATAAACATTCCATACATTTCTTTCACAGATAATCTTGCATCTAAACATTTTATTTCTATTCCTGTGTAATGTGAAGACTCTGTGGGGAAGGACGATATATGATCATGAATTTGACGGCAAACATCTCCAGAAATAGCATTTGCGCTTGATGATTTACCACGTAAATCCCTAGGTGTTTTCCCCTGTTTTAGAAGTGTCAACAATCTATAAACCCTCTTAGGTGTTATACCATGAGCTTGCTGAAATGCAGTTTTACAAACTCGAACACGGCGCGATCCACAAAGCACGCGATTCTTCGCAGAGAAAGATCTTGGTTTTTTAATGTTAGTGTCTTCCCTAGAACGTTTCCTGCCCACATCTTTCTGTTCTATGAGTCTTTGTATGTGTATATCCTGCTCGTCTTTTGTGTTCATTCCATTGAATGTTTCCATGATTTGCATCATTTCTTCGTCCGTAACGTCCACCAAACAACCGTGTCGACATCTGTTAAGAGTTCAATAACGTATGAGTCAGCTATTATCTACAACAACAATATTACCGACAACAGGACTTGGAATAATATTATGAAGAATCATTTTAGGTTATACATACCCACATCCAATGTATTTCTTTCTTCCAGGAACATTTTTGCCTGCCCAGTTCACGTGGGGCTCACCCTTCACTTTAGCAACTCGTATTACATTTCTTTGATAAGTATCGGGATTCCTTACACCTTTCCTTCCTTTTTTTGTCCGGAGAACTACACTTTCCATCATCACTTGAAGTATCCATATTGCATGAATCAATAAACCTTCTTTTGTTTTATAACAAGGAGCTGCCTAGAATTGACAGGTCTACCAATCGTCCAAAACTGTTCCCTGCAGAAAGGAAACATGTCCTGGACATGTTGCCTTTCTGCATCAAACGCATATCCCTCATGCTTATTTCATACACGTCCACTTATGGAAGATATTCCCTTTCTGCAGAGAACGATGCGACTTGGTCCAAATATGCCATTTCCGGTATAAAACGAGTTTCGTAAAAAAGTGGACATGTTCCCTTTCTGCAATTAGCGATTCATGTGCATTTATTGAAATTAACTAGTGACCATGAGCTCAAAAAAATCGCCATTAATCGGCGCAATCCTTGCGTCTTCTGAATTCGATTTTCACACAGTTTTGTCTAAATTATACAGCTAAAGTAACAGTTCTACGGTTACCACAGTTTTATAGTTTAACAATATCACATAAATTTACGATGTTCGCAGTTCAATATGACCCTGCTGTCACGCAATATACAAACAATAGGCAAATTTGCTAATTTGCTCTCGTACTTCTCGAAATATGAATTTCACTTTACTTACGACCTTTCACACGGGTAAATAAGGCTTCCTTCAGCCTTGCTGAATGTGTCTTCGCACGTTGATAAGCTCGATAACTTTTAGAAAAACGGCACTCTCCAAAAAAATGACCGGCGCTATCGCCGACTGGACAAGAAGAAGAAGAAGAAGAAGTGGCGTGACGTTGCTCCGGCTTCCTCCCTCATGGTGTCAAAAGAAGTCAAAATAAAATCTCTTCTTCATCGTACTCCCTTCTGGAGTGGTAAATTATTTACAGGTAATCTCATTAATTAATTCTGCATTTTTCATATAATTTTGATTCAATTTAAATGCATCTAATAATTTAGAGTCTTCCTAAATTTGTATCGGTCACGGCCTCCTGTAAGTCTTCTCTGACTTAGCCTCCTGTCTCAAATTAATGTGCCTTGACAAAGCAGTGCTCCCTCGATGATTGACTCTATGTCAACAGCTTATTCTGTCACTCATTCAATGTGACAATGAGGACTATGGGCGCAGTATATCGCGATTCTTGAAAAGCAATAATTTTGATGTTATGCTCTCTGGATTTGTCTAGGATGGTTTCATTTTCAGAAGAGAATTTATGTTAAATGTCACTATCCAACTCTTTGATTTTGGTTTGATTTTGTTCTTCGCAAATGCGAGGGAGCCGTGTCAGTAGATTTACTGGCACGTTAAAGATCTCCTTCGGGGCAAAATTCCGGCGTCTCTAAAAGCCAGTGTAGTTAAAAGGGACGTAAAACCAATAACATTATTATTATTATGATTTTGTTCTTACGAGGTGTCGAGGCACTTCAATTTACCTCCTTGTAGACATCTTTGGTCTTCCTAGAATCCGAATAGACCACTTGCAGTCTTTCAACCATGGAATTTGACCCACTGTGTTTAATTGTTTTTGAACGTGCTGCATCCATTTTGATTAACTTGGATTAGCTATTTGACTAAAATTTGAAATCCAGTTGAGTTAAGCTCAGAGTTCCACTTCTGAGTGGTGTTGGGTCAGCCACCACTAACATGTGGAACAGACGCTGTTGGGGTATTGCCACTAACATGTGGAACTGTCATACCCCTAAGACTGATACATGGCCTCCATCAAAAGCGGCCGGTGATATTGGACTGAAGGACGCCGCCCTCCCACCCTCCTCCCTCCTCATCAGCCATGATGTTCTCTCTCCTGGCAACTAATGTTCTGCCATCGTGACAAAATGTGTGTAGTTCCTCTCCTTGCCGGTAGAGCGCACCGGATGCTCGTGAGGACTTATCAAAAATCGCCCGCTTTGTTATTTACGTTGCCATGGTAACGAATACCTTCAATTATCCCCTGTCCATCCTCTCACGCGCTACGTCACGAAGTGTGTGGACTCAGTCATATTGAGTCTGATGCAGCCACTGCCTGCCCATTCAACGATTACGGCAAAGGTTTATGCGTACCACGGCCGTCTGCGTACAACCTCGTTTCTAAATATAGGCGCTAGGAAGCAGCACCAAGTCACTGTGGCAGACATAAGTTTTGTATTGATGTTCATGGCGAAGTTGGAATGTATTCTGAATGATTTTATAATGTAGTACTGCTGCGTGCCCTTTTGTAAATCAGAACTGGGCAAGTTAGAATACCGGGGAATTTCATGAGATAAAATCGGACAATTCATTGCGTGAGAAGTGGGTACGTGGAATTTCCAGAGAAGGTGACAAGAGAGGAAGCAAATGGTTACCTTCTGATCGCTCTAGTGCTTGTAGTCTTCATTTTCTTCCTGAGAGCTTCAGATCACATATATTATCAAATTGGTTACAACTAGTGGGATGTGGGTTGGCGACTATAGGGCCCCAGCTTGGAGGAAAGAAAGGTAGGTGATGCCTTCGCTGCGCTGCCTA
The DNA here is from genome assembly GCA_946902985.2 of Meconema thalassinum. NCBI lineage: Eukaryota > Metazoa > Arthropoda > Insecta > Orthoptera > Tettigoniidae > Meconema > Meconema thalassinum. The sequence goes on along the minus strand of OX336389.2, from coordinate 592,865,533 downwards.
GCGCAAGTTGCTGAAGCCAAACGGGCTCGCCCACTTTGGTTGCAAGAAAATGGCTGTCCCTATGCTTAAAGCCGTAAACCACTCCAACCAGTAATGGATTTTAGTGACATAAAACTGCAATGACAAGTCAAGATTTTTTCTTGGATAGGCAGAATACACTCTGTACATCACGGTACTTGGCACTAATAAGCTGCGTTATCGTTATTTAAATATAAATATGAGAGCGCCTTTGCGAGGCTAGTTTTGTAAGGAAGACTTACCAATACGCTGAAACACTGATTAAATTGAATACAGCTGTTATACCAAAGAAGGAACATCTTGGGAATTAATGATGCCGAACTAATTACGGTATTTACAACAAATTGAGTTTTATGTTCTTATTGGTGTTGAGGCATTCATCAGTTTTTAGGCCTAATTTCGAGCACAGCCATTTCACTCATTGGTCGTACACATTTTGATATTCAAGAATACGAACCTCAAAATTAATAAACAGAACAATTAAAAAAGGACGCATATTTGCACAAAAATACGGTATAGCCTATATTAGCCTCGAATTGATTACGTAGGTCTACCGTAATTATTGACCGACAGCCGTTTGATAATTTGAGATTTCCAGAGGAATGATTTTTAATTTTTTGGTATATAGGGTAGGCATACACATGCTTAGATTAGAATTGAAGAGTTTTTTTAATAACTTATCACTACTGTTATTACGTTTCCAAAGTTGCATAACCGGAGCGCGATAAAAACAGGGCCAAAATAAGGTTTAGCCATGCACAATGCCTCATGCAAGTCACAGAACACCGAATACGAGTTAAGGTTACGCCCACTTAGGTTGCAGCGCTTGGCTTCACTCATAAGAGCTCTGGGCATCTCCTCTTATTCTTTCCTCCATGAACCCCAGCTGAGTTTCCTTGAGCTGAGCTCCTCTCTTATATCTTTCATGTCAACTCTTACCCCAACGTTATTAGGGCTTAGGAGGCTTGGGATGTTTTTCATTTCCGGGCCTTAATTGGCTCTTGTCTTTTTATTTCCTGATGCCCTAATTTATGTAGGATCAGACCTCATTTTGTCCTTGTCATTTCATTTCATCTGTCATTCATTTAATTTTTGCCCCAGAGGAGTGCGTCAGGCCTCGGCAGCCGGCACAGTTCATATCCTCGCCGCTAGATGGGGGCTTCATTCATTCCATTCCTGACCCGGTCGGAGACTGGAAGCAGGCTGTGGATTTTCATTTTTCTGCCTTCTCTAAGAGGCCCCAAAGGAGGTAGGGTGTGTGTTGTCCCACCAGGCACGGTGCACCTTAGATATCGATACACCCTCAATGATGGAAATAATTGTTGTTTAAAGGGGTGAAATATCTAGGTCATCTACCCTTAGTGGTTTAGGTGATGGTGAGAAATTATGATGAAATAAAATCTACAGCTAGGCTTAAATAATTACTGACTTACAACTAACTTATGTACCGGTACTAGAAGAAGAGAACGACAATAATAAAAGAAAGAAACGAATTAGGGAAATAAATGACGGAAAAGAAATGCCCTCCATCTTCGAAGGGCAGATAACCTTGCTGTTCACCCCCTTATAACAAGAATCAATCTTCGAAGAATGAGTATTGAGGTACTTGGAAACTACTAGAGCCATTAAAGGCAGTTAGAAAAGGGAAAGAGGAGAGGGTCCACCCCAAAGTCAATGCAAAAAGGGGAAAATGGATCTCGCCCTGGAACACATCACGGTCGCCAACTCCCGAGCTCAAAAGCTGAGCCCTTGAAGGTGTAACCCTATCCAGGGTGCACCTCGTGTGGTGGAGCTTCACACACCCTGCATCCTTTAAGGCCTTGTGTAGAAGACATTAGATGTAATGAAACTAAAAGAAGAGGGCTGACCCCTCAAAGAATGAGGGTATCAGGATAGATGATATAAGGGTCAGTTACGGCAGGAAAATGAATGACTTCCTAGAATTCGGATGCTCTAAGGCTATCCGGGTTGGAAGAGATCAAGAGTCGACTAATGGAGGTCGACAGGTAGATGACATGGAGCCCAGAACAAGTGGAAATAATGACCGCCTCTGCTGGGGTCCAATTGTCTCCAACCCAAGTCCCACTAGGCCTAGTTGTGAACCCTTGTGGAGAGGATACACCCTCAAGGGCTCTTGGCTAGTGAGGTTGGGAATTGGCGACCCTGATGGATTCCTGAGCTGGGTCCGATTTTCTTCTTTTTCCAGTGACTGGTAGCAAATATTTTTAATACCTTTGTTACTTCTTAAAAAACAATAGTGCCTAGACCAAACGAAATAAGGAAATCAAGCTTCAAAAATATGTGAGAAGGAAAAACACAATTCACGTATGAAATCATCTCTGTCAATTACTGGAAAAGCATCACAAAAAGCGGTTTACATCTTAAACGGTTGAGGCCCCCCTCGGTAAAATTCACGAGCCGCCACTGGTCTCCATATACCTTTTACTCATAAACCCGAGCTCTGGGTTGTCCCTTGCCGCCACCTATGTTATACCGAGGTTATCTTCTCCACAATAAAAGCCGTTGAGGTCTTCTCTGATACCCTGGCAAGGGGTCCATTCAAGGTACTTCCAGCTGGGCCAACTGGACCAAGTTTTTTTTAAGAGGTCTCACTCCTCTATCACTCACCCTTTGTCCTGTCTTGTGACAGGCAGTGCCTGGCTTCCCGAACATTGGGCCTAGGTTGGCATCTTCATTTTAACTTTTATGTTTTCTTAAATTTTGAATTAATTTTAAAAATGTGTTTGTGACAAGAAACCAAAGATCTATTTCTAGTAAGCATGTTTACCTTGAAGCATAAAATAGATATTTCATTGGGTATTGTATATACTGCATAATATGGGTATTGCCAACCTTCCTGCTTGCTGTTTGTCAGTTAATGAGAGTGGGATTGCAGTCACACCATTCCCATAAGCCTGTAGTAAAACCACCAATTTTGATAAGTGGATAATTAGATTGTAAAACACATAGTTAAACAATAATTCTTACCTTTTACTCTAAGTGTTAAAAATCTACTCCCTCAGCCTGGACAGGCATTGTAACATGGTGATATTCCAGTTCACTATCTCAATTCAGCTTCTTGAATGTTAAAATTTTGGTACGAAATGCATTTTTCAATTCTTCTGTGGTGTTGGGAATTATTTCTGAACATACTTTATCTTTCAAATTATCCCAAAAGTAGAAGTTGCAAGGAATTAATTCGGGACAGCGTGCGGGCCATAATCCTGCACTAATTATTCTGTCCCCGAAAACAATATATACTGCATTCATTGAACTATGAGCAGTATGTGCTAGAACTCCAGCTTGCTGTGAATATCTGAACCACCTTTCCTCTTCAGTCAGCTGAGGAAAAAACTCATTCTGTATTAATTCTAAGTATCGGCCAGAAGTGTTGGTGGTGCTAAGAAGAAATTGTTCCTTCAATTCTTTTAGCATCGGAGATGTAAACGTAAATGCAGTGCTTCGCAAAACTCCTATAAATCAGGAAGTTTTAGTACTAGTTATACGAAACTTGCTAATATTAAACTGTATCCTTCAAAAATTATATTGATCGATTTTGAAAATGTTTGAAGTTAGTTAGTTACTGATGTTTTAACGGGCGGAACAGCGAGGTCATTGCCCCTTGTTTGGAGTAATTTTGGATTAATGTCGGCATTGGAAAGTTTTGAATGTTGTTTTTATACTTACTTTTTTTAAACTAAGAAATATATTACAATGAAATTGTTTCATATACAAACTAAGTTCTATGTAAGGAAATTCATCTAGGTTGTTTTGTTTAGCAGTTATGAATTTTCAAAAAAAAAGTATGTTATTAAATTTTCTTGTGAATGTGAAGTTAAAAACAAAAATTGGGAAGTTTCAAAAATACTGAAATTTGCTTACTTGGCAATAAAGCCATGTTATAGCTGGAAACGTGTGCTAATTTTCATCTAAATACACCGAATGGTTTGGGAGAAAATTGTACAAATAATTCAAAATCGTTAAGATTCGGGAAATTAAGGTTCAAGTTAAGTGCTGCTATGAACAGGGGCGGATTTAACTTTTTGGCGCCCCTAGGCAAAATAAATATTGCCGCCTCCCCCCCCTCCCTTTTTTAGGCTTTTGTGAAAATCGAGTGATAGTTAATAAGGCAACCTATTAAAAATTCGAGTTTATTTTTTTACACGTATAATTAAATTTTATATAGCCTATATGTATAACTTAAGATCTAGATGTGCTAACAAACATCTTTCTCCGGGCTTTTTTTCAGCAATAGTTTTTTAATATCGTCAAATTCCATATCTGACATTAACTCTGCTTCAATTGTCAAAATTATTTGACAAACCAAAGGGTCCTGGCTCGTAGTGGAGCTCAAAGAATCTTTTATGCATGAAACCATGAAAACGAGCGTTCGGCACTGCAGTTGGTAACTGCTGTGCAGTTGAACAAGCGGTAGGCTATTTCAGCATTTGGAAATACTCCTTGTAGATCATTCTGTCGAATAAATTTTAATATTTCTAATGGCGTTTTTTTTACATGGCAATATTTTTGAAAGTAGCACAACTCGTTTATAAATATTTGTTCTATGTCATTTGGAAAATATTCTTGTAATGTTGCCGCATGTTTCCTTAATTCAGGTTCATTCAAAGTACCAAATTCGATAAGCGCGATAATTTTTTCAAAAATTATTTCATAATCGGTGCATTTGTCCTTCAAATCCGTATAGAGTCTATCCATAATTATATTGAAAGTATTTACTCTAAAATTCTCTCTTCCACCTAGCTTAACACCATCTTCATACAATCCATCAGACATTAATTTTCTTCGTTTCTTCCTACGAACGTCTTTTTCAAACTCCTGGGTGGTAGACATTTTCTGTGCTGTTTCTTCATAAAGTTCAAAATTTTCCGAGCATCTTCTACAAAACCAACCAACGATTTGTACAAATCCAAAATATCTAAAATGCTGGTATCCTTGGCTTGCATTTTCTGACTTGTAGCATCGAATCGTTCAAGTAAAACAGACCAAATACTTAGCATAAATGCACTTTCTAGTCGTTCCATATTATTCCGAAGGCCTGTAGCTTTATTTCGAACTATTGCTTTTTCGTTGGGATTTTCTTCAAATTTTGATAAAGCATTTATTATTTCGTTCCAAAATTCAACCAGAACAGAAACCGCATCAACACGTGCAGACCAACGAGTCGTAGACAATGATTTTAGTTTCACAAATTTTGAATCAGCAAAATGCTGTCGAATCTGAAAAAAATAATTATACAACTCCTGGGCCAATTCTAAAAACGTACTCGCTTCTGTACAACTTTCTGCAGCGTGTGTATCAACCAAATTTAACGAAAGTGCAGTGCATGGTGTGTATTCTGCGAGAGGATTGTCGTTTTCTATCCTAGCTTGAAGTCCCGAATATATGCTCTTCATGTTGGCAGCGTTATCGTAAGATTGCCTTCTCATATCAAGAATTTCTATGCCATGTGATTTCAAAGTAGATGTGTCTGCACCATATAAGTCTTCACCTTTGTGATCTGGATTGTCTAGTAAAGTTGAAAAACGTTCAGTAACAGTGCCGTCAGGTTTTACATATCGTAAAATGAATGAAAGTTGGTCAATACGAGATATGTCTGGGGTCGAATCCACAATGATAGAATAGTACTTCGCAGTTTTGATTTCTTCGACTATTTTAGAGTCACTTTTAGCCACAATTTTGATGATTTCTTCATAAATAGTTTTAGATAGGTTGTAACGTTTCGGTCCCACTTGGGCGACCAATTGTAATGTATCACCTACTACACGGGGTGCGAGGGGGTTAAACACCTGTGCGATATAAACAGCAGTAATAAACATCCACACCTAACTACACCGGTGACCGCATAAAATAAAAATACTAGGTATCTGGTAAAAATTAACATATATTCTGATACCAGACATAAATAAAACACTTTGCAGGATCCTCGTCGATACAGACTACCTAGCACTCCCTATCATATATACACAGGCACACTTATGACATACATTGATGACCCTCGGAAGTAGATGATGACTGGGACTTACAGGTGTTGTTCTCAGCTGTGATGACTAACTCTACCGATTCTGGGGTTGATGCTCCCAGAGAATCAGTCCTAATTACTCGTAGCGCTGTTTCTAGTTATTTCACTCGTATGATTCTTAATCACAAAGATAACGTACTGTATTTTACTGGTTTTCAGAATCCAACGATTTATAAGACATGTAGATCTGATTGTATGATGATGCTCTGAATCCGTTTGGTGGATTATCACACTTAGTTCATTCCTGAGTTTAATAATACATAGCATATTTTACTAGTATTCGTAAAGCACTAAGTTTACCGTTATGGCCCACGAATTCCAGTACACAGACTTAAGTTTTCAATACGTCATGCGATTCGAGACAGAAAATCTAGGCGATTTGTCTGAAACTAGGTTCATTATTCTTGTGAGAATATATAACCCGCAACTCAGTAATTGAAATTAGAACACAAAATTGTGAGTGTCTGAACTAGCTTCCTTCTCTCCAAACCTCTACTCTCTACCGGAGTTACAAACAGAGACGACCTCCCGACACGGAGTCCCAAAATGAGTCGACCGCTCCACACGCGGGCACAACATTAGGTTCCAACCACTCCATACGCGGTCCAAAATAAGAGTGTCTCTTCACTGCCTCGCCAGACCTAATATCAGTCATCACCCCTCCACAACTTACTTCACGGGTTCAGTCAATCCCGAATAATGTTACCATTTAAGAAGTTGTTGTTTCCCTCGAACGATGTACCAGAGACACCCCCTTCCTACATCGTTGTCAAACCTACTACCTGGATGACACACCTTGCACTCGGCGCTCGGAGAAAAACCCAGCGATTACAAGCCTTATTTACTGGCAATGTGCACAGATCCAGGACACTCCAATAAATACTAATACAATGTTAAAATATTCACATCTAACTGACTCGTAATCCTGCCATTTACAACATCTTAAAAGCTAAACAAATTACACGGTAATCAATCACATTGTTCCTTTCCTCCCGGAACGATTCCTGGTACCATGCGGTGGCCAGGAGATGCTCGCTGGTTATGTATGTTCAGGTTAGCAGAATTCAAAAATAATACGTTACACACACACAATATTTAAACTATATATTTACACATATATCACAACTAAATACACTGGCTGTAGCCGTGATGGCCACGATTTAAATCGGTCCCTTTCAAGCCGCGCCATGCTTGTCCTGCTGTAAGTCAGCCATGTGCTGCATGCCTCGAGAAGCCTCGAGTCGCCCCAGGTCACATGATCACGCGGCCGGCTGACTAACCCCGTGACAGGGCGTCAAGGAAGTGCTGCCGAGACCAACGCAGCGGAGCACTGAGTAACTACCAACATACCGCCACACCTAAATGTATCACATTTAACAACTGCAAGAAAATGATTGATTTACATGAATCAACAGTAGTAATTTAAAGTTCTTTCACCACCAGTCCGTAAGGATCGCCGAATACAAAACACACTCAAACCCCAACCAAAACAACTTAGGAACAAAAATACACAGCCTAATAATGACAATGAAATGAACATGTTAAATCATACAATAAGAAGGTTCAACACTATACACAAACAATAAAGGACACTGGTCAAAATTGAACTCTTGCGACACAAGAATAAAGTAATTAACTAAACCACAAGATGACACTGAACGTAATTGCACTAATCAGTCTTGAATTGGCAATGGACATAGTTTATGTACAGAACGCTTCAAAATTCCACTGCTGGTACGAATGGTGACTGCACGCACTCGTCCATCCTTCCCAGGATATGTTTCCTCGACCGTTGCAAGAGGAGGAGTGTTGTCGTCCTTAACCAACACGACAGTTCCAGGCTGAAGGTTAGGCTGACTCGTCAACCATTTCTGCCGCTGTTGCAAGCTATTAAGATAGTCATTAGACCATTGTCTCCAAAACTTCTGCTGCAGCGCTTGAATGTGGCGCCATCTGGAAGTATATCAGTGCACACCATCTCTAAGGTCAGGTTCAGGGAAGGATAACAGGGGAGCACCTATAGAACGTGGCCAGGAGTTAAGTATGATGGTTCATCAGGGTCGTCCGATAGACTAACGAGCGGTCGTGAGTTCAGGCATGCTTCTATTTGGCAAAGTAGGGTGTACATCTCGTCATACGTCAAGCAGGCATTGCCAGCTGTTCTTCTTAAATGGTGTTTCATGGATTTAACTCCAGCTTCCCACAAACCACCGAAGTGTGGCGAATCAGGAGGAATGAAATGCCAAGTGAATCCTTCTTGGGCTGCGTTGTTCAGAATTTCTATCCTCCACTGCTCGGACTGGTGCACTCTCAACAATTCATTTCTAGCCCCTACAAAGTTAGTAGCATTATCACTGTATAGATTTGTACACCTTCCCCTCCTGGCTGCAAATCTCCGTAAGGCGGCGATGAAAGCCTGTGTAGTCAAGTCACGAACCAATTCAAAGTGTATCGCCTTGGTGCAAAGGCAAACGAACAACGCTACATAGCATTTTACCTTGACCTTGCTCCTGGTTGCACCCTGTTTAACGTAAAGCGGTCCAGCGTAGTCAACTCCCGTGTTCAAGAATGGCCGTGATGGAGTCACTCGAGGAGATGGTAGCTGTCCCATGAGTTGAGTGGCTGTAGTGGCTCGTAGTCTAAAACACTTCAAACACTTGTGAATGACAGTCCGTATCACTTTCTTTATGCTTACTATCCAATATCTGGACCTAAGTGAAGCCGTTACATGATTAGCACCAGCATGTAGCAGACGAACATGCTCATCAGCCATAATCAACTGGGTTACATTGTGACGCTGAGGTAATATGATCTGGGGCCTTTCTGCAAATGGTTTCAACGAGTTTTGTAGGCGACCACCTACTCGTAATAAGTCGTTCCCGTCTAAGAAGGGGTTCAGATTTCTTATTGCACTTTGCTGTGAAACTGATGAGTTTGACTTCAACTCGCCTATTTCCCGTGCGAATGTCACACGTTGAGCAAGCTTGATACACGTCTGAAGTCCAGTCTCAAGCTCTTCTGCAGATAGTGGTCCCGTTTTTCTTACGTTGTGTCTTCTGGAATTGAACATAAATCTGTTGCAATAAGCCATTACTCTCTGTGGCGACGGAGAGATGAGAACCTCGTCGTGATTTCGTATGATGGAATAGCACTAACGAGACATTGCACCGTATCCCTTCTTTCTGGAAGTTCACCTGCAGAGTCGTTCGAGTCCCTAGTGGGCCAGCTACTTAAATCTTGTAGTAACCATGCTGGACCATGCCACCACTGTTGATTGCACTGCAGGCTGAGTGGTCCTTCTCCCCTTGAAAGAATATCGGAAGGGTTATCTTCTGACATCACATGACCCCACTTGGCTCTTCCAGTCAATTGCTGTATCTCGGAGACACGGTTGGCGACGAATGTTTTCCATTTTGTTGGTTCAGCTGCAAGCCACGATAGTACAATTGTCGAGTCAGTCCACAAGAACATGTGGTCAATTTTCAGGTTTAGGGTGTTGGTAGTCTTATCAACCAGACGTGCCAACAAAAGAGCTCCACACAGTTCTAACCTAGGTAAGGACTGTTGTTTCAGAGGAGCCACTCTGGATTTTGAACATACCAACTTTACTGAAACTTCCCCGTGTTGGTTGGTGCTTCGAATGTAAACACACGCTCCATAGGCCCGTTCAGAAGCGTCTGAGAAGTCATGAACTTGTATGAGGATCACCCTTCCCGTAGAGAGAATCAACCTGTCGACATGAATGTTATTTAGAGCTGGAAGATCAGTGAAGATTTTGATCCAGCCTTCAAGTAACTGAGATGGTAGTGGTTCATCCCATCCTAATTTTTCTTGCCATAATTGTTGCATGAAAATTTTACACCTCACAATTACTGGTCCTATCAGCCCGAGGGGATCAAATATAGAAGCTATAATTGAAAGTACCTTCCGTTTTGTGGGGCTTCCACTGTTCTCCTTGATGTGGACCTCAAACTGGAACTTGTCAAGAAAGGGATGCCATAGTAATCCTAGCGTTCTGATGTTGTCTTCCTTATCAAGTCGTAGTGGTAACTGTCATTCTCTGAGTTCTTTAGGTATAGTCTCAAGTACAGCTGCGTGATTCGACGTCCACTTGCGGAGTGGGAACCCTCCTCGTTGCAGCAACTCTTGTAGTTCTCCTCGTAGCTGTATAGCATTTTCCACAGTGTCGCTACCACACAATACATCGTCCATGTAAAAATCCCGTTTCAATACGCGAGATGCTGTGGGAAACGCATGTGCTTCTTCTTCAGCCAGCTGGGTTAGACAACTTGTGGCTAGGAAGGACGCTGAGGAAGTACCGTATGCTACAGCCTTTAGTTGGTATATGCGTAGAAGCTCAGATGGATGTTTTCGCCACAGTATGCGCTGTAAGTTAACATCTTCGTCGTCTACTCTGATCTGACGGTACATTTTTGTAACGTTTGCCGTCATCGCAATCTGATGAGTACGAAACCTTGTCACAATTGATAGCAGATCTTGTTGAACGGTAGGTCCCACCGCGAGAGTGTCATTAAGTGAAACACCGTTGTCAGTTTTGCAGGAAGCATCGAATACAACTCGTGTTTTAGTAGTGGTACTCTCAGCCTTCAATACTGCATGATGAGGGAGATAGCAGCATGCTTCTTCGTTCTTGCTTATATTTGGAGCCAACTTCATATGACCCAGGTTCTCATACTCCTCCATGAATCTCACGTAATCTGCACACAGATCAGGTCTCTTCTCGAATCTCTGTTCCAATAGTCTGAATCGTTTCTCCGCTATTTTGTAAGATTTTCCAAGTTGTGGACTTTCTTCCCTTGTAGGTAATCTTACACTGAAACGTCCGCTGTCGTCCCGCCTGGTGTGGGTTGTGAAATGCTCCTCGCAATACTGCTCTTCCTTGGTTAAGTTGGTTCTTCTAGTTGTCACTTCTTCTATCGACCAGAATTTTTCCATCTTCCTGTCGAGGTCATCGTCCTGTCTGAGGAAAAATGATGAAGTGGGTGGTGCTTCCGCCTCCTTACTGGTCCGATCCTGGGATTTTATGGGACCTGACAGTATCCATCCCAGGGCGGTATTCTTCAAAATGGGTAATTCATCGCAATTTTTCCGCCACCCTTCTCGCAACAGCTGCATGAAAATCTCTGCACCGATGAGCATATCTACTGGTCCTGGCTCGTTGAAGTGAGGATCCGCTAATGTGATATCTTTAGGTAGTTTCCATGATTTACAATCAACATAGTTTGCCGGAATATTGCTTGTTATGTGAGGGAGTATAGAACATGTGATAACAGTTTCAAAATTGGACACGTTAGAACTGATACGAACATCAACACTTTGAGATGCAGTGACCGCAGTGTTATTTATACCACTAATTGGAATACAGCTTCTGTGTCGTTGCAACTTGAGCTTACTTGCAAGTGACTCAGTTATAAAATGGGACTGTGGTCCATTGTCGAGTAGCGCTCGGCTCTGGTGAACTCTACCATTGTTGTCTGCCACTCCTATTACTGCAGTAGACAGCATTATTTGTGACTGTGGCTTGAATTTAAGTGTGCAGTAACTTGCCTTACTATGCCCTCCTTCGTCTTCTCGAATACCTGTACCAGCTGGGGCATCCCTGTCTGTAGTCGTTTGACTGCTTGTGGGACTGTCGAAATGAATTAGGGTATGATGTCTGCCTTGGCATCTCTTACACCTATCAGATTTGCATATGCTGACATTATGATGTCTGAAACAGTTAAAGCACAGACCCTTCCTTTTGACAAAAATCATACCGTTGTCTTACGCTAGCCTTCAGAAAACCCTCACACCGATGTACCGGGTGATCTGCATCACAAAAATCACACTTCCCCCTTGTAGATACGTATGAGCTAACTCGACCTGGATTGTCATTGTTCCTCACATGTTGATTCTTGGTTGGATTTGCTGTGTTCCCCCTTTGTTCCCGTGTTGCCATCATTAGCTCCAACACTTGTGCCCTCTCTTCCAAAAACGTGGATACCTCAGTGAGTCTTGGAAAATTATCGCTGGGAGCCTTCATTTCATACTCTTTTCGGGTAGCGGGATCTAACTTATCTAACATCAGCTGCTGAAGTAAGACTTCATGTAGCGGCACTGAAAGGTTGAGATTTTGAATAGCATTCAAATTGCTTACTAAGTGGTTGTTCAATTTCCTAAGATCAGATGCTGTGTCTTTCTGACAAGTAGGTAACGACAACAGAGCCTTGATGTGTTGTTGCTATCAATTTTCTGTTGCTGTACCTCTTGCACACGATTTCCCAAACTACTGGAAAGTTAGGGTTAGAAATAGGGATATTTTGAATCAATTCGTGAGGTTCACCCTTAAGTGCGGACAGTAGATAGTGGAAACGTTGGATGTTTGATAGTTTTAAATTATCAACAATTAATGCCTGAAAGGTGTCCTGGAAATGTGTCCACGTCTCATATTGTCCATGAAATGTAGGGAGGTTAATGACGGGCAATTGTACCTCCAAGGAAGCATGTTGTGAATTGCCGCAAGAATGCTGAGATAATTGATCGTTATTCTGCTCTGAAGTTATGCTCCGATCTATGAGTGTAGTCATTTTGGCTTCTAAATCATAATAGTTTTCTTCGAACTGTTCCCTATCCTGTTCATGGGTTTCACTATTTTCGTCGTCATTAATTTCAAGCTTACATTGGACATGCTTATATTCTTCCCAGAGTGAAGGCAATTGCTTCAGCCTGCTACGTAATGTATTAATATCGGAGCCTGCCACAAACTTGTCTGCATATTTACTGATACGTGTCAGTGACCCTTTAATGACCGCTCGTTGTTTCACCAACAGGTTTTTATCACTAGACTCCATCATAAGTTAGGAAAAGGAAAGAAATACAAGGATTGACTGACCTCGGTATACTGCTATGATGTGCACTTATCCTATAATCCTTTGTGTCCTCCCCATCGTGTACAGCATGCCGCCGGGATGATGTTGCACGTGCTCCAATATTCTCGCCACAGATTGTCCGTACTCGGAAAGTATACTCAAATGCACCGGAGGACCACGTAATATTTTAGCATTACGACACTTTCACAAATCCGGCCCGGTATGACCATGTTCCTTTCTCTCCCGGAACGATTCCTGGTACCATGCGGTGGCCAGGAGATGCTCGCTGGTTATGTATGTTCAGGTTAGCAGAATTCAAAAATAATACGTTACACACACACATTAATATTTAAACTATATACACACATCAAAAAAAGTTTTGCATCACCTCGGTTCCCAGATCTCCGGCATATAGACGTTGACTGTGTATATTGTATCCAAGATACAGTCCCTTTGACTGTTCATAGATGTCACTAAAACTGCTCAAAGATGTAAACAACCATGCATGAGCAGGGCCTATTAGACGGAGGGGGTACGACAGCCGATCAGTTCCAGTCATTCCACCAGGACGAAGGTACGCTGCTCATGTTGTCTGTAGTTCTACCATGCCTAGAAGGTCAATACCGCAGTTCGATCGCGTCCGCATTGTTACTTTGTGTCAAGAAGGGCTCTCAACAAGGGAAGTTTCCAGGCGTCTCAGAGTGAACCAAAGCGATGTTGTTCGGACATGGAGGAGGTACAGAGATACAGGAACTGTCGATGACAGGCCTCGCTCAGGCCGCCCAAGGGCTACTACTGTAGTGGATGACCGCTACTTACGGATTGCCGCTCGGAGGAACCCTGACAGCAATGCCACCATGTTGAATAATGCGTTTCGTTCAGCCACAGGACGTCGTGTTTCAACTCAAACTGTGCGCAATAGGCTGCATGATGCGCAACTTCACTCCCGACGTCCATGGCGAGGTCCAGCTTTGCAACCCCGACACCATGCAGCGCGGTACAGATGGGCCCAACAACATGCTGAATGGACCCCACGGAATTGGCATCACGTTCTCTTCACCGATGAGTGTCGCATATGCCTTCAACCAGACAATCGTCGGAGACGTGTTTGGAGGCACCCTGGTCAGGCTGAACGTCTTAGACACACTGTCCAGCGAGTGCAGCAAGGTAGTGGTTCCCTGATGTTTTGGGGTGGCATTATGTGGGGCCGACGTACGCCACTGGTGGTCATGGAAGGCTCCGAAACGGCTTTACGATACCTGAATGACATCCTCCGACCCATAGTGCAACCATTTCGGCAGAATATTGGAGAGGCATTTGTCTTCATGGACGACAATTCTCGACCTCATCGTGCACATCTTGTGAATGCGTTCCTTCAAGATAACGACATCGCTCGACTACAGTGGCCAGCATGTTCGCCAGACATGAACCCTATCGAACATGCCTGGGATATGTTGAAAAGGGCTGTTTATGGACGTCTTGACCCACCAACCACTCTGAGAGATTTACGCCGAATTGTCGTTGAGGAGTGGGACAATTTGGACCAACAGTGTCTTGATGAACTTGTGGATAGTATGCCACGGCGAATACAGGCATGCATCAATGCAAGAGGACGTGCTACTGGGTATTAGAGGTAGTGGTGTGTACTGCAATCTGGACCACAAATGCTGAAAGTCTAGCTGTATGATGGTACAACATGCAATGTGTGGGTCTCATGAGCAATAAAACGAGCTGAAATGTTGTTTGTGTTGATCTCTATTCCCTTTGTATTTAACGGTTCCGGAACTCTTGGAACCGAGGTGATGCAAAACTTTTTTTGATGTGTGTATTTACACATATATCACAACTAAATACACTGGCTGTAGCCGTGATGGCCACGATTTAAATCGGTCCCTTTCAAGCCGCGCCATGCTTGTCCTGCTGTAAGTCAGCCATGTGCTGCATGCCTCGAAAAGCCTCGAGTCGCCCCAGGTCACATGATCACGCGGCCGGCCGACTAACCCCGAGACAGGGCGTCAAGGAAGTGCTGCCGAGACCAACGCAGCGGAGCACTGAGTAACTACCAACACACATATTAGTATACGCTCTTATCAACTATTATACCTGATATCCAAGCATCAGATAAAAGTATATGGACGATTATTACAAATCGTAAGTCCCGAAAGTGAGGGTTCGATCCCTGGTGACCTGGGAAGACTACAAGGTAGCTTGTACTACCACAACCTTTATCTCTATAAATACGAATATGCTCATCTATAAATGGATCGAATTGTCTTAAATATTCTATTAACATCAGAAAATGTCCATTGTTATGAACGCCGAAATGCTCAATGCAGCCTGTGCCCCTAAATGAGAATGCACGACTTGCCAAAGTTTCGACAGTAGCAACAACTCTCTTAAGAACTTCTTTCCAGTACGAAATTTCTTCTTGAAGTTGTTGTACGAAACCATTATCTACTCTTCCATGTATATTAGCTCTTTCAAACAATTTTAGGAAAGATTGTTTATGATGATCTGAATTTTCGTGAGCAGAAGGCAAGTCATGTATGTTTTTCCAATCATTGAATCCGTGTCTGAACGCAAATTCGTCAATTGTGTCTCCAAAGAGCAAACACAGTGCACAAAAAACAGAACCTTTATTCTTGGAATAAACAAGCCACTTACGATCCCCTATTTCCCCGTTCTGAAGTTTTCTTTTAAACACTGAGTGCTTCAAGCACCTATTATATTCAGGGTACACTCGTTTGGATTCTTTAAAATCAGAATCTTTATTCTGATTGTAACCATTCAATGCAACGTACTCTTGGTAAAATTCATTCGCAATCCATGTAGCCGGATCACTGTTGAATACAAACACATTTTTCTCAATTTCACTCGCTTCTGCTTTCTCATCAGAAAAATTTGGTAAATCTGAGTGAGCTGTATCTGGTACATTTTCTTCAACATCAATATTCTCAGGTACAGAGTCAGTAGCAGTCAGGCTGGCAGAAGTAGAGGAAGGACAAGAAGGAGGAACATCTGCACATTTGCACATAAAACCGTCCGTTCATTGCATTTGAAAAACTGATCACTCTTGTAGATGCATGAACATATTCAGATTGCAAATTTTTATTTTTTTAATAAAATATTTATTTATGTCAAAATTTGCCGCCCCCTAAAATCTGCCGCCTATACAGCCTATACGTAAATCCGTCCCTGGCTATGAATAATGCATAAACCACTTCACTTGGCATTTAGAAGCCCTCGTATGAATAATGAGCATTATTAGCATCATTTCCAGCAGCTTTTCCAAGCCTCTTCTCATATTCTGGGCAAAATGGGATATGTTCTCAACAATTTGATCCATAGCATTAACTCTCTTAGTATCAGTATATTTTAGTGTTTGTACCATGTGCACTTCAGGTGTGAAGCCCAGCCTCTTCATAACATTCATTCTACCAGTGTTTCCATCACTGAGCACAATAACAGCGTCAAAAGCTGCAATCTTAACAACTTTTATTCAAGCAAAATTGATTTTTGGGCACAGTTTCCATATTTACTATTGAAGCTTTTATTGGGAATCTGTGTCTTGCTATGTGTGCATGTATTCAACAACTCTGGATCAAGCAAGTGAGTTCAATATCAGTTAACCCAAATCAGTATTTATAGAATGTTTATTTATATTCTTACTACAAAGTTCACTAAATAATAATTGTGACTGTTTTGCCTAGAAGCGCATGGACTAGATTGGTTCATGTCCTTGGTTACCATAACCTCTATGGGAGCATTCTCTCGTGTTCTGGACGGTACATTATATAGTCTTGATCCCCTTATCTTCCTTAACACACTTGGTGATTTAACCATTGTTGGAAATAATTATAAAATTCACTATGAAATATAAATTTAACTGTAGATGTAAGATATGCTATCACAATTTACAATTGAAACTTTGGAAACACAAGTCCCTGCCTTCTGTATTTGTTCGTGTTATTCTCTACCTAAGAAATAAGGAAGGAATAATGCCGTTTTTAAACTTTGCAGGAAAAATTAGAAAGAAAAAACGTGAGGGACCGTATAAGGAGATGTTATGTAACCCATTGCCGTAAAAAGGGGGCATAGTTCAATCGTCTGCCCTCACGAATTGAATAATTTTGAAGCACTTCCAAGTAAGATAACGCCACCAAATTTTGTAACTATATTCTTCGAGCAATGACACTTAAAATAAAAATATGAAATAAATATGTCATATTCCAGGCTTTTCATTGACATCTCCCCATCAGCCTACCAAATTCCTACTTTAAGATGAACTGGAGTTTTATGAATTATTCTTGCATTCCTGCATGACCAACACTGGTTATTTTGCAAATTTACATGTCCATGCAAATAAAACCACATCTTGATAGACTAATTCACCACTGTTGACAGACTGAAGAAACCAGTTGAGTAGAGGAGCAGTGGTGGTTCTGCGTCAACTAGCATGTCGCCGGCCATGGTGGCCATGCCCGACTTTAGCCGATATCTCGCGAACCAATCATCGGAGAGGGTCGTGTGACGATTCGTTTTAATGGTATTTTTTCTCATCTTTCCTATGGTGCATTAATTTACTCAAATAACCGAAAACTAAAAGTTCGTGGACTTTTGTTTCCCCCGATATGTCGCGAACCAATAATCGTAGATGGGCATGTGGGGTGTCATTTTGCTTGGGCTGAACCCCCCTTACCCACGGACTGTTGATTTATCCAAATAACCCAAAACTGCAAGGTCATTGACTTTTGTTTTCCCCAATATCTCGCGAACTCATAATCGGAGAAACCTATGTGACAGCTTGTTTTACTTGGAGCAAAGCCCCCTTTCTTATGGACTGTTACTTGTATCCAAATAACCCAAAACTGCAAGGTCATCGAAGTTTTTCCCCTGATATTTCGCGAACCCGTAATGTTAGAAAAGCTATTTATTGCTCATTTTAAACGGTGAATTATCGTCTTTACCGCGGATGAGTTATTTTTAGAAATTTGTCAAAGGACACTACTGCCGGATTATTATTAGGTAATGATTGATTGATTGGTTACGAGGCAGCAATAGTTTCCCTTGGCGGGAAGAATGGCGAGAGGAATAGTTGTCATGGAACAGATTTAGGATAAAACACAGCTTTCAATGGTGAAATAAATGTGAGATTCTTTTATATATTTCGCTCGGTAGCCAGCGACAGACCTGCTTTGTGTAAAGCAACCTCTCAGACTAACCTTGCTGGACAGCCTCTTCAGTACAAGGTGACAATTCTAATCTAAGGAATGCGCTGAGGCGCGTGAGAACACACGCGACATGACGGCTGGACTGTCTGCTATGACGCAACATCATGGGAGCTAGCAAGTTTCATCCCGTATTGTTTATATGTGAGAAATTGCAATTTTTTGTGAAACATGAGATGGTGCAGGTGTTTTTATTGGACTTGAGACTTGCACGTGCATGATAACAGTATTGCGAAGCGTGGGAAACGGCTGATCGCTCATGTGGACTTTTCAGACCTTGTTTAAGTTGATGAGATAAGAATTTAGTCAGCCGAGCAAAGGGGTGTTAGGTTACAGACCAGAAAAAACTTGTTTACCGTGAGTGATGTAACATAGCCAGTTAGAGAAAGAATTATTGCAGGCTACAATTATTGTGACTGACAAGTCTTTCGCCATTTGAACTTGTTTTCAGACCTGACTGCTGTACAGAGGGATTATAGGTTGTAGACATTGGTTAATAAATGACAAACGGTGTCGGAGGTGTGATGACGTTAGCTTAAGTTAGGTTATCTAGCTCTACCTTACTCCTAGTCAATCATTAACCTTAGCTTACTCCTAGTCAATTCTTGGAATCTTGGTGTGTTGTTGTTGCTTGTTTACAAACACGGCAGTAGGTATTATGCTGCCGAGGTTAGGAAAAGTTAGGTTAGGAGAAGTTTGGTTAGATTAGGTTAGTTGTAGTTAGGTTATAACTAAGTTTGTTATTCCCAGTTTTAGTAAAACACCACATTTGCTCTCATATTTGCTTCCACCTTAAACTACCTTCACCTGTGTGTTCACTTTTGCTCCCACTTTAAACTGCCCCTCCATATTTGCTTCCAATTTTGCTCCCACTTTTATCCCCACTTTTGCTTCCATACTTCATCCCCACTTTTGTTCTCATATTTGCTTTCACTTCTACTGCCATATTTGCTCCACTTTGCCCCTATAGATGCCCCCACATTTGCTCCCATATTTGGTCCCTTTTTAGCTCCCATATTTACTCCCTCTTTTGCTTCCATATTCGCTCCCACTTTGCTTCCATATCCCACTTTTGCTCTCATATTTGCTCCCTTTTGCTCCCACTTTTGCTCCCATATTTGCTCCCAATTTTGCTTCCATATTTGCTCTCACTTTTGCTTCCATATTTACTCCCATATTTGCTCCCACTTTTGCTTCCATATTATTTGCTCCCACTTTGCTTACATATCCCACTTTTGCTCCCATATTTGCTCCCAATTTTGCTCCCATAATTGCTCCCACTTTTGCTTTCATATTTCCTTCCACTTTTGCTTCCATATTTGCTCCCACTTTTGCTTCCATATTTGCTCTCACTTGAAACTATTATTCTTATTACCGAGTTAACTTGACTTAAGATTAGTTCATGCTTGACAGTTGATATGGAAGTATCGACGACTAGCTGTGGTAAGTCATATGCATACTATAAAGGATTTACATATATTGTAAAACGAACCAATTAAGATGGAACTGTTATTTGGCGATGTTCAAATCAACGTTCAAAACAGTGTCACGGTGACCTGAAAAGTAAAAATAGTGAGGTCTTAAGTAAAAGTGATCATCAATGTGGGGGTGTAGCAGGTGAAACATGGTTGCTGTCGACAAAAATCATCAAAATGCTGAAAAGCGAGTTCGAGAAAACGATATTGCTGCTAAAGATAGTGCATTGTTTGTTGAAAAGCATTTATCATCTCCTCAAAAAGTCACGTTATGACAGTTGCCAACGTTAGAAAAACCCTCAGCACTATCAAATGCAACACAGACTTTGCAAGAAGTGCTATTGCAAAACAATCAAAAAGGATTAGATAGTAATAGTGATAATAATGATGATGATAATGACGATGATGATTATGATAATCATCATGATTATGAAAAATAAGAGGAAGAGGTTTTTACGCCTATAAAATCATTGCGGCTTCCTCAGTTTTTAAGAACATCAGTCAATGCACCCCATGGGGAAAAAAACCTAATTTACAACAAGCGTTGTGTCTAAAAACTATAACAAGCTATAGTAAAGAGAAAGAGTTGTATTCAGTGTGTACCTACTGTAAAAAATTAAGTTAATAAAATATTTTATGGGTATTGTCTGTTTTTCTTAATTGTTATCTCACCTCCCACTCCTAATGCAATCGTTAACCATCGACGGTCTCCGGCTATGTTCGGAAAGAGAGTGAACTTAAATAATGCACTCTTTATGTGTTCTGTGTACTGAGTATCATAATAATACGGAGCTCGTAACCCATGTTAAGGGGACACTAGACTGAAATTTCTAACTTCTCTATTTTTCAATGAATTTTTACCATTTTCTTTTTCTGAGAAAGCTCTCTTCAAGTATAGGAATGTTACAAAGTTTGAATATTATACATATAAAACTTTTTTGTAGGAGTTTTTTAAAGTTCATTTTACCACCATCGTTAAAAAAAAAGTCGTTTGCATCACAATATGTTTCCAATTGGTGCCAAATTTCCCACAAACCTTAATAGCTATGCTAACAAAGGTCAGTGGCACAGTTAGTTGTGTGACAAATACATTAGCATGTAGAATTTTTTTAAAATGTTATGTTGAAATTCTTTAAAAAATATGAGTGCAAACAGAATTTGGTAGGTCAGAAATAATTTTGATTCACCTTCCACAGAAAAATGCAGACTAATATTTGTGCACCGTCTATCTAGCTATTTCTGTGTAAAATGTTACTTGTATCAGACAAAAACTGCATGACAAGGGACTTTTTTTTATGAAAGAAAGCATTAAAATTTTGCTAAGCCACAAAATGCAAAATAAAAATCTATGCAACTTCACTGAGTTTAGAACTGCCCTGCACCTTAGGTATGCCCTTCAAACTGCTTTCTCCCTCATTTCAACAGACACTGGTGGAGTTAAACGCAGACTGCAAAACAATTCCCTAACAAGTTCCTGAAGTGCAGAATTATGCACAATAATAAAATTATCATTCCCTCTGTCATCTGCAACAATGCTTTCAGGTCTGAAATTACAGAATGTTGCCAGTTTCTTCTCAGTGGCTGTAGGCCTAATTTCACTCTCGCCCATTGTATCATAAATATAAATATAAATAAGGGTTACATACTCAACTTATAAATATCATACGTTCTATCTGTAACTACCAGTAGCACTACAAGAAAATTGAAGAAATATTATGAAATAAATTTCAGCGCAAGGAGTGAATCCATGGTTATTAGTACTTATTTCACTATGGATCACGTACTGAGCATTGAGATGCGAAATTTCACCTCTGCAAGTCGATTGTTCAATTTCATTTCAATTCCCAATAAGAAAGACGTCAGAAACCCATAATGTCTTAGCAGAACAGGAGAGGGCATGTCGAGTAGCGCATGGCAGCGCAGCGCCAATTAAAGGAGGTGCTGAGGACTATAAAAATGGCGGCATTTAAAAAATAAAAACATTTTTTGGTAGAGGACATATCCATTTTTTTTGTGCTATAAACTCAACTTCGATATTTTCCTCGGAAATCATGGAATTTCAGTATTGTGTCCCCGTAAGGTAATAGTTATGTCGGGTAAGTGGTTCAAACCTTGCTTCCTTATACAGGAAATTTGATCTTAAGTCAAACGATTTAACCGCTCGGCCAATCCAACAATTAATAGTTTAAAATATAAAATAAAAGATATCATTATAAAACACTCTTTGTGGGATATAAAACAAGTAAAACATTAAAGTGCTGAATATCCCCTCAAAATGGTAATATGGCTAAAACACTCAGCTCACCTAACCTAATGTAACCTGACATGACATAAGCTGACCTAACTTTGCCTAACTTAACCTAACCTAACTTCATCTAACCTAACGCCAGCTCACTCAACTCACCTAACCTAACTCTTAATTATTTATGTTATTATTTTTTATTTTTCATTTACCTTTTTAAGTTAGTCTTAATGTAACTACTTACATAATACCTAAGACAACACTATAATTATGCCTACTATGCAATGTTAAATATCCTAACTTTGAGGGAAATAAAACAGCAGTGTATCATCATTTATATTTATTTACAAACTTTATATCCATTTTTGTTTCTTCATGGCAATATTTTGTTTAAAAATAATACCTAAACTAAAATATTATTGACTTATTCACAAACATATTTTTTTCAGTTTATTGTCTTTACTTTTGTATATTTTTTATTATTGTTTGACATTCGTGTTTTTATTTCATTGAAACGTACAATACACCTATTGTTTTTAAACCTTCATAAATTAGCTGTACAGGATGTATAACATTATTCGCATCATCAAAAACACTCTCCGACATATCATTAAACCCTGTAGGAAGAAATGTCTCAAAATTCTCACTCACACAAAGTACACGATCAACATACGCCGTTCTCAATTTCTGAATCGTGATAATGCGGAATGGAATATGCGTTGGTACTTCGCTCAACTTCCTTCTCTCTAAACCACATGCTTGCCCCATATCATTGAGAACATTCATTGAAGTAGTCTATAAACAAAAGAAAAATCATATCTATTACAGTCTAAAACATCTTATAATAACGGGGATATAGGTATTATTCATTGCACCTTGTATTGTTAATAAATTATACTATTTAGGCAAGAATGTCCTAACTGTAGCGGACACTACTTGTCTGCATACAGCACAAGTGTTCACTTTTGCATCTGTTTGTGAGTCGCCGCTTTTTATTTCAGCCTGATGTATTTGTACCAGTTGTTCTAGCTCTGAATGCACTTTTATGTATTGTGCAGCAATCTCGTTTTCTTCACGAATAGTGTTCATAAATTCCTGACCCTTAAGCAACACAATATATCTATATTTAGGTAACCAATGAGCGTGCTCCTCAAAAGGGTCATCTGTCATCTGCCAATCCTTTAAACCAAATCCACAATGAAAGCATATTGTTTTATCCCCTTCACCACTATAAAAAAATCCAGCTTCACTTAGTTCTTTTGCAAGGTGTTTTAATATTGATGGCCAAACATTTTTATAAGATTCTAAACGTTTTTCAACAGACCACCAGTACTCGGGATGTGCTAGCGCTTTAGTCTTGCGAACTCCCAATTTTTCGAAAGCAGATGACAATTCAATACTGTCTATTCCATATGGACCTCATATATCGACATTACTGTTGGCTGGTGATGCATCATTATTATTATTTATTCTTGATTGAGCAAAGTACTAGCGGGTGGTCTTGTGGTTCGGTAAAATGGATACACTGGTATGTTACCCACTTCTTTCGAAGCATGTAAGGACAAGAAGGAGACCATCGCAAATGGTCTCGAAAGGGAACTTCCCCTTCTTCTCAGTGCGAAAGTTCAACACTACAAAACACGCACCGTACAGCATCTTCTCAGTTCAAATAATAAAGACCAGTTGCAGCACGTTGATGTGCTGACAAAAAGCGTAGAGGCCAAGATTCAAATGTCAACCAACGATCGTTTTCCGATTTTAAATTTAACCCTGGTGGTAAACCCACTTGTATTTGGTCTTAAAGCCATGTGTTATAATAAAACTTTTTATTGTAAGTTGTTAACGTTGTACAAGAGCACAGAGTACTTTAAAGCATAATGTATGCTTGTTCACAATCTGTTCACTAAGTTACTGGCGCATTACCGCACCTAAAACAAAACAAAATAATCAATCAATAAATACTTGTAAATAAAACTTTAACGTTAATTAGCATTAAAAGACCAAAACACCATTAATAAACCTACTTCAAGAAATGAACAGTATGTCACCACTAACAGTAGCCAATCTACTTAAATTTTTAATAAGGCAACAGTAATTCACATCCCCCTTTGACAAATATAAAAAATGAATGGCATGTCGCTTCTGCTCTTTCGTGGCATAGAGGACTGATAATTTCATCACCTTCAAGACCATTTTCGTGTTCAAACCTATGAATGTTGGTTAAGTCCATAGTAAGTTGCTAACGTTGTACATGAGTTAAATTTTAATTTTGTTTCAATTGTTCAAACATGGCCTTGTACATTCCTGGCCAACTACCGTCACGTTGTACTGGCTGCAAGTATGCAGCCACCGACCAAAGGAAACAGTCATCA
This sequence comes from Meconema thalassinum, assembly GCA_946902985.2. Lineage (NCBI taxonomy): Eukaryota > Metazoa > Arthropoda > Insecta > Orthoptera > Tettigoniidae > Meconema > Meconema thalassinum. The sequence goes on along the minus strand of OX336389.2, from coordinate 592,841,289 downwards.
TCTCGATTTCTTGTGTTCACCACCGCTCTCCGGCAGGCAATCGCTGGTGGTGTGGGGATATAACTAGACCCGGCATTGAAAGGGTTGAATTTGCAAATATTCATTTGCGGTTAATGAATTTTGTCTAAGGCAAGACAGCTGGGTCCTTCTTGCAGTTTATCGAATTTAGCGAGCAGGACATTCACAACGTGTGACTCATACCACTTTTCCAAATTGTGGCAATGAAAAGCTTTTGTATTTTGCTACGAAGATTAAAGTTTTTCTTTACGTTCCACGTCATTCTTTTTGTATACGAAATCGCACATGAGTTCCATATTCACCCTTAAAGCTGTGTGCAACCCTAGGGCTGAACAAATTTGCTCATTAAAAATTGAAAAGCAAGATTCCAAAAATTATTTGGGAATGAGCCATTCATTAACATTTACCACGCGACGTGAGCAAACACGGGATTTAAAACAAGCGTTCAGGGTTTCCCAGGTTACAAAGTTATCGGTAGCAGTGGTAGAATAGGCCTTAATTGCAAGTTAGTCTTACCTGAGTTTTCAACAATCGACTGCACAGCAATGGTTCCTCTCGAGCACCTCCCGGTTTTCAGCGGCTGTAGCAGTGGAGCTTTTCGCAATATGTAAAAAGAAATAAAACAGACCATCATTAATGAATAAATTCAAATTAATACATGCATTTCATAAAAAGTATGGTATCAAAGAAAAATCAAACTGGTTATTGAAAGATAAATCTCGTCATGGCTTGTAAAGCCTGCTTTTTGCCCTGCTCGTGGGCTAGTGTGGTAATGGTTTCTGTCCCACTTTCTCCACTGGAATTATCTAAAATAAAATAAAACAATAAATAAGTACAACAAATAACAACATTAACATCCATTGTCATTAAAAGAAACTAAACACCATTAATAATACACTTGCCTCTCAAAAAGGTATAGAAGTATCACGCCACTAACAGTGTATAGGTATAGCAATCGTCACAATATCTGCCATCAAATAAATAAAATTAATTAATTAATTACCTAATCAATCAATAATTGCCAGTAAATATATAAATAAATAAATAGGTACATACTGTACCCGATTTGGAGTCTGACCACTAAGCTACGGCGGCCGTGATCCGGTTGGAGCCGCAGATATTACGACACGGAGGTTTTGTTTTATGAAGGTGACCGGCAGAGCTCAGTGCATCCGATTGATGACATCACACAAGACATCACAGCTGGAGAAGGAATTATGTCGCGGGTTTGAATTCGTTAACTATGTGGAGTATTATATTAAATATGCGCCGAGTTGATATGCTTAAGAAACACCTAGAACTATGTTACAAGAGACCTGATTTTATTGTCGGCAATGGAGAGCCAGGCACATTTCTTAGGAAGAGCTGGAGAATCTTGAAAGGCAAGGTTGCACTGCCGGAAGTAAGGGGAAGTTACACATGTGCGAGCAACAACCCCACCCCTACGGCGTGCAGTACAGTGAGGCCGCTGACTTGTGGTTATTCGTGCGTTCTCTTTTTTGATTACATGTCTCGAACAGGCTTTACTGCGTGCTTATCGGTATCGTTGTGAGTGAAGTATTTATAACCGCAAGCGTAACGTGATCCGGGCTGTGAGACGTAAGTTCGCCACTTACATGCAGCAAAACGAAGTGTCGGTTTAACAACCAAGGGAATGTATTCACGTTCGTAAGTATGAGACCAGCAATAAGACATTCAAGACGATGGAGCCATGTCAGTTGAAATTCTTATAAACATTATCATAACACGGCAGTGAAATACTGACTGTTTGAGGACTGGATGCATTTATTATATTCTACAAGAACACTATTAAGCACTAGCCTACACATTGTTTAATGCCAACTAGACATTAAACTAGACAGTTTTCTGTCTCAACGACAGAACACTGCACGTTTATTCAAAGCCATGATGGCAAATGAACATAGCTTTATGCACAATTGAAATTTTTAATAACAGTTCATATAGTTCATTGAACATTGTTTCCTGTAACGCTTCGAGAACGCTCATTGCCAATTCACACTGGACGCAGTAAGGATTCTGAGCATTCTAGAAAATCTCGGGACAGTAGTGGCGAGTTACCCTAACATAAAATGGGGTCACATATTACTGAAATAAATATCTTTGTGAGGAAGGAGGGACGGACATTTTTGAACTTTGATTACAACACCATGGCATATCAAACACGCAGGTGACATGATGGAGGTACGGAATTTTGACCCGAGAGGCGTCGCGACGATCCTCGCAGGTAGACGACAGCCGCCAACACAACACCAGGGGAAATTCTTGGGATCTTTACACTTTATTGATACATGCAGAAGATGTTTGAATTATCTGCACAATGAAGACGCCGTAAGGTAAAATGTATCGCCAGCCTTTATGAGTTGATGTTTTTTTTTTTTCGGTAACGAGTTGCAATCCGGAGCACATAAACATATCTATACTTTGCATTTTCCACGGCATGGCACGATTATTATCTGAATGCACACACTAGAGTCTGATGATTTTGGTTAGGATTAATGATAATAACAAGGATATACCAATTAAGGCTAAAGAAGTTACGTACAAAGCATATTATGTTCCTATAATGACATATGCAGCGGAAACTTGGACAATGACTAAGAGGGATGAGAGCAGAGTACAAGCAGCTGAGATGAGATTCCTGAGAAGTATGGTCCAGAAAACGAGGAGGGACAGAGTGAGAAATGAAGATATATAGAAAGAACTGGGAGTACAAAAACTAAGTTACATACTGGAGCAAAACAGATTGAGATGGTTTGGACATGTAAAACGGATGAATGAAGTAAGGCTACCAAGACGAGCACTGGAACGACGGATGACTCGGAAGAGAGGACGAGGAAGACCAAGAATGCGTTGGATGGACTCGGTGGAGAATAGTATTAGAAAACGGAACCTGGATTGGAACACTGTGTCGGAGGAGGAATGGTGGAACGACAGAGCAAAGTGGAGAGGAACCATATTTTCCCCCACCCAGTGTCAACTGGAAAAGGGGAAATGAAGATGATGATTATGAATAATTGTTTCTTACGATTATTATTATTATTATTTTCTCTTGCATAATTATGATGTTAATTATTTCAACTTAATAATTTATTTCTGCGATCGATTTATACATTTTTTCTATTTTTGGATTATCCAAGTATTTTAGGATTTTGTACATCGGATGCACTGCTGATTATTTTTGGTCCACGTTTTCTTTGTGATTTGATATTGAAGTTATGGGTTGACTTTGCAGTCTGTGCGTTGTTTTTGAGAATTCCAGGCCTCTTGTTAGGACGATCTGTTTGGACCATTGCATGACAGACAGAATGCATATTACACCTGGAAGAAAACGAATGGGTCCTCTTGATGTGGGACACCTTTCACGTCGTATTGATTTGTTGTTGCCAGAAGGTAATTTTGTGTTTGTATCGGTGACCAGGTAGGCAGTTCTGTTGACTCCTCTCTCACCCTTTAGACTGATTGCAAGCGTATATGTATTTTTGTCCAAACTGTGGAATGGTGATTTGAATGGCCTACAGAAGTAATGATAAAGTTCCAGATTCAATAACATACACCACTTTGTAATGTCATTCCAGCCTCAGATATTTTTCACAGTCTTAAAGTCAAATTAGAAGTAGTTACAACTTCAGTCAATTCATTGAGTGAAAGGAGACGTGACACATGTCACAATGACCACAGATAATATGTAACATACAGGGTAGACACCCAGAGGTTGGCGAACAAAAAAATGAATTAAAAAAAATGAAGTCACCAACTTAGGGAATCATAAGATTTTTAATTATAATAAACTATTTATTACGTAAGTCAATATATATTTACATTAAAACCGTACCGGTATAGTATAGGATAAGTAAATGTGCAATAACATACACTTAATAAAATTTTGCGATAACAGAGGATACTAAAAATATTTTTGTTCCAAAATCTCACAAACTAAAATTTCAGAAACCAGATCTGTTACAAAATGTGTTAAGAAAATCATGAAAAAATCTTGATAAAACAGCATTGAATTGAAGAGATCTAAAAGGAGGAAATTAAACTGAGATACAAAAATACGAAAACAGAATGGAAAAAGATATAAAAACTGTAACACTTACGCGGATGTGAAAATAGATATGCTGAATAAGTCAGGTTATAAATGATCGTAGATATGCATTTACCAGGTAGAGAAATCTGTCTAGAGAGGGGAAAAAAACAATACAGGATGTATCAAAATGAATTTCGTGGTTTTAAGGCTTTCTAGTATTTATTAGTTAACTTACAATTATAAATAATGCATCAAATGAAAGAGCAACTCAAAGAGTTTGTCCTACAAGTGTTCAATGTGAGCACCATTCGTCACACGGCACACATCGAGTCGATAGCCGAGTTCGTCCCAAACCTTGCTCAGTGTCTCTGGAGTAATTGTTGCAACAACTGCTTCAATCCTGTTTCTTAAGTCGGTTGGGTCAGCTGGTAGCGGAGGCACATACACATGATCCTTTATTAACCCCCAAAGGTAAAAATAGCATGGCGTCAAATCGGATGAACGTGGAGGCCATGCGAAACATGCTCTCTCATCCGGATCTTAATACGGAACGCACATTGCACTGTAACTGCAGATTCAGTCCTTGCAAACTGTAAAACACACAGAACTTTCTGTTCCCTAGTCGCCATCTTGGCTACTAGCGCTTCTAACGGAAGACGGAGGAACCAGTGCATGCGCAGAGGTACGAACACTTGTAGGACAAACTGTTTGAGTTGCTCTTTTATTTGATGTATTATTTATAATCGTACGTTAACTGTAATAAATACTACAAAGCCTTAAAACCCCGATATTCATTTGATACACCCTGTATAAATAGTCTTGTATATTGAAAATAATGTGTTAGAATATTGAGTCATGAGAGCAAAAACTTCTTTTACTTACATTGTAGAGAGAACGTTGGAAATAGGTGTGACGAAATTGTTATGAATTGGTACGAAATGTATTGGTTATATAGTTGCCGTGGTCGAAAAGCATTGCCTAGATGGAAAGGATAATATGGACAGATATGAACAGATATGTACTCGGAAGGATCACCTTTTTTCTTATTATTAGAAACATGATGGCAAGAATTTATGCTTCTTTGTACTACTGGGTATAGTTGGGAAGAAGAAATAGGGCATATAAAGGAAATGTAATTTGTATATTTTCGCAGCCTACCAAGATCTAGATTGGACGGCAGTATGGAGTCCATGTCCTGACTATGGGACTGGTTATTGGATTATTTTGCATGACCATAGGGCAGTATTATTAAGACATGGATTTTGTCTCTTGCCCCCTTAAATCAATCCAAAATTCAACTTCTTTCTTTGAACTCTGATTGATTATTAGATTATTATTATTAATCGTGTCAGAGAACATACATCATATAACATTAGAACAATTACATTTGGTACTATAAGGAAACCATGAAATCCCTGTATATATTGCATAATTTAATAAATATAATTATATTACACACGCCTTCATACTCAAATCAAAAACTGAGACCAGAATTTTGCCAACTCACAAGCTTCGGGTGTTCCGTCCATCGGATTCCGTGGAGAACATGTGATGGGACACAACCCGCAAACGAGGAGGTGACTCATAGTCTGCTCCTCACCACACTCACGCAAAGTCGAGTCACAGGCAAATCCCCACTTTTTCAAATTTGTCTTCGACCTCCCCACTCCTGTGCGCAGCCTGTTGAGGCTTTTCCACGTTGACCAGGTTTCTTCGTGTCCAGCGGGCAGGTGTTCAGATGGTAGCGTCCATCCTGCAGAGTCGTTAGATCTGGAGCGCCAAGAGAGCAATCTAAATATTTAAGGAAAGACTGTCAAATTTGCATTTGCGTGAAGAAAACTTCTTCTTGATTTGAGTCTTTGAGCTGCAGGTAAGTAACCATACAAAGGACGGGTCTGTTGGGTCAAAGCTTTAGATTTCTCTAATCTGGCTGCCGATTCACGGCGGATATCAGGAGGTGAGATACCCGTCAGATAGTAGATTTTATCAAGTGGCATAGATCTGAGATTACCTGTAATAAGTCTGCAGGTCTCATGTAATGCAATGTCTACCTGCTTAGCGTGGCTAGATCTGTACCAGACAGGACATGCGTATTCTGCTGCTGAATAGCAAAGGGGGCTGAAGTTCTTATGGTGAGAGGCTGTGTTCCCCATGTTGTACCGCACAATTTACGTAAAATATTGTTTCTTGCTGATACCTTTTGTTTGGTGTTCATGCAGTGCGTTCTGTAGGTGAGTGCGCGATCAAGAGTAACTCCTAGATATTTTGGAGTAAAACAGTGCACTAATTCTGTGCCTTCCCATGTCACCTGCAGTTTCCTTGCTGCCTCCCTGTTCTTGAGATGAAGGGCACAAACTTGAGTCTTTGACGGGTTGGGTTTCAGCTGGTTGGCTCGGTAATAATCGCTGAAATATTCTAGAGCATTGGAAAATTTCTGTTCAACTTGTTTGAAACTCGCCTCTTGAACAGCGAGAGCGAGGTCGTCTGCATAGATGAAACTCTACGTTCCTTCTGGGAGTGGCTGATCATTGGTGTAAATGTTGAAGAGTATAGGAGCCAGTACGCTTCCTTGTGGTAGGCCATTCTTAGAATTCTTCCATCTACTCCTTCGCCCCTCGAACTCAACGAAAAACCTTCTATTCTGCAGAAAGCAGTCGATCATTCTGGTTAGTAGAGTCCTTTGTTATATCATGCAGCTTATTCAACAAAATGGAGTGATTGACTGTACCATATGCTGAAGTCAAATCGATGAAAACAACACCAGTGATTCTTTTGTTTTCGTAGCCATCTTCTATATATTGCGTTAGGTGCAGTATTTGGAAGGTGCAGCTTTTACCAGATCGAAAGCCTGCTTGTTGTGGTATAATTTTGAATGTAACCTTGGATACGGTATTTCATTCTTACATAGGCCTATTCTGAAAACTTCTTGCCTTTATAAAAGCTCATCAAATTTGAAGAATTCAAAGTTATATACTAATAGTTAACTACATCAAATGTGGTTGTCTGAGCAGCCTGTAGACATTACACAATTCAGATAAGTAATCACATAAGATCTTTCAACACATTAATACGAGTAGTAGACAAACACTATTTTGTATGTTGTAGTTATAGGATTTTACTATCGTCACATTAGAGTAATTGTAGGTCGTTTTCATATAATAGTTTACAATTCTATAGTAGTTTAGGGCTTATTGCTTTAGTGAATCACAGAAATCACCTTAATAGAACAGTAATAATTACCACACTTACTAATTTTCTGACTGTTTTTTATTTTTTGCTTTTTGGATAGCAGAGACTATCTGTGGGTGTCACTGGAGGTTTGGTAGTGTTTTGTAGAGCCATCTGTCTTGTATATTTGGATCTGATGATGCTCGCTTGACGAGTGAAACATGTCATCCCTTAGTTTTCTCCTGTTTCAATAGTCTATAACAATATACTGTATATCTTAATCGCATCTAATTTATGTTAGATTATTTTTTCACATATTCCAGTAATTGGAATTACTTTGTGTTGACCGACTGAATGTTACAATATCAAATATTCGGGGAAGCTTCTGACCTTTTACTTAGCTATTTTGGTTAATTTAATATTATTGATATCCTAGTGATGACAAATTTTTGTTTGATTTCAGATTAGAAGTGAAACTTCTGATGCCCAGCAGAAGGCAAATGAGACTACCGGTGAGGTGGATGTTCTTCAAAAGCGTCTTGGTCCACTTCAGACTAGATTTTGGAAGAATGCAAATGATGCCCAAGAAGTGGTTAGTGAGGCAGACAAGTTAGAGTTTGAAGCAGCCAGAGCTCAAGCTAATGCCACAGAACTTAGTACCAAATATGAGGAAGCAGCTGAAGCTCTAAAGAGAAAATCAACTGAAACTAATAATGCTCATAAACGTGCTGGACTGCTTCTGGATAGATTAAATAAACTGTTAGCAGAGTCAGAGCAAAGCAAGGAGGACTTGCTAGGTAAGTTTATTGAGAAATCAAATTTGTTTTCCATTAATTACTACATGAAAACAACAGAACAGTTTAATGGCCATCATTTCAACATTATACCAGTGAATTTTTCTAAGGGTTACATATTCAACATGCAAACTGGTCAACAACAAAATTCACGCACACTTCGGCAAACAGTTACATCTCAGGCCGATAGTCATATGATTAGTGTAGGAACGTGAATAGTTGAATGGTCTCAACACCAGGGGTCTTGCATGTAACCTATCCAAGGCTTATAAAAGGGCTCTTACAGGCTACTCAAACATAGTGACTGTTCTTCCCATCGACCTTTTGGCATGCCTACACAACACATTCAAATTTCTTTTACCTATTTAGCAGAGCCGGAGAGAGGACGCATTATTGGGTTGAACGAGACTGGATGGTTGTATTGCTGAATTGCCCACCGGCTAGACTGTTCGGATGTGTTGGGATCAGTGGATGTGTGAGGGTGTGCATACAGAGTGACAGAGCTCAGAATGCCTCGACATACCACCATGAGTGACAGTCGTCGGATCATCCAAGAAGCACGTGTAGATCCAACTGCTTCAGTGCTCTCCATCAAGAGACAGTGGGTACCCTCGTTACAGGCACCTGTGTCAGCCCTCACTATTTTCAGGCGCCTGACTGAAGGGAGTTTTGTCTCGTGGCACCCATTGTGCGTCCTACCACTGACATCGGTCCACGATCAGTTCAGTTTGCAGAGGCGCGAGGACCATGAAACCTGGACAGGTACATACTGGAATCAGGTGTTCTTTAAGCGAAGACTATTGCATCTCTTGAAAACTAAATGGAAATAATTGAATTGATTGAAGCCATTTTTCAGTGTTACCTGATTCTATTAAAGAAAGCTTTCCAGTCAGTCAACGCAAATTGTGCCTAATTATGTTAGGCGGGAAACAAGTATTTACATTCCCTAACCTGAAGGAAACTAGATATTATTACAAACTAACACGTACAAAATGGGATACTTAATTGGATGACATGTTTCGAATGTCAAGCGTTCATCCTCAGATCCTGTTCACTTAGTAGGCGATGTTTATGAATTTCACTTAATCACAAATTTGTATATACGAAGTATTTATACAATGTTTAGATTACATAAGTTTGTGAAAACTTATTATTATTAATGTGATAAATGTATGTTGCCCCTGTGATCTATTGAATTATTATTGTGAACAACTTCAGTAGTGATGTTGTCTACACTATTTATGTTCTAAATCAACCTTTCCTATTTAATGTAGTGGCCTAATTGTATTGTAATATCTCGTGTGGTGAATACACAAATGATACACTGCACTAAATGGAATAAAGTTATGCCAACTTATCTGGTTTTAGAAACTGATCCTTGTAGCTTCCCTTCTCGATGTAGGTACTCCTTAAGACTGACTGACGCTCCGAGGAAGTGCTTGATTCCGCTTTTCGCCCATGGTGCGCTCTTTTTGCTATTCTGAGTACTAGTCATTAATGCCATGTCTTAGTACTGCCAGCGCCATCTGTTGTTGTAATTTAATAGCATTACTTGTTTGTTTTTTGTTAGTTTGTGTTGCGGCCGGCAATGACCTATTTTGTATGAATGTATGTAGGCCAATTGCAAAAACTAGAGTCATATTTAAGTGCTCTTGGACATATAGGGGCTTCTTGGACTCGTTAAAGCTGTGTAATTTAGGCCTAGAATACAGTACAAAGTACATCCTTGCTGCTTAAAATTTTCCCTTGCTATCCCCCATTGATTAGATTTGATAAGATTAGATTGTTATTTATCCATTTGATCAATTACATGTATACAATACATTTTTATATAGGACACGTCAGAAATTACATCTATAAAATAAAAGAACTTAAAGGTATATATTACAAATAAAATAACATTGCCTGGCTCTTACGTAGGGCAGACAGGAAAGAGGGTGGACACGCTTTAGAAAGAACATAAAAATGCTATCAAATACAGGAAACACTCAGCAGTATCGAGCAATATGTCGAGCACATGTATGACACAGAACATAACTTCATAAACATAGAAATAGACCCAAGAATCGTACACTACGAAACAAAAGGCAGGGAACTTGACATCAAAGAAGCCATAGAAATTAACTTGGCTAAATTAAACAACTCAGATAATCTAAATGAACACACATTCTTGGAGAGTCCACCCCAATTCACACTATTAGGCAACAATCCCGTCAACAATAAGGTAACAACATAATGAAAAAAGCCAGACAATGAATAAACAATGGGGGATAGCAGGGAAAAATGCTATGCGGGAAGTATATACTTCGTACCGTATTCTCAATAAACCTAGGCCTAAATTAGGCAGCTTTAACGAGTCCACAAAGTCCCTGTATGTCCTCGAGTGCTTCAATATAACTCAATAGTTTATGCGAGGCAGTAGTCCTGTGTAGTTCGCGAACGAACTAGTTCGGAAGAGCGAGTCCCACAGACGAACTACCGAACTAGTTCCCAGATCCCTCGCTTGTTAGTTCGTTCGATCTTTTTCCGCTGACCAGCGCGAGAGCGCGGGTCCGCCGTAGCTCGTCACGTCACCACTCATTGCACAATCACATGCGCTTTCTTTCGTTCAGTCAGTTCAGTTGATTGAGTGTATCTATTGTTAGTGGCAAGATTGTCAAGTTTTGGCGCGGCGATTGTTCAATGTTAGTTTATAATAATATAACCGTATAACACACTACTACAGTAGTGCTAACAGGCTAATAGGTAATAACTACCTTATATGTGTAATGTAATACAGTGGCGGTTCATAAATTGAAGTTACTGATTGTTAATTGATTTAGATGTGGGGATAATTCCACAGTATTATTTAACTTAGTCATTTTGGATTATTTGAAAATATGTCCAATTATTTCGAAAATCGGCGAACTGGATTAACATTAACATTTTATTGAACTGACTGATATTTATTTTTCTCGATACATGGTGATACAACTACTTTTACCTGTTTTTAAGAAATGAACATTATGACGATGATTCACAAAGAAAAGTGAACTTCTATGGACAAAAACTCTGAACTAAAAAACCTATTCCTCCCATTTATGCCATGAAGATAATGTACTCAACGGTTTCAGAGCAGCCAAATAATGAATATCACGAAGCAAGTAAGAAATGAAACGAAAATTGGGAGTGGGTACGTCTTATCATCACCTAGTGACAAGTAGGAAATGGAATTGGATGGTGACGCGCCGATCGATATACGCGAAAAATGATGATAATTGTTGTTTTAAGGGGCCTAACATCTAGGTTATCGGCCCCACGCGAGAAAAAAAATAAAGAGAATAATAAGTGTATGCTTCTACGAACACATCGTCCATACTGTTTTTCTTTTAGGTACGGTACCGCTATTTCTCTAATGATAAACAAATGACTTTTGGCTTTATAAACAATAGAAAGAGAAGTTTTCTCAGAAGGAAAGACATGGTCCCTAATTAAAAGGATGGCCAACAATAGAGTGAGATGGAAGAAGTTTGTAGCTACCCTATGTTCCTACAAGGAATAAAAGGAAATAAGGAAGGAATAAGGAATTTCACTAATGTTTCAATACTCATATCTTTGTGTTTTTTATCTTCGAATATCAAAATATAGAACACATTACTACACACGCAACATGTCAATATCTAATAATACACGAACTGCAAGTGCAGCGAGCATAGTAACTGTAACAGTAGCCTACAGTATTGCTTGAAACGAGAGCAATGTGAATGAGCAATCAGTGGTGACGAGTAATGAGTGGTGACAGACTGCTATAACAAACAAAGAGCGCGTGCAGTGACAGTAGCAAGGCGAGCGAATGATCTCTCTTCCAGATGGGAGCCAACGAACTAAGGAGCTGCGAACTAAACTGATCGCTCCCTGCCGCGAACTATTAAGCGCAAGACTACGAGGCAGGAAAGAGATCGGTCGTTAATAGTTGAGATCGTCCTTCGCAATTGGCATACATCAACATCATCATCACATCGGCTTTAACTCGAATCCGAGTATAAATCTTCTCCCTTCAGCCCAGTTTGTGGATGTGTTTACGGTGACTATAGAGTCCAATCCTGGCATAGAACAGGCGTCCACACAAGTCACATACTATTGCTGGAGGAGGACGTGGTTGTGCTGCTCGAAATTTCCTAGCTTGACGCTTGGCCTCTTCATGTGAGCGATCCCTTTCAAACTTTTTTACAGTATCCGAGATGGTACGGCGCCATGTTGAGCGGTCTGCAGCGAGCATGTCCCAGACCTGTCAATTTCAGGGTCTGCTTAAATTGGTCCTTTTAACGCCTCTTAAAGGCCCCTTTCACACGGGGCCACCATGGACGTGCCACCACGTCATTGCATTGATTCACACGTGGTGGTGGAGGCGGTCCTGGTGGCGCGGCCAGAATTCGTGGTGGCAGGCAATGCGATTTTTGGCGCGGCCAAGTTGGCCACGCCACCACATGTTTACATTGAGTCTTTCACACGATCGCGACTTTCTGTGCGGCCAGGCCAGACGGGTGGACTATCTGCTAGTGTTAAAAATGGATATCGTAGGCCTACCAGGAAAGGGTGATTTCGGCACAGATAAATTCATATCCTTAATGCAATCGAAACCTGCTCTGTGGGATATGACTGCTGATGAATACGCAAACAGGGAGTTGAAGAGGAAGAATTGGGAGGAACTGGTAACTCTCCTTTTTAACAAAGAAGATGCCTCAACTGCAGAGAAAAATTAATTTGATCAGTTTGATGGTGGATACATTTACATACAGTGAAACCTTGACTTTTTGTGAGAAAGTGGTCGTCTTCTTAAAGGGTGATGAGGTAAAATGTGATGCTGAACATAATCATTTAAATACAATTAACAACTGCTACAATGAAAAACAAACTCTTAAAATATTCTATGATTGTTTTGGGGTCGTCATAAAGGGAGGACATTGTTAGTCAAAGAGTGGTCATTGGGCGGGAAAAGGGTGGTCATCTTAAAAGGGATCGAGATGCATTGGTCTTATGGAAGTTCATTTCCGTTACTTTAAATATGGTCGTTTAGAGAGGGGATCGGCTTCAAGGGATGGTCTTCTCGCGAGGACTGGGGGATGAGGAAAATCAGTTCGATCACAAGTTTGATTGTTCACTACTTTATTGCTCAGAATTATTCAAAATAACTACTACATATGAATATCTAATATTGTAAAAGAGATGGTAAAATATCTTCCTCAGACAATTACTTTCATATTACACGATATTGCCATTCTAATTCGCCATCCCCACTGACAAAGTAGTCAGCAAACTTGTCCCTAATTGTTATAGCTGCACTTGTTCCTCTACTTGTCATGTCACACTGGAGATCTACTATCCCCTCAATCGTGAGAGTTTTATCAAAGTTGTAGCCGTCTCTAATCCTTACAAAATTGTGTAGGATACAACAAGCCTTTATTTTATCTTCTGCAAGGGACACGTCTAGATTCATGAGTCGATGGAATATTCGCCATTTATTACCCAAAATGCCAAATGCACATTCGATGTACCTACGAGCACGACAGTGGCGGTAATTGTAAACTTTTCTCTGAATTGTCAAAGAACTCTTCCCAAAAGGACGCATCACATGGTCTGAAAGGGGAAATGCCTCATCTGCCACAGTTACATATGGCAAAACGTCATCAAGTTCATTTATAGGCGTTGCTTCTGGCAATCACAAAGTATTGCCCTTTATTGCATCACATAAACCACTGCTCTTGAAAACAGATGAGTCACTTACTTTACCGTAGGCACCAATATCGACAAAAGTAAACAAATAGTTGGAATTATACATTGCCAATAATAATAATAGTCTAATAATAATAATAATAATAATAATATCGTATAGCCTCGGGTGCCGGGTGCAAGCTTTGCTATTTGATTCCCAAAGGGTAGCTTGCATGTCGAATTTCGTTGTTCCTTGAAGCACTCTGAAAGTCAATGAGGTTAGATATCTAAGCTCCTTGGACACTACAGCGCTTTCTAGTAGAGAAATTAGGAACTTTGTGTTGGCGGAAATTCCCGAGATTAATTTTGCCATTATGAACACGGCCTACTGAATTCAAATGGTTTCTTTGACATGCCAACATCGTATGACATGGTGTCGTAATTTTTGCCGCCTTTCAAAAATCACTTACCACGGCCAAGAGCAAACCTGCAAGCTTGGGGTTAGTAGACCGACACGTTGACCACTCGCCCACCGTGGCAAGCTAATAAAATGATAGAAAAGAAGTGTTTATAATTGTAGAACATAGAACCACCACGCTCAGGTTTAATAACTTTTCTTCCAGCTCCTTTTCAAGACTGGCTCATGACTGGTGTCGTATTTGGTGGCTAGAGAAAATATTGCAAAGACGTGGTGGCGCGGCCATGGTGGCCCTGTGTGAAAGAGGCATATTAGGACCACCATGAGGTCTGGTGCCATAGCATAACTCACCATATAGCATTTGACGAGGTAATCTCACATCATCCATCCGATGGACATGACCAATCCATCTAAATTGGTGACCTATTATGGATGATTCTATGCTGTTGATTTGAGCCTTTTCAAGAACAGCAATATTGGTAATGCGGTCTTCCCATTTAATCCTCAGGATTGATCGAAGTTTCTGTAGGTGGAAGCGCTCAAGCTTCCTAAGATCACGTCGGTAAAGGGTCCACGTTTCACAGTCATACAACAATGTAGAAATGACTACTGCTTTGTACACCATAAGCTTTGTACTCACGGACAGATCTTTATTCATGAAGACCCGGTGCGCTAATCGTCCTTACGCTGCATGGGCTGCGCCAATTCTCTTATCCACATACCACATACTGCTCACAGGTACAGCTCACATAAATGGTACTGCCCAGCTACGAGAAGTGGTCTATCTGCTCTAATGGCAAATTTGAGATGGTGATATTGAACTGAGGAAGAGGTGTGCCCGGTGAAGGTTGTGCCAAGACTTTAGTCTTATTGACATTTATGGTAAGACCAAAGCGATCACATGCACTTTTGTAACAATTCACTGATTCTTGCAGCTCTTCTGGCGTGAGAGTTGGTGCCGCAGCATCATCTGCATACAACATGTTAGTAACCTTAGTAACCTGAGTTTTCCTCAAGAAGCGGAGACGAGTTAGGTTGAAAAGCCCTCCATCAAAACGATACTTGACCTCCACACCTGGAATGTTTGAGAGTGAATCATAAAGCATTGCAGCCAAGTACAGCGCGAAAAGCGTTAGAGCCAGTACACATCCTTGTTTCAGTCCATGGGTAATAGGAAATTCATCGGACATCCTATTCTGATGGCAAACCTGACCTGTCATGCCATCATGGAGAGCCTTGATTAGATCTACAAAACGCTGAGGGCAACCAAACCGCTTCAGCACCGCCCACATGGCTGGTCTTGGAACCGAATCAAATGCCTTTTCGAAGTCATAAAAGACTAAGAGTGGATTCTGTTCTCTACATTTTTCTTGTAGCTGTCTCACACAGAAAATCAAGTCAATAGTGCTTCTGGTAGCTCTAAATCCGCATTGTGACTCTGGGAGGATCTTCTCAGAGATAACCTTGGCATACATACATACATTCATACAGATTAGGAGTCATCTATTAATTACGTGAGGTGATTTTGGTGAGTTATCCATGGTGGCCACTACTCCTGGAAAACCTGGAAAACTCCTGGATTTTATTAGGTCTGGAAAACTCCTGGAATACTCCTGGAAAATGACAAAAAATTGAAAATTCCTGGAATATAGCCACTGTTAATTAATTATAAAAATATTTCCTTCTCAAATCATACTTCCGCTTTGGGTGAGCACTCTATGGTTAACGAAAGAAATTTCCTCAGGCTACCTGTTTCTGTGTGGGAGAACAGGCGATAGTATTTTTGTAAAACATATTGAGTGTAGACAACTTCGCCGCAATAAATTTGCAGGCGGCATTCTTTTCTCCTTTTCTTTAAGTGGATATTTGAGTCACAAAGCCTTTTTTAAAACAATAATTAAATCATTTGCGTGTAGGCTTGCGTATCAATAACGCAATCACCACTAATTTTTGTCAACATCTGTATAAGTAAACCAAACACAAGTGCTTTCTTTTGTCTTGAAGTAGGCAACCGATAAAGCCCCTCCCCCGGACTAGCGCTTATTTTTAAGCCTGGAAAAATAAGAATTACTCCTGGAAAACTCCTGGAAAATCGTTGACCTATTTGAGTGGCCACCATGGTTTTCGATGCCCCCCTCTCCCCTTGGTGAGATGTCGTGAGGTTTTTCAAAATGCATATTATGAATATAAATAAGTTAATCTGTGCTTGATTGCATTGGATATATTTAAAAAAAAAATTTGCTTAATTCTTTTTATTTAAGACTAGTTAAGACAAGTATTTAAGATTTCTAGGATCGTAGTCATGAATCACAGTGAGAAAATTTAACAATAAAATACTTAAGTAGAAACTCATCATCTTCATTTCCCCTTTTTCAGCTGACACCGGTGGGGGCAAATATGGTTCCTCTCCACTTTGTTCCGTCGTTCCACCATTCCTCTTCCGGTACGTTATTCTAATCCAGGTTCCGATTTCTAATGCTATTCTTCACAGAGTCCATCCAACGCATTCTTGGTCTTCCTCGTCCTTTCTTCCCTGTCATCTGTCGTTCCAGTGCTCGTCTTGGTAGCCTTACTTCATTCATCAGTTTGACATGTCCAAACCATCTCAATCTGTTTTGCTCCAGTTTGTCATTTAGTTTCTGTACTCCCAGTTCTTTCCGTATATCTTCATTCCTCACTGTCTCTCCTAGTTTTCTGGACCATACTTCTCAGGAATCTCATCTCAGCTGCCTGTACTCAGCTCTCATCCCTCTTAGTCATTGTCCAAGTTTCTGCTGCATATGTCATTATAGGAACATAATATGCTTTGTGCATTACTTCTTTAGCCTTAATTGGTATATCCTTGTTCCATACTAGTCCCCGTACCTGTTGGTAGAAAGCACTCCCGAGTTGTATTCTTCTGCTAATTTTCAAATCTAGTCTTCCATCTTCAGTCAGTTCACTTCCCAAGTATTTGAAGTGTTTCACCACTTCCAATTCCTTATCTCCGACTTCGATTATTCCTTTTCCTTCTTTCTCACCTCTACTCATCACCACTGTTTTCCTCTTCTCCACATTTATATTCAATCCCCATTGCTCAATCTTTTCATTTATTACATCTAACTGTTCTTGTACCTCCATTTCATCCTCGCCCCAGATCACAACATCGTCTGCAAACAACATTATCTTCATTTTTGCCCTGCTATAGTCTTTCATTGCTGCCTTCATGATGTCATCCATCACCATTAAGAACAATAAGGGTGACAACACACCTCCTTGCTTTAGTCCAGTGTCAATTTTAAACCATTCCGATGTCCCGACTCTAGTCTTCACACTACTGCAGCAATCCATGCACATTGCATTTATCATGTCTCTCAGTTCCTTGCCTATCGCCCTATTTGTTAGGCTTCCCCAAACTATTGTTCTAGGGATGCTATCATAGGCCTGTTCTAGATCAATAAAAGTAATTACCATATCCTTCCCATATTCCCAACTCTTGTCAATGTCCTGTCTCAGAATGAAAATGGGTTCCACAGTTGACCTGTCCCCTCTTAAGTCCAAACTGCTCCTCATCTATTTGGCCTTCTACCTCTACTCTAATTCTTTTTTCTAGGATTAATTTTATTACTTTGGCAACATGCGAGATGATAGTGATTCCTCGGTAGTTACCACACACCTTCCTGTCTCCTTTCTTGAATATTGGCAATATCATTACCTATTTCCTGTCTTCAGGAACTTCCTTCTCTCTCCACACACTCCTGAGAAGTCTGTATGTCCACTGCAGTCCCTTTGGTCCTGCCGCCTTGATAATTTCTATTGCCACTTCGTCTATTCCCACTGCTTTCCCCATATTTCTAACTGCCCTTTCCACTTCTGCCTTAGTAATGTCTGGTTCTTCTTCTATTTTTTCCTCCACCGTTTTGGCTGTTTGCGTAACTTCTCCGCATGTGTGACGTCTCACCTTACACAGCTCGCTGAAATATTACTTCCATCTGTCCGTTATCTCTTCTGGTTTTGTCTATATTTCTCCTTCTTTGTTTTTCACGAACCCAGTGTTCACTTTTTCATTCCTTCTACTTTTTATAATTCCAAATAGCAATTTTTTTCCACCTTTTAAATCCTCGCTTATTTGCTGGGTGGATTCCTCCCAGATTTTTCTCTGCAATTACTTTCTTGCAACCTCTGTTTGCTTCTATATATTTTGCTCTACTTTCTTCAGTCTTTTTTGTTTTCCATTCCTTCCAATTTTTCTTCTTCACTAGTACCTTTTGTTTCACTCTCATTCCACCATTTTGTCGCCTTTTCCTGTACCTTTCCTGATGTTCTACCACATGTTTTCTCTGCACTGTTTACAAATGCCCTCTTTAAATTTCCCCATTCTTGCTCCACATGGGTAATATCCGTCCTTGGTATCTGTTCTTGCAATTGTTTCTTAAACTCTTCTGCAACCTCCTTTTCCTTTAATCTCCAGAACTTAATCTTTCTTTCCCTTTTTTCTGGTAATCTCGTACCTTTTCCTACTTTTAATTTTGCTACCACTGCCGTATGGTCTCCTCCAATGGCTTCCTCTGGCATGGCTGTGACATGCATTATCTCTTTCCGATGTAGTTTTTTGACTAAAACATAGTCTATCAGAGTTTCCTTCTTCTATCTCCCCATCCATACCTAGTTATCTTCTGACTATTTTTTCTTTCTGAACCACGTATTCCCTATAGTTAATTGGTTCCGTTGACAGAAGTCCATTAAGAAATCCCCTTCAGGATCCTTAGTGCCATAACCATATGGTCCCAAAATCTCCTCTCTTCCTTGCCTGTCTCTTCCTACTTGTGCATTCAAATCTCCCATTACTATTATTTCCTTATCCTCTATATATTTTTTCCACCTCTTCTAGGAATTCTTTTAAGTTCTCTTCTTTATTCCTTGTTTGTGGAGCATATACTTGAACCAGATATTTTGTCCCTGTCTGGAACTGTATCCTTCCTATGATCATCCTGTCACTTATCTTCTTCACCTCCTCCACATACTGTAGGACATCCTTTCTTATAATCATTCCTACTCCATTTTTTGCCTCCTGTCCTCCACTGTAAATTAGCCTGTATCCTTCCTTTAGTTTTATTTCTCCTTTTCCTTTCCATTTCGTTTCACTGAGACCGAGGATGGCTATATCCTTCTCTATCATGAAGTCCACTAGCTCCTCAGCCTTGTCCATCAGGGTGAAGATGTTGACTGTCCCTATTCGGATGTATTGCGATGCAGGTCGCCCATTTCTCACAGCTCCCCCAGCATCTGAAGAACTGCGCGTCGCCTGCAGGGGCCGCCCTAGCATTTTCCGAGGCTGAACCATATTTGATATCATTACAGGCTATTATTAAGATGGGGTCGCCACTCCCAAATGCATTTTATGACCTGCCAGGTATGAACTAGGCCGCTCCTAACATGGAGAACCGACGCCTTTTGTATCCGCTCCTCTGGAGTACAGACGCTACGAGTGTCCATAAAATGGACACCTATATTTTACTCTATTAACCCCGAGCACTGGGTTGCCCCTTCCGCCAATTTCGCTGTACCGAAGGACTCCTTCACCACCGCTGGCTTCTTCTGGCATGGCTCGACGTATGGCAATCCGTGAGGGTCGCATTTTGAGCGCTCGTGCACTATGGACCGCAAGCCGGTGTTCTGCAGCTTTTGAGATAGATTAAAAGTTAATTAGCTCATTGCCGGCCACAACACAAACTAACATAAATACCAAGTAATGCTTTTAAATTACAACAGATGGTGCTGGCAGCACGTAGACATAGCATTAATGTTTAGTACTCATAATAGCGAAGTAGGAACTACTGTACTAAAATTCATAAAAGAATGTTCATTCTATTTCAGTCCACGGAGACTCATGTATGATCTCAAGAGTGACTACTGGAACCAACATGTCCATGAAATTTTCAGTAAAATCATCTGCTCCTGCAACCTCGCTCTGATTTAGCCACTCTAAGCCGTTATCGCTTGCACACAGAAGTTCAGTAGCTCGACGTGTGGCAATCCGTGAGGGTCGCACTTTGCGCGCTGGTGCACTATGGACCACAAGCCGGTGTTATCTAGCTCTTGTGAGAGATGAAAAGTAGATACCGCGTGTACTGCAGCATCTCGTGTATTATTAATATATATTATTATTATACAGTATTATGATAAATGATTTAGCCATATTTTAATGGAGAAACAGTTTTTACTTAATTTAACCCATTTATCTCGCAAGTTTTTCACTGTTTTTGCGGGGAAAATATTACAAGACCCCCTCTCCCCCACGTGTGATAGGGTGAGGTTCCCCTCGAACCCCCCTAAATGCCTCACGTGAATAATTAATTAATTAGCTCATTGCCTTCCACAACACAAACTAACATAAATATCAAGTAATGCTTTTAAATTACAACAAATGGTGCAGGCAGACATAGCATTAATGACTAGTACCCATAATAGCAAACAGAGCGCACCGCAGGCGAAAATACGGAATCTAGCACTTCCTTGGAGCGTCGGTCAGTTCGAGGAGTACCTGCATTGAGAACGGACGCTACAAGGATCAGTTTCAAAAACCAGATAAATTGGAATAACTTTATTACATTTAGTGCAGTGTATCATTTGTGTATTCACCACACGAGATATAACAATTATAATTAGGTCACTAGTTATAATAGGAGCGGTTGATTTAGAACATAAGTAACAAAATAGTGTAGACAACATTACTATTGAAGTTCTTCACAATAATAATGCAATAGATCACAGGCAACATACTTAAACAACATTAATAATAATAATAATAATGCAACAGTCTTAGAAGTGAACTGAACTGTCTGTAAATAAGTTTGACGCGTTACACAAATTTCCACAAACTTACGTACTGGTAATTTAAACATTGTATTTCACCCGTGGCCCTGGTGCAGTCGTGTCATTTGAGAGTTTGAAAGTAGTGCCACGCGCAGACTTTAAAACAAGCGCCGCCTGGAAGCAAGCGCGTGGAGTCGCAGCAAATAGCAAGAAGCCGAACATGCTAGAAAGATTAATAATTCGTACCTAGTTGCATAGCAGGGAAGAGAACCACCCTATAAAATAGCCACTAATTTTATGACTATTTGGCAAAAAGAATCAAGTAAATCGCACAACGCGTTGAGGAGATATTAACTAATAAAGTAAAGCGTATTATGTCATTGAGATCACACGTCACGCCGCTGACAGTATAAAACAGCAACCGGAATCTCTGTAGCTCAGCTTACTTTTGGGAATGATACCATGCCCCTAGTGCGCCGAGTGTGATACTATACGCCGAACATCTTGACTCGAGAGTTTTCCAGTGCGGTGTGCCGCTAGACCACGCCCGACCCAACTGGGAACTCGGAAGGTTCGAGAACATTGCATTTGTGCGGAACATTGAATATGTGTGGAACTTTGAATATTATGCTGAGCAAGTGAGTGAAATGATACTTTAAAGGTCCCTTGGACTATTACACTATAGTGTACTTGAAGTGGAATTATTATTATTATCGGTGAAGATGTGTCTCGTGAACAGTGAGCCTATCCCATGCTGTGAAGTGGCTTAGGTGATCTGCGGACTCCCGGGGGTCCGTGACGGTTGTCTAGGGGGTCCGACAAGGGTCGTCAAGAAATAACGCAATGAATATGGAAAACAGAGAAAGTACAAAGAGTCCTTTAAAAATAATAATAATAATTATGCGTTGACACTCGCAGCATGAGTTGCGCACTCACATGTGGCGCAGCGCAAGGATCATGTAAGTATAAGAGATTCGTCACTTTTGGTTATAGAATTTCCGAAGAGAACACCGCCTGAGGCTATGGATTGTACTGGCAAGTCTGGCAACATAAAAAGTAAAAAGCCATATGAATGTAGCCTTTATTACACGTAAATGAACAGTATGTTCTGCGATGAGTTATTGATTATTGATGAAAATAACACAAACATAACTGCGCCTTTCGCTAGGCGCTGAAATATACGTCCAGATAGGAAAATAATGCATTTTGTTATATATCAATGTTGGCAATAGATTTGTCACGAAGGACACAGTTATGCCGTTCTAGAGCTTAATTCACCTCTAGGCTAATTAAAAATGCTCTCATACTCTACAGAATTGTTGGGATATTCGATGAATATAAAGAAAACTGTCCAAATGCACACACTACATTGCCATAACCTCACTTTTTGCCTAGCATGCCGGCTGCCACCCACCCCTCCCCGTAGCCCTAAACCACAAATTTTATTGCAATGCAAAGGAGAATGGGTAAGAAAACAAACAAGAGATGAAATGCACACATTTATTCTCTATATATTTTTATTCGAGAGTAGTCCATATTGCCCACTAGTTTTACACATGGTCAACACCAGGAAGATGAAAATTGCCGTATTGTTCTTACTATCATTATAATTCTTACATCCCGGTGCTTGGCAATTTTTCCTCCCTTGAAGGGACATGATTGACTCTCAATTCAATTCAAATAAACAATCAAAATACTGAACAAATCAAAACAACCTACACCACGAGCAGAATCAATCAAAGCAGACTATTCCCGCTTTCGCCAGTCTGTTTGATGTGATCGTTCATGAGTGCCAACTACGGACCCTTTTGCTAAAATTAATTCTTCATTGGTTGGCAGAACATCCAGTACAGGGCCTTACTCCGACCCACGCGCTCTCTATTAACTGTCATGCCCCTGGCGCAGCGTAATTTGAGCTTCTCAAGTTTCCCACTAGGGAGCATTCTGCTACATTATCTCTGTGTTCTGCTCCAAAGCCATTTTGTGTGTTTACGGAATATTTACACGAGTTTTGAAAGTTGAAACTTTTGATTGTTTTAATTGTTAAAAGTCCATTGAATCTGGCTCGTTTGGTGAAGAGTAGGTCTTTAAAACGAAGTAGGTCCACTGCTACAAATAGTGACGAAGAGGAACCTGTGGTAATAAATATAGAAGTGAAAGGGCCGCTTGCTGTCTCTCTTGAGCCTAGCCATTCAAAGAGTAGGCCTACTGCGAAAAGTAGGAAATACGACATAAAATATTTGGAAATTTGCATTACGTATTGTGGACCTGAAGATTGTCCTAAGCCTCAATGCGTGATATGCTTTTTAACCCTTGCCAACGAGAGTATGAAACCAGCAAACCTCCGGCGGCATCTAGATACCAACCACTCTGAGTTAAATCCATTGAATTCTTCAAAATAAACTTATCCGAACTGAAATCATGGCAAGTAATGACCAAAGGTTCTGGTGCAAATATGAATGAAATTGCAACGCTTGCATCCTACGAAGTATCTCAGCTTGTCGCAAAACGTGCCAAAAACCATACCATTGCTGAAGAGCTCATTCTACCTTCAGCAATTATTTCGTGCAGGATAATGCTGGGTGATGCTCCCGCAAAACTTGTATCATCCCGCTGTCTAACAATACTGTGCAAAGGCGAATTACAGATATGTCAAGCAATATTGAAGAGACGTTGTTGGCAAGGCTCCACACGTGTGACATGTTTGCTCTGCAGTTGGATAAGAGTATCGACATATCAAGAAAGGTGATAATGTTGGTTTTTGTACGTTTTTACGCCATCACGAAATATATGAAAATTTTCTTTTTTCCTGTGAACTAGTAGGCTACGCACAACAGCAGATTGTATTTGCCCAGCTCTGAACGATTATTGTAATAAACATGATATCGCTTGGAAGAAATGTGTGGGTCTGTCTACAGATGGTGCGAACGGCAATGTCCGGATGCAGGAAGGGCCTTCAAGCTGAAGTGAAAATGTAGCTCTAGATAAGAAGTGGACTCATTGCTGTATTCACCGGGAAGCGTTAGTAGCCAAGGCTGCCTGAACTGCTGCAGAACTAGCTCCTTCAAATGCAGGTTATTTGCATTGGTCTGCAAAGACATGGGTAACGAGCATGAGTTGCTTCACATGCATACTGAAGTGCGATGGCTTTCAAGGGGCAGGGTCTTAACTAGGTTTTTCGAGCTGAAAGATGAGGTACGGATCTTCTTCTTGGGACGATACATGAGGATTTGCTCAATGACATTTATTGGCTTTGCAGAACTGCTTACTTAGCCGACGTGTTTGATCACTTGAATGTTTTGAATTTGAGTTTGCAAGGTGACTACATTGATATCTTCAGAGTTGAAGACAAGATCAGTGCGATTGTGAAAAGTGTAATATTTGGCCAGCGAGAGTCCAAAATGGCTCATATTCCAATTTCCCCCACTAAGATCGTTTCTGCAGTCATCTGACGAAGGTTTGCTTTGTTAGGTAAAAGAAGATATAACCGAACATCTTCGTAGTCTTACAAATACTTTTCGGGAATATTTTCCCGTGCCCGATGGTGATAACTGCTGGATTCGAGACCCATTCAGCTCCAATCTCAAAATTGAAAATACTCCGCTACTATCAGATGAGGTACAAGACCAACTTGTTGAATTGACCTCAAGTGAGATTAATACATGAAATAGAGCTAACTGACTTCTGGGTGACAGCTCGAGAGGACTACGTGGGATTCAGCGATAGGGCAATAGAAGTTATTCTTCCGTTCGCAATACGTTACTTGTGCGAACAAGCTTTTTCCACAATGTGCGTAATGAAAAGCAAATATAGAAATAGACTAGATATTGTTCCCTTCAATAAAGCAGTGTTTTAACAAGACTCATTCTTCGGGGTCGCGTTCAGTCCTGTATGCTTATTAAGGCAAAGTTCACAAAAACAACATGCTCTACTGGATAGAAATGTCCATAAAAAGGCTATACTAGAAAATAAAGTGAATAACAAGTATAATAAATGTTATTTAATGACTGATAATATGTACAAATTAATAATAATAACAATATAGTCCTCCCTGACCTTTACCCCACTAAAAATAATTATATGACTGAGCGGTATCACACTCGCTCCACACAACAAAACAATGTGAATACAGATTCACTCAAATGGTACAGTTACCTAAATTGAGCGGTAAAAACTCGCTCCTCACAACAAGTATATGATTACAAGTCCATTGATTCTGGTCAAGAAGTTATATACGTGCGTGGTGTACTGATACTTAATAAGAAATTGAGTACTGATGAGAGTCCGTTTACAACTGAAGCAGTCATATTGCTCACGGAGTCGCATCTTTCAAATCAAACTACGGCTATGGGACCTGCACTCAATTAAAACACTATAATTAATACTGACACACGCAAGATCTAAAATACTAAGATCATATGGATCTCCTCGAGATTCCAACCCAGTGCTAAAGCACGTAAAATCAAAGAGCACGCTGCTTAGGCCAAAATCTCGCATAACAAATGGGAAAACAGCATCGCGCACACTATGGCAACACGGGGTCATTGAACGCGTAAAATAAACACACTAGAAGTCAAGCAACAACAACAAAATACAGGCCTGCACGGCTGAAAGTTATATTACATGAATAAAAGTCAGACAAACTGATGTTTCGGAAGATACCTTAAAACATGGACAACGCCCATTTAAATCAATCAAATACTCCTTATAACCGATCAGGATTTTGTCAATTTAAATAACATCTTATTTTGAACTACAGGAACCTGGCCTGCTATAAATGACCATCGGTCGTCTTATCTGATCGAGCGCGCCCCTAAGGTATGAGTCAACGCTGCACTTCACCTCTGTCAGTTTTCCAAGCCTGGTGCTAATTATAACTGGCGACCACCATGGTCCCGTTATTCTTCTGGAAACGCGAATCACAAATACATCTCACTCATCCCCTTGGATGGCAAGAAATACAAATATATACCACAATTCCGCCTCGCAAGGACATGAACTGGGTTGGAGTACGGCTGTCGGAACAATCTCAATGATTTGTTTCCCGCAAGCACCACCATAAAAATCACACCATGTACACCATAAAGCTTGGACTGACATACTCATATTCACACCATCTAGGTCGGCTCGATATCAGAATCTCCTATCTCATGTCCAGAGACACTCCAAACAAATTAAATCAAGGCTGAAATTCGGGTGCGCAAAAAGTTTACCCGCAAGGAATTGCTAATAGGCAATTATCAAAATATATCTTGATCAACCATAAAAATCTACTCATAATCAAAGTTTACCCTCCAAATTTTATTTTTAATCTCTGTTAATTCTGTTCCATTTTTGTTTTAAGGCATAATTCCGAGTTACACCGCTTGTCCGCAATTACGAGAGCAAATGCGGGCACGGCCTGCGCGCATCGCCCCGTATACTTGAACCAATACAAAATCACAATATCTACAAAATAAAGCGCTAAGCTGTCCCATACACTTAATGTGTGCCAGTAATCAAGAAACAAGGAATCTTAATTACTAACACAAGCAAACAAATATATACAAAATTATGTCCCATAGACCATAGTTGACTTAATAAATAAATAAATTCATTTCTGGACTCATTCCTTATATCAGCTTCAGGGAAACATCTCCAGCCATTTCCTCCTTCTAAATGCTTTAGCTCGCGTTAGACAGAGCCTGGCAGATGTCCTGCTCGTTACAAGATCCGTTCTCGTTCCTTGATGCCATCTCGTGCTGAATTAAAATAATGTTTGTCAGTTACACACACGATATATTTCCTAATAAATTCACCTGTCAAGTACTACTTTCCCTGACAGTCTGTGGTGAATTATTACGACGAACTGTCCCTAACTCGTAGTACTGGGACTACAAAAATAAAACACTGAATTTACACTTATAATTTGTCGAAAATATTCCATGTCCCCATACATGAATAAAATATGCAGAGTGTCCAACGACACATAAAATAGAGTATGTCTTCTACGTCCTCAGACGCACCAAATCAAATCACGTCTCGTGCCCTCAGACACATGAAATGGAATAATGTTCAAAGCTTCCTGGGCCACTTTTAAATGAAACTGGCTAGAGTAGGCATGGAAGGGGATTTATGAAACAAATATTCCATAATAACTATCGGACTAAATGCGATCGGTATCAATGAGTTCGTAGAAATGCGGAGGTTAAGACTAAGCTGGAGCTAGCTGGAATCGATCGTGGAATTAATCCATAGTTAACTCCCGCCCAAATTCACCAGGATGAGCTATGATGCCGTGTTTGCCGCTTAAAAAGGCGTCTTGATATTAAGGGTCCGGACTCTTGTAGATCTTCGCGGGCTTCTTCTCTATTTCCTCCCACTAGGAGTGGTTATCATGACGATCGACCATTCACATCGGAGCATTCAGTTTTCTCTTGGCGCCAACTTACATAGCAACAGGTCGTTCTATGCGTGCCCAAGCTTTCCTTGCCGCTAAAAGTTGCAGCTGTCCTATGCGTCACGAGTTCTAGGCTTGACTTTCTAAATACCAAAGGAGCTCAAACCTTTGTGTTCATTCTCGCCACCAATTGCTCAACATTTCCCAACTCTGTCTGGCTCTCATGTCTGCTGCTGCTTGTAGAAAATATCATATGATGATGAATAAAAATATTAGAATCCTGTATACAGCCTGCGTATGAAGGGTTTAATATGGGGCCTGTTTTCAGGGTGAACATTTCGAAATTGCAACCCGACTTTCGAGAAATAATTGCGGGAAAGAATACGTTGCGTTCGTCTTATTGAACGCCAGCCTGATTACGCATTGGTGCTGTTAACAAAATGATAACACATGCGACTTGTGCCTTCTTTTTTTTTCAATCACTGCATTGCTATTTTTGCGACTTAGAAACTGTATACGATGTAATAGGATTAAATCAATAAATATTATCATACAAATAATTCAGCACAGTATTCCAAAACAGAGACATTCTGCGGAGAACATCGCAGGGTTATATGCGCCTCGTGATTCGTAGCCTTTTTTTTTTTTGTATATAATGAAAATTTTGGTTATTTTGAGTGATTTTGAACAGGAATTTTTCGTAAATAAATGCTTATGTGAAAATGTAATATAACTGAGTTAATGATGAAATAATGTAATATTTGACTAATTTGTCTATGACAAATAATAGTGTAATGATTCGAATCTGTAATATGCAAGCTAATAATTAATAATAATACTAATCTCAGATTGATTTTTTATGAGTTTATAAATGAATCCAGTGTCACATAAACTGAATGACTAATGAAACTGAATGACTAATGAATTCTAAAGTGATAGTAAAGTTGATTCTCACATGCAGTGAAAGTGGTAAATCATGAATAATAATTTGAGTAGAAAATTCCAGAGCAGTCGTGACATTTATATTTTGTGGTAAAATTTTGCATTCAGTGGAGGCAGATGTTAACCTCAGTTGAAGCGGGCATGTCGGGGGTATGGCGCCGTAATATTGGATTATTATCAGGCCTCAAGCATGGTGGCTTGAGTGTATTGCTGATGAAATAGGAGTTGTTTTGAAAGTATTGGAAAGTTTTGGTATTTTTGAATTACGCAAATATTCTTGAGAAATATGAATGCACAATATTTTTGAAAGTGTAGCTTTCTGAATATTTATGACACGACCTTGCTAAACACATGCTACTCATGTAAAATCTTCCCCCAGGGGCTCACATCTAGTGGGACGTGGGTTGACGACCACGGGTCCCGAGCTGAGTTTGGCATTGCTTCCACTTACATGTGCCGGGCTCCTCTCCGTCTTCTTTCCTGTCGACCTCTCTTGGTCATTTCTTGTTTTCTTCTGACCCTGACGGTATCCGAGGCCTAGGGAGTCTCTACCTTTCCCGCCTTCATTGGCCCTTCTCTCATCTTTCCTGATCCCTCATTCTTCTAGGAATCAGTCTTCTTTCTCTTTTCATTATAGTTCCTTTTCTCTTTAAGATTCCCGCCCTGTTTTTCTGAATTGGCCCCCTGTGTCTCTAAATCACATTTTGTGAGTATTTCTAATCTCAACCTCATTTTGTGAGTATTTTTAATCTCAACCCCTTTTTGTAAGTATTTTTTAATCTCAAACACATTTTGTAAGTATTTTCATTCTACATAGCATGTTGTAATTATTTTCGATCTAAACTCCATTTTGTAAGTATTTTCAATCTCAATTGCATTTTGTCAGTACAGTATTTTGAATCGCGGGCTTCCACATATTGTGAGTATTTTGAATCTACCATACATTTTGTAAGCATTTTTGATTTCAATTGCAGTTTGTGAGTAGTTTGAATTCCGATTACACTTTGTGAGTATTTTGAATCTGAACCGGCCTTTTTCAATCTAACTTTCATTGTGTGTTTTCAATTTCAATTGCATTTTGTAAGTATTTTGAACCTCAATTGCATTTTGTACGTATTTTTAATGTCAATTGCAATTTGTAAGTATTTTGAATTTCAATTGCATTTTGTCGGGGCCGATAACCTAGATGTTAGGCCCCTTAAAACAACAATTATCATCATCATCAATTGCATTTTGTGAGTATTTCTAATCTACATTGCATTTTGTAAGTATTTTGAACCTAAACTACATTTTGTGAGTATTTTCCTTCTAAATTACCTTTTACGTTTTGTAAGTCATTTCAATCTGAGTTCCATTTTGTAAGTATTTTCAGTCCAGCTTAATTTTCGTTATGGTTTCCATTTCATTGTCATTTTCGCTATCATCCAGACCATTAGGGGCCGATAACCTGGATGTTAGGCCCCTTAAAACAACAAATATCATCATCAACTTCATGTAAAATCAGTTGCCCCCAGGGCCTCACATATAGTGGGAGTTGGTTTGGCGACCACGGGACCCCAGCTTAGTCCGGCATTGCTTTCACTTACTTGTGCCGGGCTCCTCTCCGTCTTCTTTCCTGTCGACTTTCCTTGGTCAACTCTTGCTCTTTTCCGACCCCGACGGTATTAGGATATCCGAGGCCTAGGGAGTCTTCCACTATCCCGCCTTAATTGGCCCTTGTCTCATCTTTTCTGATCCCTCGTTCTTCGAGGGGCCAGACCTCTTTGTCTCTTTTCTTTATATTTCTATTTCTCTTTAATATACCCGCACTGTTTTTGTTAATTGGCTCCCCGTGTATCTCAATTCCCTTTAGCTTTTTTACTCCATTTTCTAGGTGAGTAGTGGGTTTGGACAGTTCCGCACCCACCTCCACCTCACCCACCTCACAAGATAGCGGCGGCACGATATCTCTCCAACGCATGGTCGGATTTTAACGAATGAGGTGTTGTTGAACTCGGGCTGACACTCCCTTTCCAATGGACAACATATTTCAACCCCAAAAATAAAATCTACCCCTAATAGGGGGTGAAATTGTAATTTTTTAGAGAATCTCGCTTTCCAAGTGCGACATGTGGGAGTTTGAATGCCAATATGGAATGAAACGTTGTTCCACACAAGAGACATGTGTGCGGTGGAAAGCCAATATGAATTAACATGCTTGTTTTTTGTTTTTACGCATGCCCACACATAGCTTTTGTAAGAGGGCTGGCTTTTTAAAGATGGCAGCTGTAGTGCAACCTAACCTAACCCAACCCACGAGGGGTGATCAAAAAGTATTCCAAGCGACGCTTGTCGATCGGCAAACCAATAATCAAAGAGGGATATGTCAGGCCTTGAGGTGATAGCCCCTTTTGATTGATCCCTGTTGATTGGTCCCTTTTGATTGATCTCTGTTGATTTGTCCCTTTGGACTGGTCCCTATTGAGTAGACCCCCCCCCCCCCTCCTTTGACGGGCCCTTTTTGACAGGGGGTCATTTTTGATGGATCCTTTTTGACAGGTCCTTTTTGACGGGTCCCTGTTGATGGGCACCTGTGGATGGGTCATTGTTGACGAGTCCCTGTGGACGGGTCCCTGTTGACAGGTCCCTGTGGACGGGTCCTTGTTGGCGGGTCCCTGTTGACGGGTCCTTGTGGACGGGTCCATGTAGACGAGTCCTTGTTGACAGGTCCTTTTGACTGATCCCTGGGCCGATAACCTAGATTTCAGGCCCCTTAAAACAACAATTATCATCATCTTTTGACTGATCCATTTGGACCAGTCCCTTTGGCCTGGTCCCTATGGACTGGCCCATGAAATTTATCCAAATTATGTCAAAGGGCCTACCAACATTTATGTATAAGGCAGTGTGTTGAGCTGACGTTGTTCGCCAGCCCTCACTACTACAATCTCATAACGGTATGAAAGGAGAGTGACGAAATACATGTGAACACGTGCGAGATGACATTATTACCGCCTCCCTTGTGAAAACCACATGTACGCTAACATATCACATCCTGTTTTGGTTCGTACGTGAGAAAATGCAAGTTCATGTGTAATATGACCTACCACAAGTGTTCACCTTGAACGTTAGCTGTGCACGTGCACGATAACAGCTAACAAGTCACATCCTGTTTTGAGTGTGGTGGGAGGTGAATGGGAGGAGAGGGGGAGAGTCGGTGTAAGAGAGAACACAGGTGAAGAGAGAAAGAAATATGTATTGCTCATAATACATGTGGAGCTGAGGACTGTACACACATAGGGCTATAGGTTAAGTACAACATGAGTGAATAAATAAATACAAGGTGCACAGTTTCATACAACATGTAATTTATTAATCCATGAATTAAAGGCTGAGCTAAATCCCAACCATTTTACATATAGTTTATTTCCTTTTTTGTTTCAACACTTTTTCCACAAGATAATGATTTGGAAACGCTGTCTTTTGGAGTTCTTGGAGATAAAACCTGCCTTTTATGGGTTGATGGTTGAGGTCCTCGAGTAAATAGGTCATTGGACTGTTCAGGTTGACTTGTCGAATTCGAAATAGTTCAGTCCCACAATTTGGTGTGTAGCCCTTGTCGAAGATAGACTTAAATTTGCTCACACGAACATAGTCCCCGATGTTAAGGCGATGACGTTTAGGGTCTGCTGTTTTTATGGGGTTAAACAGTTTATCCAGTCGCGGAATAGTTTTGGTTACAAGTCGTGGCTTAGTCCCAATGGTTCTGTGTTTGGTGTCATTGTAACGTGATACTAGCTCAGGTAATAAGTCCAGCCAGCGATATGAGCCTTGAGCGGTAAAGGCTTTCCACATATGGGTTTTCAATGTTCGGTTAAACCGCTCGACCACACTGGCTTTGAGATTGCTGTATGTGGTGTAATGGAGAATATCCTTAGATTTGAGAAAAATGGAGAAATCCTTGTTGAAAAATTCCTTTCCCTGATCGGTTTGTAGTAACTGAGGTTGACGTTTGGATTATTGAGTAATATATTTAAAGGCCTTGGTGACTTGTGGACCAGACTTGCGACTCACGGGTTGAACAAACGCCATTTTGGAACACACATCAATGACCGTCAACATATAGCGTACACCATCGTTAACACTAGCATAGGGAATCATTTCCACTAAATCGGCTTGCCAAAGTTCATCCACACCTTGTGAAATCACCTTAAGTCGTGGATAGTGACGTCTAGCTGGACGATGCAACTCATGAGTAATACCCACTTTAATGGGTGAAGGTTTAAACAATAATTTTGGCATTTCGAAGTTCTTCAATTTCTTGAATTTCCCAATCGTGACCGGTATGACCGGCTTGACGTGAAGCATGCAACAGCTGTAGTCGCTGGACGAGCTTATTGGGATTGTGCCAGTAGGTAACATCCACAAGGGGTTTTAATGGTTTAAATGTCACTCCCGAAGCGGACACTTTACGACGACCACTCTGACTGGTGGGGAACATTTTTGCAATGATGGTTTTATATTTTTGAGATATATTGGCATTCACTTGTTGAGTGGGATCATACTGTCTTTTGTGGCCATGGGTGTTCAATAAAATGGATTTATATTTGGCAAGGTCCTCTGGCGTATAATCATGGGAAGAGGGGGTCCGAGAGAATAGCAGCTTTAAAAGTCCTGGTGTTAATTTATAATTGATCTTTTTAATGACAGCTTTAGTACGAGCAAATTTAATCGATGAATCCCCAATTTTAAAACTATCATCCTCATAGCGAACACCATATGTGGTATCTGTGTTTCCAATAAATAAATAGGTGAAATAGGGTTCCAGTGTTGATCCATAATATTTTATTAAAATATTTTTCAGTTGAGCTTTATGTTGAGGGGTGGCCAAGAGTTGTGAAAACGGCGACGATCTGGAAGGGCAAGGTGTTTCGACCATGGCCAAGGGTTTTTTTTATCCTCGTAAAAACTCTGCGAGGGGTGAGAGTCTTTTTTTGAGGTGTAAACACTTGTTCCTCGTCATCCTCAACCTCGCTAACATTAGTTAAATCTTCCTGTTCCTCTTCCTTTTCCTCAGGGTCCTCGTGGTGCGTCTGAGTGGCTTGTGAAACGGTAGGTAGCGTTTCAGATGGCTTGAAAGAGGGTTTCAACATGGCTTTTAGCGGAGGTGCTAAATGTTGTTGAATAAACAAAGCATGACCAGCACGTGATCGTTTCAATTGACGGAAACTTTGGCGAATAGTATTTTTTGCTCTAATAATATGCTTTTTCAATTGACTCTCTGCTAACGCCATGGTGTCTTGACTAATGACTTGAGAGGGAATGACACGGTGCCTTAAATAGCAATAAAATGATCAAACTCGAAGCGATACTGCCCTTGGTTGAGTTCACTTTGTTTGTCAATCACTAAATAGGCATGACGTTGAGTGTTCCAGCACTTAGCACACAATTCTGTAAACATTTGAAAGGACATATCCGGATTCACATGTTCTTTATAAATGTGACGACTGTTCCTCTCGTCCTGGCGAAATAAAACAATGACATTGGCATTGTCACGAATCAACCGTTTGGGCATTTTAGAATACGTTTGTCCAAGATAGAAGCAATCGATATGTTTGTGTCGACCCATGCTGAAATAGCTTTGAATGATGCCTTGTCGTTCAGTGGATACATCATCGAAAATCATGAGTGAATCAGGCTTTACCTCATCCGGTGAAATAACATTTTCTTGCATGGAAAATGTGAAATAACCCATATTCTCATTTTGTAATCCAGACATGACTTGATCCAGAAACACGTAGAGGGGTTGGTAGAGAGATTTTGCAAAAATATAAATATTTTGAAAACGCAGACCATTGGGCGCTGTAATAAGCGTCAGCAAAAGATTGGTCTTTCCACATCCCGAAGGCCCCACAATGATGCAGCGAATGGAAGATGGAAACAGTGAACATCACGTGATGTGGGACAGAGATGGGAAACCATGTCCCCCACGGGGAATGACTTGCTGCTTAATAATCTTCATTTCAACTAAGGCTTAGAGAGGCTAGCAGGCTGTCTATATACATGGAACCGAGCCTTGTCATAGAAACAGTAGACTCGTACTACAGGTTGACGATGGATGTCTTTGGACGTGCATTAATGGCCAAAGCTAGGTCTGTTCCCATACATGATCCTCCAACAAGACACAGATCCTGCTAATAAACACTATGTGGATAGGTCTGTAGTGCCACGCACAAAACAGGGAGATTATGACTTTAAGGGAAAGCGGTTAACCCATGTGAAACATCCTCAAGTGTCTACAGACGTTACTACAAAAAAGTATGTGGATAACAAGGTGCATGAGTTATATAACAAAGTGCCTCAGCTTACTGTGGATGGCTATACAGCTAATCATCACCGCATTATTCACGTGGAAGACCCACAAGAAGATGATGATGTCTGCACCAAATGCTACCTCACCTACAAAATGAAAAGCCTTTATAAATTTATTCCATCTATATTTTTAGTGTATCTGACAAATGAAAAACCTGTGAATGATATGAACCATTTACCGCTATTCCATGACCAGCACCTGACCTATGTGCTTGCTTCGGGTTTAAACCACTATCGATTACACTATGAGGGAACCATTCACATGAAATACGCGATGCCTGATGAAAACCATTTACATGTAGAGATAAACGGTCATAGGATGTTGGTCCATAACCATGAAATGGTCAATGCAGGTCACGAATTATCCTTTCACCTCATGTTGACATGGTATGAAAAGCAAGCTGGAAAAACCATAAACGATTTCCCGCTTTATGTGGAATTGGAATATACAGCCATGAAATAACAATCTGACGTTATGACTTAAACTTTCTTGTGAAAGGTTGTTGGTCATTATCATGGTGAAACAAAGATATGTGGTAAGAAAGAATAAAAATACTAAAAATAAGACCCTCTCATTGGCCCTCGCGAAAGAAAAAAATAATGTGTTGACCATAAGGAAAGCTCTTCGAGCGGCACAGAGACATGTTATTCCAAAACGTCAGCGACAGGGTTCAAAACAAGGGCGAGTGATTCCCGTCCCCAAACGAGCTGGATTTTTACCTGCATTATTCGCCGGTCTAGCTGCTCTGGGTTCATTTTTGGGCGGTGCCAGTGCGGTGGCGAAAACTATTAAAGCCGCGCAGCAGGGCAAGCAACAACTAAAAGAAAGTCAGCGACACAATGAAACGATGGAAGCTATTGCTATGGGGGCTAGAAATGCTAATTTGAAGCCAGCCTTTTATCAACAAGGATTTGGAATTCACCATTTCGAAATAAAATAAAAACATCTTTAACCTCAGCCATAGCAAGACATGCCCTGACTCATCAACAAGTGGAACGCTATGCTAAACAACTAAAGCTTTCTCATTTTCGAGGTGTGTTTATGCGAAGCCAATTACCCCCACGACCCTGGAAACAGGAATGTGCTGTTGTCAATTTGGATGATCACCGAGGACCAGGAACACATTATGTAGTTTATGTCAAAGAGGGATCCAACGTATGGTACTTAGACAGTTTTGGGAACTTGCCCCCGCCCATGGAATTAGTGACCTATTTTGGAAACAGGATCAAGGTATATTATAATGTGAAACGTGAGCAAACATTTAACAGCCAACAGTGTGGACGTTTGTGTTTAATTTTTTTATATAAGACGCAGCATAAGCAAAAACGTCAACGGAAAGTAAGACGTTTACACTGCATGGACGCGGACCTGAAGTCAGCCTAGACTTTTACCCGCCTATGGAATTGAGTGAAAGACCTTATGGTTTAGGACTTGTTTCATTTGGAACGTACAATCGAATATACAACATACGTGAAAATGTGAACAACAAGTTTTACTATGATGATTGTGAGCTCACCCTGAACTCTGGTGGATATACGATAGATTACATTTATGAACACATTTATGTGGTGTTGATCAATGAATATGGTTTAAAGTCATTTCTCGATGGAACGCAGAAGTTAGAACTTGTAGGAAATACCAACACTCATCGCTGCAGTATTTTTTCTACATTCAAAATTGACTTTAAAACACACCCCGATTCCATTGGTCCATTACTAGGATTTAAACCACGCGTGTTGGAGCCCAACAAGAAACATGAATCAGACCATGAAGTGAAATTCATTGAGGACCATCACGTGTCGGTGACGTGTAATATTATTAGTCAAGTGTACACCAATCAAGAACCATCACATTCGCTTTATGACTTTATTGTAACATCGCCCAATGGCTATATTATTCGTGAAAACCCTCCAGTGGTGCTTTTTCATTCTGTGGCTGTCGATGGTATTAGTAATATAACATTAAGACTGATCAATAGAGATCAACAACTCATTGATCTAGATTCTACCACACCAGTGACTTACAAGTTGGTGCTAAAGCCACTATGAAGTTTGTGTATAAAGCAACAACACCGTCTAGGAATGGTGTTAGTTGTTTGCCACGTGAATACACGTTAACATCTAAGGACAAGCAGATTTTACAGCATTTGGGTTACCACGTCAACCCCCATGATGAATTCTATCCTAGAGGTAGCGAACCACATCGAGGAGCAACCAGGAGTGGTAAGAATTGATCTCCATTCCTATCAAGCTCAAACACCTGGACTCAATAACAATGATTAAATTCAATTTGTTATCAACAACCAAGATATTTACACCCTACCGCATGAAAGTGTCATTCAGATTGAAGGTCGGCTCACCAAAGCCGATGGCTCTACACCTATCACATCCAAGTTAGCCAACCATGCTTTTGCCTTTCTGTTTTCTGAGGTGCGGTATGTCATTAACGATATCGTAGTGGATAGCACTCGAAATGTGGGTATTTCCAGTGTCATGAAACTATATCCCTCTTATATTGAGGAAGAAGGTAAAACACTTTGCATGGCGGGTTGGTGCCCTGTCTCGACCAATGACTGGATGGTACACACGGATGGCACCTTTACTGGATTTTTACCTCTTAAACTGATTTTAGGCTTTGCCGAAGATCACCAGCGAATTGTGGTGAATGCAAGGCAAGTGCTTTATTTGGTGAGAGACAGGAGTGATAATAATGCACTCAAGGGAGCCGACAATGCCCCCATAGATTCAAAAATTCAACTACAACGCTTGCTATGGAAAGTGCCTCATGTGACCCTTGATGATAGCAAAAAACTGGACATACTCAAAATGGTAAAGATAGATATGCCTCTACCCATGGAATTTAGAAGCTGGGCACTCCATGATTACCCGCTATTGCCCACCACCAACACACACAGTTGGTCTGTAAAAACAGCCCGCTATACAGAGAGACTTCTCTACATGATCGTGGGTTTTCAAACAAATCGCAAGTATCAACAAACCAAAGATGCCACGCAATTTGATCACCTGCAATTAAGAAATGCACGTCTTTTGCTCAACGGTGCTGTGTTTCCCTATGAAGGACTGGATTTAGATTTTTCAAAAAATAAATTTGGCCCCCTGTACGACTTGTTTTCTAAATTTCGATGGGCGTATTATCAAAAAGAGAATTGCCCCATGTTGTCACCCCAAGACAAGGGCGCCACTGATTGTCTTTGACTGTTCCTACTTGAAAGAGTCTGTCAAGCCATCCAATATTGACATTCGACTAGATTTTGAAACGCATGATAGTGTTACAGCCAATACAACGGCCTACTGTTTGATCATTCATCACAAACAAGTCAACTATTATCCACTGTCCAACCAAGTGACAAGTATATAAATAACAGGTCAACCTACGTCAAGCCGCTCAGTCATGTCTTGCTTTAAAGCATCAAGTGAAGTCACATCCATGAATTTAAACTCGGAGGAACAACGTCTCAAGACCTTTGCGACGTGGCCGGTGCCTTTCATAAACCCTCAAGCCTTGGAGGCCGCTGGATTCTATTATTTAAAAACAAGAGATGAAGTGAAATATGCCTTTTGTCCCATCATCATAGATCAATGGCAAGAAAGTGATGAACCCATGAAAGAACATCAGCGCTGGTCACCCGCCTGCCCCTACCTGTGCAGACCAGCGAAAATCTTTTAGTGGTAGATATTGACTCATAGCCCAACCATATTGGTTATTTGCATCGAGGTAGACAATATACTTTGACTCTTCGCAAGGGTTGTAGCTGGGCATGTATTTATTGTTTGCTTTAGAATATCGCCCACTACATTGGCTTAATCCACCTCGAATTGAAGATTTTATAAAATTAATCATGTCTATATCATTCATCAATTCTAAATTTACTTTTTTTTCAACATTGAACTAAAACTTAACCCAGGAGCAGTAAAATACTGACAAGGATGAAGGTCGTAAGTTTTCATACAAACATTGCGGAAATTTTCAAAACCATCTGCTAATAACAGCACATCTGTCTTCAAATATATGTCTGAAAACTCACCTAAAGTTTGAATGTCAAACTGTGCCCATACACGTTGTGCATGTAAATATTCATGATCACTGATATGACTTGTGTTTAAGGAACTGTAAAATGCATCTTTTGGTGGCAAAGAACACTCCTCAAGACGTTCCACACAGTTAATATATTCATAAGGGAATATACCCTTTTGACGAATCAAATTAAAATCATCTTCTTTAGGAAAGACACGTTGAATTTCACGAAATTGGTCTGATTTTAAATTACTAGCAAGCTTATCAAGACTACTTGGCATAAAACGGAATGAATCTAAAAATCGCAGTTTTTTTTAGTGTTAGTTTTACGTATTTTGTGAACGATATGTATTGTTCCTTATTATTTGTAATCACATCAATTTTCACATCTGAAGCTCCAAATTCTGAAACGATAAAGTGGTTATCGTATTTGCTACCGTTATGTAGAATGACTGGAATGAATTTATTTACTGTATACTTTAAATTACATTCTTGGTGAGTAGCACCACGATATTTCCCTGTCAAATGGTCATGATCGCGAACCCTATCTGTGTATAAACATTCACCACATATAAAACAATTAGTTTCAGTTTCAAAACCCATTTGCTGTGATGATGTTAGTGGCTCCATTGGAATGATAGTATTTAAAATAGAGGATATACGGATGGCATCTTTTTCAAGTCTTTCCATAAAAACTTGAGGTGCATCTGGTCCCCTATAGAGCTCAAACTTATTTAAAGAGTCATCGTAACTACATTTAATATAATATGCAAAGCTAAAAGGTTCATGAATGTGAGTAGTGTTGGTAAAAGGTTTGGTTGGATTCGAAGAACATGTATTAAATGGTTTTAGCAAAGCCTCAAAGTCAGCATATATAACAAATGGTACTCGGAGCTGCTTCTCAAAGTCCTTAAATTTCAGAATGTTATTTTTAGGAGTCGGTAATACTGTGCACATATGATTACAACCCCATTTTTGATGTAGAGTTAGTTGATCCTCTTTTCTAAAATATAACAAACAGCCATCACACAACCACTTTTCCCATCACGTTTTGTTATCTGACTGCCAACAAGTCTACTAAAATGTTTTATCCAACAATAGTGGGCATTTTCACCTATAGTTATGTATAACAAATTAACATGAGCATCTTTTTTTCCTGCGTATAATATATAGGACCTACTATACTCTTGTTTTCAATTCCATACACATTAATACTTACATTGTTCAGCTCTTCAAAACGTTTAATGTCTTTTATCTCCATAGGAAATTCCATTTCTTTTAAATCTAACACTGAGGAATAGTGAGGATAAGATGACGTTCTATTCTCATGCATCACTGCTGGATGGAGAGCTGAGGTTACAGCTCACGCAAAACATGCATGGTCACTATTCATAACGTTTACACAAGCATTCTTACGTTTGATCCATACTGGCAAATCAGTGTATGATGATGCTCGAAGGGGGTTATATTTATTCATGTTAGTTTCTAAATAAAGTACTTCGACTAACGCCCAGCCTGACTCCCTTTCCTGGAACTCTTCACTCTTCACAATGATAACACTTGAAATATTTTGGTATATATCACTGATATTAGTTGATTCACTAACAATTATGTTTTTTGTATTAAAAGATTTGATATCCATAATTTCACCTTCACTCCCAGTTTTTACAAATAGTCCAAAGAGTTCAAAATTCATTTTGAATGATTTATGCTCTACTAAAACATTTTCTACCAAGCCAAACACACTAGGTTGAACATTTCTTAAAAATGATTCAATACTTTGAGTTTTTTCTTTACTATGAAGTCTGTAACTAGCAATTCGACTTTTAAAACGCACTTCCAATTTGTTGAATATTCGCAGAATTTCTTTCATGGCAAGCGTTATTTTTATGATGAATACTGCGCAAATGTCCCTGAATCAATGAAGAAGGTATATCAATATTGCATACATTACAATGTGTTATTGGAGGTTCACCATTCTTCTTTCTTTTTGTTGCACAAGTATTTTTATAATCTTGAGAACGTTTACGCTTTTGAGCATCACATTTGTTTAAAGGTTCCGTGCTAGTTGATGGTTTTACAGTTTTTAATTCTTGATGTTCTCCATGCACTTCAACCATGTGAGATTGATATCGTTTTACAGCAGAAAAACCAAGATCACAAACTGAACACGTAGATGGTGCTGAACTAACATGTATTAAATTTACATGACGTGCAAGATTATCTTGTCTGTTAAATGTGGTAGTACAATAACTGCACACAAACATTTTAAGATTATGTTTTGTACTTGCATGATGTTGAAGGCTGTCAGGTCTTGAAAACTGCTTTTTACAATCACTACACTTGAACATGATGATTATCAATCACTTTCCAAATTACCTATAAAAGAAAGAAATCATAAATATTAATAAAAATAAAACAATGTAAAAGAAAAATATATTAATTAAATTACAGCCAATGGTCATAGTAGAGTATTTTAATTAAACGTCTGTGGACTCTCAGTAAGTCTAATTTCAAGTAGTTCCAACTTTGGTTAATAGATATCATTGTCACTGACACCTAGTGGTGAACGTTAGAACTTGATAGAGCGTTAATCAAATCTAGCCTACAAACCTAGCTTTACACAATTGTCAAGTAGTTCCAAGTTTGATTAACAGATATGTCACTAACACTGTCACCTAGCGGTGAACATTCGGAGCTGAGCGTTAATCAAATCTAACCTACAAATTTAACTTTACACCATTATTGCGTAGTTCCAACTTTAGTTAGTAAATATGGTACTGTTGCTGGCACTTAACAGTGAACCTTGAAACTTGATAGAGCGTTATTCAAATCTAACCTACAAATTTAGCTTCACACCATTGTTGAGTAGTTCCAACTTTAGTTACCAGGTATTATTGTCACTGACATCAAGTAGTGAACGTTGGAACTTAATAAAGCGTTAATGAAATCTAACCTACAAATTTAGCTTCACACCATTGTCG
Organism: Meconema thalassinum; assembly: GCA_946902985.2. NCBI lineage: Eukaryota > Metazoa > Arthropoda > Insecta > Orthoptera > Tettigoniidae > Meconema > Meconema thalassinum. The sequence continues at coordinate 592,799,665 of OX336389.2, read as the reverse complement.
AGTAGTTCCAACTTAAGTTACCAGGTACCATGACACCTAGTAGTGAACTTGCAACTTGATAAAGCGTTAATCAAATCTAACCTACAAATTCAGCTTCACATAATTGATGAGTAGTTCCAACATTGGCTAACAAATATTATTGTCACTGACACCTAGCAGCGAACGTTGGAACTTAACAGAGTGTTAATCAAATCTAACCTACAAATTAAGCTTCACACATCATAGTCAAGTAGTTCCAACTTTAACTATCAAATAAACTATTGTCATTGACATCTAGCTGTGAACATTGGAAAATGTCGCTCTAGCTGTTTAAAAGTTATTAGAGGGGGTACTTACCTTTAATAATTTATCAACTGCTGAACTAGGTACAGGACTCTTGCTAACCTACAGGTACGTCAATTATCTGTAAACAAATAAATCAATCAATAAATACATTCCAATCAATAACTTGAACATCGATTAGTAATAAAAGACTACAATCCATTAATAATAAGTACTTACCTTGCAAAATAATTTAATGATTTTCCACCAAAAAGGGCTTTTTTTTTTTTGCAACTGTTGAGCAGTAATAGAGCACTGTTCACTTGTAGCGAGTAATAAAGACAGACAGTAGGGAAATATATGACACCTCCCTTATATAGGCTTACATTACTCGTGTCAGCAGTTTTTTGCTGATCATTGCAATTCCTTTCGTGTACACCTGCCAGTCCAAAGTGCACTAGGAACACCTGTGCGGTATCAGATTACTGCTGGCTTTGCATGATCATCACCCATTGTCTTCATGAACATTAGGAACACCTGTGCGGTATCAGATTACTGCTGACTTTGCATGATCATCACCCATTGTCTTGATGAACACCTGCGGTTTTAAATTACTGCAGTGTCTGTCATAGCAACAGAACTGTGCGCTCTCCACCATGGCAGCAATGTGACACAGGAAATAACAAGTTGGCTTACTGCACGTACAATCTCCTCAGTTTTAACATCTTAAAAACGTGCATTATTCTCTTTCAACTACAAATGACACATCCATCCACCAAGTTAGATCCCTTGACCTGTCCTCAAATTGCATGTGCCCCGTGTAGTAGAGTGTGTTCATTAACCCTAGCACTAGAACATATTCATCCACCAAGTTTTGCACTTACCCCTTGACATGTCCTCTATCTACCAAGTTTTACACTTATACAAACCAAAACAGGATGTGACATGTTAACGTACATGTGGTTTTCACAAGGGAGGCGGTAATAATGGCATCTCGAACGTGTTCACATGTATTTCGTCACTCTCCTTTCATATCCTTATGAGATTGTAGTAGTGAGGGCTGGCGAACAACGTCAGCTCAACACACTGCTTTATACATAAATGTTGTTAGGCCCTTTGACATAATTTGGATAAATTTCATGGGCCAGTCCATAGGAACCAGGCCAAAGGGACCGGTCCAAAGGGATCAGTCAAAATATGATGATGATAATTGTTGTTTTAAAGGGCCTAATATCTAGGTTATCGGCCCAGGGATCAGTCAAAAGGACCTGTCAACAAGGACTCGTCCACATGGACCTGTCAACAATGACCCATCCACAGGGGCCTATCAACAGGGACCCGTCAAAAAGGGTCCATCAAAAATGACCCCCTGTCAAAAAGGGCCCGTCCAAGGGGGGGGGGTAGTCAATAGGGACCAGTCTAAAGGGACAAATCAACAGAGATCAATCAAAAGGGACCAATCAACAGGGATCAATCAAAAGGGGCTATCACCTCAAGACCTGACATATCCCTCTTTGATTATTGGTTTGCCGTTCGACAAGCGTCGCTTGGAATACTTTTTGATCACCCCTCGTGGGTTGGGTTAGGTTAGGTTACACTACAGCTGTCATCTTTAAAAAGCCCGCCCTCTTACAAAAGCTATAAGTGGGCATGCGTAAAAACAAAAAACAAGCATGTTAATTCATATTGACTTTCCACCGCACACATGTCTCTTGTGTGGAACAATGTTTCATTCCATATTGGTATTCAACCTCCCACATGTCGCACTTGGAAAGCGAGATTCTCTAAAAAAAACACCCCCTATTAGGGGTAGGTTTTATTTTTGGGGTTGAAATTTGTTGTCCATTGGAAAGGGAGTGTCAGCCCGAGTTCAACAACACCTCATTCGTTAAAATCCGACCATGCGTTGGAGAGATATCGCGCCGCCGCCATCTTGTGAGGTGGAGGTGGGTGCGGAACTGTCCAAAAACCACTACTTACGTGTTTTCAATCTACGATGCATTTTGTAAGAATTTTCGATCTAAATTGCATTTTGCGAGTGTTTTCAACCTCAATTGCATTTTGTAACGATTGACAATCTAAATTGCTCTTTAGTAAGTCTTTCAATATAGGGGATGGAACTTTTGTGAGTATTTTGAATTTCAATCGCATTTTGTAAGTAGTTTCAACCTTAACAGCTTTTTGCAAGTATTTTCAATCTAAATTTCATTTTGTATGGTGGGCATTTTGCAAGTATTTTGATTCTCAATTGCATGTTGTGGGTATTTTGAATCCAAATTACTTTTTGTAAGTATTTTCAATCTAAATTGCATTTTGTAAGTATTGTCAATCCAAATGAGTAGTTTGAATCTTCCATCATTTTGTTAGCATTTTCAATTCCAATTGCATTTTGTAAGCATTTTGAATTTCAATTGCTCTTTGTGAGTATTTTGCATCTGAAATGGGCGTTTTTCAATCTGAATTGCATTGTGTATTTTCAATTTCAATTGCATTTTGTAAGTATTTCGACTCAACATTGCATTTTGTAGTCTACTATATTGAACCTAACCTACATATCGTGCGTATTTTTCAATCTATTCCTTTTGTGAGTATTTTCTTTCTAAATTCCCTTTTGTAAATATTGCCGCTCTCCATTTAGTGAGTAGTTTCAATCTTAGTTCCTATTTGTAAGTATTTTCCGTCTCACTTAATTTTCGTTCTGGTTTACATTTCATTGTCATTTTCGCTATCACCCAGACCATTAGGGGCCGATAACCTAGATGTTAGGCCCCTTGAAACAACAATCATCCTCATCATCATCATCATAAAATCAGTTGATATAAATTGCAAGGAGTATTTTTTCTTTTTATGATGAGCTGAAGGTTTTCTACATGCAAATCAGTATTTAAGCAATCATGTGGTTGAGACAGTCACTATCCGTAAAATCAGTGAGATTATTTATTGGAATAGTAATTTGTTGATAAAATCAGATGCTTCATAATATATTTGACAACATAATTGATTAGTGATAAATTTGATCCCAATCTAATAACAGTGTGATGCGTGATATGGACACATTTGGACATTTATTTAGTGTATAAGACTCTGTTTTCTTTAGAGTGAAGTGTCATTCGTCAAGTATAGATAGTAGGAATCTCAGGGCAAGAGACTCCATTTTTAGCTGCCCTCGAGATTTCGGCAGGAGTGCCATGACATTTATTTCTCATAAAAGTGGAAGGTTTTTATGATTTTTTTTTGTCATTTTTCATCCTTCTTGTATTCAAGCGGGGATCTCGAATTCAGTTCGCACCATTAGCCCATACCCAGTTTTCCCTGAGATTCTTTGAGTCTCGTGCTCAACTGTTTTCGAGATTCTCGCATATATGGGCGTTAGTCTCCGGACTAACAGGCACAATAAATATATATATTTGTTATTAAGTGTACCGTAATTCATAAACATCGTATACTAATTAAGCCTAAGTGAACAGGATCTGAGGATGAACGCTGGACATTCAAAACATGTCATCCAATTAAGTACCGCATTTTGTACATAAAAGCGTGTTTGTTTGTAATAATATCTCGTTTCTTTCAGGTTAGAGTATGTAAATACCGTACTCGTTTCCCGCCTAATGTTATTAGACACAATTTAATAAAACAATAAATTAATGGAAATATATTTATTTGTTTATAAAGTGCATTTATACAAATAAACAAGACGATAGCCCATGCCAGAACTGTGTCGCGTCAAGCCCGCATACCAATTAAAGCCGGTGGTTTATACTCATGTTAGACTTCTCGAATTCTTGCATGGGTCCGCTAGTTTTTATAACCTCACGAGTTTGGCTGTGAAGAGATTTGCCACGAAGTTTTGATTGAATAGGTGTCATTTCGCTCACCCCACTATACACAACACGCACACAAGGAACTGCAAGTAACTATGGCAACAGTCTACCATTTCATTTATTCGTCATCGGCAGAGCACACACAGGACAATGACACAGCCTAGCTTTCCGCACAACTGGGGCTGACTGGCCAAAATCGGTGTATAATATAACTGTATATAATATGCCGCAATAAATAATACAATAAAATCCAGGTTCTCTTTATGCTCCGACAACGAACTTGTTTGTGCCTGGAGACCTCCTGGTGTGCACCTCAATCCGGCGTTTTCTGTGGGTCGTCACACTGCCCCCACTGCTGGGGGGAGGATGTTGGGGTGGACATCACCTAAGACAGCTGGTCACCCCTTGTAGTGCTACGAAGGTCAATTACAGCACAGCGATATGTGCGGGATATCCTTCTGCCTCATGCATATCTGCCAACATTTACGGTTCTCCCGTAAAATTTACGGTTGAACTATTTTTTGCACCGAGTTCTTATCTTTCAATTTCACGCTAGACGAGCCTCTGCAGGCCACCGACAGATGGTGTGTGGCCGGCAAATCTTCGATATATCACTCTGATTTGTATTTGGTCAAACGGTCTTCGGTCGTGAATACGGCGCTCCCTGATAATTGCTTCTGAATTACCGTACACTCATATAGTTTGCTCTGTATGGTGACTATTTTATTTTTAGTTGTGATCGAAATGATTTACTGAAGATAAATATCCAACCAGCTGGCGGGACTCCAGACTACCAGCGGAGCACGTGCTCTTAGCATCTCCTATCAGCTGCTACTGCTAAACTTGCTTTAATACTCAAGCTCTCTAGGCAACCAGCCAAAGTCGGTGGAATAAACTTTACTAGACTTATTTATAATTTAATGAGGAAATTAAATATGTAATTCATCGACTGTGGTATCCCTTGGACATGGTACAGATCTCTCGAATCAACACTATAGAATCCCGGAGAGCAGTCGTGGATGAATGATATGCCTCACTGTTACCTTGACAGTGCTGCAGTTGCAGCAGGAATGTCTGTCTTCGGGACAGATGTCCTCGCTGTTCTGCCCCTTAAAACCTCAATAACTAACTAAAGTCTGTCTTCCACTTTAGAGAAGATCCCACATAGGTATTGTGTACACCATGGTGTGTTTTGATTCTATTTAATTTGGTCAAGATCCCTCTAGGCTGTTAAAACCCAGGTCTCCTTTCTTTGATGCATGTAATTCACAACACTCTGGGGCCACAAATTGTTTCCATTCATCAATGTCTCGGGAATGTGGGGAGCGTGATGGCGCAGTGGCTTAGCTGCTCGTCTTTCACCCGGACGGCCGGGGTTCGAATCCCGGTGACAGCGGGGTGGAATTTTCACCTGATAAATCACGTGGCGTCAGGAAGGGCATCCGGCCTTAAATCCCCGGCCAAAACCAAAATGAGCCTGGTTGGCTCCGGCGACTCCCAATTAATTGGGAAAAGCCGAAGAAAGTTATGTCTCGGGAATGTAGAAGTTGATAGCCACTAGATTCTGCATCGTACAGATGGGTGGATGTCTCGAGCAAAGCCATCTGAAATGTAGATGATCATCGTCTTCTTGAAATGCCAATCGTTGGTATTTTACAATCTTTGTGTACTCTCTCAGCAAAGTGTTGCATCCGCATAGGTGAGGTGGAGGAATATGACTTAGTTCTGACAAGGGGAGGGTAGACTACGATGTATGGATCCCCGATTCGAACCATCTTTAGTACACGTGTAGGGCATGACTAGGCGCATCCCAGGTGCAAGTAGTAAGGTGCGCTTCTCAGCCGATTCCGAGAAATTAATTATTAATTATTCGTAATTGCTGTAGCGCGTTCATGTGCGCTGTATGTTAACATGAAGCCAAGGAGCGCATGGTTCAGCGGTAAGAGCCCTGCTTCGTAAGCGTGGGATCACTGGTTCGAATCTCACCGGTGAGCCTCCTTTTTTTTAAACCTAGGCAATTCGTACAACTGTAGGTGTCGTGAATAATGTTCATTTTGCAGTCAATTGTAATAACGTGTTCTGTGAGCGGGAAAAGGGATTCTGAAATCATCGTATGGGGGTGAACGTTTGTGACATAACATAATGTACAGTCGGGGCATTGCAAATACATTGGTATTATACTTGGTCAGGTGTACTCTCTATTGTTTTACACGCTCATAATACATAACAATTCCAAGACTCTCTTTTTTTTTCACTGCCTACTTGATATTTCTTCTCTCGCACTGCCTTTTTGTTACTCGGTTCTCGCACTGCCTTCTTGATACTCTGCTGCTACAGTTGGAAAGTGTTCGGAACTGGCGAGGTCACCTGCACAAAAACTAACGATAACTGTGGGCAGGAGGATAAACGGTTCACCCAGGAAACGTTGAAAGCCGCATTCGTTCCTTGGCTCTTCAACATCATAAGATTGGGAATAATTGTGCGATGTCGGATATTACACGTTATAGTGATGTGCCGGTGCCTACGAAGGCCGATGGAAGTGGACCGCATTCAAATTCCGCGACGAGGATGTAATCTCCTGTACGATTTATTCCCACTCCCCTTTCCCGCTCACAGAACATGTTATTACAACTGACTGCAAAATGAACATTATTCACGACACCTACTGTTGTACGAATTGCCTATGTTTACAAAAAAAAGACCTCACCGGTGGGATTCGATCCAGTGATCCCACGCTTACGAAGCAGGGCTCTTACCGCTGCACCATGCGCTCCTTGGCTTCATGTTAACATACAGCGCACATGAACGCGCTACAGCAATTACGAATAATTAATAATTAATTTCTCGGAATCGGCTGAGAAGCGCATCTTACTACTTGCACCTGGTATACGCCTAGTCATGCCCTACACGTGTACTAAAGATGGTTCGAATCGGTGACCCATACATCGTATCCTCCCCTTGTGAGAGCCATTGAGTTGGAGTTGACTGGATTACTCCCAAGATCAAGTTCATGATGTTAAACTGTACATCCATTCTCTTGACGTGAAAGCTGTATATCCAAGCTGGGCACAGTATTCAGCAACAGAGTAGACTAGGGCAACAGTATTGGTGCTGGCATCCTAAGTTGTAGCCTATCACTAAGCTTGCTGAGGACGTTGAACTTTTGAAGGGTGGCAAAACTTCACGGCGCTCCTAGGTGTACAATGTCAGCTCTTACAAGATCTCTCATATCACATTTAATGATTACAGGTACAAGACAAAATTAATCAATTCTCAGCCATAGATCTCTCAATACAGTTTTGGTTTCTCTGCATCGAAATTGGAGAGTAGATTGCTTAAAGGCTCCAGCTCAAAGGCTCAGGTAGCTTAGACCATACGACGATAATAATAATAATAATAATTTCTGGCCACCTCATGGCACAGTGGCTAGCATTCTTGGCTTTCACCCCTGAGGGCTGGTACGAGCCTTCTGAGGCAGAAATGAGAAGTGGTGAGTTCATTTTCTATCTCAGCCATCTCAGAAGTGGTACTCCGTGTTTTTCCACTTCTACTCCAGGCATATGCTGGGATGGTGCCTGACTTATGGCCACAGCCGCCTCCTTCCCAATCCTCGCACCGATTACACATATACAGAATAATAAAACCAACACAGTAACACAGGTTATTTAGCAAAAATTACACACACCCGAGTACACAGAGCTTAAGGACCATGATGTTGCAAAGCTGAATGTTGCAATGTTGAATCAACAATAATAATTATTTCTACATATTATTCCTCTTTACGGGGCCAGGGACAAGGTGACGTGAGTCTCTATGTGGCAATGATTTTCATGGCTTGATGCCCTTCCTGACGCCATCCTCATCGCAGGGCTTGATGGTAAACGAAATGACAGGAGGGCAAGGTGTTGGAAGAATGCGGCCGAGGCCTATTGGGAGGTACCTTCCTGGAAAACCATTTCAAGGTGGTTGACGGTGGGGTTTCAGTCCTATGGCCTTGCACAGTAATGCATATACCCACTCCGGTCAATAATAATAATATTTGTAGTTTTAATATATTGTTGTTATTTTGAACTATTTGAATTTGAATATTTCATTAAAAGTATTTTATATTGTATTTTAAAGTACTACGGTATTTTGTTTTGTATTTTCAGGTATTTTATGGATACTAGCGGACACATGCGAAAACCCTCGCATGTGTATAAACCACCCGCCTGGCTTTACTGTTATGCGGGCTTCTATAAATATGTTTATTTGTTTAAACGCACTTTTTAGACAAATTGTCGATATTTATGAAATCAGAGAGCAATTCATCACTGCCGCTGGGTTGTGTGCGCCCCATGTGTTCAGACTATCCGCCCGGCTCTAGTGTTATGCGGCTGTACGCGACACAGTTCTGCCAGGGGCTATCGTCTTGTTTATTTGTTTAAAAGCACTTTGTAAACAAATAAATATATTTTCGTTGACTTCAAGAAATGTAAGATTTTCCTGTACTATTGAGATGATTTGGAAGATTTTGGTACAAACCCCACCTAACTCCCTCTGGTTTAGGAGCCTGAGTTTTGTGAAACATACACCTTAGCGTTTTATGGGGGAAAAAAGAGGTACGGTAAGTCTTTAGATTCAGACTGATCCTACTTTTGAGAGGTCGGAACTGAAAAAAAAAAGCGAGTCAAGAGATACGGTAGTAGGCAGTGGTTTAGTTGGACCGGAACTGGCTGGAACGCCGTTCCGGAAAATATCTTCCCGCTTTAGAATGACGTAACAATTTTACATTCAGTAAGAAAATCGTTTATAATCTATACATAGCGCTGAAACGTCACGGGTGTACTCTAGCGGACTAATATCGAACCTTACGGTTTTATGTTCATAAAATACGGTCGTTTTTACACTCCTGGGCGTTTTTTCTGGTTCTCTAAGGTTGGCTACACTTCTATTGGTTACGGAGAGCGGGAAGTGAACACAACAACTTTCTTCCGCTCGTTATATTTGTGTGAATCCAAGTTTTATTTTATGTTTTGCTCGATGTGTTGCTGTGAAGCCGATATTACGGAATCTCTCTGCAGTTAATGAACATCAGTAGCCCCGTAGTACCTTTCAAGTTTTCCAGTGACTGTGAAAGTGAGTTGTGAGTCACAACTTGTGACAATGAGTTTACTTATGTGGCTGGGTTCAAAAAAACGTGCTGTGGATGAAGATGAAAAATCAAAGAATACTAAAAAGGTGTGTGATGGCTCAAGTAAAAACGAAACTGAATGGAGTTCCGAGAACATTAGTTTCATTAAAGACGTGAGTATAGAGATAGACCCTGGGTTAAATGTTGCTGAAACGTGTGATGCAGATTCAAGGGAGAATCTAGGTTATGGCTCTACACCTTCTACCATCGACTGTGAAATTCAAGGACCCACCTACCGAAAACAAGATTTTCCAGACTGTTGGAACGAGTCTCAGTACCGTTATTTTTTGTCAGAGAACGAGTGGTTATTTGCAGGAAATAAAAATGTAGGCTGCAATATATGTAAAGAGGAAAGTAAATTAGGATTAGGAGTTTCTAAGGGGGCAGGACTTAAGCTAATGAAAGTATGGGTAGAATGCAAGGTTCATCCCAACGGAAATAATATTAATCAACAACAAACAAGCCTTAGGGAAAAAATATTTGAGCACAAAAATTCAGAATCTCACAAAAAAGCTGTTACAAAAATCAGAATCCCGTAAAAAGATATTTGAAAGTTGCTTGGACACTATGAATGTCAAACACCTAGAAACCACCGTTGGAGTATTTCCAACAGCATACTCAATTGCGAAAAGAAGTAGACCCTCCGTAGACCTACAGGCTTATGTTGAACTTCAACAATTAAATGGTTTAGATGTGGGACGAGTTCTTCATACAAATTTTAGTTGTGCTAATATTATTGAACACATTTCACAGGAAATGAGAAATAAAATAGCAAAATCTATAACAGAAAATCAGAGGAAAATCAGTATTATGATTGACGAATCAACAACAGTTAGTGTAAAATCTGTGTTAGTATTATGTTTGTGATGTGCTCTTTCATATAACTCTGAAGTTGTTTCCTTTTTCTGGGACTTGATAGAACTTAATCAACTACAGCAGATGTTATTACTCGAGAGATATTGAATAATCTTTCTTCATATGGGATGAATGAAAACTTTCTGGCAGAACATTTTGTTGGTCTAGCATGTGATGGGGCCTCTGTAATGTTAGGTAGAAAAAATGGAGTTGGAGCACATCTTTTAAAGTTAGTTCCGGATATAGTGTAACAGTTTGGCTAGCCCACACTGTTGGGAGATAAATGTAACTGTTTACCTTTGCCTAAGCTATGTTGTTTTAATGGGGTGCCAAGACCTCAATGCAATGTTGAAATCTAAATTTGTATTTATCAACGTCTAGCTCTGGCAGAACACCTTCAAGACACTATTCACTCAGATCGTGGTATGATTTGATCATTAACCCAACAAACAATTGTATCAGGAGAAGGAATTGGTCTATATCTAATGCTACCTACTGAAAGCAAAGATTGCATTGTAAAAGAAATGAATTTATTATATAAAACCAGTATAGCAAAATTAATAATAATAATAAGTACAAAATTTAAATTGGAGCGTTGTGATTTGAATATTACCGATAGAAAATTACGTGAAAACGGAGTCTGATAAATTGATTTTACTCTTATTTCCAAGCTATGAAGTTACTGAAATATGAAATGTAAAACAAAGAAAAATGAGAGATTGCGTATTTCTGCGTCATTTGCGCTTACCATTGGAAATTGCCAAGGCATTTCCCTCGTACTTGCTGATGCTGTGAGCTTCCCACAGTCTCCTGGACGTCGTCATCTCCGTCGGAATTTGATGATATTCTGGTAGCTTAGATAATTCTATGGTCCGTACCTCGGACCCAAACACTCGTACAACCGCACTGGTTAAGTTTTGCAAAAGTTAGTCTTCAACTCCACTGAACATCGGAGCGACACGCACTTGCAACCGTACTCCGCAAGTTCTACACAGATAGTCCGTTCCACGGAACATCGGAGCGTCCCCCGCGTATAACCATACTCCGCAAGTATTTCACAGATAGTCCACGTTTCACGGCGCGTCGAACGATATATCCACACGTTGGCTCCCCCACCATGGTACCGTCTTCCAGCTTACGTTGTCTCCCCTGATTGGCTGAGCACGCCGCTAGTTCCCCTCCTCTGCCTCATTACACTCGGCGCGCGAGAGGGATAAGTCGATTTCCGTCCCAACAATTCGCCTTTTCTAGACCTTGCGACCCAGCCTTGCGTAATACTTCTCGACAGGAATCAGCTTGTATTCGAATTCCCAGTGAGTCACGTCTCTCGATATACCCTAACTGACGAAAACTCCGTAAAATTCCGTAATCAGATAATTTTCTATGATATCGTCGTTCGTAATAATTTGCTGGATAGCGTTTTCTAAGACATAGAAAACCTATCTGAATGCTAATAATTTTTATAAAATGCTCCGAAAATACCTTAATAATAATTATAATAAATTAATAATAATAATAAATTACCATGAAAAATTCTCTTGGCTGAACAATTTGCCGCGTAAATAAATATAGAATGGCTTCCTACTGACTTATGCCAGTTGCATAAAACCCCTCGAAAAACACGTTACAATAGTAATCTGGCACTGTTTAAACCATCGCTTGGAATTGGCCGTTTCTGATACAAGGAATGAAGTTACAGGTGTTAACCATTTCCATTCTTTCTTTGACAAATAGTATTCTTTATACAGCAGGTCTCCCAAAAATCAAAGGGAACTCAACATTTGTGCTGCTTCACTGGAACAAAGAGTTAAGAAGATTGGGAAAATATTTACAATAAGATGGGTAGTTTCAAGCCAGAGAACTGTAAAAGCTGTCTGGGAAAACTACAGTGCTCTTGTAAAACATTTTAGTGAGGCCAAAAATGACCACCAGAGAGACTCAAAAGAAAGGGCAAAATTCCAAGGTCTAGAAAATATCTTAACTTGTGTAGAATTTCTAGAAAATATTGCAATTATGTATGATGCTCTTGTTGAGTTACCTGATTTGTCATTAGAGTTACAGAAAAGAGAGACAAGTCTGACAGAGGCTCAAAATGCAATCAAGCGCACTATAAAAGTGTTTGAATCTATGTGTAACTCAGCTTCTGGAGAATACTACAGAACAGTTCTTAAATCAGCAGAAAACAAAAAGTTTAGAAACATAGGATTACATGATTCTAAAAAAGTTGTAAAAATTGACAGAAAGCAGTTTTTCAGAAGTCTTGTGAACAATTTAAATAACAGGCTTGTGGAAAATGTGTCCACATCATCTCATCTTGGTTCCAGCTCTAGTCAGCAGAGACATGAGAGAATGGCAAAAGTTATCAGTGATTCAAAGGTACTATACAAAAATAATTGGCCATCCACTTCTACTTTGGATATCTGCTATGGTGATGAGAGTGTCGGGAACCTTTGTGACTTTTTCCACATGTCAGACAAGAGGAGGTACATTAATGCTTTTAGAAAGTATGTCGAGACCAAGGAAATTCCAGTGGAGCTGAGGCCTTTAATCAAGACTGTACAGACCATTCCCATCTCTTCAGCAGATGCTGAAAGAGCTTTCAGTACCATGAATGAGATCCACACCGAAAAGAGAAGTAGGCTGCTGGTTGAAAGATCAAGCGGACTTATTTTCATAAGCAGCGTAGGACCTCCTGTGCATTTATTTAACCCACAACCATATTTCAAGTCATGGCTACGAAAGGGGAGACGTTCAGCTGATGAAACAACTTGTTGGAAACACGAGGCCGCTGATTTTGACACCCAATACGAGTCCATTTGGAAATTGCTGAATTAATAAGGTGAGTTCCTGTAAATATTTTTTTCCAACTAAATCACTGGTAGTAGGTAATCTGTGGGTATGAGCATTCAAAGTACTGCTGCAAGGAAAAAAAAAAACAGGGAAGTCAAGCGCACAGAGGAAAGTAATATACTTCCACTTTTCCGTCCTTCACTCTAGGTCTCCTGCCGAAATGTTGATGATGATAATTGTTGTTTCAAGGGGTCTAACATCTAAGTCATCGGCCCCTAATGGTTTGGGTGATAGTGAAAGATGAGATGAGAATGAAAACTAGAACTAATACTAAGTACAAACTTACAAAATAGCAGAAGAAAGAGAAATGAAATGCCCTCAGCCCTCGAAGAATGAGGGTAAAGGGATTTGGAAGGAAGGAGAGCCATGAACGGCAGATAGGAAAGGGGATAGAGGAGAGAGTCCACACCAAAATCAGTGGAAAAAGGGGAAGAACGGACCCAGCTCAGGAATCCCTCGAGATCGCCAACTCCCGAACTCACCAGCTGTGAGCACCTGAGGGTGTAGCAATATCCAGGGTGCACCAGAAATGGTGGGGCTACATACACCCTGCCTCCTTGAGGGCCTTGTGCAGAAGGCAGGAGATAACATGAAAAGAAAAAGAAGGCTGACCCCTCGAAGAATGAGGGTATCAGGAAAGATGAGACAAGGGCCAATTAAGGCGGGAAAGGAATAGACTACCTAGGCCTCGGATACCTTAATACCGTCGGGGTCGGAAGAGAACAAGAGTTGACCACGAGAAGTCGACAGTAAGGAAGACGGAGAGGAGCCTGGCACAAATAAGTGGAAGCAATGCCGCACTCAGCTGGGGTCCCGTGGTCGCCAACCCATGTCCCACTAAATGTGTCCCTGGGGGGTCGTGCCGATTTCCGGGCCGAAGTATAAAGATTTACAAAGCCTGATGAAGTTCTGCCGTCCTGGTGCTGTCAAGTTCTTCAGTCAGCTGTCCCACGACTAAATGTAGGTGCTGCGAGTACTATCGCTTCGTGGATGTCGTGGATTACTTCATTCTGGGGACACACTAGATGACCAAACTTCTGATTCCATGTTTCCTGAACCGAAGATGATTTTTCTGCAGGACTAAAATGATTGTATATGCTGATATATTGATGTCATAAGATTTTAAACATTACACTTGCCTTTTCTCAAGTTTTATAAAAATTGACTTAAGTATCAGTGGACATTAAAAGTATTTAACTTAAAACTCATAAAGACAATCTGGGTAATGGAAAGGAGTTTCAAACACACTATTGCTTTGAACTTAATTTTTTTGAAGCAGCAATTGCGTATGTATTTCAGTCATTGAAAAACTCAGGAGCCATGAAGTGCAACTTTTTGTGCTACATCATGATATTTGTGGCTAGGACTAATACCCTAGTCAATGGTGGTGGATTTGTATTTTAATTTGTGTGTTATCATTTGCTCCGGGTTCGATTCCCAGCTCAGCCAAGATATTTTATTCTGGTCTGAGTGCTGGAACACGGGGTACACTCAGACTCACCAGGCAAAACTAAGAAATGATGGGTTCCGTTCCCACCTTAGCCATCCTGGAAGCGGCTTTCCTTGGTTTTTAACTTCTATTCCAGGTAAATGCCAGGATGGTTCCTAACTTAAGGCCATGACTACATCCTTCCCAATACTCACCAGAATTATACACACACACTACTACAGACACACAATGACACATGTTATCAGACAAATTCTTACACACACACACACCCAAGTACACGGAGCTAAATAACCACTATGTCCAAGCTCATAAACGAAATTACAACCTCTGTGTTACCATTACATTATCGAAATGATTTTTTATTTCTTTTTCAGCCATGGAACGCGATCATATAGACAATGACAAGGATCTGAGTGACTTGGCTGAAGAAATCCAAGAATTGATCGAGAGAATGACTGAATATTCTGTTGACATTGACAGAAAAGCAAATTACTACCGTGACTGCTCATCATAACCTTTAAAAGTGTGTTTATATGTGCTATATAGTGAGATCAGCAAGTGACGTTGAATGTACTGTTAAGTTACAAAGACTAGAAGCAAGTAGTCAACATGTGCCAAAAAGTTGCATCAAATAGATGCTGTTAATCTTTTACTGATTCTAATATAACTTTAATTTAACATATTGTATTTTTAAGTTCCACAAGATACTGTACGTATACAAAGTGACATTGCCTGTTCTCTATGTTCTTCTCGTAAGTCTGTTTTTTATTCTTGTACAAATATTTGCAGAAGTAAAGTATTTTTGCTTATTTGATTAAAAAAACTAACTTTTTGCATTAAAAAGTATATGTAATGAAGAAATAAATTACCTAATTCAAACTTGTGCCTCTCCCCTTAAGTCCACTAAAATGTTCCTGTAAAGCAGCCATGCACAACTTGTCTCTCAGGAAGCTGATTTCACATGTTCCGTACAAATTTAGTATACCAGCAATACAGATTTGCTGCGAAAAGCTGGATAAGCCTGTTTGCACAGGGACGTGCTCGTGATTAAGCCCCGAAGGTGAGCAATCAATCCTTAGGTACAGTACAGTAATGCAAAATAATGTGTTATTTGCAAAATTTTGCCACTTTTTCAATTTCTCATTTCATTATTGTTATGAATTTTAACTGTTGTACATACAAACACGCCACCATTTTGATAATGAGAACCTTCCCTACATGCACAAGAGCAATGCCGAATGTACCTGTAAATTGGGTGGAAAGAGAAGCATTGCTGTGCTTATTAATGCTGATTTTCTGTGTCTGTTTAAATACTCAGTGGAACATAAAGACAGTAGGGATAGTGAGAAACACACCAACCAACTTAGAACAGTCATAAATGGCTTCTTGAGGTGAGTCAGTATTGAAATTATTGAAACATTGTGGTACATGCTTGTGCAGATTACATGCACTCACTCACATTGTAACACCTATTAGAGTCCATTGTTCATTCTCTGCAACATCGTGATATCTACTCCTAGAGATTTTAATGTTCACTGGCCTGTTGAGCATTCATTGTAACCTCATACTGAAAACTATACTGGCAGTGCCAATCTCACCTCCAGGCTGTGCAATGTCTCAAGTGTCCTGAGCAGAAGACAATCCAGTAACTTTGCCCGGTTTTCTTGAAAGCAGTGAAACTGTAGGTAGGATTCAGGATGTATAAAAAATAACAGCCACCCTATGATGGCATTTGTGGTAGCTTGTTTTGCAAAGTGTTCCATGAGTTAACATTTCCTTTGTGACCCATATGATAACCAGCCGTGGTGGTCGAGAGCGCTAACTTGTGCCTTGCTGGCATTGGGAGAGCGTGGGATCGAATCCCGCCTCAGCCGTCCTAAAAATGGTTTTCGTGGTGTTCCATTTTCACCACTAGGCAAATGTCGGGACAGTTCCTTTGAATAGGTCCACAGCTGATTTCCTTCCAAAATCCCTTCCCTGAAAATAATATAAATGGCCGTTGGCTACATTAATAATATTATTATACAGGGCGCCGGGGAATGTTCTCCGCAGTGCCTACAAGCTGCTGCGGGAGATAGCGTCATCAGTTACGTTGGCTACACGGCTGTCGCTTGTATCAAAACAAACAAAACAGTAAACTTTATACTAACCACAGCCATTCATAACATACTGTTGCACTCTTCCAATAATCTAACTATACACACTGACGATTTCGACAGCCCACATACCACACATGTGGCAGCTGCACGTAGCCACAGCGGAGAAAATTTCCTGGCGCCCTGTAACGACTTCAATGGATTACGTTCAAATTTAGTTAGTGGCTTATATTATTTTGAAAATAATCCCAAGGATATAAATTTGAGGCAGTGAGAGAATATTTAAATACAGGATACAGTCTAGAACAGGTGTGTCCAACCCACGGCCCTCTATACCATCGCATGCGGCCCGCAGTGATATTTGCTCTATAACATTGTGGTCGGCCCGCAGTGATATTTGTAAGTTAGAATATTATTTATGAAATAAGTAATTCTATTTGGAATAAGATAAACTGGAAAGAGCAAGACATTTTCCGTTCACAAGACATGTGTTAATGAAAGTTAATCTTACTCAAAACATGGAGAAATACATCCGTTTTAAGAAATACCCAGCCCAGATTTTTATTAATGATCCTACCGGCCGCGCATCGCTTTGAAGTCTCCGTGCATTGTTGACCGCAAGGTAACGTTGCTACTTTCAAAGGCGAGTGTGTGACAGATGTTTTATTGTCGTTACATTGTAGAACTTTCAAGTTCGTTTACAGTTTGCAGTTGTTCCCTCACATTGTATTGTCAGTGCAAGTGAGAGGTTTGGAGAATATAATTAATTCTGTGATTTTTATGTGCTAGTGAGAGGATTGAAAAATGAAAATCCACAGCCTGCTTCCAGTCTCCGACCGGGTCAGGAATGGAATGAATGAAGCCCCCATCTAGCGGCGGGGATATGAAATGTGCCGGCTGCCGAGGCCCGATGCACTCCTCTGGGGCAATGATTAAATGAATGACAAATGAAATGATAGTGGAGAGTGTTGCTGGAATGAAATTTTGACAGGGAAAACCGGAGTACCCGGAGAAAAACCTGTCTGCCTCCGTTTTGTCCAGCACAGATCTCACATAGAGTGACCGGGATTTGAACCACAGATCCAGCGGTAAGAGGCCGGCGTGCTGCCGCCTAAGCAACGGAGGCTTGGAGAATTGAGAGGATTGGAGAATATAATTAATTCTGTGATTTTTTAAAAGTGGTAATTATGGCTTCTAAGTGTAACAGCAAGAAAAGAAATTTTTCAGACAAAGATAGATCATTTCAAATAAAGTGGGAAAATCAGTACTATTTTACTGAAGTAAACAAGAAAGCAGTGTGTTTAATTTGCAGTGAAACAGTTTCAGTGAGGACTAGAACATAAAGCGACATTACCACACCAAATATGCACCTTCATTTGATAAATTTGAGGGTCAATTTCGTAAAGACAAGATATCTGAACTTAAAATTAAACTTTCGTGACAGCATTTATTCATTAATAATGTGTCACTTCAAATTGAATCTCTGGTAAAAGCGAGTTACGCAGTAGCAATATTATTGCAAAACATCTAAACCATCTTCAGATGGCGAGTTTGTTAAAGAATGTATTGAGTGTGTTGCTGATATTTTTGACCTAAAAAAAAGCGCAGTTTGCAAAATTAAGCCTGTCGCGACAGACTGTAGCATGCCGTATTGACGAATTAACGTCCAATATAGAGATAACATTGAATTACCGAGCCACACATTTCCAGTTCTCTTCTCTGGCACTAAATGAGAGTAGTGATTCTAGCAATACTGCCCAATTAGCAATATTCTAAAGGGGAGTTGGTAAAGATTTCAATATTAAAGACGAATTAGCTGCTTTGTCCCTCTTAAAGGCACCACTAAAGCCAATGATTTAATGGGGGGGGTGTCACTAAAACCTTGAACTGGCTTGTCTTGAAATATACAAATCTATCTGATGTAACAGCAGACGGAGCTCCTGCATTTGCAAGAAGACGAGAAGGGTTAGTTAAATTACTGCAAGCAGAGGAAGCTAAAGTAGGAAACATTTCTGTAATGCAATATCGCTGCTTAATGCACCAAGAAATCCTTTGTGCTAAATCCCTAACTTTAGATAGTGTTTTGAAAGTCATTGTAAAAGTAGTGAACTTCAGTCGTTCACATGGTTTGCGACATAGAACATTTCTTACAAAATCTCTATTTAGAATCTGAGGATATTGTTTATTATACTGAAATAAGATGGCTGAGCCGTGGCAAAATGTTGCAACGAGTGTTTGACCAAAAACCGAAATACAAAAATTTATGGGAGAAAAGGGCAAACCTATTGTTGAATTTAAAGACTCATAATGGATGTGTGATTTTGCTTTTCTGGTAGATATAACAACACAACAACGAACTTAATTCATCTCTCCAAGGTAAGGACCGATTGATCACTACTATGTTTGATCATGTGAAGGCCTTGGAAAAAAAATACGTCTTTGGGAATCACAAATAGAAAAAACAACTTCTTTGTGCATTTCGCAGCCCTTCAAAGCTGTAATAATCAAAATTCTCAAAAGTATGCAGAAATCATATCAGAATTAAGAAACGAATTCCGCGTTAGATTTCAAGACTTCAAGGAGAATATGTTTTCTTCCCCTTCCTCCATTAACATAGACGAGGTTCCCGAGGATCTGCAAATGGAGTGCATTGATTTTCAATGTGCGTCAGACCTAAAGAATAAGTTTAACAATGTACCCTTACTACAATTCTATCGCGACTACTTTCCCAGAGAAAAATATCCGGGCATTAATAGACATGCACTTCGTTTTACATCACTTTTCGGTAGCACATACATAATTATGCGAACAAGTGTTCTCCAGGATGAAACATGTGAAATGCGCAACGAAAACGCGAATCACCGACAGTCATCTGGAGAGTTCACTTAAGAGTTGCTACAACATCAATCAAACCAGATATCGGATGTCTTGTTCGTGAGAAGCAGTGTCGCATTGACAGGTAAAATATTAATTCTACTATGTTAATATAACATTTATATATATTTAATTTTAAAAATAACCTCAATAACTATGTATTAAGATGGCGGCTATGGCTAGTAATGTTTGTTCTTCGTGCGGGAAAAAAAAGTGTAAAATAGCGAGTAATTCGTTAGTTGTGAAGGGGATTGTGGGCGTAATTTCTAAAAGGATTGCACAAGACTATCTAAGAAGGTTTACGAGTCTGTAAGAAGTGATCCGCAAAAGGTGTGAAAATGCAATCACGACGATTGTCACCCACCACTCAAGTTCAGTGAATGTGACTTGGTGAAGGAGGTTACAGAAAAGATAGATTAGATTAGATTTTTATTTATCCATTTGATCAATTACATGTATACAATACATTTTTGATATAGGTCACGTCAGAAATTGCATCTATAAAATAAAACAACTTACAGATATATATTACTAATACTATAACTATTTATAACTTATGATAACAGATCTTAAGAGATACAATCTTATTGGACAACTATTTACACCTTACTCTATTATCACAATATGAAAACATAATTCTATACATACAATTACTTACAGCTAGGTATTACAATTAAAATAGAAAAGTAAAATATAATTATAGATTTCATCGCTCCTATATGCTAAGATATTCAACTACAGAGTAAAAACAATGGCACTGTAGATAAGCTTTCAACATTCTTTCAAAGGTGTTTATTTTTTGAGCAAATTTTATATACTGGGGTAGTTTATTGTATAATTTAACTCCTGTGTGAAAAGTTCCTTTTTGATATATGCTCGTGTGTGTGAAATATGAATGTTTTGATTTTGTCTTGTGTTATGTCTATGAACATCATTGTTTTAAGAAAAACGTCTTTATTCCTTAAATTCTTTTTTTAACATAATACTTTCAAAGATATGAATGCAGGGCAGTGGGAGAATGTTTAAATCTTTAAACAGAGGTCTACATGATTCTCTAGTGTTAACATTTGCCATAATTCTAATCGCCCTCTTTTGTATCCTAAACGTGCTTAGTACATCTGGTGACATACCCCAAGATATGACCCCGTATCTTAAGTATGAAAAAGCCTCCGTGGCTTAGGTGGCAGCACGCCGGCCTCTCACCGCTGGTTCCGTGGTTCAAATCCCGGTCACTCCATGTGAGATCTGTGCTGGACAAAATGGAGGCAGTAGGTTTTCTCCGGGTACTCCGGTTTTCCCTGTCAAAATTTCATTCCAGCAACACTGTCCACTATCATTTCATTTGTCATTCATTTAATCATTGCCCCAGAGAAGTGCGTCAGGCCTCTGCAGCCGGCAGTGTTCATCTCCTCGTAGCTAGATGGGGCTTCATGCATTCCATTCCGGACCCGGTCGGAGTCTGGAAGCAGGCTGTGGATTTTCATCTTCATCTTAAGTATGAATGGAAATAAGCAAAATAAGTATTTCTTAATGAGTGCATGCTAGTGCAAATTTTCAAAATACGTAACGCAAAGCACATCGAGTCCAGTTTAGTAATCAGATATTGTATATGTTTATTCCATTTCAACTCATTGTATCGTTTCTTCTGGGGAGAGTGTGGAAAAACCACAAGTCCCACCTTTGAGCTAATTGTAATGTTTACTCTGGCTAAGATCCGTTGAATTAATGGGCGCCAAGACCTCAACACTAAGTTGAAATATAAATTTATATTCATCAACGCCTAGCTCGGGAAGAACACCTTTAAGAATCTTCACACTCAGACCGTGGCATGATTTGATCATTAACCCAACTAACAATTATCTATTAGGTTTATATCTAATGCTACCTACTGAAAGCAAAGATTGCATAGTATAGAAATGAATTTATTATATAAAAAAACAAGTACCGGTAGTGGCAATTTTAATAATAATAATAATTTAAAAATGGAGCGTGACGATTTGAATTTTACCACAGCCTAGCTTTCCGCACAACTGGGACTGACTGGCCAAAATCGGTGTATAATATAACTGTATATGGTATGCCGCAATAAATAATACAATAAAATCCAGGTTCTCTTTATGCTCCGACAACGAACTTGTTTGTGCCTGGAGACCTCCTGGTGTGCACCTCAATCCGGCGTTTTCTGTGGGTCGTCACACTGCCCCCACTGCTGGGGGGAGGATCTTGGGGTGGGCATCACCTAAGACAGCTGGTCACCCCTTGTAGTGCTACGAAGGTCAATTACAGCACAGCGATATGTGCGGGATATCCTTCGGCCTCATGCATATCTGCCAACATTTACGGTTCTCCCGTAAAATTTACGGTTGAAATATTTTTTGTACCGAGTTCTTATCTTTCAATTTCACGCTAGACGAGCCTCTGCAGGCCACCGACAGATGGTGTGTGGCCGGCACATCTTAGATATATCACTCTGATTTGTATTTGGTCAAACGGTCTTCGGTCGTGAATACGGCGCTCCCTGATAATTGCTTCTGAATTACCGTATACTCATATAGTTTGCTCTGTATGGTGACTATTTTATTTTTAGTTGTGGTCGAAATGATGTACTGAAGATAAATATCCAACCAGCTGGCGGGACTCCAGACTACCAGCGGAGCACGTGCTCTTAGCATCTCCTATCAGCTGCTACTGCTAAACATGCTTTAATACTCAAGCTCTCTAGGCCACCAGCCATAGTCGGTGGTATAAACTTTATTAGACTTATTTATAATTTAATGAGGAAATTAAATATGTAATTCATCGACTGTGGTATCCCTTGGACATGTACAGATCTCTCGAATCAACACTATAGAATTCCGGAGAGCAGTCGTGAATGAATGATATGCCTCACTGTTACCTTGACAGTGCTGCAGTTGCAGCAGGAATGTCTGTCTTCGGGACAGATGTCCTCGCTGTTCTGCCCCTTAAAACCTCAATAACTAACTAAAGTATGTCTTCCACTTTAGAGAAGATCCCACATAGGTATGGTGTACACCATGGTGTGCTTTGATTCTATTTAATTTGGTCAAGATCCCTCTAGGCTGTTAAAATCCAGGTCGCCTTTCTTTGATGCATGTAAGTCACAACACTCTGGGGCCACAAACTGTTTCCATTCATCTATGTCTCGGGAATGTGGGGAGCGTGATGGCGCAGTGGCTTAGCTGCTCGTCTTTCACCCGGACGGCCGGGGTTCGAATCCCGGTGACAGCGGGGTGGAATTTTCACCTGATAAATCACGTGGCGTCAGGAAGGGCATCCGGCCTCAAATCCCCGGCCAAAACCAAAATGAGCCTGGTTGGCTCCGGCGACTCCCAATTAATTGGGAAAAGCCAAAGAAAGTTATGTCTCGGGAATGTAGAAGTTGATAGCCACTAGATTCTGCATCGTACAGATGGGTGGGTGTCTCGAGCAAAGCCATCTGAAATGTAGAAGATCATCGTCTTCTTGAAATGTCAATCGTTGGTATTTTACAATCTTTGTGTACTCTCTCAGCAAAGTGTTGCATCCGCATAGGTGAGGTGGAGGAATATGACTTAGTTCTGACAAGGGGAGGGTACGATGTATGGCTCATCGATTCGAACCATCTTTAGTACACGTGTAGGGCATGACTAGGCGCATCCCAGGTGCAAGTAGTAAGGTGCGCTTCTCAGCCGATTCCGAGAAATTAATTATTAATTATTCGTAATTGCTGAAGCGCGTTCATGTGCGCTGTATGTTAACATGAAGCCAAGGAGCGCATGGTTCAGCGGTAAGAGCCCTGCTTCGTAAGCGTGGGATCACTGGTTCGAATCTCACCGGTGAGCCACCTTTTTTTTTAAACCTAGGCAATTCGTACAACTGTAGGTGTCGTGAATAATGTTCATTTTGCAGTCAATTGTAATAACGTGTTCTGTGAGCGGGAAAAGGGATTCTGAAATCATCGTATGGGGGTGAACGTTTGTGACATTACATAATGTACAGTCGGGGCATTGCAAATACATTGGTATTATACATGGTCAGGTGTACTCTCTATTGTTTTACACACTCATAATGAAACGTTTTCCTTTGCTCCACGTTGAGCGTACAATTGTAATGTTTTCTATTGCCCTCACTGTTGCGTGACAAGTGAAACGTTTTTATTAGCCCTACCTTGCACTTTGAAATATTTACTCTGACTAAGATATGTTGTATTAATGGGCGCCAAGACCTCAACGCATTGTTGAAATCTAAATTTATATTTAACAACACCTAGCTTTGGTAGAACACCTTAAGAATCTTTTCACTCAGATAGTGGTATGATTTGATCATTAACCCAACTAACAATTGTATCAGGAGAAGGAATTTGGTCCATATCTAATGCTACCTACTGAAAGCAAAGATTGCATGGTTAAAAGAAATGAATTTATTATATATAAAAAACCAAGTATGGGAAAATTAATAATAATAATATATTTTAAATTTAAATTGGAGCGTTGCGATTCGAATATTACCGCTAGAGAATTACGTGAAAACGGAGTCGGATGAATTACTGATTTTACTCTTATTCCCAAGCTATGAAGTTACTGAAATACTGAATATGAAACAAAGAGACGAGAGATTACGTAGTTCTGAGTCATTCGCGCATACCATTGGAAATTGCCGTAGCATTTCCCTCGTACTGGATGTTGAAGAGAGCTTCCCACAGCCTCCTGGACGTCGTCATCTTCTTCGTTAGTTGAAGATATACTTGTAGATATAATTTATGGTCCGATCACATCGGAACCAAACACACGTGCAACCACACTGGTCAAGTTTTACAAAGATTATCGCCTTGCCTCCACGGCGCGCAAACCATATATGCACTCGTCGCATCCCCTCTCTGGTGCCGTCTTCTTCTCGTCCGCTCTCCACTGATTGTCTGAGCCACCACGCGCTACTCCCCACCTCCGGGTCAACGCACTCGGCTCGATGATGATGTCGATTACCGGTCCAGGCCATTTCGCCTTTTCTTGAAGCAGCAACCCCGCTTGCGTCACACTTCTCGACAAGATTAAGCCTGTAGCCGAATTCCCAGTGACTCATCTCTCTCACAATACCCTAACTGACAAAACTCCGTAAAATTCCGTAATCATATAATTTTCCACGATAATGTTGTTCGTAATAATTCGCTTGATAGTGTTTTCTATAACATTGAAAACCTATCTGTATACATTTACTCTGATAAAAAATGCTCCAAAAATACCTTAATAATAATAATAATAATAAGATAATAATAATAAGTTACATGAAAACTTCTCTTGGCTGAACAATTTGCCGCGTAAATAAATATAGAATGACTTCCTACTGACCTATGTCAGTGGCGTAAAATGCCCACGAAAAACACGTTACATTTCGCCTCGGATCATCGGATGATTTACCGTGACGACGGTCCATCATGCGATTATCCCAGACACGTTAATAAATCCCCATCCAAAATACATATTACATAAAATAAATCACCCTAAATTACATATATCTACACTCATAATTTTCTTTACGCACTTTGCGTCAAAGTTTGTCGTCATATTGGATTGCACTGTGCAACCAGTCCAATGTTTTTCATTTAGATCAATGTTCCACGGATATTTCCGCCTCTCAAATATCTCTATGTGGGAAAAATAGACATAAATAATGTGTGAGCACTATGTATATTTGATGTCACATCACACGCATCAAATGTGTTCTGATATTTATATATCACCATAGAACTTCCTAATTTCACTGGAGGTCGCTTCCTTATGGTGAAACTTAATCTCACTGAGCACACGATCACACTATTGTGGCAGCGCATCTTGACCATAATATTTAATCTCTCTGTATATGAGGCAAAATTAATATTGACTTGTGAAAAAAAAAACCAGTAAATGCGCATTACATATAACACCAAATATTTCTGTGCCGTAATCGCCCTGTCTTCTTAAGTTCCCGTAGACCATATTCTACTTAATACTAGTTCTCAACTCAGACCAGTTCTCCTCACACAAATAATACATTTGTACTAATTACCTTAAATTACACACTTACAACTCTTACATGGCGAGGCCGTAAACAGAAATCACGTGTGCTGTTATGTATGAGTTTCATGAAGGACTGTCTCGCCTTCTGGTGGCCCATCTTTTGTCTCGTGGACGCCTTAAGCAAAAATACCCTGTTCAAGCGCTCACCCATCTCTAGGAGACAAATGGGAATTCACCAGCACTACCAAATTCTGGCCTTGGTGTATCGAGACATTTTAGTGCTCAAGAACATCCGACAATCCCGTCATATTTCCCTGTACCTTAAAAACTCTCAATTACTTACATACTACCCCCCTGTGTGACTTCTGATACGCCTGCCTGGAAGACCAGATCTTCCCCGCACCAAATACCACACTTACTCATTTGATAGGCTGGCTCGCCAGCTAAACACACTTACTTTATGACACATACTTTCGTAGACTATGTATATTATACGTCCCGTATAAACTGTTTCCCTTACTATCCTCCAGCACATATGCTGTTTTGCCAATACGTTTGGAAACTATAAATGGGCCCTCGTAGAGATAAAAAGAACTTGGACATGACTTTCTCTAGCTTATTTGACTGTTTCGGCACTCTAAGTAAGACTCTGTCTCCCGGCTCGAATAGGTCAAATTTAGTTTCTTTTTGTTGGCGAATTCTCTTTTGTGCTGACTGAGATAAATTTTGTTTCGACAACTGGACAATGTATTCCATCCCTGGTTGCTTTCCCTCATTTAAACCCAACACTCTCGCTAGTTCATTTGGTGGTCTCTTTCCGAAGTGAACTTCGTATGGCGTCAATTTCGTGCTCTCATGCTGGACAGAATTCAGCCAAGTCTCGACATTGGGAAGTTGTCCAACCCAGGCCGTATGCTTGTCTTGCACTAGAGTCCGAAAAAGACGAGCCACTTCCCTTAATGGACGCTCTGCAGAATTACCCTGAGGGTACCTTACAGAGGAATGAACGTGTGAAATACCAGCTTCCAGCATACTGGTTCTCCATTTCTTTGCAGTTAACTGTGGTCCACTGTCATATAGTATCCTGAGAGGAAGGCCATACTCAAGTACATACTTATTAATGATCAGACGGCTACACGCTAGTCCCGTGGCTTTCCTTAGCAGATATAGCTTGACATACTTACAAAAAGCGTCAATAACTATAAAAATGTACTCGTAGCCGTACCGTCCTTTAACGATCGGGCCAAATAAATCCACACACAGTAGTTCGCCGGGACTACTGGTGAGAACTGCAGATCTCTCCCCCACTAAATATTTAACTGGATATTTGCTCCTTTGACAGGTGTCACACTTAGCTAAAATCCTCCTAACATCCTTTCCCATTTTACTCCAAATAAAGTCACGACCAATTTCATAGAAGACCTTGGCAGCACCAAAGTGTCCTAATTCTCTATGAATGAACCAATTTAGCTCCTCCCGCAAAGTGGCAGGAACACATATTGCCCACCGATTATTCCTACATTCCCGTGCATGAAGCCCATCCTGCATCTTGTACGTGAACCGTCCTACTTTCACATACTCTTCTTCACCTATTTCCAACCTAGCCAGTGGCTCCCTTAACTTAACGTCATCACGTTGCTCCACTAGCATATTTCTCAGTGTCTGTAACGATGCCCTGTTGCTACTGTCCACACATGCACATAATAAAATACCGTCCTCTGCTTTAACCACAGGATAATCCCTACATAAATTTGTGTCCCTTGATAGCATGTCTGCAAGAATGTTATCTTTACCTTTAATATATTTTACTGTGAATTCGTATTCCTGCAGAGCAAGAATCCACCTACTAACTCTGTTAGAACTGAGTTTACAAGTCCTCATATACAGTAATGCATGGTGATCTGTATGGATCTCAAATTTCCCCCCTACTAAATACATTCTAAATTTCCCTAAACTGAAAACAATATCTAAAAGCTCTAATTCAGTAATCGTGTATCTTTTCTCTGCTGCTGTCAGTCCTCGCGAGGCTAAAGATACAATGCACAGATTACCCTCATCATCTTTCTGACATAACACTCCAGCAATGCCTATATGTGAAGCATCTGTCATAACCACATATTCCTTATCTTTCAAAGGATATTTCAGCACTACAGCTTTCTCAAAACCTTCCTTCAGCGCTCTAAAAGCCTGATCATGCTTGGACTCCCATCTCCACCGAGTCACACTTTAAAGCAATTCCCTGAATGGTTCTACCAACCCTGAGTATTTAAGAACGAACCTTCTGAAAAAGTTGCAGATTCCCAGGTATGTTTTTAACTGTTTAACATTCTGAGGCACCTCTGCGTTAAGTAGCCTATTAACCCTACTTTCCTCTGGTGTCACACCTCTACTCGACACTCTATGACCTAAAAATGTCACTTCTGACTGACAGAATGACGACTTAGACAGCTTCAAAGTGAACCCTGCCTGATCTAACTTCTGAAAAACTATATCTAAATGACGTAGATGCTCCTCAAAACTGCGTGAACTAATTACCATATCATCAATGTAAATGGTTACAAACTCTCCTGTGTCATCCCCTAATGCGATGTTTAAAGCCCTAATGAAAGCTGCTGAACTACTCTTTAACCCAAAAGGTGTTCTACAGAATTGATCATCATCATCATCTTGCACAGTTTCCAGCCACTGGCCGGGTCTGTTTGGAACACAAGCCTCTCCAACGTCTTCTGTCTTCCCACCATCTCTCAGCCTCCACCCTTGTCCAGTCTTCTCTCTTCTTCACGCTTTCTTCCACCCCCTTCAGCCACCTGTCTCTCGGTCTTCCCCTCGGTCTCTTTCCTTCCCACTTCGTCTCATGTACTCTCCTGGGTATCCTCTTCTCCTCCATTCGTTTTACATGTCCATACCATCTAAGTCTAGATTTCTCTATACCATCCTGTAATGGTTCCTCCTTCATTAATTCTCTGGTCCTCTCATTTCTTATTCTGTCCATCGTTGTAGCTCCAATACTGCTTCTCAAGAACCTCATCTCACTGGCCTCTATTTTGCTCTTCTCCCTTCCTTTCATAACCCAGGTCTCCGAGGCATACGTCAGGATAGGGACATAGTACGTCCGATATATGATCTTTTTGCTGTTCTGAGGGACATCCTTGCTCCATAACATGCTTCTCACACTCCTCCGAAATGCTTCTGCCTGCCTCCCCCGCTCATTTATTTCTCTATCGTTTCTTCCATTATCTACAAAATTGATAAAGGTTATATTTATGACTAAAAGCTGTAAATGGTCTATCTTCGTACATAAGTGGCACTTGCCAAAAACTGGAACTCAAATCTACACAATTGAAATACTTCTTCCCCTCAAATGTTTGCATTAATTCCTCTATTGACATAGATTTCAGCTGATCTGAACTAATTCTACTGTTAACCAAACGAGCGTCTAAACAAATACGAACTGTGCCGTCAGCCTTGGGTACCGTGATCAAAGAATTAACATATGGACTGTTAGAGTGCTCAATAATCCCATCTTCAAGCATCTGGTTAATTTGTGCCTGAACTGCACTCTGATAAGCGAAAGGTACAGGATATTTATGTCCTGTGAATAATGACCTATCAATAACGTTCAATGAATGTGTATAGCAATTGGCCATACCAATGCGATCCTCAAAAACTCTCCTATTACACAATAACATATCATAGAGCCGAAAACATTGTTCCACCTCTATATTTCCCTGAAATACAGCATCACGTAACGAGTCCTCTAGACTACCGTTCGTAATCACACTGCCCACAAAACATGGAGAACCCCGCTCTACGGCTGGCGATATCTCATTTAAAGTACATATCACACCTACAACACTACTTCTCTGAATATGGCCATTGAACGCTACTTCTACTTCAGAATCTCCCCATTTAAATTTCAAACTCCCTACATCATAACATAAGTTACCAGACACTCTACTTAGCCACTCTGAACCCAAGATAACACTGAATACTAAATTTGGAATTACAAGACAAATCTGCTTCTCTACATGATTATTAATTTTAATGTCTACTAAAACCTGCTTAGAAATTACTTTAGACCTCTTCCCAACAGCTGTGATAACAAAAGTGCTTTTAATTGGCATCTCCTCAAAATTTACTCCAGTTCCTTTCATTTTATCATAAAATGCACTACTTATGCAACTCTTCATACAACCACTATCAATTAAAACATCTGTGTACGCCTCGGACACGTTAAATTTAACTATGGGGCTCTTACTAACCACCTCCTGAATAATACCTTCATCATTTAGTTCACGTAATAATTCATTTCTTACATTTAGGTCATAGGGTTCCTGTATAAGTGTATGGACAGGGCATGTTACAGACTGAGATTATGACCTTACATCGCAGCCTGGTTCGTGTTTAAAGCATTACTACCGCTTGGTGTAGTACTACTCACTACTGCACTGGTCAGGTTGTTCTGGGTTGTGTTAACGGTATCTCTCTGTCCGTTATTACCATTGGGCTGATTCCCTCCTTGACCCCTGTTCTGGTTATAATTATTATTGTTATTATACCTCCCTTGGTTACCCCTAAAATCATTATTTCGGCCTTGATTTCCCCTGAAATCATTATTTCTACCTTGGTAGTTCGTACCATACCCATTTCCTCTGTACTGGTTTTGCTGATTATTATTATTATTATTATTTTGGTTCCCCCTATTTTGAACGTTGGCCCCTTCGCCACTGTTCCCTTGAACTTCCTGATTCCTATTCTCATAAGGCCTGTTATTATTGTTACCCTGGTTCCTACCGAAATTCTCCTCGTAACCACCTCTTCCCAGAGCATCGAATGTACTCAATTAATTTTCCACTTGTGAAATAGATTTAACGTTTTGGATACAGGCAGCTTCTTTGATTCTATATGGAAAATGTCTTAGTAATAGCCTGACTACATCACCTTCCTCCTTCAAACCATCCAGATATTTACATGTCAATACCTGTCCTAAAAAGTACTCGGTCATAGTGTAGTTTCCTCTCGGGTTATATTTCCCACACACAATTCCCTCACGATGCTGAGACTGAATTACCTCATTCCAAAATTTCTCACAAAATTTAACGTTAAAATCTGAAATATTCTCGAAATTGTCTCTGTTGACAGCAAACCAGTTTCTTGTCTCCCCTACAAACGCTTGCTCTAAAATCTCAACTACCTGGCACCACTCAATACTACCATCTTCCAACCTCTCCCCGAATGTATTTTCTATTTTATTCATGAACTCCATTGGACAACCTTGCCGATTACTGAATTTGCCTAGTTCTATTTCCCTGTGTGTGCTATTCACATAAACTGTCCTACTCTGACTATTTTCCTGCCTAATTCTAGCTTTCAACTTCTGTTCTAATTCAGCAATTTTCTCCTCAGCTTTTCTTTCAATATTAGTTACAGTTAACCTAATGCTCCCTTCCGATGCTTCAACTTTACCACTTAATTTAGCTTGTTTCTCACTAATGTCATTAATGCTTTCCTTATTCCTCTCCCTTAAAGTATTAACTTCAGTAATTATTTCTGCATGTACTTTATCAATTCTTCCCCCCAGCTGTTCTTTAACCTCTTTAGTTGCTACCTGAATCTTATCAATTTCTCCCCCCAATTGCTTTTTGACCTGCTGTGTTTCATGTTGCACTAGTTCTTTTAAATTTTCAGCCTGTGTACTGATTCTAATTTCTAACTCCTCCTGTACTCTTCCTAATTTTCTGTCTACATCTGCAATAATCTCTTTAGCTTTTTCTTCCATCACCCCTCTGATTTCCCCTCTAATCAGTTCGAATTTCCTATCTAATTTTAGATTGTTCTCTTCAAATTTCTCTTTTACTTTATTGCTCACCTCCTTACTGTTTTGTTCAAGTTTAGCATTATTTTGTTCGAGTTTAGCATTTAAAGTTTCAGTACTCTCTCTATTTTCCCTACTATTTTGTTCAAGTTTAGCGTTTAAAGCTTCAGTACTCACTTTATTTTCCCTACTATTTTGTTCAAGATTAGCATTTAAAGCGTCTGTGCTAATTTTATTTTGTTGCATAAACTGAAGAAGCAAACTCTCTAACCCTGCTTGATTGTTTCGAATACCCCCCTCAGTATCGGGATTTACCTCCGACATACCTGTACTGCTTTCATTTCCAAGACTAGCCATACTGCTCGTATCTTCACTATCCAACTGGTGACCACTACGCAACTTCATCTCTTCCTCAACACTACCCATGCTGATACACACCGATAAATGAAAAACCCCCAAAATACAGGCACAGAAATATATACCCTTCTCCTTCCACAAATGTTATTAGGTTTTCGGTCTCACGATGGTAGCGACAAGTGAAACGTTTTCCTTTGCTCCACGTTGAGCGTACAATTGTAATGTTTTCTATTACCCTCACTGTTGCGTGACAAGTGAAACGTTTTTACTAGCCCTGCCTTGCACTTTGAAATATTTACTCTGACTAAGATATGTTGTACTAATGGGCGCCAAGACCTCAACGCATTGTTGAAATCTAAATTTATATTTAACAACACCTAGCTTTAGTAGAACACCTTCAAGAATCTTTTCACTCAGATCGTGGTATGATTTGATCATTAACCCAACTAACAATTGTATCAGGAGAAGGAATTTGGTCCATATCTAATGCTACCTACTGAAAGCAAAGATTGCATGGTTAAAAGAAATGAATTTATTATATATAAAAAACCAAGTATGGGAAAATTAATAATAATAATAATATATTTTAAATTTAAATTGGAGCGTTGCGATTCGAATATTACCGCTAGAGAATTACGTGAAAACGGAGTCGGATGAATTACTGATTTTACTCTTATTCCCAAGCTATGAAGTTACTGAAATACTGAATATGAAACAAAGAGACGAGAGATTACGTAGTTCTGAGTCATTCGCGCTTACCATTGGAAATTGCCGTAGCATTTCCCTCGTACTGGATGTTGAAGAGAGCTTCCCTCAGCCTCCTGGACGTCGTCATCTTCTTCGTTAGTTGAAGATATACTTGTAGATATGATAATTTATGGTCCGATCACATCGGAACCAAACACACGTGCAACCACACTGGTCAAGTTTTACAAAGATTATTGCCTTGCCTCCACGGCGCGCAAACCATATATGCACTCGTCGCATCCCCTCTCTGGTGCCGTCTTCTTCTCGCCCGCTCTCCACTGATTGTCTGAGCCACCACGCGCTACTCCCCACCTCCGGGTCAACGCACTCGGCTCGATGATGATGTCGATTACCGGTCCAGGCCATTTCGCCTTTTCTTGAAGCAGCAACCCCGCTTGCGTCACGCTTCTCGACAAGATTAAGCCTGTAGCCGAATTCCCAGTGACTCATCTCTCTCACAATACCCTAACTGACAAAACTCCGTAAAATTCCGTAATCATATAATTTTCCACGATAATGTTGTTCGTAATAATTCGCTTGATAGTGTTTTCTATAACATTGAAAACCTATCTGTATACTTTTACTCTGATAAAAATTGCTCCAAAAATACCTTAATAATAATAATAATAATAAGTTAATAATAATAATAAGTTACATGAAAACTTCTCTTGGCTGAACAATTTCCCGCGTAAATAAATATAGAATGGTTTCCTACTGACTTATGTCAGTGGCGTAAAATGCCCACGAAAAACACGTTACATTTCGCCTCGGATCATCGGATGATTTACCGTGACGACGGTCCATCATGCGATTATCCCAGACACGTTAATAAATCCCCATCCAAAATACATATTTCATAAAATAAATCACCCTAAATTACATATATCTACACTCATAATTTTCTTTACGCACTTTGCGTCAAAGTTTGTCGTCATATTGGATTGCAATGTGCAACCAGTCCAATGTTTTTCATTTAGATCAATGTTCCACGGATATTTCCGCCTCTCAAATATCTCTATGTGGGAAATAAAGACATAAATAATGTGTGAGCACTATGTATATTTGATGTCACATCACACGCATCAAAGGTGTTCTGATATTTATATATCACCATAGAACTTCCTAATTTCACTGGAGGTCGCTTCCTTATGGTGAAACTTAATCTCACTGAGCACACGATCACACTATTGTGGCAGCGCATCTTGACCATAATACTTAATCTCTCTGTATATGAGGCAAAATTAATATTGACTTGTGAAAAAAAAAACAGTAAATGCGCATTACATATAACACCAAATATTTCTGTGCCGTAATCGCCCTGTCTTCTTAAGTTCCCGTAGACCATATTCTACTTAATACTAGTTCTCAACTCAGACCAGTTCTCCTCACACAAATAATACATTTGTACTAATTACCTTAAATTACACACTTACAACTCTTACATGGCGAGGCCGTAAACAGAAATCACGTGTGCTGTTATGTATGAGTTTCATGAAGGACTGTCTCGCCTTCTGGTGGCCCATCTTTTGTCTCGTGGACGCCTTAAGCAAAAATACCCTGTTCAAGCGCTCACCCATCTCTAGGAGACAAATGGGAATTCACCAGCACTACCAAATTCTGGCCTTGGTGTATCGAGACATTTTAGTGCTCAAGAACATCCGACAATCCCGTCATATTTCCCTGTACCTTAAAAACTCTCAATTACTTACATACTACCCCCCTGTGTGACTTCTGATACGCCTGCCTGGAAGACCAGATCTTCCCCGCACCAAATACCACACTTACTCATTTGATAGGCTGGCTCGCCAGCTAAACACACTTACTTTATGACACATACTTTCGTAGACTATGTATATTATACGTCCCGTATAAACTGTTTCCCTTACTATCCTCCAGCACATATGCTGTTTTGCCAATACGTTTGGAAACTATAAATGGGCCCTCGTAGAGATAAAAAGAACTTGGACATGACTTTCTCTAGCTTATTTGACTGTTTCGGCACTCTAAGTAAGACTCTGTCTCCCGGCCCGAATAGGTCAAATTTAGTTTCTTTTTGTTGGCGAATTCTCTTTTGTGCTGACAGATAAATTCTGTTTCGCCAACTGGACAATGTATTCCATCCCTGGTTGCTTTCCCTCATTTAAACCCAACACCCTCGCTAGTTCATTTTGTGGTCTCTTTCCGAAGTGAACTTCGTATGGCGTCAATTTCGTGCTCTCATGCTGGACAGAATTCAGCCAAGTCTCGACATTGGGAAGTTGTCCAACCCAGGCCGTATGCTTGTCCTGCACTATAGTCCGAAAAAGACGAGCCACTTCCCTTAATGGATGCTCTGCAGAATTACCCTGAGGGTACCTTACAGAGGAATGAACGTGTGAAATACCAGCTTCCAGCATACTGGTTCTCCATTTCTTTGCAGTTAACTGTGGTCCACTGTCATATAGTATCCTGAGAGGAAGGCCATACTCAGGTACATACTTCTTAATGATCAGACGGCTACACGCTAGTCCCGTGGCTTTCCTTAGCAGATATAGCTTGACATACTTACAAAAAGCGTCAATAACTATAAAAATGTACTCGTAGCCGTACTGTCCTTTAACGATCGGGCCAAATAAATCCACTCACAGTAATTCGCCGGGACTACCGGTGAGAACAGCAGATCTCTCCCCCCACTAAATATTTAACTGGATATTTGCTCCTTTGACAGGTGTCACACTTAGCTAAAATCCTCCTAACATCCTTTCCCATTTTACTCCAAATGAAGTCACGACCAATTTCATAGAAGACCTTGGCAGCACCAAAGTGTCCTAATTCCCTATGAATGAACCAAATTAGCTCCTCCCGCAAAGTGGCAGGAACACATATTGCCCACCGATTATTCCTACATTTCCGTGCAAGAAGCCCATCCTGCATCTTGTACGTGAACCGTCCTACTTTCACATACTCTTCTTCACCTATTTCCAACCTAGCCAGTGGCTCCCTTAACTTAACGTCATCACGTTGCTCCACTAGCATATTTCTCAGTGTCTGTAACGATGCCCTGTTGCTACTGTCCACACATGCACATATTAAAATACCGTCCTCTGCTTTAACCACAGGATAATCCCTACATAAATTAGTGTCCCTTGATAGCATGTCTGCAAGAATGTTATCTTTACCCTTAATAT
Organism: Meconema thalassinum; assembly: GCA_946902985.2. Taxonomy (NCBI): domain Eukaryota; kingdom Metazoa; phylum Arthropoda; class Insecta; order Orthoptera; family Tettigoniidae; genus Meconema; species Meconema thalassinum. The sequence continues at coordinate 592,764,206 of OX336389.2, read as the reverse complement.
ATTTTACTGTGAATTCGTATTCCTGCAGAGCAAGAATCCACCTACTAACTCTGTTAGAACTGAGTTTACAAGTCCTCATATACAGTAATGCATGGTGATCTGTATGGATCTCAAATTTCCCCCCTACTAAATACATTCTAAATTTCCCTAAACTGAAAACAATACCTAAAAGCTCTAATTCAGTAATCGTGTATCTTTTCTCTGCTGCTGTCAGTCCTCGCGAGGCTAAAGATACAATGCACAGATTACCCTCATCATCTTTCTGACATAACACTCCAGCAATGCCTATATGTGAAGCATCTGTCATAACCACATATTCCTTATCTTTCAAAGGATATTTCAGCACTACAGCTTTCTCAAAACCTTCCTTCAGCGCTCTAAAAGCCTGATCATGCTTGGACTCCCATCTCCACCGAGGCACACTTTAATGCAATTCCCTGAATGGTTCTACCAACCCTGAGTATTTAAGAACGAACCTTCTGAAAAAGTTGCAGATTCCCAGGTATGTTTTTAACTGTTTAACATTCTGTGGCACCTCTGCGTTAAGTATCCTATTAACCCTACTTTCCTCTGGTGTCACACCTCTACTCGACACTCTATGACCTAAAAATGTCACTTCTGACTGACAGAATGACGACTTAGACAGCTTCAAAGTGAACCCTGCCTGATCTAACTTCTGAAAAACTATATCTAAATGACGTAGATGCTCCTCAAAACTGCGTGAACTAATTACCATATCATCAATGTAAATGGTTACAAACTCTCCTGTGTCATCCCCTAATGCGATGTTTAAAGCCCTAATTAAAGCTTCTGAACTACTCTTTAACCCATAAGGTGTTCTACAAAATTGATGAAGGTTATATTTATGACTAAAAGCTGTAAATGGTCTACCTTCGTACATAAGTGGCACTTGCCAAAAACTGGAACTCAAATCTACACAAGTGAAATACTTCTTCCCCTCAAATGTTTGCATTAATTCCTCTATTGACATAGCTTTCAGCTGATCTGAACTAATTCTACTGTTAACCAAACAGTGGAGCAAACAGTGCAGGTAGAAATGGTGTTGGAATTATCCTTTCAAATGACTTTGCCACCTGCCTGGTCAGTGTAAACAGAAGAAATGACAGAATAATGAGTGTGAAGCTGTGCCTTGGGGAGGAGTTCACAATTGTAGCTGCTTATGCTCCACAAGTTGGTTGTGAAGAGCAAGAAAAGGATGACTTCTGGAGAGACCTGGAAGAAGAACTTTCCAGCATACCAGCAAATGCAAAAGTATTTTTGGGTGGAGATCTGAATGGACACGTTGGAACCAGTATCGAAGAAGAAGGAATGAGAAGAGTACATGGAGGTTGGGGATTTGATGCGAGAAATGAAGAAGGCGAGAGAGTGATAAATTTTGCCTTGGCTTCAGATCTGGCAATTTGTAACACCTTCTTCCAGAAAAGCGAGAGGCATCTATTGACATACAAAAGTGGAGGACGGGAAAGCCGAATAGATTTCCTCTTGTGCAGAAGAATACATCTGAAGGAGGTAAAGAACTGCAAAGTCATACTAGGGGAAGACGTGACTCCACAGCACAGAGTGCTGGTGCTGGACTATGAATGCACAGGCATGAAGAAAAGAGCAGTACGGAAAATGACTCCAAGAATCAAATGGTGGAGATTAAAAGATCCAATTTTGGGAAGTGAATTCAAGGACAAGGTGCTCCAAGAAACACATTTAGTGGAGGGAGTTCAGAAATGGTGGACAGTAAATGCTGAGGCTATCAGGAAAGTTGATGTGGAAGTTCTGGGTAAGACGTCTGGGAAAGGCGCTCCACTTGATAAAGAAACATGGTGGTGGAATGATGAGGTCCAGGATACGATCAAGGCGAAAAAACAAGCCAAGAAGGCCTGGGAAGAATCTGGAATGACCAAAGACAGAGAACACTACAGACAAGCAAACAAAGCTGCGAAAAGAGCAGTTGGAAGAGCAAAGGCAATGGCATGGAATGAAGTCTACGAAAATCTAGAGACCAAAGAAGGCGAGGCAAAGCTCTTCAGAATTGCTAAGGCACGGGACAGAGCATCAAAAGATCTTACCCACATCAAGCAAATAAAGAATGAACAAGGAATGGTAATTCGAGATGAGAACCAAATTAAGAAGAGATCGGAGGAGTACTTTGAAAAGCTGCTTAATGAGGAGAATAAAAGGCTTGAGTTTGAAGATGGTATTCAAAATTATAATTTAACAACTAACATTTGCAGGGTAGAGATTGTAACTGCTATGAAGAAAATGAAAAGTGGAAAAGCAACGGGCCCCGATGAAATCCCCGTAGAGGCCTGGAAATGCCTGGGAGAAGAGGGAATAGATATGTTGCTGAGCCTATTCCAACAAATATTTCAAGAGGAAATAATGCCCAACGAATGGCGGAAGAGTACCATAATTCCCATCTATAAAGAAAAGGGGGACATTCAGGATTGTGCAAATTACAGAGGAATAAAACTCATGTCGCACACTATGAAGATCTGGGAAAAAGTCAATGAAGGTAGGCTTAGGCAAGAGACAACAATAGCAGAAGAACAGTTTGGATTTATGCCAGGGAAAGGAACCACAGATGCCATTTTTTCTCTGAGACAGCTCATGGAAAAACACAGGGAAAAGAAGAAAGAATTGCATATGGTGTTCATAGATCTAGAGAAGGCTTATGATCGTGTCCCCCGTCAAGAAGTATGGAGATGCATGAGACTCAAGGGAGTACCAGAGAAGTATGTGCGCATTATCCAGGACATGTACCATGGGGCAAAGACGCAAGTTAGAAGCAGTGTAGGGCTAACGGGAACCATACCAGTTGAAGTTGGTCTCCATCAAGGATCTGCACTGAGTCCCTATATCTTTGATCTGATAATGGATGTTATCTCTGAAAGCCTTAGAGAACCTGCTCCTTGGTGCATGCTATTTGCAGATGACATTGTACTATGTAGCACTAATCAAGAACAACTCGAACTTAAACTAGAACACTGGAGAAAAGCATTAGAGGACAGGGGTCTTAAAATCAGCCGGAATAAGACTGAATACATGTGCCTCGGTGGAAAGGGAAATGGCAGTGTGAAGATGGACGGAAATCAGCTCCAAGCAAGTAATAGTTTCAAGTACCTTGGATCAACGGTATCTGACGATGGCAATCTAGACCTGGAAATTACCCACCGAATTCAGGCTGCCTGGTTAAACTGGAAAAGGTTGTCTGGTGTCCTCTGTGACAGGAGACTAAATGTCCAAGTAAAGGGGAGAGCCTATAAAAGTGTGGTGAGACCTGCGATGCTATATGGAGCAGAAACTTGGCCAATAGTACAGTCGCAAAATAAACGGCTGGATGTAGCCGAAATGAAAATGCTGAGATGGATGTGTGGTGTTACTAGGAAAGACCACATCAAGAACAGCTTCATACGAGGAAGTGTCAAGGTAACCCAAGCATCAAGGAAAGTTCAAGAAAGGCGGTTGCTCTGGTATGGTCACATTACGCGCAGGGATGAGACCTATGTGGGAAGAAGAGTGCTGGATCTTGAGCTGGAGGGCAGGAGGGAGAGAGGCAGACCTAGAAGAAGATGGATGGACTGCGTGCGGGAAGACTTCGCAGAAAAGCAGTTAACCGAAAACACCATTTGGGACCGAGGGAAATGGAAAAGACTTGCCAAAAACGTCGACCCCGCATGAGCGGGAAAAGATGAAGAAGAAGAAGAACCAAACGAGCGTCTAAACAAATACGAACTGTGCCGTCAGCCTTGGGTACCGTGATCAAAGAATTAACATATGGACTGTTAGAGTGCTCAATAATCCCATCTTCAAGCATCTGGTTAATTTGTGCCTGAACTGCACTCTGATAAGCGAAAGGTACAGGATATTTATGTCCTGTGAATAATGACCTATCAATAACGTTCAATGAATGTGTATAGCAATTGGCCATACCAATGCGATCCTCAAAAACTCTCCTATTACACAATAACATATCATAGAGCCGAAAACATTGTTCCACCTCTATATTTCCCTGAAATACAGCATCACGTAACGAGTCCTCTAGACTACCGTTCGTAATCACACTGCCCACAAAACATGGAGAACCCCGCTCTACGGCTGGCGATATCTCATTTAAAGTACATATCACACCTACAACACTACTTCTCTGAATATGGCCATTGAACGCTACTTCTACTTCAGAATCTCCCCATTTAAATTTCAAACTCCCTACATCATAACATAAGTTACCAGACACTCTACTTAGCCACTCTGAACCCAAGATAACACTGAATACTAAATTTGGAATTACAAGACAAATCTGCTTCTCTACATGATTATTAATTTTAATGTCTACTAAAACCTGCTTAGAAATTACTTTAGACCTCTTCCCAACAGCTGTGATAACAAAAGTGCTTTTAATTGGCATCTCCTCAAAATTTACTCCAGTTCCTTTCATTTTATCATAAAATGCACTACTTATGCAACTCTTCATACAACCACTATCAATTAAAACATCTGTGTACGCCTCGGACACGTTAAATTTAACTATGGGGCTCTTACTAACCACCTCCTGAATAATACCTTCATCATTTAGTTCACGTAATAATTCATTTCTTACATTTAGGTCATAGGGTTCCTGTATAAGTGTATGGACAGGGCATGTTACAGACTGAGATTATGACCTTACATCGCAGCCTGGTTCGTGTTTAAAGCATTACTACCGCTTGGTGTAGTACTACTCACTACTGCACTGGTCAGGTTGTTCTGGGTTGTGTTAACGGTATCTCTCTGTCCGTTATTACCATTGGGCTGATTCCCTCCTTGACCCCTGTTCTGGTTATAATTATTATTGTTATTATACCTCCCTTGGTTACCCCTAAAATCATTATTTCGGCCTTGATTTCCCCTGAAATCATTATTTCTACCTTGGTAGTTCGTACCATACCCATTTCCTCTGTACTGGTTTTGCTGATTATTATTATTATTATTATTTTGGTTCCCCCTATTTTGAACGTTGGCCCCTTCGCCACTGTTCCCTTGAACTTCCTGATTCCTATTCTCATAAGGCCTGTTATTATTGTTACCCTGGTTCCTACCGAAATTCTCCTCGTAACCACCTCTTCCCAGAGCATCGAATGTACTCAATTAATTTTCCACTTGTGAAATAGATTTAACGTTTTGGATACAGGCAGCTTCTTTGATTCTATATGGAAAATGTCTTAGTAATAGCCTGACTACATCACCTTCCTCCTTCAAACCATCCAGATATTTACATGTCAATACCTGTCCTAAAAAGTACTCGGTCATAGTGTAGTTTCCTCTCGGGTTATATTTCCCACACACAATTCCCTCACGATGCTGAGACTGAATTACCTCATTCCAAAATTTCTCACAAAATTTAACGTTAAAATCTGAAATATTCTCGAAATTGTCTCTGTTGACAGCAAACCAGTTTCTTGTCTCCCCTACAAACGCTTGCTCTAAAATCTCAACTACCTGGCACCACTCAATACTACCATCTTCCAACCTCTCCCCGAATGTATTTTCTATTTTATTCATGAACTCCATTGGACAACCTTGCCGATTACTGAATTTGCCTAGTTCTATTTCCCTGTGTGTGCTATTCACATAAACTGTCCTACTCTGACTATTTTCCTGCCTAATTCTAGCTTTCAACTTCTGTTCTAATTCAGCAATTTTCTCCTCAGCTTTTCTTTCAATATTAGTTACAGTTAACCTAATGCTCCCTTCCGATGCTTCAACTTTACCACTTAATTTAGCTTGTTTCTCACTAATGTCATTAATGCTTTCCTTATTCCTCTCCCTTAAAGTATTAACTTCAGTAATTATTTCTGCATGTACTTTATCAATTCTTCCCCCCAGCTGTTCTTTAACCTCTTTAGTTGCTACCTGAATCTTATCAATTTCTCCCCCCAATTGCTTTTTGACCTGCTGTGTTTCATGTTGCACTAGTTCTTTTAAATTTTCAGCCTGTGTACTGATTCTAATTTCTAACTCCTCCTGTACTCTTCCTAATTTTCTGTCTACATCTGCAATAATCTCTTTAGCTTTTTCTTCCATCACCCCTCTGATTTCCCCTCTAATCAGTTCGAATTTCCTATCTAATTTTAGATTGTTCTCTTCAAATTTCTCTTTTACTTTATTGCTCACCTCCTTACTGTTTTGTTCAAGTTTAGCATTATTTTGTTCGAGTTTAGCATTTAAAGTTTCAGTACTCTCTCTATTTTCCCTACTATTTTGTTCAAGTTTAGCGTTTAAAGCTTCAGTACTCACTTTATTTTCCCTACTATTTTGTTCAAGATTAGCATTTAAAGCGTCTTTGCTAATTTTATTTTGTTGCATAAACTGAAGAAGCAAACTCTCTAACCCTGCTTAACTGTTTTGAATACCCCCCTCAGTATCGGGATTTACCTCCAACATCCCTGTACTGCTTTCATTTCCAAGACTAGCCATACTGCTCGTATCTTCACTATCCAACTGGTGACCACTACGCAACTTCATCTCTTCCTCAACACTACCCATGCTGATACACACCGATATATGAAAAACCCCCAAAATACAGCCACAGAAATATATACCCTTCTCCTTCCACAAATGTTATTAGGTTTTCGGTCTCACGATGGTAGCGACAAGTGAAACGTTTTCCTTTGCTCCACGTTGAGCGTACAATTGTAATGTTTTCTATTACCCTCACTGTTGCGTGACAAGTGAAACGTTTTTACTAGCCCTGCCTTGCACTTTGAAATATTTACTCTGACTAAGATATGTTGTATTAATGGGCGCCAAGACCTCAACGCATTGCTGAAATCTAAATTTATATTTAACAACACCTAGCTTTGGTAGAACACCTTCAAGAATCTTTTCACTCAGATCGTGGTATGATTTGATCATTAACCCAACTAACAATTGTATCAGGAGAAGGAATTTGGTCCATATCTAATGCTACCTACTGAAAGCAAAGATTGCATGGTTAAAAGAAATGAATTTATTATATATAAAAAACCAAGTATGGGAAAATTAATAATAATAATATATTTTAAATTTAAATTATAGGGTTGCGATTCGAATATTACCGCTAGAGAATTACGTGAAAACGGAGTCGGATGAATTACTGATTTTACTCTTATTCCCAAGCTATGAAGTTACTGAAATACTGAATATGAAACAAAGAGACGAGAGATTACGTAGTTCTGAGTCATTCGCGCTTACCATTGGAAATTGCCGTAGCATTTCCCTCGTACTGGATGTTGACGAGAGCTTCCCACAGCCTCCTGGACGTCGTCATCTTCTTCGTTAGTTGAAGATATACTTGTAGATATGTTAATTTATGGTCCGATCACATCGGAACCAAACACACGTGCAACCACACTGGTCAAGTTTTACAAAGATTATCGCCTTGCCTCCACGGCGCGCAAACCATATATGCACTCGTCGCATCCCCTCTCTGGTGCCGTCTTCTTCTCGCCCGCTCTCCACTGATTGTCTGAGCCACCACGCGCTACTCCCCACCTCCGGGTCAACGCACTCGGCTCGATGATGATGTCGATTACCGGTCCAGGCCATTTCGCCTTTTCTTGAAGCAGCAACCCCGCTTGCGTCACGCTTCTCGACAAAATTAAGCATGTAGCCGAATTCCCAGTGACTCATCTCTCTCACAATACCCTAACTGACAAAACTCCGTAAAATTCCGTAATCATATAATTTTCCGCGATAATGTTGTTCGTAATAATTCGCTTGATAGTGTTTTCTATAACATTGAAAACCTATCTGTATACTTTTACTCTGATAAAAAATGCTCCAAAAAATACCTTAATAATAATAATAATAAGTTAATAATAATAATAATAAGTTACATGAAAACTTCTCTTGGCTGAACAATTTGCCGCGTAAATAAATATAGAATGGCTTCCTACTGACTTATGTCAGTGGCGTAAAATGCCCTCGAAAAACACGTTACAATAATACATAACAATTCCAAGACTCTCTTTTTTTCACTGCGTAGTTGATATTTCTTCTCTCGCACTGTCTTTTTGTTACTCTGTTCTCGCACTGCCTTTTTGATACTCTGCTGCTACAGTTGGAAAGTGTTGAACTGGTGAGGTCACCTGCACATAAACTAACGATAACGGTGGACAGGAGGATAAACGGTTCACCCAGGAAACGTTGAATGCCGCATTCGTTCCTTGGCTCTTCAACATCATAAGATTGGGAATAATTGTGCGATGTCGGATATTACACGTTATAGTTGACACGGGGTGGCTGGGGTGGATGGGCCTACTTACCTTTCTTCAGAGGCCCGCACCGCTAACTGCAAACTCACCGCCAGTTGGCATAACCCAACAGAAGAACACCTATAGGTGGAAGAAGGTGGAGAAGGAGAAGACCCACAGGTTCGTCTAGAGAAACCCCTCCCCCCCCCCCCCCCGAGTACTAACAGAACTGCCACCGACGAAACGATGCAACAACAGTAGCTTGCTTTAAAAGAAAATTTAATGTTCAATTTAAAAGAACAGCTCCACCAGAGAACAGAAAATGCATCAGCCAGCATAAAATTACAAAAAAATAAAAATAAAACCTCAGCTAGATTTCTCACTGTAGATTTAAAAAAAAGTTTAAAGGTCGATATCAATTAACAATTACCTGAGGTCAGAGAATGAAAAGCCACAAAAAATTTAAACTCTTAAAATGTACCTGACATACTCCCAACTGAACCATGAGGGCCTTGGAGAATCAAGAAAAAGGTAAAAAGAGCAAACTTTACCATAAACAAGGTACCGAAAGAACAACGCAGGAGTACAAAAAAGAAAACTCCAAAAAAGGAAAACCAAAGGATAATTTAAAACCAAAACAAGTTAAACAACATCACCATGGCCCATGAACGTGCACTTCAAACACACGCCAGAAACAACAAAAAAACACAATACACTACTGTCAACAAGTTACCATGGCGACCAGAACAGTTGAAGGTATATCAGTACGTATTAACATCAAACGCCGAATTTTACTTTAAAAAAATCTTCTCCAGTGAGAAAACAGGAAGATATAAACAAACTCTAGACATTACGAGATCAAATCGTTTTTAAAAGGCAACGAATCAAAATAAAAACCGATCGACTAATGATCAAATTAGGCCTACTGTTCAATTGATTAGTCTGTTCAGTACTAGAATATAATAAGGAGAAAATGCCTTAGCCAGGCGCCAAATAATAAAATTAGAAGAAAAACAGAAGTGTTCCCCGGACTAATATTGTTTCACAAAATTTTACATATTCAGAGGTGACATATCTAGGCCAAGTCAACCTTCAGAACAAAATTTAAACAGAAATACACAATGAAAAATATGGAGTTCCAAAAATTTAAAATAAATAAAATGTCAAAACATACCTTAATAAAGCCTTTTGGGGAGGCACTAATTTTATATAACACTACTTAGATATCCTTAAAGGATTTATATCACCAAAAAAATAAAATAAAGAGAAGATGGCTCCCAACCGCCGTCGAAGATAAGCACACCAAACATCGCATTTCCATATTAAGGCCCAAGAAAACACGTTCACGAATATCACAGGTGTTAGTTGCACACTAAATCTTCATGTATCATCAAAATAAAGGGATAAATCCCCAAGTTAGCGGAGACGAGGGCGTAAGCCCTCGCCCCTGACAAGATCCAGAATTTGCGTCCTTCTTCAACCAGCAATCAGTCACAAGTCATAATTCACAAGATGGAGGTCAAAAGCGAAGAAGATCTCCCAACATGCACCAGGTTTATTTAAATTAGACCAATCAAATTAGCCACATATTACGACAATGTGAATAACAAAATAATATTCACACGACACCATTAAAATGTTTTGGCGGCATGATGCATATATAGTCTTTTGTTTAATGACGTAGATAATATTTTTTTTTTAAATATGTCTCGATGAGACGGGACCAGAAGACACCAATGTCTCACTCTAGCGGCAGAAGACACAACCCCAGCTTGAGGAGCCGATAGGCGCTGCCATCCCGAGTTCATTAGCCAAAGCGGGCGCTTCAAATGGTAGGGGATACATATACGTAGAAGAGATGCATATTAATAATGTTTGAGACGGGCTTTTGCACGTAACAATAGTGATGGGTCGGTGCCTACGAAGGCCGATGGAAGTGGACCGCATTCAAATTCCGCGACGAGGATGTAATCTCCTGTACGATTTATTCCCACTCCCCTTTCCCGCTCACAGAACACGTTATTACAACTGACTGCAAAATGAACATTATTCACGACACCTACTGTTGTACGAATTGCCTATGTTTACAAAAAAAAAAGACCTCACCGGTGGGATTCGATCCAGTGATCCCACGTTTACGAAGCAGGGCTCTTACCGCTGCACCATGCGCTCCTTGGCTTCATGTTAACGCACAGCGTACATGAACGCGCTACAGCAATTACGAATAATTAATAATTAATTTCTCGGAATCGGCTGAGAAGCGCATCTTACTACTTGCACCTGGTATACGCCTAGTCATGCCCTACACGTGTACTAAAGATGGTTCGAATCGGTGACCCATACATCGTATCCTCCCCTTGTGAGAGCCATTGAGTTGGAGTTGACTGGATTACTCCCAAGATCAAGTTCATGATGTTAAACTGTACATCCATTCTCTTGACGTGAAAGCTGTATATCCAAGCTGGGCACAGTATTCAGCAACAGAGTAGACTAGGGCAACAGTATTGGTGCTGGCATCCTAAGTTGTAGCCTATCACTAAGCTTGCTGAGGACGTTGAACTTTTGAAGGGTGGCAAAACTTCACGGCGCTCCTAGGTGTACAATGTCAGCTCTTACAAGATCTCTCATATCACATTTAATGATTACAGGTACAAGACAAAATTAATCAATTCTCAGCCATAGATCTCTCAATACAGTTTTGGTTTCTCTGCATCGAAATTGGAGAGTAGATTGCTTAAAGGCTCCAGCTCAAAGGCTCAGGTAGCTTAGACCATACGACGATAATAATAATAATAATAATAATAATTTCTGGCCACCTCATGGCACAGTGGCTAGCATTCTTGGCTTTCACCCCTGAGGGCTGGTACGAGCCTTCTGAGGCAGAAATGAGAAGTGGTGAGTTCATTTTCTATCTCAGCCATCTCAGAAGTGGTATTCCGTGTTTTTCCACTTCTACTCCAGGCATATGCTGGGATGGTGCCTGACTTATGGTCACAGCCGCCTCCTTCCCAATCCTCGCACCGATTACACATATACAGAATAATAAAACCAACACAGTAACACAGGTTATTTAGCAAAAATTACACACACCCGAGTACACAGAGCTTAAGGACCATGATGTTGCAAAGCTGAATGTTGCAATGTTGAATCAACAATAATAATTATTTCTACATATTATTCCTCTTTACGGGGCCAGGGACAAGGTGACGTGAGTCTCTATGTGGCAATGATTTTCATGGCTTGATGCCCTTCCTGACGCCATCCTCATCGCAGGGCTTGATGGTAAACGAAATGACAGGAGGGCAAGGTGTTGGAAGAATGCGGCCGAGGCCTATTGGGAGGTACCATCCTGGAAAACCATTTCAAGGTGGTTGACGGTGGGGTTTCAGTCCTATGGCCTTGCACAGTAATGCATATACCCACTCCGGTCAATAATAATAATATTTGTAGTTTTAATATATTGTTGTTATTTTGAACTATTTGAATTTGAATATTTCATTAAAAGTATTTTATGTTGTTGTTGTTTGAGTCTTCAGTCTTTTGACTGGTTTGATGCAGCTCTCCATGCCTCCCTGTCCTGAGCTAATCGTTTCATCTCTACATAACTACCACACCCTACATCTGAGGCAATCTGTTTAACATATTCTAACCTTGGTCTACCCTACAGTTCTTGTCCTCGACCCTTCCTTCCATAACTAAGCTTGCTATTCCTGGGTGTCTTAGTATGTGTCCTACCAACCTATCTCTTCTCTTCATTAGCAGTCGCCAGAAACATCTCTCCTCTCCCACTCGTCTTAATACCTCTTCGTTTGTAACCCTATCTACCCATCTGATCTTCATCATTCTCCTGTAACACCACATTTCAAATGCTTCTATTGTACTCTTTTCTGCTGCACCAATAGTCCAAGTTTCACTCCCATAGAGCGCCACGCTCCAGACAAAGGCTTTCAAAAATGACTTCCTAATACCTAAATCTATATTCGATGTCAGCAGATTCCTTTTTTGTAGAAAAGCTTTCTTTGCCTGAGCCAACCTACTTTTTATATCCTCTTTGCTTCGTCCATCACTGGTTATTCTACTTCCTAAGTAACAGAAGTCTTCTACTTCCTTCAGCTTTTCACCTGTCAATTTGATGTCCATAGAGGTTTCTGATTTATTTCGGCTGCATTCCAGTATTTTTGTTTTACATTTATTAATTTTCATCATGAATTCTTTCTGTAAGACGGAGTCCATACCATTCAAAAACTCATTCAAATCCTCAGGCTTGTCGGCCAAGATGACTATGTCATCAGCAAATCTCAGAGTTGAAATTATTTCTCCTTGAATCTTCACTCCCACTTTAAATTTTTCTCTAATTTCCTTCATTGCTTGTTCAATGTAAAGATTGAAAAGTATGGGTGATAAGTTGCAGCCTTGCCTTACACCTATCTGAATACCAGCTTCTCTCTCATGTCCTTCAACTCGAATGACTGCTGTCTGGTTTCTGTATAGATTGTATATCACCCTCCTATCCCTGTACTTTATTCCAATCGATTTCAAAATGTCAAACAATTTAGTCCAATCAACGTTATCAAAAGCCTTTTCTAAGTCTACAAAAGCCATGAACGTTCTCTTATCTTTCCTTATTCTACCTTCCAAAATCAGCCTAAGACTTAGTACAGCTTCCCTTGTTCCTACATTTCTCCTGAAACCAAACTGGTCTTCACCCAACTCCGTTTCTATCTGGCTTTCAATCCTCTTGTAAATTATCCTAGACAGGATCTTTGAAGCATGAGTAATCAAGCTGATTGTACGGTAATCTTCACATCTGTCAGCTCCCACTTTCTTTGGTATAGGGATGATTACATTCTTCTTGAAATCAGGGGGTACCTCACCTGTCTCATAAATCCTACACACCAAGTGAAATAACCTGATCAGACCTTCATCTCCTATGCAGCGTAGCAACTCAATCGGTATATCATCTATGCCTGGTGCTTTGTTCCTGCTTAAGTCTTCCAAAGCTCTATCAAATTCTGATCTCAATATTAAATCTCCTTTCGCATCCTCATCAATTTACTCCTCCCTTTCCATTATATGATTCTCAATCTCCTTTCCCTTATACAAACTCTCTATGTAAGCTTTCCATCTCTCAACCTTTTCTTCCCTATCTGTTAGAGGCTTTCCATTTGTGTCCTTAATATTACAGCACTTAGTCTTCTTTTCCCCAAAAGTATTCTTAATCCTTCGATAAGCTGTGTCTACTTTACCTAATTTCAGACAATTTTCTATACCTGCACATTTCTCTTTCAACCATTCTTCTTTCGCTTCCTTGCACTTCTTGTTAACCTCATTTCTCAGACGTCTGTATTCTGCTTTCCCCTTCTCATCTCTTACATTCTTGTGTTTCCGCCTTTCATCCATCAATTCTAGTATATCCTGAGTGATCCACGGTTTTCTACCTATTCTTTCTTTCCTACCAATGTTTTCTTCTGCGGATTTTGTTATTTCATTCTTCAAAAGTGCCCATTCGTCTGCAATTGAAGTTTGTTTAGGGTTTTTCATTAGTCCTTCCTTTATACTCTTCTTGAATCTTTCGTTTACATCCTTCTCTTTCAGTCTGTCTATTGCCCACCTTTTTGGCTTTTGACTTTTCTTCAGTTTCTTCAACTTTAATCTGCATTTCATTACGACCAGATTGTGGTCAGAGTTTATGTCAGCACCAGGATATGCTTTACAATCCAAAATCTGGTTTCGAAACCTCTGCTTGACCATTTTATATTTTATATTTTATATTGTATTTTAAAGTACTACGGTATTTTGTTTTGTATTTTCAGGAATTTTATGGATACTAGCGGACACGTGCGAAAACTCTCTCGTGTGTATAAAACACCCGCCTGGCTTTACTGTTATGCGGGCTTCTATGAAAATGAAAATCCACAGCCTGCTTCCAGTCTCCAACCGGGTCAGGAATGGAATGAATGAAGCCCCCATCTAGCGGCGAGGATATGAACTGTGCCGGCTGCCGAGGCCTGACGCACTCCTCTGGGGCAATGATTAAATGAATGACAGATGAAATGAAATGATAGTGGAGAGTGTTGCTGGAATGAAATTTTGACAGGGAAAACCGGAGTACCCGGAGAAAAACCTGTCTGCCTCCGTTGTGTCCAGCACAGATCTCACATGGAGTGACCGGGATTTGAACCACGGATCCAGCGGTGAGAGGCCGGCGTGCTGCCGCCTAAGCCACGGAGACTTATATGCGGGCTTCTATAAATATGTTTATTTGTTTAAACGCACTTTTTAGACAAATTGTCGATATTTATGAAATCAGAGAGCAATTCATCACTGCCGCTGGGTTGTGTGCGCCCCATGTGTTCAGACTATCCGCTCGGCTCTAGTGCTATGCGGCTGTACGCGACACAGGTCTGCAAGGAGCTATCGTCTTGTTTATTTGTTTAAAAGCACTTTGTAAAGAAATAAATATATTTTCGTTGACTTCAAGAGATGCAAGATTTTCCTGTACTATTGAGATGATTTGGAAGATTTTGGTACAAACCCCACCTAACTCCCTCTGGTTTAGGTGCCTGAGTTTTGTGAAACATACACCTTAGCGTTTTATGGGGGAAAAAGGAGGTACGGTAAGTCTTTAGATTCAGACTGATCCTATTTTTGAGAGGTCGGAACTGAAAAAAAAAGCTAGTCAAGAGATACGGTAGTAGGCAGTGGTTTAGTTGGAACGGAACGGGCTGGAACGCCGTTCCGGAAAATATCTTCCCGCTTTAGAATGACGTAATAATTTTACATTCAGTAAGAAAATCGTTTATAATCTATACATAGCGCTGAAACGTCACGGGTGTACTCTAGCGGACTAATATCGAACCTTACGGTTTTATGTTCATAACATACGGTCGCTTTTACACTCCTGGGCGTTTTTCTGGTTCTCTAAGTTTGGCTACACTTCTATTGGAGAGCGGGAAGTGAGCACAACAACTTTCTTCCGCTCGTTATGTTTGTGTGAATCCAAGTTTTATTTTATGTTTTGCTCGATGTGTTGCTGTGAAGCAGATATTACGGAATCTCTCTGCAGTTAATGAACATCAGTAGCCCCGTCGTACCTTTCAAGTTTTCCAGTAACTGTGAAAGTGAGTTGTGGGTCACAACTTGTGACAATGAGTTTACTTAAGTGGCTGGGTTCAAAAAAACGTGCTGGGGATGAAGATGAAAAATCAAAGAATACTAAAAAGGTGTGTGATGGCTCAAGTAAAAACGAAACTTAATGGAGTTCCGAGAACATTAGTTTCATTAAAGACGTGAGTATAGAGATAGACCCTGGGTTAAATGTTGCTGAAACGTGTGATGCAGATTCAAGGGAGAATCTAGGTTATGGCTCTACACCTTCTACCATCGACTGTGAAATTCAAGGACCCACCTACCGAAAACAAGATTTTCCAGACTGTTGCAACGAGTCTCAGTACCGTTATTTTTGTCAGAGAACGAGTGGTTATTTGCAGGAAATAAAAATTTAGGCTGCAATATATGTAAAGAGGAAAGTAAATTAGGATTAGGAGTTTCTAAAGAGGCAGGACTTAAGCTAATGAAAGTATGGGTAGAATGCAAGGTTCATCCCAACGGAAATAATATTAATCAACAACAAACAAGCCTTAGGAAAAAAATATTAGAGCACAAAAATTCAGAATCTCACAAAAAAGCTATGTTACAAAAATCAGAATCCCATAAAAAGATATTTGAAAGTTGCTTGGACACTATGAATGTCAAACACCTAGAAACCACCGTTCGAGTATTTCCAACAGCATACTCAATTGCGAAAAGAGGTAGACCCTTCGTAGACCTACAGGCTTATGTTGAACTTCAACAATTAAATGGTTTAGATGTGGGACGAGTTCTTCATACACATTTTAGTTGTGCTAATATTATTGAACACATTTCACAGTAAATGAGAAATAAAATAGCAAAATCTATAACAGAAAATCAGAGGAAAATCAGTATTATGATTGACGAATCAACAACAGTTAGTGAAAAATCTGTGTTAGTATTATGTTTGAGATGTGCTCTTTCAGATAACTCTGAAGTTGTTTCCTTTTTCTGGGACTTGATGGAACTTGAATCAACTACAGCAGATGTTATTACTCGAGAGATATTGAAGAATCTTTCTTCATATGGGATGAATGAAAACTTTCTGGCAGAACATTTAGTTGGTCTAGCATGTGATGGGGCCTCTGTAATGTTAGGTAGAAAAAATGGAGTTGGAGCACAGTTTTTAAAGTTAGTTCCAGATATAGTAATCTGGCACTGTTTAAACCATCGCTTGGAATTGGCCGTTTCCGAAACAAGGAATGAAGTTACCGATGTTAACCATTTCCATTCTTTCTTGGACAAATTGTATTCTTTATACAGCAGGTCTCCCAAAAATCGAAGGGAACTCAACATTTGTGCTGCTTCACTGGAACAAAGAGTTAAGAAGATTGGGAAAATATTTACAATAAGATGGGTAGTTTCAAGCCAGAGAACTGTAAAAGCTGTCTGGGAAAACTACAGTGCTCTAGTAAAACTTTTTAGTGAGGCCAAAAATGACCACCAAAGAGACTCAAAAGAAAGGGCAAAATTCCAAGGTCTAGAAAATATGTTAACTCGTGTAGAATTTCTAGAAAATATTGCAATTATGTATGATGCTCTTGTTGAGTTAGCTGATTTGTCATTAGAGTTACAGAAAAGAGAGACAAGTCTGACAGAGGCTCAAAATGCAATCAAGCGCACTATAAAAGTGTTTGAATCTATGTGTAACTCAGCTTCTGGAGAATACTACAGAACAGTTCTTAAATGAGCAGAAAACATAGGATTACATGATTCTAAAAAAGTTGTAAAAATTGACAGAAAGCAGTTTTTCAGAAGTCTTGTGAAAAATTTAAATAACAGGCTTATGGAAAATGTGTCCACATCATCTCATCTTGGTTCCAGCTCTAGTCAGCAGAGACATGAGAGAATGATAAAAGTTATCAGTGATTCAAAGGTACTATACAAAAATAATTGGCCCTCCACTTCTACTTTGGATATCTGCTATGGTGATGAGAGTGTCGGGAACCTTTGTGACTTTTTCCACATGTCAGACAAGAGGAGGTACATTAATGCTTTTAGAAAGTATGTCGAGACCAAGGAAATTCCAGTGGAGCTGATGCCTTTAATCAAGACTGTACAGACCATTCCCATCTCTTCAGCAGAAGCTGAAAGAGCTTTCAGTACCATGAATGAGATCCACACCGAAAAGAGAAATAGGCTGCTGGTTGAAAGATCAAGCGGACTTATTTTCATAAGGAGCGTAGGACCTCCTGTGCATTTATTTAACCCACAACCATATGTCAAGTCATGGCTACGAAAGGGGAGACGTTCAGCTGATGAAACAACTTGTTGGAAACACGAGGCCGCTGATTTTGACACCCAATACGAGTCCATTTGGAAATTGCTGAATTAATAAGGTGAGTTCTTGTAAATATTTTTTTCCAACTAAATCACTGGTAGTAGGTAATCTGTGGGTATGAGCATTCAAAGTACTGCTGCAAGGAAAAAAAACCAGGGAAGTCAAGTGCACAGAGGAAAGTAGTATACTTCCACTTTTCCGTCCTTCACTCTAGGTCTCCTGCCGAAATGTTGATGATGATAATTGTTGTTTCAAGGGGTCTAACATCTAAGTCATCGGCCCCTAATGGTTTGGGTGATAGTGAAAGATGAGATGAGAATGAAAACTAGAACTAATACTAAGTACAAACTTACAAAATAGCAGAAGAAAGAGAAATGAAATGCCCTCAGCCCTTGAAGAATGAGGGTTAAGGGATTTGGAAGGAAGGAGAGCCATTAACGGCAGATAGGAAAGGGGAAAGAGGAGAGGGTCCACACCAAAATCAGTGGAAAAAGGGGAAGAACGGATCCAGCTCAGGAATCCCTCGAGATCGCCAACTCCCGAACTCACCAGCTGTGAGCACCTGAGGGTGTAGCAATATCCAGGGTGCACCAGAAATGGTGGGGCTACATACACCCTGCCTCCTTGAGGGCCTTGTGCAGAAGGCAGGAGATAACATGAAAAGAAAAAGAAGGCTGACCCCTCGAAGAATGAGGGTATCAGGAAAGATGAGACAGGGGCCAATTAAGGCGGGAAAGGAAGAGATTACCTAGGCCTCGGATACCTTAATACCGTCGGGGTCGGAAGAGAACAAGAGTTGACCAAGAGAAGTCGACAGTAAGGAAGACGGAGAGGAGCCTGGCACAAATAAGTGGAAGCAATGCCGCACTCAGCTGGGTGTCCCGTGGTCGCCAACCCATGTCGCACTAAATGTGTCCCTGGGAGGTCGTGCCGATTTCCGGGCCGAAGTATAAAGATTTACAAAGCCTGATGAAGTTTTGCCGTCCTGGTGCTGTCAAGTTCTTCAGTCAGCTGTCCCACGACTAAATGTAGGTGCTGCGAGTACTATCGCTTCGTGGATGTCGTGGATTACTTCATTCTGGGGACACACTAGATGACCAAACTTCTGATTCCATGTTTCCTGAACCGAAGATGATTTTTCTGCAGGACTAAAATGATTGTATATGCTGATATATTGATGTCATAAGATTTTAAACATTACACTTGCCTTTTCTCAAGTTTTATAAAAATTGACTTAAGTATCAGTGGACATTAAAAGTATTTAACTTAAAACTCATAAAGACAATCTGGGTAATGGAAAGGAGTTTCAAACACACTATTGCTTTGAACTTAATTTTTTTGAAGCAGCAATTGCGTATGTATTTCAGTCATTGAAAAACTCAGGAGCCATGAAGTGCAACTTTTTGTGCTACATCATGATATTTGTGGCTAGGACTAATACCCTAGTCAATGGTGGTGGATTTGTATTTTAATTTGTGTGTTATCATTTGCTCCGGGTTCGATTCCCAGCTCAGCCAAGATATTTTATTCTGGTCTGAGTGCTGGAACACGGGGTACACTCAGACTCACCAGGCAAAACTAAGAAATGATGGGTTCCGTTCCCACCTTAGCCATCCTGGAAGCGGCTTTCCTTGGTTTTTAACTTCTATTCCAGGTAAATGCCAGGATGGTTCCTAACTTAAGGCCATGACTACATCCTTCCCAATACTCACCAGAATTATACACACACACTACTACAGACACACAATGACACATGTTATCAGACAAATTCTTACACACACACACCCAAGTACACGGAGCTAAATAACCACTATGTCCAAGCTCTTAAACGAAATTACAACTTGTGTGTTACCATTACATTATCGAAATGATTTTTATTTCTTTTTCGGCCATGGAACGCGATCATAAAGACAATGACAAGGATCTGAGTGACTTGGCTGAAGAAATCCAAGAATTGATCGAGAGAATGACTGAATATTCTGTTGACATTGACAGAAAAGCAAATTACTACCGTGACTGCTCATCATAACCTTTAAAAGTGTGTTTATATGTGCTATATAGTGAGATCAGCAAGTGACGTTGAATGTACTGTTAAGTTACAAAGACTTGAAGCAAGTAGTCAACATGTGCCAAAAAGTTGCATCAAAAAGATGCTGTTAATCTTTTACTGATTCTAATATAACTTTAATTTAACATATTGTATTTTTTAAGTTCCACAAGATACTGTACGTATACAAAGTGACATTGCCTGTTCTCTATGTTCTTCTTGTAAGTCTGTTTTTTATTCTTGTACAAATATTTGCAGAAGTAAAGTATTTTTGCTTATTTGATTAAAAAAAACTAACTTTTTGCATTAAAAAGTATATGTAATGAAGAAATAAATTACCTAATTCAAACTTGTGCCTTTCCCCTTAAGTCCACTAAAATGTTCCTGTAAAGCAGCCATGCACAACTTGTCTCTCAGGAAGCTGATTTCACATGTTCCGTACAAATTTAGTAAACCAGCAATACAGATTTGCTGCTGTTTGCACAGGGACGTGCTCGTGATTAAGCCCCGAAGTTGAGCAATCAATCCTTAGGTACAGTACAGTAATGCAAAATAATGTGTTATTTGCAAAATTTTGCCTCTTTTTCAATTTCTCATTTCATTATTGTTATGAATTTTAACTGACGTACATACAAACACGCCACCATTTTGATAATGAGAACCTTCCCAACATGCACAAGAGCAATGCCGAATGTACCTGTAAATTGGGTGGAAAGAGAAGCATTGCTGTGCTTATTAATGCTGATTTTCTGTGTCTGTTTAAATACTCAGTGGAACATTAAGACAGTAGGGATAGTTAGAAACACACCGACCAACTTAGAACAGTCATAAACAGCTTCTTGAGGTGAGTCAGTATTGAAATTATTGAAACATTGTGGTACATGCTTGTGCAGATTACATGCACTCACTCACATTGTAACACCTATTAGAGTCCATTGTTCATTCTCTGCAACATCGTGATATCTACTCCTAGAGATTTTAATGTTCACTGGCCTGTTGAGCATTCATTGTAACCTCATACTGAAGACTATACTGGCAGTGCCAATCTCACCTCCAGGCTGTGCAATGTCTCAAGTGTCCTGAGCAGAAGACAATCCAGTAACTTTGCCCGGTTTTCTTGAAAGCAGTGAAACTGTAGGTAGGATTCAGGATGTATAAAAAAATAACAGCCACCCTATGATGGTATTTGTGGTAGCTTGTTTTGCAAAGTGTTCCATGAGTTAACATTTCCTTTGTGACCCAAAAGATAACCAGCCGCGGTGGTCGAGAGCGCTAACTTGTGCCTTGCTGGCATTGGGAGAGCGTGGGTTCGAATCCCGCCTCAGCCGTCCTAAAAATGGTTTTCGTGGTTTTCCATTTTCACCACTAGGCGAATGTCGGGACAGTTCCTGTGAATAGGTCCACAGCTGATTTCCTTCCAAAATCCCTTCCCTGAAAATAACATAAATGGCCGTTGGCTACATTAATAATATTATTATTATACAGGGCGCCGGGGAATGTTCTCCGCAGTGCCTACAAGCTGCTGCGAGAGATTGCGTCACCAGTTACGTTGGCTACACGGCTGTCGCTTGTCTCAAAACAAACAAAACAGTAAACTTTATACTCACCACAGCCATTCATAACATACTGTTGCACTCTTCCAATAATCTAACTATACACACTGACGATTTCGACAGCCCACATACGACACATGTGGCAGTGTGCTGCCAACTAAACTGATGACGCAACCTCTCGCAGCTGCACGTAGCCACAGCGGAGAAAATTTCCTGGCGCCCTGTAACGACTTCAATGGATAACGTTCAAATTTAGTTAGTGGCTTATATTATTTTGAAAATAATCCCAAGGATATAAATTTGAGGCAGTGAGAGAATATTTAAATACAGGATACAGTCTAGAACAGGTGTGTCCAACCCACGGCCCTCTATCCCATCGCATGCGGCCCGCAGTGATATTTGTAAGTTAGAATATTATTTATGAAATAAGTAATTCTATTTGGAATATGATAAACTGGAAAGAGCAAGACATTTTCCGTTCACAAGACATGTGTTTGTGAAAGTTAATCTTACTCAAAACATGGAGAAATACATCCGTTTTAAGAAATACCCAGCCCAGATTTTTATTAATGATCCTACCGGCCGCGCATCGCTTTGAAGTCTCCGTGCATTGTTGACCGCAAGGTAACGTTGCTACTTTCAAAGGCGAGTGTGTGCCAGATGTTTTATTGTCGTTACATTGTAGAATTTTCAAGTTAGTTTACAGTTTGCAGTTGTTCCTTCACATTGTATTGTCAGTGCAAGTGAGAGGTTTGAAGAATATAATTAATTCTGTGATTTTTATGTGCTAGTGAGAGGATTGAAAAATATAATTAATTCTATGATTTTTATAAGTGGTAATTTTGGCTTCTAAGTGTAACAGCAAGAAAAGAAATTTTTCAGACAAAGATAGATCATTTCAAATAAAGTGGGAAAATCAGTACTATTTTACTGAAGTAAACAAGAAAGCAGTGTGTTTAATTTGCAGTGAAACAGTTTCAGTGAGGACTAGAACATAAAGCGACATTACCACGCCAAATATGCATCTTCATTTGATAAATTTGAGGGTCAATTTCGTAAAGACAGGATATCTGAACTTAAAATTAAACTTTCGTGACAGCATTTATTCATTAATAATGTGTCACTTCAAACTGAATCTCTGGTAAAAGCGAGTTACGCAGTAGCAATATTATTGCAAAAAATCTAAACCATCTTCAGATGGCGAGTTTGTTAAAGAATGTATTGAGTGTGTTGCTGATATTTTTGACCAATCAAAAGCGCAGTTTGCAAAATTAAGCCTGTCGCGACAGACTTTAGCATGCCGTATTGACGAATTAACGTCCAATATAGAGATAACATTAAATTACCGAGCCACACATTTCCAGTTCTCTTCTCTGGCACTAAATGAGAGTAGTGATGCTAGCAATACTGCCCAATTAGCAATATTCTAAAGGGGAGTTGGTAAAGATTTCAATATTAAAGACGAATTAGCTGCTTTGTCCCTCTTAAAGGCACCACTAAAGCCAATGATTTAATGGGGGATGTCACTAAAACCTTGAACTGGCTTGTCTTGAAATATACAAATCTATCTGATGTAACAGCAGACGGAGCTCCTGCATTTGCAAGAAGACGAGAAGGGTTAGTTAAATTACTGCAAGCAGAGGAAGCTAAAGTAGGAAACATTTCTGTAATGCAATATCGCTGCTTAATGCACCAAGAAATCCTTTGTGCTAAATCCCTAACTTTAGATAGTGTTTTGAAAGTCATTGTAAAAGTAGTGAACTTCAGTCGTTCACATGGTTTGCGACATTTCTTACAAAATCTCTATTTAGAATCTGAGGATATTGTTTATTATACTGAAATAAGATGGCTGAGCCGTGGCAAAATGTTGCAACGAGTGTTTGACCAAAAACCGAAATACAAACATTTATGGGAGAGAAGGGCAAACCTATTGTTGAATTTAAAGACTCAGAATGGATGTGTGATTTTGCTTTTCTGATAGATATAACAACACAACAACGAACTTAATTCATCTCTCCAAGGTAAGGACCGATTGATCACTACTATGTTTGATCATGTGAAGGCCTTGGAAACGAAATTGCGTCTTTGGGAATCACAAATTAAAAAAACAACTTCTTTGTTCATTTCGCAGCCCTTCAAAGCTGTAATAATCAAAATTCTCAAAAGTACGCAGAAATCATATCAGAATTAGGAAACGAATTCCGCGTTAGATTTCAAAACTTCAAGGAGAATATGTTTTCTTCCCCTTCTTCCATTAACATAGACGAAGTTCCCGAGGATCTGCAAATGGAGTGCATTGATTTTCAATGTGCGTCAGACCTAAAGAATAAGTTTAACAATGTACCCTTACTAAAATTCTATCGCGACTACTTTCCCAGAGAAAAATATCCGGGCATTAATAGACATGCACTTCGTTTTGCATCACTTTTCGGTAGCACATACATAATTATGCGAACAAGTGTTCTCCAGGATGAAACATGTGAAATGCGCAACGAAAACGCGAATCACCGACAGTCATCTGGAGAGTTCACTTAAGAGTTGCTACAACATCAATCAAACCAGATATTGGATGTCTTGTTCGTGAGAAGCAGTGTCGCATTGACAGGTAAAATATTAATTCTACTATTTTAATATAACATTTATATATATTTAATTTTAAAAATAACCTCAATAACTATATATTAAGATGGCGGCTATGGCTAGTAATGTTTGTTCCTCGTGCGGGAAAAAAAAGTGTAAAATAGCGAGTAATTCGTTAGTTGTGAAGGGGATTGTGGGCGTAATTTCTAAAAGGATTGCACAAGACTATCTAAGAAGGTTTACGAGTCTGTAAGATGTGATCCGCAAAATGTGTGAATATGCAATCACGACGATTGTCACCCACCACTCAAGTTCAATGAATGTGACTTGGTGAAGGAGGTTACAGAAAAGATAGATTAGAATAGATTAGATTTTTATTTATCCATTTTATCAATTACATGTATACAATACATTTTTGATATAGGTCACGTCAGAAATTGCATCTATAAAATAAAACAACTTACAGGTATATATTACTAATACTATAACTATTTATAACTTATTATGATAACAGATCTTAAGATATACAATCTTATTGGACAACTATTTACACCTTACTCTATTATCACAATATGAAAATATAATTCTATACATACAATTACTTACAGCTAGGTATTACAATTAAAATAGAAAAGTAAAATATAATTATAGATTACATCGCTCCTATATGCTAAGATATTCAACTACAGAGTAAAAACAATGGCACTGTAGATAAGCTTTCAACATTCTTTCAAAGGTGTTTATTTTTGGGGCAAATTTTATATACTGGGGTAGTTTATTGTATAATTTAACTCCTGTGTGAAAAGTTCCTTTTTGATATATGCTTGTGTGTGTGAAATATGAATGTTATTATTTTGGCTTGTGTTATGTCTATGAACATCATTGTTTTAAGAAAAACGTCTTTATTCCTTAAATTCTTTTTTTAACATAATACTTTCAAAGATATGAATGCAGGGCAGTGGGAGAATGTTTAAATCTTTAAACAGAGGTCTACATGATTCTCTAGTGTTTACATTTGCCATAATTCTAATCGCCCTCTTTTGTATCCTAAACGTGCTTAGTACATCTGGTGACATACCCCAAGATGACCCCGTATCTTAAGTATGAAAAAGCCTCCATGGCTTAGGTGGCAGCACGCCGGCCTCTCACCGCTGGTTCCGTGGTTCAAATCCCGGTCACTCCATGTGAGATCTGTGCTGGACAAAACGGAGGCAGTAGGTTTTTCTCCGGGTACTCCGGTTTTCCCGGTCAAGATTTCATTCCTGCAACACTGTCCACTATCATTTCATTTGTCATTCATTTAATCATTGCCCCAGAGAAGTGCGTCAGGCCTCTGCAGCCGGCAGTGATCATCTCCTCGTCGCTAGATGGGGCTTCATGCATTCCATTCCTGACCCGGTCGGAGTCTGGAAGCAGGCTGTGGATTTTCATCTTCATCTTAAGTATGAATGGAAATAAGCAAAATAAGTATTTCTTAATGTGTGCATGCTAGTGCAAATTTTCAAAATACGTTACGCAAAGCACATCGAGTTCAATTTAGTAATCAGATATTGTATATGTTTATTCCATTTCAAGTCATTGAAACGTTTCTTCAGGGGATAGAGTGGAAAAACCACAACACGTCCCACCTTTGAGCTAATTGTAATGTTAACTCTGGCTAAGATCCGTTGAATTAATGGGCGCCAAGACCTCAACACTAAGTTGAAATATAAATTTATATTTATCAACGCCTTGCACGGGCAGAACACCTTTAAGAATCTTCACACTCAGACCGTGGCATGATTTGATCATTAACCCAACTAACAATTATCTATTAGGTCTATATCTAATGCTACCTACTGGAAGCAAAGATTGCATAATATAGAAATGAATTTATTATATAAAAAAACAAGTGCCGGTAGTGGCAATTTTAATAATAAGAAGAATTTAAAAATGGAGCGTAACGATTTGAATTTTACCACTAGAAAATTACGTGAAAACGGAGTCGGATGAATTACTGAATTTACTATTATTCCCAAGCTAAAAGTTACTCAAATTCTGATTATGAAACAATGAAAAGAGAGATTACGTAGTTCTGAGTCAGTCGCGCTTACCATTGGAAATAGCAGTAGCATTTCCCTCGTACGTGATGAATCAAGAGAGCTACCATCAGCCTCTTGGACGGTGCCATCTTCTTCGTTACTTGCGGAGATCGTTGTTAATATGATGAAGTTAAGTGCTTGATAGTGGTGGATCACAACCCGTTAACCACCTACGCTGACTCCCTGTTCACAAGAGCTCGCGTATTTCTTATGACTAATGTGTCAGTTGAGAATAGCAGTATTGAAAAGTTCGCCATCGAACACGAGTACGTAGTCCGTAGACTATGCAAATACAATGTTCAAGTTACGGTCCGATCACAACGGAACCAACAAACAAGTACGTCCACTTCGGACAGGTTACAAAGTAATCGTTCCTCTCCTCACTGCGCGCCAATACTATATGCACTGGCCGAATCCCCTCTCCAGTGCCGTCTCCCAGTGGTTCGGACTCCCCTGATTGGCTGAGCCACCACGTGATACCCCCGACATAAGGGTCTTTTACTCGGCGTGACGAAGTAGATTTGCCACTCCAGTCCAATTCGCCTTTTCTTGATACAGCCAGCTGGAAGTGTTCCTCGGTTGCATCATCGCTCCACGACAAGCTTATTCCTGTAGCTGAATTCCCAATGACTCACCTCTCTCACAATAAACCCTAACTGACTAAAATCCGTAAAATTCCGTAATCATTTAATTTTCCGTGATAATGTTGTTCGTAATAATTCGCTTGATAGAGTTTTCTATAAAATCGAAAACCTCTCTGTATACTTATAATCTTTAAAGAAAAAGCTCCAAAAACATGAATAATAATAATAATAAGTTAAATGAAAATTATCTTGGCTGAACAAGTTGCCGCGTAAATAAACATTGAATGGCTTCCTACTGACTTATGTCAGTGGCATAAAATACCCTCGAAGAACACGTTACATATTCACCTCGGCTCATCAGATGATTTACCGTGACCACGGTACATCATGCGATTTTCCCAGACACGTTCATAAAATCCCCGTCCAAAATACATATTACACAAATTAAATCACCCTAAATTACACATATATATACACTCATAATTTTTCCTCATGCACTTTGCGTCAAAGTTGGTTGTTATATTAGATTGCCCTTATGCAATCAGTCCAATGTTTTTCATTTTGATTAATGTTCCACGGATATTTCCGCCTCTCAAATATCTCTATGTTGGGAAAGACATACATAAATAATGTGTGAGCACTGTGTATACATGGTGTCACATCACACGCATCAAAGGTGTTTTGATATATATATCACCATAGAACTTCCTAATATCAATGGTTGTCGCTTTCTTCTGGAGTAACTTAATTTCACTGAGCACACGATCACACTATTGTGGCTGCACATCGTGACCATAATACTTAATCCCTCTATGTATTAGATAAAATTAATATTGATTTCTGAAAAAAAAAAAAAAAACGTAAGTGCGCATTACATATAACACCAAATATTTCAGTGCCGTAATCACCCTGTCTTACTAAGTTCCCGTAGACCATATTCTATTTAATACTAGTTCACCACTCAGACCAGTTCTCCACACTCAAATAATACTTTTGTGCTAATTACCTTAAATTTCACATCCACAGCTCTTACATGGCGAGGCCCTAAACAGAAATCACGTGTGCTGTTATGTATGAGTTTCATGAAGGACTGTCTCGCATTCTGGTGGCCCATCTTTTGTCTCGTGGACGCCATAAGCAAACATACCCTGTACAAGCGCTCACCCATCTCTAGGAGACAAATGGGAATTCACCAGCGCTACCAAATTCTGGCCTTGGTGTATCGAGACATCTTAGTGCTCAACAGCATTCGACAATCCGGTCATATTTCCCTGTACTTTAAAAACTCTCAATTACTTATATACTACCCCCCTTTGTGACCTCTGATACGCCTGCCTGGAAGACCAGATCTCCCCCGCACCAAATACCACACTTACTCATTTGATAGGCTGGCTCGCCAGCTAAACACACTCACTTTATGACACATACTTTCGTAGACTATGTATATTATACGTCCCGTGTAATCTGTTTCCCTTACCATCCTCCAGCACATATGCTGTTTTGCCAATACGTTTGGAAAATATAAATGGGCCTTCGTAGAGATAAAAAGAACTTGGACATGACTTTCTCTAGCTTATTTGACTGTTTCGGCACTCTAAGTAAGACTCTGTCTCCCGGCTCGAATTGGTCAAATTTAGTTTCTTTTTGTAGGCGAGTTCTCTTTTGTGCTGACTTAGATAAATTCTGTTTCGTCAACTGGACAATGTAATCCATCCCCGGTTGTTTTCCCTCATTTAAACCCAACACCCTCGCTAGTTCATTTTGTGGTCTCTTTCTGAAGTGAACTTCGTATGGCGTCAATTTCGTGCTCTCACGCTGGACAGAATTCAGCCAAGTCTCGACTTTGGGAAGATGTCCAACTCAGGCCGAATGCTTGTCATGCACTAGAGTCCGAAAAAGACGAGCCACTTCCCTTAATGGACGCTCTGCAGAATTACCCTGAGGGTACCTCACAGAGAAATGATCGTGTGAAATACCCGCTTCCGGCATACTGGTTCTCCATTTCTTTGCAGTAAACTGTGGTCCACTGTCAGATAATATCCTGAGAGGAAGGCCAACTCAGGTACATACTTATTAATGATCAGACGGCTACACGCTAGTCCCGTGGCTTTCCTTAGTGGATATAGCTTGACATACTTACAAAAAGCGTCAATAACTACAAAAATGTACTCGTGGCCGTACTGTCCTTTAACGATCGGGCCAAATAAATCCACACACAGTAGTTCGCTGGGACTACTGGTGAGAACTGCAGATCTCTCCCCCACTAAATATTTAACTGGATACTTGCTCCTTTGACAGGTGTCACACTTAGCTAAAATCCTCCTAACATCCCTTCCCATTTTACTCAAATAAAGTCACGACCAATTTCATAGAAGTCCTTGGCAGCACCAAAGTGTCCTAATTCCCTATGTATGAACCAAATAAGCTCCTCCCGCAAAGTGGCAGGAACACATATTGCCCACTGATTCTCCCTACATTTCCATGCAAGGAGCCCATCCTGCATCTTGTACGTGAACCGCCCTACTTTCACATACTCTCCTTCACTTGTTTCCAACGTAGCCAGTGGCTCCCTTAACTTAACGTCATCACGTTGCTCCACTAGCATATTTCTCAGTGTCTGTAACGATGCCCTGTTGCTACTGTCCACACATGCACATAATAAAATACCGCCCTCTGCTTTAACAACAGGATAATCCCAACATAAATTAGTGTCCCTTGATAGCATGTCTGAAAGAATGTTATCTTTACCTATAATTTATTTTACAGTGAATTCGTATTCCTGCAGAGCAAGAATCCACCTACTAACTCTGTTAGAACTGAGTTTACAAGTCCTCATATACAGTAATGCATGGTGATCTGTATGGATCTCTAATTTCCTCCCCTACTAAAAACATTCTAAATTTCCCCAAACTGAAAACAATACCTAAAAGCTCTAACTCATTAATCGTGTATCTTTTCTCTGCTGCTGTCAATCCTCACGAGGCTAAAGATACAATGCACAGATTACCCTCATCATCTTTCTGACACAATACTCAAGCAATGCCTATATGCGAAGCATCTGTCATAACCACATATTCTTTATCTTTCAAAGGATATTTCAGCACTACAGCTTTCTCAAAACCTTCCTCCAGCGCTCTAAAAGCCTGATCATGCTTGGACTCCCATCTCCACCGAGTCCCACTTTTAAGCAATTCCCTGAATGGTTCTACCAACCCTGAGTATTTAAGAACGAACCTTCTGAAAAAGTTGCAAATTCCCAGGTATGTTTTTAACTGTTTAACATTCTGTGGCACATCTGCGTTAAGTATCGTATTAACCCCACTCTCTTCTGGTGTTACACCTCTACTCTACACTCTATGACCTAAAAAAGTCACTTCTGACTGACAGAATGACGACTTAGACAGTTTCAAAGTGAACCCTGCCTGAAATAACTTCTGAAAAGCAATATCTAAATGACGTAGATGATCCCCAAAACTGCGTGAACTAATTACCATATCATCTATGTAAATGGTTACAAACTCTCCAGTGTCATCCCCTAATGCGATGTTTAATGCTCTAATTAAAGCTGCTGAACTACTCATTAACCCATAAGGTGTTCTACAAAATTGCTAAAGGTTATATTTATGACTAAAAGCTGTAAATGGTCTATCTTCGTACATAAGAGGCACTTGCCAGAAACTGGAACTCAAATCTACACAAGTGAAATACTTCTTCCCCTCAAATGTTTGCATTAATTCCTCTATTGACATGGATTTCAGCTGGTCTGAACTGATTCTACTGTTAACTAAATGAGCGTCTAAACAAATACGGACTGTGCCATCTGCCTTGGGCACGTTGATCAAAGAATTAACATATGGACCGTTGGAGTGTTCAATAATGCCATCTTCAAGCATCTGGCTAATTTGTGCCTCAACTGTACTTGAGGGAGGAAAGTGATGTAGTCAGGTTATTACTAAGACATTTTCCATATAGAATCAAAGAAGCTGCCTGTATCCAAAATGTTAAATCTATTTCACAAGTGGAAAATCTATTAAGTACTTTCGATGCTCTGGGAAGAGGTGGTTACGAGGAGAATTTCGGTAGGAACCAGGGTAACAATAATAGCAGGCCTAATGAGAACAGGAATCAGGATTTTCAGGGGAACAGTGGCGAAGGAGCCAATATCCAAAATAGGGGGAACAAAAATCATAATAATAACCAGCCAAATCAGTACATAGGAAATGGGTATGGTACGCAGTATCAAGGTAGAAATAATTATTTCAGGGGAAATCAAGGACGGAATAATGATTTTAGGGGTAACCAAGGGAGGAATAATAATAATTATTATTATTATAACCAGAACAGGGGTAAAGGAGGGGATCAGCCCAATGGTAATAACAGACAGAGAAATACCGTTAACACAGCCCAGAACAACCAGACCAGTGCAGTATTGAGTAGTACTGCACCAAGCGGTAGCGGTACTTTAAACACGAACCAGGCTGCGATGTAAGGTCAGAATCTCAGTATGTAACATGCCCTGTCCATACACTTATACAGGAACCCTATGACCTAAATGTAAGAAGTGAATTATTACGTGAACTAAATGATGAAGGTATTATTCAGGATGTGGCTAGTAAGAGCCCCATAGTTAAATTTAACGTGTCCGAGGCGTACACAGATGTTTTAATTGATAGTGGTTGCATGAAGAGTTGCATAAGTAGTGCATTTTATGATAAAATGAAAGGAACTGGAGTAAATTTTGAGGAGATGTCAATTAAAAGCACTTTTGTTATCACAGCTGTTGGGAAGAGGTCTAAGGTAATTTCTAAGCAAGTTTTAGTAGACATTAAAATTAATAATCATGTAGAAAAGCAGATTTGTCTTGTAATTCCAAATTTAGTATTCAGTGTTATTTTGGGTTCAGATTGGCCAAGTAGAGTGTCTGGTAACTTATGTTATGAGGTAGGAAGTTTGAAATTTAAATGGGATAATTCTGATGTAGAGGTAGCGTTCAATGACAATGTTCAGAGAAGTAGTGTTGTAGGCGTGATTTGTACTTTAAATGAGATATCGCCAGCCGAAGAGCGGGATTCTCAAAGTTTTGTGGGCAGTGTGATTACGAACGGTAGTCTAGAGGACTCGTTACGTGATGCAGCAATTCAGGGAAATATAGAGGAGGAACAGTGTGTTCTGCTCTAAGATGTGTTATTGTGTAATAGGAGAGTTTTTGAGGATCGCATTGGTATCGCCAATTGCTATACACATTCATTGAACGTTATTGATAGGTCAGTATTCACAGGATATAGATATCCTGTACCTTTCGCTTATCAGAGTGCAGTTGAGGCACAAATTAGCCAGATGCTTGAAGATGGCATTATTGAACACTCCAACGGTCCATATGTTAATTCTTTGATCAACGTGCCCAAGGCAGATGGCACAGTCCGTATTTGTTTAGACGCTCATTTAGTTAACAGTAGAATCAATATAATCCAGATATTTACCTGTCCTATAAAGTACTCGGTCATAGAGTAATTTCCTCTCGAGTTATATTTCCCACACACAATTCCCTCACGATGCTGAGACTGAATTACCTCATTCCAAAATTTCTCACAAAATTTAACTTTAAAATCTGAAGTATTCTCGAAATTGTCTCTATAGACAGCAAACCAGTTTCTTGTCTCCCCTACAAACGCTTGCTCTGAAATCTCAACTACCTGGCACCACTCAATACTACCATCTTCCAACCTCTCCCTGAATTTATTTTCTATTGCATTCATGAACTCCATTGGACAACCCTGCCGATTATTGAATTTGCCTAGTTCTATTTCCCTGTGTTTGCTATTCACATAAACTGGCCTACTCTGACTATTTTCCTGCCTAATTCTAGCTTTCAACTTCTGTTCTAATTCAGCAATTTTCTCCTCAGCTTTTCTTTCAATCTTAGTTACAGTTAACCTAATGCTCCCTTCCGATGCTTCAACTTTACCACTTAACTTAGCTTGTTTCTCATTAATCTCATTAATGCTTTCCTTATTCCTCTCCCTTAAATCATTAACTTCAGTGATTATTTCTGCATGAACTTTATCAATTCTACCCCCCCCCCCCCCAGCTGTTCTTTAAACTCTTTAGTTGCTACCTGAATCTGATCAATTCCCCCCCCCCCATTGCTTTTTGACCTGCTGTGTTTCAAGTTGAACTAATTCTTTCAAATTCTCAGCCTGTGTACTGATTCTATTTTCCAGCTCCTCCTGTACTTTTCCTAATTTTCTGTCTACATCTGCAATAATCTCATTAGCTTTTTCTTCCATCACTCCTTTGATCTCCCCTCTAATCTGCTCAAATTTCTTATCTAATTTTTTATCTAGTTTTTCACTCAACGCTGCAGTATTCTCTTTACTTTTCCTACTGTTTTGTTCTAGTTTAGCATTATTTTGTTCAAGTTTAGCATTTAAACTATCTGTACTTTCTTAATTTTCCCTGCTGTTTTGTTCTAGTTTAGCATTATTTTGTTCAAGTTTAGCATTTAAACTATCTGTACTTTCTTTATTTTCCCTACTGTTTTGTTCTAGTTTAGAATTATTTTGTTCAAGTTCAGCATTTGAACTATCTGTACTTTCTTTATTTTCCCTACTGTTTTGTTCGAATCTAGCTTTTAATCTATCGCTCAGTTCCCTATTACTCTCTTTATTTCCCCTACTATTTTGTTCGAGTCTAGCGTTTAAAGCATCTATGCTAATTTTATTTTGTTGCATAAACTGAAGAAGCAAACTCTCTAACCCTGCTTGACTGTTTTGATTACCCCCCTCAGTATCGGGATTTACCTCCGACATCCCTGTACTGCTTTCATTCTCAAGACTGGCCATACTGCTCGTATCTTCACTATCCAAGTGGTGACCACTACGCAAATTCATCACTTCCTCAATACTACCCATGCTGATACACACCGATAAATGAAAAACCCCCAAAATACAGGCACAGAAATATATACCCTTCTCCTTCCACAAATGTTATTAGGTTTTCGTCCTCACGTTGCTGGCGACAAATGTAACGGTTTGACTGGGGTGAATGATGCTAAACCACCACAAGTCCCACGTTTGAGCTAATTGTAATGTTTACTCTGGCTAAGATCCGTTGAATTAATGGGCGCCAAGACCTCAACACTAAGTTGAAATCTAAATTTATATTTATCAACGCCTAGCTCGGGCAGAACACCTTTAAGTATCTTCACACTCAGACCGTGGCATGATTTGATCCTTAACCCAACTAACAATTGTATCCGGAGAAGGAATTTGGTCTATATCTAATGCTACCTACTGAAAGCAAAGATTGCATAGTATAGAAATGAATTTATTATATAAAAAACAAGTACCGGTAGTGGCAATTTTAATAATAATAATAAGAATTTAAAATGGAGTGTAACGATTAGAATTTTACCACTAGAAAATTACGTGAAAACGGAGTCGGATGAATTACTGAATTTACTATTATTCCCAAGCTAAAAGTTACTCAAATTCTGATTATGAAACAATGAAAATAGAGATTACGTAGTTCTGAGTCAGTCGCGCTTACCATTGGAAATAATAGTAGCATTTCCCTCGTACGTGATGAATCAAGATAGCTTCCATCAGCCTCTTGGACGTTGCCATCTTCTTCGTTACTTGCGGAGATCGTTATTGATTTGATGAAGTTAAGTGCTTGATAGTGGTAGATCTCAACCCGTTAACCACCTACGCTGACTCCCTGTTCACAAGAGCTCGCGTATTTCTCATGACTAATGTGTCAGTTGAGAATAGCAGTATTGAAAAGTTCGCCATCGAACACGAGTACGTAGTCTGTAGACTATGCAAATACAATGTTCAAGTTACGGTCCGATCACAACGGAACCAACAAAAAAGTACGTCCACTTCGGACAGGTTACAAAGTAATCGTTCCTCTTCTCACTGCGCGCCAATACTATATGCACTCGCCGAATCCCCTCTCTAGTGCTGTCTCCCAGTGGTTCGGACTCCCCTGATTGGCTGAGCCACCACGCGATACCCCCGACATAAGGGTCATTTTACTCGGCGTGACGAAGTAGATTTGCCGCTCCAGTCCAATTCGCCTTTTCTTGATACAGCCAGCTGGAAGTGTTCCTCGGTTGCATCATCGCTCCACGACAAGCTTATTCCTTTGGCTGAACTCCCAATGACTCATCTCTCTCACAATAAACCCTAACTGACTAAAATCCGTAAAATTCCGTAATCATATAATTTTCCGTGATAATGTTGTTCGTAATAATTCGCTTGATAGAGTTTTCTATAAAATCGAAAACCTCTCTGTATACTTATAACCTTTAAAGAAAAAGCTCCAAAAAACATTAATAATAATAATAAGTTAAATGAAAATTATCTTGGCTGAACAAGTTGCCGCATAAATAAACATTGAATGGCTTCCTACTGACTTATGTCAGTGGCATAAAATACCCTCGAAAAACACGTTACATCATGTTGTATCCATAGTCTTAAAAACTTTGTTTCTGGTTTATTTTCTAATTCATGACCATTTAATGTTTATATTGGGCGTCGCAGGATCCCTATTCTGTATAGTGTGGAAATTTAGACATGCTGTTTTTTATAGTTTATTATGAGGCGATTATGTTTTGGCCATTTGGTTAACTCTTCTGTAACAGTCAGCAGACTGTTGTATGACCTGTTTAGTTTCACCTTTTATTACGAGTGTTGTATCGCCCGCAAACAAAATTTCCTTATGAGAATCAAAGTTCTGTGTTATATCATTGATATATAGAAGAAAGAGTAGTGGTCCCAAAATCGATCCCTGTGGTATTCCAGATTTAATAAAACTGTACCGTCATTGGACAATGTTTCGTTAAGGAATCTGGTTCCATCATTCTTGTGTCACAAACTTACTATTTGTTTACGCCTTGTTAAGTAAGACTCTATCCATTTATTAGCTAGACCTATAATACCATATCGATTTAGTTTTGAAAGGAGTATTTTATGGTCAACAACATCAATTGCTTTCAATAAATCCAAGAATAGGCCAGTTACATGTTCCTTACTGTCAATTAATTTCAGTATTATATTACTACATTCATAAATTGCTGTCTGTGTAGATCTTTCCTTTCTGAATACATGTTGTGAGTTTGATAGTATTTCATTTTTTTTCTAGAAAACTGTTTCCTCTGGATTATTAATCACTTTATTATTGCAGGTCAGTGTAATGTTCCTTTATATTTAAGCAGATTTTCCAGTTTCTTTCTTTATCATGATTTTTTCTACAATTTTTGCAATACTAGTTGGTAAGGTAATAGGACGATAGTTATCTAATTCATCTTTTGAACCGTTTTTGTGCACTGGAATTACTTTTGATAACTTCAAAATATCCGGGTAAGTTCCTGAGAGGATTGAACTGTTAATTAAGTGCGTAAGTCGATTTATTATATGTTCTGCACATTTCTTTAAAATTGCATCAGGGATGCCATCAATGCCAGCACAGAATTTATTGTTTAGCTCTTTTATAACTATTCTTCACTTGTGACATGATTTATAAATAAAAAATCACTGCATATAATTATTTTATTATTAGAATTCAGTGTATTTACCTGTGATTTATTTAATAATTTTTGTGGAATTTCAAGAAAATAGTCATTAAATGTGTTTTCTATTTCCTCTGGATTATTAATCACTTTATTATTGCAGGTCAGTGTAATGTTCCTTTATATTTAAGCAGATTTTCCAGTTTCTTTCTTTATCATGGACCACATAGCCCTGTTTTTCTTAGATGATTGGGATATAAAATTATCATTATGCATTTTCCTTGCTAGTCTTATTACCTTACTTAATATGCTAGTGTATTTTTGTAGTATAAATTGAATTCAGTTGTTGTGTGGTAATGTTTATATAATTTGTTTAGAAATTTCTTTCTTTGACATGAAATTATTATAATCCCTGTTGTTATCCAATTGCTAGCTTTGTTATTTTGAATAGTTCATTGTTTAAAGGGGAATGCTGTTTCGAAATAGTGTTAGAGGGTACTTTTAAATGCATTAAATTTGTCATTTACATTTTCTAGTTAATACATTTCTGACCATGTTTCCTTATTTAATAAGTCACTGAAATATGTAACATTTGTTTCATGACCTGCACTTTGATTTTATTCCATTTTCATTATTATTGATTTTTTCGGGTACTTCAAAACTCAGTATTTGTCCGTGGTGGTCACTAAAACCCGGGAATTAGACTCCTATTGAATGGTGATATTTATCTGTATTTATAAAAATTTGATCAGGAGTGGTTTTACTAAATTTTGTTAATCTTGTTGGGGTGTTTATTGTAGGTTTCAGTCCATAGGAAATTAGTAACTGTGTTAATAATTCACAATTTCTATCACAATTTTAGAAATCCACATTTACAGCCTCACAAATTATTATATCGAAATTTACTTTGCTCATGTTATTGAGTAACAATTCTAATTTGTCTATAAATAAACAAAAATTTCCTGACGGAAAACGGTATACAATTATTAAGGTAACCGTGTAGTGTAATTTCATGAAACAATGCATTTCTAGTTTTCACCGTAATAAAATTCTTCGTTCTTTTACGAATAATTTGATGTATAATTTATTGTAAATCGTTTACATTTAAGCCTTGAAAATTAATTTTCGACTAAGTACTGCACAGCTATTGCTCTGAAAGTTCTACATCCACTTTCACTTCAATACTTTCTTACTCATTATATTCTCATTATTTCACTTAGGTGAATTTAATTTATGCTTGGAAAAGTTTAGCTTCATACATTACGTTGTATATTTAGTTTTTTGATATTGTTGTTTGTTTATTTACTTTCCCGGCAGTGTTTTTTTTACATGGGTAGAAGCCAGAAAGTGTATATGAAACGTAAATTCTTTGGCAATAGACATGCTATAAATATAATATAGACAGTGAACAGTGATTCTTTGTTACAGTCACTTGTTAGTGTTGATTCTAACCCAACTTCTCCATGTGGTATTCCTGAAAATAGTTCATAGCCATCAAGTGCATCCAAAAGAAAACTTTCTAAAGATCAATTTCATGATATGGATAGTATTGAGTTTATATCACATTCTAATGCTGGCAATGTAATTAAAGGCTTAAAAGTTCTGTCAGATTTTATACAAACACATTTTGTAAAGTTTGTCAAGTGAGTGATAGTTAATCAGTTGTGAAGGATGATTGTGTAAGGAAAGGTGTATCCTCCAAGTTAATTTTGAGACCTTGAAAATAGGGGTAATAGAGGCAGTACTTACATTTAATGATGGTGTGATTGCAAGGAATCATGTATTAAAGGAAATGTGTGTGAGAGTTGGGGAAAAATGTCTCGAGTCATTGAAGTCCATCGACCAGAAGCGTTTATATTAAGCTGATAGAGCTGCTGAGGCCATGCAAAAGGAATTAAGAACCAAGCTGAGGTTCAAAAGGAAGTATACAAAGGGAGGGGATGAATTCCAGGATGATTATTTTCCTGGGATGTACTGAGATTAGACTCCAGACTCTGTCATAATGTTTTTTGAGATTTTGTCAAAAACTATATTTTTTGAAACATATGTACCTTTTTCTCAGAACTGGGTAGGACTATCAAGTTAATATTTTGTATACACAACATAACCATGCCTTTGAGTAATGATGACTAGGATTATTCAAATTGATCCAGTAGTTTCTGAGAAACAGTAATTAATACCACCAAATTTTCATGAAAAATGTAATCTTTTGTTTACAAATTTCAAATAAATAATTAAGAACTTGTTTAACATAGAGTTAAGGTTCTAGTCATCATAATAGAACAGGGTAATAAGTTTATATGTGTAAAATTATATCCCCACATTACTATTAGCTTCTGAGAAAAAGGTACATCAATGTAGGCATTTTTGCAATTTTATTTACATTTTTCAGTGCATTATTAGCGCCCTTATGACGATACCGTACAACTGTGTTCAATGTAAATTACTGTGTATGCTCATATGTCTATCTTATACAAATGACTCAAATTTCAAAATTCTAACTTGAAATTGTTGTGAAATATTGAGATATTTGTAACGTTGTGCGTTATTTGCCAGTTTCATACTACACGGTTACCTTAACTTAGAACTTTAATGATGCAACTCCTGCCCTCTCATTTGCACTATGCAGGATGTAGTTCAGGCCACACCAAATGGACGAGATCTTGCCAAATTTTGGTGCGATGTAATTTAATTGTTATTTTGAAAGTACCTTTAGTGTGTTTTTATTTTAAAAAAGTTATCTATGCTAATTTTACAATGATGTATTGCTTCTGATACGAATAAATAAAAACCTTAACTTAAACTGTTGTATTTTTACAGCAGAGAATTCAAAATCCTGTTCCATAATTAGATAATCATAAGCAGTTAACTGTTCATGAACTAAATTATTTCTTAAGAAGATACAATTACCACCATGGCTAATATTAGATCTAGAGTATTTATTAGCTAGTATAAACCCTGGGAATTGAATTAATTCGAGTTGTTCATCTTCCAGCCAATGTTCTGAAATACATAGTGCTGAGGTGTCTTAAGTTCATTTTTAAGCATTAGATTTATGTAATCAATTTTATTATAGAGAGACTGAATATTCTGGTGGTAAATACAGTTGTCTGTAAATAAACTAAGGAAAACTTTCATGCAGGATTTAAAAATAATCAAGCAAGCCACGGAATTTATTAATGAGCAGTTCGGAGAATTCAAAAACCTCACAAATGAGATTAAAAAAACACACTAGAAATGGAAAAGTCATTGGCGAGTATCCACAATGATACAAAGTATGCGTTAGATGGGTTAGAAGACCTTAAGCAGTACACACGTAGGAATAATTTGCTATTAAGTGGAATGCCAGAAATGCCGAGATAAAATGTGTACGACCTAATTATCCAAGCTTCCAGGGCATTGGGGGTTGAGTGGGGACACCGGGACATCGATGTCGACCATCGTTTGCCTGCGAGAGGCGGGGTCGTGGGTCGAATTATGGTGAAATAGTGAATGCGAGAATTCAGAAGAGAGTTCTAACAACCCAGGAAATTGGACTGAATTGCCCATCGCGCAATATTTTTATAAACGACCACCTATCACCCAGGAACGACTATATTGCAAGCCGGATCCTGAAGCAGAATGGGAAGATATTTGGAACCTGGACAAGAGACTGCTCATCTGCGGTGAAGAGAAGATCGCACACCTCGAGAAAAAATACGGACAATAAGTGCTGCAGGTATCGCACACCCAAGGTTGCATATAGATTGAATGGATGGAGACGATTATAAACACATACAAAATTAAGCTCTGTTGAAATTCATTGTGGTTCTCTAGAAAACTATAATTTACAAACTAAAAATCAGATTTTGAATTCAAAAATTAAATGTACCGGTATCTACATCAATGCACGAAGTATTCGGAATAAGTTCGAGGATATTATGCTCCTTATTGACGAGATTTTAGAAATTGATTTAATAGTCATAACAGAAAATTGGTTGTCAGACAAAGAAACACATTATTATAACATTCCCAGCTTTGACTCACACCATGTAACACTGCCAGGACAAAAGTTGAAGAAGCATCTAATTCAGTAAGTAGGCCTAACATATCTAATCACAGAAAGTTGAAACTCCCTCCCATCGAGTTACGAAAATTCAATGGTGATGTTAAGGAATGGATACCCTTTTGGAGCCAGTTCAAGAAGGTGCATAGTGATGAGTGTCTGTCAAATGAAGATAAATTCCAGTACTTGTTACAGGCCACAGTGGAAGGTTCTAGAGCCAGGGATGTAGTGGAAAGTTATCCTCCTTCTGGAGATAATAATTACAGCCAAGTAATAGAAGCCCTAAAAGCTAGGTTTGGCAGGGATGACTTGTTGATTGAAGTATATATAAGAGAACTGCTGAGTTTGATCCTTCAAAATGAAAATTCAAGCACTATGCTACCCCTAGCCAAGCTATATGATAAACTAGAAGGCTATTTAAATTCTTTGGAGACTTTAGGTGTAACCAAAGGAAAATGTGCCTCAGTATTATGTCCACTTTTAGAGTCTTGTATGCCAGAGGATTTTCTTAGAGTCTGGCAGAGAAGTGCAACTGGTGTGACAACTGCTGAAATTCGTCTAAGTAGATTAATGACATTTATGAAGCCAGAAGTACAAAATGAGGAGCACATATCACTTGCTATGTCAGGTTTTGGACTGTCACATCATAGGGATAATAATATTAAAACAAACCAAAGAAGCGACCCACAATCTTATGACCAAGAAACATCATATACTGCTATGGGACTCCTAACCACTCAAGAACACAAGCATGGCAGATCTACTGATTGCATATCTTGTGATTCCTCTAGCCATAGTAGTTTAGACTGTTATAAGGCACGGGGCATGATGTTAGAACAAAAGATGCAGATCATTAAAGACAGGAAGTACTGTTTTACGTGCCTCAAGCCAAATCATATCTCCAAAAAGTGTAAAAATAGGGTATCGTGTGTGATTTGTGATAAAAAAACATGTAGTTCTTATGTGTCCAGATCTTGAAAAGAATAGGAAGAGTTTATCTGTTAAAGACACTTCTAAATCTGAATCAGTTGTACAGAACAATGCACTTGCTAATCTCACATGTGACACGGGAGTATTGCTTCTTACCCTGAAGGTCCAGGTGAGGGGTGATGGCGTTCAGCGTGAAGCACGGGCCATCATTGACACAGGGTCACAGAGATCCTATATTGTGGTGTTTGAAGCCATATTTTCAGTGTTGCCTTAGTAAACAAGAGTTTAGTGCTTTTCAGTCGGTCAACACGAATGTACCCAAAAGAGATGGGTTATGCCCTAATCCTGAAATAAATTACATGAGATTAATAAAACACTAGGATGACCAGTTTCGATCGCCAAGCGATCATCATCAGATCCATTACACTTAGGCTACAAAATCTATGTTTGAAATACAGGTGAAAATATTTACAATATGTACAATTATTTAGTTGCAGTATTGGTACTGCAACTGTCAGTGTATGCTAAATGCAGTATATATGTTAGGTGAAATGCTAAATGGTGATAGCTATCCGGAGATTGTACTTAAGAGAGATTATATGGTTGTAAACTATGGTTAAACTATAAAATTTTTGGCTAACTACTTATCTGATTGTCTTCCGTATTACAGCTACTCGCAGTTTTCGTGCTCACTGGAACTCGCTGTGCGGTCGACTGCGGTGGTTATCTTAACGACTGGTTTTTCCCCTGCCTCCTCCCCCTGTCCCTACGTGCTGTGGGGAGTGATAGCGATGTGTTTATGTGAGGTGTTGCCAACCTAGATAAGATGTATGTTATTGAATGAGGTGGGTCCACAACTATTAAAGACCGTGGATTGGCCCTCGCCACGCGTGGAGCATAACCCATTCGAACTAAGCGTTGACGGTCTTATGAGGACGTCCCGGCACCTTTAATACTGCCGCGAATATGGGCCTTGGTTTATTGCAGAAGCAAAGTACATCGTACACCTGATCCAGATAACATTTACCTATTAAAAAACCCCTAATTTCCCCCCTTTTTTTATCTAGCTTGGCTGTGTCGCTAAATTGTGTTTTGTTTCCGACAGGGTGTGTTTTTTAGTAGCGTGAAGAGGGGTGAGCTCTCCATGAACGTGTGTTCATTTAGATTGTTGGGATTGTTTCGTTTGGCTAGGTGTATCTCGATTGCTTCCTTTATGTCAAGAGCTCTGCCTTTCGATTCGTGATGGATTATTTTAAGGTCCGACTCTATGTTGGTAAAGCTGTGCCCTGCGTCACACATATGTTCGCACACGGCTGAATGTGTTCCGTATCTTATCGCATTCCTATGTTCATTATAACGTGTGTCTACTCGCCTTCCACTCTGCCCGATGTAATTAGCTTGACAATCGGTGTCTTGGCACGTTATAGAATATACCCCTGACCTTGAATACGGGTCACGTTTATTTAGATTACTATTTAGGAGGTGCCTAGCGGTTGTGTTTTTCGTCGTGAAAGCTATCTTTATGCCTTGTTTTTTGAATAGGTTAGTGATTTTATATGTATTCACATTCACATAGTTGAAACGCGCAAATTTTTTCTCATTACTGTCCGGTTTGGGAATCGTTTTATCTTTATTTTTATGTTTGGCTATAATTTGATTTATTTTGCTCGGCGAGAAGTTGTTTTCCTTTGCTATTTGCATAATAGCACAGAACCATCAATCTAACGAACAACACACGAATAACAATGAATTCAATTTCCACAGCAGAGTAAACAACAGAACGAACGTAACCTTTTCTCAAGGTGAAATGGATATGTTAGACAAAGGTTTGAAATACAACTGCACAGACGCACACACGAACCACAATATAAAACAGTTAATCACAGATATTGAGATAGCCAGTCACAAGCTCCCAGCAGAAGACAGGGAATTAACCAAAAATCTCGCCACCAACGAAGTCAAAAAAATCCTCAAACGAGAGGGCGATAGCAATAACATTCAAAACAACAAACAGCTCAAAGAAATAAAGTCGTTGAAACAAAAAATAAAAGAACATGACTTAATCATCACAAAAGCAGATAAGGGAAACACTACAGTAATTTTGAACAAAACAGAATACATTGAAAAAACAGTCGAATTCCTAAACAACAACGAAATCAAGGAATTAACAAAAGACCCCACCAACAAATTCCAAAAACAAATAAAAAGTGCGCTAAAAGAAACAGAATACATACTGACCAAAGCCGAAAAATCAAAACTAATAAACATGAACCCGAAAATACCGTCATTGAAGGGACAACCAAAAATACACAAAGAGGAAAGCCCAATGAGACCAATAGACAATTGTAGGAATGCCCCTAATTACAAAATCAGCAAAGAGTTACTAAAAATCTTAAAATGCCGCCTTTCCAACGACAAAAACAACTCGGTAAAGAGCACAACAGAACTAGTAACAGCATTGAACACCCTACAAATGAAACCTAGCTTCAGGCTAGTATCCTTCGACGTAACTAACATGTACACCAATATTCCGATTATTGAAACAATCAACACTATCGAAAACAACTTAAAATCCAACAATTCGGTAAAAGAAATTGAAGAGATTGTGAGATTACTGAGGGTCGTCCTCGGCCAAAACGCGTTTCAATTTGACAATAAAATGTACACACAAACAGAAGGATTAGAGATGGGATCACCACTAAGCGGATTAATCGCTGACATATTCATTAATGCACAAGAAAATGAGTTATTAGAAAAGACTTCAACAAAGGGAATAGTAATATGGAAAAGATACGTAGATGATGTAATTTGCATCTACGATACTGAACTAACAAGCAAAGAAACAATTCTCCAATCCATTAATAACCTTCACCACTCTATCAAATTCACTAAGGAATCCGAAATAGACCGGAAAATAAATTATCTCGGTATAACTATTGAACGTAAAGACAACGACCTTTCATATTCCATATTCCGGAAAGCAACACAAACCTCGCATGCAATCGACAATCAGTCTAATCACCCCAGTACGCACAAACTAGCGGGTTTCAATTCAATGGTGCACAGAGCTTTAAACATACCCATGTCAAAAGAAAACTATAATAAGGAAATAAGAACTATTATGCAAATAGCAAAGGAAAACAACTTCTCGCCAAGCAAAATAAATCAAATTATAGCCAAACATAAAAATAAAGATAAAACGATTCCCAAACCGGACAGTAATGAGAAAAAATTTGCGCGTTTCAACTATGTGAATGCGAATAC
Source organism: Meconema thalassinum (assembly GCA_946902985.2). Lineage (NCBI taxonomy): Eukaryota > Metazoa > Arthropoda > Insecta > Orthoptera > Tettigoniidae > Meconema > Meconema thalassinum. Next base: position 592,719,971 of record OX336389.2, on the reverse strand, counting down.
ATATAAAATCACTAACCTATTCAAAAAACAAGGCATAAAGATAGCTTTCACGACGAAAAACACAACCGCTAGGCACCTCCTAAATAGTAATCTAAATAAACGTGACCCGTATTCAAGGTCAGGGGTATATTCTATAACGTGCCAAGACACCGATTGTCAAGCTAATTACATCGGGCAGAGTGGAAGGCGAGTAGACACACGTTATAATGAACATAGGAATGCGATAAGATACGGAACACATTCAGCCGTGTGCGAACATATGTGTGACGCAGGGCACAGCTTTACCAACATAGAGTCGGACCTTAAAATAATCCATCACGAATCGAAAGGCAGAGCTCTTGACATAAAGGAAGCAATCGAGATACACCTAGCCAAACGAAACAATCCCAACAATCTAAATGAACACACGTTCATGGAGAGCTCACCCCTCTTCACGCTACTAAAAAACACACCCTGTCGGAAACAAAACACAATTTAGCGACACAGCCAAGCTAGATAAAAAGGGGGGAAATTAGGGGTTTTTAATAGGTAAATGTTATCTGGATCAGGTGTACGATGTACTTTGCTTCTGCTATAAACCAAGGCCTATATTCGCGGCAGTATTAAAGGTGCCGGGACGTCCTCATAAGACCGTCAACGCTTAGTTCGAATGGGTTATACTCCACGCATGGCGAGGGCCAATCCACGGTCTTTAATAGCTGTGGACCCACCTCATTCAATAACATACATCTTATCTAGGTTGGCAACACCTCACATAAACACATCGCTATCACTCCCCACAGCACGTAGGGACAGGGGGGAGGAGGCAGGGGAAAAACCAGTCGTTAAGATAACCACCGCAGTCGACCGCACAGCGAGTTCCAGTGAGCACGAAAACTGCGAGTAGCTGTAATACGGAAGACAATCAGATAAGTAGTTAGCCAAAAATTTTATAGTTTAACCATAGTTTACAACCATATAATCTCTCTAAAGTACAATCTCCGGATAGCTATCACCATTTAGCATTTCACCTAACATATATACTGCATTTAGCATACACTGACAGTTGCAGTACCAATACTGCAACTAAATAATTGTACATATTGTAAATATTTTCATCTGTATTTCAAACATCGATTTTGTAGCCTAAGTGTAATGGATCTGATGATGATCGCTTGACGATCGAAACTGGTCATCCTAGTGTTTTATTAATCTCATGTAATTTATTTCAGGATTAGGGCATAACCCATCTCTTTTGGGTACATTCGTGTTGACCGACTGAAAAGCACTAAACTCTTGAGATCCTATATCTTAAAACAGACTGCTCTAGAGATGAGATATCAACCACCCAAAGAGGATGTAATTGTGCACTCCCTTTTCGATGGACAAAAATCCAGTAACTGTACTCACAATGTCTTCAGAATCTGGCAAGTTGTAATGAGGAATACCTCTGTAATTTTGAGGCCTTGGATCAAGATAACATATGTGGGAATTTGCCTTGTATTCAAAAGGGGCCTTGGATGGCAGAACTCAAGGGCACTGATGTAAAACTGTCTGATGTTATTCAAGATGCGGGCTCCATTGAGATTCTTATTGGTGCAGATGTGGCAGGCAAGCTCTACACCGGGAATGTTAAGCATCTTTCCTGTGGGCTAGTAGCTGTAGAGACTAGATTCGGGTGGACTCTAATGGGTAAAGTGCCTTTGCCTACTACCAACACTAATGCAGCTATGTTGGTAACATCTATGCTGGTGAACGATATGAATGTAGCAGATCTATGGAAATTGGACCTGATCGGTATTACAGATCCTTCAGAAAAGAAAACCAAACTGGAATTGCAGGCTGAAGTACAAAAGCACTTTGTAGAAACTGTAGAAATTATTCCTGATGGCAGGTATGAAGTTAATATGTCTTGGTTGGAAGGACATCCACCATTACCAAGTAATTTTAATTTAGCTGTGAAAAGGTTGGATTCAACCATCAAACGGTTGAATGCTGATAATTGTTATGATCAGTACCAAAATGAGCTTGATGAGTGGCTTGATGAAGGAGTGATCGAAAAGGTACTAGAATCTGAGCTTGATAAGGGAAGACACTACTTGCCTCATCGACATATTCTGAAAGAAGACAGTGCTACCAAAATCAGACCTGTCTTTGATGCGTCAGCTCATGAGAATCATGCACCATCACTTAATAATTGTTTACATAAAGGGCCGAATTTAATAGAATCAGTTCCCAGACTTTTGTTGCAATTTCGTATAAAAGGAGTTGGAATTGTCTCCGACATCAGAAGAGCGTTTTTACAGATAAGTTTGAACCCAAGTGGCAGAGATTTCTTACGATTTCTGTGGAGAGATAAGGGCAATAATTTGGTTGTTTTCCGCCATCCAAGAGTTGTTTTTGGAGTTGTTTGCAGTCCCTTTCTACTAGGAGCAGTGATACATCACCACCTCTTCCAATTGCGAGAAAGATGTCTATAGGGTGATACCAGGTTTTCCTTGTCAACTATAGAAATTCTCATGGACATTTTCTATGTAGACAACTGCATTACAAGTTTGAACAACAGTGGAGAAGTTGAGAAGTTCATTCAAGAATCCAGTGACCTGATGAATCTCTGCAAATTTGACTTGAGAGGTTGGGAGAAAACTGATCCAGAAATAGAAAGTACCGGAAGTTTGGAATAGAAAGCATGATACCCTTCAACTAAATCCTAATTGTATAAAATGTTGTGATCAGAAAGTCACTAAAAGGATTATCCTTTCATGTGTGCATAAAGTTTTTGATCCCATAGGGTTTTCATGTCCTGTTACCTTACTGCCAGAGCTTCTCTTGCGAACAGCCTGGGAGTCGAACGTGGGATGGGATGAAGAAGTAGGTGAAAACATTCGATCAAAATTCATACTGTGGACTGAAGAATTGTTTTACCTTTTGGAAGTCAAAGTCTCCAGATGGTTGCCTAGATCAGCTGATCCTACTGTTAAGTGGAGTATTCATACCTTCTGTGATGCTAGTGAGTCGGCATATGCTGCTGTTGTGTTCCTAAGGGTGGAAAGGGAGAACAGTGTAACGGTTCAACTGATTCAGGCGAAAACGAGGGTTGCTCCTGCCAAGAAAATGACAATACCTCGACTCGAGTTGTTGGCGGCAACTATTGGTTCTAGACTGTACGCATCTGTTATTGAGTCCTTCAACTTCGTGTGTAAAGCATATCTCTGGACTGACTCTCGTACGGTGTTAGCATGGATACGAAGGGAAGATCAATGGGGCACATTTGTCTGGAATAGATAAGAAAATTGACCAAGCAGTGGCATTTTGTACCTGGAGTTAAAAATCCCGCCGATCTTTCATCTAGAGGCTGTTCTGGACGGCAACTACTTCTGTCAAAATGGTGGGAGGGACCTGAGTGGTTGTATGGACCTCAGGATAACTGGCCTTCTGCAGACTCAAATTATGATGAAGGAGATATAAGTAAATAAAGGAGAAAGACAGTATTTTCTTCCATGATTGCTGTAAAAGATGCATCTTTCCCAAAGGATTGGTATTACAAGTATTTCTCCAAGTACAACAAAATCATTAGAATGATTGGCTGGATGTACAGATTTGTCCATAATTGTAGAGCATCCAACATGAAATCCAGTGCAAAGAAATGGGGTCCTTTATCTGCTGACGAGGTGAAAGAGGCTGAACTTCGAGTTCTGAAGTATGTCCAACAGGAGGCCTTTACAGGAGTCTCAGACAAGAATGTTTCAAGCTTGCAACCCTTCGAAGACCACAGTGGAATCATCCGCCTGAAGACAAAGCTATCCAACAGGCCTGATAGTGTGTATTTTCGATTTCCTGTTCTGTTGCCAAAGCATCTTCCTGTAGTGCTTCTTCTCATTAGAAGCGTTCATGAGGAACAATGCCATGTGGGAGTTCAGGGACTTCTCGCCATCTTGCGTGAACATTTCTGAATTATGGGAGGGAGACGAACTATTCGATCTGTAACATCTCAGTGTGCAGTTTGCAAGAGGCAGGAAGTAAAGAGACTAGGGCTGTGTTTCTATCTCCCAAAATTTTAATAATGGCACCCCGTCGTGTTCGTTAAGCCGCCATTTTGTTCGCTGCCACGGTCTAGGGTGGGGGCTTAACGAAGGCAAGTGAATCAAAACGATCCTTAATTTTTCCGAGCATGGTCTCCAATCAAAACGTCCCTGATTGGCTGAGCACTTATTGGGTCCTTCCCGCCACACAGCCGCAATCAATTTCGCCATTAACCTCAATTTAACATAACCTAAGTTACTTAAATTACAAATATTAATGTTGGTGAAGGGTGGGTGACTTGTGGATTAGATAAGCCATTTTTAGTGTTGTCTTCTATAGATTTGTGGGTGGCATTGTGGTTTTTTTGGCAATCTCGTTATATTGTAGTCATTAAGATAAATAGTTCTATTTCGGGGGCCTATCACTCATTTGGCGGTTTATCACAACCGTAGCCTACTATTACGAATAGCTGTACTTTATTAAGATTTTTCTGCACCTTCGCGAAATAGTGGCGTTGGATTGAGATTATTTTTGACTACCATTATGGGGTTTTAATAGTTTTTCATAGAGCATTTTTGTTGTCTTGTAGGTATGATTGATTTGACAAGTTAGGCCTGCATGTACATTTTTTTTCTGGTTTTGGGAATAATGCTAATTACCATTAAGTTCAACCGTGTTGACCAACACTGAAATATGAGTTCCAACACAATATGAACTTGGAACTTATGTTCGCTTAACAAAATAATGATGCATCAACAAGTCATCCTTGTAATCTCTGCAAATAATAAAAATATTTCCCATCCAATATAGGCCTATTCATGTTGAACGGTAGAAAGTTATCAACCTTTATTAAGGCAACACTGAAAAATGTTCATTTTGATTTAGCCTACTTACTCGGAGTCATGTGCATCAATGTCCCTAGATGTTCAGTTTTTTTTAATTATCCCTTTCCTATGGGCAAATAACACATGGATGTTCCCTATTTTTCTTAAGGGGATTCAATGATCTTATGCTGAACTAATTAAGAATAGGGCATGTACCCCAACCCCTTAAATATGAAGTTGTCAGGATAAAAACATGTCCATAACCAACAGAAACTTGAGAACACTGAGATCAGGAGAATGTTGATCGACCATGGATGCAAGACCAGAAAGTCTTAAAGAGGAGTGTTTCATTTAGAGGCTTGGAACATCATGGTCAAGACCCCTGTACTTGGGTGTGTGCTCAATCTGTTTGAAAACCTTTGATAGATCATTATTTAATCTGAGGCTGGAATCCACTCTGTCCTATGCTAAGCTGCGAGTACTGGGCACCATTAGTGTTCTGTGACTACTGTATTAATTTCTTAAAATTGTGTCATAAGCCTATGCATAGACAAGTCACTGAGAATGTTCTCTGAATGGTGAATACCAGTAGGCTAGCCTACTTCGCTGCCTCCTTCACTAGCATTTCCAGGCACCTGGTTAGTTGGTAAAATGAAATAGAAAAATCACTTGAATGGTTCAAGTTGTCCTTGATTGTCCTAGTGGGACAGTGTACCCCATTTCAGATCTTAGTTCAGAATTAGTTACCTTGACGGAGTTAGAGAAACAGTCACAATACCTATGGTACTACTAGACCTAGTACGGTACATGTAGCTGGAAGCAATGTGAGACCAACCACTAGGTAGCTTATGTCCCATTAGTTGGGAGTGTTAGGGAATGGGAGATTGGTTCAACATGTCAGCCTATGTTATTGTATATTTCATTAATGTATGGGATCTAAAAGTGTATCATAGGAATACTAAAGCAAGCCATAATATATTACCAGTTGGTCAATTGGATACAACAATTTAATGAAACATTCTGTTAATAATTAAGAAGTGTCGTAGGCAACCAGAGAAGCGACACAAGAAAAAACACCCGAGTCATCCAGGCAGTTGTCATCGACTGTATTTCACATAGAGAAGAATGACTAAAATAGTTCCTCATGAAAAAAATAATTGGTCAATGGCTTGAAGGACTTACATGCTGTCAGTAAAAGTGGAGTTAAGAAAGATGTCTGGAATATTTAAATCAGTAGCTGGTAGCCAGGATTTTTAAAATTACCATAGGTAATTGCACCATAATATGATTAGTAGCCTATGTGCAAGATTTTAAATGGTAGGTTTTTTTTGTTAACCAAGAAACAGCTCTTAACATGGATTATGTTCACGTTAGGCCTACAAGTTATTGGGAGGGAGGTTTATTCTACATACCTGTTGCACATAAAATGAGCTTCTGATTAGAACTCTGTGGGAATGTTTAAATGGATTGATGATACAGGGTTTATCAAGCCACTTTCTATGCATCTTTTAAAAACATTTTAGCATATCATAAGTTACTGTAATCATTGCTAATGCTGTAATCTGTCATGTTTATTTATGCAACATGAGGAATTAGGAAACAATGATAGGATTGGTATATAGAGTGGAGATATAGTAGGATAAAATGCAACTGTGTCATAGAAACCTAAGATGTATTTTTATTTCTCAACTTTATTTTCTGTAGACTGCAACACAGCCTACCACCAGGGGGAAAGAACAAAAATTGTTGGTGATGTTTAATGAGAGCAAATCTTGAAACACTGTGATTTAAGTGGTTGGTATCAAAAGCTGTATAGGAATAATGAAAATGTGAAGTCGCGCCCAAGTTTACGAAGCCTTGCCAGACTCAGCTGAAATTATCTTTGATGCAAATAAAGCCTCAATAGTTCAAGCTTTAGGACGACCTTTGACATGAGCACTATAATAGGCCTACATTTAGGATCGACATAGCCTGCAGTAGGTCGTATGCTACTGTATGCACCTGGGCATGTTTTAAATAAAACTCAGCCTGCAGGTTAATAAGGTAGTATATTACTATAAATCTATCTCAAGCAAATCCAAGAAGTTTCCAGACTGAGAAACTACATAGGCCTATCAATATTAAAAATAAAATAAAAAGGGTGGCGATGCAAATCGCACTTTTAATCCTTGCTTCATTAGTTAAACCATAATATTTGTACATAAATACAGCAGGGACCTTAAATTATATGCCTTAGGCATAACCTACAAATTACATGTCATATATTCAGACAGCAACGCAATACGCAATGGTCAATAATGTAGTTTTATAGTGCACAAAATGTTATTGTACTGAATGTACTTCGAAATGATGAATAAAACTGGTGGAAACGACAGCCAATTGATTTACATCCAAAGTAGTAGAAACTTTCAGTTGATCAGCCAGAGTGTTGATTCGTACTTTTATTTTCATAAATTTCGATGAACAGTGTCACGCTGCAATTTAAATATAAACGTACATACAATTCCTCATCAATAAGTGATTTGCACTTCATACTGTCATGAACTGGAATATATTTCTAGAAATTTAATTCATGTAGAAATCTATTCCTCTCGCCGCCATGTTGGTGATAATTGTAAACAAGCCAGCGGGCAGCCAATGGCTGGTGATAATTGCCAGCCAATAACAAGCCAGGATGACGCGGATCATAATTCACGTTTCACTCTCATTGCGTTTTAACTTGAGGTGAAGAATCAGCTGTTCGTTAACGCCACGCGGTGCCATTATTAAAATTTTGGGAGATAGAAACACACCCTAGAAGCACCTACTATTCCTCTACCAGGGGAACGAGTAAGAGATGCTGCTGCGTTCGAGATCACAGGAGTTGATCTAGCTGGACCACTTTTTCTTAAAGGTCACAAGAAAGCCTGGATATGTATCTTCACATGTGGCGTGATCCGTGCAGTTCATCTCGAATTAGTTCTTTCCTTATCCACAGATGATTTTCTACAGGCTTTGCAGCGCTTTGTGGCAAGACGAGGCCGACCCGTTATGATATTTATTGATAATGGAACTAATTTCATAGGAGCAGATAATGCCTTTAGCAAGTTGGAGTGGCGAAAGGTTGTAGAATATAGTACAGTTCGAAGGATCACATGGAAATTCATCCCTCCTACCGCTGCGTGGTGGGGTGGATGGTGGGAGAGGATTGTGGGTATGACGAAGAGATGGTTGAGGAAGGTGCTTGGAAGATCTTCACTCAACTATGTTGAGATGGAAACTCTCCTCTGTGACTGCGAAAGCATCCTAAATTCTCGTCCACTAACTTTTATGTCAGATAATGCTCTGGAGCCTACTCCTTTAACACCTGCAATGTTCATTCAAGATGTCAGGGAAGGAGGAATTCCTGAATGTGATGTAATCGAGGCAACTGACTTGAACAGAAGGGTGAAATATAGAGTAAAACTAAGGAAAGATTTGAGGAAGCGTTTTAGAGCCGAGTATCTGGGACAACTGAAACAAAAACAGGAGAAAAGGATTGCTCAAGAATACAAATTGGAGATGTAGTCTTGGTCGGCAGTGACAGAGATAAAAGTTTGGACTGGCCTTTAGGAAAAGTAACAGAGTTACTGCCCGGAAAGGATGGTGTTGTAAGACTTGTACGACTTCGGACCTCATCAGGAGAGTTCTTCGCCCAGTGCAGAAACTGTACCCTTTACTTGAGGCTCAAGAAGAAGCCAATAGTTCAACTGGCATAAGGGAGATGCTGATGGAGCGAGCTAAGGTGAAAGATGTTGCTGCTGAGGTGAGACGACCCAATGATGTTCCTCAAGAAAGTTCAGAGACTGGCTCAAGAAATGAAACGTTTGTGACAAAAAAAAGGGAGAGCCATCAAATAACCTAGGAAATATTTAGATCGAACATTTTTATACTGGCTTCAATTTTGTGTATATTTTTTGTTTAATTTAACTTTATCAGTTAAATTAGGTTGCAGGATGTTGTGTTTGCTATTGAAGTGTGCGCTTGGTGGACGAATTGCAAGTTGGCTGCGAGTAGTGGTGAACAGTGGTGATAGCATGAACTATGAGGGGTAGATCATTAGGAAAGAAGAAGCTACTCTATTGTAATTGTGTGTGTGTGTGTGTGTAGAAAAATACAAAAATGCGTGTAGTATGTTGAATGAGTGCATTCATTTGTACTCCCAGTCGTTACAAGGGCTATTATTTTAACGATAGAAGTACATCGGTGACAACAAGACTGCCAATAAGAATAACGCCTACTTCATCCTTAATTGACCATATACATTTTTACTTTGCCAATGATAACTTCTATTAGTATAATGTTATGAGTGACCTTAGTGATCATAATATTTTAATTCTATAAATTACATCACAATTCGAAGTGAGTACGCAATTCAATAATCGTTCAAATATACAAACATTTAAGAAAATAAGTTCCGTTATGTCAAACTGAACAATTTCTTTTCAAAAAATAAATTTCCAAATCTATCTACTGACGTCAACAAAGCATGTAATCAGCCTTGCAATTGCATTAGCGATGGACTTAGCAAAAACCACAGGTAAAAGGCACACATAAACCATGGGTAACACGTGAGTTTCTGGAGGTGGTAAAAAGAAAAAATAATTTGTATGCAAAAACTAAAACTAAAAACCCTTCAACTGAAACCATTAAAGAGTTCACATGATGTAGTAGGGATGTGTCGAGAATGAAAAGAGAGCTGAAAAAGTTATACTACAACAATGAAAGGAATGTGGAAGGCAGTAAATGAAATACTTGGCAAACCTCATAATACACGAAACATTGTAGAAATTGAATATGAAAACATACAATACATCTCTAGCCAAGATGTATGTAAAGCATGTAACATGTATTTCATAAATGTTTTAGAAAACTTGGTTTAAGATCATACTCTAATGAACCCAAATTTGCCTTCGAACCAGACGATCTGTAGCTCACTATTCATAAAACCAACAAATGTGACGAAAGTTACACAAATCATTCAAACCCTTGCGAACAAAAATAATTACACAGACGATGGAATACATATCATACTCCTTAAGAAGTGTGCCAATCATCTGGCTCCATTGCTTGCTGATATAAGTACGGTAACTTGTCACTGCAAACAGGAGTAATGTCAGATAAATCTGAACTAGCAACAGTGGTGCCAATTTTTTAAAAGATGATGTATCTAACCCCAGTAATTACAGCCCATTGTGTATTTGTAGAAGTACTGGAAATAGTAATCAAATAACAAGTCCTGAATTTCCTAACAAAAAACATTTTTTTCTTCAAATATCAGTACGGCTTCCTTTCCAAACATTGAAATGATTCAGTAGCATTTGACGTAGTGTCACTTATACATAAAGCATAAGACAACAATAAAATAGCAGCAGGACTATTTATACAACTTGCTAAGGTGTTTGACACTGTTAACCATACCTTGTTGCTAAGTAAAATATCAAATGCAGGCATTAGAGGATTAGCCTTGGAGTGGTTTAAAAACTTCCTGTCTAACAGGAAGCAGTATGTTAACATTAATAAAACTAAAGGGTCACTTTCTGATGTTAAATATGGTGTCCCACAAGGGTCAGTGCTTGGATCATTGCTGTTCCTGATATTTATTAATGATATAATAGGTTATTTAGAATTTACTGGTAAAATATTTCTATTTGCAGATGATATATTTCTACTTTATGAGAGCACCTGTGAACAAAGGATTATGGAGGATATGCAAAAGGATCTAAATATACTAACAACATGGCTTTCAAAAAGTAATTTAATCATAAGCACCTCAAAAACAAAATACATGCTATTTCTTAAACCAGTTTAAAGTTCAAACACTTGCAACAGAGTTAAAATTGGCAATGTACCCTTCGAACGGGTGAAACAATACACATATTTAGGCCTCACTTTGGACCATAACTTAAGTTGGAATGAACATGTCACAAATGTGAAAAAGAAAATTGTTAGTATAATTGGTGTTCTAAAAAGATTAAAGGATTATGGAATAAGCAATCAACATTTAAGGAGCATATATGCCTCTCTTATTCATTCTTACCTTATGTACATGCGCATAATACGGGGTAAATGTACACAGGAATCAATAAATGAGCTCGAAGTACTCCAAACAAGAGCAATTAAAATCATGTATGGTTACGATTTTAGGAACCCAACAGTACAAGTATTTCAGGAGACAAACATATTGCCATTACGAAGCCAGCTCAAATACTCTGAAGCTTCATTTATGTTCAGATATAAACAAGGTCTTATTAGTCTTAATACTGAACTTCAATGCAAGAAAGACATTCATGCCCCTAACCCAAGATCAGCAAACCAGTTATACATGGAGTCAGCAAACACAACTAGATATGGTATTAAAAGTATTTCCTATTCAGCCAGCACATCTTATTACAACTTACCTCCTAAACTGGGACAAATTATAAACTTAAACAAATTCAAAAAGGAAGCATGCAGGTACTTCCTGAAACAATATGTTGAAGAATATAGATGAACCCACAAACACTGAATAAGTAATCCTACCACCTTAGTATGACTTTCTGTACCCAATAAATAAAATGAATATATGATTAATATTTTAATAAAAATAACATATCAATATATTAGTTGCCGTAATTTTTAAATTAATTGGTTTATCTTAGAATTTAGATCGTATTTAATACGGTAGAAAAAATCGAATCATGTGGCCCGTAAACTAATTCACCTTAACGACAATGGCCCTTAAAAAAAAAAAAAGTTGGACATGCCTGGTCTAGAAGATTCTAGTGGATATTTTTGGCCTTTAAAAGTACTCGAGGTATCAGGTGATGGACCTTTGAGTACCGGTATGTATAAATCCATTCTTGAAATCAGCATACAAATGTGAAATTAGCAATAAAACATTTTTGCTTGTGATGTTTTTTTTAAATCTTCGATAGCAGCTCTTGCTTGAATTCTATTTAAATTATTAGTAGCTTTGATTGCCTATCATTGATGGGTTCATATGGTCGGCTGGGAGAAGGAAGTCTTGGTTAGGCTGTCAGACCTGCTAACACCATTGGTCCTGTGTTCTAAGGAGCTAGCTTGTGATATATTTGCATCAGGAATATGCCCTCACGTATCGCAGAGTGTCACCATGGATATCACGAGAGGGATGCATTTTGCGCAATTGTCTTCCTTCTGGGATGGACGAACGATAAACTATTGAGGGCTTCCTCGTTATCTTTAGAGTAGAAATAGGGAAACTGGTAAAAGAAGCCAAATGTGAGGTTTGGCATTCAGATCTTTTGATGTCAAATTTAACTGAGTGCATATATGGTATTTCGGATTTGTCTAGCAACAATAATAATAACAATTATGATAATAATAATGTAAATACATCACCAACACAAGCTTGCAAAAGTAACAAATATAAAATTTACCACCAGGATGTTCAGTCTCTTTATAATAAAATTGATTACATAAATCTAATGCTTAAAAATGAACGTAAAGACATCCCAGCACTATGTATTTCAAAACATTGGCTGAACGAGGAACAACTCGAATTAATTCAATTCCCAGGGTGTATACTAGCTAGTAAATACTCTAGATCTAATATTAGCCATGATGGTATTTGTATCATCTTAAAAAATAATTTAGGTCATGAACAGCTTTTGATTATCTAATTATGGAACAGGATTTTGAATTCTCTGCCATAAAAATACAGCAGTTTAAGTTAATAATTGTATGCGTATACTGTTCTCCGTCAGGAAATTTTCGTTTATTTGGAGACAAATTAGAATTTTTACTCAATAACATGAGCAAAGTAAATTTCGATGTAATAATTTGTGGGGATGTAATTGTGGATTTCTTAAAATGTGATAGAAATTGTGAATTATTAACACAGTTACTAATTTCCTATGGACAGAAACCTACAGTAAATACCCCAACGAGAATAACAAAATTTAGTAAAACCACTTATGATCAAATTTTTATAAATACAGATAAATATCACCATTTAATAGAAGTCTATTGTCCGGGTTTTAGTGACCACCATGGACAAATACTGAGTTTTGAAGTACCCGAAACAATCAATGATAATGATAATGGAATAAAATCAAAGTGCAGGTCATGAAACAAATGTTACATATTTCAATGACTTATTAAATAAGGAAACATGGTCAGAAATTTATAAACTAGAAAATGTAAAGGATAAATTTAATGCATTTAACAGTACCCTAAAACACTATTTTGAAACAGCATTCCCCTTTAAACAAAGAACTATTAAAATAACAAAACTAGCAATTGGAAAACAACAGGGATTATAAATTCATGTCAAAGAAATACATTTCTACACAAATTATATAAACAAAACCATACAACACCTGAATTCAATTTATACTACAAAAAATACACTAGCATATTAACATTGTGAGGTTTGAAGCCATTTTTCAGTGTTGCCTAAGTAAACAAAAGTTTGGTGCTTTTCAGTCGGTCAACACGAATGTACCCAAATAGAGCTGGTTTATGCCCTGATCCTGAAATAAATTACACAAGATTAATAAATACACTAGGATGACCAGTTTCGATCGTCAAGCGATCATCATCATATCCATTACACTTAGGCTGTAACATCTATGTTTGAGAATACAGGTGAAAAAGATATACAATATGTACAATTATTTAGTTGCAGTGTTGGTAATGCAACAGTCGGTGTATGTTAAATGTGGTATATCTAATGTTAGGTGATCTTCTAAAATAGTGATGAAAATCCGGAATTTGTCTGTTAGAGGTGATTATATGGTTTTACAAAATCAACTATGGTTATACTGAAATAATGCAAGCTTATACTTATCGAGTTGTCTCTTTAACTGGAACTTGAAGCAGTTGCGTGTTTCCATAGACACCTGTTGCAGTCGACTAACTCCGAGTGTTCGCTGGGTGGAACTGGTTTTCCCCTTCCTCCCCCTTTAGTTGCTGTGTTCTTCCAGAGGTCAGTAACATGCATATTTGTGTGACTTTGCCAAATCTAGATAAAAGTGTATGCTATTGAATGCAGGAGCCTGCAACTACTTAAGACCGTGGAACTATCTTCGCCACGCATGGGCTAAAAAGCCATTTATACTAAGCGGTACACGGCCTATTGAAGACGTCCCTGCACCTTTAATACTGCCGCGCATATCGGCCTAGGTTTATTGCAGAAATATGTACATAGTACACCTGATCCAAATAATGTTTACCTATAAACACCGCTATTTTTCCCCCTTTTTTATCTAGCTTGGCTGTATCGCTAAGTTGTGTTTTGTTTTCGACAGGGTGTGTTTTTAGTAGAGAGAAAAGGGGTGAACTCTCCATAAAAGTGTGTTCATTTAGATTGTTGGGATTGTTTTGTTTGGCTAGGTGAATCTCGATTGCATCTTTTATGTCGAGAGCTCTGCCTTTCGATTCGTGATGAATTATTTTTAGATCAGTCTCGATTTTAGTGAAGCTGTGCCCCGTGTCACACATATGTTCGCATACGGCTGAATGTGTTCCGTATCTTATCGCATTCCTATGTTCATTATAACGTGTATCTACTCGTCTTCCGCTCTGTCCAATGTAATTAGCTTGACAACCACTGTATTGGCATGAAATAGAATATACCCCTGACTTTGAATACGGGTCTTGTTTATTTAGATTGCTATTTTGCAGGTGCCTCCCGGTCGAATTATTCGTTGTAGGAATGCTATTTTTATGCCTTGCTTTTTGAATAGATTAGTGATTTTATATGTGTTCTCATTCACATAGTTGAAACGCGCGAATTTTTTCTCATTAATGTCCGGTTTTGGAATCATTTTATCTTTATTTTTATGTTTGGCTACAATTTGGTCTATTTTACTTGGCGGGAAATTGTTTTCCTTTGCTATTTGTTTAATGGTTCTTATTTCCTTATTATAATTGTCTGTTGACATGGGTATGTTTAAAGCTCTGTGCACCATTGAATTGAACCCCGCTAATTTATGCGTACTGGGGTGATTAGACTGATTGTCGATTGCATGCGAGGTTTGTGTGGCTTTTCGGAATATGGAGTATGAAAGCTCGTTGTCCTTTCGTTCAGTAGTTATGTCGAGATAATTTATTTTTCGATCTGTTTCGAATTCCTTGGTGAATTTGATTGAGTGGTGTAGGCTATTAATGGATTGGATAATTGTTTCTTCGCTTGTTAATTCAGTATCGTAGATGCAAATTACATCATCCACGTATCTTTTCCATTCCCTTTGTTGAAGTCTTTTCTAATAACTCATTTTCTTGTGCATTAATGAATATGTCAGCGATTAATCCGCTTAGTGGTGATCCCATCTCTAATCCTTCTGTTTGTGTGTACATTTTATTGTCAAATTGAAACGCGTTTTGGCCGAGGACGACCCTCAGTAGTCGCACGATCTCTTCAGTTTCTTTTTCCGAAATGGTGGATTTTAAGTTATTTTCGATAGTGTTGATTGCATCATTAATAGGAATATTGGTGTACATGTTAGTTACATCGAAAGATACATGCCTCATGCTATGTTTCATTTGTAGGGTGTTCAGTGCTGTTACTAATTCCGTTGTGTTCTTTACAGAGTTTATTTGTCGTTGGAAAGGCGGCGTTTTAAGATTTTTAGTAACTCTTTGCTGATTTTGTAATCAGGCGCACTCCTACAATTGACTATTGGTCTCATTGGGCACTCATTTTTGTGTATTTTTGGTTGTCCCCTCAATGACGGTATTTTCGGGTTCATGTTTATTAGTTTTGATTTTTCAGCTTTGGTCAATATGTATTCTGTTTCTTTTAATACACTTTTTATTTGTTTTTGGAATTTATTGGTGGGGTCTTTTGCTAATTCCTTGATTTCGTTGTTGTTTAGGAATTCAACTGGTTTTTTTCCTTCAATGTATTCTGTTTTGTTCTAAATTACTGTGGTATTTCCCTTATCTGCTTTTGTGATGATTAAGTCATGTTCTTTTATTTTTTTGTTTCAATGACTTTATTTCTTTTAGTTGTTTGTTGTTTTGAGTGCAATTGTTTTCGCCCTCTCGTTTGAGGATTTTTTTTGGTTTCGTTGGTGGCAAGATTTTTGGTTAATTCCCTGTCTTCTGCTGCGAGCTTGTCACTGGCTATCTCGATATCTGTGATTAACTGCTTTATATTATGTTTCGTGTGTGCGTCTGTGCAGTTGTATTTCAAACCTTTGTCTAGCATATCCATTTCATTTTGGGAGAAGGTTACGTTCGTTCTGTTGTTTACCCTGCTGTGGAAATTGAATTCATTGTTATTCGTGTGTTGTTCACTAGGTTGATTATTCTGTGTTTCTCCTAGTTTTCTTAGTTTATATTCTAGCGTTTCGTGTTCCCTCGTTGCTCTGATTTTGATGGTGTCATGTAGGTGCTCGGTAAAACTGTCCCATTGGGATGCGTGCCAGAAGTTACTCAGTTGCAATTGAATATCGTATAGTTTTTGGTTGATTTTTTGCTTTCTTATGTATGCAAATCTTAGTTGGTTTTTTATCCAAAGCGCTTTGGCTTGTTTAGTTGAAATGATTGAGGCTGGTGTAATCGGTACGGTTTTAATTGGTACATATTTAGGGGTGAGATTTAGTTCTATACATTTTTTGTTGAACCAAATTGACTTGTCTATGTTCATGAGTTTAAGCCTGAGTGTATTGAATCTCTTGGCTTCACGATTTGCCTGACTAGCCGTGAACATTGTGAGGTTTGAAGCCATTTTTCAGTGTTGCCTAAGTAAACAAAAGTTTGGTGCTTTTCAGTCGGTCAACACGAATGTACCCAAATAGAGATGGGTTATGCCCTGATCCTGAAATAAATTACATAAAATTAATAAATACACTAGGATGACTAGTTTCGATCGTCAAGCGATCATCATCAGATCCATTACACTTAGGCTATAACATCTATGTTGAGAATACAGGTGAAAAAGATATACAATATGTACAATTATTTAGTTGCAGTGTTGGTAATGCAACAGTCGGTGTATGTTAAGTGTGGTATATCTAATGTTAGGTGAACTTCTAAAATAGTGATGAAAATCGGGAATTTGTCTGTTAGAGGTGATTATATGGTTTTACAAAATCAACTATGGTTATACTGAAATAATGCAAGCTTATACTTATCGAGTTGTCTCTTTAACTGGAACTTGAAGCAGTTGCGTGTTTCCATAGACACCAGTTGCAGTCGACTAACTCCGAGTGTTCGCTGGGTGGAACGGGTTTTCCCCTTCCTCCCCCTTTAGTTGCTATGTTCTTCCAGAGGTCAGTGCCATGTATATTTGTGTGACTTTGCCAAATCTAGATAAAAGTGTATGCTATTGAATGCAGGAGCCTGCAACTACTAAAGACCGTGGAACTATCTTCGCCACGCATGGGCTAAAACGCCATTTATACTAAGCGGTACACGGTCTATTGAAGACGTCCCGGCACCTTTAATACTGCCGCGCATATCGGCCTAGGTTTATTGCAGAAAAATGTACATAGTACACCTGATCAAAATAACATTTACCTATAAACACCGCTATTTCTCCCCTTTTTTATCTAGCTTGGCTGTATCGCTAAGTTGTGTCTTGTTTTCGACAGGGTATGTATTTAGTAGAGCGAAAAGGGGTGAACTCTCCACAAAAGTGTATTCATTTAGATTGTTGGGATTGTTTTGTTTGGCTAGGTGAATCTCGATTGCTTCTTTTATGTCGAGAGCTCTGCCTTTCGATTCGTAATGAATTATTTTTAGATCAGTCTCGATTTTAGTGAAGCTGTGCCCTGTGTCACACATGTGTTCGCATACGGCTGAATGTGTTTCGTATCTTATCGCATTCCTATGTTCATTATAACGTGTACCTACTTGTCTTCCGCTCTGTCCAATGTAATTAGCTTGACAACCACTGTCTTGGCATGTAATAGAATATACCCCTGACTTTGAATACGGGTCTTGTTTATTTAGATTGCTATTTTGCAGGTGCCTCCCGGTCGTATTATTCGTTGTAGGAATGCTATTTTTATGCCTTGCTTTTTGAATAGATTAGTGATTTTATATGTGTTCTCATTCACATAGTTGAAACGCGCGAATTTTTTCTCATTAATGTCCGGTTTTGGAATCATTTTATCTTTATTTTTATGTTTGGCTACAATTTGGTCTATTTTGCTTGGCGGGAAATTGTTTTCCTTTGCTATTTGTTTAATGGTTCTTATTTCCTTATTATAATTGTCTGTTGACATGGGTATGTTTAAAGCTCTGTGCACCATTGAATTGAACCCCGCTAATTTATGCGTACTGGGGTGATTAGACTGATTGTCGATTGCATGCGAGGTTTGTGTGGCTTTTCGGAATATGGAGTATGAAAGCTTGTTGTCTTTACGTTCAATAGTTATGTCGAGATAATTTATTTTTCGATCTGTTTCGGATTCTTTGGTGAATTTGATTGAGTGGTGTAGGCTATTAATGGATTGGAGAATTGTTTCTTCGCTTGTTAATTCAGTATCGTAGATGCAAATTATATCATCTACGTATCTTTTCCATATTACTTTTCACTCTTATTGAAGTCTTTTCTAAAAACTCATTTTCTAGTGCATTAATGAATATGTCAGCGATTAATCCGCTTAGTGGCGATCCCATCGCTAATCCTTCTGTTTGTGTGTACATTTTATTGTCGAATTGAAACGCGTTTTGGCCGAGGACGACCCTCAGTAGTCGCACGATCACTTCAGTTTCTTTTTCCGAAATGGTGGATTTTAAGTTATTTTCGATACTGTTGATTGCATCATTAATAGGAATATTGGTGCACATGTTAGTTACATCGAAAGATACAAGCCTCATGCTATGTTTCATTTGTAGGGTGTTCAGTGCTGTTACTAATTCCGTTGTGTTCTTTACAGAGTTGTTTTTGTCGTTGGAAAGGCGAGGCCTTAAGATTTTTAGTAACTCTTTGCTGATTTTGTAATAAGCGCATTCCTACAATTGACTATTGGCCTCATTGGACACTCATTTTTTTGTATTTTTGGTTGTCCCCTCAATGACGGTATTTTCGGGTTCATGTTTATTAGTTTTGATTTTTCAGCTTTGGTCAATATGTATTCTGTTTCTTTTAATACACTATTTATTTGATTTTGAATTTATTGGTGGGGTGTTTTGCTAATTCCTTGATTTCGTTGTTGTGCTTTTCAAACATTTGTTTACTTAGGCAACACTGAAAAATGGCTTCAAACCTCACAATGATCACGGCTAATCAGGCAAATCGTGAAGCCAAGAGATTCAAAACACTCAGGCTTAAACTCATGAACATAGACAAGTCAATTTGCTTCAACAAAAAATGTATAGAACTAAATCTCACCCCTAAATATGTACCAATTAAAACCGGACCGATTACACCAGCCTCAATCATTTCAACTAAACAAGCCAAAGCGCTTTGGATAAAAAACCAACTAAGATTTGCGTACATAAGAAAGTAAAAAATCAACCAAAAACTATACGATATTCAATTGCAACTAAGTAACTTCCGGCACGCATCCCAATGGGACAGTTTTACCGAGCACCTACATGACACCATCAAAATCAGAGCAACGAGGAAACACGAAACGCTAGAATATAAACTAAGAAAACTAGGAGAAACACAGAATAATCAACCTAGTGAACAACACACGATTAACAATGAATTCAATTTCCACAGCAGGGTAAACAACAGAACGAACGTAACCTTCTCTCAAAATGAAATGGATATGCTAGGCAAAGGTTTGAAATACAACAGCACAGACCCACACACGAACCATAATATAAAACAGTTAATCACAGATATCGAGATAGCCAGTGACAAGCTCGCAGCAGAAGACAGGGAATTAACCAAATATTTTGCCACCAACGAAGCCAAAAAAAATCCTCTAACGAGAGGGCGAAAACAATTACACTCAAAACAACAAACAACTAAAAGAAATAAAGTCATTGAAACAAAAAATAATGGAACATGACTTAATCATCACAAAAGCAGATAAGGGAAATACCACAGTAATTTTGAACAAAACAGAATACATTGAAAGAAACAGTTGATTCCTAAACAACAAGGAAATCAAGGAAGTAGCAAAAGACCCCACCAATAAATTCCAAAAGCAAATAAAAAGTGTATTAAAAGAAACAGAATACATATTGACCAAAGCTGATAAATCAAAACTAATAAACATGAACCCGAAAATACCGTCATTGAGGGGACAACCAAACATACACAAAAATGAGTGCCCAATGAGACCAATAGTCAATTGTAGGAATGCGCGTAATTAAAAAATCAGCAAGAAGTTACTAAAAATCTTAAAATGCCGCCTTTCCAACGACAAAAACAACTCTGTAAAGAACACAACGGAATTAGTAACAGCACTGAACACCCTACAAATGAAACATAGCATGAGGCTTGTATCTTTCGATGTAACTAACATGTACACCAATATTCCTATTAATGATGCAATCAACACTATCGAAAATAACTTAAAATCCACCATTTCGGAAAAAGAAACTGAAGAGATCGTGCGACTACTGAGGGTCGTCCTCGGCCAAAACGCGTTTCAATTCGACAATAAAATGTACACACAAACAGAAGGATTAGCGATGGGATCACCACTAAGCGGATTAATCGCTGACATATTCATTAATGCACTAGGAAATGAGTTTTTAGAAAAGACTTCAACAAAGGGAATAGCAATATGGAAAAGATACGTAGATGACGTAATTTGCATCTACGATACTGAATTAACAAGCGAAGAAACAATTATCCAATCCTTTAATAGCCTACACCACTCAACCAAATTCACCAAGGAATCCGAAACAGATCGAAAAATAAATTATCTCGACATAACTATTGAACGTAAGGACTACGAGCTTTCATACTCCATATTCCGAAAAGCCACACAAACCTCGCATGCAATCGACAATCAGTCTAATCACCGCAGTACGCATAAATTAGCGGGGTTCAATTCAATGATGCACAGAGCTTTAAACATACCCATGCCAACAGACAATTATAATAAGGAAATAAGAACCATTAAACAAATAGCAAAGGAAAACAATTTCCCGCCAAGCAAAATAGACCAAATTGTAGCCAAACATATAAATAAAGATAAAATGATTCCAAAACCGGACATTAATGAGGAAAAATTCGCGCGCTTCATCTATGTGAATGAGAACACATATAAAATCACTAATCTATTCAAAAATCAAGGCATAAAAATAGCATTCACAACGAATAATACGACCGGGAGGCACCTGAAAAATAGCAATCTAAATAAACAAGACCCGTATTCAAAGTCAGGGGTATATTCTATTACATGCCAAGACAGTTGTTGTCAAGCTAATTACATTGGACAGAGCGGAAGACGAGTAGATACACGTTATAATGAACATAGGAATGCGATAAGATACGGAACACATTCAGCCGTATGCGAACATATGTGTGACACGGGGCACAGCTTCACTAAAATCGAGACTGATCTAAAAATAATTCATCACGAATCGAAAGGCAGAGCTCTCGACATAAAAGAAGCAATCGAGATTCACCTAGCCCTAACAAAACAATCCCAACAATCTAAATGAACACACTTTTATGGAGAGTTCACCCTTTTCGATCTACTAAAAAACTCACCCTGTCGAAAACAAGACACAACTTAGTGATACAGCCAAGCTAGATAAAAAGGGGGGAAATAGCGGTGTTTATAGGTAAATGTTATTTGGATCAGGTGTACTATGTACATTTTTCTGCAATAAACCTAGGCCGATATGCGCGGCAGTATTAAAGGTGCCGGGACGTTTTCAATAGACCGTGTACCGCTTAGTATAAATGGCTTTTTAGCCCATGCATGGCGAAGATATTTCCACGGTCTTTAGTAGTTGCAGACTCCTGCATTCAATAGCATACACTTTTATCTAGATTTGGCAAAGTCACACAAATATACATGGCACTGACCTCTGGAAGAACATAGCAACTAAAGGGGGAGGAAGGGGAAAACCAGTTCCACCCAGCGAACACTCGGAGTTAGTCGACTGCAACTGGTGTCTATGGAAACACGCAACTGCTTCAAGTTCCAGTTAAAGAGACAACTCGATAAGTATAAGCTTGCATTATTTCAGTATAACCATAGTTGATTTTGTAAAACCATATAATCACCTCTAACAGACAAATTCCGGGTTTTCATCACTATTTTAGAAGTTCACCTAACTTTAGATATACCACATTTAACATACACCGACTGTTGCATTACCAACACTGCAACTAAATAATTGTACATATTGTATATCTTTTTCACCTGTATTCTCAAACATAGATGTTATAGCCTAAGTGTAATGGATCTGATGATGATCGCTTGACGATCGAAACTGGTCATCCTAGTGTATTTATTAATCTTATGTAATTTATTTCAGGATCAGGGCATAACCCATCTCTATTTGGGTACATT
The DNA here is from genome assembly GCA_946902985.2 of Meconema thalassinum. Lineage (NCBI taxonomy): Eukaryota > Metazoa > Arthropoda > Insecta > Orthoptera > Tettigoniidae > Meconema > Meconema thalassinum. The sequence goes on along the minus strand of OX336389.2, from coordinate 592,697,716 downwards.
CGTGTTGACCGACTGAAAAGCACCAAACTTTTGTTTACTTAGGCAACACTGAAAAATGGCTTCAAACCTCACAATGTTCACGGCTAGTCAGGCAAGTCGTGAAGCCAAGTGATTCAAAACACTCAGGCTTAAACTCATGAACATAGACAAGTCAATTTGGTTCAACAAAAAATGTATAGAACTAAATCTCACCCCTAAATATGTACCAATTAAAACCGTACCGATTACACCAGCCTCAATCATTTCAACCAAACAAGCCAAAGCGCTTTGGATAAAAAACGAACTAAGATTTGCATACATAAGAAAGCAAAAAATCAACCAAAAACTATACGATATTCAATTGCAACTGAGTAACTTCTGGCACGCATCCCAATGGGACAGTTTTACCGAGCACCTACATGACACCATCAAAATCAGAGCAACGAGGGAACACGAAACGCTAGAATATAAACTAAGAAAACTAGGAGAAACACAGAATAATCAACCTAGTGAACAACACACGAATAACAATGAATTCAATTTCCACAGCAGGGTAAACAACAGAACGAACGTAACCTTCTCCCAAAATGAAATGGATATGCTAGACAAAGGTTTGAAATACAACTGCACAGACGCACACACGAACCATAATATAAAGCAGTTAATCACAGATATCGAGATAGCCAGTGACAAGCTCGCAGCAGAAGACAGGGAATTAACCAAAAATCTTGCCACCAACGAAACCAAAAAAAATCCTCAAACGAGAGGGCGAAAACAATTACACTCAAAACAACAAACAACTAAAAGAAATAAAGTCATTGAAACAAAAAAATAAAAGAACATGACTTAATCATCACAAAAGCAGATAAGGGAAATACCACAGTAATTTAGAACAAAACAGAATACATTGAAGAAAAAAAACCAGTTGAATTCCTAAACAACAACGAAATCAAGGAATTAGCAAAAGACCCCACCAATAAATTCCAAAAACAAATAAAAAGTGTATTAAAAGAAACAGAATACATATTGACCAAAGCTGAAAAATCAAAACTAATAAACATGAACCCGAAAATACCGTCATTGAGGGGACAACCAAAAATACACAAAAATGAGTGCCCAATGAGACCAATAGTCAATTGCAGGAATGTGCCTAATTACAAAATTAGCAAAGAGTTACTAAAAATCTTAAAATGCCGCCTTTCCAACGACAAAAACAACTCTGTAAAGAGCACAACGGAATTAGTAACAGCACTGAACACCCTACAAATGAAACATAGCACGAGGCTTGTATCTTTCGATGTAACTAACATGTACACCAATATTCCTATTAATGATGCAATCAACACTATCGAAAATAACTTAAAATCCACCATTTCGGAAAAAGAAACTGAAGAGATCGTGCGACTACTGAGGGTCGTCCTCGGCCAAAACGCGTTTCAATTCGACAATAAAATGTACACACAAACAGAAGGATTAGCGATGGGATCACCACTAAGCGGATTAATCGCTGACATATTCATTAATGCACTAGAAAATGAGTTTTTAGAAAAGACTTCAACAAAGGGAATAGCAATATGGAAAAGATACGTAGATGATGTAATTTGCATCCACGATACTGAATTAACAAGCGAGGAAACAATTCTCCAATCCTTTAATAGCCTACACCACTCAATCAAATTCACCAAGGAATCCGAAACAGATCGAAAAATAAATTATCTCGACATAACTATTGAACGTAAGGACTACGAGCTTTCATACTCCATATTCCGAAAAGCCACACAAACCTCGCATGCAATCGACAATCAGTCTAAAGACTCCAGTACGCATAAATTAGCGGGGTTCAATTCAATGGTGCACAGAGCTTTAAACATACCCATGCCAACAGACAATTATGATAAGGAAATAAGAACCATTAAACAAATAGCAAAGGAAAACAATTTCCCGCCAAGCAAAATAGACCAAATTGTAGCCAAACATAAAAATAAAGATAAAATGATTCCAAAACCGGACATTAATGAGAAAAAATTCGCGCGCTTCAACTATGTGAATGAGAACACATATAAAATCACTAATCTATTCAAAAATCAAGGCATAAAAATAGCATTCACAACGAATAATACGACCGGGAGGCACCTGCAAAATAGCAATCTAAATAAACAAGACCCGTATTCAAAGTCAGGGGTATATTCCATTACATGCCAAGACAGTGGTTGTCAAGCTAATTACATTGGACAGAGCGGAAGACGAGTAGATACACGTTATAATGAACATAGGAATGCGATAAGATACGGAACACATTCAGCCGTATGCGAACACATGTGTGACACGGGGCACAGCTTCACTAAAATCGAGACTGATCTAAAAATAATTCATCGCGAATCGAAAGGCAGAGCTCTCGACATAAAAGAAGCAATCGAGATTCACCTAGCCAATCAAAACAATCCCAACAATCTAAATGAACACACTTTTATGGAGAGTTCACCACTTTTCGCTCTACTAAAAACTCACCCTGTCGAAAATAAGACACAACTTAGCGATACAGCAAAGCTAGATAAAAAGGGGGGAAAATAGCGGTGTTTATAGGTAAATGTTATTTGGATCAGGTGTACTATGTACATTTTTCTGCAATAAACCTAGGCCGATATGCGCGGCAGTATTAAAGGAGCCGGGACGTCTTCAATGGACCGTGTACCGCTTAGTATAAATGGCTTTTTGCCCATGCGTGGCGAAGATAGTTCCACGGTCTTTAGTAGTTGCAGACTCCTGCATTCAATAGCATACACTTTTATCTAGATTTGGCAAAGTCACACAAATATACATGGCACTGACCTCTGGAAGAACATAGCAACTAAAGGGGGAGGAAGGGGAAAACCAGTTCCACCCAGCGAACAGTCGGAGTTAGTCGACTGCAACTGGTGTCTATGGAAATACGCAACTGCTTCAAGTTCCAGTTAATGAGACAACTCGATAAGTATAAGCTTGCATTATTTCAGTATAACCATAGTTGATTTTGTAAAACCATATAATCACCTCTAACAGACAAATTCTGGGTTTTCATCACTATTTTAGAAGTTCACCTAACATAAGATATACCACATTTAACATACACCGACTGTTGCATTACCAACACTGCAACTAAATAATTGTACATATTGTATATCTTTTTCACCTGTATTCTCAAACATAGATGTTATAGCCTAAGTGTAATGGATCTGATGATGATCGCTTGACGATCGAAACTGGTCATCCTAGTGTATTTATTAATCTTATGTAATTTATTTCAGGATCAGGGCATAACCCAGCTCTATTTGGGTACATTCGTGTTGACCGACTGAAAAGCACCAAACGTTTGCTAGCATATTAAATAAGGTAATAAGACTAGCAAAGAAAATGCATAATGATAATTTTATTTCCCAATCATCTAATAAAAACAGGGCTATGTGGTCCGTGATAAAGACAGAAACTGGAAAATCTGCTAAAATACAAAGGAACATTACTCTGACCAGCAATAGTAAAGTGATTAATAATCCAGAGGAAATAGCAAACACTTTTAATGACTATTTTCAGGAAATTCCACAAAAAATATTAAATAAATCAAAGTTAAATACACTAAATTCTGATAATAAAAAAATATATGCAGTAATTCTTTATTTGGGGCCGATAACCTAGATGTTAGGCCCCTTAAAACAACAATTATCATCATTATTATTATTTTTATTTATAAATCATGCCACAAGTGAAGAGGAAAGAAAAGTTATAGAAGAGCCAAAAAATAAATTATGTGCTGGCATTGATGGCATCCCTGATGCAATTTTAAAGAAATGTGCAGAAAATATAATAAATCCACTTACGCACTTAATAAACTGTTCAATCCTCTCTGGAACTTACCCGGATATTTTGAAGTTATCAAAAGTAATTCCAGTACACAAAAACGGTTCAAAAATGAATTAGATAATTGGTATTGCAAAAATTGTAGAAAAGATCATGTATAAGAGACTGATAAGTTTTCTAGAAAAAAAATATGAAATACTATCAAACTCACAACATGGATTCAGAAAGGAACGATCTACACAGACAGCAATTAATGGATGTAGTAATAGTATACTGAAATTAATTGACAGTAAGGAACATGTAACTGGCCTATTCTTGGATTTATCGAAAGCATTTGATGTTGTTGAGCATAAAATCCTCCTTACAAAACTAAATCGATATGGTATTAGAGGTCTAGCTAATAAATGGATAGAGTCTTACTTAACAAGGCGTAAACAAATAGTAAGTTTGAGACACAAGAATGATGGAACCAGATTCCTTAATGAAACATTGTCCAATGACAGTATTATTAAATCTGGAATACCCCAGGGATCGATTTTGGGCCCACTACTCTTTCTTCTATATATCAATGATATAACACAGAACGTTGATTCTCATAAGGAAATTTTGTTTGCGGGCGATACAACACTCGTTATATAAGGTCAAACTAAACAGGTCATACAACAGTCTGCTGACTGTTACAGAAGAGTTAACCAAATGGCCACAACATAATCGCCTCATAATAAACTATAAAAAAACAGTATGTCTAAATTTCCACACTATACAGAATAGGAATCCTGCAACGCCCAATATAACATTAAATTGTCATCAAATAGAAAATAAATCAGAAACAAAGTTTTTAGGACTATGGATACAACATGACTTGAAATGGAATAAACATATACAATATCTGATTAGTAAACTGAACTCGATGTGCTTTGCGTTACGTATTTTGAAAAATTTGCACAAGCATTCACACATTAAGAAATACTTATTTTGCTTATTTCCATTCATACTTAAAATATGGGGTCGTATTTTGGGGTATGTCACCAGATGTACTAAGCACGTTTAGGATACAAAAGCGGACGATTAGAATTATGGCAAATATAAACACTAGAGAATCATGCAGACCTCTGTTTGAAGAGTTAAACATTCTCCCACTGCCCTGCATTCATATCTTTGAAAGTGGTTTTTTTTTAAGAATTGAATGGATAAAGACGTTTTTCTTAAAACAAACAATGATGTTCATAGGCATAACACAAGACAAAACCAAAACATTCATATTTCACACACACACACACACACACACACACAAGCATGTATCAAAAACGGAACTTTTCACACAGGAGTTAAATTATACAATAAACTTCCCCAGTATATAAAATTTGCCCCCAAAATAAAAACCTTTGAAAGTATGTTGAAAGCTTATCTGCAGTGCCATTGTATTTACTCTGTAGTTGAATATCTTAGTGTATAGAAACGATGAAAACTGTAATTATATTTTACTTTTCTATTTTAATTGTAATACCTAGCTGTAAGTTGTTGTATATATAGAATTAAGTTTTCATATTGTGATAATAGAGTAAGGTGTAAATAGTTGTCCAATAAGATTGTATCTCTTAAGATATGTTAGTATAATAAGTTATAAATAGCTATTTTATTAGTAATACATACCTGTAAGTTCTTTTATTTTATAGATGTAATTGCTGACCTGTCCTATATCAAAAATGTATTGTATCCATGTAATTGATCAAATGAAAAAAAATCCACATCCTGCTTCCAGTCTCCGACCGGGTCAGGAATGGAATGAATGAAGCCCCCATCTAGCGGCGAGGATATGAACTGTGCCGGCTGCCGAGGCCTGACGCACTCCTCTGGGGCAATGATTAAATGAATGATAGATGAAATGAAATGACAGTGGAGAGTGTTGCTGGAATGAAATTTTGACAGGGTAAAACCGGAGTACCCGGAGAAAAACCTGTCTGCCTCCGTTCTGTCCAGCACAGATCTCACATGGAGTGATCGGGATTTGAACCACGGACCCAGCAGTGAGAGGCCAGCGTGCTGCCGCCTAAGCCACGGAGGCTTTAATTGATCAAATGAATTAATAAAAAAATCAAATTGAACAAATGGATTAATAAAAATCTAATCTAATCTAACCCCTTATCCTTGTTGACTGGTTCATACAATACAACAACAAACAACAAAACTGTGTTTTCATATGACTTCAACAGTCCCAATAATAGCAGGAGGAGCGAAGGCATGGTTATTTTCTTGGACTTGGTAGACCTTGTGTGATCATCACCGGGGTGATATAACAGTTTGTACAGTCTGGTACGTAGTTATGCCTAGAAAAAAGTGCTAATTAAGAAGTGGGGTTAGGGCGAAAACTATAAACACAAAACGGTTATTAAGAGTTAGACCGCCACTCCAACCGCTAACTCTGACACAACCCAAAACTTTATACACAGGGCTGATGTCCGAAGCCCATAGGCGCCATTGGCGTTTGATGGAACCAATCATTTCACTAAAGTCCTAATCACTTCATTAAATGACTTGCTCTGTTTATCACATGGTATGACTACACTTCAAATATAGTCTGCCGGTTAGTTCATCCCATCACTTCATGGTGTCCTTGCGATGAGTTCAAGTTATATAGCCATAGAACATAGAATAGTCATCTTATTTAGTCTTTTGTGTTTTTTGAAATATTGTCATTTCAAAGAAATAATGTTTTGGCCATATTGAAATGTGTGAAGATCGGTTGTTCAAAACCTTAGGCCATGGCAAGATGGATTCTGGCCATGAGGGGCGGCATTATAAAGATCAAGTCTACCAAGAACTTAAAAGGAAAGATGAATCTCTTGGTTTTGAGTGATGAAGGATGAAATAATACTGATTTAGTTATATTGTATTGACTTGTCAATGCAGTCTTACTATGTGGATCCATCAGGAACGAATTGCGTACATTTGAAGTGCTAAAATACCATAAAACAAAATATTTGGAGAATTTTTCCTAGGTCGAAAGTAGTTGGATCCACATAATGCACCCATACCCTCATTTCTCCTCACAGTTCCCTATGTGAAAAGTACCTTTAGGGAGAACAACACTTAACTTCAGTCTGAATGATCCTGATCTTAGGTCCATACATATTCCATTGACTTCAACCACCTCGGTTACTGACTCCAGGGCACTTGCTCTGGTTTCTTATCGAAGGCTGGTATTGCGATGGATCATTAAATCACTCTTTCACTTTCTTGGCTGCAGCCAGAGGAACAGTGTGATTTTTTGACTACAACCGATGCGTTCATATTAATAACACTACAGTATGCAGAAAAACTGGCAAACTAGATTGAATCCCCCCCCCCCCCAAATAGGTCATTAACTTCGGTTGTGTTACTGCCCAAAGAGTAGATGCTCGCCTCAACCTTGGAGGTTTTTGAGCATTATTCTTAATTTATACACCTGTCGGTATTCTTAACGGCATTATCGTTCATGTGATTTAACTCCTCTCAGTAGTCAATTAAGCCTACAAAGTTAAATATAACAAACCAGTGCATTACTGGTAGGCCTAAGTTGTCCAATAGCTTACATTTGATTCCTATTACTCAACTAAAATTAATATTCTTGTGGACAGGCAATGTGTTTTTTTCGAAAGGGAGTTAGGTGTATAAGGTTGACGTGATCCACTGGCATATTCGTTGAATACTATGTATTGTGCCCGTCAGACGCCAGTTTCGGGAGTTGCCTGTCTTATACAGACCTTCCGAGACCCTCCTCTGGCCAACATACAGGAATCGCGGAAAGAATGTATTCGTAGGCTGGCCTAGCACGAAAAAATTTACTCTGGGGTGTCGGGAATATGAGAGTTATATTCTTACGACCAGCCCAGTGGAATACACTCATAGGAAAAACACAACAGCAACCACGAGATAATGAGGAGTCTTATGTTAAATTCACACTAAATTTATTGGTAAAATCACAGATCTCCAGCCTACTTATGAGAGGTGAAAATTGGCTAGACCGAATCTAAACTGCCCTGAAAAGAGTCAAAAATATCTCCTATCTAAAGTCTATCTTAAACCTCTCGAAGTCCTATTCACAAATCGAAGAATAAATCAATCACGAAGAGAGAAATACCTAACAATTCCCTAAGAAATTGCATCGGAGATTTAATAATAATGACAGGCGTGAATCTACTAGCAAGAAGGATATTTACTTGTTTACAATGTAAAGTCAAATTTACTTTAATCAATAGCACAATAAGAATACGGTAGCTAAGCTATGATGGTATTCTCTTCAACATTTACATTAATTTTAGCTAGCCCTATCTGATATTAAAATATTACTGATAAACGAGACGCGTTTATTCTAGGAAAGGTGAAAAAAACAAAGCTTTGTACATTCTGTTACTAATTGAATGAATTCGAAGTAATATAAAAGCTATTCGAAACACAAATTTCACAGGTTCAGTACACTCCTACTGGTAATGCAATCGGCAGTCCTACATGCACAGATCCCTGTGGTTTGCAGAGAAATGATCATAAGTGTCATGGGAAAAAATACGTTGGCGACTGCTGTGACAGGCCGCCACGTCTTATGTCGCTTATGTCATCATAACGACCGGGTTTTCAAATTATCCCGTCATTAGATGATCGTCGTCTCAAAATCGCAAAGTGTATTTACATAACATCGAAAATCTCAAACTCTAAGAAATAGTCGGAAAGGAAATTTAAGATTGGCATTCATTCGTTTGGACTACATAATTATTTAGTTCTCAATTTAGTTCAAAATTCTATCACTTGATTATTATTATCAATATTAATTCATTATTTATCCTCAAAGTGTCATTGTATATTTTAGTGACCAATAAACGGGTCTAGTGTAGTTCTAAATGTGGGAGGAACATCTAAGAAATATCTCATAATATCAGTGAATCATTGTTCACTAGCTTTATAAACACCCTGTGTTCAATATCAATAACACGGACTCGTCAGTCACAATCATCAGTCAACTTCCCAAAAGCGTACAAAGTTGCTGGAAAAATACCTCAATCATAAATTAGCTCCAAATCATGAGCTCAAATAAAAATTCACTTCTCTAGACACCACAATAGCATGATCGTAATTTATACAAAGATGTCCCATTCGTGGACTCAAGCTCGCAATAACTGCTCATATACTCGTACCAAAAATTGACCATGAAAAGTAGTCTAAGGCTGTTTGCCAAATAGCCAAAGTGTACACTCTTGCACACTCTCACTCGGAAGTGACGTCAGCGAGTGGTATTCCAAATACGATCGAGTGCAAGTGTACGAGCCGAGTGCGAGTGTGCATAGCGACAATTTTGAAGGTGCAGACTCGGTTGGTTCACTCGGTGCAGGCTCTGTGATGTCGCCAGTTTTCTCACTTGACATGATCAATTGTGAATTTCAGACGATACAAGGAGAGATACTTATATTTAATTGTAAGTAATTATCTTTTACAATAGCGGTGATTGTTTTTTAACATACTTGCAATGTTGAATGATATTTGTATGTTAGTAGTGTTCCATAACCTGCGAGGTTAACCAAACTTTCCATGGCCTTTCAAACATTTATTCATAATGTTTTCCTTTTTATTTTCTAGTGTCGATAACGGAGTATTACGTGAAAAGAAAAACTGAAACTTCTTTTTCAAAACGGATTTTGTTTCTCATGGGTGTGATGTGATTTGGCAAATTTGAACAGTCATATAAAATTGCAAGATAGGTAAGAATATGTGATTTCTGAATAATAATAATAATAATAAATAAATAAACTGGGTTAGGCGATAAGTTTGTTTTTATAGCACGGACCAATTAATTACTGTATTTATGCTAGCTGCAATTAACGTCTGGCAATTGGATGCAACATGTGGAGATTTATCCAGATTGCCACTACTGCAGATAGTTAAGTAATTGTAGTTTTAGGGGGAGGAACTACGAGGTCATCTGCCCCTACTCCTGCAGATAAGTTCGATATTCCTCCCCACAAAATAACAGTTGGTTATTCCTGCGAGTGAGTGAGTCTTGTTATAAGTGTTTGTATCTAGTTGAATGAGGAATTCCATGTAGGCCTAGGCCTACCGGTACTTCAATCTCTACAAACTGCCTCCACATTCTACTTGTGATGGAGAAACACATTTTTTGTCACCTCCATCTGTTTTCCTTGCTGTAAGATCTTTTCAGTAGCTTAATATTATGGTAGCGCTGAATGAAGATAGAACGAGCGATAACATTCTCTATAATACATGAATTAGCCAAAATAACTTATGAAGCGATGAAAAATAAATCAGGGAACGATGTTTTAATAGATGTTTCTTCCTCGGCCGTCTGTGACCCACACAACCATCCCAAATAGGATCACGACTTATATAACCAAAATTACAGCTGTGGCCGCCATTAGTCCAAATCAATCATCAGTTGCGGTCATGAGTATTCGAGTCCCTTCGATAGCCCCACTGATCCGCTGGTCTGTCATCAAAACAATACTGCCAACCTCGCCCTTACGGTACTATGTAACACAAAGAAACGCCCAGTTCAGTCTCTAGCCACACCTACACCTGCCCTTCTAACCATCGTTTTGTCCAATCCAATGGTTAGGCTACAGCCTAACGCTCACAGACCATTGGTTTTGTGTCGACCGTGCCCCACTAGCGGCGTGCGGCCAAGGCTACACCTGACCTTCTAACCTTTGTTTTGTCCAATCCAGTGGTTTTTGACAATGGCTACAGCCTAACGCGCACAGACCAATGGTTTTGTGTCAATCATGCCCCGCTAGCTGCGCGTGGCCAAGGCCACATCTACACCTGGCCTTCGTTTTGTCCAATCCATTGGTTTATGACAATGGTGACAGCCTAACGCGCACAGACCAATGGTTTTGGGTCAGCCGTGCCCAGCTAGCTGCGCACGGCCAGGCCACACCTGTACGTAACCATTCTAACCTTCGGTTTGTCCAATCCAATGGTTCTTGAAAATGGTTACGGCCTAACGCGGCCAGATCAATGAGTTTTGACAATGCTTTCAGCCTAACGCCTCCCGATGTTGTTTTTTTTTTTATCAACAGTGATTTTGTAATCACATGTGGGCAACAATGTGCCCGTCTCGGTGCGTGCCGCTAGAGTGAGTCTTGATGACAGTTGAACGAGATGCAAGCGCTGTCCAAACATGGCAGCCGTCTTTAAAATAGCAATAAATAACATCACATATTTACGAACTTTAGCACATATATGAGGTTCAGTAGTGACCAGGGTTGCTAATTTAAATACGTAATATCACTCTGATGATGAAACGAGGACACAAGGTATGAAAAAGTCACATTCACATTACGAGGATGAACATGTCACCAGAGCATAAAGTGCCGGAAGCAGAGTTGCTTATCAAAGTTATCTCATTCACTTCAAGAATAACAGCATTAAGCAGTCTTCCAAATCACACTGCGTTTGAACATCAAAAATATGTTCTGGCGGTGTTTTAAACCTCTCTGTTCTGAAGTCATCATATCGACCTACAGTCCAGTGGCTGCCTTCAGTAACTCTTTCCTCGTGTCGGGAACAAGAATTTGGAATAATTGCCCTCGTGACGTTAGAAATTGTACATACCGTGACTACGCCCCTGCAGTTTGGATTTGGTCACCACAATTATTGTAGTTGTGATAAGAATAGAATAGAATTCCCTCTGTTCCAAATTTATTGTTTATACTCGTAACTTTTGCCCATAGCTGCCAACAACCCATTTTTTGAACTCGGTGACTGAACATGCGCATGCTTGTAAGGTGCAGTGTAATTGTCCATGGCAAATATTGTGCGCTTATTTGCAATGTAGATGTAAAACCCTTATATGCAAACCACAACTATTTTGCAATTGCGATCGCAACTTGTGCTAACTCCCTCGTTAGAAGAGGTGGGTTCGATTCCCTCCTCATACATCCTGGAAGTGGTTTTCTGTGGTTTCCCAATTCGACTCCATGCAAATGCTGTGATGGTTCCTAACTTAAACCATGGCCGCCTCCTTCCCAATCCTCACCTGAATTACAAATACACACACTACTACAGCCTTCAGACTTTTCTTGTACATAGGCCTACACACAAAAGTACACGGGGCTAAATGATCACAATGTCAAAGCTCCTCCAATGAAGCAACAATATGGTATGACTACTCTGTATGCCAGTGTTCCAAACTTTTGTTGAAGTGCATGTATAACAATTTTTCCTTATGTTATGACTGCATAATTTTGAAATGTTTTTAAGCACCTAATTTGGCTAATCTCTGTCTTTTCATTGGCAGGTGAGGAATTTGTCAAGGAAGCTTATAATAAGCCCCATTATATTGACAACATTTACATTCTCTCCCCTCCATCCAGCAACCCTGTCGATGTCATCTGCATCCAGGACAGGATTTATACCAAGACTGAAGAAATGGGAGACCTCCCTTGTGGAATTGCTGCAATATACATATGAAGAAAACAAAAATGTATAATATGAAGAGTCAATAAAATAGAGAAATGAAATGTAATTTCAAAATCATATCTTTACAGTTTACATTAATTTAAATATGTTCCAACCTTTTATTCCTGAAAGTATTTATAAACAGTAAAAATTGCAACATTGGTACAACATGTGGTACATCACAATTTTGCATAATAGGCCTGTTTTCATTCAACAGGATGTGCTGCCTGATTTAGGCGCGTGGCGCAGAGGTAATGTTTTCGCCTGCTGTTCCTAAGGTTGCAGGATTGAATCCTGGCTCAGTCAGTTGGTGCATAAATGAGAGGGAGTCGTATCACAGATTTTTTGGCATGTTAAAGATACCCTTTTGGGTGGAAATTCTGGCACCCTGGCAACTCTAAAAACTGCAGTAGTTAAAGGAACGTAAAACCAATAACATTATTATTATATGATTAAGGATGTTCCAAGAATGAAGCATGACTGTCCCGCTATACTACTGAAGAACTCGTTTTTTTTACAAAACGCTAAGAATAGTTTTCAGTGCTGAGGAGTGGAAGTATTATATTGTTAGAAGCTACCTAATGATTGATGTAAGTTACTCTATGCCTTTTGAAAAAATACTTTTTCTGAACCTGTTTGGATTACATTGTTCTTCTAGGACAATGGCAATAACAGAAAGGCACTCCTGTGTGTATGCGAGTCAGTGTCTCAATGCATTTCTCATATGCATGTCACATGCACTGATTTGCCAACTAGTCAGAATGCAGTTAATCTGAAATGAGCAAAAAAAGCAATATACCATGCTAGAATTTGAATGCATGCTGCTCGATTTGAAATAGACTCTAAAACCTGATTTTTCTAGGATGAATTGAAAGCTAGCATGGCACTTGGACAACACACCAGAGTGACTTAGCTGCCTTTGTTTGTGTATGTTTGTCATAACTAATAATTAAGTTATTCACTAGCTGTGAAAATACTCCCTATATAAAGCAGGCTTAACGTGGGCACAGTGTTCACTGGTTCAGGAAACTCTTAGAAAAATAGCAGAAAGAAGGCAAAAATACAATAAAAGTACTGTACCCGTTTAAACCATTTGAGCTGCTTGTCGTATCCGAAGATCAGCTGGATTGCAGAATCTCGAGGTCCCCGGCTCAAAAACCTGGAAATCCTACCAACAATAGCTAAATGGGGGGTGCACACTTTCTAAGATCATGTTTTGGTAAAGCAAAATGGGTGTATCAACTAACTAAACGAAGAGCTCGAGAAACTAACTATTCTCGGTTAAGTGGGCGAAATTAGTGGTTCAATAAAACCTCAAATGCACTAAAACATAATCCTCCTTCATAACTTAAATAAATCATCAAAACGCAGTTACAAAACTAACAAATAAATTTATTAACGAAGTGATAATAAATAAAATTGAATTAACAAATATTCCTATAACAATTACATGTAATCCGCAAATGATTCTGCGAAAATTCCTATAATAAGATTATGAAATTAAATCATCGTCCCATGGACGTTAGAAGTACTCCACTTCTTAAATAAAATTAAATAAACAAATTATCAAACAGCTGTTTGCACAACAGCTCTTAAATTTTACTCTTGTTCTCTAGTAATGTATGAACAAAGATCGGTTTTAATACATCCAATGTCTTCCCATGACATTTCTACTTACTATTCCAATGTCATCCATTGGTAAAATAATATAATTTAATTTTATACTGATCTTCCATAAGATCACCTTTACACAACAGTAAACAACCTTACTGTATTTAAAGAACGTCGTCACGTTCTTTAAACGTCACTCCAATTTATGGTTTAAACGTTTAAAAACATTAAAATAAATTAAACTTTCGTTTAATTGTCAACTAAGGTTCCCAAAATTATTTAATGATTAATGATAGAAATTATTATTAAATAATTTAATTAAAGACTATTAATATTTCCAAAATATTAATTAAGTTTGTAAAATGTTCGTTATTTAAATGTTTATTAATTATTAGAAATAATTATTAATCATGTTAATCCCAATAATAAACCATATTATTATTATTATTATTTTAGGATCAGATGTTTATTAAGAAAGTTATTCAGTTAACTTTATTATATTGTTAAATTCTCTTAGTTATTAATACTATTATATTTAAATATTGTTAACAAATATCTTATGTTATTTACATTGTTCGTGATGATTCTCAATCATCCAACCTTCCTCCTCTGGTCAACTACTGACAATCCCAATTTTTTATGCTCTTAAATAAAGTGTCACTGTTACAATTTCATATCGCTATCATCATAATAAAGATGTTTCGTTTCATAATTGGGCATACATACATCGCCGAACGGTTAAGTTAAGCTTATATAATTAATGTCTTATCCTTGATAATATCTTAATAATAATTAACAACATTTTTACTTTCAATCCGTTTCCCAAATATTTTCCGCCAATAGAACTAATCAATTCAACTGAGAGTCGTTTTACAATAATACTAGACAACTAAGGTCTTACTTAATTCTTTACTGTAATATATTTACTTATAATTTCCAAATAAACGCTCACAACGCGTATAACGACCTTCCCTTCTCTAATAGACTGAACAAATATTCACAGAATACTTAAACAACAACTTCTCTCAATTACATAGGTAAATTCCGTATAACATTTTCCTCAGCTTGATATTAAACAAATATAGCTGCTATAATTCTTCACTTCAATCTCTTAATACAGTATTCTGCCATAACAACTTATTTAAATTGCATGTAATGCCTTGCTTTCATAATATATTTACTTATAATAATTACAGCGTATAGCTCTTTCAGATGTTGTGAAAATACATAATAGTCGACTCTAATAAACAGTGATGACGTAATGGTTTACTAGTATAAGTTACTTTAGATTTCAAATAATTGTTGTTAACATTTAATAAATATAAATATTCGTTACTTCTCTCTGGTCTTTCCAAAATATTGCGTTAATGCAATTAAAGTCAATAACAATCTCCAAGAGTGTTGCAAAATTTCGTAGAATACTCAAATGTGCTAATTTGTCCGAGCAGATAAGATCTCTCAAATAAAATAAAATAATTTATCCACAGATAAATTATTATTAATTATGACTGGCTAAAGTGGAATGTCCAAATAATGTTTCATCCTTCCACCAATTCAAAATGTTTGATTAAATAATTACTTGAGCGGAATCAAACTCGAAGATAACTATAAAGTCTTGGAAATGTCCAAATAATAATTCATTTCCAAATAAATATCCTTTTCAAAGTCTAAGTTGCTTGGGTAAAGAAATACCATTTTCTAAAATGCTGAATCATATCCAATAAAATTCCAATAATATTCCAATAAAATTCCAATAATATTCCAATAAAATTCAATAATATTCAATAAAATTCAATAAAATTCCCAAAGATACGTGGATCGAAAGAAATTCGATAAACGAAATTATTAATAAAATGAGCTTAAAACTCAAAACCTATAAGTCAAAAATCTAAATGTTACTATCCGAAAATCTCACTAAAAGAAAATTAATATTTAAATGTCCAACGTTGAAAAATAATTTCTGGACTTAAACTATTTCACACACAACAAAATAACTTAGCGTTGAAATGGTGCCATGCTCTCTGATATTCTACTCTACAACTAACTACAAAAAGAACCAACAGCTACTAACGAGGATTTCTGTTTCTACCTTGCGATGACATCTTGTAGAAGAAGTATGGAGGGAATTACTAACGACACCAGTAATTCCACACTTACTAATCTTCATCCTCTTTCTTCGGAAGACTGCCTTGTCACGACTCGAACCCTGCTCTCCGATCGTTAATCTCCCTGGCTGGCTTTGAACACGGAGCTCGCCTCGATCAGCGATACCGTAAGAATCTCCCAGTCTCGAAGTACGATGAACTGCTTCGCTTCGGGTCTGATAATACCTAGCCATGACGCGGTAATCAAGTTCCATCTCGTAACGTTGGATTGTAGCCTTGTAATCGTTACACCACATCTTATAATTTTAAGATTAATGTCGGTTGCCCGGTATTCCAGTCCAACAGTGTAACATCACGTTCCCTGCGCATAACTTGGCTTAGTCCATGATCACAACTGCGTTAAACACAATGTTAACTATTCCCCTTAACGCTTGCAAGTCGAACATTTCGATAAAAAGCTTGTCACTAAACAGAGACTTGCTATTAATGAGTGCTGCTGTCATACAAATGTTAGCACAGGCAGATAACGGGCCTTCCCTTCACGCCTGTATAGCTGACAAGCACCAAGCGAAACGTGCTTCTTTAACGAAAGTGCTTTCAACAAAGAAAACTATCTTATTCTTTCGAATGTCGTCTTGAAACTTTCATGTAATGTGCACACGATGTTTCTCTTTAGTTTAGTCAAACTCTCAATACTAGTTTCACACGAGAACTGATATTATGACGATATTCTGTTTCCCACATCTTCACCGGACTTCCCATGTTAATCTCTGACCGACGGGACCGCCTTCCTCGCCGACAAACTATGTTCGCGTGAGACCCCTATCTCGCACACGCTAGTTTCAGGAACTCAAGTGTCGCAGGTCCGTTCTTCACGTCACCTCAGCACAAAAGACCTCGATCGGCAGCGCGTCACCACGCCCCTCAAAACCAATCGAATGGCGCGTCATGAGAAAAAGCGGCAAACTAAACATTGCTTATATCTTCTTACAGGATTATCAAAATTCCATCTCTGGGTGACTATCATAAATCCCTTTAATTTAGAACCTTTCTCAATAGTTTTAAATGTGTAGATTCTCTCTTCTTTAATAAATGGCAGTTTATAAATCGACGAAGCTTCTCATCAAGCGCGCTCATTTCTCCTTCCCTTACTGATTCTAGCAATTGGATTAGCCAATCAACGCATTTCTGTTCGAACTCTACAAGTTGCTATGGGCGGCCTAGCGAAAATACTACGCAGCATTGCCCAAGGGCGGCTTCACTCGCCATTTTGTTGTTGTCAAACACAATCTGAAGCTTCCTCTCATACAAAAATTTTAAAAATATCGTTATTCCTCCAAAAATACCGCAATCTTCTCCAAATTTCACCAAAACGTCCTAAATAGCATCCTGTCCATCCTGAATCATTTAGAATTCGAGTTCAGTACTAATTTTAAAATTTTATTTATGACTAGTTAGTCTTTCCATTTCTTGCCATTACTTGTGTGCACAACGGAATCCATGGCTTCCGTAGTATAGTACCACACTTAACGCAGTCAACACGATGCAGGAGTCATACCACACGTCCTATTCATCTTCTTTTGACGAGCTGGGAAACATTTACCGCTGGTAAGAATACAGACTCTTCGTTTAGGAAGCTGTACCATAACAGGGTGGTTGCTAATTATTCTCAAGCTAGTAGTTTTAACATGGCCTGAAAAGTTATGATAGTTCAGGTATGTGGTGCAGCCTATAAGGCCCCATGTCTAGCCTACTATATGCAAGAGGCCTGTGTCTGTTTATATACTGACATTTTGAAGAACCCTACCAGGGGATAATTCTAGCACCCTGGGATCTCAAACCGTTGCAATTATAGAAAACGTTAAACCAATATTATCAAATTTCACAATTTTGAGCCACAGCATCTCTTTTTTATGTCGACCATGCATTAATCGGGAATTGAACCTGGTTCTCCAAGATTATGTACCAGGATCGTTATTGTGTCCTTACCAATACCTTCTGATAGGGATTACAGTACACCTCTACTACACAAGGAAATGGGAGTGGGATGAGATTCAGAATTCATGGAATGCTCCCCAATGAAAGAGATTGAAAGCTTAACTCCCAGTTTATTCAGTAGGTAGCCTAGGCCTAAGTAAGTAATAAATTTTACGCCACTAACAAGTGATTGAGCACTATCTCATTGGACTAAATGGAAGTAAAATGCTAAAGAAATAAATGTAGGATTTATTCTTAAGCAATACACTGCAGTAGCAGGTAGGCCTATCAGGGAAGAAATGCTGCAAATTATATTATCCTTCATCAGACATGGACGCCTTTACATCCCACGGCTACTCATTAGCTTACTTTTCTCACATACTTCAGTTGTCAGAGCCAAATACACGATGCACCCCTTCTTATTCGCGATAATGAGATCGCAACGAATGTAAACATGAGACGGTCAGCTGTTCGTGCAGCCAGCGATCATACTTCGCGCGCCGCGCCCAGGGAGAGCGAGTGCAGATACGTTCCAAATTACCGAGTGTTTACACTTCGAGTGTGGACAGAGTGATCGAGTGCAAGTGTACATGAGAGTGTGGAGTGCGAGTGTAGAGTGTTCATCATTTGGCAAACAGCCTAAATATAAACTTCAATAATTAGCCAATGTCTAATACACTACAAAATGCTTTTATTCAAAACATCTGTTCATCAACATCAGGTCAAGACCTCCCTCGAACTCGTGTTCTCTCGCATACAAAGGTACACATCTCATTCAGTCTGATTGTGTCGTCGATTGTCAAGAATAAAATAAATGAACAAAGCCTCATCTGCACACTGGTTATGCGTTAAACAGGTTACCAGCTGTTGTGACAGCAACAAGCGGATTCTCAGAATGCACTGCCTTGTAAATTCACCTACATATTACTGCTACAAAATGCTTGCTTCTGAAGCGATCGATACCACGGCCTTCACACACCCTTGAAAAACATATGCTAACCTTCAACTGTTCTTTAGGTATATAATAGTGCCCTACATTCTTATACACGGCAATCTGCCATTCTCGTCTCGTACTAAATATGGCAGAAATTTATTTACAAAGCAACATTCCTCCAGGCGCTGTTTGAAACAATACGTATGGCCAGATATAATTATCAACTAAAGATTAAAAAATCCCTACCTATCAGAATGTGCAGAAAGATTGTAAGACCGTCTAGAACTATTCCACCGCTAAAATATCCAATCCTGTTGCATGATATATTGAAGCTTTGATCACTTACATGTCGTCGTTCATTTGATTTTTCACCCGGGTCATCACGGCGATTTCATGGCCTACCTCATGGCTTCCTATAACTAGGTCTTGCTCATAGCTGAGCGGCAACGCCGCACTCACGTCTGTGTGTGGCGAGCAGGTAAGCATGGTGATGAATGGTGCTGAACGTGCGAGTCCGCATAAAATTTGATATATTCTTTTATCGCTCGCTTTTTTTTTCAATAGTGTTTAAGGTAGACCCTAGAGCGAAGGCTAATCATCTGGGAATCGTAAGTACAGCTCCTAACACAACGTCGTAATTCTATAATATTAAATGATTGTAAGCTCTCGAATTCTATCACCAGTGGTTGCTCTTCTGTATTGTTACACAGCTTCATGCATTTTCATTTTTAAGCTTCATACACTTGTAAAAATTTAAATGTGTTGAAACAGCAATCGTACGTTGATATAAGTGGAGTCTTTATTCTCGTCAATAATCAGTAGGCCTACTTTCGATCGACCGTGACCTACGATAGCTACTTTTATCATATCTTCGTTGGCATTTAAGCAGTGTAAGTAAAACAGATACACATAAATCATTGATATGGGCGTACTAATAAGTTACTAATACATAGATAGTGATTTATTGCATGAGGAAGTTACCTTCGTCTATTTCTGTTTCGTATGATGTCAGAATAAGAATGCCTGCTGGAAATGACAGATATGAATGACGGACAGTCAGCCTACCGATCTACCTACTGTAATTAGCAGAGCCAAGAGATGTCTCGAGAAGTCTGATGGTGCTTTATCATCATTATTATTATAATTATTATTTCCAACCCATATTATTGCCGATTCTACGGGGTTGGGGTTGAACGAAGATGAATTTTTAAAATGTGGCGAATGAATTTTATGGCTGTGTGCCCTTCCTGACGCCGGCCTCACCAGAATAGTTAATGAGAGATACAATGACTGAAACTGGGCAAAGAATTGGATGGAAGCGTCAGTGGCCGAGACACGTCTAGCGAGCGGAAGGTCTTGCTCCAGTGTGCATGCGTCAGTGTTGAACAACCAAAGCTTTTTTCTCCTTGGCCAAAGTAACCGGAAGCCGCTACCTATCTTCTTTGGGAAGCCGCTTTTTCAAATAAACTATGGCGCGGTAAATGTTTGGCCTGGTGATTTGAAGCAATAAAGCATTCGCAAATTTTTCAGGATTGAAACGGTGATTGAGACTGGCATATATAGCAATCTATAAATTGCATTAAGTCACTGAATTAAACTTCTTTGATGTGACGGTTCATCGTTTTCCACAATGATGTAGGCTACTGTGTATTGAAATTGTGGCGATGAAGCTTTCAGTGATATTTTACTACAGTAAAATAATTATACTTTCGATGGAAATGCAATTTTGGTCAGACAATTTATGATTAGGCTGCACTTGTACATACTGTATCTATTAAATCTGTATGGATTTTTCTGACAAAGAAATTCGCTCATGGAGGTTATGGTAGGCTATTGTAAAATACGGTTTCAATAAATCTCTTCACTTTAAAGTATTTGCTGCTATACAGTATATACTGTAGATTTTATGTAGTGGTTTAGTTATGTAATCTTCGATGCCACTGTTTAGAACCATTTTATACTGTGATACCGTACCTGATTGAGAAGGGTTAGGATACGTTAAAGATGTGGTTTAAGGAACGTAACAAGTAGCTCATCTGTCCTTAAATGTCGGAGGTGACTGAAATGCTAGATACACGGGTAACCGGCACTTAAAACTTGTGAGATAAGTATTAGGCATCATTCTAGATTTTGGGCTAGAAAATGGTTTGCTATGGAGACATTTGGAAAGGAGTAGGGTGCAGTAGTACCTGTAATAAGAAAGTTCTGAAAAGAGTGATGTGTTGTACAGGCCTACAATGTAGTTGCAAGTGGAGTCCTGTTGTAAATTCTGACAAGTTTTGCTCGTGCATTGAAAGTATTAAAAAAGGTATCTCGCTAGCCATTAATTTCATCATTACAGTGCAGCATTGAGTGTGGAAATGGACCAACATGCAATAAAGAATATAATGCCCCAGTAAAGAAACCCTTATTCCCTTCATTTCACACCATGTCCTGTACAGTACCAATATTTCTGTCTTGCAGAAAGTAACCAAATACCAGGTTTATTAAAAATTGTTGCATTTGTATATTTTGCGAAAGTTAAAATAGTAATTGTGTACACCATGACAACAACAGGCTAAAGTACACAAACTGATGTGTAGATAGCTCTTGAGATTGTGGTTAAATGAATTTGATGCTTGGAAGTGTATGGAAGACTGCGATTATTACTTCATTGTGTAAACCTAACAGATTTGAGGTGAAAGAAGGAGAATAAGGTACTGCTGTACTCATGGAGAGATTAATGTGGAGTAGCCTACAGTTATATTAGGAACTGATGTGAACATTTCTGTAACAAGCAAAGTGAATGTTCCTCCACCTTACAGTTGTGCTGCATCACGTGGACTCTCCTGCATACGAAACTCATTGTGTGCCCATGTGCCATCAAGTAATAATTACAGTCTTCGTTCTTTCCTATATACCTCCATGTTGTCAAGTCAATACTCTTAAATGGCTTTCAATTAAGTAAATGGTCACATGCTTGTCCTTATCTCTAGTAGTTTCGTTCAGTTACACTGTACGGGTTCATGACAAGTAATTGAAGAGATGAAATCTACTTTAAATAATGTGTTTCAATTGGCCATGGTCATGTAGGTACAAGGGAAAATTTTTATTGGCAATTAGGACATAAAACTTGGGTGGCATGAACTACGGTACAATTATGTGTTTCTTGTTCTAGAGAATGCATAAAAAAAGAAAAACACCAGGTCTTACAAAAATTTCTAATAACGAGTTTTGATGGCAAATTTAGAAGTGGTTTCACAAACAATACTATATACCTTGGAACTGTCATGTACAAAAATAGTTATGAAAATGAAAATCCACAGCCTGCTTCCAGTCTCCGACCGGGCCAGGAATGGAATGAATGAAGCCCCCATCTAGCGGCGAGGATATGAACCGTGCCGGCTGCCGAGGCCTGACGCACTCCTCTGGGGCAATGATTAAATGAATGACATATTAAATGAAATGATAGTGGAGAGTGTTGCTGGAATTAAATTTTGACAGGGAAAACCGGAGTACCCGGAGAAAAACCTGTCTGCCTCCGATTTGTCCAGCACAGATCTCACATGAAGTGACAGGGATTTGAACCACGGACCCAGCGGTGAGAGGCTGGCGTGCTGCTGCCTAAGCCACGGAGGATACAAAAATAGTTATATATAATAATAAATGCACACTTTTTATTGTTGTTTTTTTCAATTTTGTTGCTTATATTTTACTCACTTCTATACATCACCAATGTGAAAAAATATCATGATTATGCTGACACTTTCGTCCAGTGGAACAAACTAACACTCAATATCTAGTGTCCACCTCTGATCGCAATAACAGCCACCATTCTCTGGGCCATCATTTGAGTTAAGGCTCTGATATTTCTCTGCTGAAGTTAATCCCAATCCTCTTGAAATGCTGCCTGCAGATCACATGCCTCTGGAGCAGATCTTGATCTCGGAAGCGTATTGCCAACCTATCCCAAAGATCCTCCATGAGGGTTAAAGACGGGACTGTGAGCTAGCTAAGCACTGTAATACATATTGTGCTGAAGTGGACAAGTATTGTCATGCACGAACACGAATCCATCTCACCGAGGCTGCCATTTTCAATGAAAACCAGTCTATCTGATCCTATATTGCAATGCCGACCCACATCATCATGGAGCCCTTATGGATACTATGCACTTTGTAATTCACTCTCAAGAGTTGCCTGCAGACACGCTCCCTACCATCTGGAGATTTCAGGGAGAACCTGAGCTCTTCAAAGAACAGTACACGGCTCCATTGGGCGTGCTGACAAGCAAACTGAAGTTGGGTGACTCTGTATTCTCCGTCAGATCAGGTCCCATACCAGTTCCCCTTGATCGAATACTTCGTACTCTGAGGTGTTGTTGAACTGTCCTCTTATTTACATTTACATCCCACACCTGCTGCTTTCGACTCCAAGCCTCATCCGCGGTAGTAATGATCTCTTGATGGCTCTGGCAAAGCCTGCAGAGCTCAGAGGCATTGTTTCAACTGAAATGAAGGGTGTCTGCTATTCATTTCCAAAAGGTTGGAAGGGAGGCTATGTTTATCGGGGTGGGAAGTATGTAACCATCACTTTATGCAGTAATGATATAATTAATTAACTGTAAAACCACTGTGTTTAACAGCAATGCAAATGCTTGTTAGTTTTTCATGATGGAACAATTTGGGGATTATCCTAGACGCATGAAACAGGCGAAGAGTGAACATAATATACTGTATTTCCTTGACAGAACAGTAATGAGTAACCTTTAAACAATGCCAGCCCAAGAGATTTTTCTTTATAACAGCTTAGGCTTTCCCGGCCGGCGTTCATAATTAAATACAAGTTTTTCTGGCTTGTAGGCCGTGGTCCAGACAGGATACCTCCCGACGTTTCACCGGAAACTGCGTCCGGTATTATCAAGGGTTCCGCTTCTTTCCTTGGTCAGCAGTGGAATGAGGAAGAGGCTTGAAATAATGGGTAACGGCTAGTAGTGGAGTATTGTTGTTTGAATATGACTGTTGGTTTGGTGGATCTTGGCGATGAACTAACGGCTGGAAGGTAGTTTGGATCTTCAAATTAGCATGGTGAGCCGAGCGCTCTCATCGCATTTCGGCTGGATCGACTGATCTCACGTACATGTTGCGGGGTGCGGTGCGTGCTCCGGCTTCGGCGACAGAGCTTGTGAGGGTCAGGTGTTCCCTGCGCGACTGCCGGGCTGTAGCGGGAAGGTTCCTCAGGTTGACGTGTGAGTGATTTCTTGGCCTTGGTGTTCCTAAGAGCCGGGATCCATGTATTACGCACACGTTCATTTTCTTCTTTCCGATTGAAATTGTCGGGGTGTTTGAAGATTTCTATGGCTTCCCGTTGCAGCCTGGCGTGGTAGTGTGTGGTCGTGGAGAGTATCTCCGTGTCCCCGTACTGTACATCGTGACCGGGCAAGAGAGAATGCTCAGCAACTGACGATTTCTCAGTTTGACCCAGGCGGCTGTGTCTGTTATGTTCCTTGAGTCTGGTGGTCACGCTCCTCTTCGTCGTTCCTATGAACACCTTCCCACAGGAACACGGGATTCTGTAGACACCTGCAGTGGAGTGTGGGTGGCGCTTGTCTTTAGCGGATCGCAGCAAGTTCCGGATTTTGGCGGTGGGTTTATAAACCGGCTTCACCCCATAGGTCTTCAGTAATTTGCCTATCCTGTCCGTCACCTTCTTCACGTACGGCAGGAATGCGGTGGCCACCGGAGTTTCCTCAGAATCTTTCTTCGTGCTCCGGCGCCTGGGATGAGAGGCTCGCTCAATCTCCTTATTGCTGTATCCGTTGGCGCATAGGGCCCTCTTTATATGTTTCAGCTCTTGGTTGAGGTTTGATGGCTCACAGATTCTCCTAGCACGGTCTACCAATGTTTCAATAACTCCGTGTTTCTGTCGGGGGTGGTGATTGGATGTCTTGTGTAGATACCGGTCGGTGTGTGTGGGTTTCCGGTACACGGTGTGCCCCAATCGCAGGTCATTAGTCCTGGTGATCAGTACGTCAAGAAAGGCCAGGCAGTTGTCTTTCTCCTTCTCCATAGTAAATTTTATGCTGGTGTTGAGGCTGTTAAGGTGGTCCAGGAAACGTTCCAGCTCTTCCTCTCCGTGGCTCCAGACTACGAAGGTATCGTCAACATAACGTAGCAATACGTTCGGTTTGAGGGGTGCAGTCTCGATCGCCAACTGCTCGAACTTTTCCATGTAGAAGTTCGCAATCACAGGGCTTAGTGGGCTACCCATTACAACTCCCTCTATTTGCTCGTAGAAGTTCTCGCGCCATAGGAAGTAGCTCGTGGCGAGGCAGTGGCGAAACAAGTCAGTGATGTCTTCCGTGAAGAGCTCAGCAATCTGGTTTATGGATTCTTTCATAGGCACCTTCGTGAAGAGGGATACTACGTCAAAGCTGACTAGGTGGTCTTCAGGTTCCAGACGTATGTTCTGCAATTTCTCAATAAAATGGCCTGAATCCCTGACGTAAGTCTCAGTGTTACCGATGTGGAGTTGTAGAATGATGGAGAGATACTTGGCGATGGTGTAGTTTAGAGAGCCGATAGCACTCACGATAGGTCTCAGTGGAATGTCAGTTTTGTGTACTTTGGGTAGACCGTACAGCCTGAGAGGTGGAGCTTCACTCTTGCATGCATCCTTCTTCACGTGGTCTGGTAGTGAAGATGCCTTGATTAATCTGCTGGTCTCTCTAAGTATCCGTGTTGTGGGGTCTTTCGTGAGTTTTCGGTATGTCTCAGGTTCTAGTAGCGACAGGATCTTAGTGTCGTTGTCATCCGATGACATGACTACAGTCGCGTTGCCCTTATCTGCAGGTAGAATGATGAAGCTTCTATCCCTGTTAAGGGTTTTAAAGGCATTCTTCTCTTGAGGTGTGAGGTTACTGCTGGGCGCTGGAGCTTTACGAAGGATGCGTGAGGCCTCTGAGCGGACTTCCTCGGCCTGCTCCCTGGGTAAACGGTGTATGGCAGCCTCAATGTTGCTTATAATGTCTTCTACAGGCACAGAAGTTGGGGTGACAGAGAAGTTCTGACCTTTCGCCAAAAGTGAAGTTTCCCCTGGCGATAAACGACGTTTATTCAGGTTTACTACAGTGCGAGACGAGTCCGGCGCAGATGTGGTTGCAGTTATCGTCTTGAGGTCCAGACATATCTCAAATTTCTTTCTCTGGCGATTCGTCGACTGTTCGAAGGTGGAGCGCATAGAATAATGCGTGATGTGGTCGATGTTGTCCCAATCCTCGCTTGAGAGCGTAGACGTGAGTCGGAGATGTACTGATATGAGGTCCCGGTCAGTCGTAGCTAAGTCCCTACGTGTAGCATGTATCTGTTCTCGCAGCATTGAGCGCTCAGCTCTGTCGTATATATGGTGAGCATGTGCTGAGCCGAAATTCCTCTTCATCCTAATAAACATAGGTATCGTGTCCGTGTCCCTGCACCGTAAGAGAAACGTTAGCGAAGAAAGTTGCTGGGCTTTCTTCTTCCGTAGCTTCTCGAAGCGGCGAACTAGGTTGGTAGTTTCCTCCCCGTAGAGGCGACTGATATAACAGCTTAGGCTTTCACGGCCGGCGTTCATAATTAAATACAAGTTTTTCGGGCTTGTAGGCCGTGGTCCAGACAGGATATCTCCCGACGTTTCACCGGAAACTGCTTCCGGCATTATCAAGGGTTCCGCTTCTTTCCTTGGTCAGCAGTGGTATGAGGAAGAGACTTGAAATAATGGGTAACGGCTAGTAGTGGAGTATTGTTGTTTGAATATGACTGTTGGTTGGGTGGATCTTGGCGATGAACTAACGGCTGGAAGGTAGTTTGGATCTTCAAATTAGCATGGTGAGCCGAGCGTTCTCTTCGCATTCCGGCTGGATAGTCTGATCTCACGTACATGTTGCGGGGTGCGGTGCGTGCTCCGACTTCGGCGACCGAGCTTGTGAGGGTCAGGTGTTCCCTGCGCGACTGCCGGGCTGTAGCGGGAAGGTTCTTCAGGTTGACGTGTGAGTGATTTCTTGGCCTTGGTGTTCCTAAGAGCCGGGATCCATGTATTACGCACACGTTCATTTTCTTCTTTCCGATTGAAATTGTCGGGGTGTTTGAAGATTTCTATGGCTTCCCGTTGCAGCCTGGCGTGGTAGTGTGTGGTCGTGGAGAGTATCTCCGTGTCCCCGGGCTGTACATCGTGACCGGGCAAGAGAGAATGCTCAGCAACTGACGATTTCACAGTTTGACCCAGGCGGCTGTGTCTGTTATGTTCCTTGAGTCTGGTGGTCACGCTCCTCTTCGTCGTTCCTATGTACACCTTCCCACAGGAACACGGGATTCTGTAGACACCTTCAGTGGAGTGTGGTTGGCGCCTGTCTTTAGCGGATCGCAGCAAGTCCCGGATTTTGGCGGTGGGTTTATAAACCGTCTTCACCCCATAGGTCTTCAGTAATTTGCCTATCCTGTCCGTTACCTTCTTCACGTACGGCAGGAATGCGGTGGCCACCGGAGTTTTCTCAGAATCTTTCTTCGTGCTCCGGCGCCTGGGATGAGAGGCTCGCTCAATCTCCTTATTGCTGTATCTGTTGGCGCATGGGGCCCTCTTTATATGTTTCAGCTCTTGGTTGAGGTTGGATGGCTCACCGATTCTCCTAGCACGGTCTACCAGTGTTTTAATAACCCCGTGTTTCTGTCGGGGGTGGTGATTGGATGTCTTGTGTAGATACCGGTCGGTGTGTGTGGGTTTCCGGTACACGGTGTGCCCCAATCGCAGGTCATTAGTCCTGGTGATCAGTACGTCAAGAAAGGCCAGGCAGTTGTCTTTCTCCTTCTCCATAGTAAATTTTATGCTGGTGTTGAGGCTGTTAAGGTGGTCCAGGAAACGTTCCAGCTCTTCCTCTCCGTGGCTCCAGACTACGAAGGTATCGTCAACATAACGTAGCCATACTTTCGGTTTGAGGGGTGCAGTCTCGATCGC
Source organism: Meconema thalassinum (assembly GCA_946902985.2). NCBI lineage: Eukaryota > Metazoa > Arthropoda > Insecta > Orthoptera > Tettigoniidae > Meconema > Meconema thalassinum. Next base: position 592,669,867 of record OX336389.2, on the reverse strand, counting down.
CAACTGCTCGAACTTTTCCATGTAGAAGTTCGCAATCACAGGGCTTAGTGGGCTACCCATGGCAACTCCCTCTATTTGCTCGTAGAATTTCTCGCGCCATAGGAAGTAGCTCGTGACGAGGCAGTGGCGAAACAAGTCAGTGATGTCTTCCGTGAAGAGCTCGGCAATCTGGTTTATGGATTCGTTCATAGGCACCTTCGTGAAGAGGGACACTACGTAAAAGCTGACTAGGCGGTCTTCAGGTTCCAGACGTATGTTCTGCAATTTCTCAATAAAATGGCCTGAATCCCTGACGTAAGTCTCAGTGTTACCGATGTGCGGTTGTAGAATGATGGAGAGATACTTGTCGATGGTGTAGTTTAGAGAGCCGATAGCACTCACGATAGGTCTCAGTGGAATGTCAGTTTTGTGTATTTTGGGTAGACCGTACAGCCTGGGAGGTGGAGCTTCACTCTTGCATGCATCCTTCTTCACGTGGTCTGGTAGTGAAGATGCCTTGATTAATCTGCTGGTCTCTCTAAGTATCCGTGTTGTGGGGTCTTTCGTGAGTTTTCGGTATGTCTCAGGTTCTAGTAGCGACAGGATCTTAGTGTCGTTGTCATCCGATGACATGACTACAGTCGCGTTGCCCTTATCTGCAGGTAGAATGATGAAGCTTCTATCCCTGTTAAGGGTTTTAAAGGCATTCTTCTCTTGAGGTGTGAGGTTACTGCTGGGCGCTGGAGCTTTACGAAGGATGCGTGAGGCCTCTGAGCGGACTTCCTCGGCCTGCTCCCTGGGTAAACGGTGTATGGCAGCCTCAATGTTGCTTATAATGTCTTCTACAGGCACAGAAGTTGGGGTGACAGAGAAGTTCTGACCTTTCGCCAAAAGTGAAGTTTCCCCTGGCGATAAACGACGTTTATTCAGGTTTACTACAGTGCGAGACGAGTCCGGCGCAGATGTGGTTGCAGTTATCGTCTTGAGGTCCAGACATATCTCAAATTTCTTTCTCTGGCGATTCGTCGACTGTTCGAAGGTGGAGCGCATAGAATAATGCGTGATGTGGTCGATGTTGTCCCAATCCTCGCTTGAGAGCGTAGACGTGAGTCGGAGATGTACTGATATGAGGTCCCGGTCAGTCGTAGCTAAGTCCCTACGTGTAGCATGTATCTGTTCTCGCAGCATTGAGCGCTCAGCTCTGTCGTATATACGGTGAGCATGTGCTGAGCCGAAATTCCTCTTCATCCTAATAAACATAGGTATCGTGTCCGTGTCCCTGCACCGTAAGAGAAACGTTAGCGAAGAAAGTTGCTGGGCTTTCTTCTTCCGTAGCTTCTCGAAGCGGCGAACTAGGTTGGTAGTTTCCTCCCCGTAGAGGCGACTGATATAACAGCTTAGGCTTTCACGGCCGGCGTTCATAATTAAATACAAGTTTTTCGGGCTTGTAGGCCGTGGTCCAGACAGGATATCTCCCGACGTTTCACCGGAAACTGCGTCCGGCATTATCAAGGGTTCCGCTTCTTTCCTTGGTCAGCAGTGGTATGAGGAAGAGACTTGAAATAATGGGTAACGGCTAGTAGTGGAGTATTGTTGTTTGAATATGACTGTTGGTTGGGTGGATCTTGGCGATGAACTAACGGCTGGAAGGTAGTTTGGATCTTCAAATTAGCATGGTGAGCCGAGCGTTCTCTTCGCATTCCGGCTGGATAGTCTGATCTCACGTACATGTTGCGGGGTGCGGTGCGTGCTCCGACTTCGGCGACCGAGCTTGTGAGGGTCAGGTGTTCCCTGCGCGACTGCCGGGCTGTAGCGGGAAGGTTCTTCAGGTTGACGTGTGAGTGATTTCTTGGCCTTGGTGTTCCTAAGAGCCGGGATCCATGTATTACGCACACGTTCATTTTCTTCTTTCCGATTGAAATTGTCGGGGTGTTTGAAGATTTCTATGGCTTCCCGTTGCAGCCTGGCGTGGTAGTGTGTGGTCGTGGAGAGTATTTCCGTGTCCCCGGGCTGTACATCGTGACCGGGCAAGAGAGAATGCTCAGCAACTGACGATTTCACAGTTTGACCCAGGCGGCTGTGTCTGTTATGTTCCTTGAGTCTGGTGGTCACGCTCCTCTTCGTCGTTCCTATGTACACCTTCCCACAGGAACACGGGATTCTGTAGACACCTTCAGTGGAGTGTGGTTGGCGCCTGTCTTTAGCGGATCGCAGCAAGTCCCGGATTTTGGCGGTGGGTTTATAAACCGTCTTCACCCCATAGGTCTTCAGTAATTTGCCTATCCTGTCCGTTACCTTCTTCACGTACGGCAGGAATGCGGTGGCCACCGGAGTTTTCTCAGAATCTTTCTTCGTGCTCCGGCGCCTGGGATGAGAGGCTCGCTCAATCTCCTTATTGCTGTATCTGTTGGCGCATGGGGCCCTCTTTATATGTTTCAGCTCTTGGTTGAGGTTGGATGGCTCACAGATTCTCCTAGCACGGTCTACCAATGTTTTAATAACCCCGTGTTTCTGTCGGGGGTGGTGATTGGATGTCTTGTGTAGATACCGGTCGGTGTGTGTGGGTTTCCGGTACACGGTGTGCCCCAATCGCAGGTCATTAGTCCTGGTGATCAGTACGTCAAGAAAGGCCAGGCAGTTGTCTTTCTCCTTCTCCATAGTAAATTTTATGCTGGTGTTGAGGCTGTTAAGGTGGTCCAGGAAACGTTCCAGCTCTTCCTCTCCGTGGCTCCAGACTACGAAGGTATCGTCAACATAACGTAGCCATACTTTCGGTTTGAGGGGTGCAGTCTCGATCGCCAACTGCTCGAACTTTTCCATGTAGAAGTTCGCAATCACAGGGCTTAGTGGGCTACCCATGGCAACTCCCTCTATTTGCTCGTAGAATTTCTCGCGCCATAGGAAGTAGCTCGTGACGAGGCAGTGGCGAAACAAGTCAGTGATGTCTTCCGTGAAGAGCTCGGCAATCTGGTTTATGGATTCGTTCATAGGCACCTTCGTGAAGAGGGACACTACGTAAAAGCTGACTAGGCGGTCTTCAGGTTCCAGACGTATGTTCTGCAATTTCTCAATAAAATGGCCTGAATCCCTGACGTAAGTCTCAGTGTTACCGATGTGCGGTTGTAGAATGATGGAGAGATACTTGTCGATGGTGTAGTTTAGAGAGCCGATAGCACTCACGATAGGTCTCAGTGGAATGTCAGTTTTGTGTATTTTGGGTAGACCGTACAGCCTGGGAGGTGGAGCTTCACTCTTGCATGCATCCTTCTTCACGTGGTCTGGTAGTGAAGATGCCTTGATTAACCTGTTGGTCTCTCTAAGTATCCATGTTGTGGGGTCTTTCGTGAGTTTTCGGTATGTCTCAGGTTGTAGTAGCGACAGGATCTTAGTGTCGTTGTCATCCGATGACATGACTACAGTCGCGTTGCCCTTATCTGCAGGTAGAATGATGATGCTTCTATCCCTGTTAAGGGTTTTAAAGGCATTCTTCTCTTGAGGTGTGAGGTTACTACTGGGCGCTGGAGCTTTATGAAGGATGCGTGAGGCCTCTGTGCGGACTTCCTCGGCCTGCTCCCTGGGTAAACGGTGTATGGCAGCCTCAATCTTGCTTATAATTTCTTCTACAGGCACAGAAGTTGGGGTGACAGAGAAGTTCTGACCTTTCGCCAAAAGTGAAGTTTCCCCTGGCAATAGACGACGTTTAGTCAGGTTTACTACAGTGCGAGACGAGTCCGGCGCAGATGTGGTTGCAGTTATCGTCTTGAGGTCCAGACATAGCTCAAATTTCTTTCTCTGGCGATTAGTCGACTGTTCTAAGGTGGAGCGCATAGAATAGTGCGTGATGTGGTCGATGTTGTCCAAATCCTCGCTAGGGAGCATAGACGTGAGTCGGAGATGTACTGATATGAGGTCCCGGTCAGTCGTAGCTAAGTCCCTGCGTGTAGCATGTATCTGTTCTCGCAGCATTGAGCGCTCAACTCTGTCGTATATACGGTGAGCATGTGCTGAGCCGAAATTCTTCTTCATCCTAATAAACGTAGGTATCGTGTCCGTGTCCCTGCACCGTAAGAGAAACGTTAGCGAAGAAAGTTGCTGGGCTTTCTTCTTCCGTAGGTTCTCGAAGCGGCGTACTAGGTTGGTAGTTTCCTCCCCGTAGAGGCGACTGATATAACAGCTTAGGCTTTCACGGCCGGCGTTCATAATTAAATACAAGTTTTTCGGGCTTGTAGGCCGTGGTCCAGACAGGATATCTCCCGACGGTTCACCGGAAACTGCGTCCGGCATTATCAAAGGTTCCGCTTCTTTCCTTGGTCAGCAGTGGAATGAGGAAGAGGCTTGAAATAATGGGTAACGGCTAGTAGTGGAGTATTGTTGTTTGAATATGACTGTTGGTTGGGTGGATCTTGGCGATGAACTAACGGATGGAAGGTAGTTTGGATCTTCAAATTAGCATGGTGAGCCGAGCGTTCTCTTCGCATTCCGGCTGGATAGTCTGATCTCACGTACATGTTGCGGGGTGCGGTGCGTGCTCCGGCTTCGGCGACCGAGCTTGTGAGGGTCAGGTGTTCCCTGCGCGACTGCCGGGCTGTAGCGGGAAGGTTCTTCAGGTTGACGTGTGAGTGATTTCTTGGCCTTGGTGTTCCTAAGAGCCGGGATCCATGTATTACGCACACGTTCAATTTCTTCTTTCCGATTGAAATTGTCGGGGTGTTTGAAGATTTCTATGGCTTCCCGTTGCAGCCTGGCGTGGTAGTGTGTGGTCGTGGAGAGTATCTCCGTGTCCCCGTACTGTACATCGTGACCGGGCAAGAGAGAATGCTCAGCAACTGACGATTTCTCAGTTTGACCCAGGCGGCTGTGTCTGTTATGTTCCTTGAGTCTGGTGGTCACGCTCCTCTTCGTCGTTCCTATGAACACCTTCCCACAGGAACACGGGATTCTGTAGACACCTGCAGTGGAGTGTGGGTGGCGCTTGTCTTTAGCGGATCGCAGCAAGTTCCGGATTTTGGCGGTGGGCTTATAAACCGGCTTCACCCCATACGTCTTCAGTAATTTGCCTATCCTGTCCGTCACCTTCTTCACGTACGGCAGGAATGCGGTGGCCACCGGAGTTTCCTCAGAATCTTTCTTCGTGCTCCGGCGCCTGGGATGAGAGGCTCGCTCAATCTCCTTATTGCTGTATCCGTTGGCGCATAGGGCCCTCTTTATATGTTTCAGCTCTTGGTTGAGGTTTGATGGCTCACAGATTCTCCTAGCACGGTCTACCAATGTTTCAATAACTCCGTGTTTCTGTCGGGGGTGGTGATTGGATGTCTTGTGTAGATACCGGTCGGTGTGTGTGGGTTTCCGGTACACGGTGTGCCCCAAGCGCAGGTCATTAGTCCTGGTGATCAGTACGTCAAGAAAGGCCAGGCAGTTGTCTTTCTCCTTCTCCATAGTAAATTTTATGCTGGTGTTGAGGCTGTTAAGGTGGTCCAGGAAACGTTCCAGCTCTTCCTCTCCGTGGCTCCAGACTACGAAGGTATCGTCAACATAACGTAGCCATACTTTCGGTTTGAAGGTCTCGATCGCCAACTGCTCGATTTTTTCCATGTAGAAGTTCGCAATCACAGGGCTTAGTGGGCTACCCATGGCAACTCCCTCTATTTGCTCGTAGAATTTCTCGCGCCATAGGAAGTAGCTCGTGACGAGGCAGTGGCGAAACAAGTCAGTGATGTCTTCCGTGAAGAGCTTGGCAATCTGGTTTATGGATTCGTTCATAGGCACCTTCATGAAGAGGGATACTACGTCAAAGCTGACTAGGCGGTCTTCAGGTTCCAGACGTATGTTCTGCAATTTCTCAATAAAATGGCCTGAATCCCTGACGTAAGTCTCAGTGTTACCGATGTGCGGTTGTAGAATGATGGAGAGATACTTGGCGATGGTGTAGTTTGGAGAGCCGATAGCACTCACGATAGGTCTCAGTGGAATGTCAGTTTTGTGTATTTTGGGTAGACCGTACAGCCTGGGAGGTGGAGCTTCACTCTTGCATGCATCCTTCTTCACGTGGTCTGGTAGTGAAGAGGCCTTGATTAACCTGTTGGTCTCTCTAAGTATCAGTGTTGTGGGGACTTTCGTGAGTTTTCGGTATGTCTCAGGTTCTAGTAGCGACAGGATCGTAGTGTCGTAGTCTTCCGATGACATGACCACAGTCGCCTTGCCCTTATCTGCAGGTAGAATGATGATGCTTCTATCCCTGTTAAGGGTTTTAAAGGCATTTTTCTCTTGAGGTGTGAGGTTACTGCTGGGCGATGGAGCTTCACGAAGGATGCGTGAGGCCTCTGAGCGGACTTCCTCGGCCTGCTCCGTAGGTAAACGGTGTATGGCAGCCTCAATGTTGCTTATAATGTCTTCTACAGGCACAGAAGTTGGGGTGACAGAGAAGTTCTGACCTTTCGCCAAAAGTGAAGTTTTCCCTGGCGATAGACGACGTTTAGTCAGGTTTACTACAGTGCGAGACGAGTCCGGCGCAGATGTGGTTGCAGTTATCGTCTTGAGGTCCAGACATAGCTCAAATTTCTTTCTCTGGCGATTCGTCGACTGTTCGAAAGTGGAGGGCATAGAATAGTGCGTGATGTGGTCGATGTTGTCCCAATCCTCGCTTGGGAGCATAGACGTGAGTCGGAGATGTACTGATATGAGGTCCCGGTCAGTCGTAGCTAAGTCCCTGCGTGTAGCATGTATCTGTTCTCGCAGCATTGAGCACTCAACTCTGTCGTATATACGGTGAGCATGTGCTGAGCCGAAATTCCTCTTCATCCTAATAAACTTAGGTATCGTGTCCGTGTCCCTGCACCGTAAGAGAAACGTTAGCGAAGAAAGTTGCTGGGCTTTCTTCTTCCGTAGCTTCTCGAAGCGGCGAACTAGGTTGGTAGTTTCCTCCCCTTAGAGGCGACTGATATAACAGCTTATTCACGGCCGGCGTTCATAATTAAATACACGTTTTTCGGGCTTGTAGGCCGTGGTCCAGACAGGATATCTCCCGACGTTTCACCGGAAAATGCGTCCGGCATTATCAAGGGATCCGCTTCTTTCCTTGGTCAGCAGTGGAATGAGGAAGAGGCTTGAAATAATGGGTAACGGCTAGTAGTGGAGTATTGTTGTTTGAATATGACTGTTGGTTGGGTGGATCTTGGCGATGAACTAACGGCTGGAAGGTAGTTTGGATCTTCAAATTAGCATGGTGAGCCGAGCGTTCTCTTCGCATTCCGGCTGGATCGTCTGATCTCACGTACATGTTGCGGGATGCGGTGCGTGCTCCGGCTTCGGCGACCGAGCTTGTGAGGGTCAGGTGTTCCCTGCGCGACTGCCGGGCTGTAGCGGGAACGGTTCTTCAGGTTGACATGTGAGTGATTTCTTGGTCTTGGTGTTCCTAAGAACCGGGATCCATGTATTACGCACACGTTCAATTTCTTCTTTCCGATTGAAATTGTCGGGGTGTTTGAAGATTTCTATGGCTTCCCGCTGCAGCCTGGCGTGGTAGTGTGTGGTCGTGGAGAGTATCTCCGTGTCCCCGTACTGTACATCGTGACCGGGCAAGAGAGAATGCTCAGCAACTGACGATTTCTCAGTTTGACCCAGGCGGCTGTGTCTGTTATGTTCCTTGAGTCTGGTGGTCACGCTCCTCTTCGTCGTTCCTATGTACACCTTCCCACAGGAACACGGGATTCTGTAGACACCTGCAGTGGAGTGAGGGTGGCGCTTGTCATTAGCGGATCGCAGCAAGTCCCGGATTTTGGCGGTGGGTTTATAAACCGTCTTCACCCCATAGGTCTTCAGTAATTTGCCTATCCTGTCCGTCATCTTCTTCACGTACGGCAGGAATGCGGTGGCCACCGGAGTTTCCTCAGAATCTTTCTTCGTGCTCCGGCGCCTGGGATGAGAGGCTCGCTCAATCTCCTTATTGCTGTATCCGTTGGCGCATAGGGCCCTCTTTATATGTTTCAGCTCTTGGTTGAGGTTGGATGGCTCACCGATTTTCCTAGCACGGTCTACCAATGTTTTAATAACTCCGTGTTTCTGTCGGGGGTGGTGATTGGATGTCTTGTGTAGATACCGGTCGGTGTGTGTGGATTTCCGGTACACGGTGTGCCCCAAGCGCAGGTCATTAGTCCTGGTGATCAGTACGTCAAGAAAGGCCAGACAGTTGTCTTTCTCCTTCTCCATAGTAAATTTTATGCTGGTGTTGAGGCTGTTAAGGTGGTCCAGGAAACGTTCCAGCTCTTCCTCTCCGTGGCTCCAGACTACGAAGGTATCGTCAACATGACGTAGCCATACGTTCGGTTTGAGGGGTGCAGTCTCGATCGCCAACTGCTCGAACTTTTCCATGTAGAAGTTCGCAATCACAGGGCTTAGTGGGCTACCCATGGCAACTCCCTCTATTTGCTCGTAGAATTTCTCGCGCCATAGGAAGTAGCTCGTGACGAGGCAGTGGCGAAACAAGTCAGTGATGTCTTCCGTGAAGAGCTTGGCAATCTGGTTTATGGATTCGTTCATAGGCACCTTCATGAAGAGGGATACTACGTCAAAGCTGACTAGGCGGTCTTCAGGTTCCAGACGTATGTTCTGCAATTTCTCAATAAAATGGCCTGAATCCCTGACGTAAGTCTCAGTGTTACCGATGTGCGGTTGTAGAATGATGGAGAGATACTTGGCGATGGTGTAGTTTGGAGAGCCGATAGCACTCACGATAGGTCTCAGTGGAATGTCAGTTTTGTGTTCTTTGGGTAGACCGTACAGCCTGGGAGGTAGAGCTTCACTCTTGCATGCATCCTTCTTCACGTGGTCTGGTAGTGAAGAGGCCATGATTAACCTGTTGGTCTCTCTAAGTATCCGTGTTGTGTGGTCTTTCGTGAGTTTTCGGTATGTCTCAGGTTCTAGTAGCGACAGGATCGTAGTGTCGTAGTCTTCCGATGACGTGACCACAGTCGCCTTGCCCTTATCTGCAGGTAGAATGATGATGTTTCTATCCCTGTTAAGGGTTTTAAAGGCATTTTTCTCTTGAGGTGTGAGGTTACTGCTGGGCGATGGAGCTTTACGAAGGATGCGTGAGGCCTCTGAGCTGACTTCCTCGGCCTGCTCCCTGGGTAAACGGTGTATGGCAGCCTCAATGTTGCTTATAATGTCTTCTACAGGCACAGAAGTTGGGGTGACAGAGAAGTTCTGACCTTTCGCCAAAAGTGAAGTTTCCCCTGGCGATAGACGACGTTTAGTCAGGTTTACTACAGTGCGAGACGTGTCCGGCGCAGATGTGGTTGCAGTTATCGTCTTGAGGTCCAGACATAGCTCAAATTTCTTTCTCTGGCGATTCGTCGACTGTTCGAAGGTGGAGCGCATAGAATAGTGCGTGATGTGGTCGATGTTGTCCCAATCCTCGCTTGGGAGCATAGACGTGAGTCGGAGATGTACTGATATGAGGTCCCGGTCAGTCGTAGCTAAGTCCCTGCGTGTAGCATGTATCTGTTCTCGCAGCATTGAGCGCTCAACTCTGTCGTATATACGGTGAGCATGTGCTGAGCCGAAATTCCTCTTCATCCTAATAAACTTAGGTATCGTGTCCGTGTCCCTGCACCGTAAGAGAAACGTTAGCGAAGAAAGTTGCTGGGCTTTCTTCTTCCGTAGCTTCTCGAAGCGGCGAACTAGGTTGGTAGTTTCCTCCCCGTAGAGGCGACTGATATAACAGCTTAGGCTTTCACGGCCGGCGTTCATAATTAAATACAAGTTTTTCGGGCTTGTAGGCCGTGGTCCAGACAGGATATCTCCCGACGTTTCACCGGAAACTGCGTCCGGCATTATCAAGGGTTCCGCTTCTTTCCTTGGTCAGCAGTGGAATGAGGAAGAGGCTTGAAATAATGGGTAACGGCTAGTAGTGGAGTATTGTTGTTTGAATATGACTGTTGGTTGGGTGGATCTTGGCGATGAACTAACGGCTGGAAGGTAGTTTGGATCTTCAAATTAGCATGGTGAGCCGAGCGTTCTCTTCGCATTCCGGCTGGATAGTCTGATCTCACGTACATGTTGCGGGGTGCGGTGCGTGCTCCGACTTCGGCGACCGAGCTTGTGAGGGTCAGGTGTTCCCTGCGCGACTGCCGGGCTGTAGCGGGAAGGTTCTTCAGGTTGACGTGTGAGTGATTTCTTGGCCTTGGTGTTCCTAAGAGCCGGGATCCATGTATTACGCACACGTTCATTTTCTTCTTTCCGATTGAAATTGTCGGGGTGTTTGAAGATTTCTATGGCTTCCCGTTGCAGCCTGGCGTGGTAGTGTGTGGTCGTGGAGAGTATCTCCGTGTCCCCGTACTGTACATCGTGACCGGGCAAGAGAGAATGCTCAGCAACTGACGATTTCACAGTTTGACCCAGGCGGCTGTGTCTGTTATGTTCCTTGAGTCTGGTGGTCACGCTCCTCTTCGTCGTTCCTATGTACACCTTCCCACAGGAACACGGGATTCTGTAGACACCTTCAGTGGAGTGTGGTTGGCGCCTGTCTTTAGCGGATCGCAGCAAGTCCCGGATTTTGGCGGTGGGTTTATAAACCGTCTTCACCCCATAGGTCTTCAGTAATTTGCCTATCCTGTCCGTCACCTTCTTCACGTACGGCAGGAATGCGGTGGCCACCGGAGTTTTCTCAGAATCTTTCTTCGTGCTCCGGCGCCTGGGATGAGAGGCTCGCTCAATCTCCTTATTGCTGTATCTGTTGGCGCATGGGGCCCTCTTTATATGTTTCAGCTCTTGGTTGAGGTTGGATGGCTCACAGATTCTCCTAGCACGGTCTACCAATGTTTTAATAACCCCGTGTTTCTGTCGGGGGTGGTGATTGGATGTCTTGTGTAGATACCGGTCGGTGTGTGTGGGTTTCCGGTACACGGTGTGCCCCAATCGCAGGTCATTAGTCCTGGTGATCAGTACGTCAAGAAAGGCCAGGCAGTTGTCTTTCTCCTTCTCCATAGTAAATTTTATGCTGGTGTTGAGGCTGTTAAGGTGGTCCAGGAAACGTTCCAGCTCTTCCTCTCCGTGGCTCCAGACTACGAAGGTATCGTCAACATAACGTAGCCATACTTTCGGTTTGAAGGTCTCGATCGCCAACTGCTCGATTTTTTCCATGTAGAAGTTCGCAATCACAGGGCTTAGTGGGCTACCCATGGCAACTCCCTCTATTTGCTCGTAGAATTTCTCGCGCCATAGGAAGTAGCTCTAGGCGAGGTAGTGGCGAAACAAGTCAGTGATGTCTTCCGTGAAGAGCTCGGCAATCTGGTTTATGGATTCTTTCATAGGCACCTTCGTGAAGAGGGATACTACGTCAAAGCTGACTAGGTGGTCTTCAGGTTCCAGACGTATGTTCTGCAATTTCTCAATAAAATGGCCTGAATCCCTGACGTAAGTCTCAGTGTTACCGATGTGCGGTTGTAGAATGATGGAGAGATACTTGGCGATGGTGTAGTTTGGAGAGCCGATAGCACTCACGATAGGTCTCAGTGGAATGTCAGTTTTGTGTATTTTGGGTAGACCGTACAGCCTGGGAGGTGGAGCTTCACTCTTGCATGCATCCTTCTTCACGTGGTCTGGTAGTGAAGAGGCCTTGATTAACCTGTTGGTCTCTCTAAGTATCAGTGTTGTAGGGACTTTCGTGAGTTTTCGGTATGTCTCAGGTTCTAGTAGCGACAGGATCGTAGTGTCGTAGTCTTCCGATGACATGACCACAGTCGCCTTGCCCTTATCTGCAGGTAGAATGATGATGCTTCTATCCCTGTTAAGGGTTTTAAAGGCATTTTTCTCTTGAGGTGTGAGGTTACTGCTGGGCGATGGAGCTTCACGAAGGATGCGTGAGGCCTCTGAGCGGACTTCCTCGGCCTGCTCCGTAGGTAAACGGTGTATGGCAGCCTCAATGTTGCTTATAATGTCTTCTACAGGCACAGAAGTTTGGGTGACAGAGAAGTTCTGACCTTTCGCCAAAAGTGAAGTTTTCCCTGGCGATAGACGACGTTTAGTCAGGTTTACTACAGTGCGAGACGAGTCCGGCGCAGATGTGGTTACAGTTATCGTCTTGAGGTCCAGACATAGCTCAAATTTCTTTCTCTGGCGATTCGTCGACTGTTCGCTTGGGAGCATAGACGTGAGTCGGAGATGTCTTGTGTAGATACCGGTCGGTGTGTGTGGGTTTCCGGTACACGGTGTGCCCCAAGCGCAGGTCATTAGTCCTGGTGATCAGTACGTCAAGAAAGGCCAGGCAGTTGTCTTTCTCCTTCTCCATAGTAAATTTTATGCTGGTGTTGAGGCTGTTAAGGTGGTCCAGGATACGTTCCAGCTCTTCCTCTCCGTGGCTCCAGACTACGAAGGTATCGTCAACATAACGTAGCCATACGTTCGGTTTGAGGGGTGCAGTCTCGATCGCCAACTGCTCGAACTTTTCCCTGTAGAAGTTCGCAATCACAGGGCTTAGTGGGCTACCCATGGCAACTCCCTCTATTTGCTCGTAGAATTTCTCGCGCCATAGGAAGTAGCTCGTGACGAGGCAGTGGCGAAACAAGTCAGTGATGTCTTCCGTGAAGAGCTCGGCAATCTGGTTTATGGATTCGTTCATAGGCACCTTCGTGATGAGGGATACTACGTCAAAGCTGACTAGGCGGTCTTCAGGTTCCAGACGTATGTTCTGCAATTTCTCAATAAAATGGCCTGAATCCCTGACGTAAGTCTCAGTGTTACCGATGTGCGGTTGTAGAATGATGGAGAGATACTTGGCGATGGTGTAGTTTGGAGAGCCGATAGCACTCACGATAGGTCTCAGTGGAATTTCAGTTTTGTGTTCTTTGGGTAGACCGTACAGCCTGGGAGGTAGAGCTTCACTCTTGCATGCATCCTTCTTCACGTGGTCTGGTAGTGAAGAGGCCTTGATTAACCTGTTGGTCTCTCTAAGTATCCGTGTTGTGTGGTCTTTCGTGAGTTTTCGGTATGTCTCAGGTTCTAGTAGCGACAGGATCGTAGTGTCGTAGTCTTCCGATGACGTGACCACAGTCGCCTTGCCCTTATCTGCAGGTAGAATGATGATGCTTCTATCCCTGTTAAGGGTTTTAAAGGCATTTTTCTCTTGAGGTGTGAGGTTACTGCTGGGCGATGGAGCTTTACGAAGGATGCGTGAGGCCTCTGAGCGGACTTCCTCGGCCTGCTCCCTGGGTAAACGGTGTACGGCAGCCTCAATGTTGCTTATAATGTCTTCTACAGGCACAGAAGTTGGGGTGACAGAGAAGTTCTGACCTTTCGCCAAAAGTGAAGTTTCCCCTGGCGATAGACGACGTTTAGTCAGGTTTACTACAGTGCGAGACGTATCCGGCGCAGATGTGGTTGCAGTTATCGTCTTGAGGTCCAGACATAGCTCAAATTTCTTTCTCTGGCGATTCGTCGACTGTTCGAAGGTGGAGCGCATAGAATAGTGCGTGATGTGGTCGATGTTGTCCCAATCCTCGCTTGGGAGCATAGACGTGAGTCGGAGATGTACTGATATGTATCTGTTCTCGCAGCATTGAGCGCTCAACTCTGTCGTATATACGGTGAGCATGTGCTGAGCCGAAATTCCTCTTCATCCTAATAAACTTAGGTATCGTGTCCGTGTCCCTGCACCGTAAGAGAAACGTTAGCGAAGAAAGTTGCTGGGCTTTCTTCTTCCGTAGCTTCTCGAAGCGGCGAACTAGGTTGGTAGTTTCCTCCCCGTAGAGGCGACTGATATAACAGCTTAGGCTTTCACGGCCGGCGTTCATAATTAAATACAAGTTTTTCGGGCTTGTAGGCCGTGGTCCAGACAGGATATCTCCCGACGTTTCACCGGAAACTGCGTCCGGCATTATCAAGGGTTCCGCTTCTTTCCTTGGTCAGCAGTGGAATGAGGAAGAGGCTTGAAATAATGGGTAACGGCTAGTAGTGGAGTATTGTTGTTTGAATATGACTGTTGGTTGGGTGGATCTTGGCGATGAACTAACGGCTGGAAGGTAGTTTGGATCTTCAAATTAGCATGGTGAGCCGAGCAATCTCTTCGCATTCCGGCTGGATCGTTTGATCTCACGTACATGTTGCGGGGTGCGGTGCGTGCTCCGGCTTCGGCGACCGAGCTTGTGAGGGTCAGGTGTTCCCTGCGCGACTGCCGGGCTGTAGCGGGAAGGTTCTTCAGGTTGACATGTGAGTGATTTCTTGGCCTTGGTATTCCTAAGAGCCGGGATCCATGTATTACGCACACGTTCAATTTCTTCTTTCCGATTGAAATTGTCGGGGTTTTTGAAGATTTCTATGGCTTCCCGTTGCAGCCTGGCGTGGTAGTGTGTGGTCGTGGAGAGTATCTCCGTGTCCCCGTACTGTACATCGTGACCGGGCAAGAGAGAATGCTCAGCAACTGCCGATTTCTCAGTTTGACCCAGGCGGCTGTGTCTGTTATGTTCTTTGAGTCTGGTGGTCACGCTCCTCTTCGTCGTTCCTATGTACACCTTCCCACAGGAACACGGGATTCTGTAGACACCTGCAGTGGAGTGTGGGTGGCGCATGTCTTTAGCGGATCGCAGCAAGTTCCGTATTTTGGCGGTGGTTTTATAAACCGTCTTCACCCCATAGGTCTTCAGTAATTTGCCTATCCTGTCCGTCACCTTCTTCACGTACGGCAGGAATGCGGTGGCCACCGGAGTTTCCTCAGAATCTTTCTTCGTGCTCCGGCGCCTGGGATGAGAGGCTCGCTCAATCTCCTTATTGCTGTATCCGTTGGCGCATAGGGCCCTCTTTATATGTTTCAGCTCTTGGTTGAGGTTGGATGGCTCACAAATTCTCCTAGCACGGTCTACCAATGTTTCAATAACTCCGTGTGTCTGTCGGGGGTGGTGATTGGATGTCTTGTGTAGATACCGGTCGGTGTGTGTGGGTTTCCGGTACACGGTGTGCCCCAAGCGCAGGTCATTAGTCCTGGTGATCAGTACGTCAAGAAAGGCCAGGCAGTTGTCTTTCTCCTTCTCCATAGTAAATTTTATGCTGGTGTTGAGGCTGTTAAGGTGGTCCAGGATAAGTTCCAGCTCTTCCTCTCCGTGGCTCCAGACTACGAAGGTATCGTCAACATAACGTAGCCATACGTTCGGTTTGAGGGGTGCAGTCTCGATCGCCAACTGCTCGAACTTTTCCCTGTAGAAGTTTGCAATCACAGGGCTTAGTGGGCTACCCATGGCAACTCCCTCTATTTGCTCGTAGAATTTCTCGCGCCATAGGAAGTAGCTCGTGACGAGGCAGTGGCGAAACAAGTCAGTGATGTCTTCCGTGAAGAGCTCGGCAATCTGGTTTATGGATTCGTTCATAGGCACCTTCGTGATGAGGGATACTACGTCAAAGCTGACTAGGCGGTCTTCAGGTTCCAGACGTATGTTCTGCAATTTCTCAATAAAATGGCCTGAATCCCTGACGTAAGTCTCAGTGTTACCGATGTGCGGTTGTAGAATGATGGAGAGATACTTGGCGATGGTGTAGTTTGGAGACCCGATAGCACTCACGATAGGTCTCAGTGGAATGTCAGTTTTGTGTTCTTTGGGTAGACCGTACAGCCTGGGAGGTAGAGCTTCACTCTTGCATGCATCCTTCTTCACGTGGTCTGGTAGTGAAGAGGCCTTGATTAACCTGTTGGTCTCTCTAAGTATCCGTGTTGTGTGGTCTTTCGTGAGTTTTCGGTATGTCTCAGGTTCTAGTAGCGACAGGATCGTAGTGTCGTAGTCTTCCGATGACGTGACCACAGTCGCCTTGCCCTTATCTGCAGGTAGAATGATGATGCTTCTATCCCTGTTAAGGGTTTTAAAGGCATTTTTCTCTTGAGGTGTGAGGTTACTGCTGGGCGATGGAGCTTTACGAAGGATGCGTGAGGCCTCTGAGCGGACTTCCTCGGCCTGCTCCCTGGGTAAACGGTGTAAGGCAGCCTCAATGTTGCTTATAATGTCTTCTACAGGCACAGAAGTTGGGGTGACAGAGAAGTTCTGACCTTTCGCCAAAAGTGAAGTTTCCCCTGGCGATAGACGACGTTTAGTCAGGTTTACTACAGTGCGAGACGTATCCGGCGCAGATGTGGTTGCAGTTATCGTCTTGAGGTC
Source organism: Meconema thalassinum (assembly GCA_946902985.2). NCBI lineage: Eukaryota > Metazoa > Arthropoda > Insecta > Orthoptera > Tettigoniidae > Meconema > Meconema thalassinum. Next base: position 592,653,755 of record OX336389.2, on the reverse strand, counting down.
CAGACATAGCTCAAATTTCTTTCTCTGGTGATTCGTCGACTGTTCGAAGGTGGAGCGCATAGAATAGTGCGTGATGTGGTCGATGTTGTCCCAATCCTCGCTTGGGAGCATAGACGTGAGTCGGAGATGTACTGATATGAGGTCCCGGTCAGCCGTAGCTAAGTCCCTGCGTGTAGCATGTATCTGTTCTCGCAGCATTGAGCGCTCAACTCTGTCGTATATACGGTGAGCATGTGCTGAGCCGAAATTCCTCTTCATCCTAATAAACTTAGGTATCGTGTCCGTGTCCCTGCACCGTAAGAGAAACGTTAGCGAAGAAAGTTGCTGGGCTTTCTTCTTCCGTAGCTTCTCGAAGCGGCGAACTAGGTTGGTAGTTTCCTCCCCTTAGAGGCGACTGATATAACAGCTTATTCACGGCCGGCGTTCATAATTAAATACACGTTTTTCGGGCTTGTAGGCCGTGGTCCAGACAGGATATCTCCCGACGTTTCACCGGAAAATGCGTCCGGCATTATCAAGGGTTCCGCTTCTTTCCTTGGTCAGCAGTGGAATGAGGAAGAGGCTTGAAATAATGGGTAACGGCTAGTAGTGGAGTATTGTTGTTTGAATATGACTGTTGGTTGGGTGGATCTTGGCGATGAACTAACGGCTGGAAGGTAGTTTGGATCTTCAAATTAGCATGGTGAGCCGAGCGTTCTCTTCGCATTCCGGCTGGATCGTCTGATCTCACGTACATGTTGCGGGATGCGGTGCGTGCTCCGGCTTCGGCGACCGAGCTTGTGAGGGTCAGGTGTTCCCTGCGCGACTGCCGGGCTGTAGCGGGAACGGTTCTTCAGGTTGACATGTGAGTGATTTCTTGGTCTTGGTGTTCCTAAGAACCGGGATCCATGTATTACGCACACGTTCAATTTCTTCTTTCCGATTGAAATTGTCGGGGTGTTTGAAGATTTCTATGGCTTCCCGTTGCAGCCTGGCGTGGTAGTGTGTGGTCGTGGAGAGTATCTCCGTGTCCCCGTACTGTACATCGTGACCGGGCAAGAGAGAATGCTCAGCAACTGACGATTTCTCAGTTTGACCCAGGCGGCTGTGTCTGTTATGTTCCTTGAGTCTGGTGGTCACGCTCCTCTTCGTCGTTCCTATGTACACCTTCCCACAGGAACACGGGATTCTGTAGACACCTGCAGTGGAGTGAGGGTGGCGCTTGTCTTTAGCGGATCGCAGCAAGTCCCGGATTTTGGCGGTGGGTTTATAAACCGTCTTCACCCCATAGGTCTTCAGTAATTTGCCTATCCTGTCCGTCATCTTCTTCACGTACGGCAGGAATGCGGTGGCCACCGGAGTTTCCTCAGAATCTTTCTTCGTGCTCCGGCGCCTGGGATGAGAGGCTCGCTCAATCTCCTTATTGCTGTATCCGTTGGCGCATAGGGCCCTCTTTATATGTTTTAGCTCTTGGTTGAGGTTGGATGGCTAACAGATTCTCCTAGCACGGTCTACCAATGTTTCAATAACTCCGCGTTTCTGTCGGGGGTGGTGATTGGATGTCTTGTGTAGATACCGGTCGGTATGTGTGGGTTTCCGGTACACGGTGTGCCCCAAGCGCAGGTCATTAGTCCTGGTGATCAGTACGTCAAGAAAGGCCAGGCAGTTGTCTTTCTCCTTCTCCATAGTAAATTTTATGCTGGTGTTGAGGCTGTTAAGGTGGTCCAGGAAACGTTCCAGCTCTTCCTCTCCGTGGCTCCAGACTAGGAAGGTATCGTCAACATAACGTAGCCATACTTTCGGTTTGAGGGGTGCAGTCTCGATCGCCAACTGCTCGATCTTTTCCATGTAGAAGTTCGCAATCACAGGGCTTAGTGGGCTACCCATGGCAACTCCCTCTATTTGCTCGTAGAATTTCTCGTGCCATAGGAAGTAGCTCGTGGCGAGGCAGTGGCGAAACAAGTCAGTGATGTCTTCCGTGAAGAGCTCGGCAATCTGGTTTATGGATTCTTTCATAGGCACCTTCGTGAAGAGGGATACTACGTCAAAGCTGACTAGGTGGTCTTCAGGTTCCAGACGTATGTTCTGCAATTTCTCAATAAAATGGCTTGAATCCCTGACGTAAGTCTCAGTGTTACCGATGTGCGGTTGTAGAATGATGGAGAGATACTTGGCGATGGTGTAGTTTGGAGAGCCGATAGCACTCGCGATAGGTCTCAGTAGAATGTCAGTTTTGTGTATTTTGGGTAGACCGTACAGCCTGGGAGGTAGAGCTTCACTCTTGCATGCATCCTTCTTCACGTCGTCTGGTAGTGAAGAGGCCTTGATTAACCTGTTGGTCTCTCTAAGTATCCGTGTTGTGGGGTCTTTCGTGAGTTTTCGGTATGTCTCAGGTTCTAGTAGCGACAGGATCTTAGTGTCGTAGTCTTCCGATGACATGACCACAGTCGCCTTGCCCTTATCTGCAGGTAGAATGATGATGCTTCTATCCCTGTTAAGGATTTTAAAGGCATTCTTCTCTTGAGGTGTGAGGTTACTGCTGGGCGCTGGAGCTTTACGAAGGATTCGTGAGGCCTCTGAGTGGACTTCCTCGGCCTGCTCCCTGGGTAAACGGTGTATGGCAGCCTCAATGTTGCTTATAATGTCTTCTACAGGCACAGAAGTTGGGGTGACAAAGAAGTTCTGACCTTTCGCCAAAAGTGAAGTTTTCCCTGGCGATAGACGACGTTTATCCAGGTTTACTACAGTGCGAGACGAGTCCGGCGCAGATGTGGTTGGAGTTATCGTCTTGAGGTCCAGACATAGCTCAAATTTCTTTCTCTGGCGATTCGCGACTGTTCGAAGGTGGAGCGCATAGAATAGTGCGTGATGTGGTCGATGTTGTCCCAATCCTCGCTTGGGAGCATAGACATGAGTCTGAGATGTACTGATATGAGGTCCCGGTCAGTCGTAGCTAAGTCCCTGCGTGTAGCATGTATCTGTTCTCGCAGCATTGAGCGCTCAGCTTTGTCGTATATACGGTGAGCATGTGCTGAGCCGAAATTCCTCTTCATCCTAATAAACTTAGGTATCGTGTCCGTGTCCCTGCACCGTAAGAGAAACGTTAGCGATGAAAGTTGCTGGGCTTTCTGCTTCCGTAGCTTCTCGAAGCGGCGAACTAAGTTGGTAGTTTCCTCCCCGTAGAGGCGACTGATATAACAGCTTAGGCTTTCACGGCCGGCGTTCATAATTAAATACAAGTTTTTCGGGCTTGTAGGCCGTGGTCCAGACAGGATATCTCCCGACGTTTCACCGGAAACTGCGTCCGGCGTTATCAAGGGTTCCGCTGGTAATGCCGGACGCAGTTTCCGGTGAAACGTCGGGAGATATCCTGTCTGGACCGCGGCCTACAAGCCCGAAAAACTTGTATTTAATTAGATTTTTCTTTGCTTAATTTAGCAACTCCTGGATTCTTGAATGTGTGTGTGGAGTCTATCTGATAACCTGGGTTATTATAGTGACATTACTAGAGCTCAGAAGAATGCTAGGTAGGGAAATGTACAGTTGCTAGCGATAACATTGTGATATATCTTCCAAAAAACATTGTGCCATAACTTCCGAACAGTGTCCACTCGTCCTTCTGAGTGCACAACGGGCCGATATATTATTCTGCCGTGAAGGTAGCAGGCTGCCATAGCAATATATATATATATATATATATTAGCGTGTGGCGTTTAGTGCCGGGAGTGTCCTAGAACATGGTCGGGTCCCCAGAGGCTGTAGCTGCTTCTATGCGGACACCCATGAGGTGAGCTACAAGTACCGCCGCGTGTGGAGTGTTGTCTGGGGAGGAAAGTTTAAAAGTAAGGACAAGGAGTTGGAAGGTAGCGGCTGTGGCCTATAGTTAGGCACCAACTCCGGCATTTGCCTGGAAGTAAGATGGGAAACCACAGAATACCATCTTCAAGGTTGCTGGCGGGGGGATTCGAACCTCGTCGCATCCCGGATGTGAGCGACTGCCCACAGCCACGTCGTAACGACCGCGGCTAACTCACCCGCCATAGAAATGAATGACTGTATGTCATTGTCCTCCACCTCACCACACACTCGCAATCTTCTGAGCTCTGTACAATACTTGTGACTAGGAGTTAGTTGGGAAGGAATCAGCTGCGATCTGAATTTACTTAGGGAAACTACGGATAACCACTTCTACAATGACCGAGAATAGGATATGAATCCACTACTCAGTCACCTGTCCTCTCAACTGTCCTCTAGATGCTTGCAAACCTCATACTAGAATTAAAATTCATGACAGAGCTGGGAATTAAACCTAGGCCACCATCATAGAAATCTATTAGCCAAATCTATTGCCAAATTACTGGAATTCACTATTCCATTCAAATCAAGCAAACTGTAGTTATATTGCCCTCAACAATCCCTAATTGAGATTTTACATTATAACCGATAGCTCCCCAGACCATAATGCCCAGAGTTGGTTCTGTGCCTCTCTACAATAACGTCAGGGCACCTCTCTCTTCGTATATTGTCGCACACGATTGTGGCAATCAATGCGAGAAAGACTGAGGAACAATTCATCACTAATGATGACAATATACCATTTGTCAACCCACACTGATATTCTCAAGTAATTTTATGATTACCTGTTTCGACCATCACGTGGTCATCTGAAGTTTGAGATTGTACAATTATTTAGAAATATGTTTAGCTTGTCTAGTTAATGTTAGTGTTTATGATTCGCAGAGAATCACATTGTATGAAAAAGTTAGTTTATTCTATGATGTGTAAGTTAGTCAAGTGTGAACACCTGTGTGACAACATTGCTTTTCCTTCCAGCACTTCAGAAAATATTATAAATACTTAAAGAAGACCAATCACTGGATATCCCAAAAAAAGGCTATTCAGCCAAGTGTATACAACTGAAAATATATCTTCTGACTGGTTGACGTCAACTTTTAATACCATTCCAAAGAAAGCAGCAGCAAAACCTTGTGGGGATTATAGAATCATAAGCTTAATGAGTCATGTCCTCAAGATCTTCCTGAAAAGGATACTTCTCTGGGGCTGTCTTCGTGGATCTCGCAGCAGCATATGATACCATTCAGCATCAACAACTACTGCACAAAGTCTACTACCGGTACATCACCAGAACTGTGCAGACGCGTTTAGAAAATCGGCGATTCTATTTGGAGTTCCAAGGTAGAAAGAGTAGATGGAGAAGTCAAAGGAATGGCTTGCCTCAGGGTAGTGTCCTATCCCCCATATTGTTCAACATATTTGCAAATTATCAGCCTCAACCTTCCCTTACAAAGAGCTTAATCTATGCAGATGATCTTGCTTTAGTCACACAGGCCAGATATTTTGAGGCAGTATAAATCCAGTTGACTGTTGCTCTGAAGGACCTCTGAGTACTATAGAGTCAATAATTTGGGACCTAACCCTGCTAAAACTCAAATTTGTGCTTTCCACCTACGAAATCGAGAAGCCTATAGAAAGCTTACAGTGTTATGTGAAGATAAAGAGCTTGAACATTGTTTCTACCCCAAATATCTGGGTGTTACCTTAGATCGAACGTTGACCTACAGTAAACACTGCACTAACACCAAGCAGAAAGTTGCTGCTCGTAACAACATCTTGCGGAAGCTTACTGGCAGTATATGGGGTGCAGATCCCAATTTACTAAGAACATCAGCCTTGGCTTTGTGTTATTCTGCAGCTGAATATGAATGCCCTGTGTGGCGCAAATCATCTCATGCAAAGCAAGTTGATGTGGCTCTAAATGAAACCTGCAGGATAGTAACGGGACGTCTCAAAGCTACACCGATTGATAAACTCCACAAGCTAGCGGGGATTGCTCCTCCAGATGTAAGGCGTGAAGTTGCAGCCAAACTTGAGAGACATAAAGCAGAACATAACACTGATCATGGTTACCAGCCACCACTTAGTAGGCTCAAATCTAGGAAGAGCGTCATGAGAAGTACTACTCCCCTCACCGGTCAGCCTCGAGCAGCCAGATTATCTCAGTGGGCAGCAATATCTGATTGTAATGATTGGATGGTTCCTTCTGAGAACCTTCCTCCTGGTGGAAATCAAGTCTGGAAAGTGTGGAAGTCCTTAAATCGGCTCAGAAGTGGCGTCGGACGAACTAAGGACAACCTGTTCAAATGGGGCTTGTTGAAGGAATCTTCCACCTTGTGTGACTGCGGGGAGGGACAGACAACTAAACACTTAATTAACTGTCTTAGATGTCCTACATCATATTCCTTACAAGCGCTTGTTGATGCTTCAGACAATGCTGTTACACTGTTGCACAATTTTGGGCTGACATTGTTTAGTTTGTCATTTTAGATTTGTGTTACACTTTATTATATTTTATCAACCTTTGGTTTGTTTCCTATGTTTTTTTTGCTACGCTTATGACTTGAAATAAATAACCAGCATATGCAGCAAATGTGAAGCATACATAGGAAATACCCAGTTAGGATTCCGTAGTGGATTTGTGGTTGGCACCAGAGAGGCTTACTGGTGATGCAGGTTTTGGTGTAAAGAAATATATATATTTCTGTAGATGTTTATGGTTGCTTTATCAACTATGATTTGATTGTGTGAAATATGATATTAGTCTAGATGAGCAAGACATACGAATTTTTGTCAACTTGTACTGGAATCAGACGGCTTCAGTAAAAGTAGATTGAACCAACACCGGTGGTAGAAAATATAAAACGAGATGTGAGTCAAGTCTTATGCTCTATCTCCACTTCCTTTCTATATCTACTCTGAGGAAATATGTCTGAAGCACAGGAAGGAAAACAGTAAGGTATTGTTAATGGAAACACCATAAATGATTTGTAGTATGCAGACGATACAGCTCTGCTTGCAACAAGTGCTGAAGATCTGCAAACCTTACTAAACTCTGTAGTACAACACAGTGCAAGAGAGGTCTGAATTTGAATACGAAAAGAACAAAACTAATGGTTTTGAGCAAACATGTAATTCCAACTGTTAATCTTACTGTAGCTGGGACAACACTGGAACAAGCTCAACACGTGAAATACCTTGGATGCATACTTGATCATTATTGGAATAATGCTATCCCGCATTGAATTGGCTAGAGCTGCATTCAAGAAAATGAAAAATTCACTGTGCCACAGAGACTTTAATATTGCTCTTCGTATCCGTTTACTATGGTGTTAATTTTTCTCTATCGAAGCCTGGACCCTCACGGAGAACACCAGTAAAAGACTTCAAGCCTTCGAGATGTGGTGCTATTGGCACCTGCTCAGAATGTTATGGATCGATAGAGTACGTAACATGGAAGTGCTGGAACGCCTGCATAAAGAACTGAAGGATTTGCATGACACCAAACAGAAAAAACTTCAATATTTTGGCCATATCATTTGTATTGATAAATATATAAACTCCTACAGATCATAATTGAAGGTAGGAGAGGTCGAGGAAGGCTAAAGAACCTACGCAAATGGTATGGAATAAACACTCCTGAACTATTCCAAGCTGGTAAAAGAAATCGCCCTGACGACTACCAACTTCCAATGAGAGAGGCAGATGACCTCATAGTTCTGCCCCTTAAAACAACAATAAATAACATCCAATGAGGATATGGCACAAGAAGAAGCAGAAGAAGAGGTGTATGGGAAGGTGGGCCACAGTGAGACATGGGCCACAGTGAGACCATCTCATTAAATCCTTTTTTTTTGAAAGAGGGACATTTTTTAATATTTCTTAGAGGTTGGCTCTCCTGGTAGCAGACATTTTGATCCTGTTTACTCTTTGAAAGAAGCATGTTATGTAGGAGATAAACAACATCTTCGTTTTTGAGGTAAGAAAAGTAAAATTTTCTTCCTTTGTTTTTTTATAGTTATGTGTATCATTGTACATTAATGAATATAATATGGTCGAAATACATACATATTACTAAATAATTATTGGAATTGTCAGCTTGTTCAGTATTGTAGGTGAGATAGTAGACATAATTGTTTTTACATGTCGCAAGTGGGCCACAGTGAGACACAGTAGGGTGGGCTACAGTGAGACAGTGAGAAAGATATACGGAGTTACCCCAAAGCTGAGGAGAGGGCAGAGTCAACTTCTAGGAGAGAAAAGGGGAGATCTTTCATTCCAACTCACATCCCAGAAAGAAATAAAAACTTGATTTTAAGTCCACAAATAAAAATTAAAAAATCTAAAGAACTGCAAGAAGAATTTGTTCAGCCAAAGGCAGCCCTAGCTACAGACATTTCCATGGATGATGATGTTGATGATTCTTCTAATTCAGACAGCTCATCAGATAATGAGGAAATCGAGCTCCTAACATTTCATCAACTTGCTCGCAAACCTAAGGAAGGTGACTTCGTTCTGGTTGAGTTTTCAGGGAAACACTCAAGATTTTGCATCGGGGAAGTGGAAATGAGATTTAGATGATGAAAATTATTAAGTAAAATTCTTAAGAAAAAGAGCAAAAATTATAGGCAGTTCTTTTTTTTACCCATAGGGTGCAGATATTGATTCAGTCCCCGCGAAAGGCAACAGATCACTGTGGCCGGTTTCCTGTGCATATGGCAAAAAATATAGACAAAAGTCATATCTCAAATTTTCTGTAAATTTTGGGAATCTGAATGTGCTGTAGTGTTTTCTGGCATTAATTATTTGTTTTAGTGTTTATTTATGTATTTAACCAGTCAAAATAAATTCTTTTCATTGTGTCTCAGTGTGGACCATCATCTGTCTCAGTGTGGCCCACGGGTGGGCTACAGTGAGACGGCTGCAACATGTTCACAATTTATTATTTTTACAGAAACGTGTGGATGTTTTGGAAATTCTAAGGGTATGAAATTGATGAGCAACAATTAACTTATATTTCAGTATATAAAGACATTCTCTTATATCAGAAAATAAGACAGTATACTAAAATATATTTTTTCTGTCTCACTGTGGCCCAACTTCCCCTACTATACCAACTAATAAGCCCAATGGTGCACTTGGGTGAAACACTGGTAAAATAGATTGTGAAACATGGATTATAGTTTCTTTGTAAATTGTATAATAATAATAATAATAATGTTATTGGTTTTACGTCCCTTTTAACTACCCTGGCTTTTAGAGACGCCACTTTGTAAATTGTATCAATATATATATATATATATGTAATATATTCACAATCCAGGACAGTTACCCAAATAATTACAGTTACTGTTGAGAAGTAGAGAGGGTGGTAATTAAACTACGGAACAATGTCACAAAGCGGCAGGGGTAGATGAAATTCGGTCAGAAATGGTGAAGTATAGTGGGAAAGCACGGCTGAAATGGTTGCATAGGATAATCAAATTGGCATGGGTTTTAGGAAATGTACCCGCTGACTGGACAAAAGCAGGCAACTTATAAACAAGGTAACAGAAAAGATGGCAATAATTATTGTGGCATTTCTTTGATGTGTCCTGTGCATTGTAGAAAGGAGAGTTCGATCATTGGCCGAGAGTAAGATGAATGAAAACCAGAGTGGCTTTAGATCGCAACAAGGATGTCAATATCAAATATTTAGTATGCGCCAAGTTATAGAGGAATGTTACGAGAGGAATAGACATTTGTGTTTTGTAGATCTAGTAAGAGAAGGCATTCGATAGAGTACCCAGGGTGAAGATGCTGAGCATCCAGAGGGAATATGGTATCGAGGGAAGGCTGCTACAGACAATCAACATTATTTATGTTGATAATCAGACTGCAGTGATGGTAGGATTAGTTCTTGGTTCAAGGTTGTTACAGGAGTGAGGCAAGGCTGTAATCTCTCACCACCACTACCGGTACTACTACTGTTTATTTTTTACATGGACTATTTGCTGAAGGGCATAAACTGGTTGGGATTCAATTAGATGGAAACCAGCATTCTGGTCTATGCTGATGATTTGATTGTAATGACAAGACTCCGCCAAAAGCTTACAAGTCAAAATTTTAGAACTTGAACAGAAATGTAGGAAATAAGGTATGACAATCAGCATTTCAAAAATGATGGTTATGCCGGTGAGAAAGAAGCACAAGAAAATAGTATGTCAAATAGGAGGAACTAAATTGGAGCAGGTGGAACATATTAAGTACCGGTACTTAGTCTGTGCATTCTCTCAGGATGGTAGTATGCGAAAGGAAATAGAGTCAAGGTGCAGGAAAGCCCATGCAGTGAGTACTTAGTTGTGATCTACAGTATTCTGCAAGAAGGAAGTTAGTGTAGCAATGAAACGCTCCCTATATCGCTCAGTATTTAGACCGACCTTGCTGTATGGAAGTGAGAGCTGGGTTTGATTCAGGGTATCTGATACATAAGCTAGAGGTAACTGATATGAGGGTAACTTGAATGAGTGTTGGGACAAATAGGTTGCAGCAATGGCAGGAAGGCAGCCTACTCATAATTAAGAGATAAGGGCTGAGTTAGAAATTAACACGCTAGATGAAGCTGTTCGTATGAGCCGACTCAGATGTTGGGGTCATGTGAAAAGAAGTTAATAATTTCGCTGTAGAGTGAAAGAGAAGCATAGGTACCGGTAGACCTAGAAGGCAATGGTTAGATTCAGTTTCGAACAATTTCAAAGTGAGAGGTGTAGAAGAAGAGGAAGCCGCAGTGCTGACTGCTAATACGTGATCATGGATGTAACGTGTTCGCAAACAGAGGCTTGCAGACTAGACTGGATGCTGACAGGCAAAACAGTCTCAAATGAAAATGAATGTATGTACTTTTATTTTTTTAACTTTGATCACATTGGACCACTTGAGCTCTTTTATGCACTTTTCTTAGAAGGTTGTACTGTTTGCTTCTTGCGATGCACACAGCAACTACTCATTCGGCCCAATCACCATTTTCTCATTTCATCTAAAATCTTACCTTATTACAGACATCACAATAATGTTTTTATTCTGGTATCGTACAAAAGTATACAATCACAATATTCTAGCTCCTGAAACATACCGACAGCAGTGGCTACACTCGGTAAAGCGCAGCGTTAGGTCATGGCGCCAAGCTCTCTGCTGACTCGGTAGACGCGTGGGTTCGAGCCCCACCGTCGATCGTCCTTGAAATGGGTTTCTGTGGGTTCCCATTTTCAATACCAGGCAAATGCTGCGACAGTACCTTCTGACAGGCCACGGCCACTTCCATTATCTTCATCATTCCATCTCTCATCCCGGCGTGCAGATCGCCCACGGGCGTCGACTAGAGGGGCCTGCACTCGGCCTCTCAGGAGGCCACACAACAACAATAAAAAAAAGCCCCTGAAATCAACCAAAGGCAGCAAATTACTAATAATTTGAGATAGATTTGATCCTGTTACTGTTTTACCAAGTCCTCAGCCTGTCCCGACTAGACTATGATTTTGCAGCGTACAGTTCAGCAAAGTCAGCAACTTTGAAAATGCTGGACAGTATAGCAGAATTAGGCTGATAGCCAATGCTTTCCGTACCAGCCCGATTTCCAGCCTACTCGCCAAATCAGGTGTTCCACCTCTTTGTGTCAGACGCCAAGTTATGTTTTCATCATATGCTGCCAATGTGCATCAAATGATGCATTATCTTAGCTATCAATCTCTATTCAATACCTGATCCCACCAGAGGTACACCAACCAGCCGGTTGGTATTAGGCTTCATAGCTCGTGTAATGAAATAGGAGTGGCTGCAGGTCCCTTTATGATCCAGACACCTAACAAGGTGTCGTATGTCCGGAAATTTGGCTAGGTCTACATCGAGGTCTTAAGGTGAACAGCACAGATCATCAATTTCTGGATGTTCGCCGATGGATCGGAGGTGGACAAGAAATTGGGTTGAGCTTAAATCATTGATGGTGCAAATATGAAGATTTCTTTGGCACAAACTTATATCATCTTTACTGCAGAGCTCGTTGCTATCTATGAAGCTCTACAGTTTGCCCTACAGAATGCACGATTCCACTCTCTTGTGTGTACTGACTCTTTGAATTTGTCGCAGTCAATTGCTTCGTGTTTCCCGCAACACCCATTAGTGCAACGAACCCATGACCTTCTAGCCAGCTTGACACTGTTGTTTGGTATTCCCTATATTTTTGTTTCTTCTTCTTTCTTTGAATTTGGCCTACTGTGGACCACGGGAAGCAATTCAGTTTCTTTTTCTTCACCCAGAATTTCTTCATCCTTTTGCTGTGGTTCCTCCTCTTTTCCTCTGACCAGGTGTTCTTGGTCGTTCTACTGGGTCTATCCTTGAACCCCTTTAAGTTATCAATTTTAGCTCGAAACACAGCCCTATTCCAGCTGTTTTTTGTATGTATGCCAACTTACTCCATGTCTTTTCTTCTACCCGCATTGTAGTCGCCTTTTGTTTGCTGATGTAATTAAAGATTCTTTTTGTTATTCGATTCTCATCCATTCTCAGGAGGTGCCCATAAAACTCCAGTCTCCTCTTACACATGGTGTCTGTGATCTTCTCTGCCTGCCTATGTAGATCCTCATTTCTCCTCTTTCGTTTTTCAGACCCTAGTATCTTTCACAAGATTTTTCTCTCTTTCTTCCCTTTTTCCCTTTTTTATTCGACAAACAATAAAAATCTGGATCTTCACCTTTTAGAAATCAAAACAGCTACTTTTCTTATATGAGACTTCAATGCAGCTTCTCCAGTCTGGAGCTACAACTACACAAATTCAGCGGGTAAAACAATAAAAGACCTTATAGAGAGTAGCTCTCTTGAACTATTATATAGTAACAAAGATCCAGCAACATTCATTCACCACTCTGGTTCCACAACTAACCCAGATCTCATATTAGTCTCAACAGATCTTACAAACCACAGTCATCGATCAGTACTCGAAGATCCAGGCAGTGGACATAGAATGTTCCTTCTTACTATTACATTATACAGTGACTCTGCTCAAAGTGCAGACCAGATGATTCGGTGGAACTTACAAAAGGCAGTCTGGGAAAATTTCAGAAACAAACTTGAAACTAAAATGTCGGAAATTGATCTTGATGCACCTCCTAACATTATCCTGAATAAATTTACTACAGCCATAACAGACATAGCCAAACTGTGCATACCCAGAGGTGCTCAAACAAAATATTAACCTTTCTGGTCAGATGAATTGAACAATCTTAAGTCCACCAGAGACAAAGCAAGAAGAACAGCTGAACTTACTCAGGATCAAAATGATGTACGGAAATGGCGACAAGCAACAGCAACATTAAAACAAGCAATAACAATATCAAAAAGAGAATCTTGGAACACATTTCTAACAACTGTTGACTATAGGACAGACAGCAATAAAGCTCACAAACTTATCAATTTTCTAAACAACAAACACGTAGTCACTCCTTTGAATCCTATTATGATGAATGATAAAAAAATTACAGACTGTCATAAATAGCAAACCACTTCTGTAAACATTTCACTTCAATTAGACTATCAAAACAGAAAAAAGAAAGAAGCCAAGACTCTCAAAAAAATAGTACAAAAATGCATGAATAATAATGCAGACGATATCTTTAACAATGAATTTTCAATGGAAGAGTTAATGTTAGCAATAAAGAACACACAAGTCAGAAAACAACCAGGACCTGATGAGATATTCCCAGAATTCATGAAAAATCTAGGTCCATCTGCTCTAAACATACTGCTACACATATTCAACAAATTTTGGACATCAAATGATAACCTACCTAAAGACTGGACTAAAGCAACCATCATTCCAATCTTAAAACCAGGCAAGCCAAAAAACCAAGTCCCCTCGTACCGACCTATAGCACTTACCTCCATTCTGGTAAAAATTCCAGAAAGGATGATTACAAATAGACTCAATTGGTTCTTGGAAACAAAATCTCTTCTATCAGAAGAACAAGCAGGGTTTAGACAAAACAGGTCCTCCTCCCACCAAATAAGGAGATTTACACAAGCTGTTAAAGAAGCCTTTAACAAAAGGGAAAGTGTTCCTGCAGTTTTCATCGATTTTAAAGGAGCCTATGATACTGTATGGCGAAATATGCTACTTAAGAAGCTCATCAACTTCAAAGTAAATGGATGTATGTTAAACTGGTTTTCAAGATTCCTTTCACAAAGAATGATCAATGTTCGTTACAACACCAAAACTTCAGGTTGCAAGCAATCAAAACTAGGACTCCCACAAGGAGCTGTATCAAGCACAACTTTATTCAATGTGTACATCAACGATCTTCCAAAAACAATAAAGGAAGTAGGTAATGTGAATATCAGCATGTTTGCAGACGATGTTATCATTTGGACCACAGCACGTAACAGCCCAAATCAGCAAATGCTTCTTGAACACAGAATGAACCAGGCACTTATAAAACTCAAAAACTGGACTGAAAACAATAATATGGAAATCAATACTACCAAAACAGTATACCAGTTTTTCTCCCTGAGACCCCACAATCCAACTTTCAGTCTCAAATTCAGTAATTCCAAAAAGTGAAAGTACAAAGTACCTAGGTATCATCATGGACAAGAAGCTGAACTGGACCAACCACATACAACATGTGGAGGATAAGGTAAGGAAACGGATGAAATTACTGAAGAGACTAGCAGGAGCTACTTGGGGGAGCACTCAAGACACGCTAAACAAAACCTACAATACTTACATCAAACCTATCATAAAATATGGCAGTGAAGTACTCTCTACAGCATCCCAGTCAAACATTGATCGCCTCGAGAGGTGTCAGAATAATGCCCTACGAATAATAACAGGCGCAATAAAAACCACACCTATAACCACCTTGCAATTATATACCCACAACTTACCAATAGAAGAAGAGATGAAACATAAAACAGCCAATGCATATCTCACTATACAAAGACTACCTCAAATGACATGGATCAAAAAACCAGTGTCTAGCCCCAATCTTAAAACACAAAAAGATCCCTTAAGTCTCGCCAAAGAATATATCAATAAGAGCAATCTGCAAATAAAACTTGAACCACTCTGTATGCCAGTCAACCCCATTGAATATATACAAGTGACTACAGATCTTACTTTGCTAGAAGAGGTCTGCAAGAAAGACTCTTCACCACATGATCTAAAACAGCTGGCCCTCTGTACAATAGAAGAAAGATATCCGTCTAATCAATGGCTAAAAATATTTACAGATGGCTCACAAGACAAAGAAAATAGAACTGGAGCAGGAATACATTCATCTCTCTTCTCACTCTACTTCCCAGTAGGCCAAAACAAACTTTGATGCTGAGATAAGAGCAATTTCACATGCACTCCATCAGTTACTAGGCAGAAATATTGATTATCTAATTTTTTTTTATCATTACAGATTCAAAAGCAGCCATCCAAGCCGTCCCGTCAAATTATAAGCCTCAAAATAAAGAACTGAAAGACAATTTTTGTATGATAAAAACCCTTCAAAGACTCCACAAACAGATCTCATTTCAGTGGATCACTTCTCATGTTGGAATAGCAGGTAATGAAGAGGCAGACAGATTAGCAAAAAAGGTACCACACTACAACAACCTGTCAGTCAGACTGATTTTATGTCAGCAAAAAGGATCTTGAAAAATACTATCAAAAACAGGTATGAAGAAATGGCAAAGGAAACAGCAGAAACCAAATTATGGAAGGACATTGATGCTAAATGGGATCAATATAAATTAACACCAAGAAGAGAAGCTGTAGCCTTCTTCAGACTTAACACTGGCCATGACTGCCTTGCAGCTCATCTGAAAGGAATCAACATCTTGAGATCTGAAGAATGCACACTTTGTCACGAACCTGGAAGTAAAATGGATAAGGGGCACCTGCTACATTGCAACAAACTTGATGAGACTGCTAGAACTTCAGGAAACCTCACACAACTCTATTGGAACGTAAGAAAGCTGATGGATTGGAATCCGGGCTAGCCATAGGAAACAACAACAACAATAGTTTTGTTATTATAATTATTAGTTCTTTTTCTTTTTTCTTTTATTAATAATGGACTGTTTTCTTTTTTAGGCATCCATATCTAAATGTTAACTGAACAAAATGTATACGGTATTTAAAAACAATATTGTGGTAACCTGTCGCATAATTGAAATACGATACAACACTGAGAAAATGCACCATTTTTAGCCTTTACCGGAAGAAGTACTGGTAATGCTGGACCAGTGTACATGGCTAAAGAAGGTGTTACAACATAACAAGTACATTTCTCTCAACGAAGGGGAAGGACACGCCGACGTAATCCAACTTCTCACCCACCTGGACCCAAGGGGGAAGCTCGCAATGCGATAGAAGCTTAGAGTATTTATTTTCCAGACTCCGAATTAAAAAGATTGTGGGATTTACAAATATGTGGATAGAACAAAGACGAGCGAACTTTACACAAGAATGTGATGTTCTTTCTACAGATGTTTGGGAATTGAAAGTCGTGTTTGGGCTTTTTACCTTGCTGGCGTTCTTCGTTCATTGTATCAAAATCTTGAAGACATGTTAGTAACAGATCGGACAGGTGCAGAAATATTCAGAACGACTATGAATCAGCGTCGCTTCAAATTTTTGCTTCGAGCTATGAGATTCGATAACGTTCATGACAGAGATAAGATAACTCAATCAGATCGTCTTTCTTTAATCCACGAGATATTTCAGGGTTTTGATGATCGATGCTCGCAGTCATATTCACCAGGTGAATATTGTACAGTGGACGAAATGCTCGGGTCGTTTCAAGGGAAATTCGATTTATTTTTATACCAAGCAAACCGGTCAAGTGTGGCAAAAACAAGTTTTGCCTTAGTTTGCGCCAGAACATATTACACAGTTCATATGGAAATGTATCCTGGTCAACAACCAGAAGGACCCTTTAGAAGTGAAAATTCACCATGAGCCATTGTTGAGAGCTAACAGCCAAAGTCAGGCAGTGGGAGGATTTGACAATTGATATGTCCTTCCCCCTGGCCATCTATCTTCTTGAAAACCACCGTCTAACAATATTGTCGGAACACTCCGAAAAATTAAGTAAGAGATTCCTCCAATATTTATTGCACCAAAAATGCCAGTCAACAGCAGTATTTTTGGATTTAGAGTTGACTGTATGTTGGTCTCTTATTCTTCCAAGAAAAATAAGGCCATCCTATTGATTTCCACTTTCCATGATTCTGACAAAATCTATGCGAGTTCTGGAGAATCCAGGACGCCTGAACTTTTAACCATTTCAACATGACAAGGGGAGGCGTGGATCTTGTCGATGAACTGAAAGGGACCTATTCAGTTTCAAGGACTAGCTGTCGATGGCGACTCACTGTGTTCGTGTTCAGTTCATTAACCTTTAAAATGAAAACAGTTTCAAGGTATATACCATAGTATTATTTGTGAAACCACTTCTAAATTTGCCATTAAAGCTCATTATTAGAATTTTTGTAAGAACTGGTGTTTTTCTTTTTTGGGTGAGTTGATATGCATACTCGAGAACAAGAAACACATAACTTAATTGTACCGTAGTTCATGCCACCCAAGTTTTATGGCGTAATTGCCAATACAAATTTCCCCTTGTACCTAAAAGACCATGGCCAATCGAAACACATTATTTAAAGTAGATTTCATCTCTTCAATTACTTGTCATGAACCCGTACAGTGTAACTGAACGAAACTACTAGAGATAAGGACAAGCATGTGACCATTTACTTAATTGAAAGCCATTTAAGAGTATTGACTTGACAACATGGAGGTATATAGGAAAGAACGAAGACTGTAATTATTACTTGATGGCACATGGGCACACAATGAGTTTCGTATGCAGGAGAGTCCACGTGATGCAGCACAACTGTAAGGTGGAGGAACATTCACTTTGCTTGTTACAGAAATGTTCACACCAGTTCCTACTGTAACTGTACTCCACATTAATCTCTCTCCCAGGAGTACAGCAGTACCTTATTCTCCTCCTTTCACCTCAAATCTGTTAGGTTTACACAATGAAGTAATAATCGCAGTCTTCCATACACTTTCAAGCATCAAATTCATTAACCACAATCTCAAGAGCTATCTGCACATCAGTTTGTGTACTTCATCCTGTTGTTGTCATGGTGTACACAATTACTATTTTAACTTTCGCAAAATATACAAATGCAACAATTTTTAATAAACCTGGTATTTGGTGACCTTCTGCAAGACAGAAATATTGGTACTGTGCAGGACATGGTGTGAAATGAAGGGAATAAGGGTTTCTTTATTGGGGCATTATATTCTTTCTTGAACGTTGTTCCATTTCCACACACAATGCTGCACTGTAATGATGAAATTAATGGCTAGAGAGATACCCTTTTTTAATACTTTCAATGCATGAGAAAAACTGGTCAGAATTTACAACAGGACTCCACTTGCAACTACATTGTAGGCCTACTGTCCGTCCACCAGCTTAAGGTCCGTGGCAAGAATGCAACGAGTCAGCTGGAGACAGCTAGGCTCTGCGCGAACGACAATAGTGCCAACCTACTTCTGACCCGTACGATTTCACAATTGAAACTAAACGGAAGTAGCAGTGAGTAACCATAGCGTGAATAACATCAGTTCTGGGTTGGCAATACCTGCAGCGGCACGTCCACTCAATCAACGCAGCTGGAATGTCTCTCCTCTTCCCTTCAGCCCCCTAAGACCATGAGCTGGTGGACGGACAGTATACAACATATCATCACTCTTTTCATAACTTTCTTATTGCAAGTACTACTGCACCCCACTGGCCCCGCACATTTGCAAATGTCTCCATAGCAAACTATTTCCTAGCCCAAAATCTAGGATGATGCCAGTTTCTTCAAATGAAATATCAAGAAAGACAGGTCATACAATCACCGACCATTTTGTAGGCCTAATACTTATCTCAAAAGTTTAAAGTACCAGTTACATGTGTTTCTAGCATTTCAGTCATCTCCGATATTTAAGGACAGATGAGCTACTCGTTACGTTCCTTAAAACCACATATTAACATAACCTAACCCATCTCAATCAGGTACGGTATCACAGTATAAAATGGTTCTAAACAGTGGCGTCGAAGATTACAAAACTAAACCACTAAAAAAGTGCGGTTACATCCAAGCAATAACGCCAAGATTACGACACTTCTTTCCCACAGAATATCAGGACGTACCCTATCTACAGTATATACTGAATAGCAGCAAATACTTTAAAGTGAACAGATTTATTGAAACCGTAATTGAACAATAGCCTACCATAACCTCCACGAGCGAATTTCTTTGTCAGAGAAATATCGCTACCGATTCATTAGATACAGTATGTACAATTGCAGCCCAATCATAAATTGTCTGACCAAAATTGCATTTCCATCGAAAGTATAATTATTTTACCGTAGTAAAATATCACTGAAAGCTTCATCGCCACAATTTCATTACACAGTAGCCTACATCATTGTGGAAAACAATGAACCGTCACATCAAAGAAGTTTAATTCCGTGACTTAATGCAATTTATAGATTGCTATATATGCCAGTCTCAATCACCGTTTCCATCATGAAAAATTTGCGAATGCTTTATTGCTTCAAATCACCAGGCCAAACCACGCCATATTTGATTTGATAAAGCGGCTTCCCAAAGAAGATAGGTAGCGGCTTCCGGTTACCTTGGCCACGGAGAAAAAAGCTTTGGTTGTTCAACACTGACGCATGCGCACTGGAGCAAGACCTTCCGCTCGCTAGACGTTTCTCAGTGGCCGGGATTTGCCTGAAACTAACAATTGGAAACCACGAAAAACCATTTCAAGATCGGTTGACGATGGGGTTTGAACCCACTGGTCTTCTGAGTCCAGAGATGGTCTGGTTCCAGGGCCTTGCGCCTCAACGTGAGTAGCTACCCCAGTCGATATTATCATGATTATTATTATTAGTAGTAGTTCAGATAATATGTACTGGATTTGCCGTCAGATTCGTGAGACATATCACATTAATGAAATATCAATAGTATTTAATAAATAAATAAAATATTATTTATTATAGACACATTAGACACTTCAAGAGAAAGTAGGAAACGAAAATTGTTAACACTTATATGAAGTATTTATTTGATTCTTGTCATGTTTTAGCATAAGTTTAATTTATGTGAAGTAATTTTATCAGTTTTATCGTTTTATTGACTAATTGTTAAATAACTTACATCAGAATCACCCTTTGGCATCTAACAATATACGCACTTTCCTCCGTCCATACATATTAGTGAACTTCTTTCCAATAACCCGATTTAAATTATAATCTGGGGAGACAGCAATGTCTACTCTGCCCTAGGCGCACGGCCGGACCCGGACGTATGACACTAGCGAAGCGGTGTTGCAATTCGGTGTGGACAAGGCCTGTTCAAAGGTTGCTATGCCTACCTCCATTGTCATGCTTATAACTTCAGCATTTCCTGACATCCGTCGCTCTCCCAAGTCATGTTTGAACTACTCCATGATTACATCTTCCACAGCAAAAGGATACTTATGAATTTGGGCGAGATTTCCATAACCATGTGCTCCCATGTTGAATAATGTGTGTTCCAGTCGCGTGATTTTTACAGGTTAGAGGAGTACTTTCACTGACTCTACAAGTGCGCGGTGTAAGCAAGAATGGCCATAACACCCGCCACTGACCTTAAAAATATCGTTAATCTGATATTTGGCAACACTCCAAACTGTTTAAGTTACACTCACGTTCATACCACGTGGTCGTAGAACATCGCTGCAATCAGCCGTCGTATGAAATAAATATTCACTGTTCTTTCTACCGATACGTTAGATAATTATTATTCCACTGTAATTTGCTGCGGAGATTTATTCTTATACACTTTGGTAACGTGTTTTCACAAATAGTTAGACCACATGTCTACTATATTCCATGTCTTCGTGTGCGCTGTATGAAAAATATTATAACTCGGCAAATACACCAAAATACTGTAGAATACTGCTTTAAATAGTTATACAGTCCACTGCTCTCACAATGATGATCAATTATGCTCAACTCCGGCACGAATATAACGTGGATTATCAATTATACTTCATTTGCTCTAAAACTCATCTACCCACCATGGGTTGACAAAACGAGTTTGTCACGCAAATTGATGCTGGAATAAGTGTCTCACGAAGTCTCACTGCACTGATCACGCCGTGATGAGTAATTATATCCTTCTTTCACAAAGATATGACGTGGATTATCAATGGTATACTTCTTATTTTCTTCCTCTACGCGATCAAGCCTAGCGAACCGCGCGCTGCTACAAGTTTCCTTCTCCATCGTCTCCTATCCATAGCTGCCATCCGCCACCTGTACACATGTATTTCTGCCTGTTGCAGATCTTCATGGAATCCATCACTCCACCGCTTCCTTGGTCTCCCTGGTGGTCTCCTTCCTGTAGGGATGAAATCCAGTAGCTTCCGTGACCATCGGTGGTCTTCCATCCGGGCTACATGTCAAGGCCCACTGCAGTCTTCTGGTTTTGATGGTTCTAGCTATGTTGGCATCATGCTACAGGTCTTCTACTTCATGATTGTGTCTAATCCTCCATTTACCCGTGTGTACATCCCTTACCGGTCCGAAGATCTTCCGAAGAACTTTTCTCTCAAATACGAGTAGTTTATGAAAGTCCTATTTTCGGATACTCCATGTCTCACATCCATACAGTACCACCGGTTGGATCAGAGTTTTATAAAGACGAATTTTGAACTGTCTGGAGAGACATCTGGACTGAAGAAGCTGTGTTAGGCTGTAGAGAGTTCGGTTTCCTGCTTGGATCCTGGCCTCACATGATGAGTTCTCCATGAAAAGCGATCGTAGGTACTTGAATTCATGGACCCTCTTGTAGGACTGGTCCCTCACCCGGAGTGACTGTAGTTGCCCAGAAACGTGGCCTTGCCCGCGAGTCATATTGAGGTACTCCGTCTTTGGTTTCATTCACGATTAGCCCAAATTTTTTGGCAGCTGCCTTGGCTGCTCTGGTCATTTGCCTCAACTCTTCCTGAGAGCTGGATAGTATAAACTGATATCATCTGTGTATGCTAGGTTCTTCCCTTCGACATGGATTCCTTCAAAATTCTCTTGAAAGGTCTCGCGTATGATCTTCTCCAAGACAAAATTGAACAGTGTAGGAGATAAACCGTCTCCTTGCCTGAGACCCGTCAAAATTTCAAAATCCTCCGTCACTCGATTTCCCATCTAGACCGTACCACGTGATTCGCTCAGGCATATCGCTACCAAGTTGATGAATTTCTCAGCCATTCCAAACTCTCATAGGCAACTGAGTAGGCTCTGGCGGTGTATGCAATCATAGGCCATCTTGATATCTACGAAGCCCAACACATGACACGGCACAAACCTAGAAGAATTGCTGAGTTATAATTCACCGGACGTGAAAGCCTACATACCATTTTTGGAAGCCTTCATAGGGAGGTTAAGGCTGCTTGAAATTTTAGTTCTTGCAGTAAAGCAGTGCAGTTGCACTATATGCAAAGGGAGGTAGCGCGCAGTTCGTTACTCCTGTGGGGGTCCGGGCGGGGACACCAAGAGCCCGCCGTTGAGCCAGCTTGGTGTCCTAAGCGAAACCCCACACAAGATACGGCACAAACCTAGAAGAATTGCTGAGTTTTAATTCACCGGCCGTGAAAGCCAATATACCATTTTTTGGGAGCCTTCATAGGGAGGTTCTCCTATACGTTTCTTCTTAACTAATTATAATGCTCGTAATTTATTACCAAAATTTTAAATAATAATGTTGCAAAAATAACACCACAAAAGAGATTATCTACTTCAAAATGACTATATTAGTGCATCCGTAGTTGGATCAAAACTTAAAATAGACCATCGAACAGAAATGACAGAAACGTCAAGTCTAATTCTCAAGTCCATTTCCCAAACTACTAAATAAAAATGGTGGAAAAGGGCATTCTATAGATATGATATGATTCATACCGTCTGCAAATAAAAAGATCTCCAGCTACCTTAGATGTATTGATGTGAGTAAGTGTATGTAAGGACAAACATCACTGTTGCGACCGAACCGTCATCCTCTGCGTTGAGAAGTTGAGGTATTGGTCGGTAATTCAGGTGTTCGAACCCGTCTCCTCTCCGTCCGAAACAGCTGTCCGTAACACCATATCCATCTCGCGTTGACCGCCTGGATTGCGTTAATAGCTAAGAGATTGATGTCACCTCCACTCTTGTTTGAAGATCCATTATTTTAGTAGTAATTATCTCAGTATCATTTTATGTAGTGCCTTTAATCTCCTCTTATATAGCCTTCTGCTTATAAATTCCTTCATCAAGAATTGGTCATTCTTAGAAGTTTAATTCTGCTTAAGTGCTGCATTCCTTGTCAGTGCCTTAGCAAGTCATTGCTACCCTTATATAGTACTGGTTCACCATTCCCCTCACTCCAGTACTGTAATCCATTGTAGTATTGTATAATGATTACTGGATAATGTTATAAGTTCATTTCAAATAGCGAATGAGCTATCGAACAGTCTATATGAAGCACTAAGTTCAATCGCGACACTTTCCTATACCAAACTGTGTTCACACAAGGATATGCGGTCGTCCCCTGTTTCTCGGCCGTGCCTGCCTGAAAGCAGAGTAGCACTTTTCCCGTACCGTACTTTCACAAAGCGCACAAATATTTCAATGCTATTTGAGACTGTTGTTCTGGCAGAACCATACCAAGCTCCTCTCAGCTGGACTAGATTCTACCCATGATCCATCTCTGTCCGGTCGATATATCGAAGGTGGTGTACCATAACTGCGATAAACATCAGTTAGCGTTATAAAAGCATTAGTAACTTCTTAAATGTCTTTAATTTATTCCTTCTTATATGTCATTATATTTCCATGTCATCGATCCCCTCTACGATCTCTGTAATTGTTAATAATTGTATGTTTCCATGTCACGCTTGACGGGTAGCCATCTTGTGATCTAACTGTACCTTCCAAAACATATGTTGTTTGCTGCACCAAGGACTGGCTGATATGTCCTCTTTGCTGCGTAGCAGGGTTGCCTATTCAGTTTCCCTAACCTCGCGCCTAACTTGCTGTAACTCTCCACTGCAAGTTGGAATCTTCTCATAAAAGTGCAGTATTAGTTTCTTATAAATACATGTGTTCTATTGCTAGCCAAAATACTGGTACATCTTCGTCCCAACTCGGCAATAAAAGTGTGCCTAATACTTTTATTTTCATCATCCCAGATATTCACTTAATGCAAATGTAATGTATTTTTCTGTGTATTCTACCTTTCTATAATATTTTCTGAGATTCTTTGCATTAAAGTGTCCAATTTCTTCATTACTAAGGACGTCTAGAATTTGGTAACTATTGTTCCCATACAGTCTGCCTACTGATGTATTCCTTGGAATACACGGTAAGACAGAGTTAGCCTTCGCTGCTCTTTGCTTAACTTATTTCTTCCCTTTTTTCTCAAACACCAACAGTGATTTCTTACCTTTTCTTTTATGGGCGCACCTTGTTCACTCTGTTTAAAAGTTTGTTGTAGATATAACTTCCATGATCAACCTAGCGGCATCTAGCAGATAACTGCTGAAGTTCCTCAACATCTCTATGCTCAAGAGGACTTCCTTCCCAATCCAGCCACAAGATGTCGCCGCTATCTTCAGCTAACATCTCCATGCTCAAGAGGACTTCTACAACATACCCTTCCACCAGGCTTCGCTATTGACGCCTACTATCAACTCCTTGAAGATTACTTTTAGTTTTATTTCTAAAGTTGGTATTTCATATGTATGTTCCTTTGTTTTTCCCCTCCCCCTTCCCTCCTTGGTACCTCTGTGCTTCGTTGTGCGGTCCCCACTTGTGTGTAAGTCTTCAAAGCTCACAGTCGGAGCCTTACTAAGGCTCGTCTCCTGTTCATGTGAGACATGTTTTAAATATCTACACCATGATGTGGATTTAAGCTAACGGTCGCCTGGATCGCCTACTCTTCAGAAATGAGCTAAGTACTAATCTTAAAAGTTTTTACATGGTTTTAATGGATTTGAAATAAGATTTTATAGACAGTGTGCAGTATTGTTACCAACAACATAATAACCGCCTTCGAGGGACTTTTCTAGTCATGCTCTATCCATCTAAGCTGACTTTCCAACTTGGAAAATTAGTGCTCCCTGCACAAATTAATTGGGAATGATTTCTCACACCGTGGGAGATTTATTAAACTTACTGTCTATAAAACTTAGCTCTTTTCCTCCGCGGGATGTTCTGCCCAATTGTACTGTTATCACAACTCTAGAACTTTCTACATCAAGTTATCTTTCTTACAAGTAAAACCGTCAGGTACTTTCCACCTAAATATGGAAACGCTTGCTCCTCACTGAGGAATTTATGTTGAAAACACTTCTAATCAGCATATAATTTGTCTTCCTTCTTTGGAAATTGCCCGCTGCATTCAACTACCATCTATAAACGTCACAACGCAATAAACTTTCTCAAGCTAAAATTCAACTAGTGATCTCCACAATTGCAATAAATTTTCGTCTGATAAACTTTCCGTGTTGCAATAGTGAACTTTTCAACGGACTACAGTGCATAACAGTGCCCATTCAACAACCATCGGTGTCGCGTTCGAACGAAAGCAATAAAGACGGCCATAAACATTCTCCTAAATTTCCTATTTCCTTTTCCTAAACACCTTACTAACTTTATCTAATTAAGCTTTAAATTTAAGTCAACTGATGTACCTACCTGTTTAAACTACAACTTATGTCAATTTCTAAGAGGACTCGCTTGTTATCAAGTGCCCTCCCAACTTTGCTTCGCATTCAATGAATTAACTTCTGTTTATTTGTGGCAAGTCCACTTTATAATTATTTCCCTCTTTTATCAGGGAATTCAATTATTTCTACTCACAAGTGAGTTTTCTAATTTTCCTTTTTCCAGGTTTCACGAAAGGGTAACTGGCCCCATTTTTCTCGTGATCCCTGCTTCAATACAAGAAGTTATAGAAACTTCTTCTTAATTCTCTCTTTTCTTGTTATAATTTCAAATTTAACATTTGTTCATACTTTAAGATTTCCACATAGGAATTCTCAAAGTGCATATATCGTACCTGATTTATTGTTAAACTTTAAATTTGCTAATCTCAGTACTATTTTAAAATCTTATGCAGATTTGGTGCTGTCAAGAGGTTCCAAACCAAAGTTTGTTAATTGCCTAGTGCAAACTTCAACAATTTTAGAGGTCTGAGACCTCAAAGGTTTAAAAATCAAATTGTACATTTTATATTTGTTAAATTTATCATATTTCTACGCATTGTTAAATAAATCAAACTATATCCTTTTGCTTCATTATTTTCTATAGAATAACGATTAGGCAGGATCCTACTTCCCCTAACTCTACCCAAAAGCTCATGCTCGCTTTAAGAAAATCAAGTATCAAATTAAAAAAGGTTCCACTAATCATTGCATTTGAACAAAAACTCTCCACAAAAACTTTTTCAAAGTCGCTCTTAGCTTTTATAGCTAATTCTAACTAGCCAGTAAGGCAAGTATAGCTAGCTTCGCCAGCTTCCTGCTAGTTGAGATTTTCTGTATAACTTATGGTTGGTTTTCCAAATTTAAGTTTTTCTTGTCTAAACTTTTAGTCGGCACTTTGCTGGGTAGAAGCTTAGCCTTTCTTGAATGCAACCATTGGTGTTCTTACCAAAATTTAAAACCAAAAATTTTCAAAAAAATCAAATTGTTCCGAAAGCACTATAACTGCTTCATCGCTACCCTTCCTGGAAGCATTCGGTCGCTCCTTGGAAATTCTACAATTCCAAGAACTAAAAACATCACGGTGAATTTAAATTATTTGCGCCTTTCAAAACCGTCGATTAAACCTGACTCCTTTGAAAGGATATACAATAAATCTGTCATTCTTTGTCTTGCCAGACTACCACCCTCCCCATATTACCCAATTTTAGGCTGGGAAGGGAAAGCACAAACGCCGCTTGCTTGCAAATAGCCCAAGATTCAGCCGCATTTCCCGTTAGCTACGGCCAGGTCCATACCCACTTTAGGTGTTTCACGGGCTTTGCAGTGGCACTCGTCACTAACTCATTCAACTTGATTTTGTTTGCTTAGTGTTGGACTCTCGTCCTATTTACCCACACTTGTTCTTCATTCCGAAACCCACTTCCCTTTCCTTTTCTCTTCATCTTCCCCTGGGGGTAGGGTTCGTTCCTAGCAAAAACCTACCCACCTACCTTGTAGGGGCTGATAAACAGATTACTAAACTTGGTATATATCTTTCGGGCTACATCGGCTTTACTAGGCTTGCGTATAAGAACTAAGTCATTCATTTCTAGAGGCGGACTATAGGGCTTTCCTTTAGTTCTTTTCTGCCTTCTCTCTGCCGCATCCATCAGGCTTTCTAGGGCATTATCCACCCTTTTCTGCATTGATGGTTCAACATCCTTGGTAAGAAATTGTGTTACGTCATCCCAGGCTCTTTCTGGCTATCTATTGTGATGAACTAACACTGGAATGTCTGCCAAACACTCATGATGGGTAGTATTCAGATATGTCTCCATCCGAGGTACATACTTTACTCAACTGGGGTGATCTTCTGGACAGTATAGGCGGGCAAATTTGGAAATCTCAGACATAAGGCGTTCCGAGTTGTTGGACTCAGGATATCTCACACTTGAGAACACATGGCGTATTCCTAACCTCAGCATAGCTGCTTTAAATTCATGGGACATAAACTGCGTTCCATGATCTGAAAGTATGGATTCAGGTTTTCCAGCTTTAACGTAAACGCTCTTCTCCAAGCGACTGAGAACCTGTGCTGACGTCGCATTTTGCATGGGATCCAAAGTTACAAATTTTGTGAAGACATCCACAGTGACTAATAAAAATTGGTTACCCCTGGCTCCCTTCGGGCAGGGGCCAAAAATATCGCAGGCCATAAGCTCATGTGGTTTATAGGGTATTATAGCCTTGGGCTCTTCCTTAGAGATGGCGGAAGGATATTTGCTTCTATGGCAGCGGTCACATGACCTAACAACTTTCGCACCATATTGACGTAACTTGGGCCAATAAAAAGTTTCCTATAGTGTTTTCATGATTGTATCAAGGCCACCATGGCCTATACTTCTATGTGCCAACCATATTAGAGGAACAATCAATTTGGGTGGCACCATAATTCTCAGTTTGTTCTTGTGCTTATCCACATATTTGCATACAACTTCACCACAAAGAGCAAAGTGATATTGTAACGGTTTCCTACGTTGGGATGACAAGTGTACTGTTTTCCTGGGGAGAGTGTGGAAAAACCACAACAAGTCCCACGTTTGAGGTGATAAATGTAATGTTTACTCTGACTAAGATACGTTGTATTAATGGGCGCCATTAATCTAAATTTATATTTAACAACACCTAGCTCTGGCAGAACACCTTTAAGAATCTTCACACTCAGATCGTGGTATGATTTGATCATTAACCCAACTAACAATTGTATCAGGAGAAGGAATTTGGTCTATATCTAATGCTACCTACTGAAAGCAAAGATTGCATAGTATAAGAAATGAATTTATTATATAAAAACAAGAAGTGGCATTTTACTAATAATAACAATAAATTTAAATTGGAGCGTTACGATTTAAATATTACCACTAGAGAATTACGTAAAAACGGAGTCGGATGAATTACTGATTTTACTATTATTCCCTAGCTAAGAAGTTACTGAAATACTGAATATGAAACAAAGAAACGAGAGATTATGTAGTTCTGAGTCATTTGCGCTTACCATTGGAAATTGCCGTGGCATTTCCCTCGTACTTGATGCAGAAGAGAGCTTCCCACAGCCTTCTGGACGTCGCCATCTTCTTCGTCTGTTGTGGAGATTGTTGTAGAAATGTAAAGTTATGGTCCGATCACACCGGAACCAACCACACGAGCAACCACAACGGTCAAGTTTTACAATGATAATCGACCTGCCTCCTCGGCGCGCAAACAATATATGCACTCGCCGAATCCCCTCTCCGGACCCGTCTTCCACTCGCCCGGTCTCCACTGATTGGTTGAACCACCACGCGATACTCCCCACCTAAGTGCCAATACACACGGCGCGACGATGTCGATTACCGGTCCAGGCCATTTCGCCTTTTCTAGATGCAGCCAGCTGTAAGTTCCCCACGGCTTGCGTCACGCTTCTCGACAAGAATATACCTATAGCTGAATTCCCAATGAGTCATCTCTCTCACAATAAACTCCAATTGACTAAAATCCGTTAAATTCCGTAATCATATAATTTTCCGCGATTATGTTGTTCGTAATAATTCGCTTGATAGTGTTTTCTATAACATCGAAAACCTATCTGTATACATATAATCTTATAAAAAACGCTCCAAAAATACCTTAATAATAATAATAAGTTACATGAAACTTGTCTTGGCAGAACAATTTGCCGCGTAAAGAAACATTGAATGGCTTCCTACTGACTTATGTCAGTGTCGTAAAATATCCTCGAAAAACACGTTACATATTCGCCTCGGATCATCGGATGATTTACCGTGACGACGGTACATCATGCGATTATCCCAGACACGTTAATAAAATCCCCATCCAAAATACATATTACACCAATTAAATCACCCTAAATTACATATATATACACTCATAATTTTCTTTACGCACTTTGCGTCAAAGTCTGTTGTTATATTGGATTGCCCTGTGCAATCAGTCCAATGTTTTTCATTTTGATTAATGTTCCACGGATATTTCCGCCTCTCAAATATCTCTATGTTGGGAAAGATATACATAAATAATGTGTGAGCACTGTGTATATATGATGTCACATCACACGCATCAAAGGTGTTGTGATATATATATCACCACAGAACTTCCTAATATCACTGGAGGTCGCTTCCTTCTGGTGAAACTTAATCTCACTGATCTCACTGAGCACACGATCACACTATTGTGGCTGCACATCGTGACCATAATACTTAATCTCTCTGTGTATTAGATAAAATTAATATTGATTTCTGAAAAAAAAAAAAAAAAAACAGTAAGTGCGCTTTACATATAACACCAAATATTTCTGTGCCGTAATCGCCCTGTCTTACTAAGTTCCCGTAGACCACATTCTACTTAATACTAGTTCACAACTCAGACCAGTTCTCCTCACTAAAATAATACCTTTGTACTAATTACCTTAAATTACACACCTACAGCACATGGCGAGGCCGTAAACAGAAATCACGTGTGCTGTTATGTATGAATTTCATGAGGGACTGTCTCGCCTTCTGGTGGCCCATCTTTTGTCTCGTGGACGCCTTAAGCAAAAATACCATGTACAAGCGCTCACCCATCTCTAGGAGACAAATGGGAATTCACCAGCGCTACCAAATTCTGTCCTTGGTGTATCGAGACATTTTAGTGCTCAAGAGCATCCGACAATCCCGTCATATTTCCCTGTATCTTAAAAACTCTCAATTACTTACATACTACCCCCCTTTGTGACTTCTAATACGCCTGCCTGGAAGACCAGATCTCCCCCGCACCAAATACAACACTCACTCACTTGATAGGCTGGCTCGCCAGCTAAACACACTCACTTTATGACACATACTTAATGTCATCACGTTGCTCCTCTAGCATATTTCTCAGTGTCTGTAACGATGCCCTGTTGCTACTGTCCACACATGCTAACCCTACTTTCCTCTGGTGTCACACCTGTACTCGACACTCTATGACTTAAAAATGTCACTTCTGACTGACAGAATGACGACTTAGACAGCTTCAAAGTGAACCCTGCCTGATCTAACTTCTGAAAAACTATATCTAAATGACGTAGATGCTCCTCAAAACTCCGCGAACTAATTACCATATCATCAATGTAAATGGTTACAAACTCTCCTGTGTCATCCCCTAAAGCGATGTTTAAAGCCCTAATTAAAGCTGCTGAACTACTATTTAACCCATAAGGTGTTCTACAAAATTGATAAAGGTTATATTTATGACTAAAAGCTGTAAATGGTCTATCTTCGTACATAAGTGGCACTTGCCAAAAACTGGAACTCAAATCTACACAAGTGAAATACTTCTTCCCCTCAAATGTTTGCATTGATTCCTCTATTGACATGGATTTCAGCTGATCTGATCTAATTCTACTGTTAACCAAACGAGCGTCTAAACAAATACGAACTGTGCCGTCGGCCTTGGGCACGGTGATTAACGAATTAACATATGGACTGTTAGAGTGCTCAATAATCCTATCTTCAAGCATCTGGTTAATTTGTGCCTCAACTGCACTCTGATAAGCGAAAGGTACAGGATATCTATGTCCTGTGAATACTGACCTATCAATAACGTTCAATGAATGTGTATAGCAATTGGCCATACCAATGCGATCCTCAAAAACTCTCCTATTACACAATAGCACATCATAGAGCAGAACACACTGTTCTTCCTCTATATTTCCCTGAAATGCAGCATCACGTAACGAGTCCTCTAGACTACCGTTCGTAATCACACTGCTCACAAAACATGGAGAATCCCGCTCTACGGCTGGCGATATCTCATTTAAAGTACAAATCACACCTACAACACCACTTCTCTGAATATGGTCATTGAACGGTACCTCTACTTCTGAATCACCCCATATACATTTCAAACTCCCTACATCATAACATAAGTTACCAGACACTCTACTTAGCCACTCTGAACCCAAGATAACACTGAATACTAAATTTGGAATTACAAGACAAATCTGCTTTTCTATATGATTATTATTTTTAATGTCTACTAAAACTTGCCTAGAAATTACTTTAGACCTCTTCCCAACAGCTGTGATAACAAAAGTGCTTTTAATTGGCATTTCCTCAAAATTTACTCCAGTTCCTTTCATTTTATCATAAAATGCACTACTTATGCTCTTCATACAACCACTATCAATTAAAACATCTGTGTACGCCTCGGACACGTTAAATTTAACTATGGGGCTCTTACTACCCACCTCCTGAATAATACCTTCATCATTTAGTTCACGTAATAATTCATTTCTTACATTTAGGTCATAGGGTCCCTGTATAAGTGTATGGACAGGGCATGTTACAGACTGAGATTCTGACCTTACATCGCTGCCTGGTTCGTGTTTAAAGTACCGCTACCGCTTGGTGTAGTACTACTCACTACTGCACTGGTCTGGTTGTTCTGGGTTGTGTTAACGGTATTTCTCTGTCCGTTATTACCATTGGGCTGATTCCCTCCTTGACCCCTGTTCTGGTTATAATTATTATTGTTATTATACCTCCCTTGGTTACCCCTAAAATCATTATTTCGGCCTTGATTTCCCCTGAAATCATTATTTCTAGCTTGGTACTGCGTACCATACCCGTTTCCTCTGTACTGATTTTGCTGATTATTATTATTATTATGGTTCCCCCTATTTTGGACGTTGGCCCCTTCGCCACTGTTCCCTTGAACTTCCTGATTCCTATTCTCATTAGGCCTGTTATTATGGTTACCCTGGTTCCTACCGAAATTCTCCTCGTAACCACCTCTTCCCAGAGCATCGAATGTACTTAATAAATTTTCCACTTCTGAAATAGATTTAACATTTTGGATACAGGCAGCTTCTTTGATTCTATATGGAAAATGACAGTAATAGCCTGACTACATCACTTTCCTCCCTCAACCATCCAGATATTTACCTGTCTTAAAAAGTACTCGGTCATAGTGTAATTTCCTCTCGGGTTATATTTCCCACACACAATTCCCTCACGATGCTGAGACTGAATTACCTCATTCCAAAATTTCTCACAAAATTTAACTTTAAAATCTGAAATATTCTCGAAATTGTCTCTATAGACAGCAAACCAGTTTCCTGTCTCCCCTACAAACGCTTGCTCTAAAATCTCAACTACCTGGCACCACTCAATACTACCATCTTCCAACCTCTCCCTGAATTTATTTTCTATTGCATTCATGAACTCCATTGGACTACCCTGCCGATTACTGAAATTGCCTAGTTCTATTTCCCTGTGTGTGCTATTCACATAAACTGGCCTACTCTGACTATTTTCCTGCCTAATTCTAGCTTTCAACTTCTGTTCTAATTCAGCAATTTTATCCTCAGCTTTTCTTTCAATATTAGTTACAGTTAACCTAATGCTCCCTTCCGATGCTTCAACTTTACCACTTAACTTAGCTTGTTTCTCATTAATCTCATTAATGCTTTCCTTATTCCTCTCCCTTAAATCATTAACTTCAGTGATTATTTCTGCATGAACTTTATCAATTCTTCCCCCCAGCTGTTCTTTAACCTCTTTAGTTGCTACCTGAATTTTGTCAAATTCTCCCCCCAATTGCTTTTTGACCTGCTGTGTTTCAAGTTGCACTAGTTCTTTTAAATTTTCAGCCTGTGTACTGATTCTAATTTCTAACTCCTCCTGTACTTTTCCTAATTTTCTGTCTACATCTGCAATAATCTATTTAGCCTTCTCTTCCATCACAACTTTGATCTCACCTCTAATCAGCTCAAATTTATCACTAATTTCCCTACTGTTTTGTTCTAATTTAGCATTATTTTGTTCAAGTTTGGTATTTAAAGTTTCAGTACTCTCTCTATTTTCCCTACTGTTTTGTTCAAGTTTAGCGTTTGAAGCTTCAGTACTCTCTTTATTTTCCCTACTGTTTGTTCAAGTTTAGCATTATTTTGTTCAAGTTTAGCATTTAAACTATCGCTCAATTCCTTATTACTCTCTTTATTTTCCCTACTATTTTGTTCAAGTCTAGCGTTTAAAGCATCTGTGCTCATTTTATTTTGTTGCATAAACTGAAGAAGCAAACTCTCTAACCCTGCTTGACTGTTTTGACTACCCCCCTCAGTATCGGGATTTACCTCCGACATCCCTGTACTGCTTTCATTTTCAAGACTAGCCATACTGCTCGTATCTTCACTATCCAACTGGTGACCGCTACGCAACTACATCTCTTCCTCAACACTACCCATGCTGATACACACCGATAAATGAAAAAAAAAAACCAAAATACAGGCACATAAATATATACCCTTCTCCTTCCACAACTGTTATTAGGTTTTCGGCCTCACGTTGGTAGCGACAATTGTAACGGTTTCCTACGTTGGGATGACAAGTGTACTGTTTTCCTGGGGAGAGTGTGGAAAAACCACAACAAGTCCCACGTTTGAGGTGATAAATGTAATGTTTACTCTGACTAAGATACGTTGTATTAATGGGCGCCAAGACCTCAACGCTATGTTGAAATCTAAATTTATATTTAACAACACCTAGCTCTGGCAGAACACCTTTAAGAATCTCCACACTCAGATCGTGGTATGATTTGATCATTAACCCAACTAAGAATTGTATCAGGGGAAGGAATTTGGTCTATATCTAATGCTACCTACTGAAAGCAAAGATTGCATAGTATAAGAAATGAATTTATTATATAAAACAAGTAGTGGCATTTTAATAATAATAATAATAAATTTAAATTGGAGCGTTACGATTTGAATATTACCACTAGAGAATTACGTGGAAACGGAGTCGGATGAATTACTGATTCTACTATTATTCCCAAGCTAAGAAGTTACTGAAATACTGAATATGAAACAATGAAACGAGAGATTATGTAGTTCTGAGTCATTCGCGCTTACCATTGGAAATTGCCGTGGCATTTCCCTCGTACTTGATGCTGAAGAGAGGTTCCCACAGCCTTCTGGACGTCGCCATCTTCTTCGTCAGTTGTGGAGATTGTTGTAGAAATGTAAAGTTATGGTCCGATCACACCGGAACCAACCAAACGAGCAACCACCTCGGTCAAGTTTTACAATGATAATCCTCCACCCTCCTCGGCGCGCAAACAATATATGCACTCGCCGAACCCCCTCTCCGGACCCGTCTTCAAGTCGCCCGGTGTCCAATGATTGGCTGAGCCACCACGCGATACACCCGACCTCAGGGTCAATATACTCGGCGCGACTATGTCGATAACCGGTCCAGGCCATTTCGCCTTTTCTTGATGCAGCCAGCTGGAAGTGCCCCGCGGCTTGCGTCACGATTCTCGACAAGAATATACCTGTAGCTGAATTCCCAATGAGTCATCTCTCTCACAATAAACTCTAATTGACTAAAATCCGTTAAATTCCGTAATCATATAATTTTCCGCGATAATGTTGTTCGTAATAATTCGCTTGATAGTGTTTTCTATAACATCGAAAACCTATCTGTATACATATAATCTTATAAAAAAACGGTCCAAAAATACCTTAATAATAATAAGTTACATGAAACTTGTCTTGGCAGAACAATTTTCCGCGTAAAGAAACATTGAATGGCTTCCTACTGACTTATGTCAGTGGCGTAAAATACCCTCGAAAAACACGTTACAATATGAGCATCGCCTAGTCGCGGGGTAATTCTCATCCGAGTCATCCATGTAGCAAAATATATGTACATATGTCTGATTGGAGTGTGTCTTTTCTGTGTCACAGCTAACTTGCGTAGCTTTTCCAGGGTCACCTGGTCTTCCCCCCTCCAATTGTACAATGTTAACTGCAATTTTATTCACTGGATTTCTCGAAGAGCATCCGCAAGAAGGTTATCTTTGCCTGTCTGATGTCTGATAGTGGCGTTGAATTGCTGAATAAACAACGTCCATCTCGTCAGACGATCACTAGACAGATCAGACTGAAGCATGAATTATAGAGCTCTGTGGTCCGTTAATATCACGGTTTGGTGTCCCAGAAGTATTTTCTTCCACTTCTGCAGAGCTGAGACAAAGGCTAAAGCCTCGAGCCCTGTCGTGAAGTAGTTTTCTTCGTTAGGCCATAACTTCCTACTGCAAAAATCGATGTCGTGTTTTACACCCTGTTCATCCTACTGATACAGGACCGCGTTCAATCCTACTCTGGAGGCGTCTGATTCTATATAGAACGTGCGGCTAAATTCCGGATACTCTAACATAATGCATTCCTTCAGCATAGTCTTTGCATTCTCGAAGGCCTGCTCAGTTAGATACGTCCACTTCCATCGATTATTTTTCTTTAGCAGTTCGTAAAGAGGTGCCATGGTCACTGAGTATCCAGGGCAGTGACTACTCAAAAATTTACACATACCTAGGAATTGGCGAAGATGTTTTATTCTATTAGGTCTAGGGAATTTCACAATCTCATCAATCTTCTTGAGATTGGGGTGATATCCATTTTGGCCAATTGTGTGGCCTAGACAATATACTTTCTCTCGCATAAAGTGGCATTTCTCATAATTAACTCTAATGTTCGCCTTGCGGAGATCTTGAAATAGTTTCCTTAGTTCGACTAAGTGTTCCTCAACATTAGCAGAAGCGATTATGAGGTCATCAATATAACAGGTGACACTCCGTTTAACCTCGCCAGACAGCTTGCTATCTAGTGCCCTAATAAGAGCAGGCCCACTGTTCATCATCCCGAATGGGACGCGACAAAACACGAAGGTTGTCTGATCAAACAGGAATCCTGTGTATTGCCTGCTGTCTTCTGTAAGTTCCACCTGATAAAAGGACGCCGTCAGGTCTAAGACGCTGAAGCATTCCTTGTCCTTAAATTTCCTGAGAAGATCTCTTATTTTGGGAGGATGGTCCATTTCTAAAAAGATTCGGGAGTTAATTTTCCTCGCGTCTAAACATAGACGTAACTGGCCATTACTCTTCTCTACTACCGTTATTGGATTTAAGTAAGATGAAGCTTGCTTCTTAATTATGCCTTCTCCTTCCATCTTCTTAATTATCTTTCTGACCTCTTCGTAATATTTGCCAGGAATCGGGTATAGTTTGGCCTGGCTTATCTTCAAAAACGTCGGCAAATTCCTCGATGAAGTCCTTAAATTGTTGTTCTACTTCCGTGAATCCCTCGACGTTAAGGGCATAGTGCTCCCTCTCTTGCTCAATTTCATTAACCATTGTTTATAGGACCTTTTCCCTGATTAAATTCTCAATGTCTTCCTCTGGATCATATTCCTCGGACGCTATCTTCCTTATAGCTTTCTCATGGAATTTAATTATCCTCCTATCCATATCTATTATGATTCTGGCTCGAGTGATGAAGTCAATCCCCTGAATCACTTAAAAATTTATATTCTTGACCACGATAAAAATATGTTCAAACATTCTCTCATTTATTTTAAATTTCAGCAGATCTTGCAACTTACATTTAATGGACTTGTCTTGGAATAGGCCTTTAATTTTCACTGGTGAAGCCGGTAAGGTCGTAAATTTCTGTTCTTTCTGCAATCTCAAGAGACAGTCTTCTGATATTATAGATATGACCGCTCCCGTATCTATACGGGACCTACAGTTCTGTTTTCCTACAGAAATGTCTATGACCGGTAATTCAGCTCGATTATCTGAAAAGCCTTGCTTTTCTTCAAACAACAGGTCCTCATCGGATACTTCATAAACGTCATTAATAACAATGTCAAATGGGGATGGGGATAGTTCTCTAATTCTGGCGAGAATTCAAAATTGGCGTTTTTCTTTTTTCTTTAGGAACCCTTTCCTGGTTACTAGTTTGTTGAATAGTCCCTGGTTCAGGTTCGCTATCGGAGTTGTGTCCCCTATTACCCTTCTGTGCTCGCCTTTCTCTGTCCTTCTTGGACTGTTCTCTTTCTTCTTTCGTTTGATAATTCTTATCCCGATAATTCTTATATCTGGAAAACCCTTGCTGGTTCCTCTCTTGTTTCTGGAAGTTACCTTTCCTATCCCAATTATCATATGTCCAATTATTGGTATTGTAAATTCTATAGTAATTGATTCTGGATTGATATTGTTCCCTGTAATCGTTTCTATTTCTGAAACTATCAGCGTTATCTCTATCCTGGTATGGCATGTACCTTTCCTGATTGTAATTAGACTGATAAGGCCTATATTGCTCTCCATTGTATCGAGGGTGATACTGCCGATAAGGTTCCCTGTTATTCCGTGGACTATATCTTTTGTCATTATACCGGTTGTTCCTCATGGGACCTAACCATTTCGATTCTGCCTGATTAGACTTCTCCGTCTGTTGTGTACGGTCCATTACTACTGCGTTCACCGTCTTGTTTTCCATTCTGCTGTTTTTAACTATTGTAGGAGAAATGGATGTGTGGTCGAGTCTGCGCAATAAATCATCCATCGTAGCCAAGTCTGCTACACCAGACGAAATGATATTGCGCCTGACCTCAACTGGCAATTGTCTGGAAATCGTTTCCAATATCTCTTCCTGAGTTAGAGGAGGCTGTAGAAATCTTAAACGGGCCAATTGTAAAGTAAATAATTTTGAATAACTCATTGGACCTGTACTGCTGTACTTCCTCGTGTATATCTCTGCCCTAACTGCATGTTGAATTTCTATGGACCAAAATCTCTTAATGAAAGCTTCAGAAAATTGCTCGAAGTTATCTAAAGCTTAGCGAAAATCTCTAAACCAATTTAAGGGTGCATCCGCTAGATGCCTTTCCACAACTCGAAGCTCCCTGTCCCTTGTTACATGATGTTCCATAAAGTGATCCTGCAAGCTTCGAATAAATTCTATGGGAGTTAACCCGTCGCTGTTGGTAAATTTCTTAATCTTGTCCTCATAGTTTCTTATGATCGTTACATTCGATCTGTCCATAGGTTCGATGTCCTATATTCCCTTGAACTGGTGTCGGGAATATTGATGCTCCGGGTTTTCGGCCTAAAACCAAGTTGCTCGGAATTGATTGCCCCATCAGACTGTGTCAAAATGTTCCCTATTGGAGACCTCATGTCAGTTGTCTCTCTCTTCTGTGGAACCATTCTAAGTTCATTAGAATCTATCGACATTTTTAAAGTTTCGGATTGAGTTTTGATTTCTTCCCTTAATTTCCTTACGTCTACGTGATCCCCTAAGTTGAATTTACTAATATCCTGTCTAATTTCGTTCAGTTCCGATGTCTCCTTTTCCCTTTCGGAATTAACCTGTTCTATTTTTTAACTAACCTCCTTAATTTTAGATTCTAGATCGTCATTCAAGTTGGACACATTTTGAATTTGCGAATTTTGAACTGAATTAATTCTTTTGTCAGTATCTTCCTTAGACTGTGAAATATCTTTGAAATGAAAATCCACAGCCTGCTTCCAGTCTCCGACCGGGTCAGGAATGGAATGAATGAAGCCCCGATCTAGCGGCGAGGATATGGACTGTGCCGGCTGCCGAGGCCTGACGCACTCCTCTGGGGCAATGATTAAATGAATGACAGATGAAATGAAATGATAGTGGAGAGTGTTGCTGGAATGAAATTTTTGACAGGGAAAACCGGAGTACCCGGAGAAAAACCTGTCTGCCTCCGTTTTGTCCAGCACAGATCTCACATGGAGTGACCGGGATTTGAACCACGGACCCAGCGGTGAGAGGCCGGCGTGCTGCCGCCTAAGCCACGGAGGCTTTGAAATATCTTTATTAAGTCTAATTTCTGTTTTAGATATTTTAAGCTCTAAATCTGACCTAATAATTTTTACTATATCTTCGATGATCTTGGTAATTTCTCCCCTTAAAATTGTAACCTCATCATTAACAATAGCTTTTAGATCAATTTATATGTCCTTCCTGAGTACTTTGTTGTGATCTTCAACCTTTCTTTGAGTGAGGCAATGTCTCCCTTTAACTGAGACAGAGTGCCTTGCGTTGCATTTGCCTCGTTAGAGAATTACAGTTGTAACGCGTATAAATTGTCCCTACTTTCTTTCTTGCTGTTGTCCAACTCCAGTTTAATATTTCTGACATCCTCCTTAATGCCAGAAATATTAGACTGTATGCTGGTTACATGTGTTTGAGTTTCATTAACTTTGGTTTGAGTTTCATTCATTTTTGTTTGAGTTTCATTAATCTTACTTTCAGTGCTATCTATCTAGGCCTCAGTTCTAGTTATGTCAGGCCGATAACCTAGATGTTAGGCCCCTTAAAACAACAATTATCATCATCATCATCTAGTTATGTCGGCCTGAGCCAAATCTATTTTAGCCTCAGTACTATCTTCGTATTTTAGCCTGAGCTGAGTCTATCTTCTCCTCAGTTCTATCTATTTTAACCCTTAAAGCCGTTTCATTTGAACGAACGTGACTCACTTCCACGTTTACATTGCTGATGTCTAACTGTACACATCTTACATCACCTAGTACTCCATCTATGCTAGTTTCTACATTACCTATTTTCTCTTTTATGTCCTTGGACCTTTCAGAATTTTTTCTATTACTGTCCTGAAGACGTTTAAGGGATACGTGCAATTGGGCAATGTCCGCCTTCAAACTCTCTCCTACTGATTCTTGTACTAAATCTGTGTTTTATTAACGATCTCGTTAATATTGTCGAAACGTTACTGGCAGTTCGACCTAATTTCCGCCAAGTCGTTCTCATGCTTGCCCATCGTTTCTTGCAAGTTAGTGAGCAAAGCTACTACATCTTCCATCGTCGCTGTACCTGGCATGTTGTTTGAGTCTTCAGCCTTTTGACTGGTTTGATGCAGCTCTCCATGCCTCCCTGTTCTGAGCTAAACGTTTCATCTCTACATAGCTACCACACCCTACATTCAAGGTAATCTGTTTAACGTATTCTAACCTTGGTCTATCCCTACAGTTCTTGTCCTCGACCCTTCCATCCATAACTAAGCTTGCTATTCCTGGGTGTCTTAGTATGTGTCCTACCAACCTATCTCTTCTCTTCATTAGCAGTCGCCAGAAATATCTCTCCTCTCCCACTCCTCTTAATACCTCTTCGTTTGTAACCCTATCTACCCATCTGATCTTCATCATTCTCCTGTAACACCACATTTCAAATGCTTCAATTCTCCTCTTTTCTGCAGCACCAATAGTCCAAGTTTCACTTCCATAGAGCGCCACACTCCAGACAAAGGCTTTCAAAAATGACTTCCTAATACCTAAATCTATATTCGATGTCAGCAGATTCCTTTTTTGTAGAAATGCTTTCTTTGCCTGAGCCAACCTACTTTTTATATCCTCTTTGCTTCGTCCATCACTGGTTATTCTGCTTCCTAAGTAACAGAAGTCTCCTACTTCCTTCAGCTTTTCACCTGCCAATTTGATCTCCATAGAGGTTTCTGATTTATTTCGGCTGCATTCCAGTATTTTTGTTTTACATTTATTAATTTTCATCATGAATTCTTTCCGTAAGACTGAGTCCATACCATTCAAAAACTCATTCAAATCCTCAGGCTTGTCGGCCAAGATGACGATGTCATCAGCAAATCTCAGAGTTGAAATTATTTTTCCTTGAATCTTCACTCCCACTTTACATTTTTCTCTAATTTCCTTCATTGCTTGTTCAATGTAAAGATTGAAAAGTATGGGTGATAAGTTGCAGCCTTGCCTTA
The DNA here is from genome assembly GCA_946902985.2 of Meconema thalassinum. NCBI lineage: Eukaryota > Metazoa > Arthropoda > Insecta > Orthoptera > Tettigoniidae > Meconema > Meconema thalassinum. The sequence continues at coordinate 592,612,481 of OX336389.2, read as the reverse complement.
CACCTTTCTGAATACCAGCTTCTCTCTCATGTCCTTCAACTAGAATGACTGCTGTCTGGTTTCTGTATAGATTGTATATCACCCTCCTATCCCTGTACTTTATTCCAGTGGATTTCAAAATGTCAAACAATTTAGTCCAATCAACGTTATCAAAAGCCTTTTCTAAGTCTACAAAAGCCATGAACGTTCTCTTACCTTTCCTTATTCTACCTTCCAAAATCAGCCTAAGACTTAGTACAGCTTCCCTTGTTCCTACATTTCTCCTGAAACCAAATTGGTCTTCGCCCAACTCCGTTTCTATCTGGCTTTCAATCCTCTTGTAAATTATTCTAGACAGGATCTTTGAAGCATGAGTAATCAAGCTGATTGTACGGTAATCTTCACATCTGTCAGCTCCCACTTTCTTTGGTATAGGGATGATTACATTCTTCTTGAAATCAGGGGATACCTCACCTGTCTCATAAATCCTACACACCAAGTGAAATAACCTGATCAGACCTTCATCTCCTATGCAGCGTAGCAACTCAATCGGTATATCATCTATGCCTGGTGCTTTGTTCCTGCTTAAGTCTTCCAAAGCTCTATCAAATTCTGATCTCAATATTAAATCTCCTTTCGCATCCTCATCAATTTCCTCCTCCCTTTCCATTACATGATTCTCAATCTCCTTTCCCTTATACAAACTCTCTATGTAAGCTTTCCATCTCTCAACCTTTTCTTCCCTATCTGTTAGAGGCTTTCCATTTTTGTCCTTAATATTACAGCACTTAGTCTTCTTTTCCCCAAAAGTATTCTTAATCCTTCGATAAGCTGTGTCTACTTTTCCTAATTTCAGACAATTTTCTATACCTGCACATTTCTCTTTCAACCATTCTTCTTTTGCTTCCTTGCACTTCTTGTTAACCTCATTTCTCAGACGTCTGTATTCTGCTTTCCCCTTTTCATCTCTTACATTCTTGTTTTTCCGCCTTTCATCCATCAATTCTAGTATATCCTGAGTGATCCACGGTTTTCTACCTATTCTTTCTTTCCTACCAATGTTTTCTTCTGCGGATTTTGTTATTTCATTCTTCAAAAGTGCCCATTCGTCTGCAATTGAAGTTTGTTTAGGGTTTTTCATTAGTCCTTCCTTTATACTCTTCTTGAATCTTTCGTTTACATCCTTCTCTTTCAGTCTGTCTATTGCCCACCTTTTTGGCTTTTGACTTTTCTTCAGTTTCTTCAACTTTAATCTGCATTTCATTACAACCAGATTGTGGTCAGAGTTTATGTCAGCACCAGGATATGTTTTACAATCCAAAATCTGGTTTCGAAACCTCTGCTTGACCATAATGAAGTCGATTTGGTAACGCCCTGTATCTCCTGGTCTCATCCATGTGTTTATTCTTCTATTGTGGTTATTGAATAAGGTGTTAGCTATGACCAACTCATGCTCGGTGCAGAATTCTACCAGCCTGCTTCCTCGATCATTCCTTTCACCTAATCCGAAACCTCCTACTATCTTCCCTTCTCTCCCTTTTCCTACCACAGCATTCCAATCTCCCATTACTATAACATTCTCATCACCCTTGATATACCTCAGAATTTCGTCTATTTCTTCGTAGACCTTTTCAACATCCTCATCATCAGCTTGACTGGTAGGCATATAGACTTGTACCACTGTGGTGCAGGTAGGTTTAGTATTGATTTTTGCTACAATAATCCGTTCACTATATTGCTCATAATATTCCACCCGCTGTCCAAGTTTCCTACTCAATATGAGGCCAACCCCTGCTTGGCCATTGTTTGATTTAGTGCTAATGACCCTATAGTCTCCTGACCAAAAGTCCTGTTCTTCCTGCCAGCGCATTTCACTAATCCCAACCAAATCCAACCTCAACCTATCCATTTCCCTTTCTAAGTTTTCTAACCTTCCACTTCCTAGCAGACGTCTAACATTCCACGCTCCGATCCGTAGAATGTCAGATTTCCTCTTTGTCACTTCTGTGATGTTAACCCCCTCTCGAGTAGTCCCCACCCGGAGATCCGAACGGGGGACTAGTTTACCTCCGGATTGAAATTTTACAAGGGAGGAGGCCATCATCACATGTAATTATGCATAGAGAGGTCCATATCCTCGGGAATAGCATACGGCTGTAGTTTCCCGTTGCTTTCAGCCGTGCAGCAGGACGCAGTGTAGCCATTATTTGGCTTATATTATCAATATCTTAACCGTCAATAAGACTAGTAAAGAATTGATTTATTCTGAAAGGCTGCTACTCCCTTTCAGAATAAGTAAAGAGCAATTCTACTAACAAAAATACTAACCTTCTACCGTACTAACAATTAAATACCAAAATTCTACTAACGAAAAAAATACTAAAGTTCCACCAACAACAAATACTACCACTAAAACAGTCTGTAACCAGGCACACTCACATGCACCCTCACACATCACAGTCTACTGAAACAATGAACTATAACTAATAAACAATGCAACTGCTACCAGACACACTCACACACCACAGTCTAATAGAACAATGACATATATCTAATAGACAAACTAACTACCTACTTACAACTAAAACTAACTACATACTTACTGTACTGTTATTTGAATTGACAATATTTACAAAATGCAATTTAGTTAGAAAATACTTACAAAATGTAATTTAGATTCAAAACAGTCACAAAATGCAATTGAGAATAAAAATACTTACATACCTGGCATAATTATCCAATATATTGAGAAAACATGAATGCAACACAATCAAAAGCAGAACTGAAATATCTAAAAATAACCTTTTCACAAAAAAGGAGCATTATAATTAGTTTTGCATTAGACCTTATTAACTATCTTAAGTTTAATTTAAAATAGGAGGCATAAGGTTGTATTGATTTATATTAAAAATATTTTAAATTATAATCGCAAGTCATTATCGTTAAATTTATATTAAAAAATGTGATTCTAACATTACAGATGATCTTCCAAATATCATCGTCGGTATCAAGCATAAAATGGCCTATATGCATGGAGTGTAAAAATGGGCTCCATCCCATGCCCCATATGACTACGCTGATCTATAGAATTTTCCAAGAAATTTCTCTCGTAATCATCCACAATTACATTTTAAAGGCTCAATCAAAATATTGAACAGATTGGAATTAATGGCGGTAATTCTATATGTATACCATACAGATTGAGAAAAACTCATATTCACGTTTCTAAAAAGCAAATTCCCAACGAATTTCGAACTGATTAGATGGATGCTATATTTATGCTGCTGAACCACTCAATCATTCGAAATCTCCATGCGAAAGCAACAAATGGTTATGTCGTCCAAATAAATGTCGAACCACTAGAGTATTCGAAAACCTATTCGAATTCTCCATGTAATGGGTCGCCATTAATAATGCATTTTATTAATCCCTTAACGAGTCAAGGACTCATATACAAAGGAATTGTACAGTTTTATCTTGTTGGCGACAAATTACAATACAATGTTTAGTTTACAAAGTTTTCAGTATGAAAATATATACAACATTTTGTAGCTTTCATAAGTTTTTGTACACAATATGTTCTTCTTTTGCCTTCTCAGATTATGAAATTTCTTCAAACTGACATTTTATAATCATTCCACATAAACTGTTTTAGCCTCCTTTTAAAGATTGGTAGGCTAGGTGCAATTTTTATATTTTCTGGTAGTCCATTAAATTTTACAAAGGCACTATACTTAATGCTATTACTGCCATATTGTTTGGAATTGATATGGAAAAGTGTTATGTCATCTGCATGTCTAGTTTTGTAAGCGTGTAAATCAGATTGTTTAGTGAAGTTTAAATTTGTGTGTATTCTGTTGTGTAGGATTTGGTATATTAGGACATTTGATTTGATTTCTGCATTTAGGGCTACTGGTTGAATTTTACTCGAAATATAAAGGTGTTTGGTTGGTGTTAAAAAAGGGTAGTTATAAATATTTCTTATGGCTCTATTCTGAATTACCTCAATTTCCTTTTTTAGGTAATTTGAGCATTTTATCCAAATTGTATTCAAATATTGTAAGTGGCTATGGATTAAGGAAAAATACACTTTCCTGAGTAGATATTTTGGGATATAGTAGCTCAATTTTTTTATCATCCCAGCGGCAGGTGATATTTTTTTTACTAATGCATCAATGTGCTTTTGCCAGGAGAGATTTTCATCTATTATTAAGCCTAGGTATTTGACAGATGAGACCCTTTTAACTGCTTTTCCATTCAGCATTATATTCTGAGTGATGTCTAACTTTGTTCTACGCTTTGATATTATTAAATAATTTGTTTTATCTTCTTCTTCTTCTTCTTGTTTCGAATGGGCCTACTTTGGACCACGCTTGTTCAACTGTTGAGCTTTGATCTTTGCCCAGTGTTGTCGCATTTTCTGCCGGTGTAACTCCTTCCTTTCATCTGTCCAAGGGGTACCTTTCTTCCGGGGTTTTTCCTGAAATCCATGGACTTCCTTCAGGGCATGTCTCACAGATTGCCTGTCTTGAAGATCTGATATTCCCAGTTCATTAATGTCTTTCTCAGTTTCTGTCAGCCAAGTGGTACGAACCTTCTTGTTCTGCCAGAAAGTGAACAGCCTATTGGTCAGTCTTTTGGGAGGCAATCTTGCCACATGACCATAGAATGCTACTCTCCTTTTCCTAGCACAGTCAGAGAGCCTTTCTATATGTTCGTAGAGCTCGGAATTGTGCCGCCTACGGTATTCCTCATCTTCCTTTACCGGACCTAGGATCTTCCTGAGAATTCTCCTCTCTCTGACTTCCATTTTCTCCATCAGACCACTTCGGTTCAATGAGAGACACTCCATGGCATACAGGGCTTCTGGTCGTATGACTGAGGTGTAGTGCTTCAGTTTCAGGTTGCGTGACAGGCATTTCTTGTTGTAGATGTTCTTTGTCAGTCGATAAGCCAGTTCCAGCTTGTTGACTCTCATGGATAATGATGCTCTTTCTGATAAGTTGGGTTCAATCCATTCGCCGAGATACTTAAATTTCTCAATCCTCTTGATTTTTCCCTGTTCTAGTAGCATCTCTCTGTTAGCTTCTTTGATGTTGGTGAAGAATTCTGTTTTTTCCAGCGACACTTGAAGACCCACTTTGGCTGCCTGTCTTCTGAGGCAATTGACCTGCATTGTTGCTGTATCCAGAGAATCGGCAATAAGTGCCATGTCGTCAGCAAAGGCCAGGCAATCTACAACCAGTCCTTCCTTCCTACGCCCCAGGTATATCCCACTCTGGACACCCATATTGGTCAGTTCCTTGCGCCATTCTCTCACAACCTTTTCAAGGACACAGTTGAAAAGAAGTGGAGAAAGTCCATCCCCTTGTCTCACCCCTGTTTTTATCTCGAAGCTTGCTGAGACCTCGCCTCTAAATTTAACCTTGGAATGGGTATTGGTCAAGGTTTCTAGAATGAGTTTGCGGGTTTTGTTGTCTAACCCTAGTTCTTGGAGAATTCTATTAAGTGTTTCCCTATCAACAGAGTCGTAGGCCTTCCTAAAATCAACAAAGGTGACAACCACCTTGCGGTTTCTCAATTTGGAGTATGCAAGTACAGTTTTCAGGTTGAGGATCTGTTCAGCACAGGATCGGCCCTTCCTGAAGCCTCCCTGATATTCTCCGAGTTGACTGTCCAGTTGACTTTCTGCCCGTGTTAGTAATGCCTTGGAGAAAATCTTGTATGTTACCGGGACGAGAGAAATCCCACGGTAGTTGTTTAGGTCAGTAAAATCTCCTTTCTTGTGGAGGGGATGGATCAGAGCTGAGGTCCAGTCAGGTGGTAATTTCTCTGTTTCCCAGATGTTCTGTATGATCTCGGTGAGTTTGCACACAGCATTGCTTCCAGCACATTTCCAGAGTTCACCAACAATGGAGTCCTCTCCAGCTGCCTTGTTGTTCTTAAGAAGTTGAATGATTTCACGAACTTCTTCCAGTGAAGGAGGCAGCGAGTCCGGGTTTGGTGTTGTTTGTATGTAGTCAAAGTCTTCGCTGGGTGGATCACAGTTGAGCAAGTTCTTAAAGTACTGAGCTAAGAGGCGACAGTTGTCCTTGTCGTTAAAAGCCAGTTTGCCCTGTGAGTCTTTGAAGTGGAGACTTGGTGGAGTGTATTTTCCGAGTGACTGCTTGAATGTTTTGTAAAAGTCTCTGGTGTTATTTTTAGCGAAGTTCTCTTCGATTTGGGTTAGTTGGTTGCGTGTGAAGGCCCGTTTGGTTCCTCGGATTATCTTGGTTGTAAGCTTCCTTTGTTCCAAGTAGTTCTCCCAATTTTCCTTAGTCTTTTTAGAGTTCCATTTCATCCAGGCTGTCTGTCTTTGAGCTATTGTGTTGTCACAGTCTTCAGTCCACCACGGATGTTTCTTTCTTCTAGTGAGGGGAGCAAGTTCACTAGCCGTCTTGACAAGAGCTTCTTTCAGTTGGTCCCAGTTGTTAAGATCTGCACTGTTCAGTCTTCGACTGACTTCTTGATTGTTCTTAAGTCGCTCTATATCAAATCTGACCATCTTGGAGGTTCTGTGTAATCTATTGTTTCTAGGTTGGAGTCGCAGTTTGATCTTTGAGAGGCAGTGGTCTGAGTCCAGATTGGCGCTTCTTAATACCTTCACGTTTTGTATTTCCTTTTGGGATTTTCTTGAGATGGCCACATGATCTATCTGGAATTCACCCAGGTTGATGTTAGGAGAGATCCAAGTCTTTAGCTTTCTTGGCAGATGTTTAAATGCTGTAGACTTCATAACCAAGTCGAAAGCCCTGCACAGTTCCACCAATCGTTCTCCATTGCGATTAGTTCGTTTATGCGCTGGATAGTTGCCCACTATGTTTCTGTATTTTTTCTCCCTTCCTAACTGGGCATTGAAGTCACCAAGCAGTATGGTGGTATGTCGGTCTGGGATTTTAGAGAGAATATCTTCTAGGTCTTCCCAGAATTTGTCAGTTCTGTCTGGGTTGCGCTTGTTGTCCTGGTTGGTTGGGGCGTGTACATTGACTAAAGTGTAGCCCTTGTTAGCACATTTGAGAGAGAGGATAGATACACGACTGCTTGGAGAACTAAAGTCGATGACTGAATCCAGTATCTTATGGCTGATTATAAATCCTGTACCTAAGTGGGGTACGTTCTTCATTACTCGCTGACCGACTTTTCCTTTGAGGATTCTGTACCCTTGGGATTCAAGGGCATGGTCATCAGTGAATCTGGTTTCCTGTACTGCTGTCAGTACTATGTTATGTCGTGTTAGTGAGTCTGTCAGATGTTTCAGTTTACCCACTTTGAGCAGTGAATTGGCGTTAAATGTTGCGAAGAAACTTTGCCGTCTTGATCTGAGTTTACGTCCAGGAATTTCAGGATGCTCCGACTCATCCTTAAAGCATGTTAGTGCGGACTCCCCAGAATCCGAAGGTCCGCTAACGTTGCCATGGGCAACGGTGGATTGGTTACCACCTGGGGTAGTGCATTTAGCGAAATTTTCCTCCATGCTCAGTTGAAGATCATTCTTCATGGGGCAGCGACGAGTCACTGTCCAAGGTACTGCTCAAGTTGTTAGCTTGAGAGGCTTATTATTCGGGGTTGTCACCCCTAGACAGGTTGCCTTCACTGTGGCTAAGGAGCCCTGTCTACCCCACCCTTGCCAGGGACTACCCTCCGGGCCAGAGGGACTTGGGGCTGCTTGGGCAGGGGCGCCACTCCCTGAGTGGAGCTATCCATTAGGAGTATCCACTAGCTACCCTTTTGTTTTATCTTCATTTATTGTTAATTTATTTGACTGGGTCCAGCCAAGTATGGTATTCATGTCCTCCTGCATGTGTGTAATCAGCGTGTTGGTGGTGTACGCATTGTAAAAGATGCTTAAGTCATCTGCAAACAACGTTATATTACCATGAAAACGGAGTGTTGCTATGTCATTAATATATACTAAGAAGAGGGAAGGACCCAGTATTGATCCTTGGGGCACACCGTGGGTAATATTAACTTCCTCACTTCTGTAGCCATTTATTTCAATATACTGCTTACGATTATATAGGTAATTTTTAAACCATGTCCAAGCTACTCCTCGGATACCTGCTTTATCAAGTTTCCCTAAGAGAATTTCATGGTCAACAGTATCAAACGCCTTTCTCAGGTCTATGAAAAGGCCACTCGCTGTCATCTTATTGTCTAAGACATCCTGCAAGTTAGAGATAATATCAATTGTGGCTATTTCTGTGCTTGAGTTTTCTCGGAATCCATATTGCCCTTTGTAGAAGTAATCATTTTTATTTAAGAAATTAACAATTCTGTTTTTTACTACTGTTTCGAGTACCTTGGATATGGGTGGGAGGATGGAAATGGGCCTGTAATTGTCCGGATTGCTTTTGTCACCTCCTTTATAGACTGGTATGACTCGTGCTATTTTTAGATCATCAGGCACCAGACCAGTCTCTAACGATACATTTATTAAAGTAGTTAGTGGGCTACTTAGCATGTCAATGGAGTTTTTTAACAATTTCACTGACATACCATCTTTGTCTTGGCTACTTTTCATTTTAAGGCTTAATATAATATTGCGAATTTCCATCTCATTAGTCGGGGTCATAAATATGGAATCTATGTTGACATTAATTTCATTAACGTTCTTCCCTGGGGGGATGTTTATGGCTAATTTGTGTGCTATGTTTATAAAGTGAGTGTTTAGAGCATTGCAAATATTTTCTTTTCCTGTGAAAGATTTACCGTCAATTATTATCTCACTGGGACCATCTTTGTTTTCAGTTGTGCGGTTGTAGATCATTTCATTGATTACTTTCCAAGTATCGTTTATGCTATTGGCATTCAATGTTAATTTGTGTTCATAGTATGAGGATTTCAGTTTCCGTTTTAAAGCTGTCACTTTGTTCCTACATATTATGTGCTCTTCCTTTAAGAGGTTATTGTTTCTGTGAATGCTAGTTTTAAGTTTAGCATGTAGTAGGTCCCTTTGTTTTATTAGTTGAATTAATTCTGTTGTTATCCATGGGTTTTTGTGGTTCTGGTGTATTTCCCTCAAAGGTGAGTCAGTGTTTTCTTTGTTGGGTGTCTGTGTCAAGATTTTGTGTTTCATGGCGATGTAAGTTTCGTTTAGATCATCTAAGCAGTCTATTTGATTGAGATCATTAGAGAATTTGTTTTTGTTCATGTACCGGTAATTTTTATTCACGTTTTTTGAACTAGACCTTTGCTTGTTGGGGGCGTATTTAAATGTCATGTTCGAGATTGGGCTTTTGCCTGGATAGTAGTTTGACCAGAAAATCTCAGTTACAAGAATATTATGATCACTAATATCACTATTTATATTGCTTATTCTATAGGCATATTTACAGTTATTAGTGGCCACCTGATCAAGGAGTGTACTTGTTGATTCACTTATTCTTGTTGGATAGCGAGTATTGCCTTGTGTGAAACCATAGCTTGATAGTAGATTGAGGTATGATTTGGTTACATTATTTTTGTTTAATAAGTTAATATTTGTATCACCAATGCATAAGGAAAGATTGGCATTGTTTTTCGAGAGAATGTGCTCTAAAGATTGCATGAATTTTGTTGCGTTATTTATGTTTGGATTATATACTGCAATTATATTAATAGTATGCAGGTTATTGAAACGAACAGTATCATTTCTTATGAGCTCTAACTGGATCAAGCTATGGTTACTCTCAACTAGGTTAAGAACTTTTGTATTCCATTTTTTGTGGACATAAACTCCCACACCTCCACCATCCTGATTGTCTCTGTGTACAAATGCGACAGAATAGTTGTTTAGGTTGAAGTATTTAGCTTCATTACTTTTTACCCAAGTCTCGGTTACCACTATGACATCTAGATTTTCCACAATATGTATTAGTATCTCGATATCTTCTAGTTTATTTTTTAGGCTTCTGCTATTCACGTAAAGACACTTGATTTGTCTAACCTCATTTTTAGTGTCTGCTATGTAGTCGTGGATACAGTCATATTTACGCTCATCAATTGATGAGTGTAAGTCAACATCAACTAGTAGGTCCATGTCTTGATTCATTCTTATTACTGTGAATGGGATGGCTGAGCCTTGTTGTTGGAAGAGTCTCTTACTAGCCTTTCAATGTCTTCTGCTGAGCTGATCCTGACAGCCTTGTCACCATCTGATCTACGGACGAATATTTTGCAGTCCCGGGTCCAGACGTATTTAAAACCTAAATTACGGAGGTCTCTTGCCTGTTTGTGAAGTACTTTATTTGCTGGCGTCAAATGCTCGTTAATGTAGATAGGCCTAGCCCTTCCATTGATTCCTGCATCATATAAATGTGTACCCGTATCCACATGTCACCTGTTGATATCCGATGGCAAAACTAGATCGTAGAATCTGGAAGTACCCGGCTGAAATAAACCCCCAAAAATTCTACCAACATGGATCAACCTGGGATAGGACCACATCAATATAATAGAATGTGTTAAGCAAGTGCCAGTGGTAAAAGAACAAATAAAAACTAGCTCAATGTCAACTCGAAAACTCTTAAATTAATCTCGGGCATATGGCTGAACGTTGGAAATATTGCCCCACTGGTTCTCCTAGCACAACCTGTTTCTAATATTAATCACTAAATCATTCTGTAATTAAAATGAATTATTCAGTTTATTTACTGAAAACGTGAAATTGTAGATCGGAGTCTACGAAGTATGTTGTAGATCAGTATCTACTGTAGCATGGCATAAATATATAAATGGTTCGCCTTAATCTTGACGAAAATATACCATGGAATTGGATTTACAAGCAATGTTTCAAATCCATGAAAGTTTTGATATACGATAAACTATATAGTTGATTAATATACACAAATACACCAGAAATTGTTCATTGTAGGTTATATACTTGAACTTACATTTTAATTCGTTCACCCAATTTCGCTATGATATCCACTGACATTATTATTTTTAACATTTATTTTAATCATGTTCTGGATTATTCGACAATCATTCAAGTTTATCGAACGTATAGTTCCTCAAGTTAATACTTCAATTATATCTCCAAAATATTACAATATTATTATGTGTTTTCTGATTATAGCTTCACACTAGATATTTGTTATTATTAACAATCTAAATCATGATGAATTATTATCTGCTTAAACAACATTTAAAAGGTGAGTTTTATTTAAATACTAGCATTGTAGCTTCAATGTTCGTCTTCATCTCACGAATAATTATACTTCATCATTATATACTTTAGCGATTGCTCATTAGCTCGCACAATTCACAAAATTCATTACATAAACGGCAATCTCTCCACATTCGAGATTCCTAATATAAACTTCATACTATTTCTGACCATCCACTGATGTCGAAATGTATTTCAAAAATTTCATTAACACCAATATTGCTTCATTCAATACGAAAAGTTACAATTAATGGCTGTAAATAATATTTCCACACCTATATAAAATGTTTGAAAGTTTCGAATAATCACCTAGATATATCATGTTTCACAATTAACACGACTATCAAAGTGTTAATCCATTTTCGTAAAATTATACCAGCAATTTATTGCATCTACAAATTCCAAAAATGTCATATTTATTCACGACGGAATATATTTTACATAATATTGAGCTATATCTCTCAATTATACTTCATTTCAGTATGAATTTCCATACTCACAAAAATATCGTACAAGATAGTATAACTTACTAGAAATTCATATTTAATTCAGATTCACAGAAACAAATGGGACTTCCTCTTAAGAAAATCGTATAACTCTACACCATGGAAAAATGCCTAATATGAGTAGAATACAATATAGACCATTAGAATCATACGAAATCAGAACAGACGTAAAACCAAAAATGAACTATAAAAGTCGAAAACTGAATCTACTGTACCTCAACAAAATATCTCTACTCAAAACTTGATTCATAAATTGGCTATAATTGCCTTATCCAAAAATACTGCAAATGTTCACATTAATAATGTTGCTAGACTTCAATGCCTATATCTAATTTCACGAAAAATTATGGTCGCCTCCGTAGCGTAGCGGTCAGCATGGTTAGCTGCCGCCCCGGAGGTCCTGGGTTCGATTCCCGGCTCTGCCACGAAATTTGAAAAGTGGTACGAGGACTGGACCGGGGTCTACTCAGCCTCGGGTGGCCCAAATGAGTAGAGGGGGTTCGATTCCCCCTCTGCCATCCTCGAAGTGGTTTTCCGTGGTTTCCTACTTCGTCTTCGGGCAAATGCCGGGATGGTCCCTTCTTCAAGGCCACGGCCGCCTCCTTCCCACTTCCTTCCCTATCCCTCCTGACCATTACCTCATGAGCCCCTTGTTCGCTTTGCAGGTGAAGCCACCTGGGCGAGGTGCCAATCACACCTCACCAGTTGTATCCACTCCGATTAGATGTTCCCAGCTCTAGGACACTGCCCGTAGAGGCGGTAGTGGTGAGTTCCCTCGCTGAGTCCGTGGGTTCAACCAACCTGGAGGGTAAACGACTAAGAGAAGAAGAGAAGAGACGAAAAATTATAAAGTCATTTAAAATTCAATGCTGTATTAACTGTCGAAGAAACTCTGTTTCGATGCTCACTAGTAAACAGAATTAATGTTGTAAAATGTTCATATGATCGTAGTAGATCATCATCTTCCTGATTCCTATTCTTATATAAAGATATCGTAGTCTTCTTCCTAAAAACTCTTCTTCTCCATATATTTTCGTAATTTATTACCAAAATTTTAAATAGTAATGTTGCAAAAATAACACTACAAAAGAGATTATCTACTTAGAAACTATATAAGTGCATCCCTAGTTGGATCAAAACTTAAAATAGACCATCGAACAGAAATGACAGAAACGTCAAGTCTAATTCTCAAGTCCATTTCCCAAACTACTAAACAAAAATGGTGAAAAGGGGCATTCTATAGATATGGCATGATTCATACCGTCTACAAATAGAAAGATCTCCAGCTACCTTAGATGTGTTGATGTGAGTAAGTGTATGTAAGGACATACATCACTGTTGCGACCGAACCGTCATCCTCTGCGTTGAGAAGTTGAGGTATTGGTCGGTAATTCAGGTGTTTGAACCCGTCTCCTCTCCGTCCGAAACAGCTGTCCGTAACACCATATCCATCTCGCGTTGACCGCCTGGATTGCGTTAATAGCTAAGAGATTGATGTCACCTCCACTCTTGTTTGAAGATCCATTATTTTAGTAGTAATTATCTCAGTATCATTTTATGCAGTGCCTTTAATCTCCTCTTATATAGCCTTCTGCTAATAAATTCCTTTTTCAAGCATTGGTCATTCTTTGAAGTTTAATTCTGCTTAAGTGCTGCATTCCTTGTCAGTGCCTTAGTAAGTCATTGCTCCTCTTATACTGTATAGTACTGGTTCACAATTCCCCTCACTTCAGTACTGTAATCCATTGTAGTATTATATAATGATTACTGGATAATGTTATAAGTTCATTTCAAATAGCGAATGAGCTAACGAACAGTCTATATGAAGCACTAAGTTCAATCGCAACACTTTCCTATACCGAACTGTGTTCACTCAAGAATATGCGGTCGTCCCCTGTTTCTCGGCCTTGCCTGCCTGAAAGCAGAGTAGCTTTTTCCCGTACCGTACTTTCACAAAGCGCACAAATATTTCAATGTTATTTGAGAATGTTTTTCTGGCAGGACCATACCAAGCTCCTCTCAGCTGGACTAGATTCTACCCATGATCCATCTCTGTCCGGTCGATATATCGAAGGTGGTGTACCATAACTGCGATAAACATCTGTTAGCGTTATAAAAGCATTAGTAACTTCTTGAAATGAAAATCCACAGCCTGCTTCCAGTCTCCGACCGGGTCAGGAATGGAATGAATGAAGCCCCCAGCTAGCGGCGAGGATATGAACTGTGCCGGCTGCCGAGGCCTGACGCACTCCCCTGGGGCAATGATTAAATGAATGACAGATGAAATGAAATGATAGTGGAGAGTGTTGCTGGAATGAAATGTTGACAGGGAAAACCGGAGTACCCGGGGAAAAACCTGTCTGCCTCCGTTCTGTCCAGCACAGATCTCACATGGAGTGACCGGGATTTGAACCACGGACCCAGCGGTGAGAGGCCAGCATGCTGCCGCCTAAGCCACGGAGGCTACTTAAATGTCTTTAATTTATTCCTTCTTATATGTCATATTTCCATGTCGTCGATCCCCTCTGCGATCTCTGTAATTGTTAATAATTGTATGTTTCCATGTCACGCTTGTGGGGTAGCCATCTTGTGATCAAACTGTACCTTCCAAAACATATGTTCTTTGCTGCACCAAGGACTGGCTGACCCGTGCTCTTTGCTGCGTAGCAGGGTTGCCTATTCAGTTTTCCTAACCTCGCGCCTAACTTGCTGTAACTCTCCACTGCAAGTAGGAATCTTCTCATAAAAGTGCAGTATTAGTTTCTTATAAATACAAGAGTTCTATTGCTAGCCAAAACACTGGTACAGTACTGCACCCGAAATTTGAATACTTCATGATGAAAATGATGATTTTTCCGAGCCCCATGATAAAATTTAACATTGCAATATAAATCCTGGAAGTTGGCTCAAGAGAGTTTTGTTAGCGAACGCAGACAGTGGGAGAAACCAGTCACGTGATCAGAGACGCCCCAGAATAATCTCGATCATTGGAAAAGTGCCTAGCAACAAGGCATTACCGCGCAATATTATCAGTTAATTGTTATAAAATTTATCATTGGATATATGCCCACAGCCAATGAGAGGAGGGTTTATGGAAGCAGATATGGATTCTTACCTAGTTAATGTGATTAGCTATTCCATTTAAGCCCTATGCAACAATTTTATTCCATTGAAATTATCAAGAAAATTTAGAGAAGATGTTAGTACAACTTTAAATTTCGCAAAAGGGAAGACATTCACTGTAATGAGCTTTATTACAAGTGCGCGCCAATAACTACGCGCGGCCAACAGTGGCGCTGAATTTCAGGCCAGGAAGAGTGGGGACGGCTTGTAGAAGCGTTCGTCTCTCGACTGACTTCGAAGATACAAGACGTGTTGCCCGGGGTAGTTCATTCCCGTAGCCACGATACCTAGTGCGGTCTTACGCTACGCGAGCGACGGTGCCGAGCGCGGCCGATATTTAGTCAGAGCCTTGCTGAAACTAGGTGAAGTTTAGCGAAGGATTATAACTCAATAGCGAACAAGTGTTCGACTTTTCTAAAAGCAAATTGTATACAATATATTCATCCAGTTATAAAGCATCAATATAAGAAAATTTTAAGAAAATTCATCGAGAAATTCGACAGTTATAGGACAATTTATATTGCAAAAGAAAGTTGCTTATCTCAACGCAGAGAGAGAAACAATTTAGTGCAGCGAGACTTCAACATAGTCCAGTCCACGCTGCAGAAATAAGTGAATAAAGTGATATTGTATGAACTTTGGGACTTTGTTTTTATTGAAACACTATGGTGGCTACAAACATTTATAAAGTGGAATTGGTTTATAACACTTTGAGTATGAGTGAGATGATGGATTAAAACTATTACGCGATTGGGATATGTCGATTCAGAGGTGTGATTAGCAACATGGAACAACGTTAATGAACAACGAGAATATGTATAACGTCTAGAATTATACAATGCCGAGACAACATAATACATTATGTACACTTCCATCCAGTACATTTAATGTACATTCATATACATTAATTCTTGACTACGAGCAGATATAGTCTTTCATTGACCAACCAAATGAACATTAACATCTACGATAGTGATTCGATGTTCAACTTACAAATTTATTTGTAAAGATGGAACTATTACGAAAATATTGCTCGATAATGGTGGAGGATTTTCGAGAGATGTCAGCGATTGAAAAATCATCAACGGGAAGACAGAAGATAGATGATACTAGACTCAATGATTGTTCGAGGAACGAGGTTTGACGTCCGGAGGAGACGAATATGCCGGGAAGGAAATCTTTCTGTTCCCGAGGTCGAAGTTCTTTTCCACTGGCGTTGAGTGGATTTGGTTTCAACAATTCATGCCTGGGAGATGATCCAGCCAGGTATTTTCGAATACCTGATGATGAATTTCAGTTGTCTACAATACTAAGGTAGAAATGTTTTGCATTATCTGGTAGTTTGAGTATTTATGACGGCATTTGTGAACAACAATTCTCCATATTTCATTCATGTATTTTCACTTCGATATTTACTGAGTTTTATTCTACAAGATCGTATAAGATGATGGTCATTGGTCATCTATACTTGGAAATATTTTATGATTCAGTTTCTGAACTGAAGTCAGTTGTTTGAGAAATTTATTTTGCATTGGGAAAATCTTTAAGGAAGTTTTTATTCGACGATTTTCGATTTTTAATTCAAGATTTCAGACATTTTGTCTTTGATATTTTAGTAAATTCATTTTGTTTAAAATGAATTGGGCAATCTTTTTGTAAGAAGAATTCATAGTTCGGAGAAGAGATCTACGCGCGATATAGTGGAATATCACCAAATACTATAAACATTTCGTCGATCTGGCAAGTTATATTCGTTATGATTACGACGTGAAGTTAAACATTTATGAACATTCTTTGTGTAGAATGAAGTGACATTCAGTCGATGACAAACCGATTTTGAGTAGCAGGAAGGCTTTGCTCTTCATTAAATGTAAATTATTTGAGACATATCTTTTGAAAGATAATTCATCTGACTATAGGAAAGTTAGATAAAATCTCATCCGGTCGTGATTGATCCTTATTGAACGATGAACTAACACAAGTTGTTATAAATACCCAAATGTTACACTACGTCATTTGTCAATGTAGTATTGCAACCGTGTATATTCATAGAAATGACCAGTATAAAGAAACATGTAATTATTTTTATTAAATGTATAAAGACATGGTATTTTATACCGTAGTAACTTCGTTTAGTAAACCTCAGAAATCTAACATTATAATCTTTGAGAACGAAAAGTTGTAGTAGTAGAACAGATATTGCTGTTCATATGTGAGCAATGGATTGTAACAACAATAATATCAATGCTAAAAGGAAGTTATGCCAGTACTGTGGAACAATTGTTGAGAAAAATTTTGATGATGTCATTTAAGTTAGGTAATGTGATATACGAAGGAATCTTGCCGTCTATGGATGATTGTAAAATACGAGGGTGATTTCGCATTAATTGTATTGAAGTACTGCAGTTTGAGTAATGAAAGCATTGTTGTATATTAGTAGAGTTTTGGAAGACTCCTAGATGTGATTAGATCTGCGACACGAAAGTCGTTAGAAGGCGAAAATTCTTGGGAAAAGATATACTATCCTTGTCTATTACACCATTGTTAAATTTCTATTAAACTTGGAATTGTAACAACTATATGAACTAATCTTTGCTGATCGGTCATATTTATACCGATGATGACTATTAACATGATTCTGACATTAATTGGTATAGCATTTGTAAATGAAAAAGTATAGCAAAAGATAACTATACTTGAGAAAGCAATAATAATTATATTAAGGAAGTTATATAGTTAAAGCATGATACTTTGAAACGATTGACGTGTAAATAGTGTATATAAATATTTCCATTTGTTTAAATTGAGGGTTTTCATTATTTATAATACTTAATATTTTTAAATGTTTTGAGATAGAGAATAGTTTGGAAGAGCGAATGTTTTTGATATGAGTGTTTGAAGTTTGCTATGATTGTTGCATGTATGAAAGCTTCGTCGTTCATGAACGGCGGAAGCAAGTGTTAGCAATAATGTTTTGTAGTATGGATGTGTTTAATTGAGAAATGGCCTTAATAGAGTAAGTTTTGTGAATGTTATTGTTTGAAATACGAGATGCTTTAACGCATTTCATTTTTACGTATTCTGTATGTGAAGAGGGTAGTCCATGCCAGGTGGCAGACATGCTTGCCCCGTTATAAGCAAGGCCGAGGAGGAAACAAATGAGCCGTGATATTGCAGGTGTGTGAGTAGAGGAATCTGACAGCTGAGTCACAGCTATTATTTAATAATCAGTTCAGATATGCGGAAGGCACGCGCCTGAGAAATGTAAACGTTTTAAACGTAATGCCGGTCTCAAAGCAGAGCCAGTAGAATATTTAGATTATTTTATAATTTTGTAGAAGGCAGAATCTTTTTATTTTTAACCAGTTATGTTAGCGCGTGTGTAAGGAGTTTTGCCAGCAGCAGTGGCGTGAATGAATGATTATATTAGGGTGTTATTTTGTTAGTAAGTGTTATTTAGTATTTATTAATAAATTTATATTTTATACGCCTTGTCTCGTGTACCTTATTTATTCTATAATTGGAGACAAGTTATGGAACAGCCTAAAATAGATAGGATGTCTATTTTTTTTCAACAAAGCCCTGAGATATTAAGGTAAGTTTGCACTCTACCGTATAAAGCTAGTTTGTTTTTATCCATAACATGTTCCAAGCCCACTGTGTATAATCCTGAAGAACTCGTTGGCGTGATTGCGATAGTTCATTAGC
The DNA here is from genome assembly GCA_946902985.2 of Meconema thalassinum. Taxonomy (NCBI): domain Eukaryota; kingdom Metazoa; phylum Arthropoda; class Insecta; order Orthoptera; family Tettigoniidae; genus Meconema; species Meconema thalassinum. Next base: position 592,593,980 of record OX336389.2, on the reverse strand, counting down.
CGGGACCTTCACCGTTTATAATCCAGCTTTGCTTTGGATTGACAAGCCAGTACCTTCTCGATTTTTACGGGTACAATATGCGCCCGAAATTTGGATTGTTCATGATGAAAATGATGTTATTTTTCGAGCCCATGCTACAGTTTAACATTGCATTATAAATCTTGGAAGTTGGCTCAAGGCGAGCTTTGTTAGCGAACGCAGGCCATGGGAGAAACCCATCACGTGATCAGAGTATCCCAGAATATTCTCGATCATTGGAAAGTGCCTAGCAACAAGGAAATAGCGCGAAATAATATCAGTTGATTGTTATAAAATATATCATTGGATAGCCATTGAGAGGAGGGTTTATGAAAGCAGATATGGATTTTTACCTAGTTAATGTGATTAACTATGCCATTTAAGCCCTATGTAACAATACCATTCCATTGAAAACTTCAAGAAAAATAAAATAAGATATTACTACTACTTTGAATGACGAAAAAGGGAAGAATTTCACTGTAATAAGCTTTATTAGAAGTACGCGCCAAGAATTGCGCGCGACCAACAATGGCGCCGATTTTCAGATGAGCTGAAGGGGGGACGACTTCTAGAGGTGTTCTTTTCTCGACTGACCTTGAAGCTACAAGACGTGCTACGGAGGGTAGTTCATTCCCGTATGCACGATACTGAGCGCGGTTCTACGCGATACAAGAGACGGCGGTGATACCGGCCAATCGTTTCGAGAGCCCCGCTGAAACTAAGTGAAGTTGAGCGATGGACATTTAGTATAATAGCGTACAAGTGTTTGACTTCGTGAATATGAAAGAGTATACATTATATTTATAAAATGATAAGGCTTCACCACGAAAATATTTAGGAAAATCTATCGAGAATTTTGAAAGATATAAGACATTTTGCGTTGCCAGCAAAATTGTTTATCTCAGAGCAGAGAAAGTCATTTAGTGCAGCGCGACTTTAACACAGGCAAGTGCACGTTGGAGCAACAAGTGAGTAGAGTGAACTTGTATGAACATTGTGACTTTTTGGTTTATGAACTGTTTAGGAACAAGTGTTAAACGGTTCGTCAGGCCTCACTTGCTTTGTGGCGAATCCCGTTATATCCACTGGTCGTGAGGGGTGTGCTTGCTACCTGCCCCACCCTGCGCCCAAGTACCGTGCATTCCTGAGCCAGTGCCACTATTGTGCTCAAACAAGTCACCACGGGTGAAAGGTGCTGCAGACCTGCTGCTATGCAAACTCGGAAGACTATATCGAACGAGTGACAGTGTATTAATGTATCAACATATATTGTATATAACGGTGTAATATAATATAATTAGTATAAATGTTCCACAGAAGTCCAGTGATTTGAAATCCCAGCACTATAAATTACAGTCCACCAGAGTATATTCTTCACATTTATTTTCAAACTCTCTTCATGGTCCTCCGGTGATTTGAAATCCCAGCACTATAAATTACAGTCCACCAGAGTATATTCTTCACATTTATTTTCGAACTCTCTTCATGGTCCTCCGTATGCACGATACTGAGCGCGGTTCTACGCGATACAAGAGACGGCGGTGATACCGGCCAATCGTTTCGAGAGCCCCGCTGACTGCATTTGTGAACAACTCTTCTCCATATTTATTTCATGTATTTTCACTTTGATACCTTTAGTAAGTTTTTTTCTTCAGATTGTATTGGATGACAGTCATTCATCATCTATACATGGAAAGTTTCATGATTCAGTTTTATAACTGAAATCAGCTGTTTGAGAAATTTATTTTCCACTGGGCAAATTTTTAAGGAAGTTTTTATTCGACGATTTCAATTTTATTCATGACTTCAGACATTTTGTCTTCGACATTTTTGGTAAATTCATTTTGTATAAATGAATTGGGCATTCTTTCTGTAAGAAGAATACATAGTTAGGAGAAGAAATCTACGTGTGATATAATGTGAAACATCACCTAATATTATAAACAATTCGTCGATCTAGCAGGTACATTCGTTATGAATACGACTTGAAGTTTAACAATTATGAACATTCTTTGTGTAGAATGATATAAGTTCAGTTGATGACAAACCAATATTTATATGAAGGAAGGCCTTGCTCTTCAGTAAATGTAAATTATTTGAGACATATCTATTGAAAGATAATTTATCCGACCTCAGGAAAGTTAGACAAAACCTTTTCTGTTCGTGAGCGATCCTTATTGAGCGATTTAATAACACGAGATGTTATTAATGCATAAATGTGACACTACTTTATTTGTCAACGTAGATTTGCAACCGTGCATGTTTTAGGAAGGACCAGTATGAAAGAAACTTCTATATTTTTATTAAATGTCTAGAGACATTGTGTTTTATGTCCTAGTAACTTCGTTTAGTAATCCTTTAAAGATCTATCAAAATATTCGTTTGAGACCGACCAGTGAAATGTAGAACAGATATTGCTGTTCATTTATCAGCTGTGAATTATAACGACATTCAGATCAATGCTAGAAAGAAGGTATGTCAGAACAGTGGAACAATTGATTTTATATAATGTGAATTTAGTAGTAAAATATACGGAGGTTTTTGTCGTATATAGTTGCTTGGATTACGAGGGGGATACCGTATTCGTTGTTATGAAGTACTGAGGTTATAATAATAATAGAAACATTGTTGTATTATAGTAGAGTCAGGGAAGACACTTTATTTGTGATCAGATCTACGACACGAGAGTCGTTGATTGGCAGAACAACGATGGGAAAAGTAACAAGATCCCTGTTCTCTAAACCATTATTAATTTTATTAAACTGGATATGTAATAACAATGAGCTGATCTTAAATGATCGGTCATTTGTTTACCGATAAAGACTTTTAACCTGATATATCATGAAAGTGATTTTAGCATCTGTATTAAGAATTATATAGTAGATGAGAACTTTATGGAAGGAAGGAGCGTTAATAATAATGCGGTCTTACCGCTCAAGGGTGTGTTTTTAAAGCGATATACTACTGTAAATAGTGTCAAAAGACTTTCATTTGTTAATATTGAGGGTTTAGAATTTTTGCAATTGATATTATTTTTAAATGTTTTTGGATTAGATTATAGTTTGAGAGATCGAATGTTTTCTAAATGAGTGTATTTGAGTTTAATTGTTAATATTGTGTGAATGAAAGCTTCGTTGGTCTAGAACAACGGTAGCGAATGTAAGTATGATTGTTTGTAAGTATGAATGCATTTAAAAGAGAATTAGTTTAAATAGAGCCGTATATGTAAATTGTTTTCATTTGAAAGACGTCTGCGAGGTCCATGTCTCGCATTGTGTGTGTGCGCGAAGCCGTGTCCAGGCCAGGTGGGCCGACAAGCAATTCCCGTTTCACGGCGTGGCCGAGATTAAACGGTTGATTCGCGGTTCTCACAGCTGTGTGGAGCGCCGACGATCAGTCCATTGATAATATAACCTGTTACAACTCTGTAGGCAGGCAGGCGACAGTAATATGTCAAGAATTTTAACGATTCGCCAGTCTCAATGGAGCACGAGTAATATGTTTAGATTTGTGTTAAAATTGTTATAGAAGGCAGACTCATTTTAGTTTTCTTTACCTTTATGTTAGTATGAATGCAAGGAGTTTAAATGAGCGTCAGTGGCGTAAATGTATATTGATTTTAGGGTGTTATTTTGTGTGAGATTGTTAACTAGTTTTAATTAATAAATGTATATTTTATTGGTCCTGTTTCGCAGTTCCTTTATTATTCTATTAATGGAGGCGTGTTATGGATCAGCCTAAAATAGATAGGATGTCCTTTCTATCCCCAACATAGCCCCGAGAAAAGCAGGTAAGTTGTACACTACCGCATAAAAGATAGTTTGTTTCATCCATAACACGTCGTAAGACTACTGTGTATAATCTTGGAGAGCCCGCTGGCGGGAGTGTGATAAGATCTTTAGCCGGGACTATCATTATTCTAAAATCCAGCCGTGCTTTGGATGTCCGGCGAGTACCTCCTTGATTTTACGGGTACAGTAGATAGAATGGCGACCCTACTACGGGGAGATCCAAAGGGTTTCGAGAGCCGTTGGTCGAGGCATTTGAGGGGTAGAATGGTCGCCCAACTTATGTGGCTACGAATTAGGCTTGTATAAATTCGTAAGAGCATATTTCAGTGAAGAAATAGAGCCTGCCCAATTGATGTTTTTTTTTTTTTTTTAGCGTATGGCTTTTTAGTGCCAGGAGTGTCCGAGGACATGTTCGGCTCGCCAGTTTTGTAGCTGTTTCGAGACGGACACCCAATGGGTGAGCTACAAGTACCGTTGGGGAGGAAAGTGGGAATGAAAGGTCGAGGAGTTGGAAGGTAGCGGCTGTGGCCTATAGTTAGGGACCAACCACGGCATTTGCCTGGAAGGAAGATGGGAAACCACAGAATACCATCTTCTAGGTTGCCGGCGGGGGGATTCGAACCTCCTCGCCTCCCGGATGTGAGCGACTGCCAGCAGTCATTCCGTAACGACCTCGGCTAACTCACCCGGTATTGATGTGATGATTGAGTGCGATAACTTAGGTGGTTGTAAGTTGTTTTTAGAAATATTGCACTCGAAAACAGATCTAATCTTTAAGAAAACCTGAGATAGGTGTAAATATGTTAGAATACTATGAAAATGACATACGATCTGAATTCATTTCATTTCAGACCGGCTCATGGACGTTGATAGCCATGTTCAGTGTAAAGTTAACTTATTTTAACGTTGGTAAATTTATATGTTAGTATGGTAGTATAGATAATTTAGGACACAATCAGGCGGAATTAAACTATGAGTTTGTTAATTTAAGAGTGTATATTCTATATTAATCTTAAGACTTTAGATAGACATTAAGAATGCCCAACTACATGGTAGAAATTGTTGTTCCAAATGTTGTTATCATACTCTGTTTTAATATGTCCCTACAGCGATTTATATATTTGTAATCTTTGCAATGGCAACGATGGATAAAGAGGAGGTGCAGAGGATGCTGAATGAGATGCAGAAGAGTTTGAAGGAGAGTTTGAAAGAGAATTTGACGGAGCAATTGAAAACTGCACAATGTAATTTACACGAGAACCTGAAGCTGGAGGTGACTGAAAATTTAAAGGTGAATTTTCAGACTATGAATCGTAAATTTCAGGAAACGAGGCAGGATCTGGAGCAGGTCAAGAAATATAGGAAAGATGATATTGATATGGTTGTTTTCAAAGTAGTAGAGAACATTGTTGAAAATATTACACGTAGTGTTACTGAGAGTGAGAAGGAGAGTGTCAACATGGAAATACAGGGTGTACAATCATCTTTGGAAGGATTACAGACTAGTGCCACTGAATCCAATAATAACATGTCGCGTTTACAGGATAGTTCCAAGCAGATCCAGGTTGATGTAAGTGAGGTAAGAACGAAGTAGACACTGTCCAAGGCGATGTTAACGATGTTAGGACGAGAGTAGACACTGTTCAAACGAAAGTAGACACTGTCCAAGGCGATGTTAACTATGTTAGAACGAAGGTAGACACTGTTCAAACTAAGGTAGATACTGTACAAGATTGGGTTGACAATATTCAAACTGATATAAATAATGTGCAAACCTATGTAACTGGCGTGCAAGCTGATGTTAACAAAATACAGACAGAGGTCAATAGTGTGTTTATAGATGTCGATAAATTAAATACAAATGTAAATGGCATACAGTCCAAACTTGACCATATCAAGTCTAGTAATGTCAAGTTTCAAAATGACATTAGGAAAGAATTAGAGGTGTCTAAGACACAGTGTAAAGAAAACATAGATGCAGTTCAGTCACAATTAGGAGATCTGAAGGAAAATGTAGATTCTTTGCGATCTCAAGTAATAGATCACAATAAAATATTAAAGGATGACATTGAATTAGACATAAGTGAGATGTTAAAAGCTGATGTTGTAGTATGGAAGGAAGAATGGAACAAATCTAGTAAGGAGCATATTACAGAGATTCAGGAGAATATTGAAAAGAAATTCGCTAGTACTCACCTAGAATTAAGCAAAGAGGTAACAAGCGTGCGGACTGATTTAAGTAAACGTTTGGATCAGCTCCAGCAAACGCAGGTTGACAATAAGGATCAGTCATGTCAGGAAGCGAAGGCTATTAAAGAACAGTTAGTGCAGGAAAATAAGGCATTGAAAGAACAAATGAGTAAGGTTGTCACTGACGTGAACAAGATCAAATACGATTCAGGAGGGAAAGTCTACCGAACTGGAGGAGTACATCACTACGAAAGTTCAGAGCTTAAACCTAGGAGATACCGCAGTCTTGGAGACGTATAAAGAAGATCTCAAGAAAGAAGGAGGGAAACGGTTGAAATACATTATTAATGATTTAGAAGAGAAAGAAAAAGAGGAGATAGGTGAATGGGAAAGCGATAACAGAAGAAACAGCGTAGATCACGGAGAAAGAGAAGTCAGATCAGAAGCAAGAGTACTGAGATCGATAGGTCTGAATTCAGAATTCAAGAGACTGATAGAGATACGAGAGATCCCAAAATGAATAGTCATAATACTCAACCTAGAATCATCACGGTTATACGCAATATCGAAGATGAACCTCGTGCGTTTAATAACCAAGACGGATTCACCCCAATTGAATTCATCCGAAATCTGAGGGATTACTTTGTCGAAGCTCAGGTTCCGAGGGATAGGGAGATGAAGATAATGGAACGCTACTAAGCTCTAGCCCCGTTAGAGTGGTTCAGGGCGTTCAGATACACGTTCGTCGATTTCGAAGAGTTTTCAGAGGCCTTAATCAAGAGATTTTGGTCTACCGAAGCACAAAGCAGCTTAAGGGCCGAAGTATACTCGAGGAAGTACTCGAGTACTTTCCCGACGCGCTACGCACACTTCTTCACGAGGCAATTAGCACAACTAAGGTTTCTCCAGCCCCCATTGTCAACGGAGAGTTGATAGAAGCTCTATCAAGACAGCTTCCGGTCGAAGTAAGGAGACTGATTATCTCGTTTCAGATAAAGGATTTGGCTAGCTTAGACGAGCTTCTGCGCAAGCTAGACTATACTAGTCCAATGCCTAACGTAATGCTCAGGAATTGCAGACAAGACCAGAGGGACATAAATACCATCTACATCGACCAAACACAACAGACAGAGAGTCCGAAAGAGCGAGACAAAAACAGTCTAGGTCCGGAAAGGAATAATTACTTCAGAGATAGAAGACCCGAACCAAGATACCATAGATTCCGTGGAGGAAGACCCTACCAACAACAACAGGATAGAATTAACGAGAATACTCGTAAAACTGGTTATTATCACAATAACTACAACTACCGGTATAACAACAACAGCAGTTATAACCGATATAACCAAGGGTACAATCGAAATTGGAACTACAGAGTGCATTCGTTCACTAAGGAAGAGTATGACGAAAGACACAGAGAAGGGAAGGAATACCTAAGGAATTTAAGACAGGATGAACAGAACGGAAAAAGAGGGAAGAAAAACCCGAGTGTCGAACCCCAGCCAGGAACAAGCCAGCAGGGATATAACACCCAGGGACAAAAAAAAACAATTCTAAAACAGAAGTAGGAGTTTTAGGAGATGCTATACCACTAAACCAGATTAGCATTAACGAGGTATATGAAGTAACGGATGAAAATCTTCTGTTTGAGAAAGAAGTACTTACAGAGGTGAGGCCATGTAAACTGCCTATCATAAGTATAAAAGTTGATGGGCAAGTCTCTTATGGATACTGGTGCAGTTATATCCATACTGTCAGAAGAGAGTTCCAGAGACTGTTAAAAGGTGACGGAATGACTGTTTTACCCGCATCATCAGTCAAAGTGCGTGGTATATTCAAAGACAAGTCAGTAAAATGTTAAGTCCAGGTGCTGTTAAATTTCGAGATTAATGGTCGCACTTATGAGCATATCTTCAATGTAGTAAGCAAGATAAATTTTGACGTCGTGCTCGGTATAGATTTCATTACCAAAGTCGGAGCAGTGATTGGCATGAAAAACCGCATTATTAAATTTAGCGACGGTTCTAACAACACAGAAGAATTAGAAGAAAAGGATTTGATAACAATCCAGATACGGATCTTAGGGAAGGCATCATCAACAATATCATTGAGTAAGTTGAAAATGACAGGGGATCATGCATTTATTGAGCAGAAGGATTTGAAGAAATTAGAGATGAATTTGAAGGGTTAATAATGGAATTTAAAGATATTTTCGACGATAAGCCTGGGCTAATTAAGGATTATAAGTACAGGATCCGATTAACCGATGATACCCCATATCAGAAGAGGATTTATCCCATTCCAGAGAAGTATTATGAGGCAGTACGAGGGTATTATTAAGAAACAGCCGTCATCTTACCTCAATCCGAGCACTGTGGTGAAAAAGAATAATGGTCAGCTACGTCTATGCTTAGATGCACGGAAAATTAACCTATTAATTTTACCTGAAACAGACCGACCACCGAAGATACGTGATTTGCTTAGGAAGTTCAAGGGAAATGCTTGTTTTTCTGTCCTTGATCTCACTGCGTCCATTTATCAGATTGAGATTGAGGAAGAAAGTAAGCAGTACACAGGGTTTTAATTTGACCAGCCTTCCTGGGTATTTCAGCGAGTGCCATTCGCCTAATAAATAGTGGACCAGCACTAATCCGAGCCCTTGACAGCAGGCTTACAGAGGAGGTTAAAGAGAACGTGCGTTGTTACATTGATGATCTGATTATCTCGTCTGAGAATGTACAAGAACATCTAGTAAACTTACGCAAACTGTTTGTGAATTTAAGGGAGGCAAATATTAAGATAAATTTCGACAAATGTCACTTCCTACAAGAGAAAATCCATTTCTTAGGACATACTATAGACCAGCACGGTTACCACCCGAACTTGGAAAAGTGGAGGCAATTATGAGATTTCCAAAGCCTACTAAGGTCCGACAAGTTCGTGAGTTCGTGGGAGCATGCCAATTCATTAGTAGTCACTTCCCTAAATACTCAAAAATTATGGCTCCTCTCTACGATCTGTTGAAGAAGAACAATCGTTGGAAATGGACAGACGTAACCGAAGCCGCATTCGAGAAAGCCAAAGAGATGTTAAAGAACAACGTAAAATTGGAATACCTGGATTTCGACCGTACATTTTTCATTGAGTCCGATGCTTCACGGGTAGGCATAAACGCCGTCTTATATCAGAAAGACGAAGATGGAAATAAGCACTACATTGCATTTACAGGAAGGAAATTAAAAAGGCATGAGGAAAATTACTTCACGACCAAATTAGAGGCGTTAGCTTTTGTAACGGCCCTACAAGCATGGAAGAAAATCCTAATTGGTCACAAGGTTATAATATTCACAGATCACAAAGCAGTGCAATTCATGCTGCAGACAGATTTGTCGAGCGATAGGTTGACTAGATGGGCCCTATTTACGCAGCAATTCAATGCGACCATAGTCCACCAACCAGGTAAAGATATTCTGTTGGCAAATGCTTTATCTAGAAACCCCGTCAGGAACGTGCAGGTTAATCACGTACAGCTGGAACAAGAAGATCTTGACACCGTAAGGAGGTTGGAGCGTATTGGAGCTTCGCAGAAAAGACACGCGCCCTTACGAAAGATGTACAGATTTCTGAAGGGGAATATGGATGTTGCAGATGAGGATTATACAAGTACTCAGAGACGCTCGCATCACTATTTGCTTAGCGGAGATCTGGTATGCAAATACGCAGACCCCGAGCACACGAAAATTCGTATTGTTGTGTCACCTAATTTTGTATCAAAATTAGTGTGGCTTGCGCATCATTCAATTGGACATGGAGGTCTAGATAAGACTCTTAATGTTCTCAAAGAGAGGTTTGTCTAGACTAACATGAGGTCATTTATAGCGGGTATTATAAGAACATGTGATCGATGCCAGCGAGGGAAATTCGCATCTGAATTATTGAAGGGAAGACCCAGAATTATCTTACCGTCCAAACCGAAGGAATTGATGGCTGTGGACATCTTTGGCCCTTGCCCAAAGGGATATCAGGGTAATCAGTTCTTGTTAGTGACTGTGGATGTGTTCACTAAATTTGTAACTTTGAACCCCATGCAAAAAAGCGAATACGAGGAACGTTGTCAGCAGTTTAGAGAATGCTGTGTTTCCTAAAGCGGAGAAACCAGAGTAACTATTGTCCGATCATGGTACTCAGTTTACCTCAGCGGAATTTGAAGATGACATGGAAAGGTCAGGGATTCAATACCTATTCTCAAGTGTGAGATATCCCGAGTCAAACTCTAGTGAACGATATATGGCAGAATTTAATAAATTCTGTAGAATTTACTGCCCAGAAGATCACCCTAGTTGGGTTAAGTATGTGCTTATGATAGAGGACTGCTTAAACTCGACAGTGCAAGAAAGCACGGCGGAGGTTCCGTTGGCGCTACACCCAGAGCAGAATCCAGAAAGACCGTGGGATAACGTATTCAAATTCATTCCTAGAGATCCTGATATTGGAAGAGAAGCTAGGATAGACAGAGCCAAAGAGAAACTTCAGAAGGCAGCGGAAAAGCGATGGAAGAGAGTCGAAGGTAAACGATTCAGTACACCACTGGAAATTGGAGACTTAGTTTTATTAAGGGGACCTATCAAAGCTGATGTAGCTAGGAAGAAATACCCTAAGTTCAGTCCTGTCTTTTTCGACCCCTACCGCATAGAGAATGCATTTGGTAACAAATGCTATGAAATGTTCGACGAAGAAAACAATGTTATACTGGGAAAGTACAACGCAAAAAAATCCAGGAAATATCTCAAGAAAGTAGGCTAAATTAGCATCCAAAATTTCAGCTCAGTGACATATCTAACGTCATGAATTTAGGTGATTAAAAACAATTTGTGAACTGTTTTAACCTTAGCTGAGAGGAGAATGCGCCCGAAATTTGGATGGTTCATGATGAAAATGATGTTATTTTTCGAGCCCATGCTACAGTTTAACATTGCATTATAAATCTTGGAAGTTGGCTCAAGGTGAGCTTTGTTAGCGAACGCAGGCCATGGGAGAAACCCATCACGTGATCAGAGACGCCCCAGAATATTCTCGATCATTGTTAAGTGCCTAGCAACAAGGAAATAGCACGAAATAATATCAGTTGATTGTTATAAAATATATCATTGGATAGCCAATGAGAGGAGGGTTTTATGGAAGCAGATATGGATTTTTACCTAGTTAATGTGATTAACTATGCCATTTAAGCCTTATATAACAATTCTATTACATTGAAAACTTAAAGAAAATTAAAATAAGATATTACTACTACTTTGAATGACGAAAAAGGGGAGAATTTCACTGTAATAAGCTTTATTATAAGTACGCGCCAGGAATTGCGCGCGACCAACAATGGCGCCGATTTTCAGACGAGCTGACTTATAGAGGTGTTATTCTCTCGACTGACCTCGCAGCTACAAGATGTGTTACGGAGGGTAGTTCATTCCCGTAGACACGATACTGAGCGCGGTTCTACGCGATACAAGAGACGGCGGTGAGACCGGCCAATCGTTTCGAGGGCCCCGCTGAAACTAAGTGAAGTTGAGCGGTGGACATTTAGTATAATAGCGGACAAGTGTTTGACTTCGTGGATATTAAAGAGTATACGTTATACTTATCAAGTGATAAGGCTTCACCACGAAAAGATTTAGGAACATCTATCGAGAATTTTGAAAGATATAAGACATTTTGCGTTGCCAGCAAAAGTGTTTATCTCAGACCAGAGAAAGTCATTTAGTGCAGCGCGACTTTAACTCAGGCAAGTCCACGTTGCAGCAGCAAGTGAGTAGAGTTGTCTTGTATGAACATTGTGACTTTTGGTTTATGAACATTATGATGGCTACAGACAATTATAATATGGCATTGGTTTATGACATTTTAAATATGTGTGGGATGACGGATTAAACTATTACGCGACTGGGATATGTTGAGACAGAGTTATGAATAACAATATGGAACCACGTTAAGGATCATTGAGAATATCTATAACATCTAGAATGATATAATGCCGAGACAACATGATAAATTATGCACACTTCCATCCAGTACATTTAATGTATTTTCATGTACATCTATTCTCGACTATAAGCTGATATAATCTTTCATTGACCCAACCAAATGAACATTAACATCTACGATAATGAATCGACATTCAACCTACAAATTTATTTCTAACGATGATGCTATCAAGAATATATTGCTCAACGATGATAGAAGACTTTCGAGTCATGTCGCCTATTGAAGATTCACCAACGGAAAGACGGAATATAGAAGATACTAGGCCTGATGACTGTTCGAGATGGAATCCATTTTCGAGGAACGATGTTCGATACACGGAGGAGACGAATATGCTGAGAAGGAAATCCTTCCGTTCTCGAGGTCGCAGCTCTTATCCGATGGTGTGGACTGGGTTTGATTTCAACAAATCATACCTGGATGACGATCAAGCTGGGTATTTTCTAATACCCGACAATGAACTTCAATTTTCCACGAGACTAAGGTAGAAATGTTTTTCATTATTCTATAGTTTGAGTACGTTTGACTGCATTTGTGAACAACTATTCTCCATATTAATTTCATGTATTTTCACTTTGATATCTTAAGTAAGTTTTATTCTTCAGATTGTATAGGAAGACAGTCATTCATCATCTATACATGGAAAGATTCATGATTCAGTTTTGGAACTGAAATCAGCTGTTTGAGAAATTTGTTTTCCATTGGGAAAATTTTTAAGGAAGTTTTTATTCGACGATTTCTATTTTATTCATGACTTCAGACATTTCGTCTTTGACGTTTTTGGTAAATTCATTTTGTATAAATGAATTGGGCATTCTTTCTGTAAGAAGAATACATAGTTAGGAGAAGAAACCTACGTGTGATATAATGTGAAACAACACCTAATATTATAAACAATTCGTCGATCTAGCAGGTACATTCGTTATGAATACGACTTGAAGTTAAACAATTATGAACATTCTTTGTGTAGAATGATATAAGTTCAGTAAATGACAAACCAATATTTATTTGAAGGAAGGCTTTGGTCTTCAGTAAATGTAAATTATTTGAGACATATCTAATGAAAGAAAATTTATCCGACCTCAGGAACGTTAGACAAAACCTTTTCTGTTCGTGAGCGATCCTTATTGAGCGATTTAATAACACGAGATGTTATTAATGCATAAATGTAACACTACTTTACTTGTCAACGTAGTTTTGCAACCGTGCATATTTTAGGAAGGACCAGTATGAAAGAAACTTGTATATTTTTATTAAATGTCTACAGACAATGTGTTTTATGTCCTAGTAACTTCGTTTAGTAATCCTTTAAAGATCTATTAAAATATTCGTTTAAGAACGACCAATGAAATGTAGAACAGATATTGCTGTTCATTTATCAGCTGTGAATTATAACGACATTCAGATCAATGCTAGGAAGAAGGTATGTCAGTACAGTGGAACAATTGTTAAGAACAATTGATTTTATATAATGTGAATTTTGTAGTAAAATATACGGAGGTTTTTGTCGTATATAGTTGCTTGGAATACGAGGGGGATACCGTATTCGTTGTTATGAAGTACTGAGGTTATAATAATAATAGAAACATTGTTGTATTATAGTAGAGTCAGGGAATACTACTTTATTTGTGATCAGATCTACGACACGAGAGTCGTTGATTGGCAGAACAACGATGGGAAAAGTAACAAGATCCCTGTTCTCTAAACCATTATTAATTTTATTAAACTGGATATGTAATAACAATGAGCTTATCTTAAATGATCGGTCATTTGTATACCGATACAGACTTTTAACCTGATATATAATGAAAGTAGTTTTAGCATCTGTATTAAGAATGATATAGTAGATGAAAACTATATGAAAGGAACGAGCGTTAATAATAACGCGGTCTTATCGCTCAAGGGTGTGTTTTTAAATCGATAGACTACTGTAAATAGTTTCAAAAGATTTTCATTTGTTAATATTGAGGGTTTAGGATTTTTGCAATTGATATTATTTTTAAAAGTTTGTGGATTAGATTATAGTTTGAGAGAGCGAATGTTTTCTAAATGAGTGTTTGAGTTTAATTGTTAATATTGTGTGAATGAAAGCTTCGTTGGTCTAGAACAACGGTAGCGAATGTAAGTATGATTGTAAGTATTAATGCATTTAAAAGAGAATTAGTTTAAATAGAGCCGTTTATGTAAATTGTTTTCATTTGAAAGACGAGTCGCCGTTGTGAGGTACATGTCTCGCATTGTGTGTGTGCTTGAGGCCGAGTCCAGGCCAGGTGGGCCGACAAGCAGGTCCCGTTTCACGAGGTGGCCGAGCATAAACAGTTGAATCGCGGTTCTCACAGCTGTGTGAAGAGCCGGCGATCAGTCCATTAATAATATAACCTGTTGCAACTCTGTAGGCACGCACGCGACAGTAGTAGGTCAGGCATTTTAAACGATTTGCCAGTATCAATGGAGCACGAGTAATATATTTAGATTTGTGTTAAAATTGTTATAGAAGGCAGAAACATTTTATTTTTCTTTACCTTTATGTTAGTATTAATGCAAGGAGTTTTAATGAGCGTCAGTTGCGAAAATGTATATTTATTTTAGGGTGTTATTTTGTGTGAGATTGTTAACTAATTTTAATTAATAAATTTATATTTTATTGGTCCGGTTTCGCAGTTCCTTTATTATTCTATTAATGGAGGCGTGTTATGGAATAGCCTAAAATAGATAGGATGTCCTTTCTATCCCCAAAATAGCCCCGAGAAAAGCAGGTAAGTTGTACACTACCGCATAAAAGGTAGTTTGTTGCATTCGTCGTAAGACTACTGTGTATAATCCTGGAGAGCCCGCTGGCGGGAGTGTGATAAGATCATTAGCCGGGACTATCGTTATTCTAAAATCCAACCGTGCTTTGGATGTACGGCGAGTACCTCCTGGATTTTACGGGTACAGTACTGTGCCAGTATTTTGCATTGTATTGGAACCCTGACGTGACTGAGACACATTTGGCATTTCTATGGCAACATTTCAACTTGCTGTACAGAGTGATGTCTCGTTGACGCGAGTCTAGGAGATTGATTCAGCAACCCGCAACGCATCTTGAAAACATGTGACTGGGAGATGTACAGTTATACGACAAGATGGCTGCCGTGGAAGCATGACATTGATATGCAATATTATGAAACACTATTGAGATTACTGAGGGGATCGACAATTGGGAATAACATCGTAACGCCAGCAGAAACGAATATAAGACATTTATGGAATTATAAATACACATATTTTGATATAAGAAGTATATCGTAATTATGCTGCGACGACTTCGATTATCATATCGATTAGTGACAGAGGTATTCTGGGTAGAGTATTTGTCCAGCTGCTTGTAACTTGGTCCGGTGAGAGACACTTCGTCTTGTTGATTATCCGCGGTGGTACTAGCTCGTTGGCTTGACCAAAAGCTAGCATTCTAAGTGTCATCTTGTACTTAGTGCGGTGTGTGAAGCCCGGTACGGTATAGTTCGTCTTGACTTATTCCGGCAAGACACGGGCGCTATACACATGGGGCGATCCGTTAACCCATCGTGTTGGCTTGGTGATATATCAAACTGAGGACAGTGATCTTTGCTTTTCGCATGGATATTTCCGTAATACTACTGCCATCACGGAAACACTTATAAAATATCCAGTGGTCAATCGACACTACAATATGAGTATGAATACTATAGAGGAAGGAATAATGTACCAGATTACGACAAGAATGGCAATGAAGTGCTAAATACTGAGTAGGAATGCGACACACTAGCAGAATTGAACATTTAGAACAGATCTAAACTGAATAATGGATTTCTCTAGCAGAAACCTATTCAAGAGAAGATTGAAGGCAATCTTTACTTATTGACACTGAGATAATTACTTCTACAAATATGGATTTCCAAGGAGAAAGGAAGGTGGCATCAATTTCTCGTCGCTGTCAAGCAAGCCTAGTCAGATTCGATATGATGGGCATTGCAGTGCGGACAGCTGTTTTCGAGCCGAGGAGAGTGGGGTTCGACTTCGTGCAGTCTTGGTAAGTACTTTAACTATTCAGCGCAATGGATGAGGGTTCGATCCCGACCAGGGATGTTTGTTCCAACATTCATCATTCGTTCATCAAGACGACTATGGACAAGGTAGTTGGTAACCTTTTATATTTCTGTAGACAGTATGAATCATGTCATACCTTCAGAATGTACTTCTTTCACCAATTTTTATTCAGTAGTTAGAAAATGGATTCAAGGATTAGATCTGATAGTTTTGTCATTTCTGTCCGAGAATTTATTTTAGGGTTTGTTCTTACTCAAGATGCACCTACATAGTAATTTCTATAGTTAAATTTTAATGTGATGTTATTTATAGAACATTACTTTTCTTATTTTTGGCAATAAAACTGAGCATTAAATTAGTTGAGAAGAAGCTATTACAAGAAGAGTTAGAACCAAGACTACGATATCATTGTATAAGTATATTCGTTAGGAAGAAGATGCCTTATCATGAATTCATGAACATTTTCTACATAAATTATGTTATAGACTGAGCAACGAAACAGAATATTTTTGACAGTCCATCCAACATTTTCATTTTGAAACGACTGTCTATTTTTCGTCGAGTTTATTATAGACATGGAAGTATAGTAACATTTTGATGTCGGCAGTTGCGATTTTGAATTAGCCAATATTTTTGCATTGCTTTTTGATAGTAGACATTTCTATTGAGATATTTTCCATTCAGTTTTCGTTTTTCATAATTCTTTTGGGAATACTCCTGTTTAGATTACGTGTGATTCTAATGGATTATTTGTACTCTACTTATACTAGGCTCTCTTCCATGGTGTAGTTCCATGCGATTTTTGTAATAGGAGAATCCAATTTTGGATTTGTTGATGCGGAACTGATATCATTCTTCTACAGTTATAAATTTATAATATCTTGTGAGATATATTTGTGTACAATGAAATTATAAGGAAACGAAGTATAAGTGTGATATGAAGCTCACATATGTAATAAAATATTTATCGTCATAACCAGAATGACATTTTGAGAGCTCATGAATGCAATTATTCGAGCATATAATTACAACATTACTACAGTTTTATAGAAGTAGACTATAAAATTCGACATTTGTGTCCATTATGAAGCATAGTATTTGACGATATTTGTATAAACGTTTATGAATTTTTTCGAATGTGTGGAATATTATTGACAGCTTTAGATAGCTATTATTTGCATTGGATTATTTAACGACTTTGTTAATGAGTTTTTGAAGCTATTTCTGACATCGATGGATGATCAGGATTGTATTCAGATGAATTTAGGTTCCTCACTTGGAGAATGATTGTCGTATTTGTTACGAATTTTCAGTGTTATACAAGCTATTGAGCTATTGCTGATTTTGTTATTGAGGTATAGTTAGACGTGAATTACAGTCACGAATATTGTTACTAGATGGCTAGTAATTGGATAAAACCACCATTCAAAAATATCATATCCGTTTAAAACAAATTATCTAAAATCAATTGTTAATAGTGACACATATTTCCAGTGGAAAGCTATACTCTGAAAAACATGAAATATTTTTTGTAACGTTGAAGGAATATGTGAATTATTAATTGAAAGTAATGGAAGTATGAATTTGAGAAAACACAGATGTTGATTGAAACATTAAATGAAGTAACGATGCATTCGATTAACTTTACTGATTGTCGAATATTACCGATTATGTCAATGAACAGATTTGAACCACAATGTCAGTGGAATAATAGATAGTATTGCCGTAATTCGATACAAGAATTTAACTGTTAAGTTCGGTAAATATGTTAATATGATAAAATTGCTAGGGTGTTTCTGTATAATAACTTGTAAAATGTTTAATGATCTATAAGAACGTTCACCCTTGAACGTGATTCATTGCTGCAACTTCAAGCAGTACATATCTGCCAGATTTGAGGTAACTTGAATATTTATCTATCGTTTGCTACGATGAATGATGATCTAATTTTGGTTCGGTGGATAAAAATCCACACTGCTACATATTTTTCAGTTAATAAACTGGTCATTCAATTTTAAATTTTACAAATGATTTGGTGATTTATATTAGAAACAGAATGTGCTAGGAGGACCAGTGGGCAGTTTTTTGTGAATGCTTAACCTAACACCCGAGATTTATTTTAAGAAATTTCGTGCTCATTTTGAGCTGATTTTCATTTTTGTTAGTTTGCCACTGGCATCTTCTTATCGCATTCTTTTATATTGAGGTATCCTTATCCCAGGTTGATCCCAGTTGGTAGAATTTTTGGGGTTATTTCAGCCGGGTACTTCCAGATCCTACGATCCAGTTCTTCCTTCGGATATCAACAGGTAAGACCATGTGGATACGGGTACATTACTGTACCGATTTTTTCATAAGGTTTTTGTCCAGATACTGTAAAAAGTTACGTCAGGAGGCGCGACGCAGTTGAGCTCGCGAGACAAGCCATGCTATGCAGCGCAGAGATTATGAGAAGTATCATTCGGCTACAGATCGAGAGTCACGAGCATTTCCGAAGGGCAGACCCGTAGCCCGGCCGATCAATAAATCCATACGTGACGTCATGTCGTACATCGGCCACAGCTAGAGGATTATCTTTACTGATATGAAGCAAACTAGAGTTATTAAAGACATTATGAAGACTGTAGAATGTGTATTAACATAGCAGAAACTATTTTATATGCGAAATAGAACCTAACAAGTGAAACGCAGGAATAACATCCATATGATTAACGCTACAAACGAGATATTGACATATCGATATATCTATACAGGAAGGGAGAAGGGGTAGCTTCCCGTGGCGTGTCGCAGCCAGCGGGAGAGACTCACTCGATTTCCAGTTGTCAGATGTGCTTTAACGGAACTCGACGGTGAGCTATTCGCTAGTGCCAGGCGAGTTTAAGTTCCAACGTGTTGAGGCGGCCAGCAATATACTCGGCTAGACCGAACGTTTTTCAAAGTGTGTTTTCTCCGGACACAGTTTTATGTCTTAACAAGTGACCGTGTACCGTGTGCGAGTATTTACCGCAGCTACCATATCATAATGGAATTGAGACTTGTAGTACAATTCAAATGCAGATTGTCGAATTGAGAAAGAAAGACTAGTTTCTAATCGGAACGCGGACTGATTTATTTCTTTGTCCAGCGGTGTCCGTGTTAAGGCAGCCATTACGAAATCCTTGTGTGGATTCTTTCACGTGTTATAGCAACGTGTATCCTCGAGACAGTACATGCCGACATCATGATGTGTTACACAGTGCATTATGCGGATAATTAAAGGCATATTGTTGTTCGAGATGTCGGTGGGGAAGAGTAACTTTAATATTATAATTCCCAGAATGGCTGGTTAAATGATATGGGGTAGCTACGTGTGGAATGCATAAGCGGGATGCATGCAATCCACAAACTGCATTTTCCTTCAAGGAAAGGATCCTACTTTCTAATTCTCCAGTGGTTGTTAGCTGATGTTTTCGCGAGCTACGACATGCAGGACAGTGCAATATCACGGGCGTGTAATAACATTCCTGGCATGAACGGTGAGGGAACGGAGTGCCACTCGGCCATTGTTCGTGTGCGGTGCGATCCCGGGTTCGAATTCCAGATCCAAGATGGAAGAATGTATCATCTGATAATAGCGTGGAGGTTCATCAGATTCTTATATCCTCTTAACGACGCTACAAGACGCAACGAAAGGCACTGGACCAGCATCTTCTTTATCGTAGTTTAGTGAGGGCATTTGTTAGCAATTACAATTGTCATACTTTTTTACTTTTGTAGATTAAATGGGCATGCACAAGTTTAGTTTCGATGTTTCTGTCGAAACAGATTTGTTGCATACCCGGGATTTTGTATTCACTTAATGAATTCATCCCTTGCGTATTGATAGTTTTGATATTTAATCAGTAAATTCAGTAATGTCATTTATTTAGTTGTGCGTATTTTTATTGCCAAGAAGCAGGATTAGGAGAAGAACTCCAGATGTTTGTTTAAGTATAGTTTTAATCGCGTTTTGTTTAATAGTGTTTGGAACACTATTCTACTTGTGGCCAGTACATATTTTCATGTACTACAGTAGAGTTAGGAACTCTGTTTTCTCGCAGCGACTTGAATCTTGGAAAGTTTTTCTTGGTGTTCTATGCCTTGATAGTTTTAATCCACTTTTTGGATTATTTTCATGGAGAGCACTTCGTTTTTGTGCGTGAAGATTTATTAGTGGATTTGCCTAATGATTGTCATTGGATTAACCGGTGAAGTTAACTTGCTTTCATAGAGTAGGTCTTATCCATTGATATTTCTAAGCCCACCGAAGTTGGAGGCTATCCTAATTTAGGGAAGGATCAGATTCACCTTCTATTAGGCATTAATTTGAGGGCAACTTAACTTTAGATGTCATTCCGAGACATTTTATTATAAAACTAACGTAAATAATTGCATTTAGTGCAATTGTGTGGGTGAGATATTAGTACAGCATTTTTGAACACCATCCTGAATTTTGATTAAATTATTCCCGGGTAGCTTGACTTTGAGTCAAGAGAATTAAGCAATATACTTGTTGTACATTATTGTGAGGCAAGATAATTTTGGCTAGTGAAGTATTTTAGTTTCATGACTGAACAACGTGCTTTAGGTTAGTGTGTATTTTAAGCATGTATTGTAGGTTTTTGTGATAGTAATTAGATTTAATAACAGTGTTTTGAAGGTTGTTGTAACCTAATTTTGTGATGCGAATGCATATCGGGATCATGCTGTATTTTTGTGATTTTATGCTTGTTGAAGCATTAGGGTATTTTTGGATTGAGCCGGAAAGAGCTTTTGAGCCAGTGGGTGCCAATCTGGTTTTGACTTCGAGTAGTCTAACACCCGTGTTTGGTGTAATATAAACCTAGTTGGGTTTTCCTGTATTTTTCATGTCTGTTTAAGATATTGGCAGTTGATTTTTTTACTGGATCAAGTCTACATGCTTTTCTTCACCTAATCATGAGCAATGCTTGGATAATCTTTTTATGTGATTGAAGGAATTTACACAGCTGATAATCGAAACCTCTACAATCTTGCACAATTCTATTTTATACATGAAACATGAACGCAGACCATTAATATTCTTCATAGCTTAATCGCTTGGTGAAATGTAACCCAGTCTAATGAGTATTTATTTCTACAATATGTAACGATGCGAATGCTATGATCCTGATCAGTTATAAAACTAAAACATTTGAGTATCCTGAGAATCTAGTCTGTAAAAATTCTTGTAAATTCATTGTATATAATTTTTGATAAATGCTACAGAATTAGGGAATCGTTTAAGACGATATATATAATATCTATTCATACTAATTCATGTTCATTCGTCGTCCAGTCTATTATTCAAATCACACAATGTAATTTTGAGATTGACACTTAACATTTTTGTAATATAATGCTAGTTATAATTTTTATGATCACCCCAGCGGGTAGGTGATTGTCATAATCCACTCTTGGATTCTATTATGTTTTCTTGAGACAGTTTTTGTGACTGTGACTTTGGTCGTTTGACGACAGGTATATGATTTTTCTTTTTTCTGTTGTCATGTCTTTTTTGGAATAAAGTTTGTTTTCTCATTTTAAATCATGGCGTGATATTTTAACGAAGAGATGGGAGGTCGTGTTAAGAAGGCCATCGCTTGGAATTTTCAGGGTATTCCACCCTTGAGATAGTTCTCTTTTGAGTTGTTTTTCGTGTTCTTGAGCTAGTTTTTTTATTTGTTTCTCCTTCAAAGCCATGGTCATTCTTAATACAACCTGTTAGGATGACTAGTTCCCCAATCACTCCTTTACTTGGTGGTAGGACCTGGGAGGGTTTTTTGCCGGGCATTTTCAGGTTCTACGATCCAGTGATTAACGAGGGATTTCACCAGGTATTGGTAAGTGGTTTCGGGTACAGTACTATCCCCGTTTACCCGGATAGTAGGCTGTCAGATATCCGCCCCCTCAATCGGATTGCCAATAATCCACCGCGCCGGCTCAGCTACACCAATGAAAATGGCACTGACAGATACTACCGAGATTTGAGCACAGAAGTTAACAAGGAATTATTGTGGAACACACCAAAATAGACGGGGGTCCATACTTACCTCTACTTACCTCTTATAAATATCTCGGGGATTGGGTTGACAACAGGATCTCTAAAGTATGCTCCCACAATAATCTTCACTATGATATTTAAAAATGAACCAGAACGAAGGCAAGAACTTTGAACTGTACAAAAGCTTTATTTCAAATAAAGGGTATGACTTTAACAACTCAACAAAATAAATGTGGCTATCAGTAGCCCATGTCAATCTGACCATGTCCTCCTATAGGACTTGCAAAGTTATTATACAACATGTTAGCTCCCACGAGCTCAAAATAACGTAACATTCATAGCACTCTTGGACTGGAAAAAGGAAGTCAGGATGAGACACATTTATAGAGCATTTGTTTTCTTTTAATAAACATGACACTTGTATTTATAGGCGCAAGGCCACAATGCAGACGACCTCGTCCGCTGATAACCAGTTGTCTGGCCAGCTGTGGTCTACCCTTCAAACCTGACGTACACCTGTCAAATGGGCTCCCTTGTCAAGCCACGTTGCGTAAGAATCCAGCACTCTCAAAAGCTTTAAATGTCCGCAAGACATCACAAATATTGTTACGCACATCTTTCCAATGCTTTACTCACATACCACTGGATTATTCTGACAATCCTTAAACTTGTTAATTAGCATCCAAATGTTTAATAAGCATTGTTTAGAGTATAAAACAAACTCTTAAATGTTTATAACAAAACTCATAAATTAATTTATAACAATTATAAATTGTTCATAATATAGTTAAAGACAAAAAGAATTTTAAACACGCCTCTAACATTACTTCCGTTCCACATTATTGTCAAAGATATTTACATTATTTATTTACAATATTAACATTTAAATTATTCAAATTATTAATTTGAGAAATACATTAACCACATGTTCATCCGGTTGGTAATTTCATAATCGTGTCAATATAATCGACCAATGAAGGTTAGTTATACATGTTAATGTCACAATCTGGTTTAATAAAGGTTTAATAATTATTATAATTATTTGTGACGGTAATCTTCATTCAAAATCTTATCTCAAATTCTTTCAATACTCTTGTTAATTATAACAGTAAATTCACTTGATTAATTTTCAAAGGACAAATACAATACACTCCTGCGGTAAATACGTCGCTTATAAAAAATGCACAAAACTGCATTTTAAATAGGCCCAAAATTCATCATATATTAATATATACGGCATCAAAATCTTCCACAGAATTTACAAAAACCTCCACTAACAAATTCTTCAATATCATTAATTACTGTGGGAACCTCCTTCATTTACTTCAAGGGCATTATACATCAGCGACTTTCAACACGTTCGCTGCACTAGCGATTATACATTCATAGTTCCACTTCAAAAATTCTTATAATCATTAATAGTTTCAAAACTGTTGTCATTTAACCTTCGTGGATTTCATTCATGAATCGAAATGAAGTAAAAATTTGCCAATCACAAACAAATTTAATAGTGAATACGCTTATATACGCCTCTCTGGTCTATCAAAATTTAAGATTATCATCTTCAAAGTATTGTAGTATAAAAATACTATCATCAAACAAAGTGCGACTAAACTGCAAAATAGTCGAATAGAATCCAATTAGACTGTGGAATGCAAACATTATTATTCAAATCTCTAATTGAGAAAAACTCCTAACAAAAGTTCAAGACTTTAATGCATTCAATAATTCATAATTAAAGTACATCTTTCACAAAATTGTCTATGATGCAATGGTCGTTCATAACTGACGATAAATGTCTGTGTTGCAATCAATTTCAAATAACGACTAGTATTTCCAAGATCGTCGACAACTCAAGAGATTTTAACGCTCTAAAATCATTTAAATGTTCTTCCTTCTTGATGATGACAGAAAATTGGTCAAAGTAATTAAACTGGGGTAGAAATTACTTTAATAAAGAGACACGCTGTCTGAATTTAAATCTGCCATGAAAATCATTAACTTATAGTCAAATCGTGACTACCGAAAATAAGCAAATTATTGAAATATCTAAATATCAGTCTCAACTGATCCAAAATCATTTAACTATGCCCATGACATAACCATGTCTTAATAAATCGTCGAAAAAGGCATAACTCATCAAGGTGTACTGAGAATAGGAATCTCAAACAAGAATATAGGGCAAAATACATGAGGACAGAAAATATGGGAAAATGGTTGCTCAGGTATTGCTAAGAAACTCAAATACAATAAACGTTCACGACTACCGTATCTGCCGATTGACGTTCCAGAGGAAAATTCCCCAAAGAAGACTGCTGATGGATCCATTTCACCAAATTAAAGCTGAGCTCCATCCTCGAAACAGGAAACAGCACCCTCGGAGAATCGAACTGCTTCCTTATCCGGAAATTGCACTGCTCCATGAAGACGTAAGACATCCTTCCGGCAAAATTCTTCTTTGTGAGTCGGGACAACCCTGACCTCTCTTGAAAAATCCCTGAAGATCTTGTAGAAAATCGCCATGAAGTTTTTGTAGTAATTTCCATAGAAATATTCATATTCAGTGAGTATGAAATCGTTTTCATTGCTGTTTGATAGTATTCAGCGTTGAGCCACGAAACATGGGTGTAGATGGTTGTTCACCACATGTCCGCTTGTATGGAATAGCAATTAGCGAAGTTCCATGTTGCTATCTTACTCCAACGATGTATGTCCCAATTGCATTAAAGTCCTTTAGCCTTCCATCTTCTCTTCGGTTATGGTAATAGAAGAACAAACTGCCTTATTAAACTGCTCCATAATACTGTAGCGTTGTGTCACAAAAGCAATCAGAAGTCTCCCTGTTATACTAGCAGTGTCAGCCGTAGCGTAGGATCTGACGCTATAACGTGCTTCTCAGGTGGCGAGAAAATCACTTTTGTCAGTCGTCTAAAATTGCTAATATCTTCTAAAATACCTCCTTGAAATTGTTCAAATTTCCTACACTGCTTAATGTAGCACTGCACAATAGGATTAGCTTATAGGCAACCGCTAACTGTTCATAGCCACTCTTGTAGACGCGTTATAATGTGCGTTTTAACTTCACCTAGTTTTACTCACAGTAAACTTGCACTGCTTGTCTGCTTGAATCACGTTCACTGCGGTGGCTTCACCACGCGTTATAAAGACGACTCTTTCTACTAATGTCACTCGACGTTTCACCAAAACGACTATATAATCACTCAAGATCTGACGATTTGAGATATGCGATATGAGACGATTGAGACTCCTCTCTTCTGCGCAAGGCCTTTTATAAACTTCATAAGGGGCGTATCCATCCCTTCCATAGCGTGTTACTGCGTCATCGCTCGAAGTTCCAACTTCGTCAATACATGACGGATTTTCAAAATTCAAAAACTGGAAATAACTTTCACCAAAATTCCAGATCAATGCCTCTACTGCAAATGGATTTCCACAATTCTGCATTTCAAAAAGTATTAAAAATACCATAGTTTCAGCAATCTCCGTCTTCCTTCAAACAATCGTTCATTGGTTCGGGCCTCCCCTCCAATAGCATAATTTCTTCCTCAGCACAATTCCACGTTTCCTGCGACTGCGTCGTAAATCTCGGATCTTTCTCGAATAAATGCTGACGTCATTGAGAATCTCAACTCACGTAGCCTGCTGGTATAACGTCTGCGTCATCCGTGCTTACGTCATGACTACCCACGTCATAACTATGACAGCCTTAACTTTCTTCATAATTTTCCAATATAGCCACCGTGGTCTCAACATAATTCAATTACGGGGGCATTCTCCCCTCACCACGTTTTAAAAACAGTTGCAAATTGTTTTTAAACTCAGTGTTACAAGTACCTCAACTCTCTTGAACACGAAATTGAATTATTACTGGCTTACTCTAGGATAGTATCTTTTCAAATTTCCAGCATTGAACTTGCCGTAAATGACATTATTCTCGTCATCGTAGAGCTCATAACAGTTGTTTCCATAAGCGTTTGTAATTCTAAACGGCCCCATAAATACAATTCCAAATTTGGGATAGATCTTCTTGCTCATATCAGCCTTGACAGGTCTGCGGAGTAATACAAGATTTCCAACTTGTAAGGGTGCACCAAAACGTTTTCCAGCTACTCTTTTCAATCGTTTCTCTGCTGCTTTCTGGAGTTGTTCCTTCGCCTTGTCAATCCTCTGCTGCCTTCCTAGGTCGGGATCTCTAGGAACGTGGTTGAAAAGATTATCCCACGGCCTTTCTGGTTTTCTTCCTAGATGAAGTCGCATTGGCACTTCTCCTGTGCTCTCCTGCACTGTAGAATTCAGACATTCCTCAATAAGGGGTACAAATCTCACCCAACCAGAATGATCATTTGGACAGAAAATTCGACAGAATTTCGAAAATTCAGCCATATATCTCTCTGAGGAATTCGATTCTGGGTAACGCACGCTTGAAAATAAGTGCTTAATGCCAAGCCTTTCCATATCCGCTGCAAATTCCACGGATGGAAACTGCGTTCCATGATCTGACAGTAGGTATTCTGGTTTACCAGCTTTAGGAAATACAGCATTTTCCAGTCTGCTTACAACGTTCCTCGTGTTAGCTTTCTGCATGGGACTCATTGTTACAAATTTTGAGAAAACATCCACGGTTACCAACAGGTACTGGTTACCCTGGTATCCCTTCGGACAGGGGCCAAATATGTCCGTCGCCATAAGTTCATTTGGCTTAGAAGGAATCATAGCCTTCGGTTTTCCCTTTAATAAAGCAGAGGCATACTTTGCTCTCTGACATTTGTCACATGATCGAATGACCTTGGCAATGCTGGAACGCATGTTAGTCCAAATAAATCTCTCTTTAAGAGTATCAAGAGTTTTATCTAAACCGGCATGTCCAGTTGCGTGATGAGCTACCCACACTAAATTGACAACAAGTTTAGGTGGCACGACTATTCGGAGTTTTGTATGCGCAGAGTCAGCATACTTGCATACGATGTCTCCACTCAAGACAAAGTGTCGTGAATTTCTCCGTGTAGCTGCATAGTCAACATCAGTATTGTCCATGTAACCCTTGAGGAACCTGTACATTTTCCTTATTGGAGCGTGTCTCTTCTGTGACACACCGATTCGGGCTAACCTCCTAACGGTTTCTTGATCTTCTTGCTCCAATTGTACATGGTGTATCTGCACATTTTTAATAGGGTTACGTGATAACGCATCAGCCAGTAAGTTATCTTTCCCAGGCTGGTGGACAATAGTGGCGTCAAACTGTTGGGTGAACAAAGCCCAACGTGTCAGTCTATCACTTGACATGTCAGTTTGCAGCATAAACTGTAGTGCTTTATGGTCAGTAATAATGATGACTTTATGTCCCAGCAGGATTTTCTTCCACGCTTGCAAAGCTGTCACAAAAGCTAACGCTTCAAGTTCAGTCGTGAAGTAGTTTTCCTCGTGTTTCTTCAACTTCCGACTAGTGAATGCAATGTAGTGCTTGTTGCCTGCCTCGTCTTTCTGGTATAAGACTGCACTAATGCCTATCCTTGATGCATCAGACTCAATATAAAACACCTTCTCAAAATCTGGGTACTCCAGTTTCACATTATTTCTGAGCATCTCTTTTGCTTTCTGAAAAGCCTCATCTGCTGCGGTACTCCATTTCCATCTATTATTCTTTTTGAGTAAGTCATACAGAGGAGCCATAATTTCAGAGTATCTTGGACAGTGGCTGCTAATAAATTGGCATGCGCCTACAAATTCTCTGACTTGTTTCACCTTAGTTGGCTTTGGAAATCTCGTGATCGCCTCTACTTTTTGCGTGTTTGGATGATATCCATCTTTATCAATTGTATGCCCCAAGTAATTTATCTCCTTCTTCAAGAATTGACATTTCCCAAAATTGACTTTGATATTGGCCTCCCTTAAATTCTCGAACAACTTTCTCAAGTGCACTAAATGTTCTGCGGCGCTGGGTGAAGATACGATTAAATCGTCAATGTAGCAGATTACATTTTCTTTCACTTCATCAGTGAGCTTACTATCAAGTGCTCGAATAAGTGCTGGTCCACTGTTAACCATACCAAAAGGCATTCTGACAAAGACCCATGACGTCTGGTCAAATAGGAATCCAGTGTACTGCATACTCTCTTCTTCTAGTTGAACTTGATAAAATGAAGACGTCAAGTCAAGAACGCTGAAACATGCTCTTCCTTTGAATTTTCGAAGCAGATCTCTAATCTTGGGTGGTCGGTCATTTTCTGGAAGAATCTTCAAGTTGATGGTCCTGGCATCGAGACAAAGACGTATCTGACCATTACTTTTCTTCACTACTGTGATGGGGTTTATATAAGACGACGCCTGTTTTTTAATAATCCCGTCTACCTCCATTTTTCTGATTAACCCTCGTACTTCTTGATAGTATTTCTCAGGAATGGGGTATATTCTCTTCTGGTAAGGGGTTTCATCTGTCAGCCTTATCTTGTACTTATAATCCTTAATCAATCCAGGCTTTTCATCAAAAATATCTTGGAATTCCTTTATCAGATCCTCAAATTCCCCCTGAATTTCTTCAAATCCTTCAGTTTTTCTACTGGGTATTTCTGCTAAATTTTCCACTTCATTAATTATGGTATTCAAAATTTCTTCCCTAAGATCTATTTCCAGACTGTTTTTCACGTCCTGTTTTTCTATCTCTTCTGTGATCATGTACCCATCATTAAAGCTAATACTTCTGTTCTTCATGTCAATAATAGCTCCGACCTTCGATATAAAATCGATTCCAAGCACCATATCAAAATTGATCTTGCTCACCACAATGAAGATTTGTTCATAATTCCTTCCATTGATCTCAAAGTTCAATAACACTTGAATCTTGCACTTCACTGCTTTATCTTGAAAAATCCCTCTCACTTTGACGGTAGAAACAGGTAGAACTGTCATATTCTCTCCTCTTAGCAGACTTTGATAGCAATCCTCTGAAATGATGGAAATAATTGCACCAGTATCCATCAGGGCTTTGTATTGTTGGCCATCTATCCGTACAGAAATAATAGGTAAGGCACATGGTCTTTCCTCTCTGACGATTCCCCTCTCTTCTAGTAAATCTTCATCAGTAAATTCATATATCTCATTAATTGTAATTAGGTGTGGTGTGGCAATGTATTTACAAGTTCTCACTGTCGTTGAGAAATCGGCTTTTTTTTGTGTTACCGACCTCAAAATTGTGCTGGCTCGTAGAAGGCCCAGGATCGATTACAACATCCTGCTTTTTCTTTTGGTTTTCGGCTTCTTTTTCCCGTAATTCTTTCAGGTATTGCTGGCTTTCCCTCTCT
This sequence comes from Meconema thalassinum, assembly GCA_946902985.2. Taxonomy (NCBI): domain Eukaryota; kingdom Metazoa; phylum Arthropoda; class Insecta; order Orthoptera; family Tettigoniidae; genus Meconema; species Meconema thalassinum. The sequence goes on along the minus strand of OX336389.2, from coordinate 592,564,518 downwards.
CTTTCCTGATACTGATCGGGTGTCATAACCTGACCTTGAGAATCCTGATTTCTATTTTGGTTCTGGTTATTTCTATTATAATTTCTGTTATAACCATTATTGTTGTGATATCTGCCTCTTCCATTGTTGTAATTGCCTCGATTATAGTTCCAGCCTCTTCTCTGTTGATACGGACGGTAACCTTGCGATCTGTTATTTCTAAACTGATTATTCCTGTGAGGACCTACATTGTCAGTTTTCTCTTCATCTGGCTTGTCAGTTTGTTGGACTTGGTCCATATATACCGTATTTATTTCTTTGAAGTCATGCCTTTGACCTTTCTGTACCACGTTAGGCATTGGACTTGTGTAGTCTAACCTCCTCAGTAATTCATCCATGCTGGTCAAATCCCTTATGTTTGATGAAATGATTAGTCTCCTCACCTCCACAGGCAGCATACGAGAAATCGCATCAATTAATTGCTCCGTTGACAAAGGGGGTTGCAAAAATCTCAAGCGGGATAATTGACTCGTAAAGAAATCAGCGTACCGCGTTGGAAGAGTACCTGAGTATTTTCTTGAATAAACCTCCGCTCTTAACGAATTCTGCGCTTCGATGGACCAAAATCGTTTGATTAATGCCTCTGCAAACTCGTCAAAGTTACTGAATGTGTATCTAAATGCGCGAAACCATTCGAGGGGTCCTCCAATCAAAAATCTCTCCACTATCTTCATCTCTCTCTCTCTCTGGGAATGTGAGCTTCGATGAAATAATCTTTGAGGTTCCTAACATATTCTATAGGCGTCAAACTGTCAGTGTTGCTGAACTTTTGTGGTTTGTCTTCAAAATTCCTGATGACCGTGACATTTCTCGGATATGAATCCGGGTAGTTTTTCCCACTATCTCTATAGTTCCACTCAGGTTCCATATTCCTCTCGTCATCTTCCTCCCTGAATCCGGATATACGTTCTTCAGGAGTCACGTCTCTCTCTTCTGGATCTAGGTTATATCTTCTGGCATAATTCCTATTGGTTTCGCAAGCCAAGCCTACTGTATCCTTGTCAGTAATTTCCGTTAATACTTTCTTGATTAACTCTTCTTTGTAGGTCTCCATCAAACTAGCTTCTCCTAGCTTCAAATTTTGCAGTTTACTCGTCGTTTCATTCACATCAGAGACAACTTTATGAATCTGATCCTCTAATGCAGATTTTAATGCTTGCACATCCTGACCTAATTGTGTTCTATCTTCTACTTGTCTCTCGGATAGCGAATCCATCCTGACGCTTAAATCTTTCCTAATATGTACTACTTCATTGTTAATATCTATTTGAGTACTGGCAAGTTTTCTTTCAATACGTTCTTGAATTTGGGTTACATGTTCCCCACTTGACCTATTCCACTCGTCTTTCCATACTGCTACATTTGCCGTTAACATTTCTGCTATGTCTACTTCGATATCTTCTTTAAGTAATCTATTATGGTCTAATACCTGGGTTCTCATGACCTCTACATCAAACTTTAAACCTTCTAAAGACGCTGTCGTTCTAACTGACTCATCAACTAGCCTAGTCGTTAGTGCACTTATATTACGTGTACAAAGTGTTTTCGAATTTTCTATTTCTTCCCTGACTTTATTTACATCAGTTTGGACTTTAGCAATATCTACGAAAACTGTGTTGACTTCTACTTGAATTTTATTTATGTCACCTTGCATCTCGTTTACATCCGAATGAATGTTATTAATATCAACCTGAACATTGGACACATCAGTTCTAACATTTTGGATTCCTCTTTGGACTTCCTCAACCTTGTCTTGGACAGTCGCAACATCATTTTTAACAACAACTACTTCAGCCCTAGCACAAGAAATATCACTTCGGACATTAGCAACATCTAAATTCAACATTGTAAGATCTTTCTGTACTTTAGAAACATCAGTTTTTACATCAGAAACATTTTTATGCACATTAGACACATCTATTTTAACCTCTGAAACATTTTTATGCACATTGGATAAATCTTTTTGGACATTGGACACGTCTGAGCGCATGTCAGTTACAGCATTCTCGATTCCTTGGGTATTAATCTGTAAACGCGACATATTATCCTCTAAGTTAGCAGAACTGGTCTGAATAACTTTCAAACTTTCATCCATGCTAGCTTTCAAATTACTAGCATTCTCCTCCATCATCTGCTTCATACTTGCTTTCATCTCTTCTAACATCATCCTCATACTCTCGTCTGCCATTACAATATTAATTCAAAATATAAACTGCTGTAGGGACATACATCAATAGAGCAAAATAACAACATCTGAGCAACACTTTTCACCATATATAAATTTGATCAATTTTCTGTCTTAAATCTAACTTATAACTACCTTATAATTAACCTTCGAAGACACTTCATGTTGAAACAAACTCAAGCACATGTTCAAATTTCCCTGGTCCATTTTAAAATATCCTAACACAAATAATTTACATTTACACTCCAAATAATTTAATTTTATCTTTAATATGACTAAAATGTCATAAGCCGGTCAAATAAAATAAGATTCCAGATCATAGGCGATTTTTCTAAGTTTCCAGCCCATTTAACCTCTCTCAAGTTGTATAAGATCTGATCTTTTCTGAGTGTAATTTTCCTACTACAATACAACATTTAATTCCTATATAATCACACTCTTAAATACTACAATTGGCCAAGACATTTAACAAAGAATCAACCTCTTTATTTGAGTCTATCGATCCACACGTTTTAGGTTTGCCAATCCTACTGGCGTTCAACCTGGTGATCCAGTTATGTTGAATCGAGCCCCACGTTTTAGGTTCGCCAATCCTTCTGTCCCCGTTTACCCGGATAGTAGGCTGTCAGATATCCGCCCCCTCAATCGGATTGCCAATAATCCACCGCGCCGGCTCAGCTACACCAATGAAAATGGCACTGACAGATACTACCGAGATTTGAGCACAGAAGTTAACAAGGAATTATTGTGGAACACACCAAAATAGACGGGGGTCCATACTTACCTCTACTTACCTCTTATAAATATCTCGGGGATTGGGTTGACAACAGGATCTCTAAAGTATGCTCCCACAATAATCTTCACTATGATATTTAAAAATGAACCAGAACGAAGGCAAGAACTTTGAACTGTACAAAAGCTTTATTTCAAATAAAGGGTATGACTTTAACAACTCAACAAAATAAATGTGGCTATCAGTAGCCCATGTCAATCTGACCATGTCCTCCTATAGGACTTGCAAAGTTATTATACAACATGTTAGCTCCCACGAGCTCAAAATAACGTAACATTCATAGCACTCTTGGACTGGAAAAAGGAAGTCAGGATGAGACACATTTATAGAGCATTTGTTTTCTTTTAATAAACATGACACTTGTATTTATAGGCGCAAGGCCACAATGCAGACGACCTCGTCCGCTGATAACCAGTTGTCTGGCCAGCTGTGGTCTACCCTTCAAACCTGACGTACACCTGTCAAATGGGCTCCCTTGTCAAGCCACGTTGCGTAAGAATCCAGCACTCTCAAAAGCTTTAAATGTCCGCAAGACATCACAAATATTGTTACGCACATCTTTCCAATGCTTTACTCACATACCACTGGATTATTCTGACAATCCTTAAACTTGTTAATTAGCATCCAAATGTTTAATAAGCATTGTTTAGAGTATAAAACAAACTCTTAAATGTTTATAACAAAACTCATAAATTAATTTATAACAATTATAAATTGTTCATAATATAGTTAAAGACAAAAAGAATTTTAAACACGCCTCTAACATTACTTCCGTTCCACATTATTGTCAAAGATATTTACATTATTTATTTACAATATTAACATTTAAATTATTCAAATTATTAATTTGAGAAATACATTAACCACATGTTCATCCGGTTGGTAATTTCATAATCGTGTCAATATAATCGACCAATGAAGGTTAGTTATACATGTTAATGTCACAATCTGGTTTAATAAAGGTTTAATAATTATTATAATTATTTGTGACGGTAATCTTCATTCAAAATCTTATCTCAAATTCTTTCAATACTCTTGTTAATTATAACAGTAAATTCACTTGATTAATTTTCAAAGGACAAATACAATACACTCCTGCGGTAAATACGTCGCTTATAAAAAAAAATGCACAAAACTGCATTTTAAATAGGCCCAAAATTCATCATATATTAATATATACGGCATCAAAATCTTCCACAGAATTTACAAAAACCTCCACTAACAAATTCTTCAATATCATTAATTACTGTGGGAACCTCCTTCATTTACTTCAAGGGCATTATACATCAGCGACTTTCAACACGTTCGATGCACTAGCGATTATACATTCATAGTTCCACTTCAAAAATTCTTATAATCATTAATAGTTTCAAAACTGTTGTCATTTAACCTTCGTAGATTTCATTCATGAATCGAAATGAAGTAAAAATTTGCCAATCACAAACAAATTTAATAGTGAATACGCTTATATACGCCTCTCTGGTCTATCAAAATTTAAGATTATCATCTTCAAAGTATTGTAGTATAAAAATACTATCATCAAACAAAGTGCGACTAAACTGCAAAATAGTCGAATAGAATCCAATTAGACTGTGGAATGCAAACATTATTATTCAAATCTCTAATTGAGAAAAACTCCTAACAAAAGTTCAAGACTTTAATGCATTCAATAATTCATAATTAAAGTTCATCTTTCACAAAATTGTCTATGATGCAATGGTCGTTCATAACTGACGATAAATGTCTGTGTTGCAATCAATTTCAAATAACGACTAGTATTTCCAAGATCGTCGACAACGCAAGAGATTTTAACGCTCTAAAATCATTTAAATGTTCTTCCTTCTTGATGATGACAGAAAATTGGTCAAAGTAATTAAACTGGGGTAGAAATTACTTTAATAAAGAGACACGCTGTCTGAATTTAAATCTGCCATGAAAATCATTAACTTATAGTCAAATCGTGACTACCAAAAATAAGCAAATTATTGAAATATCTAAATATCAGTCTCAACTGATCCAAAATCATTTAACTATGCCCATGACATAACCATGTCTTAATAAATCGTCGAAAAAGGCATAACTCATCAAGGTGTACTGAGAATAGGAATCTCAAACAAGAATATAGGGCAAAATACATGAGGACAGAAAATATGGGAAAATGGTTGCTCAGGTATTGCTAAGAAACTCAAATACAATAAACGTTCACGACTACCTTATCTGCCGATTGACGTTCCAGAGGAAAATTCCCCAAAGAAGACTGCTGATGGATCCATTTCACCAAATTAAAGCTGAGCTCCATCCTCGAAACAGGAAACAGCACCCTCGGAGAATCGAACTGCTTCCTTCTCCGGAAATTGCACTGCTCCATGAAGACGTAAGACATCCTTCCGGCAAAATTCTTCTTTGTGAGTCGGGACAACCCTGACCTCTCTTGAAAAATCCCTGAAGATCTTGTAGAAAATCGCCATGAAGTTTTTGTAGTAATTTCCATAGAAATATTCATATTCAGTGAGTATGAAATCGTTTTCATTGCTGTTTGATAGTATTCAGCGTTGAGCCACGAAACATGGGTGTAGATGGTTGTTCACCACATGTCCGCTTGTATGGAATAGCAATTAGCGAAGTTCCATGTTGCTATCTTACTCCAACGATGTATGTCCCAATTGCATTAAAGTCCTTTAGCCTTCCATCTTCTCTTCGGTTATGGTAATAGAAGAACAAACTGCCTTATTAAACTGCTCCATAATACTGTAGCGTTGTGTCACAAAAGCAATCAGAAGTCTCCCTGTTATACTAGCAGTGTCAGCCGTAGCGTAGGATCTGACGCTATAACGTGCTTCTCAGGTGGCGAGAAAATCACTTTTGTCAGTCGTCTAAAATTGCTAATATCTTCTAAAATACCTCCTTGAAATTGTTCAAATTTCCTACACTGCTTAATGTAGCACTGCACAATAGGATTAGCTTATAGGCAACCGCTAACTGTTCATAGCCACTCTAGTAGACGCGTTATAATGTGCGTTTTAACTTCACCTAGTTTTACTCACAGTAAACTTGCACTGCTTGTCTGCTTGAATCACGTTCACTGCGGTGGCTTCACCACGCGTTATAAAGACGACTCTTTCTACTAATGTCACTCGACGTTTCACCAAAACGACTATATAATCACTCAAGGTCTGACGATTTGAGATATGCGATATGAGACGATTGAGACTCCTCTCTTCTGCGCAAGGCCTTTTATAAACTTCATAAGGGGCGTATCCATCCCTTCCATAGCGTGTTACTGCGTCATCGCTCGAAGTTCCAACTTCGTCAATACATGACGGATTTTCAAAATTCAAAAACTGGAAATAACTTTCACCAAAATTCCAGATCAATGCCTCTACTGCAAATGGATTTCCACAATTCTGCATTTCAAAAAGTATTAAAAATACCATAGTTTCAGCAATCTCCGTCTTCCTTCAAACAATCGTTCATTGGTTCGGGCCTCCCCTCCAATAGCATAATTTCTTCCTCAGTACAATTCCACGTTTCCTGCGACTGCGTCGTAAATCTCGGATCTTTCTCGAATAAATGCTGACGTCATTGAGAATCTCAACTCACGTAGCCTGCTGGTATAACGTCTGCGTCATCCGTGCTTACGTCATGACTACCCACGTCATAACTATGACAGCCTTAACTTTCTTCATAATATTCCAATATAGCCACCGTGGTCTCAACATAATTCAATTACGGGGGCAGTACCATCCCGGCATTTGCCCGAAGACGAAGTGGAAAACCACGGAAAACCACTTCGAGGATGGATGAGGTGGGAATCGAACTCCCTCCACTCATTTGAACCACACGAGGCTGAGTAGACCCCCGTTCAAGTCCTCATACCACTTTTCAAATTTCGTGGCAGAGCCTGGAATCGAACCCAGGACCTCCGGGACGGCAGCTAACCATGCTGACCGTTACGCTACGGAGGCGACATTTGTCCATAATACGAGATCTGTCTCATAGGGTTCTACGTAAATTCTTCTTCTTGGGGGTTATGTTTTGGGCATAGCAGGCAATCTTTTCACCCAGTCGCAATCACGTCTACGACCGTAGAACTAAGGGAGTATCCAATACTATGTGAACTATACAAATACTACAGAAAATAAAAAGGTATAATGTAAACAGACAACGACACAGGATGGTTCAAATCTTCACACTATGTGACGTACCTTAGCGACTTGCTATTGTTTCACAGGAGACCACAGCGTCACACATAAGGGGAAAAGAAATTAAGAAATTCAGGTGTCAGTCATGAACATATTGGAGTAAGGCAAAAAGAATGGAGGAGATGGGAGAATGAAGAAGAACATAGATGGTTAGTGGAAGCTGGAAACCCAAAGAAAGTAACGTGTGTAGAAGGGTAATACGTTGAGTGTCGTAAAGGGAATACTGGAAAACTAAATGATTAACAGTACCGATTGCTGTATGACAGGCGCAGACATCAGAAGGACGAAGATTGCCTCGGGCCATGTATACCGGTGTAAGGGCATGGTGGAATCTTAAACGTATAATCGTGACGATATGACGGCAAGTGTAAGAGTCATTATAAAACCAGGGGAATCGAGGGATTGTAGGTTTAATCCGATAGTAAAAGTTGGCCTTCGTACGTGTATATTCTTGCCATTCAAGAAACCAAAGATCAGTCAATTGAGTTTGAATGGGAATGTAATCGGAGGCAGGAGTCGCAACATTTGTCAAATTACCTTGGCCTATCGCATCTTCTTTGGCAGCCTTATCAACATATTCGTTTCCAGAATGGTGGGAATGTCCAGGAATCCACGAAGAAACAATCCTGTAACCTAAGTTTGATAATTCATATGTTAAGCTGACGATGTTAAATATAAACCAATTATCCGTAGCAGCAACAATGCGTAGCCTAATGCCTGTAGAACACTTTGGGAATCGGATAGAATGAGTGACCTAGTTATGCGATTCCGTTTTATATAAATGAGCGCTTGACGGATGTCAAAGGCCTCCGCAGAAAAAAGATGGAGAGAGTGTGCGTTAATTTGAAGGAGGAGAGATATTGCATGGAGGGAATGTAAAAAGCGGCGCTAACACCAGAGGGAGGGGGAAATTTTGACGCATCAGTATAAATTGTTGTATATTGTTGATGTTGAACTTCAAGATTATAAACATATTTTCGTGCAAGGGAGGAGTGAATGACTGATGATGCACGAGAGAGATAGGGAGAATGTTGAACGATATCTGTGTATTATTATTAATACCTGAAATGGCGCATTATAACAGAAGGGTTTGCGTGTTTGAAGGATAGTATGACGAATACTTGAAAGCTCCATATAGGACAGTAGAAGTGAGTGGGGAGAATAACGTTTTAATAAATGTTTCTGATAATATTCATAGAGAAGTTGCAGTTTGGGAAGGATAGGTGAGTCTAAGAGAGCCATTTTTCGTAAAAGATATCGGGAAAATAAATATTGTCGACTTATAGATAGAGGTTGTTCCGAAGCCTCAACGAGAAGAGACTGAGTGGGAGTCGAAGAAAGAGCACCTAGGACGATTCGAAGTGCAGAGTATTATAATTTATCTAATACGCAGAGGCGGGTTTAGGGCCTGACGTCGTAATAGTGACTACTATAATCGAGTACCGAGCGAATCATATTGCGGTATAAGAGCAATAACACCTGAGGGTCAACATTACGTAGCCATACTTTCGGTTTGAGGGGTGCAGTCTCGTGGCTACGTTATGTTGACGATACCTTCGCAGTCTGGAGCCACGGAGAGGAAGAGCTGGAACGTTTCCTGGACCACCTCAACAGCCTCAACACCAGCATAAAATTTACAATGGAGAAGGAGAAAGACAACTGCCTGGCCTCTCTTGATGTGCTAATCACCAGGACTAATGACCTGCGCTAGGGGCACACCGTAACCGGAAACCCACACACACCGACCGGTATCTACACAAGAAATCTAATCACCACCCCCGACAGAAACACGGAGTTATTAAAACATTGGTAGACCTTGCTAGGAGAATCTGTGAGCCATCCAACCTCAACCAAGAGCTACAACATATAAAGAGGGCCCTATGCGCCAACGGATACAGCAATAAGGAGATTGAGCGAGCCTCTCATCCCAGGCGCCGGAGCACGAGGAAAGAATCTGAGGAAACTCCAGTGGCCACCGCATTCTTGCCGTACGTGAAGAAGGTGACGGACAGGATAGGCAAATTACTCAAGATCTATGAGGTGAAGACAGTTTATAAACCCACCGCCAAAATCCGGGATTTGCTGCGATCCGCTAAAGACAATCGCCACCCACACTCCACTGCAAGTGTCTATAGAACCCCGTGTTCATGTGGGCAGGTGTACATAGGAACGACGAAGAGGAGCGTGACCACCAGACTCAAGGAACATAACAGACACAGCCGCCTGGGTCAAACTGAGAAATCGTCAGTCGCTGAGCATTCTCTCTTGCCCGCTCACGATGTACAGTACGGGGACACGGAGATACTCTCCACGTTCACACACTATAACACCAGGCTGCAACGGGAAGCCATAGAAATGTTCAAACACCCCGACAACTTCAATCGAAAGGAAGAAATTGAACGTGTGGGTAATACATGGATCCCGGCTCTTAGGGACACCAAGACCAAGATATCACGCACACGTCAACCTGAAGAACCTTCACGCTACAGCCCGGCAGTCGCCTAGGGAACACCTGACCCTCACAAGTTCGGTCGCCGGAGCACCCACCGCACCCCGCAACATGTATGCGAGACCAGACGATCTAGCCAGATTGCGCAGAGAACGCTCGGCTCACCATGCTAAATTGATCCGTTAATTCATCGCCAAGATCCACCCAACCAACAGTCATATTCAAGCAACAATACCCCACTACAAACCGTTACCCATTATTTCAAGCCTCTTCCTCATTCCACTGCTGACCAAGGAAAGGAGAGGAATCCTTGAAAATGCTGGACGCAGTTTACGGTGAAACGTCGGGAGATATCCTGTCTGGACCACGGCCTACAATCCCGACAAACTTGTCAGTAGGGGGATGAGGAGAATTCCGTCCCAATCTGAAACATATATACCCTTACTACAAAGCATCAGCCATGTAATATTTGCAATATCACGTGAGCCCATGGTCGAATTTTGACAAATGAGGTGTCGTAGGACTCGGGCTGACGCCCCCGTTCCAATGAACCACTTGTTATATTTCTTTTTTTTGAAAATTTTTCTTTTTGAAAGTAGGCGATATTTTGACAACCAAACATGGTAGAACGTTGTGCAATGGCTTAAACGTATGGTCTCTATGTCTTTTATCGTTAGAACAAAAGTTTATATTTTTTGATTTTTTCAAAAAAGTCCAATTCTGAAAGTGGCTATACTTTAGAAACTTGGAATTCTACAAAAAAGTTTGTTTGACATAAATAAATGGTCTTTATCCCGCTCTACCCCCAAACCAAGTTCAAGTCTCTAGGAAAAACTGTGGTAGTAGTGTTTTTTTGTTGTTGTTTCTACACCCTCCACTCTCCACATTCTCCACACAAGATGGCGACCGAGCGCAACGATTTACATGGCGCGCTTTTCAATAAAATATAACGATCATGGCTTAACCTAGCCTATCCTAGTTAAGCTGACGTCATGCGATGCAGGAGTCGGAACTGAACGCTCGGCTACGCTGACCCTTTAGCCAAGTGAGATTCGAGATATCTCGCGAACCCATGGTTCACATCCTGCTAGTCTGCCCCTCAGCAAGTGTGTTTTCTCTACTCGCTTCAACCAACATATAACCAAGTTCTGTTTATCTTATACAAAGCCAGCTTCATCTGATCATAGAATTATCATTTGTCATGTAACACATTATCGTTTACACGTTAAATGGGTTACTGTTAGTGACAACATACAGGTTTTTTAATGGTGTTTTGATCTTTTTAATGCTAATTAACGTTTAAATCTTATTTACATGTATTGATTGATTGGTTATTTTGTTTCTTTTTAGGTGTGGTAATGCGCCACTATTGCAGTGAACAGACAGTGAACAAGCATACATTATTCTTTAAAGTACTCTGTGCTCTTGTGCAACGTTAAACGTTTTATTATAACACATGGCTTTAATATCAAATACAAAAAGTGAGCAAGTGGGTTTACCACATGGGTTAAATTTAAATTCAGAAAACGATCGTTGGTTGACATTTGAATCTTGGCCTGTAGCCTACGCTTTTTGTCAGCACATAAACTTGCTGCAGCTGGTTTCTATTACTTGAACCGAGACGATGTTGTACGGTGTGTATTTTGTAGTGTTGACTTTCGCACTGGGAAGAAGGGGACGATCCCTTTCGAGACCATTTGCGATGGTCTCCTTGTTGTTCTTTTATGCTTAGAAAAAATGTGGGTAACCTACCAGTGTATCCATTTTACCGAACCACAAGTCCATTCGCTAGTACTTACTTTGCTCAATCACAAATAAATAATAATCATGTATTACCAGCCAACAAAATTGTTTAAATATGTGATTCATATGCAATAGACAGTGTTGAATTGGCATTTGCTTTTAAAAAATAGGGAGTTCGCAATACTAATGCGCTAGAACATTCACAGTACAGGACTGTTGAAAAACGTTAAGAATCTTATAAAAATGTTTGGCCATTAATATTAAAACACCTTGTAAAAGAGCTAAGTGAAGCTGGATTTTTTATTCTTCCGGTGAAGGGGACAAAACAATATGTTTTCATTGTGGTTTGGGTTTAAAGGATTGGCAAATAACACATGACCCTATTGTGGAACACGCTCGTTGGTTACCTAACTGTAGATGCATTGTGTTGCTTAAAGGTCAAGAATTTGTGAACACTATTCGTAAAGAGAACGTGATTGCAGCCCAAGACATAAAAGTGCCTTCAGAGCTTGAACACGCAGTACAAATACATGAGGCTGAAAAAAAAAAGACTTGTCTCACCAACAGATACAAAAGTGCGAACAACAATTAGGTAAAATTTGATATCAAGATGAACTAGGTGTTGTATTTTTGCATTGTGGACACTTGATAACATGTGTCAAGTGTGCATTAGCACTTAACACTTGTGCTATATGTAGAAAAGTTAGTGTCTGCTACAGTTAGGGCATTTCTTGCGTAAATATTATAATGTATTAACAATGAATGGTGCAATGAAGAATACCTATAACAACATTATTATTACAAGCTGTTCTACAGTCTAATAGATATGCTGTTCTTTTGTTCATAGACTACTACAGTGAATGTCCTGAATGCTACAGGGCAAAACAACACAAATGTCAAATAATAATGAAAATATATAACATGACAATGGACTAAAAAAAGGAAAATATATGTGTATAAAACAATAATGTTTTAGTTCTAGGTATTGTCTTAAAGAATATTACCATGAATAAACAAAAAAGGAAATGTGTATAAAGTCTGTAAATAAATGGAAATTATGTTACAATGCTGTTTTATTTTATACAAAGTTACAATATTTAATATTGCAGAGGTTGCATGATTATAATATTGTCTTAGATTTTATGTAAGTAGTTACATTCAACATAATAAATAAGATTTAGGTTGGATGGAGTTAGGTTAGGTTAGATGAAGTTAGGTTAGATGGGGTTAGGTTAGGTTATATGTTACATTAGGTTAGGTGAGCTAAGTGTGACGTCATAGCTAGTCTTAAAGCGAGTCTAAACTTGTAGAACATGTCATGGGACAAGGTTAAGTTTGGTAAAGTTAGGTTATGTTAGGTGAGCTGAGGTTAAGTCTTTAAATATTCCCTCTCTTTGGGATAATGTCCAAGACCAAGAAAAAAATTCACTAAATACATTGACAAAATAACTTGTCAAATAAGCCAACACAAAAGCCGATATATAAGCCAACACAAAAGCCAACACAAGGGGTTAGGTTAGGTATGTTACATAAGGTTAGGTGAGCTAAGTGTGACGTAATAGCCAGCCTTAAAGCAAGTCTAAACTTGAAGAACATGTCACGTGATAACTATTGCCTGAACATGGCTTGGCGACACTGTATTATTATGATACTCAGTACACAAACCACAGATAGAGTGTATTGTTTAAGACCACTCTCTTTTTGAACATAGCTAGAGATTGTTGATTGTTAACAATTGCATTAATATTAGGACGTGGGGATAGCAATTAAGAAAAAACAGACAATACCCATACAATATTTTGATTTATTTAATGTAAGTACTTGCACAATATTTACATATCAAATACAACTCTCTTTCCTCTATTACTATCTAGTCCTTTTTGATCCTCTAGCAATACTACCTCTTGCTTATCAAGGGCAGATGACCTCGTAGTTCAGCCCCTTAAAGCAACAACAATAACACCTTTGGCATAGTCTGTGATGTTGATGACCCTTGAGACGTGGAAGATGGTTTAAACATACTTTTACAACAGGGGTTAAACGTTGCTTAATGCACTATTTTGAGTAGCAACATGTTTTCCTTGTACTAGCTTTTTAGCATTGTCATGATTTTTTGTTGACACTAACAGTCTTTGAATTGGAGCACGACATTGATGATCACTCACACTTAAAACCTCACTATTTCTACTTTTTAGTTAGTTGTAGTAAGTTCCATAGTAGCAACTAACCTGTTAGTATGATTTGCACAATACAACGGTTATAACTGTTCTCGTAATAGAATGATTTAGCTTTAGCTTTTTTTAATTTAATATGCACAGTTTAAAGTGACAGCAAAAGTGAGAGAAACGTGGTAGAAAAGTGGTTGCAAAGTGGTAGAAAATATTACATGTATTGTTAAGAAATAGTTTAAGCGGTTACATGAATCCATTTCATAATAATTTTGGCACGACGAAGCTCATTTTCTATATCCAATTGTTCGTCCTCATATCCAGTATGACCAGCCTGTTTACAGGCATGCAAGTGCTGAAGCCGCTGGATTAGCTTACTGGGATTGTTCCAGTAAATAAATTTAACAAATGATATTTATGGGTAAACAGAGCATTACCATTATCATTATTATCATTATCTTTATCACTATTATTATAATCACCATCATTGTAATCAACATTATCCTCAACATCACTAAAACTATCGAATTTCTCTTGTTCCTTTCCCATAGAGACCTCTTCCGAAATCTGTGTTGACTTTGATAGTGTTGAGGGTTTCTTAGACATTGACAATTGTCCTAACATTACTTTTTAGGACATGATAAATGCTTTTGAACAAACACTGCACTATTTTGAGCAGCAATGTCGTTTTCTTGAACTTTCTTTATAGCATTTTGATGATGTTTTGTAAACAGCAACCGTGGTTTGCTTGGAGCACTACATTGATGAACACACACTTAAAAACATTCCATTTTTACTTTTTAGATTGCCGCAAAATTTTGTTGACCTCTCTTTTGAGCATCGCCAGAATATTATTCCATTTACATTCTGACGATTATAGTTATAAGAGTAGCCTTGATAGAGTGCACGTTGGCTACCTTTGTTGGTTGTACTAAGTTCCATAGTTGTAACTGATCTGTCAGTATGATGCTCACACTACAAAGGTTACAACTGTTTTGGTGATGGAGTGACTTACCATAAGCTAATATATTGGCTTATGTGTTGGCTTTTGTGTTGGCTTATGTGTTGGCTTTTGCGTTGTCTTTTGTGTTGGCTTTTGCGTTGACTTTTCTGTTGGCTTTTGTGTTGGTTTTTATGTTGGCTCTTGCGTTGGTTTATTTGACAAGTTATTTTTGTCAATGTATTAAGTGGATTTTTTTCTTGGTCTTGGAAAGTATTTCAGTCCTTTTTATAACAGCATAATGCTTACTGCCATGTCAAGTACAAGACAGAGAGTGAATATTTTAAGACTTAACCTCAGCTCACTTAACATAACCTAACTTTACCTAACCTAACCTTGTCACGTGGCATGTTCTACAAGTTTAGACATGATTTAAGACTGGCTATGACGTCCTAGTTGGATGGGGGGGAGGGGAGGCTGGGCATGACTTTTCATTAAACCAAAACATTTTTCCATGTCCATGTCCAAATCCAATTATTGGTTTGCAAGGTATTAACAAAAGTGTAGTTAGGCCCTTTGTCAACATTTAAAAATACTTTCAAAAAGGGGGCGTCACCCCAAGTCCAACGATATCTGACATGCCAAAATCGAACCATGGGTTCGCGAGAAATCTTGAATCTTACTTGGCTAAAGGGTCAGCATAGCCAAGCATTCAGTTCCGACTCCTGCATCGCATGACGTCAGCTTAACTAGGATAGGCTAGGTTAAGCCATGCTCGTTAGATCTATTTGAATAGCGCGCCATATAAGTCGTTGCGCGCGGTCGCCATCTTGTGTGGCGAATGTGGAGTGTGGAGTGTGTAGAACCGACAAAAACCACTACTACCACAATTTTTGTCCTAAAGACTTGTAACTTGTTTTGGGGGTAGAGGGGGGTAAAGACCATTTATTTACGTCAAACAAACGTTTTTGTAGAATTCCTAGTTTCTAAAATATAACCACTTTCAAAATTGGACTTTTTGAAAAAAAAATTATAAACTTTTGTTCTAACGATAAAAGACATAGAGACCATACGTTTAAGGCATTCCCCAACGTTCTACCATGTTTGGTTTTCAAAATATCGCCCACTTTCAAAAACAAAAAATAAAAAATATAACAAGTGGTTCATTGGAAAGGGGGCATCAGCCCGAGTCCTACGACACCTCATTTGTCAATATTCGACCATGGGTTCACGTGATATTGCAAATTTTACATGGCTGAGGCTTAGTAGTAAGGGTATATATGTTTCAGATTGGGTCAGAATTCTCCTCATCCCCCTACTCTTGTACTTAATTATCAACGCCGGCCGTGAAAGCCTAAGCTGTTATAGCAATCCTGTTTGATGAAACGCTATCGGTTAGAGCCACAAGAAGATGCGCGCAGGGAGGAGTACTCTCTCCTCTTCTGTGGAACCTTGTAGTAAACAAAATCATAGTAATACTCAACAAACATGAATTCTACACAACAAGGATATGCAGATGATCTGGTGATTGTGGTTAGAGGTAAGGTGATGAGTGTTATCCAGGACCTCATGCAAAGATCATTTAAACTTGTGGAGAACTGGTGTCGGGAAGAACAACTTCCGGATCGATCATCTAGTTATCGTGGCATCTGCCTAGGGTCCTGTATGAGGAAGACTTTCCAAAGAATTTTGATGACAAGGCTGATATGGTCTTTAGAATACTATGATTTGGTTCCGAAAACACAATATGCATTTGTCAAACGTAAATCCCCTACCGATGCCTTGAATATTTTCCATATTGACGTTCTCTTGTCATTATGCCGTAAACACTATACCTTAGCAGTAACTTTATAAAGGGTCAGGCTAGAATGAGCGCATATCGATTGGCGCAAATTGGAAGCTGGAAGGCTCAGACGCCCAATTTAGGTCACTGTAAAATTAACAGTGTAATCACAGGGGAAGTTTTACACATGCTTGTTGATTATATGATTCCAAAGTATACCTTTGAGAAACCTTTTGAGACTCAGATAACAAAAAAAGGAATACTGGGACTTGAATAGTTGGAAAAGCTGATAAGGAAGATATAGTGTGGTGGACAGATGGCTCAAAGACTGAGAAAGGAACAGGTGGAGGGATCAACGGGGGAAGACCTGAAAGATCAATCCAATTGAGTCATGGCAGACACACTACAGTTTTTCAAGCTGAAGTGGAAGCAATCACTACTTGTCTTGAGGAAAACATGAAAATGAACTATAGAGATATATTTACGGACAGCCAGGCAGCTATTAAGGCACTTAATGCCCCATTTCGGGTATTAATGTTTCCCAGGTTTAAAAACGGGAATTAATAAAAATTCATTCCAATCCTTTGGTAAATTACCTGAGCCGAGGACAGTATTAAAAACATCCAATAGAACCATTTGAGCATTATTGGGGAGACTATTAAGGACATATGATATATAATCTGGTCCCGGGGAAGTAGATTATTGTTTAGTAATGCTTGTTGAAATTCATGAAAAGTAATCTGTTGTAAAAGACAGGAAAACGTGGGATGGTGTTGTTGTGAGGGAATGGTAATATCCGGTTCAACTAAATCAGGAGTCAAATTTTGGTAAGAGCATAAGGAGTTTTCAAAATTCAAACGATGGGGGCTTGAACGTAGTTTGCTGCGGGACAAGTTTTTGATAACATTCCGTATGGGTAATGGGCGTCTTATGATGGATATTAGTGACGTATTTCCAAGCAACAAGCAGCGCGTCGTTTGTCATTAAAGGTCTTTTGGCATTGTGCTACAAACATTTTGTAATGTAGGTAGGTACACGGTGAATTATATGTACGAAAAAACCTTAAGAGATGTTTCCGGCGCTTTACCAAGCGAGTGCACTCGTCATCCCACCAGGGTAGGAAGGACCGTTTCTGGCGAGGGAGTCCCAAACGGGGAAGTAGAGGATGGTATGTGTCAAAATATTGAGTGATGGTGGTAATGAGTAGTTCATAAGAGGCACGTAGTGGGGGTGCAGCATGGCAAAAAAGACTGTTGTATGTATTCTGAGAATAGGGATGAGTCAAAATGCTTGAAACTGCGGGTAATAATAGGAGGAGACAATATAGGACGAGTATGGGGTAAGGAATCTAGAGTAATTAGAATAGGGTAGTGATAACTTTGGTGTAGATCAGGGGTCGTGTGCCAATTATTATGTGGGTGATGCTGAGAGATACAAACGTTAAGTCTACAGCGCTAGAGGCCTGAGAGGGGGGGGATACGAGTGGGTGAACCATCATTCCAGAGCTGTAGATGTGACTGTTGGGATACGGTCCAGATATGCCGACCCTTGGGTGTCGACCGAATGCAACCCAATTCAGTATGATGAGCATTGAAATCCCCTCAAATGATGTGTGAGGGAAATAAATTACAATAAGCAAAGAATAAATGCCATTGGCGTAAGTTACCTTTAATATCAGGCGGGATATAGATATTGGTAATATGAAATAAGCCCAAGGTTAGAGTAAGCACATATGTTCTGGGGAGTAGGAAAATAAATGGAATGATCTTATAAGAAAGCTGTTCGTGAATTAACGTAAGAACACCACCACATTGTGGGCCATCCTGCCGTTCAATGTGATAGTTCGGAACATGTGAATGCTACGAGCATTCCATTGAATAATTTTCAGGATGAAGAAGAGGAAGTTGCAGCAGAGGGAGTCTCTATACGTGGGGGGTTTCGAGGGGCGAGGGGAAAGGATAAAAGATAAATTTTATCATGTATGTCTTAAGAGACCTATGTAAATAAGTGATTAAATAAATAAATTTAAAAAAGCCTGTTCCATTCATATAGGTTAAGTTGGGCTCTCACAGTACTTTACCCGACTATTCTAATACATAATCTAGCTTAAGATTATATTGCACCGGAATTGAACAATAAAGCTCACGAGTATCAAAAACTGTTAAAAGACACAAACACACATGGCAAGTAGAACCTTATGTTTCCTGTCATATGTTAAACTAATGTTAAAATGTCGGCTGATGGTCGGCGAGATTTCATGTTAATATAGATGTTTACAACAGAAACAGAATTGTCATTTTCCGTAAAGATTAGTTGGTGACACCAAGGAGTAATATCCAACCAAGGCCAAGACAGTAGGCCATTCGACATGCTTCCTGGTGTGGTTGAAGACTGTGGGGCACCCATTGGGCACACACTTTGCGCAAGTGCAGTCGTTCCTTCATGATGGTGTGCACACTTTCGACGCTCAATCCGACCACGGTGGCTATGGCGTTCACTGTCACTCGGCGGTCCTGGGTAATGAGTGCATCAACCAGCTGGACGTTGTCATCGGTAATGCAGGGGGGTGCCCCAGACCGGGCATCATCGGCTAACGACACCCGTCCTTCCCTGAAGCGCTTGTGCCACGCCTTGACTCTTGCAAGGGACATGCAATGTTCGCCGTACGCTTGTGACATTCGGCGATGAATGTCCGTTCCCCCTACTCCTTTCGCTGTGAAAAAAACGAACAACACCTATTTGCTCTTCGTTTGATGCCTCCATGTCACTGTTTGCAATGCGACTGGCAGCGTTGGACGATGGATGCATGCTGCTGTTCGCGTTGTATCGTCACGTGACGTGCACGCGTGCCCTCTAGCGACGGGCTGTGACCTTCCACGCTCTGGTCGGAACCGCACCTCGTTACATACGCCACGATTAGCCGATGTCGTCACCGGTTTGCGCATTACAGCCTCAGGCTCGTTACTTTTTGAACGCACCTTATATTAATCAAAATTAACTGTCATTTCACATCTATCAAAATGTCATTAATATTAACTTCAAAAAGTTCACTTGATTCCATTCCAGGTTCTAATTAACGTATTATAATTCTATCATTCAAAGTCCTCTGCTATCTATGTTTGCCAAATAGCCAAAGTGTACACTCTTGCACACTCTCACTCGGAAGTGACGTCAGCGAGTGGTATTCCAAATACGATCGAGTGCAAGTGTACGAGCCGAGTGCGAGCAACACCACCTAGAGAGAAAGCCTTGCGATATGAAGTTGACAAGAGCGTGACGTCACGGAAGACCGGCTGTGGACATTGCGACATAACATTCTAGTTTGCAGGTTATGGTGTGTTTTCCGCGTGTTGTGTGTCGTGTTTACAGTCCCAGTTACTGATTTGCTCAGATTTCCTACCCAGTTATACTTAATGGTTATCAGTGCAGTGTAAAGTTATGCCTAATAAGTGCAGCGTTCCAAATTGTAAAGGCAATTACGCCAATGGACCGAAAGTAAACGTTTTCTCTTTCCCTAATGATGAAGGTGAAAAGTCGAAATGGATACGAGCCATTCACCGCAAGGATTTTATTCCTACGAAATATTCCATGGTACGTGTTAAATCAATACTTATGCTCCAATTCTCACAAGTTTAGTATAATGGGAGGAAGGAACTTTGTAACCAAGTCTCTTTTCTTGTAGGTCTGTGCCATCCATTTCAAGCCACATGAAATTCAATGGACCACTAGTATGTATGATGAAAAGAATGGAAAGCTAGTTACTGCTCCGTTGTATAAACCGAGACTGATTAAAGGTTAGTAAGCAAATAGTCCTACCCCTAAATTTTAGCATAGGCTAGCTCTTCTGTTCACGAAAATTCATTTAGATGTAGAAGTCAGCATTTTCTAACCTAAATTATGTTCTACAGGCTAATGTTGTAGGTTAGGTTTATTTGTTTTATGGGGCTATCAATTTCAAGTGGGAGGAATAAGTGGGTGTTAATATGGATAGTATTCATATTTATATTGCAAGCTAACTGCATGAGGTTAGAGACCGATAACCTATAGCAGGCCCTGATTAATCTAGGTTTTTTTTCTATTGCAGTAATCTAATTCATTAGGCTACATTTCTTATTGGGGTGGGGGAAGAGGTGTGTGTGAATCAGGTTGGAGATTGAATAAATTTAGAATAAATAGAGTAATTAATGTAATGCAAGGTGATAAAATGATTGTATCGTAAGTTAATGTTCGAATTAAATTCCTAGGAGCAGTCCCGTCTCAGTTCCCCAACTGCCCAGAGTATTTAACTGACACTACAACTGTCTGCCGAGAAGATCCAGATGATAGGAGGCGTAGGATTGATAATGAAAGTTTATCGAAGGCTCTCGCTGAAAGTATGCAGACATTGGCGGAGAATCTGGAAGCAGTTTCATTTAGAAACTTTCAGGAACTGAAGGTGAAGTTAAACAGTGTGAGTCTTCATCCTGAGTGGAATTGTATTAGAGAGGAATCTTGTATACATTTTATTTTAATGAAGGAAAATCCTAGTCCACACTTGCGTTGCTGCATTAAGATAACAGAAGGTTTGAGTGCCTCCTTGTATGTTTCGAATACAGAAGTGAAACATTGTAATAACATGTCTTTACCAAGACAGTTAGGTACAGTGCTAGAAATTTAAGAACTTAAAAGGAATGCCCATTCAGTGTATGCTGATCCTGATGCATATAAACATCAAAGTGTTGAGGATACTGTATCTGTTATGGATGCGTTAGGCAGTAACTATTGTCAAAAACCATTGGATTAGACAAAACGAAGGTTAGAATGGTCGGGTGTAGGTGCGACCTTGGCCGCGCGCAGCTAGTGGGACACGGTTGACACAAAACGCTCGGTGCGTTAGGCTGTAAACATTTTCAAAACCACAGTTGTGCGGGGAGAAAAAACAAATATTTACTAAAGTTGATCATAGAATCGCTGATTGAAATTACAGTCGTTATGAGGCAATTTCCACAATCCATGGTGAATAAACGATTCAATTCGGTGCACGATGTAATGAACTAAGTGGTGCGCACTAAAGATGCGCACTAGCGGCTGAACTGTCATCGTACTGTTTTGATGACGATTGATTTGAACAATAGCGCTGACAGCTGTAATTTTGGCTATATAAGTCGTGATCCTATTTGGGATGGCTGGGTGGGTCACAGATAGCGGAAGACGAAATATCTATTAAAACATCGCTCCTTGATTTATTTCTCATCGTTTCAAAAGGTATTTTGGCTAATTCATGTATTGTAGAGAATTTTATCGCGCGTTCTATCTTCATTCATAGCTACCGTTGATTTCAATTTGAATTGTCACTACTGAACCTCATATATGTGCTAAAGTTCGTAAATATGTGTTTTTATTTATTGCTATTTTAAAAACGGCTGCCATGCTTCTACAGCGCTTGCATCTCGTTCAACTGGCATCACGGCTCACTCTAGCTGCACGCACCGGTGCGCACACATTGTTCCCAACATGTGAGATACAAAATCACTGTTGATTAAAGAAATCATCGGGATGCATTAAGCTGTAACCATTGTCAAAACTCATTGATCTGGGCGCGTTAGGCTGTAACCATTGCCAAAATACATTGGATTGGTCAAATCGAAGGTTAGAATGGTCGTGTGCAGGTGCGACTTTGGCTGCACGCAGCTAGCGGGGCACGGTTGACACAAAACCCTTGATCTGGACACGTTAGGATGTAACCATTGTCAAAAACCATTGGATACCACAAAACGAAGGTTAGAATGGTCGGTGTAGGAGCGGCTTTGGCCGAGCGCAGCCAGCGGGTCACGGTTGACACAAAACCATTGATCTGGACGCGTCAAAAACCATTGGATTGGACAAATCGAAGGGTGTTGGTGCAGCATAGTACCGTAAGGGCGAGGTTGGCAATACCGGTTTGATGATGATTGATGTGGACAATGGTGGCCACAGCTGGAATTATGCCTACATAAGTCGAGATCCTATTTGGGATGACTGGGTGGGTCACAGACAGCAGAGGAGGAAATATCTATTAAAACATCGCTCCTTGATTTATTTCTCATCGTTTCAAAAGGTATTTTGGCTAATTCATGTATTGTAGAGAATTTTATCGCGCGTTCTATCTTCATTCATCGCTACCGTTGATTTCAATTTGAATTGTCACTACTGAACCTCATATATGTGCTTAAGTTCATAAATATGTGTTTTTATTTATTGCTATTTTAAAAACGGCTGCCATGTTTCTACAGCGCTTGCATCTCGTTCAACTGTCATCACGGCTCACTCTAGCTGCACGCACCGGGGCGCACACATTGTTCCCAACATGTGAGATACAAAATCACTGTTGATCAAAGAAATCATCGGGATGCATTAAGCTGTAACCATTGTCAAAACTCATTGATCTGGGCGCGTTAGGCTGTAACCATTGCCAAAAAACATTGGATTGGACAAAACGAAGGTTAGAATGGTCGTGTGCAGGTGCGACTTTGGCTGCGCGCAGCTGGCGGGTCACGGTTGACACAAAACGATTGATTTGGACACGTTGGGATGTAACCATTGTCAAAAACCATTGGATACCACAAAACGAAGGTTAGAATGGTCGGTGTAGGAGCGGCTTTGGCCGAGTGCAGCCAACGGGGCACGGTTGACAAAACCATTGATCTGGACGCGTCAAAAACCATTGGATTTGACAAATCGAAGGGTGTTGGTGCAGCATAGTACCGTAAGGGCGAGGTTGGCAATACCGGTTTGATGATGATTGATGTGGACAATGGTGGCCACAGCTGGAATTCTGCCTACATAAGTCGTGATCCTATTTGGGATGGCTGGGTGAGTCACAGACAGCGGAGGAGGAAACATCTATTAAAACATCATTCCCTGATTTATTTCTCATCGTTTGATGAGGTATTTTGGCTAATTCATGTACTATAGAGAATGTTATTGCTCGTTCTACTTTCATTCAGTGCTACCAATATAATAGGGAATACAACAATTTTGTATTGAAAAGTGGAAAGGATCTTTTGAAAAGGCTATATTTATTTAACTAGTGAAGGATAGATATGGTCATCTCTTAGTTTTTTTTTTACAAAACAGCACAGTTTGTGTAACATAGAAAATATGAGAACAACATGTTTTTGCAGATGACTCACTGTATTCTGTTGAGAACAAAGTGCTAAGATCACTGGTAATTAGCATGTTTTATGTATTGTCGGATAAGCTTATGCCATGCCTGATATTGTAAACATTGCCATATGAAAACTGTTACTGTAGGATTACTCTACATCAAGTGTTTGTTTGTAAATTATTACATTATCATGCCCTTTTATGATTCAACAAGTTTCCTCTTTGGTAAATGTTCTCATGTGTCATGACTGCTGCTTTGTTCCATTTCAGTAGGTAACCTTTTCTGTCATAGGCATTCCATTGCTAGCCTGTTTTCTTATCACGGATGAAAACTTTCTGTGGCTACTTTTTTTTTGTGAGTGGGTTAGGACATCACTGTCATCAGCCATGTGTACTTGGATATGGATATTTATTTAACTATTGAAGGATACGTATGGTCATCTTTTAGTTATTATTATTATTTTTTGCGAAACAGCACAGTTTGTGTAACATAGAAAATATGAGAACATGTTTTTGCAGATGACTCACTGTATTCTGTTGAGAACAAAGTGCCGGGGGCGTGGTGGCTAAGCGGTCTAGCTGTATGCCTCTCACCAAGGCGGTCCGGGCTCGATTCCCGGTCAATGCATGTGAGATTTTCGAAGTGAAATGCCATGTCCTGTGGTTCGGATTCCACGTAAAAAGGAGGTCCCGTGGCTCATGATCTCGAGATTAACGGTCACGTTAAACTACATGCTTGCTTGCTTGCTTGAGAACAAAGTGCTAAGATCACTGGTAATTAGCATGTTTTATGTATTGTCGGGTAAGCTTATGCCATGCCTGATATTGTAAATATTGCCATATGAAAACTGTTACTGTAGGATTACTCTATATCAAGTGTTTGTTTCTAAATTATTACCACATCATCATGCCCCTATATGAATCATCAACAAAAAAAAGTTTCCTCTTTTGTAAATGTTCTCATGTCTCATGACTGCTGCTCTGTTCCATTTCAGTAGGTAACCTTTTCTTTCATAGGCATGCCATTACTACCTGTTTTCATATCATGCATGAAAACTTTCTGTGGCTAGTTGTTGTTGTTGTTGTTTTGTAAGTGGGTTATGACATCACTGTCATCAGCCATGTATACTTGAATATGGGTAGAATTTGTATGTATGTATTGTGATGCTAGAATTGGGAAGGTTAGGTACGGTATTGTAGTTTTAAGGGGAGGAACTACGAGGTCATCTGCCCTTGGAAAAGAGGTGACCATGGTCTTCTGCTAGGAACAATCCCAGCATTTACCTGGAGGAGAAAGGAGAAATCGAACCCACTTCTTCTCAGTTCAGTTTTAACTCATGATGCTGAGTGAATTTCGTTTCACAATCAAATCAGAATTGTATTTTTAGGGGCAGATGACCTCGTAATTGCGCCCCTTAAAACAACAATAATCAACAATAACTAACTAGAATTATATTTCTCGGCAGAGATGGGAATCAAACCTAGACCTTTGGGCAGATATGATTGACTATACTGTAGATATTAATTTCTGTTTTAACTGTTACAGATTAATTGGCTATTTGTTGTTGTGTCTTTTCTTCTCGTTGTGTAGTTGACATCTCACGTTAAAATGGGGTGAATATTTGTCAAGTTTTTTAATGAATTCTTCTATATATCGCATTTATTGAGACATCAGTGTTTTCGGTCAAGTTCACACTCGCAAGGTTCGAAATGCATACTTATCGATTATGATTGAAAACGTCGATTTATTAGCTAGAGTAATGTATCGATCGCATCAACTTCTGACCATATGTTTAATTTATGGTTTCGTTATTTATTTATTCGCGTCTGTAGAACGTAATTTGATACATAAACACTCAGTCGCGTTTCCTCACAGGTTGTTCATAGCAGCAGCGCTGGGTAGCGCGCTCGCTGACGGCCGGAAGGCTATGACGTCATAAATCGTATCGCAAGGCTTTCTCTCTAGGTGGCGTTGGTGCGAGTGTACATAGCGACAATTTTGAAGGTGCAGACTCGGTTCGTTCACTCGGTGCAGGCTCTGTGATGTCGCCATTTTGACAGAACATCTGTATTCTCACTTGACATGGTCAATTGTGAATTTCAGACGATACAAGGAGGGATACTTATATTTAATTGTAAGTAATTATCTTTTACAATAGCGGTGATTGTTTTTAACATACTTGCAATGTTGAATGAAATTTGTATGTTAGTAGTGTTCCATAACCTGCGAGGTTAACCAAACTTTCCATGGCCATTCGAACATTTACTCATTATGTTTTCCTTTTTATTTTCTAGGGTCGATGACGGAGTATTACGTGAAAAGAAAAACTGAAACTTTTTCAAAACGGACTTTGTTTCTCACGGGTGTGATGTGATTTGGCAAATTTGAACAGTCAGCACCCATATAAAATTGCAAGATAGGTAAGAATATGTGATTTGTGAATAATAATAATAATAATAAATAAACTGGGTTAGGCAGTAAGTTTGTTTTTATAGCAAGGACCAATTAATTACTGTATTTATGCTAGCTGCATTTAACGTCTGGCAATTCGATGCAATATGTTGTGGTTTATCCAGCTTGCCACTCCTGCAGATAGTTAAGTTATTGTAGTTTTAGGGGGCGGAACTACGAGGTCATCTTCCCCTACTCCTGCAGATAAGTTCGATATTCCTCCCCATAAAATAACAGTTGGTTACTCCTGCGAGTGAGTGAGTCTTGTTATAAGTGTTTGTATCTAGTTGAATGAGGAATTCCATGTAGGCCTACTTCAATCTCTACAAACTGCCTCCACATTATACTTGTGATGGAGAAACATATTTGTCACCTCCATCTGTTTTCCTTGCTGTAAGATCTTTTCAGTAGCTTAATATTATGGTAGCGCTGAATGAAGATAGAACGAGCGATAACATTCTCTATAATACATGAATTAGCCAAAATACCTTATGAAGCGATGAGAAATAAATCAGGGAACGATGTTTTAATAGATGTTTCCTCCTCCGCCGTCTGTGACCCACACAACCATCCCAAATAGGATCACGATTTATATAACCAAAATTACAGCTGTGGCCGCCATTAGTCCAAATCAATCATTGTTTGCGGTCATGAGTATTCGGGTATCTTCGTTAGCCCCACTGATCCGCTGGTCTGTCATCAAAACAATACTGCCAACCTCGTCAAAGAAGCGCCCAGTTCAGTCTCTAGCGCGCATCATTCGTGCCCAGCACTCGGTTCACCGCTCTAATTAGGCTAGTGTGTGCAATATTTCGCTTCTCTGTAATGATTATTTTTTCCACGTTTGAAATGAGTATGTTTTATCTGCTCGGTAATTACTATGCTGTAGGCCTATATCGCTCCACTGTAATAAGTATGTGTATTTTTTTTCGCACAACTGTGGTTTTGACAATGGTTACAGCCTAACGCGCCCAGTTCAATGGTTTTGTGTCAATCGTGCCCCGCTAGCTGCGCGTGGCCAAGGTCACACCTACACCTGACCTTCCCTTTGTCCAATCCATTGGTTTATGACAATGGTGACAGACTAACGCGCACAGACCAATGGTTTTGTGTCAACCGTGCCCCGCTAGCTGCGCACGGCCAGACTGCACCTGTACGTAGCCATTCTAACCTTCGTTTTGTCCAATGCAATGGTTATTGAAAATGGTTACGGCCTAACACGGCCAGATCAATGAGTTTTGACAATGCTTTCAGCCTAACGCGTCCCGATGATAATTTTTTTTTGATCAACAGTGATTTTGTATCCCACATGTGGGCAACAATGTGTCCGTCTCGGTGCGTGCCGCTAGAGTGAGTCTTGATGACAGTTGAACGAGATGCAAGCGCTGTCGAAACATGGCAGCCGTCTTTAAAATAGCAATAAATAACATCACATATTTACGAACTTTAGCACATATATGAGGTTCAGTAGTGACCAGGGTTGCTAATTTAAATATGTAATATCACCCTGATGATGAGACGAGGACACAAGGTATGAAAAAGTCACATTCACATTACGAGGATGAACATGTCCACAGAGCATCAAGTGCCGGAAGCAGAGTTGCTTATCAAAGTTATCTCATTCACTTCAAGATTAACAGCATTAAGCAGTCTTCCAAATCACACTGCGTTTGAACATCAAAAATATGTTCTGGCGGTGTTTTAAACCTCTCTGTTCTGAAGTCATCATATCGAGCTACAGTCCAGTGGCTGCCTTCAGTAACTCTTTCCTCGTGTCGGAACCAGGAATCCTCGTGACGTTAGAAATTGTACATACGGTGACTACGCCCCTGCAGTTTGGCTTTGGTCACCACAATTATTGTAGTTGTGATAAGAATAGAATAGAATAGAATACCCTCTGTTCCAAATTTAATTTTTATACTCGTAATTTTTGCCCATAGCTGCCAACAACCCATGTTTTGAACTCGGTGACTGATCATGCGCATGTTTGTAAGGTGCAGTGTAATTGTCCATGGCAAATATTGTGCGCTTATTTCCAATGTAAATGTAAAACTCTTACATGCAAACCACAACTATTTTGAAATTGCGATCGCAACTTGTGCTAACTCCCTCGTTAGAAGAGGTGGGTTCGATTCCCTCCTCATACATCCTGGAAGTGGTTTTCTGTGGTTTCCCCCAATTCGACTCCATGCAAATGCTGGGATGGTTCCTAACTTAAGGCCATGGCTGCCTCCTTCCCAATCGTCACCTGAATTACAAATACACACACTACTACAGCCTTCAGACTTTTCTTATACATAGGCCTACACACAAAAGTACATGGGGCTAAATGACCACAATGTTCAAGCTCCTCCAATGAAGCAACAATATTGTATGACTACTCTGTATGCCGGTGTTCCAAATTTTGTTGAGGTGCATGTATAACAATCTTTCCTTATGTTATGACTGCATAATTTTGAAATGTTTTGAGCACCTAATTTGGCTAATCTCTGTCTTTACAGTGGCAGGTGAGGAATTTGTCAATGAAGCTTATAAGAAGCCCCATTATATTGACAACATTTACATTATCTCCCCTCCATCCAGCAACCCTGTCGATGTCATCTGCCTCCAGGACAGGATCTACACCAAGACTGAAGAAATGGGAGACCTCCCTTGTGGAATTGCTGCAATATACATAAGAAGAAAACAAAAATGTGTAATATGAAGAGTCAATAAAATAGAGAAATGAAATTTAATTTCAAAATCATATCTGTACAGTTTACATTAATTTAAATGTGTTCCAACCTTTTATTCCTGAAAGTATTTATAAACAGTAAAAATTGCAACATCATAGACTTAACTCCATGTGGTACATCACAATTTTGCATAATAGGCCTGTTTTCATTCAACAGGATGTGCTGCCTGATTTAGGTGCATGGCGCAGAGGTAATTTTTTCGCCTGTTTTTTCTAAGTTTGCAGGAATGAATCCTGGCTCAGTCAGTTGGTGCATAAATGAGAGGGAGTCGTATCACAGACTTTCTGGCATGTTAAAGATACCCTTTTGGGTGGAAATTCGGGCACCCTGGCATCTCTAAAAACTGCAGTAGTTAAAGGAACGTAAAACCAATAACATTATTATTATTTGATTAAGGATGTTCGAAGAATGAAGCATGACTGTCCCGCTATACTATTGTGGAGCTATTTTTTTAACAAAACGCTAAGAATAGTTTTCAGTGCTGAGGAGTGGATGTATTATATTGTTAGAAGCTACGGTAACTTACCTAATGATTGATGCCTTTTGAAAAAATACCTTTTCTGAACTTGTTTGGATTTCATTGTTCTTCTAGGACAATGGCAATAACAGAAAGGCACTCCTATGTGTACGCGAGTCAGTGTCTCAATGCATCTCTCATCCTAAGTGCTGCATGTCATATTCACTGATTTGTCAACTAGTCAGAATAGAGTTAATCTGAAATGAGCAAAAAAAAAGCAATATACCATGCTAGAATGTGAATGCATGCTGCTCGATTTGAAATAGACTCTAAAACCTGATTTTTCTAGGATGAATTGAAAGCTAGCATGGCACTTGGACAACACACCAGAGTGACTTAGCTGCCTTTGTTTGTGTATGTTTGTCATGTCTAATAATTAAGTTATTCACTAGATGTGAAAATACTCCCTATATAAAGCAGGCTTATCGTGGGCACAGTGTTCACTGATTCAGTGAAACTCT
The DNA here is from genome assembly GCA_946902985.2 of Meconema thalassinum. Classification (NCBI taxonomy): domain Eukaryota; kingdom Metazoa; phylum Arthropoda; class Insecta; order Orthoptera; family Tettigoniidae; genus Meconema; species Meconema thalassinum. The sequence continues at coordinate 592,534,926 of OX336389.2, read as the reverse complement.
TAGAAAAATAGCAGAAAGAAGGCAAAAATACAATAAAAGTACTAATTTTAAAATGTTATTTATAATGACTAGCTAGTCCTTCCATTTCTTGCCATTACTTTTGTGCACAACGGAATTCATGGCTTCTGTAGTATAGCACGGTACCACACTATACGCAGTCAATACGATGCACGCGTTATACCACACGTCCTATTTACCTTCTTTTGCCGAGCTGGGAAACATTTATCGCAGGTAAGAATACATACTCTTAAAACTACGAAGTGTGTGGAACTGTCCACAAGTTGTTATTGCAGGTTTCTTAAACTGATTATTAAACTAAGAGGAACACATACCATAGCCTATGCTCTTGGGTTTGGAAGCTGTACCATAACATGGCGGAAGGTAATTATTCTCAAGATAGTAGTTTTGACGTGGCCTGAAAAGTTATGATTGGTCAGGTATGTGGTGCAGCCTATAGAGCCACATTCTAGCCTACTACATGCAAGAGGCCTGTGTCTGTTTATATACTGACATTTTGCAGAACCCCGCCGGGGGATAATTCTAGCACCATGGGATTTCAAACCGTTGCAATTATAGAAAACGTTAAACCAATACTATCAAATTTCACAATTTTGAGCCACGGCATCTCTTTTTTATATCAACCATGCATTAATCGGGAATTGAACCTGGTTCTCCAAGATTATGTACCAGGATCGTTATTGTGTCCTTACCAATACTTTCTGATGGGGTTTACAGTACACCTCTACTACACAAGGAAATGGGAGTGGGATGAGATTCAGGATTCATGGAATGCTCCCCAATGAAAGAGATTGAAATCTGAACTCCCAGTTTATTCAGTAGGTAGCCTAGGCCTAAGTGAGTAATAAATTTTACGCCACTAACAAGTGATTGATCACTATCTCATTGGACTAAATGGAAGTAAAATGCTAAAGAAATAAATGTAGGATTTATTCTTAAGCAATACACTGCAGTGGCAGGTAGGCCTATCAGGGTAGAAATGCTGCAAATTATATTATCCTTCATCAGATATGGAAGCCTTTTCGTTCCACGGCTACTCATTAGCTTACTTTTCTCACATACTTAAGTTGCCGGAGCCAAATACACGATGCACCCCTTCTTATTAGCGATAATCATCAGATCGCAATGAATGTAAACATGAGACGGTCAGCTGTTAGTGCCGCCAGCCATCATACTTCGCGCACCGCGCTCAGGGAGAGCGAGTGCAGATACGTTCCAAATTACCGAGTGTTTACACTTCGAGTGTGGACAGAGTGATCGAGTGCAAGTGTACATGAGAGTGCAGAGTGTTCATCATTTGGCAAACAGCCTATATATCAACGGAATTTATACTGTTCTGCAAATTCACATAATTACATAATTATGTTGTAGAATGTTCATTAAGACGATCAAAATATATTCTTCTTTTTATACGTAATCGTCTATATATCGTAGTCTTTTCCTAACGCAAATCTTCACAACTGATGGAAAGTTTCAAATTTTATTGCCAAAAATGTAAATAACGACGTTCAAAAATATGAAATAAAAATATTACAACCTACAAGAATTGAATAAACTGATAGATGAAAATAATAGAAGCGTCATAATTACTCCACCAACTTACTTTCAACATATTAATAAAACATGGTGAAAAAAGGGCCATCTATAAATACTTCTAATTCTACCATCTACATAATATAAGATCTGCCAGCTATCTTGAGATGGCTTCAGGTCGATAATGTGTATAGGAACACATTATTCCTATTTGGATCGAACCTCAATTCCAGACTGCAAAAAGACCTGTCCTGGTCCTGAACCAGAGATCGAACCCGTCTCCTCGCCTGCTCGAACACCTCTCCAAGAACCCTGGACCTCTCTCACTCGACCACCTCTCCAAGAACCCTGGACCTCTCTCACTCGACCACCCTGGATTGGGCTTCGTAGCGCTAGGGTTGTAGACGCCAAATCTCTTGTTTGCTGAATCAAAAGGAAGGAAGATTGTAGTTTTACGTGACCGTGAATCTTGTGATTATGAGCCACGGGACCTACTTTTTACGTGGAATCCGAACCACAGGACATGGCATTTCACATAGAAAAATCTCACATGCATTGACCGGGAATCGAACCCGGACCGCCTTGGTGAGAGGCATACAGCTAGACCGCTGAGCCACCACGCCCCTTTGCTGAATCATCTTCAACATTTCATAGTATTTCATCTCAGAATGGTATAAGTAGATTCCTTACGTCACCTATTGCAGTTTGCTTTCATGCATTTTATATACATTTTCTAGCATGGGATTACTCCTGATACTCGATTCTGCTTCACTGTTGCGTTCCACACATTTGCTTAGCAATGGATATTAGCACGTTCGAAAAACTGCTAGGCTATTCCCCACGACTCAAGTCTGTATATCATGGTGGTAAAATGAAGAAATATCACTGCCGAATTATGTATCAACTGTTCCATGAATCGGTTTATATGTCCCTCGTAAATAATCTATGAGTAGTGGTTTTGGGCCGGTTCTACAGCCTCCCACGGCTTTCCTCCTAAAAGATGGCGGTCGCAAGAGTCCAACCACTTACATGGCGCGCTTTTTTGAAACCCATGGTCGGATTTTGACAAATGAGATGTCGTAGAACTCGGGCTGACACTCCCTTTCCAATGGACAACATATTTCCACCCCAAAATAAAACCAATCCCTATACTACGGTGTGAAATTGTAATTTTTTAGAAAATCTCTCTTTCCAAGTGCGGCATGTTGGATGTTGAATGCTAATATGAAATTAAACGTTGTTCCACATGAAAAATATGCATAGTCCTAGATGCAACTATGATTTAACATTTTGTTTTTGTTTTTTACGCATGCGCACTTGGGTTTTTTGTAAGAGGGCGGGCTTTTTGAATAATGATTTTAGATAAGTTTTAAATAACCAAAAAGATCCAAAACTAATAGGTCATCGGCTTTTTAATATCTCATGAACCAATATGGCTAGGGACTTGTATGAGGTATTGTAGGACTCGGGCTAACGTCCCCTTTTTGAATCTATTATTGAAATTTTGACAAAGGGCCTAAGTGTACTTTTATTGATATTTGTTTGGATTTATGATGAGCTAACTATGTAATTTGATCTAACACAGGTGTTCACCTTGGACAAAGGAGAGTGTGGGGGAGGGGTGGTGTAAGAGAGAACACAGGTGGAGAGAGAAAGAAATATGTGTTGTTCATAATACATATGGAGCTGAGGACTGTACACACTGGGTTATAGGTTAAGTACAACATGAGTGAAAAAATAAATACAAGGCGCACAGTTTCATACAACATGTAATTTATTAATCCATGAATTAAAGGCTGAGCTAAATCCCAAACAATTTACATATAGTTTATTTCCATTTTGTTTCAACACTTTTTCCACAAGGTAATGTTTTGGAAACGCTGTCTTTTGGAGTTCTTGGAGATAAAACCTGCCTTTTATGGGTCGATGGTACAGGTCCTTGAGTAAATAGGTGACTGGACTGTTTAGGTTGACTTGACGAATTCGAAATAGTTCACTCCCCCAATTTGGTTTGTAGCCCTTTTCGAAGACGGACTTGAATTTGCTCACACGAACAAAATCCCCAATTTTCAGTCGGTGACGTTTAGGGTCTGCTGTTTTTATGGGGTTAAACAGTTTATCCAGTCGTTTAATATTTTTGGTCACGAGGTGTGGCTTGGTCCCAATGGTTCTATGTTTGGTGTCATTGTAACGTGACACTAGCTCAGGTAACATGTCCAACCAGCGATAAGTGCCCTGAGTGGTAAACGCTTTCCACGTATGCGTTTTCAATGTTCGGCTAAACCGCTCGACCACCCTGGCTTTGAGATTGCTGTACGTGGTGTAATGGTGAATATCCAAAGATTTGAGAAAATTGGAGAAATCCTTGTTGAAAAATTCTTTCCCCTGGTCGGTTTGTAGCAACTGAGGTTGAAGTTTGGATTGTTGAATAATATGTTTAAGGCCTTGGTGACTAGTGGACCAGACTTGCGACGCACGGGTTCAACGAAGACCATTTTGGAATACACATCAATGACAGTCAACATATAGCGTACACCGTTGTTAACGCTAGCATAGGGTATCATTTAAAACAAGTCAGCCTGCCAAAGTTCATCCACACCTCGTGAAATTACCTTTAGTCGCGGATAGTGACGCCTAGCTGGGCGATGCAACACATGAGCAATACCCATTTTAATGGGTGAGGGCTTAAACAATAATTTTGGCATTTCGAAGTTCTTGTTTAATTTCTTGAATCTCCCAATCGTGACCGGTATGGCCGGCTTGACGTGAAGCATGCAACAACTGTAGCCGTTGGACGAGCTTATTGGGATTGTGCCAGTAGGTAACATCCACACGGGGTTTTAATGGTTTAAATGTCACTCCCGAAGCGGACGCTTTACGACGAGTACTTTGACTGGTGGGAAACATTTTTGCAATGATGGTTTTATATTTTTAAGATATATTGGCATTCACTTGTTGAGTGGGATTATACTGCCTTTTGTGGGCATGGGTGTCCAATAAAATGGATTTCTATTTGCCAAGGTCTTCTGGCGCATAATCATGGAAAGAGGGTGTACGAGAGAATAGCAGCTTTAACAGTCCTGGCGTTAATTTATAATTGATGTTTTAATGACAGCTTTATTACGAGCAAATTTAACCCTGCAGTGCTCGCGCGGCGTCTGACAGACGCCACACTAGTTTATTTTTGTAATTGAAAGGAAACTTCCAAGGCCACTGACCGGAAATTCCATCTACCTTTCAAGTAACTATTCATAACCAACGTAATTATGCGTCAGCGCGCCAGTGTTAGTCTAGCGCGTGTGGTGGTGAGTCATTGTTACACGAGTGTGTACGGAGTCTGACAGACGCCACGCGACCTTCACTGCGATAAAGTAAGAACTCGTTCTGAAGTATTCTCTTCTAAATTTTTACCGTAATTATTCTTCATGGTGTCTTATATTGCATGGCTTCTTGCTGAAACGTTATATTTTCACGTTTTTCACGTTTTGGGGCTGAAAATGAGTGGAAAGGAGAGGAGATATACCGGTATCCTCAATCGTCTTGATGATAGAATGATTGTGCAGAGTTTGCTTGAGGAAGATGATTCTGAAGATGATGATGATGAAGGTGCATTGTACAGTGATAAGGAAGAAGATATTCTAGAATCCAGGAGTGAAAGTACCGACACGAAAAGAGACGTAGACAGTAGTGATGAACCAGGAGAAAATGAAAGTGATAGTGATTGTTTCGTAGGGCAATATACAGTTTCTAAGTGGCGTACGGCTAATCCTCCTAGAAATGTTCGAACCCTCCGACAAAATTTCGTCACACATTTACCTGGTGTGAAAGGTATTGCGAAACTAGCTAAGACTCCTAAAGAATGCTGGGAATTATTTTTGATGGTATTATATTCATATCTTACTCAATAAATTACAAATGTGCTTCGTTAGTTGCTTTTATATCAATATAAAAGATTAATTATTTTTTCAAAATATCCTGAAATTAATTTAAATCGTTAATCACAACTTGGTATAACAAAAATGCCTCTGAAACGAAATGGCGTCTCCCAGACGCCATGCGACCTCCTACGATGTAAAATACTGCGCGAGCACTGCAGGGTTAATGGATGAATCACCAATTTTATAACCATCATCCTCATAGCGAACACCATACGTGGTATCTGTGTTTCCAAGAAATAGATCAGTGAAATAGGGTTCCAGTGTTGATCCATAATATTTTATTAAAATGTTCTTCAGTTGAGCTTTATTTTGAGGGGTGGTCAAGACTTGTGAAAACGGAGACAATTTGGAAGGGCAAGGTGTTTCGACCAGTGGATTGAAACTCATATGCAACTAGACTGGAATCAAGGAACCATTTCGTATAAGCACCTGGACATGGTCATGAAATCCCACTTGTCTTCTGACCATGTGGTATTTGTAAAAGGTAATGAAAAACGTTAATGGCTACAAGAATATTTTGCTCCTTACTGTCAATGTATCGATTTAATGGACTTGGGGTGTCCCTCGCTGCAAACACTGCCCCTGTGGCAACATTACCCATAAAGCCCTGGCACAGGTGTGGCATCTCTTTCATTGGCTAACCACCAATGGCTGCTGGGAGTTGTTTAGTAAAATTGAATCGGAAGGTTTACCTGTGGATGACACCAGTGAGATTCCTACAAGCTACGTGTAAACATAAACGTAATACCATGGAGAAAGGGGATGATACCGATAAAGCCATTGGCAAATTCTTTGTGTGCAAAAAAAACTAGACAGTTTTACCAAAGAAGAATTATTGGCTCTTCCAAAATCGTTCATTTATTATGTGGCAGCAAATGCAGTGAAAGATATCTGGCAACATGTACCAAAATCATGGACTCCAGACCCTGTGTTAAGTGAATTGCAACCATGTACGGATTATGATCACCATAAGCAAGTGGCCATGGCAAAAGTACCATCTATGCGACAGTGTGCCACTTGCCAGCTGGTCAAACTGTAGCACGGTCATAAAAGTCCGCGTAAAGACTTTGTTTCTTCATTCCACGGGTATGATGGAGAGAAAAAGCAACAACAACAAACATCATCCGCGGAGAAGGAGGTAGATCAAACATTTTTACCATCGATGAAAAAGGATATGCCAGACCTGTACTGGCAATGACGTCATTGACAAATTAATTCAATACTTGACTTTCGAAATCGACCTGCCTGGTTATTGTTTTTGTGGTCCTGGAACTTGTCTTGAAGAACCTTTTCAGCGTGGTGATATACCTATTAATCCTTTGGATCGAGCATGTAAAGAACATGACCTTTCTTCTCGCCAAAGGCATCCTGCATTAAGACGTGTGGGGGATAAAGTATCGTTGAAAAGCTAAACAACGTTTGACATCCTGTGATGTCTCAGTGGGAGAGAGGTTGGCAGCCCTCATTGTGATTAGTGCTATAAAAGGAAAGTTAATGATGAGTGGGCATGATTATTGAAAAGGATTGAGGAATTGGTATTTCTTTGTATTCTATTTTGTAAAGCCCTATTTGTTGTCAAATAAAAATAAGATTTATAAGATCACAATGTCTTTTAATTTAAAAAATGGTGATAGCCATTTCATCATTTTCATTTTTTCACACATGAATATTTACAATTTCCACTTTACATATTTTTACATTCCCCTTGTTTAGTTCACACATTCTGTACATTTTTGTTGTTGTGAAATAAAAATAAGGTTCACCAGATCAGTATATCTTTTAATTTTAAAATGGTGATAGCCATTTCATTTTTTCACACATTGATATTTACAATTTCCACTTTTCCTGTTTTTACATTCCCCTTGTTTAGTTCAAACATTCTGTACATTTTTGTTCTTGCTGTGAAATAAATCAAGGTTTAGCAGATCACAATGTATTTAAATTTTAAAATGGTGATAGCCATTTCACTTTTTCACACATGGATATTTACAATTTCCACTTTACATTTTTTACATTCCCCTTGTTTAGTTCACACATTCTGTACATTTTTAAAATCTATTTCGTAATATAAAAAGCAAACATTTTACACTAAAATGTATTACTTATCTTATTTTTACTAAACTACTGTAGCCTAACATTATACATTCTACTTACAGTTTTAACAAAAATATGACAATATAAAACACACTAAAAATATTACAATATAGTGAACATTAGACTTAAGTAAAGTAGATTTTGCGACTGTTTCCCCAAGCAAGAGTATCAAATGTGTTGGGTATAATGAATCGTTTGTTGTCTTCATTACTTAAAGCAACTTTGTTCAGCAAATTGGTATGTAGCTGTGATTTTTACTTCTAAATACACACATTTTCTTATATAATATGGGTGGGTTACTAACTATACAGTTTTTATAATCACTTATATCTAACTCTTTGCTAACAACATTCTTTTTTACTCTTTTAATTTTTTATTACTACATCATCAATAGTCATATAGCTGTATGATTTAGTTTTTGTGCCTACAAAGGTGTCTATAACAACACTAGCACATTCATCCTTAAATTTTCCAAGAACCTTTTTGTTTACTACAGGTAAATGGTAAATATTATCTTCGGGATAGTCACTTGTATCAAACCTATTAGCTCAGTTTTGATATCCTCATAAAAATCATCAGTTTTAAACTCATAAATTAAAGAATCTGTGTCTGTGTAGAGTAATTTAGCATTATCATGATAGTTTTTCTTTACATAATCATAGTGAAATTCATACATAAGTGTTTTTGACAATTCCAGAATGGTGTAACCCACATATATGGGTACGGAATGTTGTAAGTTACTTTAAGACGATTCATTTGTATTACAACTAAATCCTCATGAATAATTGAACAGCTATGAAAGTTAGGCTTGCTTATTAAGTTGCTAGCACCATACCTTTTACCATAATTCTCCCACTTTGTTATCAGCTTTACATCAACTCGCTTATCAACATTCTCCATAGTCTTTCCAAAAGCACTATTATTCATGAGTTTATAAAAATCTTTTTCAAAAGCGTTTGTTGACTTTGTTCTTAAATTATTGTTTAGATCAATATATGGTTTGAGCCATGCTGACTGATAAAATTGTAATACGCGATGAATTTTAGTTAATTTCATTCCATGCTGTAGACACTGTTTCAAGTTTTGATAATGTATTACATATTTGCATTTATCATTGAAATTAGCAATTAACATTTTCGTTCGTGAAGTGATGTATGGGGATTTCATATTCTCAGGACAAACTGGTAAATCATTATGTTCATAATGTAGCTCTTTAGGGTACTCAAGATTTAGCTCTAGAATGTATCCTTTATCTCCACCAATGGTATCCTTACCTTGACGCGGTGGTGGAGCTTGCGTGGTCAAATGATCCTGAGAGCTATGCCGGCGGTAGCTTAGCTACTGTTAGGGTCTTCCAAGCCGGACAGGTCGTAGGTGATGATCCAGACTAAACGGGATACTCTTGCCCTCCAGGTTGGGGGTTGGACGAGGGGATAACAACCCCACACCATAAAAAAGAACCTGTTACGAAACAAGGACAATTGCCTCGGAAGGACGGACTTAACAGAAGACGACTTTGACCTGGATTACGGAAAAGAGATTTGTATATCGCGACATGGAATGTAAGAACGATGTTGAGACCAGGAAAGATGAATGAAATAGGAGAAGAGATAATTAAATTTAATTTAGACATTGTAGCGTTACAAGAGGTAAGATGGCAAGGACAAGGAAGGATAGATAAAAGGGAATATTCACTATTGTATAGTGGTCCAAATAGCAGAACAGGACAACATGGTACAGGATTTATAGTATCCAAGGCAGTAAGGAATAGTATTATGGAATATGAAGCCATAAATGAAAGATTTTGTAAATTGCGTATCAAAGGAAGATTCAGGAACATATCCATATTGTCAGTGTATGCACCATCTGAAGAGAAAGATGAGGACGAGAAGGAAGAGTTCTATGAACAATTAGAACAGATATGCGGTGAGATACAGAGATACGATACATTGATAATAATGGGTGACTTTAACGCAAAGATTGGGAAGGATCTATTGATGAGATGTGCAGGGGAACATACACTACATGATGTTAGTAACCAAAATGGCACACCACTTGGGCATTTTGCCATCAGAAACAATATGGTGATCAAAAGCACATGTTTCCCACACAAACGAATACATCTAGGTACTTGGAAGGCTCCTGATTCTACAACCGTGAATCAAATAGACCATGTGTTAATCAATGCAAGATACTCTTCGTCAATTATAGATGTGCGGAGTTGTAGAGGGCCAAATTGTGATTCAGACCACTATCTAGTCAAAGCAGAGCAGAGAAAAGCTGGATAAAACGAAAACGAAATCTGAAACCTGGAAGAACAGTATAATCGTTGAAAGACTAGGATATGAAAGAATTAAGGAGGAATATCAGAGAGAAATACAGAAGAAATTAGAGAATGAAAAAGAGAGAGATGATCTCAATGAAGAGTGTAAGAAAATAGAGGAAATAGTTAAACTGGCTGCAGAAGAAATAATCGGAAAGAGGCAGCAAACCCGGAATGAATGGTTTGATCAAGAGTGTAGGGAAGCAATAGAAGACAAGAATAAAGCAGGAGAAAAGATGATCTTGAGAGAATCAAGAAGCAACTGTGAACATTATAGGCAACTGAGGTCGAATGCCAACAAAGTATGTAGAAGAAAGAAAAAGGAACACATAAAGAAACAATTTATAGAAATAGAAGAATTAAACCAGGGAAGTGAAGTAAGAAAATTCTATGCGGCAATTGGTAAAATGGGGAAAGGTTTCCAACCGAGGGAAAGAAGATGCAAAGATAGACAAGGGATGATACTGAATGATGAGAACAAAGTGTTAGATAGATGGTCTGAACACTTTAAGGAACTTCTAGGTGAATGTTTGGATCCAGAAATTGAACAACATATGCAACAAAATGAGAGACAAGAAGTAATTAGATCAGAATCAGAGAATGAGAATGCAAGTATTATGAGTCCTACAATATTTGAAGTGACAAATGTAATGAAGAAAATGTAAAACAACAAATCACCAGGGGAAGACAGTATAGTAGCAGAAATGATAAAATATGGAGGAGCGCCATTGGAAGATAGAATACATAAACTATTGGAAAGAATATGGGAAAAAGAGAACATGCCAGATGGATGGAGGGGAGGAATAATATGTCCTATATTTAAGAAAGGAGATAAACTAGCATGTGAGAATTACAGAGGAATCACTCTATTGAATGTTATTTACAAGATCCTATCAGGTATCTTGAAAGAAATAATGCAGATATTTTCAGAAGACATTCTGAGTGAATATCAGTGTGGTTTTAGACCCAACCGGAGTACAACGGATCAAATCTTTGTAATTAGGCAGATGATGGAAAAGTTTTATGAACATGATATTGACCTCCACATGCTCTTTATAGATTTTAAACAAGCTTTCGATAGTGTATGTAGAAAAAGACTAGATGAATTACTAGGAGAAATGAGGATACCTGGAAAGATAAACCGGCTGATAAGGATGACAATAGATAACACATGGGCACGAGTGAAAAATGGAAATAAGTTGAGTAAACCCTTTACAATTAATATGGGTGTAAAACAAGGAGATGGATTGTCTGCAGTACTCTTTAACCTTGCACTGCATAAAGCAATCAGTCAAGTAGACCAGGGAGACACTATTTTTAACAAATCATGTCAGATCTGTGCTTATGCAGATGATGTAGTGATCATAGCAAGAGAGAAGCGTACACTGAAAAGAGTATATTTAGAATTAGAGAAAGAAGCTACAAATATTGGGTTATTAGTGAATGAGAGTAAAACTAAGAACATGGTAATGTCCACATCTAACACAAGAAGAGCCCCGCAGGATATTACAATAGGCGATAAGACATTTGAGGGTGTGACACAATTTAAGTATCTAGGAGTACATATTAACAACCAGTGTGATATAACAAACTGTATTATAGATCGATTACAGGCTGGAAACAGAGCATACTATGGAATCATCAAGAAGCTCAGGAATCAACTTATATCACGAACAACCAAAATGAAGATATATAAGACAATGATAAGACCAGTAGTGACCTATGGCTCTGAAGCTTGGATATTAACTATGGATGATGAGAATACTGTGAAGCGTTTTGAAAGGAAAATACTGCGAAGAATATATGGCCCTGTTAGAGAGGAAGATGGATGGAGAATACGATATAACCATGAACTAAACGAATTGATTGGAAAACAAGATATCGTAAAGTTTATAAAGGCACAGAGAATCCAATGGTTGGGACATATAGAGCGAATGCCGGAGAGCCAGATGCCCAAGAGAATGTTGAAAGGGAGGTTATTCTCCAGGAGGAGGAAAGGACGTCTTAAGAAGAGATGGTTGGATAGTGTGAATGCAGACCTCGTCGCAATGGGCGCGAGAGGGTGGAGGAGCAAGGCGATGGATAGATCAACATGGAGAGCAGTTGTCCAAAAGGCCAAAACCCACCCCGGGTTGTAGCGCCATGGAGTAAGTAAGTATATATCCTTTATCATCGTTATCATTAAGAGTGTCAACATGTAAGACGTCAATTTCAGGTTGTGTCAGCCAGCGAAAATCTTTCAGTGGTAGATATTGACTCATAGCACAACCATATTGGTTATTTGCATCGAGGTAGACAATATACTTCGACTCTTCACAAGGGTTAAAACTAGGCATGCATTTATTATTCGTTTTAGAGTACCGTCCACTACATTGGCTTAATCCACCTCGAATTGATGATATTATAAAATTAATCATGTTTATATCAGTCATCAATTCTAAATTTACTTTCGTTTTTTTTTCAACATTGAACTGAAACTTAACCCAGGTGCAAGGGTCAAGGTCGTAAGTTTTCATACAAACATTCCGGAAATTGTCAAAAACATCTGTAAATAACAACACATCTGTCTTCCAATATATGTCTGAAAATTCACCTCAAGTTTGAATGTCAAACTGTGTCCATACACGTTGTGCATGTAAATATTCCTGATCACTGATATGACTTGTGTTTAAGGAACTGTAAAATGCATCTTTTGGTGGCAAAGAACACTCCTCAAGACGATCCAGACAGTTAATATATCCATAAGGGAATATACCCTTTTGACGAATCAAATTAAAATCATCTTCTTTAGGAAAGACATGTTGAATTTCACGAAACTGATCTGATTTTAAATTACTAGCAAGTTTATCAAGACTACTTGGCATAAAGCGGAATGAATCTAAAAATCTCAGTTTTATAGGTTTTTTCAGTGTCTGTTTTGATATATTTTGTGAACGATATGTATTGCTCCTTTTTATTTGCAATCACATCAATTTTCACATCTGAAGCTCCAAATTCTTTAACGATAAAGTGGTTATCGTATTTGCTACCATTGTGTGGAATGACTGGAATGAATTTAGCTACTCTATACTTTAAATTACATTCTTGGTGAGCAGCACCGCGCTATTTTCCTGTTAAATGGTCATGATCGCGAACCCTATCTGTATATAAACATTCACCACATATAAAAGAATTAGTTTCAGTTTCAAAGCACGTTTGCTGGGATGATGATAGTGGTTCCATTGGAATGATCGTATTTAAAATAGAGCATATACGGATTTCATCTTTTTTAAGTCTTTCCATAAAAACTTTAGGTGCATCAGGTCCTCTATAGAGCTCAAACTTATTTAAAGAGTCATCATAACTACATTTAATATAATATGCAAAGCTAAAAGGTTCATGAATGTGAGTAGTGTTGGTAAAAGGTTTGGTTGGATTCGATGGACATGTATTAAATGGTTTTAGCAAAGCCTCAAAGTCTGCATATATAACAAAAGGTGCTCGAAGCTGCTTTTCAAAGTCCTTAAATTTCAAATGTTATTTTTAGGAGTAGGTAATACCACACAAACATGATTACATTCCCATATTTTATATTGAGTTAATTGATCCTCTTTCTTAAAATATAGCAAACAGCCATCACACAACAACTTCTTATGTTCTCTATTTGATAGTTGACTACCAACAAGTCTACTTAAATATTTTATCCAACAATAGTGAGCATTTTCACCTTCGGTTATGTATAGTAAATGAACATGAGCATCCTTCTTTTCCTCAGTATAATATAGAGGACCTACTATACTCTTGTTTTCAATTCCATACACATTAATACTTACATTGTTCAGCTCTTCAAAACGTTTAATGTCTTTTATCGTCTTAGGATATTCCATTTATTTTAAATCTAACACTGAGGAATAGTGTGGATAAGATGATGTTCTATTCTCATTCATCACAGCTGGATGGAGAGCTGAGGTTACAGCCCACGCAGAACATGCATGGTCACTTTTCTTAACGTTTACACAAGCTTTCTTACGTTTGATCCATACTGGTAAATCAATGTATGATGATGCTCGAAGGGGGTTATATTTATTCATGTTGGTTTCTAACTAAAGTACTTCAACCAACGCCCAGCCTGACTCCCTTTCCTGGAACTCTTGACTCTTCACAATGATAGCACTTGAAATATCTTGGTACATATCACTGATATTATTTGATTCGCTAACAATTATGTTTTTTGTATTAAAGGATTTGATATCTGTAATTTCACCTTCACTCCCAGTTTTTACATACAGCCCAAAGAGTTCAAAATTCATTTTACTTGTTTTATGCTCTACTAAAACATTATCTACTAAGCCAAACATACTAGGTTGAACATTTTTTTTATAAATGATTCAATACTTTGAGTTTTTTCTTTACTATTAAGTCCGTAACTAGCAATTCGACTTTTAAAGGCACTGCCAATTTGCTGAATATTTGCAGATTTTTTTTCATGACAAGCATTATATTTATGATTAATACTGCGCAAATGTCCCTGCATCATTGAAGAAGGTATATCAATATTGCATACATCAAAATATGTTATTAAAAGTTCACCATTATTCATTCTTTTTGCTGAATAACTATCTTTACAATCTTTAGAACGTTTACCCCTTTGAACAGTTATTTCTGAACAGTCACCTCCTACTTCATTACATTCATTTAATGGTGCTATGCTTGTTGATGGTTTTACAGTTTTAAATTCCTGCACTTCAACCATGTGAGATTGATATCGCTTTACAAAAAAAAAGCAAGTTCACAAACTAAACATGAGAAAGGTGCTGAACTGACATGTTTTAAACGTACATGCCGTGTAAGATTATCCTGTCTGTTGAATGTCGTAGTACAATGACTGCACGCAAACATTTTATGGTTATGTTTAGTACTTGCGTGCCGTTGAAGGTTGTCAGGTCTTGAAAACTGTTTATTACATTCACCACACTTGAACATAATGGTTACATTCCAAAATTACCTATAAAAGAAAGAAGTCATCAATGTTAATAAAATATATAAAACAAAGTAAAAATATAAATAGTTTAATTATTATATATAAATTATAGTCAATGTTTATAGCAGGGTATTTAATTTAATCGTTTGTGAACTCATACCAAGTCTAATTTCAAGTTGTTCCAACTTTTGACTACCAAAATATATCACTGTCACTGACACCTAGCAGTGAACAATGGAACTTGTTAAAGCGTAAATCAAATCTAACCTACAAATTTAGCTTCACACCATTGTCAAGTAGTTCCAACTTTGGCCATCAAATACCATTGTCACTGACACCTTGTGCCCAATTCTAGGAATGGGTATTCCAAGATTCAGACACCTAGGTATCAAGGGAAAGGCTACAGCCGCTTTTGAAAGTTGAGATACTTGAATATCGCGCTCCTTTCCTTCTAGATTGAAATGGAAACTTTATGCAGCCAAGAAGATGTTAAGTGACGTGGCAAATAGTAGCAGAGGTCGAGACTATTTGGTGATTAAATACTTAGCCATGGAGTAGAGACTTGATACTTGGATCAGATTACTGGCACGGCCAAATGAAAGAGGATGCACTTAGTCTCAAGTGAATCAGACCAGAGACACCGGAGATATGAGGATTTACAGATTTCAGCGTGATCCAGCGTGGAGCCGACCGTTTTGTATAAAAGCCGCTCGGCCCAAGCATAAGCAGCTCACTTCAAACCAAGCTCTTGTAGGACAAGGTGCTGCTGCTACGTCGAGCCAAGGCACATGGTTGCCGAATCTACGCAGAAGATATCCTTGAATTGTGATAGTCACAAAAGTGCTACGATACGTGGGGAACGTAGTAAGTTTCCGGTAGAGGGAATCACTAAGGTGATTGTTATTTTTTACGGACATTGGTGAAACACTTTGTTTCTATATGGACATATGCTAGACTTTGTCTAGATATTATTCTGTCACAGTCCAGTAACAATAATTCAATACTTGGATATTTTAATCCAACTTGTCAGTTTCACAAATTGTAACTAAATAACCACTCAGATCTCTCAGTATATTGAAGGCCAGTCAGTCTATCACGGTGTTGTTCATTAGCCGACAAAGGGAAACTATATGTTGCTTCGCGCATGATAGATGGTGTGAAGCCATGCCCAGGGAACGATCTTCAGAACAGCCGTTGATTGTTTTAGACTATCAGTGTTTTCCTGTACTGAAAAGATTACCGTGAGTTATGTTACAACTGACGCTTTTGAGAAGAGATCATTTGGATCTGACCCCATTTAAGCGAACTGCTATGGATTTAATTGAAGTCAATATTAAAATGGATCAGCAGTTACTTCAAACTTCAAGAAATATTTCCACTACGTCGTGCTAGACAGATTGTGGGTATATAATGGCGGCCGATACAAGGATTAGACGTGCGTGTCCAATAGGGCATGTATCTGGATAAATCTGGTACAGACCAGGTTCACTACGCTTCAAGACCAACGAGAAATGTAAGCCACATTTGACTTTTATATTATGCCTAGCTAATTGGAACAAACTCATTTTCTGCAGATGACCAACACATTTATTTTTCTTCGTATTTAAATCTTGCATTGATTTACGCAAGACACATTAGGGTTATTCTGAGTATTTTCAGCACTCAGAACAGTTTAGGATCGATGACCGAGCATACCGAGCATTTATTTGAATGTTCATTTTGTTTGAGAATCACGGTAATCAGCCGATATAACTGTAGAAGTTAATATTTATTTTTGTTGAGGAATGGATATTTTGTCCATATTCGAAGAGTCGAACATGTGGTTTTTTCACATAAGGAAATAATAATTAAACATATTTAATAATAATAATTTTCATAATTTTTCTAAATAATTATTGGACCTTACATTTTCTAATAATCACATTCGTTGAGAGAGAGCTTAAGGATTAGTTTAATCATTCCTAGTTTGGAACGGGTGATTTTCCGAAAGCTAGTGGATAGCGCAAGCCCGTATTCCACCAACATTATAGTTCTGGTTGAACAGTTAATATTTGCATTGAGCAAAGTATATTTTTCAGATAACACGGAAAGGCATGAAACAGGAAGCCAATGATATATGTATCAATTAGGATTTTTTTTGTGTTTATATAAAATCATGACGTAGGCACACATTCGAAAGTGAAATAGAGAATATCACAAGTGGGGTAACTTCACGGTTTGAACTGAATGGTAATATAAAATAAACTTGTAAGTTTATAGATCTTCCAGTTTTGATAACAAGCAGAGGCTTGATTTATTGTATAAATTTTGGGAAGAAAATTTATGTGTGTGGAGTAGTTGAAATGCCATTCCCAGGTGCGCATGTTTAAGTCGCAGGAATGAGGAGGGTTTTTTTTGAGCATCAATCAAATAGCAGGTTCGATGGCTCAGGTTTATAGGAGGAGTATTGGAACCACACATTTCGTCGAATGAATGACCAAACCATCAGTAATTATTTCAAACTTGTTTACGTATTCCATTAATACTTTGGATTTGCTAGAACCCGGTTTTGTCATGATAAAATTTTATTCTTCTTCAGAGGAAGGAAGACCTTTGCCGTTGTTGTTGGGATATTGTGTTCTTACACAAATAATTGAATGGGCCACTGCCAATTAAAAAAATAATTCTGTATCTACGAATTACTTAAAGGATGTTTTCAATCCTATTGTCATGAACTAAATGAATTTATTATAAAGCTACAATTCTTATTTCCGCATTCTGTTCAAGAATTGCAAGTTGTGAAAGTTACTAAAATAGCAACAAATATAAATATTTTTCTTAATAATAATTCCAAGAAAATCTGATAGTTGAAAGGTTCAACAATTTTTTTGATCAAGCTGATGATTCAGAAATCATATTTCTTTGGAATTTGAAGTTCATAATCGAGTCACTTCTCGAAATGTTTAATTTTGGAAGAATAATAAATTTTGTTATGCTTCGCACAGTTCTTCGATGCTATGCTCAAGGGTCAAATACTTTTCAGATGTTGTTATTAATATGTGTACATAATTAGTGTTGGGTCAAAGATAATATTTTTGACAATATTTTTGAAACTGGAAAAATAAGTGGAAGTTAAAAAATTCTATAAACAATTATAAACAGTGAGAATTTCTACGAGTGTTAATATCATGTTAGAAATTCAACCAGTGAACTACAATATTTCCAGTAAAGACAATTAAATTTGAACTGGATTTCATCGTAAATAATTGATATAATTTTGGAACACAGTCTACAGGACTGATAATCAGACTTGTGTCTCCAAAGACAATTGTTCAATGTGTTGGAAAATTTCTGTACATTGTGTAAATAGTAGTGTGTGCCGTCGCACTGGAATGATGTTACCTTGAGCATCATTTAGCAGTCAATTTTAAAATTTAGAATAAAATGAGATAATTTTACATGTTGTGTTATGCCCAGTTGAATCTCCTTCTATCCTTATTGTTGCATTGAGCCAAAAATCAGTAAAGCATTTTTTTAAATTTGATGTCGTTTTTTTTTGCGATTAGCTTTAACCCATCTGGCGCCCCAGGATATTTTGACTCTCGTGCTGACTGATTCTTGGTAAAATGCATATGTGGTCGTGCGGACTCCGGTCTAAACGGGCACATAAAATAAGATAGAGAGAGAAAATGGCTTCGAACGAGGGGCCCGAGTTAGACACGGTCAATCGCATGCCAATTTAAATTGTGATAATTTTTATAGTTATTTTGGGAGTTGAGAGATGTCTGGTTTGGATGAATAAATTAGTAGGAAACCCAACTAGTGGGGAAAATTAAAAATTAACTGGGTTAATAATTAGAATGGGTTTGATTATTTTGATAATGGCTTAACCATTAGGGCGACAAGTAAATTCAGTAGTAAACGTTCGATGACTGGACATACGCATTAGTAGAATCCAGGTGGAGGATATTTGAGGACTTGCATATTTTTCTTGTGATATTGTGGTAAATTTAATTCGTAAAAGTAGAGAAGTTTTTTTCCCATCGCGTCGACATTAGGACAAATCTCATTTTATTAGAGTGTTCCAATTAGCTATTCATATTTCTTGTTCTAGTTATAATCTTGTGTCTGCCAACATGTATACCCCTAAGTTTTGACTAATACTGAAAATTATGGAAGAGATGATGAGGATGATGAGGAGTTTGGAAGAGAGTTCCAAAGAAGCTGGACTGCGCGTAGCAGCCATCATGAAAGAAAATACAGAGGCTTTGGAAAAGAAACTTAAAGAAAATTCCGATATGTTAGAAAGCAGGTTAAAAGATAACTTAAAAGATAGTTTAAATAGTAAATTTAATTCTATGGAAAACAAATTTAAAGAGAATTCCGAAATCTTGAAAATGTCACTTGAGGGTAAAATGACTAAATTATGCGAAAAAACACATGAGCTCGAAACTTCATTGGCTACTAACGCAAGTTTAATGGACGATAAATTTCGCGATGCCAATCTAAGATCCCAAAGCTTAGCTGATAGGATAGAAAGTGGTCTTAGGAAAGTTGGTGAAGACATGGTCAACCTAGAAGTCAGAGTGAAGAAAGAGAGCAATGAGATGGCAACTCTAGTTGTTCAACGTTTGACAGACCAATTCAAAGAACTCGTAGTGGGAGAAATAATAGAAGGTGTGATTAATGAATTACAAACTGAAATTAAAACCACAGTTATCGATGAGATTAAAAACACACTCAAGCTGGAGAACCAAGATGGAGTCAAGGAGATTAGAGAATCTTTGTCATCCCATATTCAAGTAATTTCCAAAGATATTCAAGCGACTAAGAAGGACATATCAGATATGACAGGGTCATTGAAGAGTCACGAGGCTGTTATGAACCAGATATCCACTGATGTCAAGGAGAACTATAAGGAAACAGAAGAAATAAAGAAGGAAACCGAAGGAATTAGAAAAAAGTCCGAAGAAAACCATAAGGCAATTGAGGCTATGAAAACCCAAGTTAAGGACGAGAAACAGGCTGACCATCTGTTGAAAATGCCAAGTATAAGAGGAGAAGAACAGATACAGGTAAACCTAGGAGCAGCTAGAGGAAATGATAGTCAAATACAGGATGAGGCCAGGACAGTATTTCAATCCAACCCCATAACTGTATTCAAGAATGTAGAGGATAAGCCTTCTAAATTTTCAGGGCGAGATTCTGTGACACCCGTAGAATTCTTGAGAGAAGCAGGTGATTACCTTAAAGATTCCAAAATCCCTAAGGAAAGACAAATCCGAGTGATAGGGAAATTTTTGGAAGGGCCCGCACTTCTCTGGTTTAGAGCATTCAGGTCCACTCTCACCAATGTTGAGGAGTTTTCCCGTGGGTTATTGAAAAAGTTTTGGTCCCCGGAAACCCAACAGCAAGTCAGAGCAGATTATATTCGAAGAGATTTTCGACGTCACAACCTACTCGATACTCTTCGTACTTTTCTGGACAGCTTTCTAAACTTCAACATTTAGATCCGCCGATGCCAGATAATGAATTAATTACTGCATTAATACGTCAGTTTCCAGCAGAAGTCCAAAGAACTTTGATCGCTGCTGACATTTATAATATGGAGCAATTTGACGAGGTATTGCAGAAACTTGATCACACGAACGCTCAATTCTTCCATCAGAAGGGAGGAAAGAATGGCAACGCTGTGTACACTGTTATGGCCGACAGTTATTCCTAAACACTTCGAGAGATTCGAGAGGGGCGAGAAGAGAAAACGCCGAGGGAAGAGCCTGATAAGAGAGGATGGAATCAGAACACTAATAGATACAGTTACAAGCCTTATGAGAGACTAAAGGGTGGATATCGATATGACAATCGATGGAGAGAGCCAAGGAATAATCAAGGAAGATACCAGTAAAGAAGGTACTATGGTAGAAACAATAACTACAATAACAGAGGGAATGAGAACACTCGTTAGTCCAATGAAGAGTTCAATAAGGAGACGAGGAAGATCTTGGAAGAAAGACACCAAGAAAACTCGCAGTTCTTGGAACAGAAGTCCAAGGAACCAGGTCCATCGGGAACACAGCAATCCCGGGGGAATGAGAAAAAAACCTTCGAATTCACAGTAGGAGATAGAATTTTAAACATTTTCACTTCCAGGATTATTAAATGGCAAACAGAGGATGATGACTTAATTCAACATAATGACGAACGGAAAGAAATGGGTACAAGAATTAAACTGCCAATCATATCATGCGAAGTATTCGGCATGCCTGTCGATACTTTAGTTGATACTGGGGCTATGCTTTGTCTTGTGAGCGAGAAGCTTTATATTCTGTGGAAGCTGAAAGAGAATTTAGAAGAGATTCCAGTATCAGGAATTAAAATCCAAGGATTAATACCCAACAAAATATCGCTGTGTAAAACACAATTATACTTATGTGTTACTATTGGAGGACATGATTTTCGACATGTGTTTGTAGTAATGAAGGACATGGCTTTTGACATGATCTTGGGAGCGGATTTCATCCAGAAATATCGAGCCGTGATAGACATGAAGACAGAGACGGTCAGATTCCAATATACCGAAGAGATAAACTTCGAGGGAAAGGAAGAGGAAGACATCGAGGGAGACGCTCAATGGTCTCTGATTTTTCGGGAAGCTGAAGGAAAAAAGTCTACATTGAGAAGGGGTCCCCAGAGCTAGGGAAAATTTTGGAAGAGTACCATGATATTTTTGATATTAAACCTGGTGAAATTAAAGATTTTGAATATCGAATTCGTGTAACTGATGATGCACCTTTCCATACTAAATTGTATCCGGTAGCGGAAAAGCATCGAGAAAAGGTAAAAGTGCTTATCAAAGAGATGGAAGGTAACAATGTGATTGAAAAGTACACTACCTCTTATTTCTATACAGTAGCAGTAGTGTCTAAGCCGGATGGAAGTCTGAGACTGTGTTTAGACGCGCGAAATTTGAATTCAAGATTACTGCCAGAGTATGACAGACCACCAATCATTAGGGAACTGTTAAGGAAATTCCAGGGCAAGATCTGGTTCTCTAACATTGATCTCACTTCGTCCTACCACCACATTAGGCTTAGTGAAGATTCCAAAAAGTTTACAGGGTTTATGTTTGACCAACAGACATATGTATTCCGCCGTCTACCATTTGGGATCAAAACATCTGGATCTGTTTTGATCAGGGCACTGGAACAAAATTTGAGTCCTGAAGTAAAAGAGATAGCGATTCGTTACATAGACGATATCCTAATCGCATCTGAGACTAAGGAGGAACATTTGATACATCGTCAGATGTTATTCGCAGATTTAAGAAAAGCGAACTTTAAAGTAAACCTTCGAAAATGTCAGTTCTTTCAGAAGGAAATAAAATTTTTGGGCCATATTTTAGATGGTGAAGGATACCGTCCCAATGAGACAAAGATACAAGCGATTGCGAATTTCCCTAGACCTACTAGGGTGAAGAATGTCCGCAGTTTTCTCGGAACATGACAATTCTTTGCAGGGCATTGTCCAAGTTTCACCAAGACAGTTGCTCCCTTGCAGGAATTATTAAAAAAGGGAAACAAATGGAAATGGAATGAAGATTGCGAACAATCATTTCAAGATGCCAAGAGGTTATTGGTAAACAGTGTGAAATTAGGGTATCCTGACTTCACCAAGAATTTCATCATAGAATCCGATGCATCCACCGTAGGGATTGGACCTATTCTTCTTCAAGAAGATGACGATCACAGGAGATATTACCTGGCTTTCATAAGCAGGAAACTTCGTCCATCAGAAAGGAACTATTACACCACAGAGTTAGAAGCCCTTGCTGTAATCTTCGCGTTGGAGTCTTGGAAGAAAATGTTAATTGGACATTCAGTAATTGTGAGGACTGATCACCATGCATTGGAGTTTATCTTAAGAACAAACTTTGCCAGTGATAGAATAACTAGATGGTCACTTTTTATTCAACAATTCAACCTAGTTATCGAACACACTCCTGGAAAGTTGAACATTGGGGCCGATTTATTGAGTAGAGCAGTGGAGACTACATCCAAGGTTTTTCAAGTTAACCTGACGCATGAGGATGAGGATACCTTAAGAAGGTTAAGATTGTTACATTTATCCCAGAGGAGAGACCGACGTCTTAGAAACATTTTTCGTTTTCTACAGGGAGATATGGATCCCAATGACGATGATTTTGTGGAAACTGAAAGAATTTCAAGAGATTATTTGATGTTAGATGGTCTAGTCTACAGGTTTGCAGATCCCGACCATACGAAGCTGAGGGTAGTGGTACCTCCACGAATGCAAACACCCATTATTTGGATGGCGCATCGAATTGCAGGTCATGCTGGTGTAGATAAAACAGTCAACTTGATACAAGAGAAATTTTCATGGGAGCGAATGCGACAAAATGTCAGGAACACTATTCGGGAGTGCGACTTATGCCAAAGGAGTAAATATAATTCTAAATTATTGAGAGAATTACCAAAGCCTATTATTCCTTCTAAGCCTTGTGAAATCTTTGCGACTGATCTTTATGGTCCTCTCTCAAAGTCTAAAAGAGGTAACCGATATATTCTGGTGACCATAGATATTTTCAGCAAATACACTATGTTACACCCAATTCAGAAGGCAAACGCAAAATATTGTGCGAAGAGAATTAGAGACAGCGTAATTCCGGAAGCAGGCAAACCGGAATTCCTTTTATCAGATCACGGACCCCAATTTACATCTTTAGAATTCAGTGCCGTCATGAATAATCTTGGGATTAGACAATTGCTTTGGTCTATCAGACATCCTGAAAGCAATCCAGCAGAACGCGTGTTGGCTGAAATATCTAAATTTTGCCGCCTCTATTGTCCAAATGAGCATTGAAAATGGATGGATGTTCTCTCTTTAGCATCCGAATCCATCAACTCTACGATTCATGAGAGTACTGGACAGATTCCCATGTTGCTTCATCATGGAATTAAACCAACAAGATTATGGGATCGAATCATCTCTATTCCACCCGAGATTGAACCTAGTCGTCAGAGGAGGGAGACTCTAGCTTTAGACAAGTTGAGGAGCCAAGCTGAGAAAAGAGAGCGCAGAGTGAGAGGAAAGCGTTTTCGCAGACCCTTGCGCGTAG
This sequence comes from Meconema thalassinum, assembly GCA_946902985.2. Classification (NCBI taxonomy): domain Eukaryota; kingdom Metazoa; phylum Arthropoda; class Insecta; order Orthoptera; family Tettigoniidae; genus Meconema; species Meconema thalassinum. The sequence goes on along the minus strand of OX336389.2, from coordinate 592,510,945 downwards.
GAACTCTTGTTTTAGCAGTGGCGGCTGGTATATATTATTTCTGGGCGTTGCACTATTTTGGCGGGTGGAAGGGGGCGATGGTGTAAAAGACGACTTGAGAAACATGTGCTACACACGTCTGATTTGACAGTCGTAGCTCATTCGTTACGAATGTCGCTGTCCTCGTATTCCAGGTAATAACGTTCTCCCGTTCTTTCCTTTCACTTAAACACGTATCCAGAATTCCTATTCCTGTGGGAGCTCAACACATAGACCCTACTGTCTATGACCCAGCATGTAATTACTGAATATATCAGACTACGTTTTTTAAACTAAATGTAAATCCATATTACCATCAAAATGATAGACTAAGGAACGACCGGATGCGTGGCGCAACGGTAATGTTCTCACGTGCTGTGCCCAAGGTTGCAGGATCGAATCCTGGCGCAGTCAGTTGGCATTTGAGGTGAGCAAATGCGAGGGAGCCATGTCAGTATATCTACTGGCATGTTAAAGATCCCCTTCGGGGCAAAATTCTGGCACTCCCACGTCTCTAAAAGCCGCAGTAGTTAAAAGGGACGTACAATCAATAGCATTATTGTTATAACAAAGGAGCAAATAGATCTGTCTAGAGAATCCTTAATAATTAACAGCATTTTTTTTACTAAGCCTGAGTACAAAATTACTTCAGTAAAATAATTCAAAATGAAGTATAATATAGAAATAATGATTCACTACAATGTATTTAAAATGTTAATGATTTTTTAAATGTTGGTTAATACAGGTCTACCCACACATTTCCGCACGTAAATTCAAGCTCAGGACTTATTATTTGTTGAGTAGTAGACTGTTAGCTCATTCACTAAAAAACCGTGGCACTAGAGCTATTAAAGCCTTGGCCTTCCAAGCGACCGCTACTACCCTCATGAGGCTGTCATTGACGGAGCCGGGAATCGAGCCTGGGACCTCCGGGCGAGAGGCAGGTACGCTACCCTTACACGTTTATCTCATTCACTGCTCATAGGTTTATCAATCACCATATCCTTTGTGATCGTACGTAAGTGTAAATCATATACAAGCTGCGGTTCAAACGTAGCTTATCGGCTGCTAGTTACCTTAATTATGATATTCACTAAACTTTATAAGTAACTTATTTTGCTTCAGATTGATCAGCCTGTAAGAAAATACTAGTTCAGTAGGGGCAAATTCCATTGTTTGCAAGGTTTGGTATTATTCTCGGAACTCTTCCTCAATGCAGCCTGCGTCTCATGACCAGAGCAGCCACTGATGACGCAACGGGAGGTGATGGCAAATCAACTCCTCACCACACGTCAGCTAGAGGCAGATAGCAGCTGTGTTCAAACGAGACCTTGGATATCATTCACGGACAAAACAAATGTGTCCAGCCAGGAGTGCTGTAGAGGTGATTGCTTGTCTTCAGAATTGAACAGCTAATCCATAGTATAAATATTTCTCCGCAAAAACTATAGCAGAATATACTCAGACACTATAATGCAATATGCTTGCTCTTTCTCTCTCTCTCTCTCTGGAGCAATTCAGACACGGGCACTCTCATTTAGACAGCAATTAATACCTGATGGCGCAAACCTGTGCGAACTCGCGGGTGAGGAGAAGGAAGGTAGTGGAGGGGGTCATTGCTGCTGTGCTCTTGGGAGGCACTGACTTCACACAATAAGCAATCAAATGAAATAAAAACATATTATACAAATAGAATTCAAACGTGGCAGTTACAGTAGGAGCCGATAGTAACATTCCCTTAGCAATGAGCGAAGTGAACGTCTCTCCCCTCTCTCCCGCTGCAGCACGTGGACTCGCCCGCATACCAAACTCTTTCCGTACGTATGTGCCATCAGGTAATAATTGCGGTATACATCCATTTCCCTGATTGGAGGTCATGGAGCTGTAAGCCTTTATCAGGACGGTAATATGAGCCGTACGGCGGCTATCGGAGAGTTCTGTGGGCTGTATAGAAAGCGAGAAAAGGCCTGAATTGGATAGAACCGGTGGACAAAATTTCTTGGAAACAAGTCTATTTTCGATTGTGAAGGCAGAAGCACAATAGCATAGAGGATCCGCTAACAGTCACAAAATAAGCAATCAAATTTTTAAAAAACGTAAGGTATTATATAAATATAATTCAAAGACAGTGTTAAGAATTGGTAACAATTAGTAATAATCTCTTACTCACATTATTTAAACAGGAAGTCCATTCTCTTGTCTTTTGTTGCAGCGAACTTGTCTATTACGCGCTGATTGAAGTCTGGAATTTCCATGATGAGGTCCTTTTCAATGGAGAGCATCGCCAATGCTGTCAATCTCTCTTGAGACATGGAGTTTCTTAGGAATGTTTTAATCCTCTTCAATGTAGAGAAACATCTTTCAGCTTCCACTGACGTCATAGGCACAGTTAGAATCAATTTCAGTAGTCTCGATGATTCACTGAATGTATTTTCCAAATTATTTCGCAGATCAAAATCTAATAAACTCACAGCCCCTGACACACATCTGAATTCTTCTGCCGAGTAGATAGAAGACAGTTCATGAGAAAGTTTAATCCTATCAAAAAAGTTATAAATCGTGCACACTGTTTTCACCGTTTCTTCTGGAAATTTTGATGCGTACTTTGGAAACATATCTGGCGCAAACAAATTTGATGCAACAAGATGTCCTGAGAAAGAGAAGCGGGCTTTGGTTTCGCACACGATCACGTCACACACTTCTTTTGCCTCTTCGATTCAGTGTTGTCAGTCATCCTCCTTTTCGAAGAAGTCGCGGTAAGTTCTGCGCTTGAATCAACATCAATTTGTTCCCGAATGAGTTTTATGTTATCATCGAACTGAGAAATTGCCCTCTGGGCAGAACAAGGATCAATTTCTCTTCTCTGGATTTGACCAAATAACATTTCAACAAGTGGCATTATTTTGCTGAAAAAGGAGAGCCAAAAACTGAAATCATGACTGATTAGAATTTTCTTATGACCAGCAGCCTGATTTATTGTGCTGGAGTTCTTGATCTCGTCACTGTCCAGAATCTCGTTCATACACTGAATAATATCTTTCTTATGGTCAAAAACGGTATTTACACTTCTAGATAAAAAGTTCCAACGAGTATTGTTAGCTTGAGGTAACCGCCTCTTCACCACTGAATCAAGTACCGCAGTACGTTGGGGACTAACAGAAAAAAATGTACAAATACCCTGTAAATTTGAAAAGAAATTTCTCACGTTTCTATTGACAGAAGCAGCCTTACCCATTACCAGATTTACTTGGTGAGCATAAAAATGCACGTATTCTGCATTTGGAAATGTGGTTTTCATTATAGCCTGTACACCTCCAGAAGAACCAGACATAACCGAACACCCATCGTAAGTCTGTGCAATTAATTTCCACGAATGTTCTGGAGAATCTAATTTATGTTTTTGCAATTCTTCAAGCAAACAAGAAGCTAGCGTTTTGGCGTCATGGTGTTGAGGTGAAATAAAACCCCAAAATCTTTCCACCGGCTTACCCTTCACCACATAGCGATAAACAATGGCCATTTGGAAAATGTTAGACACATCACTGGTTTCATCAGCTATTACAGCCAAGAAATTTGCATCTTTCATTTGCTTTGCAATTTCTTCGTGGCACACATCTAGCATCACTTGAAGCAGCTCATTCTGAATGGTTTTAGATGTCCCCTTAAAGACCGTGGCCTTCTTTAAATGAGACTTCAAAGCAACATCTAGTTCTGCACTAAAATTAATTAATCCCCTATAAATTCCTGGATTTGATGATGTTTGAGTTTCATCGTGACCTCTCAAAGCTAGCTCAAATACGCCACAAAATCTAACGCAATTTATTAGTATATTCAGGACGTACCTATTGTACTTCACTTTCACATTTTCTGCTGCTATTTTCCTCCTGTATGCACTGTCCAGCTGCGAAGCTACATTTACCTTGCCGAAGAGCGCTAGCTTCAGCACATTTCTTAAATGAATAACTGAGGACTCGTGTTTCTTAATGCTTGAACTAAAATGATTCAAATCAGTAACTCCTGATTTCGTCCACGCTTGTTCGCTGCCAAATAGTAAACACGGAAAACAAAACAATGCGTACCTATCTTCACACCCACACAGCCAGTCATGATTGTTATATACATCTTTCTTAAAAATTCTCCTAAACTGCCTCTTCCCGGTTTGAACATTTTAGACAATTTTTAACTCTGGCAATGGTCTACCACGTTGTTTAATTTCAAGTTTCTCTTCATCAGTGTACTGAGAAAAAGTCTTAATTTGCAAACTACTTACGGAATTCATCCTAGATTGAATACAAAAAACTAATAACACAAAACACTAATTAAATTCACACGAGAACATCACATTCACCTCGGGATAAAATGGATGAAAAACGATATAAAACTTCACGAGAACAAATCAGCGTACCTTAACACACGAGGGTAATAAAGAACAGGAAGTATCTGACTCATCCGCCAATTACATTGCAAAACGGTCGTATTGGCAGTTCACGGAGCCACTCTGTTATCATCGCCCGCCCCACTCCTTCCTGGTTGCAATGAGCGGGCAACGACCAGCCGAGTTCACTGTTGGGATAGGACTTACCCGGCCTAGCATCTCTGCCATACCTTTCACTATTGAGATCTGGTCGGTGCTGGCGCGATGCAACGACCACACGTCCAGCGCTCCTACACTGTTCGCGCGCTCTGCTTTTTCAATGCAGTTCACAGGACTATGAGATTTCCTGAACTATTAAAGAACAAATCTATCAATTCCTATCCATGCAAAAGGAAAAAATATAAAATGCATAATATTTTCCCTCCAAAAATTCTATATTTTGTCTCTATGAAAAATCTGGTCATTGTGCAACGCTGCAACCTTATTACCGGCCGCCACTGTGTTTTAGTAAAAAAAACCTACACCCTCCGACGTTCAAAATCGAGTGTACTCGAAGTTTGCAAGCCTTTACGATGGACCCTATCGTGTTGTGGAAGTGAACAACAATGGAGGCTATAAAATCGCCAATACACGAACTGGTAACATCGTGGGAATTTATAATGCAGCGAATTTGAAGATTTATTATTCAAGAACCAGATGTTTTAATGAGTAAATAAGAAAAATAAAAAATATTCAATTTTTATTTTTTTGCTAGGTGTGGGGTGGATGTGCCCAATTCTAGGAATGGGTATTCCAAGATTCAGACACCTAGGTGTCAAGGGAAAGGCTACAGCCACTTTTGAAAGTTGAGATATTTTAATATCGCGCTCCTTTCCTTCTAGATTGAAATGGAAACTTTATGCAGCCAAGAAGATGTTAAGTGACGTGGCAAATAGTAGCAGAGGTCGAGACTATTTGGTGATTAAATACTTAGCCATGGAGTAGAGACTTGATACTTGGATCAGATTACTGGCACGGCCAAATGAAAGAGGATGCACTTAGTCTCAAGTGAATCAGACCAGAGACACCGGAGATATGAGGATTTACAGATTTCAGCGTGATCCAGCGTGGAGCCGACCGTTTTGTATAAAAGCCGCTCGGCCCAAGCATAAGCAGCTCACTTCAAACCAAGCTCTTGTAGGACAAGGTGCTGCTGCTACGTCGAGCCAAGGCACATGGTTGCCGAATCTACGCAGAAGATATCCTTGAATTGTGATAGTCACAAAAGTGCTACGATACGTGGGGAACGTAGTAAGTTTCCGGTAGAGGGAATCACTAAGGTGATTGTTATTTTTTACGGACATTGGTGAAACACTTTGTTTCTATATGGACATATGCTAGACTTTGTCTAGATATTATTCTGTCACAGTCCAGTAACAATAATTCAATACTTGGATATTTTAATCCAACTTGTCAGTTTCACAAATTGTAACTAAATAACCACTCAGATCTCTCAGTATATTGAAGGCCAGTCAGTCTATCACGGTGTTGTTCATTAGCCGACAAAGGGAAACTATATGTTGCTTCGCGCATGATAGATGGTGTGAAGCCATGCCCAGGGAACGATCTTCAGAACAGCCGTTGATTGTTTTAGACTATCAGTGTTTTCCTGTACTGAAAAGATTACCGTGAGTTATGTTACAACTGACGCTTTTGAGAAGAGATCATTTGGATCTGACCCCATTTAAGCGAACTGCTATGGATTTAATTGAAGTCAATATTAAAATGGATCAGCAGTTACTTCAAACTTCAAGAAATATTTCCACTACGTCGTGCTAGACAGATTGTGGGTATATAATGGCGGCCGATACAAGGATTAGACGTGCGTGTCCAATAGGGCATGTATCTGGATAAATCTGGTACAGACCAGGTTCACTACGCTTCAAGACCAACGAGAAATGTAAGCCACATTTGACTTTTATATTATGCCTAGCTAATTGGAACAAACTCATTTTCTGCAGATGACCAACACATTTATTTTTCTTCGTATTTAAATCTTGCATTGATTTACGCAAGACACATTAGGGTTATTCTGAGTATTTTCAGCACTCAGAACAGTTTAGGATCGATGACCGAGCATACCGAGCATTTATTTGAATGTTCATTTTGTTTGAGAATCACGGTAATCAGCCGATATAACTGTAGAAGTTAATATTTATTTTTGTTGAGGAATGGATATTTTGTCCATATTCGAAGAGTCGAACATGTGGTTTTTTCACATAAGGAAATAATAATTAAACATATTTAATAATAATAATTTTCATAATTTTTCTAAATAATTATTGGACCTTACATTTTCTAATAATCACATTCGTTGAGAGAGAGCTTAAGGATTAGTTTAATCATTCCTAGTTTGGAACGGGTGATTTTCCGAAAGCTAGTGGATAGCGCAAGCCCGTATTCCACCAACATTATAGTTCTGGTTGAACAGTTAATATTTGCATTGAGCAAAGTATATTTTTCAGATAACACGGAAAGGCATGAAACAGGAAGCCAATGATATATGTATCAATTAGGATTTTTTTTGTGTTTATATAAAATCATGACGTAGGCACACATTCGAAAGTGAAATAGAGAATATCACAAGTGGGGTAACTTCACGGTTTGAACTGAATGGTAATATAAAATAAACTTGTAAGTTTATAGATCTTCCAGTTTTGATAACAAGCAGAGGCTTGATTTATTGTATAAATTTTGGGAAGAAAATTTATGTGTGTGGAGTAGTTGAAATGCCATTCCCAGGTGCGCATGTTTAAGTCGCAGGAATGAGGAGGGTTTTTTTTGAGCATCAATCAAATAGCAGGTTCGATGGCTCAGGTTTATAGGAGGAGTATTGAAACCACACATTTCGTCGAATGAATGACCAAACCATCAGTAATTATTTCAAACTTGTTTACGTATTCCATTAATACTTTGGATTTGCTAGAACCCGGTTTTGTCATGATAAAATTTTATTCTACTTCAGAGGAAGACCTTTGCCGTTGTTGTTGGGATATTGTGTTCTTACACAAATAATTGAATGGGCCACTGCCAATTAAAAAAATAATTCTGTATCTACGAATTACTTAAAGGATGTTTTCAATCCTATTGTCATGAACTAAATGAATTTATTATAAAGCTACAATTCTTATTTCCGCATTCTGTTCAAGAATTGCAAGTTGTGAAAGTTACTAAAATAGCAACAAATATAAATATTTTTCTTAATAATAATTCCAAGTGGAAAATCGGATAGTTGAAAGGTTCAACAATTTTTTTTAATCAAGCTGATGATTCAGAAATCATATTTCTTTGGAATTTGAAGTTCATAATCGAGTCACTTCTCGAAATGTTTAATTTTGGAAGAATAATAAATTTTGTTATGCTTCGCACAGTTCTTCGATGCTATGCTCAAGGGTCAAATACTTTTCAGATGTTGTTATTAATATGTGTACATAATTAGTGTTGGGTCAAAGATAATATTTTTGACAATATTTTTGAAACTGGAAAAATAAGTGGAAGTTAAAAAATTCTATAAACAATATAAACAGTGAGAATTTCTACGAGTGTTAATATTATGTTAGAAATTCAACCAGTGAACTACAATATTTCCAGTAAAGACAATTAAATTTGAACTGGATTTCATCGTAAATAATTGATATAATTTTGGAACACAGTCTACAGGACTGATAATCAGACTTGTGTCTCCAAAGACAATTGTTCAATGTGTTGGAAAATTTCTGTACATTGTGTAAATAGTAGTGTGTGCCGTCGCACTGGAATGATGTTACCTTGAGCATCATTTTGCAGTCAATTTTAAAATTTAGAATAAAATGAGATAATTTTACATGTTGTGTTATGCCCAGTTGAATCTCCTTCTATCCTTATTGTTGCATTGAGCCAAAAATCAGTAAAGCTTTTTTTTTTAAATTTGATGTCGTTTTTTTTTGCGATTAGCTTTAACCCATCTGGCGCCCCGGGATATTTTGACTCTCGTGCTGACTGATTCTTGGTAAAATGCATATGTGGTCGTGCGGACTCCGGTCTAAACGGGCACAACCTAGCAGTAAACATTTGGACTTGACAGAGCGTTAATCAAATCTAACCTACAAATTTAGCTTTACACACAATGGTCAAGTAGTTCCAACTTTGGCTATCAAATACACCATTGTTACTGACATCTAGCAGTAAACATTTGGACTTAATAGAGCGTTAAACACTTATTTCACTTGATCTCTGGTTTTTAAATAATAGAAACCAGCGGCAGCCAGTAAAGTGAGCTAAATGTGACGTCATAGCCAGTCTTAAAGCAAGTCTAAACTTGTAGAACATTACACGTGATAGAAACCAGCGGCCGCCAGTTAAGTGAGCTGAGTGTGACGTCATAGCCAGTCTTAAAGCAAGTCTAAACTTGTAGAACATGTAACGTGATAGAAACCAGCGGCCCACCAGTGAAGTGAGCTAAGTGTGACGTCATAGCCAGTCTTAAAGCAAGTCTAAACTTGTAGAACATGTCACGTGACAAGGTTAAGTTAGGTAAAGTTAGGTTATGTTAGGTGAGCTGAGGTTAAGTCTTTAAATATTCCCTCTGTCACTGACACCTAGCAACGAACGTTCGGACTTAATAGAGCGGTAATCAAATCCAACCTACAAAATTAGCTTTACACACCATTGTTGAGTAGTTCAAACTTTAGTTACCAGATACCATTGTCACTGACACCTAGCAGGGAACGTTCGGACTTAATAGAGCGTTAATCAAATCTAACCTACAAAATGTAACTTTAGACTCCATGATCAAGTAATTCCAACTTAAGTTACCAGATACCATTGTCACTGACACCTAGCAGCGAACATGCGGACTTAGTAAAGCGGTAATCAAATCTAACCTAAAATTTAGCTTCACACACCATGGTCAAGTAGTTCCAACTTTGGCTCTCAAATATGCCATTGCCACTGACATCTAGCGGTGAACATTGGAAAATATCGCTCTAGCTGTTTAAAAGTTATTAGAGGGGGTACTTACCTTTAATAATTTATCAACTGCCGTCACTGACTGAACTAGGTAAAGGAATCTGTTAACCTACAGGTACGCCAATTATCTGTAATGAAATAAATAAATCAATCAATCAATCAATAAATACATTCAGTAGTAGTTTTTGGACAGATCAAGGCCCTCCACCTCCACATTCCTCCACACAAGATGGCGGCGGTGTGATATCTCGCGAACCCATGGTCGGATTTTTAACAAATGTGGTGTCGTTGAACTCGGGCTGACACCCGCTTTCCAATGGACAACATATTTCCACCCCAAAATAAAACCGACCCCTACTAGGGGGTGAAATTGTAATTTTTAGAAAAACTCGCATTCCAAGTGCGACATGTGAGAGTTTGAATGCAAATATGAAATTAAACGTTGTTCCACACAGGAGACATGTGTACGGTGGAAAGCCAATATGAATTAAAATGCTTGTTTTTGTTTTTTGCGCATGCCCACTCATGGCTTTTGTAAGAGGAGTGATCAAAAAGGTTTTCAAGCGACGCTTGTCGATTGGCAAACCAATAATCAAACAGGGGTATGTCAGACCTTGAGACGATAACCCCTTTTGATTGATCCCTGTTGATTTACCCCTTTGGACTGCTCCCTGTTGACTAGCCCCCCCCCCCCCCCCTTTGGACGGGTCCTTTTGAAGGGAGTCCTTTATGATGGATCCCTGTTGATGGGTGATTGTTGAAGGGTCCTTGTGGACGAGTGTTTGTTGACAAGTCCCTGTGGACGGGTCCTTGTTGACAGGTCCCTGTGGACGAGTCCTTGTTGACGGGTCATTGTTGACGAGTCCTTGAGGGCAGGTCCTTGTGGACGAGTCCTTGTGGACGAGTCCCTTTTGTCTAATCCCTTTGGACCGGCCCCTTTGGACTGATCCCTATGGACTGGCCCATGTACTTATCCAAATTATGTCAAAGGGGCTAACTACATTTGTGTGTAAAGCAATGTGTTGAACTGACGTTGTTCGCCAGTCCTTACTACTACAATCTGATAACGATATGAAAGGAAAGTGACGAAATACATGTGAACATGTGCGAGATTACATTATTGCCAACCCCTTGTGAAAACCACATGTAAGCTAACAAGTCACATCCTGTTTTGATTCGTACGTGAGAAAATGCAAGTTCATGTGTAATATGACCTACCACAAGTGTTCACCTTGAACGTTAGCTGTGCACGTGCACGATAAGAGCTAACAAGTCACATCCTGTTTTGAGTGTGGTGGGAGGTGAATGGGAGGAAAGGGGGAGAGTCGGTGTAAGAGAGAACACAGGTGAAGAGAGAAAGAAATATGTATTGCTCATAATACATGTGGAGCTGAGGACTGTACACACATAGGGCTATAGGTTAAGTACAACATGAGTGAATAAATAAATACAAAGTGCACAGTTTCATACAACATGTAATTTATTAATCCATGAATTAAAGGCTGAGCTAAATCCCAACCATTTTACATATAGTTTATTTCCTTTTTGTTTCAACACTTTTTCCACAAGGTAATGTTTAGGAAACGCTGTCTTTTGGAGTTCTGGGAGATGAAACCTGCCTTTTATGGGTTGATGGTTGAGGTCCTCGAGTAAATAGGTGACTGGGCTGTTCAGGTTGACTTGACGAATTCGAAATAGTTCAGTCACCCAATATGGTGTGTAACCTTTGTCGAAGACAGACTAAAATTTGCTCACACGAATGGTCTCCGATGTTAAGGCGATGACGTTTAGGGTCTGCTGTTTTTATGGGGTTAAACAATTTATCCAATCGCGGAATATTTTTGGTTACAAGTCGTGGCTTAGTCCCAATGGTTCTGTGTTTGGTGTCATTGTAACGTGATACTAGCTCAGGCAATAAGTCCAGCCAGCGATATGAGCCATGAGCGGTAAAGGCTTTCCACATATGAGTTTTCAATGTTCGGTTAAACCGCTCGACCACACTGGCTTTCAGATTGCTGTATGTGGTGTAATGGTGAATATCCTTAGATTTGAGAAAACTGGAGAAATCCTTGTTGAAAAATTCCTTTCCCTGATCGGTTTGTAGTAACTGAGGTTGACGTTTGGATTATTGAATAATATGTTTAAAGGCCTTGGTGACTTGTGGACCAGACTTGCGACTCACGGGTTGAACAAACGCCATTTTGGAATACACATCAATGACCGTCAACATATAGCGTACACCATCGTTAACACTAGCATAGGGTATCATTTCCACTAAATCGGCTTGCCAAAGTTCATCCACACCTTGTGAAATCACCTTAAGTCGCGGATGGTGACGCCTAGCTGGGCGATGCAACTCGTGAGCAATACCCACTTTAAAGGGTGAGGGCTTAAACAATTTTTATTATTTAGCGTATGATGCTTCATGACAATCGTTTGAAATGTATTACATATAATTGCTATTAGAAAAATAAAAATTATTATATATTTATATACATGGATATCTCAGATTTCATCACAAGCTGATGTCTAGTCCTTCCAACCAAGTGAGTGCCGCAGGGGTTACTTGATATAGCTCCTCCATAGGCCCAGTGAATGCTCGTAGAAGACATTCTTTCACGATGTGGCTGATGGTTTGCACTTCAGCACCACAGTTGCAGGAAGGAGACTCCAACCACCCCCATTAGTGTAGTGCAGAAGCAGTTTTTCCAACGCCGCAGCGTATCCTGTTTAGTCTGGTCCAGATGGTGCGCGGGAGGTTGAACCCAGGAGCTTTTGCTGTTGGGTCATCGATGTTGATTAGACCATGTGGGTGTAATCTGGCCCATTCTTGCTTCCATGCTTCGTCAGGTCTAAATGGTATGTCAGCTAGATTCCTGGCCGTCTTCCAGGCAGGTTTCCGGGATATCAGTCTTGCTACGTGGTTTCCATCTGTATCCTGGTGGATGGGAAGTGAGCTGTTAATCATCACCTTAATCCATAATCTGACAAGGGCATTTTGTCGTCTGATGTGAGGAGGTTGAATGTGGCTCAGTACGGGTAACCACTGTACAGGAGTAGGGTGCAGGGTGCCAGATATGATTCTCATTCTGTGGCGTAGCTGGACGTCGACCAGACGAGTATGGGAACTATTCAGCCATACAGCAGAACAGTATTCAGCTGAAGAATATACTAGTGCTAAAGCAGTTGTTCGCAGTGAATTTGCATCTGCATCCCATGATGTTCCAGCTAGTCTTCCCAGAAGGTTGTTACAACTTTTCAGTTTAGCTGCCAGTTTCTGAAGGTCATTGCGATAGGTTAGAGATCTATCTAAAGTTACACCAAGGCTTTTGGGGCTGGCATTACATCGCAGTGTGTGATTTCTGAACCTGACTGTCGGTTGGTAGTTTGCATTCCTGTTACTGAGGTGAAACGTAGCTACTTCTGTTTTTAGAGGGCTAGGTGTCAATCACCACTTTGTGAAATAATCGTCCATCTTCTCAAGATCCTGGGATAGGATTTCTTCAGCTTCACTAAAGTCTGCTCTTTGTAAGGTGAGGTTGATGTCATCTGCATAGATGAACTTGCGAGATGTGGTTTCTGGAAGGTCGTGTATGTATAAATTGAAGAGAATTGGAGACAGCACTGAACCCTGTGGCAAACCGTTGTTGAGTTTGTGAAAACGACTGCGGACATGTTCTGTATGAACCTGGAAAAATCTGTTTCCCAACATATTTTTATCAGAGTGAAGATCTTGTGACATGGTATTGCTCTACTGAGTTTCAGGAGGAGACCTTCTTTCCAGACTGTGTCATAGGCAGCGGTAAGATCGAGGAACACAGAGACACTTTTCTTCTTCCTCTCAAATCCACTTTCTATATATGAAGTTAAAGCGAGCAACTGATCGCTACAGTCACGACCATGACGAAAACCAGCTTGCTCAATCGGAATGAGGCAATCAATCGTAGGAGCTCTCCTGTTAAGAATCAGTCTTTCCAGGAACTTGTAAGTTACGCTTAGTAGGGCTATTGGTCTGTAGCTTTGGGGTAATTTGGGATCCTTGCCTGGTTTCAAGATAGCAATAATTTTAGTTTTCTTAAACAAGGGAGGCAGTCGGCCTGACTGCAGAACATTACTAAAGAAAGAAGAAAGCCAGCGCTTGCTTGCTGGACCACAATTCTTTAAAAGTTCTGGAAATATGCCATCAAATCCGGCAGCTTCACCACCACGAAGGGAATCGAGACCATTTTGTATTTCTTCTGAGGAAAATGGTCTTGAATATTGGTCATTTGGTTGGATTTCTTGTTTTCTCTGTCTTAGTTCCGACTTAACTTGCTTTGTGAATTTCTTATTCCCCGGAGCCCGAGATACCGAGACCAGATGGTTTGCTATAGTTTCCACATTAATGGAGGTCTGCTTCCTCAGTGGTGTGGAAGTTGGATCTAGTTTACGGATGAGTGACCATGCTTTTCTGCTAGAGTGTGTGAAGTTGAGATCTTGTACTGCTGTTATCCACTTCTCTCTTCTAGCATTATCTAGAGATTTCAGAAGTTCAGTAGCTTTCTCCAGACTGTTTTCTTCTAAGTATTCAGCAGATAAGCGACTTGTTTCCTCATTCCAACCAGGTATGTAATCCTTCCGATAGCCACGAGGGATGGTTCTTTTTGCAGCTGATTTTATTAGCCCAACAAACCTCCAGTAATTTTCTGGTGTAGGAGCTATTCACCTAATGTTGGCATCTGTGTACAAAGCATATGCCTTCCAGTCAGCTTTCTGGAAGTTCCATCTAGGTATGGGTACAGACCTAATAACAGGGATCTGAAGACCAACTCTATAGATTATGGGTCTGTGTTGGCTACGAGGGAAATTGTTCAGTACTTGTCTGTGTATTGAGGTAGTTGACATGAGGTTATGGAGGCAAAACAAAGATCTGGCGAATAGTCTTTCTTCCAACGACCAGAGTGGAAAGTTCCTTTGTCCTTGACATCGTACACTAGCTTAAGATCTCTTGCATCCATCCATTCAAATAGCCTATCTCCATTTTCATCGCACTGATCGTATCCCCATAGCGTGTGGTGGCTGTTGAAGTCTCCAAGAATGATGCTGTTTTCTGATGGTACCAACATTCTGTGATCTGGCCAGTTGACGCTAGGTGGTTTATATACGTTAATAAACACGACATTATCTACCTTTATAGATGAGGAGAAGAATGCTTCGTTTGTAACGTGTTCCATTACTTCACAGTTAGCTATATCGTTGTTGACAAAGGTGGCTATGCCGTACTTAGGATCATTCACTGCTGCAGCTAGTTGGTATCCTAGAATTTTACCCCTATGTTTCAGTTGCTGGTCACCTTCTGTGTGAGTTTCCTGGAGTACTACCACATCCACGGATAGTTCATGAAGGATCTTGGATAAATATTCACTCTTTGCCTTACTGATACCTTCTATGTTAAGTTGGCATATGGTTAATACAGAGCCGAAGGTTCGGTTATGTGAATGTGAATGTGAGTCCTCAGAAGGACTATTATTTAAATTCTTTGTACGATTGTCATAGCCGTGAGGCCTTGTAGGGCAGTACGGCGGCATCTTGCTGTTGTTGTTGCTCGATTAGCACCAACCGGAGGACACGTGTAGGGTACTTTAAGGTTAAAACCTACGGACGTTGAGCAACGCTGTCCCCCGCTTAAACAATAATTTTGGCATTTCGAAGTTCTTCTTCAATTTCTTGAATTTCCCAGTCATGACCGGTATGGCCGGCTTGACGTGAAGCATGCAACAGCTGTAGTCTCTGGACGAGTTTATTGGGATTGTGCCAGTAGGTTACATCCACAAGGGGTTTTAATGGTTTAAATGTCACTCCCGAAGCGGACACTTTACGACGACCACTTTGACTAGTGGGGAACATTTTTGCAATGATGGTTTTATATTTTTGAGATATATTGGCATTCACTTGTTGAGTGGGATCATACTTTCTTTTGTTGGCATGGGTGTCCAATAAAATAGATTTATATTTGGCAAGGTCCTCTGGCGTATAATCATGGGAAGAGGGGGTCCGAGAGAATACCAGCTTTAACATACCACTGCACAGTAGCAATTGGGTTCGATGACTGGCAAGTCACGTGGACTAACTATGCAAGAATTAAGGCCAAACACTATTTTGGGATACAACCGACTCTTTTAAGCAAACCATGGTTTCAGGGAGGGAAATACACACGACGACATATCATTACAATCATTCGTCTACGTTTTAACCATGCATTAACGCCGGTGTATTTATTCCGCATAAAACGACGTGATGATCCCCTGTGTTCGTGTTTACAAATGGAGGGTTCCTTAAATCATATTCTCTTTCAATGTCCACAATATGATTCTCAACGAGCCTTAATGTTGCGAGCTTTATATGCTTTAGGTTATGCACTTCCTTAAAATGTTGCCACATTGGTACATACGCCTACAATTCCACTGGTTAGTAACATAGTAGCATTTTTCGACAATATTAATTTAAAGATTTGAATGGGTCTTCCTTTCCCATGATCCATATTTGTGACCCGGTCATGTGTGTCTATACACCCCGATTCTGTAACTTCACTCCTTAACAACCCACCAACATGGATACGACGGAATCGTAACCATAGGCACAACAACAAATGGCTAGCGAGGCTCAAAGTGGTATTCTGTAAGGCACCTTGTTATGACGCTTGTTACGAGTTCAGGATCAGGATATCATAACCATCTTCATAGTACGAAAGCCTTCCACTAGATGTCGGGTGAATCGATTGGCGCGGTATTTCAACGTATTTCATACCATTCGATAGAAGAATTGCTGAGTTTTATTTCACCGGCCGTGAAAGCCAATATACCATCTTTTTGGAAGCCTTCATAGGGAGGTTAAGGCTGCTTGAACTTTTAGTTCTCGTAGTCAAGTGGTGCAGTTGCACCTTATATAAAGGGAGGTGGCGCGCAGTTCGTCACTCCTGTGGGGGTCCGGGCGGGGACACCAAGAGCCCGCCGATGAGCCTAGCTTGGTGTCCTAGGCGAAACCCCACACAAGACACGGCACAAACCTAGAAGAATTGCTGAGTTTTATTTCACCGGCCGTGAAAGCCAATATACCATCTTTTTGGAAGCCTTCATAGGGAGATTAAGGCTGCTTGAACTTTTAGTTCTCGTAGTCAACTGGTGCAGTTGCACCTTATATAAAGGGAGGTGGCGCGCAGTTCGTCACTCCTGTGGGGGTCCGGGCGGGGACACCAAGAGCCCGCCGATGAGCCTAGCTTGGTGTCCTAGGCGAAACCCCACACAAGACACGGCACAAACCTAGAAGAATTGTTGAGTTTTATTTCACCGGCCGTGAAAGCCAATATACCATCTTTTTGGAAGCCTTCATAGGGAGGTTAAGGCTGCTTGAACTTTTAGTTCTCGTAGTCAAGTGGTGCAGTTGCACCTTATATAAAGGGAGGTGGCGCGCATTTCGTCACTCCTGTGGGGGTCCGGGCGGGGACACCAAGGGCCCGCCGATGAGCCTAGCTTGGTGTCCTAGGCGAAACCCCACACAAGACACGGCACAAACCTAGAAGAATTGCTGAGTTTTATTTCACCGGCCGTGAAAGCCAATATACCATCTATTTGGAAGCCTTCATAGGGAGGTTAAGGCTGCTTGAACTTTTAGTTCTCGTAGTCAAGTGGTGCAGTTGCACCTTATATAAAGGGAGGTGGCGCGCAGTTCGTCACTCCTGTGGGGGTCCGGGCGGGGACACCAAGAGCCCGCCGATGAGCCTAGTTTGGTGTCCTAGGCGAAACCCCACACAAGACACGGCACAAACCTAGAAGAATTGCTGAGTTTTATTTCACCGGCCGTGAAAGCCAATATACCATCTTTTTGGAAGCCTTCATAGGGAGGTTAAGGCTGCTTGAACTTTTAGTTCTCGTAGTCAAGTGGTGCAGTTGCACCTTATATAAAGGGAGGTGGCGCGCAGTTCGTCACTCCTGTGGGGGTCCGGGCGGGGACACCAAGAGCCCGCCGATGAGCCTAGCTTGGTGTCCTAGGCGAAACCCCACACAAGACACGGCACAAACCTAGAAGAATTGCTGAGTTTTATTTCACCGGCCGTGAAAGCCAATATACCATCTTTTTGGAAGCCTTCATAGGGAGGTTAAGGCTGCTTGAACTTTTAGTTCTCGTAGTCAAGTGGTGCAGTTGCACCTTATATAAAGGGAGGTGGCGCGCAGTTCGTCACTCCTGTGGGGGTCCGGGCGGGGACACCAAGAGCCCGCCGATGAGCCTAGCTTGGTGTCCTAGGCGAAACCCCACACAAGACACGGCACAAACCTAGAAGAATTGCTGAGTTTTATTTCACCGGCCGTGAAAGCCAATATACCATCTTTTTGGAAGCCTTCATAGGGAGGTTAAGGCTGCTTGAACTTTTAGTTCTCGTAGTCAAGTGGTGCAGTTGCACCTTATATAAAGGGAGGTGGCGCGCAGTTCGTCACTCCTGTGGGGGTCCGGGCGGGGACACCAAGAGCCCGCCGTGGAGCCTAGCTTGGTGTCCTAGGCGAAACCCCACACAAGACACGGCACAAACCTAGAAGAATTGCTGAGTTTTATTTCACCGGCCGTGAAAGCCAATATACCATCTTTTTGGAAGCCTTCATAGGGAGGTTAAGGCTGCTTGAACTTTTAGTTCTCGTAGTCAAGTGGTGCAGTTGCACCTTATATAAAGGGAGGTGGCGCGCAGTTCGTCACTCCTGTGGGGGTCCAGGCGGGGACACCAAGAGCCCGCCGATGAGCCTAGCTTGGTGTCCTAGGCGAAACCCCACACAAGACACGGCACAAACCTAGAAGAATTGCTGAGTTTTATTTCACCGGCCGTGAAAGCCAATATACCATCTTTTTGGAAGCCTTCATAGGGAGGTTAAGGCTGCTTGAACTTTTAGTTCTCGTAGTCAAGTGGTGCAGTTGCACCTTATATAAAGGGAGGTGGCGCGCAGTTCGTCACTCCTGTGGGGGTCCGGGCGGGGACACCAAGAGCCCGCCGATGAGCCTAGCTTGGTGTCCTAGGCGAAACCCCACACAAGACACGGCACAAACCTAGAAGAATTGCTGAGTTTTATTTCACCGGCCGTGAAAGCCAATATACCATCTTTTTCTAAGCCAAAGAGTTTGTTAGTTAGAGAAGGAAAAGGATATCGCTTGCAGTGAGGTTAAACTGTTAAATCAAGAGAATCTCGAGCTTCAACAGTACGTTCGGCGAAACAACTTAGAGCTTCATGGCGTGCCGCACACTTCAAACGAAAACACCGTTCAGATTGTCCAGACCAAGGATCATGTAAGTATAAGAGATTCTTCACTTTTGGTTATAGAATTTCCGAGAGAGAACACCGCCTGAGGCTATGGATTGTACTGGCAAGTCTGGCAACATAAAAAGTAAAAAGCCATATGAATGTAGCCTTTATTGCACGTAAATGAACAGTATGTTCAGCGATGAGTTATTGATTATTGATGAAAATAACACAAACATAACTGTGCCTTTCGCTAGGTGCTGAAATATACGTCCAGATAGGAAAAGAATACATTTTGATATATATCAATGTTGGCAATGGATTTGTCACGAAATACACTGTTATGCCGTTCTAAAGCTTAATTCACCTCCAGGCTAATTAAAAATGCTCTCATACTCTACAGAATTGTTGGGATATTCGATGAATATAAAGAAAACTGTCCAAATGCACACACTACATTGCCAAAACCTCACTTTTTGCCTAACATGCCCGCAGCCACCTAATCCTCCCCGTAGCCCTAAACCACAAATTTTATTGCAATGCAAAGGAGAATGGGTAAGAAAACAAACAAGAGATGAAATGCACACATTTATTCGCTATATATTTTTATTCGAGAGTAGTTCATATTGCCCACTAGTTTTTCACATGGTCAACACCAGGAAGATGAAAATTGCCGTATTGTTCTTACTATCATTATAATTCTTACATCCCGGTGATTGGCAATTTTCCCTTCCTTGCAGTGGCATGATTGACTCTCAATTCAATTAAAATAAACAATCAAAATACTGAACAAATCAAAACAACCAACAACACCACGAGGAAAATCAATCAAAACAGACTATTCCCGCTTCCGCCAGTCGGTTTGATGTGAACGTTCATGAGTGCCAACTACGGAACCTTAGTGCTAAAATTAATTCTTCATTGGTTGGCAGAACAACCAGTACAGGGCCTTACCCGACCCATGCACTCCCTATGAACTGTCATCCCCCTGGTCCAGACTATCGCTGACCAATTGGGTGTCACAGTTGTTGAATCCGATATTGACGCCTGCCATCGCCTACCACAAAGCAGAGAAGGTCTTCCACCCCCTTTACTAGTCAAATTCTGCAGCCGGCTAATAAAAAGAGGCAATTTTAAAAGTCAAAAGGTCCAAACCCAACCTGAACTCAAGTGATGCAGGAATCAATGGAAGGGCTAGACCTATCTACATTAACGAGCATTTGACGCCATCTAATAAAGTACTCCACAAACAGGCAAGAGACCTCCGTAAATTAGGGTTTAAGTACGTCTGGACCCGGGACTGCAAAATATTCGTCCGTAAATCAGATAGTGACGAGGCTGTCAGGATCAGCTCACCGGAAGACATTGAAAGGCTAGTAAGAGACTTTTCCATCAACAAGGATCAGCCATCCCATTCACAGAAATAATAATGAATCAAGGCATGGACCTACTAGTTGATGTTGACTTGCACACATTAATCGATGAGCGTAAACATGACTGTATCCACGATTACGTAGCAGACACTAAAAATGAGGCTAGCCAAATCAAGTGTCTTTACCTAAATAGCAGAAGCCTAGAAAATAAACTAGAAGACATCGAGATACTAATACATATTGTTGAAAATCTAGATGTCATAGTGGTAACCGAGACTTGGGTAAAAAGTAATGAAGCTAAATACTTCAATCTAAACAACTATTCTGTTGCTTTTGTACACAGAGACAATCAGGACGGTGGAGGTGTGGGAGTTTATGTCCACAAATAATGGAATATAAACGTTCTTAACCTAGTTGCGAGTAACCATAGCTTGATCCAGTTAGAGCTTATAAGAAGTGATACTGTTCGTTTCAATAACCTGCATACTATTAATATAATTGCAGTATATAATCCTAACATAAATAACGCAACAAATTTCATGCAATCTCTAGAGCACATTCTCTCGAAAAATAATGCCAATCTTTGCTTATGCATTGGTGATACAAATATTAACTTACTAAACAAAAATAATGTAACCAAATCATACCTCAACCTACGATCAAGCTATGGTTTCACACAAGGCAATACTCGGTATCCAACAAGAATATCTGAATCATCAAGTACACTCCTTGATCAGGTAGCCACTAATAACTGTAAATATACCTATAGGATAAGCAATATAAATAGTGATATTAGTGATCATAATATTCTTGTAACTGAGGTTTTCTGGTCAAATTACTAGCCAGGAAAAAGCCCAATCTCGAACATGACATTTAAATACCCCCACAACAAGCAAAGGTCTAGTTCAAAAAGGTAAATAAAAATTACCGGTACGTGAACAAAAACGTATTCTCCAATGATCTCAATCAAATAGACTGTTTAGATGATGTAAATGAAACTTACATCGCCATGAAACACAAAATCTTGACACAGACACCCAACAAAGAAAACTCTGACACACCTTTAAAGGAAATACACCAGAAACACAATAACCCATGGATAACAACAGAATTAATTCAGCTAATAAAACGAAGGGACCTACTACATGCTAAACTTAAAACTAACATTCACAGAAACAACAACCTTTTAAAGGAAGAGCACATAATATGTAGGAACAAAGTGACAGCTTTAAAACGGAAACTGAAATCCTCATACTATGAACGTAAATTAATATTGAACGCCAATAGCATAAAAGATACTTGGAAAGTAATCAATGAAATGATCTACAACTGCACAATTGAAAACAAAGATGGTCCCAGTGAGATAATAATTGACGGTAAATCTTTCACAGGAAAAGAAAATATTTGCAATGCTCTAAACACTCACTTTATAAACATAGCACACAAATTAGCCAAAAACATCCCCCCAGGGAAGAAAATTAATGAAATTAATGTCAACACAGATTCCATATTTATGACTCCGACTAATGAGATGGAAATTCGCTATATCATATTAAGCCTTAAAATGAAAAGTAGCCAAGACAAAGATGGTATGTCAGTAAAATTGTTAAAAAACTCCATTGACATGCTAAGTAGCCCACTAACTACTGTATTTAATTTATCGTTAGAGACTGGTCTGGTGCCTGATGATCTAAAAATAGCACGAGTCGTACCAGTCTATAAAGGAGGAGACAAAAGCAATCCGGACAATTACAGACCCATTTCCATCCTCCCACCCACAGTAGTAGAAAACAGAATTGTTAATTTCTTAAATAAAAATGATTACTTCTACAAAGGGCAATATGGATTCCGAGAAAACTCAAGCACAGAAATAGCCACAATTGATATTATCTCTAACTTGCAGGATGTCTTAGACAATAAGATGACAGCGAGTGGCCTTTTCATAGACCTGAGAAAGGCATTTGATACTGTTGACCATGAAATTCTTTTAGGGAAACTTGATAAAGCAGTTATCCGAGGAGTAGCTTGGACATGGTTTAAAAATTACCTATCTAATCGTAAGCAGTATATTGAAATAAATGGCTACAGAAGTGAGGAAGTTAATATTACCCACGGTGTGCCCCAAGGATCAATACAGGGTCCTTCCCTCTTTTTAGTATATATTAATGACATAGCAACACTCCGTTTTCATGGTAATATAACGTTGTTTGCAGATGACTGAAGCATCTTTTACAATGCGTACACCACCAACACGCTGATTAGACACATGCAGGAGGACATGAATACAACACTTGGCTGGACCCAGTCAAATAAATTAACAATAAATGCAGATAAAACAAATTATTTAATAATATCTAAGCGTAGAACAAAGTTAGACATCACTCAGTATATAATGCTGAATGGAAAGGCAGTTAAAAGGGTCTCATCTGTCAAATACCTAGGCCTGATAATAGATGAAAATCTCTCCTGGCAAAAGCACATTGATGCATTAGTTAAAAAAATATCACCTGCTGCTGGGATGATTAAAAAATTGAGCTATTATATCCCAAAATATCTACTCAGGAAAGTGTATTTTTCCTTAATCCATAGCCACTTACAATATTTGAATACAATTTGGATAAAAAGCTCAAATTACCTAAAAAAGGAAATTGATGTAATTCAGAATAGAGCAATAAGAAATATGTATAACTACCCTTTTTTAACACCAACCAAACACCTCTATATTACGAGTAAAATTCAACCAGTAGCCTTAAATGCAGAAATCAAATCAAATGTCCTGATGTACCAAATCCTACACAAAGGTATTCACACAAATTTAAACTTCACTAAACAATCTGATTTACACGCTTACAAAACTAGACATGCAGATGACATATCACTTTTCCATATCAACTCTAAACAATATGGCAGTAATAGCATTAAGTTTGTAAAGTTCAATAGACTACCAGAAAATATAAAAATTGCACCTAGCCTACCAATCTTTAAAAGGAGGCTAAAACAGTTTATGTGGAATGATTATAAAATGTCAGTTTGAAGAAATTCCAAAATCTGAGAAGACAAAAGAAGACTATATTGTGTACAAAAACTTATGAAAGCTACAAAATGTTGTATATATTTTCATACTGAAAACTTTGTAAACTAAACATTGAATTGTAATTTGTCGCCAACAAGATAAAACTGTACGATTCCTTTGTATATGAGTCCTTGACTCGTTAAGGGATTAATAAAATGCATTATTATTATTATTATTATTATTATTATTATTATTATTATTGTTATTATTATTATTATTATTATTCAAGAGTTTAGTGCTTTTCAGTCGGTCAACACGAATGTACCCAAAAGAGATGGGTTATGCCCTAATCCTGAAATAAATTACATGAGATTAATAAAACACTAGGATGACCAGTTTCGATCGTCAAGCGATCATCATCAGATCCAATACACTTAGGCTATAAAATCTATGTTTGAAATACAGGTGAAAATATTTACAATATGTACAATTATTTAGTTGCAGTATTGGTACTGCAACTGTCAGTGTATGCTAAATGCAGTATATATGTTAGGTGAAATGCTAAATGGTGATGGCTATCCGGAGATTGTACTTTAGAGAGATTATATGGTTGTAAACTATGGTTAAACTATACAATTTTAGGCTAACTACTTATCTGATTGTCTTCCGTACTACAGCTATTCGCAGTTTCCGTGCTCACTTGAACTCGCTGTGCGGCCGACTGCGGTGGTTATCTTAACGACTGGGTTTTCCCTGCCTTCCCCCCTGTCCCTACGTGCTGTGGGGAGTGATCGCGATGTGTTTATGTGAGGTGTTGCCAACCTAGATACGATGTATGTTATTGAATGAGGTGGATCTACAACTATTAAAGACCGTGGATTAGTCCTCGCCACGCGTGGAGCATAACCCATTCGAACTAAGCGTTGACGGTCTTATGAGGACGTCCCGGCACCTTTAATACTGCCTCTAATATGGGCCTTGGTTTATTGCAGAAGAAAAAGTACATCGTACACCTGATCCAGATAACATTTACCTATTAAAAACCCCCTAATTTCCCCCCTTTTTTTTTTTATCTAGCTTGGCTGTGTCGCTAAATTGAGTTTTGTTTCCGACAGGGTGTGTTTTTTAGTAGCGTGAAGAGGGGTGAGCTCTCCATGAACGTGTGTTCATTTAGATTGTTGGGATTGTTTCGTTTGGCTAGGTGTATCTCGATTGCTTCCTTTATGTCAAGAGCTCTGCCTTTCGATTCGTGATGGATTATTTTAAGGTCCGACTCTATGTTGGTAAAGCTATGCCCTGCGTCACACATATGTTCGCACACGGCTGAATGTGTTCCGTATCTTATCGCATTTCTATGTTCATTATAACGTGTGTCTACTCGCCTTCCACTCTGCCCGATGTAATTAGCTTGACAATCGGTGTCTTGGCACGTTATAGAATATACCCCTGACCTTGAATACGGGTCACGTTTATTTAGATTACTATTTAGGAGGTGCCTAGCGGTTGTGTTTTTCGTTGTGAAAGCTATCTTTATGCCTTGCTTTTTGAATAGGTTAGTGATTTTATATGTATTCGCATTCACATAGTTGAAACGCGCAAATTTTTTCTCATTACTGTCCGGTTTGGGAATCGTTTTATCTTTATTTTTATGTTTGGCTATAATTTGATTTATTTTGCTTGGCGAGAAGTTGTTTTCCCTTGCTATTTGCATAATAGTTCTTATTTCCTTATTATAGTTGTCTTTTGACATGGGTATGTTTAAAGCCCTGTGCACCATTGAATTGAAACCCGCTAGTTTGTGCGTACTGGGGTGATTAGACTGATTGTCGATTGCATGCGAGGTTTGTGTTGCTTTCCGGAATATGGAATATGAAAGGTCGTTGTCTTTACGTTCAATAGTTATATCGAGATAATTTATTTTCCGGTCTATTTCGGATTCCTTAGTGAATTTGATAGAATGGTGAAGGCTATTAATGGATTGGAGAATTGTTTCTTCGCTAGTTAGTTCAGTATCGTAGATGCAAATTACATCATCTACGTATCTTTTCCATATTACTATTCCCTTTGTTGAAGTCTTTTCTAAGAACGCATTTTCTAGTGCATTGATGAAGATGTCAGCGATTAAACCACTTAGTGGCGATCCCATTGCTAGGCCTTCTCTCTGTGTGTATATTTTATTGTCGAATTGAAACACGTTTTGGGTGAGAACGACCCTCAGTAATCTCACAATCTCTTCAATTTCTTTTGCCGAATTGTTGGATTTTAAGTTGTTTTCGATAGTGTTGATTGCTTCAATAATCGGAATATTGGTGTACATGTTAGTTACGTCGAAGGATACTAGCCTGAAGCTAGGTTTCATTTGTAGGGTGTTCAATGCTGTTACTAGTTCTGTTGTGTTCTTTACAGAGTTGTTTTTGTCGTTGGAAAGACGGCATTTTAAGATTTTTAGTAACTCTTTGCTGATTTTGTAATTAGGGGCATTCCTACAATTGACTATTGGTCTCATTGGGCATTCCTTTTTGTGTATTTTTGGTTGTCCCCTCAATGACGGTATTTTCGGGTTCATGTTTATTAGTTTTGATTTTTCGGCTTTGGTCAGTATGTATTCTGTTTCTTTTAGCGCACTTTTTATTTGTTTTTGGAATTTGTTGGTGGGGTCTTTTGTTAATTCCTTGATTTCGTTGTTGTTTAGGAATTCGACTGTTTTTTCAATGTATTCTGTTTTGTTCAAAATTACTGTAGTGTTTCCCTTATCTGCTTTTGTGATGATTAAGTCATGTTCTTTTATTTTTTGTTTCAACGACTTTATTTCTTTGATTTGTTTGTTGTTTTGAATGTTATTGCTATCGCCCTCTCGTTTGAGGATTTTCTTGGCTTCGTTGGTGGCGAGATTTTTGGTTAATTCCCTGTCTTCTGCTGGGAGCTTGTGACTGGCTATCTCAATATCTGTGATTAACTGTTTTATATTGTGGTTCGTGTGTGCGTCTGTGCAGTTGTATTTCAGACCTTTGTCTAACATATTCATTTCACCTTGAGAAAAGGTTACGTTCGTTCTGTTGTTTACTCTGCTGTGGAAATTGAATTCATTGTTATTCGTGTGTTGTTCGTTAGATTGATGGTTCTGTGTTTCTCCTAGTTTTCTTAATTTATTTTCTAGCGTTTCATGCTTCCTCGTTGCTCTGATTTTGATGGTGTCATGTAGGTGTTCGGTGAAGCTGTCCCATTGGGCTGCGTGCCAGAAATTACTTAGTTGCAATTGAATGTCGTATAATTGTTGGTTAATTTTTTGCTTTCTTATGTATGCAAATCTTAATTCGTTTTTTATCCAAAGCGCTTTGGCTTGTTTAGTTGAAATGATCGAGGCTGGTGTGTTCGGTACGGTTTTAATTGGTACGTATTTAGGGGTGAGGTTTAGTTCTATACATTTTTTGTTGAACCAAATTGACTTGTCTAAATTCATGAGTTTAAGCCTGAGTGATTTGAATTTCTTGGCTTCACGATTTGCCTGACTAGCCGTGAACATCCTCAAACGAGAGGGCGATAGCAATAACATTCAAAACAACAAACAAATCAAAGAAATAAAGTCGTTGAAACAAAAAATAAAAGAACATGACTTAATCATCACAAAAGCAGATAAGGGAAACACTACAGTAATTTTGAACAAAACAGAATACATTTAAAAAACAGTCGAATTCCTAAACAACAACGAAATCAAGGAATTAACAAAAGACCCCACCAACAAATTCCAAAAACAAATAAAAAGTGCGCTAAAAGAAACAGAATACATACTGACCAAAGCCGAAAAATCAAAACTAATAAACATGAACCCGAAAATACCGTCATTGAGGGGACAACCAAAAATACACAAAAAGGAATGCCCAATGAGACCAATAGTCAATTGTAGGAATGCCCCTAATTACAAAATCAGCAAAGAGTTACTAAAAATCTTAAAATGCCGTCTTTCCAACGACAAAAACAACTCTGTAAAGAACACAACAGAACTAGTAACAGCATTGAACACCCTACAAATGAAACCTAGCTTCAGGCTAGTATCCTTCGACGTAACTAACATGTACACCAATATTCCGATTATTGAAGCAATCAACACTATCGAAAACAACTTAAAATCCAACAATTCGGCAAAAGAAATTGAAGAGATTGTGAGATTACTGAGGGTCGTTCTCACCCAAAACGTGTTTCAATTCGACAATAAAATATACACACAGAGAGAAGGCCTAGCAATGGGATCGCCACTAAGTGGTTTAATCGCTGACATCTTCATCAATGCACTAGAAAATGCGTTCTTAGAAAAGACTTCAACAAAGGGAATAGTAATATGGAAAAGATACGTAGATGATGTAATTTGCATCTACGATACTGAACTAACTAGCGAAGAAACAATTCTCCAATCCATTAATAGCCTTCACCATTCTATCAAATTCACTAAGGAATCCGAAATAGACCGGAAAATAAATTATCTCGATATAACTATTGAACGTAAAGACAACGACCTTTCATATTCCATATTCCGGAAAGCAACACAAACCTCGCATGCAATCGACAATCAGTCTAATCACCCCAGTACGCACAAACTAGCGGGTTTCAATTCAATGGTGCACAGGGCTTTAAACATACCCATGTCAAAAGACAACTATAATAAGGAAATAAGAACTATTATGCAAATAGCAAGGGAAAACAACTTCTCGCCAAGCAAAATAAATCAAATTATAGCCAAACATAAAAATAAAGATAAAACGATTCCCAAACCGGACAGTAATGAGAAAAAATTTGCGCGTTTCAACTATGTGAATGCGAATACATATAAAATCACTAACCTATTCAAAAAGCAAGGCATAAAGATAGCTTTCACAACGAAAAACACAACCGCTAGGCACCTCCTAAATAGTAATCTAAATAAACGTGACCCGTATTCAAGGTCAGGGGTATATTCTATAACGTGCCAAGACACCGATTGTCAAGCTAATTACATCGGGCAGAGTGGAAGGCGAGTAGACACACGTTATAATGAACATAGAAATGCGATAAGATACGGAACACATTCAGCCGTGTGCGAACATATGTGTGACGCAGGGCATAGCTTTACCAACATAGAGTCGGACCTTAAAATAATCCATCACGAATCGAAAGGCAGAGCTCTTGACATAAAGGAAGCAATCGAGATACACCTAGCCAAACGAAACAATCCCAACAATCTAAATGAACACACGTTCATGGAGAGCTCACCCCTCTTCACGCTACTAAAAAACACACCCTGTCGGAAACAAAACTCAATTTAGCGACACAGCCAAGCTAGATAAAAAAAAAGGGGGGAAATTAGGGGGTTTTTAATAGGTAAATGTTATCTGGATCAGGTGTACGATGTACTTTTTCTTCTGCAATAAACCAAGGCCCATATTAGAGGCAGTATTAAAGGTGCCGGGACGTCCTCATAAGACCGTCAACGCTTAGTTCGAATGGGTTATGCTCCACGCGTGGCGAGGACTAATCCACGGTCTTTAATAGTTGTAGATCCACCTCATTCAATAACATACATCGTATCTAGGTTGGCAACACCTCACATAAACACATCGCGATCACTCCCCACAGCACGTAGGGACAGGGGGGAAGGCAGGGAAAACCCAGTCGTTAAGATAACCACCGCAGTCGGCCGCACAGCGAGTTCAAGTGAGCACGGAAACTGCGAATAGCTGTAGTACGGAAGACAATCAGATAAGTAGTTAGCCTAAAATTGTATAGTTTAACCATAGTTTACAACCATATAATCTCTCTAAAGTACAATCTCCGGATAGCCATCACCATTTAGCATTTCACCTAACATATATACTGCATTTAGCATACACTGACAGTTGCAGTACCAATACTGCAACTAAATAATTGTACATATTGTAAATATTTTCACCTGTATTTCAAACATAGATTTTATAGCCTAAGTGTATTGGATCTGATGATGATCGCTTGACGATCGAAACTGGTCATCCTAGTGTTTTATTAATCTCATGTAATTTATTTCAGGATTAGGGCATAACCCATCTCTTTTGGGTACATTCGTGTTGACCGACTGAAAAGCACTAAACTCTTGTTTACTAAGGCAACACTGAAAATATGGCTTCAAACACCACAATTATTATTATTATTATTATTATTATTATTATTATTATTATTATTATTATGATAGACCGGAGTTTGAGAGTCAGAATAATAAAGTCGTTGACATAAGCGAACAGCTGACGTGTCATACCTCTCGTTAAGAATGCACTACCAAGTGCTTAGTGACAGAATGATGGTGTTGCGTGTGATATGAAACGGCGATTCCCAAAGACTGTGTTCAGACGTTATTGAACAGCCACTGCGAAGTGAGCCGTCACACTATCGTGTTGAAACCAAACACTGTTTAAGATTCCCAAATTTTGCAGCTGCGGGACGAGTCAGTCATTAGAACGATCAAAAAAATATGGTTCAAACAAATGCGTTTGTATCATGCCGGCCCAAATCACGACATGAGGTGGGTTCGCTTGATTTCTTCAGCTGTGCAGAGACCATGGACGGACAAATATGATGTTTTAAATTCCTAAGATGTAAGTACAAATGTATATGTACTGACAATAGAAATAAATAATAATGAGTAGGGGTATACGCACTTTGTGCGCACACTGTAAGATTTTCAAGCATTATTTCGTCTTCTGGGGGACATCGCCAACTGATATTACTAACCATGGTCACTACAGCACCAGAAATATGTGTTAATATGTATTGCTCATTCAACGATGGCAGCCATGTTCGACAGTGGATGAGGTCTCTTCAACTGTTAATAAGACGCACACATTGACATCACCACAGGTTGGGGTTAACATTGTTCACGATTGGTCCGTATTGACGAATGATAGTTTAAAATTTGAAATACACTTATGTTCCGTCTAGTCAATGTCCTAGGGTGTAAATAAACACAAAAAAAGTATTGACTAGACGGAAGATAAGTGTAATTCAAATTTTAAACTATCACCACAGTTGCCAACATGTGGGATAAAAAATACACCACTCAGGTCTGGTCTGGATAAAGATTATTGATGCACGATTACCCCACTGTGCATGACAGAAACTAGGTGTGTGTATATATGGCTAACGGATATCTAGCAATTATTGGTATAGGCAAAGCCCAATGGAGTGGATTTAAGGAATTTCACTCTCACAAAAAACATTAATTACAGCAGTACACAACAAACATTACTGTGCGAGACAAAAACCAGGGGTGTATTCGTGTAAATGGCTAACGCAGCCCTCCACCTAATAATTATTGGCCCAGGCAATACCATTGGTCTGCATTAAAAAACACTATTACAAATGACTTTTATTGATCTAGAAAATGCCTATGATAGCATCCCTAGAACAAAAGTTTGGGAAAGCTTAACAAATAGGGGGATAGGCAAGGAACTGAGAGACAAGATAAAAGGAATGTGCATGGAGTGCTACAGTAGGGTGAAGACTATAGTCGGGACATCGGAATGGTTTAAAATTGACACTGGACTAAAGCAAGGAAGTGTGGTGATGGATGACATCATGAAGGCAGCAATGAAAGAATATAGTAGGGCAAAGATGAAGGTAATGTTGTTTGCAGACGACGTTATGATCTGGGGCGAGGATGAGAGGGAGGTACAAGACCAGTTAGACGTAATAAATGAAAAGATTGAGCAATGGGGATTGAAGATGAATGTGGAGAAGAGTAAAACAGTGGTGATGAGTAGAGAAAAGAAAGAAGGAAAAGGAGTAATCAAAGTAGGAGATAAGGAATTGGAAGTGGTGAAACACTTCAAATACTTGAGAAGTGAACTGACTGAAGATGGAAGACTAGATTTGGAAATTAGCAGAAGAATACAACTTGAGAGTGCTTTCTACCAACATGTACGGGGACTAATATGGAACAAGGATATACCAATTAAGGCTAAAGAAGTTGTACAAAGCATATTATGTTCCTATAATGACACATGCAGCAGAAACTTGTACAATGACTAAGAGGGATGAGAGCAGAGTACAAGCAGCTGAGATGAGATTCCTGAGAAGTATGGTCCAGAAAACGAGGAGGGACAGAGTGAGAAATGAAGATATACGGAAAGAACTGGGAGTACAGAAACTAAATGACAAACTGGAGCAAAACAGATTGAGATGGTTTGGACATGTCAAACGGATGAATGGAGTAAGGCTACCAAGACGAGCACTGGAACGACGGATGACAGGGAAGAGAGGACGAGGAAGACCAAGAATGCGTTGGATGGACTCGGTGGAGAATAGTATTAGAAAACTGAACCTGGATTTGAACACTGTGTCGGAAGAGGAATGGTGGAACAACAGAACAAAGTGGAGAGGAACCATATTTGCCCCCACCCAGTGTCAACTGGAAAAAGGGAAATGAAGATGATGATGATGACTATTACAAAACCCACCATACAGATTCCGGCATTTAGCTGTACACTTGACTTTGAGAGCTCAGCGGTAGGAGAGAAAAGGTAGTTTAGCTTAATCTCAGACGCTATTTGATGCCGAGCAATTTTTCCCTTTAAAATATGGTGTAATATTGCGTATTTTGCACCACATAACACATGACCCAGGTATGCAATTTTCCGACATTTGATGGTAATCATCAGCTCCCACTTAGAATTTGCTCTCCGCAGTACCAGCTCGTTAGAGATGTGAATAGAGCAGATTAGGGAGGAGGGCAAATGATCTCGTAGTTCCACCCCTTAAAACAACAATAACTATCACTGCTGCACAATAAAAATACTGTCAAATATCACTAATATACTGTAAAATTTCACTAATATTGCTTAAATGAAGGTTTTTATTTGTAGCTTGTTCAACGACGGCAGATGTTTGTGGCCGACAAATTGACGTCATATTACGTTGCCAACATGTCCGATACAAAATGCACCACATGGCACCTTTGTAATTATGTGAAAAAAGAACTCCAATACCATCACGTCATCAAGGTAACTAAGAATTCCCCTAAACGCCAGTGCATCGCAAGGTATAGATGAACCTTATTGGTCTAGGCGAAAACCATTGGTCTGCTGGATGCGATATAGTATCGAATGCGTGTGGTTGGCAATACTGTACATGGTGCTAAAAATGGCAGAGTCAGCTGGAATTTCATCTATATAAGTCGTGATCCTATTCGGGATGGCTGGGTGGGTTACAGGCAGCGGAGAAGTAAACATCTATTACTATATTGTCTCCAGATACCATTACTGCAGGTATTTTGACTAATTTCAGTAGTTTAAGAATGTTTTACTTCGGTTCAGGTAAACTCCACTCTTGGAAAGCTTTACACCTTGCTGCATGTAGTTAGTTCTCAAATGATAACACAATGAAATGAAGAAAATTAACGTACCTTTATGTTAGACATAAACTCCCAAAGCACCATGTTGTGATTTTTCTTTCTCATCTGATCCATTTAGATGACCAAGCTGTGTCATACCAGGTTATTAAAACTGTGAGCAACTACGTGTATCCAGTGCTAAGGTTTTAGTTTCCAGCAGAAGCATGCAATGTAATCTTTTACATGAAAGTCCTCCCTTCGCAATGACAACTTGCCAAGCAGACTGACCACAAACTTAATTCATTTGGGGTCTGATATTATTTCTTATTTCTCCCCTACACTGTTAATCGACTGCATGCATTACATGTAACATTAACTTCCCTCATTAGTTCAATATGAAAGCATAGTACAATACTGGTACTCTTTATGTTCCAGCCTGCCTACTAAGGCTATTTGCCAAGGTCTTAAATGGTTGCGTTCACGGTAGCACACAGTTGATCAACAGCTCCAAAGCTGATGCATCGGGAGCGGGATCAGGTTTTACGTGTACCAGTGAATGGTTTGCTCCATCTGATCTGTAGCAGCGCGCGTTGTTCGAAAGTGGACAAGGGCGATGTACTATCCTCGAGCCTGCGATGTTGAAATGATCAGATAATCTTGTGAGAGTGAATGCTGATATTAGATCAGTATCTAATTTACCTTTAGTTTTGCAACTCGGAACGAAATTGCTCTGAAACTATGTACCGAAGGCTGTGAACATGTATCAAACCATACCTTGCTCCCGATAATTTTAGGCCTAAGTACGTAAATTTCTTGCCTTTCTGATACGGCATTTATTGTGTTATGCTAGTTTGGCTATGGTAAAGAATACTTAACAGTTTAAATTATGGTACGGTATATTAAGGTGGTATATCCCATGACTTATGATAATTGAAGTCATTTTAATCTCTTCAAATTGAACAAGGTAGGTTAGGCCTTCGTCTCATTAGACGAATATTTATTCAAGAATATCAATATAGCTTTGATTTTATTAATGTAGGGTTATATCCTATGAGAAGGGTCAAAAGTCTGTAAGTCTAGCAGTAAACCTCTTACCAGTCATCCACACATGATGACTTCATTATTTGTTAGCACTGCTTCATCTATCTAATTTGTCCCTAGGTATCCTTCATGCTGATACTTTCCTGCTTCTTATATCTTTTCTTTTTCACTCTAGTTTTCTTCTCAAGGATTTGAAGCTTTTGGATTTATTCATCAGCTTAACTGTGCTGTACAGTTTTTAGTTACTGTACTAAACAAATTAATTGTATTTACAAAAAAATCAGGTTAGATTGCAAAATTAATTTGAAACACTACAAGAATGTACATCACATTGTCCCTACATGTCAACTAGAGGTATTTATCAGGATCATTACCCTTCCCCTATCTAATAAGGTCAGACGACCTCAAGGTTCCACCCTTTAAAATTATAACCAGCATCTAGAAATAAAATTTCTGGGTCCCTCATTTAAAGCAAAGGAAATCATGGTACGAGCCTGTATTATCCTTGTTATACCGGTACCTTACTTGTTTACACCCCAATATTAGTACTTAAAGAGAAAGGCACAACATGAACTGTTGATGGATTAACTTAGTCTCTTACTTGGCAGTCCATTCTCCTCCTATCAATACACAACTGGTTTTCATACCATATTCTCTATAGGCTACTGTTCATCTAATGAAAACGAAAAATGTTAGGCTGCAGATTTTTGGTTGAAAACAGTTGTCTAAAAGATGCTTTCACAATTGATTTTTCAATTCATCATGTCATCAAATGGTCCAGTATCATAGAAAGAATTCAGGAAAATAGGGCATTTTAAGATTATTGCTACCCAAGTCTGGACAGTACAGAATGAGGTAGAGGAAACTAGACTGCAAAAATAAAAACTGAAAAAAAAAATGTAAAAAGCAGGAAAGTAACAGGATGAATGACTCCTAGGAGCTAAGATAAATGAAGCAGTGCTAAAGAATACATCTTTTCTGTGATAATTTGAAGCCATTCTTTTTTTTAAGTGTTGCCTATACAAATTGTCTTTGCTGCTTCTCAGTCGGTCAACATGGGGTACAAAATTATAAATATGTAAACACACTCCTGGAAACAATTACATGTATTAGTTGCCCATTGCCCATTTAAGTGTGTTAACTAACTAATAAAGTGTAACTTTTTCCAGGAGTGTGTTTATATATTTATAATTTGTACCCGAAAAGCAGCAATGACTACATTTTATCTTGAATTTCAGTACATAATCATTACCAGCTGCTTGATGTACAATACTGGTACTTGAATGGGGCTTGGCTAGTGGGCTCGCACAATTACATACCATTACCGAAGGTAACATTCATGACTCGCCACTCTCTTAAAGGTATTGATACTTGGTTCTAACAATTCCCTTTGTTGCTCAATATGTGCCTGGTAGAGAGATGGTTGGTACGAATCAGCAAACTAAATGTTAAAAGAAGTAATATCTTCCACCTAGGCTCATTACCAGATTGAATACAAATGAAACTACAGTACAGCAGAACTATACCGTAGGTGTAGTTTTGTAACAAACATAGTTCATTCAGTCACTGTACAAGAACATCAGGTCTTCTGTGGTCAGCAGCAAATACTGCTGTGTGATAGAATATGCAGATTATAAAGTGAAGCATCACTGTAATGAGGTGTTAAAACTCAGGCAGGTTGAGATAAGGTAAGGAAATATCGGACAAACTGGGTAGTGCTGTGTTGAACAGTGCTCAGTTTTCTCTGGCAGTGTAAGAAGAAAAATATATTATATATCTTGAGTTTCAGTACATAACCATTACCAGCTTCTTGATGTACTGGTTGCCTACTGCAGTGAACCTAGGTTAGCAAGCTTGACCAATTGTAGCCTATAGCCTAGTGTACAGTACCAGTAGGTAATATTCATGACTCCTCACTCCCTTAAAGTTTTCATTTTACTAACAATTTCCTATACAGGTTATTAAGCTTGTAACTTAAAGCCTCCTTCCCAATCCTAGCCTCAGTTAAAAATACATGCACATGTCACTGACACCACAGCATTTTGAAATGTATCCTGTAGCCTAGGCTACTGTTAAAATATAGCTCAATATGTAGCATACACACAAGAGAGTGAGTAAAATAAATTAGCCTTATGTCACAATTTCTAAATCCATTCTCATAATGCATTTTACTTAATAGTCAGTTCCTATTTGAGTAGGCTACAGAGACCTAACCGGTCCCCTGAGAGAAAATCATCACTCGTTTGACAAAAGGAAGTCAAGGATGGAAATTTTGGTGTTGGATTAGTTGAAGCATGGACAAAATACAGTATGTGCATACAATAATTGTCACAAAATGTTAATACTCAGGCATGTTGAGATACCGTAAGTGAAGGAAATAAAGGACAAACTGGGTAAGTGCTATGTTGGAGAGTGCTTAATTTTCTCTCCTTGTGTAAGAAAAGAAATTTATATACAGTATATATATATTATATCTTGAGTTTCAGTGCATAATCATTCCCAGCTTCTTGATGTACAGTACTGGTAGCCTACTGCAGTGAACATTGGCTATTGAGCTTGCCCAATTATAGCCAATGGTACCAGTACGGTTGGTAATATTAATTACATTGAAAGGAATGTGGCTGTTTAATCTAGACCTGAACAGCATCCGAGAAGCAAGATAACTGTTAAGATAAGACTGCTAATGCCTTGAAAAGAAAAGTAATGGTTACCGGTACTTGAAATGCTTACCAAGGGAAGCTGGTTTCATTCAAACATAGAAACATATTTATAGGCTAGGGACTATACAAGACCAAATTAACTTCATTCAGTCCAAGCTGAAAGCCAGGGGGGGGGGGGGTCTTGCGGTCTGATAATGAGCTATGTGAATTTAAAATACCGTACAATTTAGTGAAACATTTACGATTGTTTCAAGAAAAAATATTGGCCTAGTGAGTAGGTTTTTCAGCATTCTTGAAAGGAATGTGGACGTGTAGGCTAATCTAGACCTAAACAGCATCCAAGAAGCAAGAGAACTGTTAAGATAATACCATGAAAAGAAAACTACTGATAGGCTACTAGTATTTCCCAGTCATTACATTCTGATCAGCCAAACACTCAGTTTTCTATTGGAAGAATCACCTAATAATGCAGGCACAGACAGACCTACGGTAATTCTTATATACTATTGCATACATATCCTTAACCCAACAATTACCGGTAGCCTACGGTATTGAAATAATTTATTTTTGA
Organism: Meconema thalassinum; assembly: GCA_946902985.2. Taxonomy (NCBI): domain Eukaryota; kingdom Metazoa; phylum Arthropoda; class Insecta; order Orthoptera; family Tettigoniidae; genus Meconema; species Meconema thalassinum. The sequence continues at coordinate 592,474,320 of OX336389.2, read as the reverse complement.
GTCAAGACTCTTGACAATAGGTCTTAGCCTATCAGAATTTGGGGTAGGCCAAGTAGGCCTTACAATGCAGGTATTTTTTATACAGTACCGGTGGCCTATGCTTGCTCCAAATGAAAGGTATTTTTATACAGTACCGGTACCGGTAGCCTAGAAGTTTGGTTCTCTCTATACTGCCTACACAACAATATATTCGTCGAGGTACAGTATTTAGCCCAAAGCATAGGTTAAAATCGTATTTTCAGACCAAATTACCAAATTACAAGTGATGAAAAAACGCTGAAACATCAATTTAAAAACTTTAAAAATGCACATTGCCACTAAAAAGGAAACCTGAATTCATATAATTTTTAATACTTGGAACAAAATAAAGGATGTAACATCCGATATGTCAGGTTATGTTGTTTCAGACATAGGTTAACATTTGTCGCAACTGCGGTCCGTAAATAGGAATAAAGATATATCACGAATTTAACACAATGCAGGTCATTTTATAGGCTATAGAGGGACCGTGATGTTGTGTTCTTCATTATTATTTCAGTATTCATCAGTTTAGGAACTATTTTGAGCGATTTCCACAATGTTTACATTTGTTTTTAAATCTACTTCATGCTACGCCATGTTGGATTTAAACATGTTCCGTGGATGGAGCGAAGTTTTTCTACGCTCCATAAAAAGGCGTCCGCTCCATGGAACATGTTTAGGGAGCGCTCCATCACACCGCGTTCACAGCGTACTTTCTTCAACAGTTTATCAACTGTTTGCTACCGTGAACGCAACCAATGATAGCCTATTGTTTATATACTTACGGGATCAGGACTGAATGCTTTGACACTACCAGTTCTGATGATGGGGATAACAATTCCTCTCATTCTCTTAAGTAAATGAGTTAATTTCAGTTTGTGAAAGTCCATTATGATAATCATGTTGTTATGTCTCATCACCACAATTAAGTTAATTATAATTTGTTAGAAATATGTAACCCAACAGCTGATCTATGGTTTAAATTCAGCGCCAGGAAATTCAACGCCATTGGTGGCGGTTCTAGTTACGAGAATGTTTTCGTTGATTCTTTTGTCTGTTTTTTGTATATATACGCCTGTATGTAACCTTGTCGTTCAGTTCGTATTAAACATGTATACTGCATATACGCCTAGACGTCTTTCTCCTAGATGGCGACAAGTGACAAATCAACCAAGTGCGGCCAGTGTGAAAAATGTGTAACTGATAATGAAGACTACATAATATGTGATGGGGAATGTGGTAAATCATACCACAGAACCTTTGTAAACACAAAGGAAAAAGTTTTTAACAGGCTTTTGTCCGACAAGGCCAAGCAATGGTATTGTGTCGAGTGCAGTGCAATGAGTAAGTCAACTACGGATGAGGTTTCTAAAATCGCCTCGCCAGACGAGAATGTAAGTAAACCAGATTTACACGATCTTGTTTGTGAAATCAACCTCCGTCTGACAAAACTCGAAAACATTGAAAAGACTCAGAATGACATACTTTTCTGATTGTTTTGATGGTATGACAAGTGACATTTCAACTGCCACACAAACACTGAAGCAAGCTTTGTCAGAAATAACAAAGCTCAGCCAAAGAGTTTGTGAGTTAGAGAAGGATAGGAATATCGCTTGCATTGAAGTCAAAATGTTAAAGCAAGAGAATCTCGAGCTTCAACAGTACGTTCGGCGAAACAACCTAGAGCTTCATGGCGTGCCGCACACTTCAAACGAAAACTCCGTTCAAATTGTCAAGACTATCGCTGACCAATTGGGTGTCACAGTTGTTGAGTCCGATATTGACGCCTGCCATCGGCTACCACAAACCAGAGAAGGTCTTCCACCCCCTTTACTAGTCAAATTCTGCAGCCGGCTAAAGAAAGAGACAATTCTAAAAGGCAAAAGATCCAATCCCAACCTGAACTCAAGTGATGCAGGAATCAATGGTAGGGCTAGGCCTATCTACATTAATGAGCATTTGACGCCAGCCAATCAAGTACTTCACAAACAGGCAAGAGACCTCCGTAAATTAGGTTTTAAATACGTCTGGACCCGGGACTGTAAAATTTTCGTCCGTAAATCAGATAGTGACAAGGCTATCAGGATCACCTCACCAGAAGACATTGAAACGCTAGTAAAAGACTCTTCCATCAACAAGGCTCAGCCATCCCATTCACAGTATTAATAATGAATCAAGACATGGACCTACTAGTTGATGTTGACTTACACACATCAATTGATGAGCGTAAATATGACTGTATCCACGACTACATAGCAGACACTAAAAATGAGGTTAGCCAAATTAAGTGTCTTTACCTAAATAGCAGAAGCCTAAAAATTAAACTAGAAGACATCGAGATACTAATACATATTGTGGAAAATCTAGATGTCATAGTGGTAACCGAGACTTGGGTAAAACGTAATGAAGCTAAATACTTCAACCTAAACAACTATTCTGTTGCATTTGTACACAGAGACAATCAGGATAGTGGAGGTGTGGGAGTGTATGTCCACAAAAAATGGAATACAAAAGTTCTTAACCTAGTTGAGAGTAACCATAGCTTGATCCAGTTAGAGCTTATAAGAAATGATACTGTTCGTATCAATAACCTGAATATTATTAATATAATTGCAGTATATATTCCTAACATAAATAACGCAACAAAATTCATGCAATCCCTAGAACACATTCTCTCGAAAAACAATGCCAATCTTTCCTTATGCATTGGTGATACAAATATTAACTTATTAAACAAAAATAATGTAACCAAATCATACCTCAATCTACTATCAAGCTATGGTTTCACACAAGGCAATACTCGCTATCCAACAAGAATAAGTGAATCAACAAGTACACTCCTTGATCAGGTAGCCACTAATAATTGTAAATATGCCTATAGAATAAGCAATATAAATAGTGATGTTAATGATCATAATATTCTTGTAACTGAGATTTTCTGGGCAAATTACTAGCCAGGCAAAAGCCCAATCTCGAACATGACATTTAAATACCCCCACAACAAGCAAAGGTCTAGTTCAAAAAAGGTAAATAAAAATTACCGGTACGTGAACAAAAACATATTCTCCAATGATCTCAATCAAATAGACTGTTTAGATGATGTAAATGAAACTTACATCGCCATGAAACACAAAATCTTGACACAGACACCCAACAAAGAAAACTCTGACACACCTTTGAAGGAAATACAGCAGAACCACAATAACCCATGGATAACAACAGAATTAATTCAGCTAATAAAACGAAGGGACCTAATACATGCTAAACTTAAAACTAACATTCACAGAAACAACAACCTCTTAAAGGAAGAGCACATAATATGTAGGAACAAAGTGACAGCTTTAAAACGGAAACTGACATCCTCATACTATGGACGTAAATTAATATTGAACACCAATAGCATAAAAGATACTTGGAAAGTAATCAATGAAATGATCTACAACTGCACAACTGAAAACAAAGATGGTCCCAGTGAGATAATAATTGACGGTAAATCTTTCACAGGAAAAGAAAATATTTGCAATGCTCTAAACACTCACTTTATAAACATAGCACACAAATTAGCCAAAAACATCCCCCAGGGAAGAAAATTAATGAAATTAATGTCAACACAGATTCCATATTTATGACTCCGACTAATGAGATGGAAATTCGCAATATTATATTAAGCCTTAAAATGAAAAGTAGCCAAGACAAAGATGGTATGTCAGTATAATTGTTTAAAAACTCCATTGACATGCTAAGTAGCCCACTAACTACTTTAATAAATTTATCGTTAGAGACTGGTCCGGTGCCTGATGATCTAAAAATAGCACGAGTCATACCAGTCTATAAAGGAGGAGACAATAGCAATCCGGACAATTACAGACCCATTTCCATCCTCCCACCCACAGTAGTAAAAAACAGAATTGATAATTTCTTAAATAAAAATGATTACTTCTACAAAGGGCAATATGGATTCCGAGAAAACTCAAGCACAGAAATAGCCACAATTGATATTATCTCTAACTTGCAGGATGTCTTAGACAATAAGATGACAGCGAGTGGCCCTTTCATAGACCTGAGAAAGGCATTTGATACTGTTGACCATGAAATTCTTTTAGGGAAACTTGATAAAGCAGTTATCCGAGGAGTAGCTTGGACATGGTTTAAAAATTACCTATCTAATCGTAAGCAGTATATTGAAATAAATGGCCACAGAAGTGAGGAAGTTAATAATACCCACGGTGTGCCTGGTGTATTCTTTGAATACACGGTACGAGAGATATAATGTCTATTGCTCTTTGCATGTTCATTTTTTCCTTCCTCTTTGCCAAACACCAACAGTGATCATCTGTTTTCTCCCTGTTGAGCATGGCTCTTATGTCTTCATAAGTATGTTTCAGATATATAACTTCTGTGATCCACCTAGCGCCCTCTAGTAGCGAACCTCTGAAGCTACTCAATTCCTCCTCGTGCAAGATGACTTACTTATCCATTTGGCTACCAGATCTCGGTACCATCGTCAGCTATTTTCTCCTTGAGCAAGAGGACTACGTCTACTTCTTTGCTCACCATGCTGCGCTAGTATCATCTATCAACTCCTTGAAGACCAGCTCAGCAAGAGAAGAGAATTTATTGTTAATAAGTTGGTTATGCTGATATGTATACCTTTTGTTTCCTACCCCCACTCTCTCCCCTTCCTAGGTCCTTCCGCGCTTCGTTTTGCTGCTCTCACTTCTTAGTCGGCAGTCGCAGTAATCAGTAAAGGCTCAACCAGAGCCAGCCTCCTGACCTAACGAGGCCTTTTTTAAATTCCACGCCATGTTGGAACTTTAAGTATTAGTGAAGAACTTCACCTTCGCCATGCAACAAAGATAAGTACCTGATTCAAGTTTTAACCTCATCTTCATGGTTTTAACTTCCTCGTGTTTTAACTATCTTTTATAGGCAGTGTGAAACTATTTACTTTGGGGCAATAATCACTCTTCGTGGGATTTGCCATGTTGAGCTTTTTTCTTGTATAAGCCAACCTTACTAAAAAGAGCTTTTCTTAAGCGATTCAAACGAGAAACCCTCTCGCTACGTGGGATATTATCTAATACCCACTGCCTATAATCATAAAACTATTTCCTCCGTTGGATTTTCTCAACCCCATTTTCTGCTAAGGTCGTTCTGGAACCTTCTAGAACTTGTTCTCTATCTGCGAGTCCTGCCATCATGTATTTCTCACGTACTTGGGAGAAATTTGTTTAAAACTAAATTACTACAATAGTGAAATTTCGTCCTCCGCTGGAACCTCTGGAAAATTCTATGGCGCATTTCATTGTAAATTACCACTTTTTCAAGAAATAGACTTTCACCTACATAGTGCAATCAGTTATCTCCATAATTGCAATAACTTTTATTTCTCATAAACTTCAGTGTTTCTCCAGTGAACTTTGCATCCATCTTTACAGACTATAGTGATAATCAGTGCTTGCTCCACTTTTCTACCGCGTCGCGATCGTCCGGTTATATTAAATACGGCCATGAACATTGTCTCTATATCCCAATGATCTTTTCCTTAACCTTCTACTAACAACCATTATTTATGAAATCGTAACTTTCTATAAGGTGTCATTCTAAGAAGTGCCCTTCCATTTTGTTGGTTTATCATTAAGTAATTCTGCATAATTGCGTGTCAAGCACACGTTTCAAACTTAAATTGTTCCTCCCTTCAAAGGCAGGGAAAACAATTCTCTCAACTCTTGAGTGAGTTATTTTTTGGTCTCGCTAAATGAAAACTGTCTCATTTGACTGGCGAGGCTTATTCAAAGCATCAGAGGTCTAGAACCTTCCTTCTGATCAACTCTTCAGGTTCACAGTAAGTGACCTGCCCTCTTTGCATAATTCTCATATTAACTCTGTATAAATATAAGAAGTTATAGGAACTTCTATTTTATTTTTCACGTTGTTATTATTGTTATTTTCAAAGTTGTCACTGTCTCTAGAACATTCTCTCCAGAATTTCTTAAGGTGCACTTTTTGTACTTCAATTTACGTTCAAGCTTTAATTATTTTATTGTTCATTTGTTCAAATCTTATAAAGATTTCAGAAACATGTAAGGTTTGAAACCTTTTAAATTGTCAATTGCCTGGAGCAATTGGTTAATGTGGAAAGGTCTGCGACCCTATTTATTAAAAAGTTCAAATGAACTATGTTAATTAAAGTTATATTACATACTTGTTAATTCCCTCAAATTTTTTCTAATTGTAAAATAAACTCATCTTTTCCCTTTGCTTTTTCATTTTCGAATATAAAGTTTAGGCAAAATCCTGTCTTCCTTGACTCTCCTTACTCAATGATATTAAAATCATTAACAGAGCTTTCACCATTTGTTGCATTTGGGCAGAAACTCTTAATTTTCACCTTACTAAAGTTCTTCTTAGCGATAATAGCTAATTCTAATTGGCCAGTAAGGCAAGTAAAGTTCGCTCAGCCAACTACCTGCTTGTGGAGACCCTCTCCGAAAACTTATGGTCAGTTTTCTAAAAAATAAGTGTTTCTTTTTGTCTAAACTTTTAGCCGGCTCCTCGCTGAGTAAAAGCTTAGCCATTGCACAATGCAACCATTGGTTCATTTACCAAGATTACCCAACAAGGCATAATCTTTTATCATATTCCTTCTTAGAGACACTTGGTCGCCCTTACAGGAACTACACAATTTTGGAAATTGAAAATACCAAGCTTGAGTTAAATCATTGGCATTCTTCGAATTACCTTGTAAAACCTAATTTCTTTGAGAAAACATACAGTAAATTTGTTCCTTTAAGTCTTGCCAGACCATCACCCTTCCCCATAGTACTTTTATACGTGCTTGGGAGGAAATATACCAAAGCCTCTCTCTCGCAAACCGCTCAAGTCCTAGCTGCGGTTCCCGTTAGCCTTGACCAAGCTCGTACCTACTTTAGGTATCCGAGAGTTAATTTCTATTGGCGACTTCTTCTAAGTGTATTTAAACTTCAACTTATTACTTTGTGGGACTCTCCTCCTATTCTTCTATCCTTCTTTTCCAATTCCAAAATCTACTTCCTTCTTTTCATCATCTTCCCTTGGTGGGTGGGTTATTCCCTAACCTATAATCTACCCAAAATTTGGTGCCGAAACCCGGGAGTGTCCATTGTTATTTCTATTGTTTGTCAAGTGTCATTTGACATTACTTTGCAAATTTTTAATATCTCCTTTGGATCTTTCGGCTATATCTACGTCATGCAAAGCCTGTGAACGGGAAAGAGGCCGCTCCTGTCTCCTTTGGGGTGTCCTGTTCTTTCTACTCTCTCGCTGCTGCCAACCTGACAGCATCTCCAAGGTTCTACGGTTTCGTGAGTTGTATTTCAATTTATTATTTTTGTCATGGCTCCTGCCGAAAAAGATGAAACTCTCATTGCTAGACGTTCTTCTTATAAAGGGCAACTCACTAGATTCCGAAATTTCATCAGCAAATTAAATCCCGCCGAGTGTGATTTAGATATCTTGACTCATCGCCTTAAGTTGTACGAACGGTCTTATGATTATTATGACCAAATTCAAACAGAGATTGAATCCGCTTGTCCAGAACTGCAATTGGACCGGGATGAGGTCGAACCCTTGTACTTTGAAGGAATTGCAAAGGCCCACCAATTGATTCGCAATATCTCAGAACCGGACACTAGGGTCATCAATCCGGCCCAGTTCGTACCCGCTTCAGTTCACGAGAACAAACCGAAACCGTTACTTCCCAAGATAAGCCTACCCCACTTCTCAGGCAAGGAAGGTGAATGGTATTCTTTTTACGAACTTTACTGTTCTTTAATTCATGAAAATATCGAGATCCCAGACATACATAAATTTTACTACCTCCGTACGTCTTTGGAATCAGAGGCCTTGACCTTGGTAGAGTCACTGCCTTTAAGCGCAGACAACTACCACATCGCCTTTAATCTCCTTAAAGAGAGATATGGCAATTTAAGGTTGAGTGTCGCTCGTCATATCCGCTGTCTCTTCAACTTACCTGCCGTCAAACCTAATGACGTCACATCTTTAAGAGACCTCTTAGATTCTATGCAGTTAAATGTCAGAGCGTTATACCAGTTAAAACAGCCTGTCCAAACATGGGACACCATACTTATTCACCTAGCTACATCAAGATTCGATTTTTCGACACTGAAGGCCTGGGAGGTCGAACTCGCCTACAACAAAGAATTTTCCTTCGAACACCTTGTCTCGTTTCTCAACAGTCGATGTCAATTCCTTACAGCACTCGCATTTCAGTGCGAAAAAGTCGAAACGAATCCTCAGTGTCAAATTTTTGAAAAAAAACTTGCTTCTTCAAAGGGACATCAGCCCCCATTTGTCGAAAACAAACAAACCCGTTCTTCTTTTAATCATTCAAGAGAAGATAGGCCGCTTAATAAATCATTAAAATGCACGCTCTGTAAAAAGCTTCACACCTTGTATTTGTGCAAATCCTTTAAAGAATTGTCTGTCGAAGATCGAAGAAAGTTTGTCTTAAACAGCAAACATTGTTTCAATTGCTTGTCGCCTAAGCATTCTTCTTCGAACTGTACGTCATCAAACCTTTGTTTTCATTGCAAAAAACGCATCATTCTTTATTGCACGTTCACGATAAATCGAGGTCATCAGCACCTGCCTCTTTAAGCTCCATGCAGAGCAGCTCCGAACAAACTAATGCTTCTTCCTGCATTTCCAACGCCGACACTTCTCATAGTGCGCAAACCCTGTTGACCACTGTACAATTTGAAATCCAAGATAGATTTGGAAATTGGTTCAAAACCCGTGGTCTTCTCGATTCCGCTTCAACGCACAACTTTGTTTCGAAATCGTTGATAAAAAAACTAGGTCTTTCGTCATCGCCTACTTCTATCAATGTGACCGGCATTGACAATTTGAAAACTCAAGTTTTGCAGTCTTCAAAATTGAAAATCAGAGACGTTTGCCAAAGAAACACCAATCTTAATTTAAACTGTCTCATTCTTACCAGTATTGGTAAAGACACTCCAAGTCACTCTATCAATACCTCCGGTTTAAAGATTCCCTCGCACTTAAGGTTAGCCGATCCTCAGTTTAATGCTCAAGGTCCCATTGATGTGCTTTTCAGTGCCAATGTCTTTTGGAACTGCCTTCGGAAACAGGTTCGCAAGCTATCCTCAAACGTGGTCGCTAGAGACACTAATTTTGGATGGATTGTCACAGGGCAACTTCCCCATTATTCACCCCAACCTACATCGCAATGTTACTTCTCTAATACTGACCTGGAACAGTTCTGGAGGCTTGAAAATGTCGATTCTCCCAATGTAACCTCTTCAGAAAATGAATTCTGTGAGCAACTTTTTTTGAACACGACCACTCGTTCTTCTGATGGCCGGTTCGTCGTTCAAATGCCAAGATTAAATAATCCTCCTAAACTTATCAACTCTCAGCCCAAAGCTCGAAAAGCTCTCTTTGCTATCGAGAGCAAATTCAAAAAGGAACCCTTCGTCAAAAAGCAGTACACTGAGTTCATGGATGAGTATGAAAGCTTAGATCATATGGAGGTTGTTAACAAATCCGATGATGAATTGCACCCCCCAATCGAAACGGTTTATTTAAATCATCATCCTGTGTGGAAAAACCCTTTTGTAAAAGATAAAATTCGAGTTGTTTTCAATGGTTCATCACCCGACGTTAATGGCAACAGCCTTAATGACACTCTTTATTCTGGTCCTGCTATTCAATCAGATTTATCTGCTATACTTTTAAACTTTCGATTATTTCCCATAGCTGTCATAGCCGATATAAAACAGATGTACCGTCAAGTGTTAATTCAACCAGAACAACGAGATCTTCAAAGAATCTTGTGGCGTGATGAAATCAATAAGCCCATTAAGGTATTTCGCTTGAAAACTGTTACCTATGGCTTAAAACCCTCTGCTTTTCTTGCTATCCGATCCCTACACTTGCTTGCCTCACAAGATGGTCATTTATTTAACCCCAAAGCCTCTGAAGCACTAACTACGTCATTCTATGTTGACGATTACTTGCAGTCCTTCTCTACTTTGGAGGAAGCTTCTTTTGTGTCTTTAGAACTTCAAGCATTACTAAGGAATGGAGGTTTCCCACTTCATAAGTGGAACTCCAACTCACCTGAGTTTCTCGCCCAATTTCCCATCGAAGACGTAGATCCCTCTTCTGTCGAAATTTGTGGAAACCCCGAATCTATAAAAACTTTAGGAGTTCATTGGTGCACTAGCACTGACACTCTTATCTATAAAGTTACGCTCGCAGAAGTGCTTCCTAATACAAAAAGACAAATCCTCTCTGAAATTGCAAAAATTTTTGATCCGCTTCAATTTCTTGCCCCAGTTATTGTCATAGCCAAACTCTTCATGCAAGAGCTGTGGTCACTTAAATGTGAATGGGATGACGCTGTCCCTCTTTCTTTTCTTAATCGTTGGCTCTCGTTTCGCAGCAATTTGCTGGATCTTTCCCTCATTGAAATTCCCAGGAATTTAATCAGCTCTCATTCTAATGCATCTTTTTTCCTTCATGTATTCGCGGACAGTTCCGAAAAAGCTTATGGTTGCTGTGCATATTTAGTTTATCACGATTCACTTTATGGATCTTCAGTTTCTAACCTCGTTTGTGCCAAATCGAAGGTCGCTCCTCTTAAAACTATCACTTTACCCAGGCTCGAACTGTGCGCTGCACTAATGGCTGCAGAACTTGTCAAGAAATTACAGGAAGTATTAAAGGTCGAATTCTCGCAAATCTATCTCTGGAGCGATTCTATGATCGCCCTTTCTTGGATTGCCAAAAACCCCTCTCACTGGCAAACTTTTGTCGCAAACAGGGTTTCCAAAATTCAAACACTTTCTTCTGGATGTCAATGGAGGCATGTTCCCAGTTCGGATAATCCAGCTGATATCATCTCTCGCGGTTGTTTACCCTCTCAATTGGCAGCTTCCCAATTGTACTGGCATGGGCCCTCGTGGCTAGTAGACGAATCTTCCTCATGGCCTTCTAAACCTCTTGCTCCAAACTCCAACTTGCCTGACGCTAAAGTACCTCTGTCTATTGCTTCGTGTTTGGTTTCCAATGCTTCTTATCCTTTGTTGTCACGCTATTCTTCCTTCCATAAATTACTACGGATTGTTGCCTATCTCCTTAGATGGAAATATCTTGTGGTTGACCAACCTCTTCTCCCTAAACCACACCTTACCAATCATGAATTGAATCTTGCTACCATTAAGATTTTACAATTGACACAGCAAGAAGCCTTTTCTTCTGAATTGTCATTGCTTTCTTCTAAAAGAGATCTTCCCAAATCCAGCCGTCTTCGTGCTTTAGCCCCGTTTCTTGATGACCATGGATTACTTAGGGTAGGTGGAAGGCTCTCGCAATCTTTACTCTCTGAGGACAAAAAGCATCCCGTTATTTTGCCTTCCAAACATCACGTTACTTCTTTAATTATACGTGACTTTCATTATCGTAATCTTCATGTTGGTACACGTACTCTGCTCTGTCTCTTAAGAGAAAAGTACTGGATTATAAATGGAATTCATGAAGTTTCTTCTGTAATTCATAAGTGCATTCCTTGTTTCAAAGCGAAACCTAAAATCAACACTCAATTAATGAGCGATCTGCCCTCTTTTCGTTCTTCTCCAATACGCCCATTTGCTTTAACTGGAGTGGACTATATGGGTCCGTTCCAATATCAACAAAACCCTCCTGAAGCTAAACGCAAATTGTTTGGTAAGCTTTATGTTTCTCTCTTTGTTTGCATGGTTACTGGCGCAATCCACTTGGAACTAGTAACGAATGCTTCTACTTCCTATTTTTTATCAGCTGTCTCTCGTTTCACCGCTAGGCGTGGTGTTCCTTCTGAGATGTTCTCTGATAACGCTTCCACCTTTCAGGGTGCGGCCTCCTTGTGGAAGAAAGCTCTCACTTCCTCTCCTGCAATGGAACAAATCTCTAATTTTTCTTATTCAAAAGGTTTCAAATGGCGCTTCATACCTCCTTACGCTCCGCATCATGGTGGTAGGTGGGAATCTTGCGTAAAGCTCACTAAACGTCATTTAAGAAAAGTCTTAGGTAATCGAATTCTGACTTACGAAGAATTCAATTCACTGTCTGTTTTGATTGAAGGTGTTGTTAACTCTCGCCCTTTAACTCCACTTTCCAATGACCCTGATGACCTACTTCCACTCACCCCTGGTCACTTCCTTATTGGCACTTCTCTTTCTGCCCCTCCTCCTCTTACTAATTCTTACAGGGATTCTAATCTACCTATCGCTTGGCGGAAACTTGAAGCCCTCCGTAATTCTTTTTGGAAGAGATGGGAGAGTCAGGGTGGCCAGAATCTTGACTACAAATGGACCGATCACAAGACCACTGTCTTTGATCGCTCCGCTTCCAATAAATGTGTAACTGCTTATCTGCTCTCTGTTGGTGTTTGTCCCCCCAGTATGGTGTATTCTTTGAATACACGGTACGAGAGATATAATGTCTATTGCTCTTTGCATGTTCATTTTTTCCTTCCTCTTTGCCAAACACCAACAGTGATCATCTGTTTTCTCCCTGTTGAGCATGGCTCTTATGTCTTCATAAGTATGTTTCAGATATATAACTTCTGTGATCCACCTAGCGCCCTCTAGTAGCGAACCTCTGAAGCTACTCAATTCCTCCTCGTGCAAGATGACTTACTTATCCATTTGGCTACCAGATCTCGGTACCATCGTCAGCTATTTTCTCCTTGAGCAAGAGGACTACGTCTACTTCTTTGCTCACCATGCTGCGCTAGTATCATCTATCAACTCCTTGAAGACCAGCTCAGCAAGAGAAGAGAATTTATTGTTAATAAGTTGGTTATGCTGATATGTATACCTTTTGTTTCCTACCCCCACTCTCTCCCCTTCCTAGGTCCTTCCGCGCTTCGTTTTGCTGCTCTCACTTCTTAGTCGGCAGTCGCAGTAATCAGTAAAGGCTCAACCAGAGCCAGCCTCCTGACCTAACGAGGCCTTTTTTAAATTCCACGCCATGTTGGAACTTTAAGTATTAGTGAAGAACTTCACCTTCGCCATGCAACAAAGATAAGTACCTGATTCAAGTTTTAACCTCATCTTCATGGTTTTAACTTCCTCGTGTTTTAACTATCTTTTATAGGCAGTGTGAAACTATTTACTTTGGGGCAATAATCACTCTTCGTGGGATTTGCCATGTTGAGCTTTTTTCTTGTATAAGCCAACCTTACTAAAAAGAGCTTTTCTTAAGCGATTCAAACGAGAAACCCTCTCGCTACGTGGGATATTATCTAATACCCACTGCCTATAATCATAAAACTATTTCCTCCGTTGGATTTTCTCAACCCCATTTTCTGCTAAGGTCGTTCTGGAACCTTCTAGAACTTGTTCTCTATCTGCGAGTCCTGCCATCATGTATTTCTCACGTACTTGGGAGAAATTTGTTTAAAACTAAATTACTACAATAGTGAAATTTCGTCCTCCGCTGGAACCTCTGGAAAATTCTATGGCGCATTTCATTGTAAATTACCACTTTTTCAAGAAATAGACTTTCACCTACATAGTGCAATCAGTTATCTCCATAATTGCAATAACTTTTATTTCTCATAAACTTCAGTGTTTCTCCAGTGAACTTTGCATCCATCTTTACAGACTATAGTGATAATCAGTGCTTGCTCCACTTTTCTACCGCGTCGCGATCGTCCGGTTATATTAAATACGGCCATGAACATTGTCTCTATATCCCAATGATCTTTTCCTTAACCTTCTACTAACAACCATTATTTATGAAATCGTAACTTTCTATAAGGTGTCATTCTAAGAAGTGCCCTTCCATTTTGTTGGTTTATCATTAAGTAATTCTGCATAATTGCGTGTCAAGCACACGTTTCAAACTTAAATTGTTCCTCCCTTCAAAGGCAGGGAAAACAATTCTCTCAACTCTTGAGTGAGTTATTTTTTGGTCTCGCTAAATGAAAACTGTCTCATTTGACTGGCGAGGCTTATTCAAAGCATCAGAGGTCTAGAACCTTCCTTCTGATCAACTCTTCAGGTTCACAGTAAGTGACCTGCCCTCTTTGCATAATTCTCATATTAACTCTGTATAAATATAAGAAGTTATAGGAACTTCTATTTTATTTTTCACGTTGTTATTATTGTTATTTTCAAAGTTGTCACTGTCTCTAGAACATTCTCTCCAGAATTTCTTAAGGTGCACTTTTTGTACTTCAATTTACGTTCAAGCTTTAATTATTTTATTGTTCATTTGTTCAAATCTTATAAAGATTTCAGAAACATGTAAGGTTTGAAACCTTTTAAATTGTCAATTGCCTGGAGCAATTGGTTAATGTGGAAAGGTCTGCGACCCTATTTATTAAAAAGTTCAAATGAACTATGTTAATTAAAGTTATATTACATACTTGTTAATTCCCTCAAATTTTTTCTAATTGTAAAATAAACTCATCTTTTCCCTTTGCTTTTTCATTTTCGAATATAAAGTTTAGGCAAAATCCTGTCTTCCTTGACTCTCCTTACTCAATGATATTAAAATCATTAACAGAGCTTTCACCATTTGTTGCATTTGGGCAGAAACTCTTAATTTTCACCTTACTAAAGTTCTTCTTAGCGATAATAGCTAATTCTAATTGGCCAGTAAGGCAAGTAAAGTTCGCTCAGCCAACTACCTGCTTGTGGAGACCCTCTCCGAAAACTTATGGTCAGTTTTCTAAAAAATAAGTGTTTCTTTTTGTCTAAACTTTTAGCCGGCTCCTCGCTGAGTAAAAGCTTAGCCATTGCACAATGCAACCATTGGTTCATTTACCAAGATTACCCAACAAGGCATAATCTTTTATCATATTCCTTCTTAGAGACACTTGGTCGCCCTTACAGGAACTACACAATTTTGGAAATTGAAAATACCAAGCTTGAGTTAAATCATTGGCATTCTTCGAATTACCTTGTAAAACCTAATTTCTTTGAGAAAACATACAGTAAATTTGTTCCTTTAAGTCTTGCCAGACCATCACCCTTCCCCATAGTACTTTTATACGTGCTTGGGAGGAAATATACCAAAGCCTCTCTCTCGCAAACCGCTCAAGTCCTAGCTGCGGTTCCCGTTAGCCTTGACCAAGCTCGTACCTACTTTAGGTATCCGAGAGTTAATTTCTATTGGCGACTTCTTCTAAGTGTATTTAAACTTCAACTTATTACTTTGTGGGACTCTCCTCCTATTCTTCTATCCTTCTTTTCCAATTCCAAAATCTACTTCCTTCTTTTCATCATCTTCCCTTGGTGGGTGGGTTATTCCCTAACCTATAATCTACCCAGTGCCCCAAGGATCAATACAGGGTCCTTCCCTCTTTTTAGTATATATTAATGACATAGCAACACTCCGTTTTCATGGTAATATAACGTTGTTTGCAGATGACTCAAGCATCTTTTACAATGCGTACACCACCAGCACGCTGATTACACACATGCAGGAGGACATGAATACCATACTTGGCTGGACCCAGTCAAATAAATTAACAATAAATGAAGATAAAACAAATTATTTAATAATATCTAAGCGTAGAACAAAGTTAGACATCACTCAGTATATAATGCTGAATGGAAAGGCAGTTAAAAGGGTCTCATCTGTCAAATACTTAGGCCTGATAATAGATGAAAATCTCTCCTGGCAAAAGCACATTGATGCATTAGTTAAAAAAATATCACCTGCTGCTGGGATGATTAAAAAATTGAGCTATTATATCCCAAAATATCTACTCAGGAAAGTGTATTTTTCGTTAATCCATAGCCACTTACAATATTTGAATACAATTTGGATAAAAAGCTCAAATTACCTAAAAAAGGAAATTGATGTAATTCAGAATAGAGCAATAAGAAATATGTATAACTACCCTTTTTTAACACCAACCAAACACCTCTATATTACGAGTAAAATTCAACCAGTAGCCTTAAATGCAGAAATCAAATCAAATGTCCTGATGTACCAAATCCTACACAAAGGTATTCACACAAATTTAAACTTCACTAAACAATCTGATTTACACGCTTACAAAACTAGACATGCAGATGACATATCACTTTTCCATATCAACTCTAAACAATATGGCAGTAATAGCATTAAGTTTGTAAAGTTCAATAGACTACCAGAAAATATAAAAATTGCACCTAGCCTACCAATCTTTAAAAGGAGGCTAAAACAGTTTATGTGGAATGATTATAAAATGTCAGTTTGAAGAAATTCCAAAATCTGAGAAGACAAAAGAAGACTATATTGTGTACAAAAACTTATGAAAGCTACAAAATGTTGTATATATTTTCATACTGAAAACTTTGTAAACTAAACATTGTATTGTAATTTGTCGCCAACAAGATAAAACTGTACAATTCCTTTGTATATGAGTCCTTGACTCGTTAAGGGATTAATAAAATGCATTATTATTATTATACTCCTACAGGTTATGGGCCCAGCAGGATCATTGACGAGTGTATAGTTTTCTGACCAGTGTGATTCTATTTGAATTAACAAAACTGTGATCGCGTGCAATAAGTGTGTGCATCATGGCGGAATCCAGCACCGGTTCTCTTTATAACTTCGAGAAACTGAAGGGGAGAGAAAACTACATTGACTGGCGTTTCCAGATGAAGAATTATCTTATGCACGATGATCTTTGGAAGTGCATATCTGGTTATGCAGAAGATGATAAAACGGGCGCAGAGGTTAAGGTACGGCGCGACGAACGTGCTTTGTGCAAGATTAACCTTATGGTGGAAAAGAGTGTTTTTCCGTACGTCATGGAAGCAAAAACGGCGAAAGCAGCATGGAATTCGCACGAGATGGCATATGAAGATAAAGGCGCCAGCAGGCACACAAGAATTCTTCGCCAACTGTGTTCCACCAAGCTTGAACAATTCAAGACTATGGAAGAATATGTCACCACAGTTGTGGGGCTCTCCCAGCGGCTAGCAGCAGTTAAAAACCACTTGCTGATGAATTTCTAGGTGACTTGCTCTTGCAGGGACTACCTGATGACTATGAACCTATGATTATCGCATTGGAAAATTCAGGCGCAGAGTTGACTAGTGACTTTGTGAAATGTAAACTTCTACAGGAAGACAAACGCAGCTCCAGCAAAGAAACAGCACTCTACACCAACAGGAATGGATTCAAGAATACTAAACCCAAGAAACCATTCTGTTGGAACTGCCGCAAAACTGGCCACTGGAAACAAGATTGCAAACACCAAAACAAGACAGCAGCACATCAAGCAGATGCCAAGCCACTAGAGAAAAAAGAAGAAAAGAAGAAGGGTAGGGCTCTGCTCACAGCACTTGGAGTTGATACCCACTCAGCAGACAGCTGGTACATGGACTCCGCAGCCTCCAAACACATGACTGGTAGAGTGGATTGGATGTCAAAATTTGATGATAAAAGGGAGGTTGGATATGAAGTCACCGTAGCAAACGATTGTAAACTATATAGTGGAGGCATAGGTGATGTTCCAGTACAAGCAAATGCTTTTACAAAGGTGAGCGATGTTCTGTATGTACCTAACCTTACAGCAAACTTGCTCTCTGGGAACAGTATTGTTAAAAAGGGTCATGCAATTGTTTTTGGTGAAGAAGGTTGTAAAGTGTTTCAAAACAGCGATTGTCAAGTTACAGGTGATGTGCAATTATTGATTGAAGAGTCAAATGGACTTTATATCTTAAATAACTCAGGTTCTGTAAGTGCAAATTCATCAGCAGTGTCTTGTTTAAGTGATGCTAAAAGTGTTTGTTCAAAAAGTTCTAATTCTAGAGAATTGTGGCACAAAATGTTAGGCCATCTCAATCATGTGGGGATGGACTTGTTAAAAAATGGTTTGGCTACCGGTATTGATTTTTCGGGTGAAAAGCAGCTCTGTGTCCCATGTATAGAAGGGAAACAAGCTCGACAGCCCTTCAAGACCACCAAGCATCGTGCCAAGAACCGACTGGACCTGTTGCACAGTGACCTGTGTGGACCGATGCCTGAGGAATCCTGGGGAGGAGCCAGATATTTTCTCACATTTATCGAAGACCATACGAGGAAAGTTTTTGTCTTTTTTCTAAAAAACAAAAGTGAGGTAAGAGAAATCTTTGAACAATTTGCTAATTCTTTTGAAATTGAGTGTGAAAGGAATATCAAGGTCATACGCTCTGACAATGGTGGGGAGTATTGTAATAAAGCTATGGATGAGTTTTTCAAACAGCGAGGCATCAAGCATCAGCTAACAGTAAGGTACACACCAGAGAAAAATGGAACTGCAGAACGCATGCACAGGACTCTGAATGGAAGAGCACTCGCTATGATGCAAGGTGCAGCTTGTGACAAACGCATGTGGGCAGAAGCTGTCATTACAGCTGCATATCTTGTCAACAGGTCTCCTGCACGGAAAACACCAAATTCAACACCAGAACAAATGTGGACTGGAGAGAAAGTAGACCTGACGCACTTAAAAGTGTTTGGATGTAATGCCTACGTTCATATTCCAGATCAGCTGAGAAGAAAACTTGATCCCAAGACTGAGAGAATGGTATTTGTTGGGTACTCGGATGAGAAAAAGGCATACCGGCTCCTGCATCCAGTAACCCATGAATTAATCACAGCGAGAGATGTGATTTTTGATGAGATGACTTTCTCCGCTCTAACAGATCCTCCAGTGGTACCAGGGAATACAATAATACCCCTAACCACTGAAGTCAGTAAACCACTATTGACTGCATGTGATAGGGATGTTCCAGATTCAGCTCCACAGCATAATGAAGAAGTGGAATTTGAGCCTGATCATCAAGATAATCCATCACAGCACAATGAGGAAGGGCGTCGCTACCCCCAGCGAGAAAGAAGACCAAGACAACATCCTGATTACATTCTGCAATACACTCATTGTTCTGAGCAAAATGAACCATGTAGAGTAAGTGAAGCCTTGTCATCACCTTACTCTAAGGAATGGCATAAAGCCATGAAGTGCGAAATGGATTCCATGATGGTTAATAAGGCGTGGGTTTTAGTTCCTAAGCCAGAAGGTAAAAGCATTGTACAGAATAAGTGGGTGTTTAAAGCTAAGCGTAATACAAATGGTGATGTTGTAAAATATAAAGCAAGGTTGATGGCAAAGTGCTTACATACATACATGATTTATTTGCAAATGTGGACACTGTCCATGGTGGCAAATTACAATAAATACACAAAACAATTCACAACCACAAAAATTTTAGAAAATTAGGACTAATTAGAAAATAAGTAATAGTTGCTAAGAGAAGAAACCGGTAATCGTAAAAATAATCATTCTAATCAGAAATAAACATAAAATACTAAACATTTACACTTTCTTTCATTGCTTCAACTTATGCACCGTTCATCACTGCCTCTTAATCTGGTGCTTTTTCACCAACTCCTTAAATTTACCAACATCAGAAGGCAAAGGGCTGAAAATGCCCCCTGGCAAACTGTTCCATTCTATTTCCCCCCTCCCAATGAACGAATATTTGCCCCAGTTACTTTTCCACTGACTTAATTTCAATTTACAACAATGACTGTATCTGCCCATATATGAACTTTCCTTTCCCAATCTCTCATGAATATCTTCCCATGCAATTTCCCCCTTGTAAGCTAAGAAAATACCCCCTAGTCTTGCTCTTGAACGTCTATCAGCCAGACTTTCCCATCCCAAATCCTGTATCATCCTACTCACACTACTCGTCGATCTGTGGTCCTCCATTACATACCTGGCGGCCTTCCTTTGCACTCCCTCCAATTCCTTTATTAAATACATTTTGTATGGATCCCACACTCCCCCAGCATATTCCAGCAGAGGCCGGACTAGGGACATGTATGCCCTTTCCCTAATCTCTCTGCCAGCGCCTTTAAAGACTCGCATAACCATATGTAGTGACTTGTATGCTTTCTTTACTATTTCCCTTATGTGCTTACCCCAGTGAAAATTCCCACCCCCCACAGTTACACCTAAATACCTACATTCGTCCCCAAATACAACTTCATTTTCCCCCACTGAATATTCAAAAACAATATGATTCCTTTTGTTAACAAATCTCACTGCCTGACATTTCTTTGAATTTATCATCATATCACTTTTATCCGCCCAGCTTTGTAAGTCCGTCAAGTCCCTCTGCAATATGCCGCAGTCATCCGGGTGATTTATCCTCCTGTATACTACTATATCATAAGCAAATAATCTTATCTGGGATGATATTTTAACTCCTATGTCGTTTATGTAAATGAGATATAGTAAAGGACCCAATTTACTCCCCTACACCCTAGACTGTTCTGACACTGACCCACCAACTCTTACCCTCTGACTTCTCCCCTCCAAAAATGATCTCACCCATTGAACTACTCTCCTGTCCAATCCTATAGCCTCGATTTTCCTTAACAGAATACCATGATTGACCCTATCAAAAGCCTTTGATAGGTCAACTGCAATGTAGTCAACTTGACCTCTGTTATCCAAGGCCTCACTGATATCCTGCTGAAAGCCTGCTAGCTGCGATTCACACGAAAATCCCTCTCTGAAACCATGCTGTTTATTTCCCAACCACCTACTACTCCCTAAGCATTCCCTTATGTATTCATTCATAATTCCCTCAAAATTTTTACATATAATACATGTTAGACTGACAGGTCTGTAGCTATCACTATCCCCCCTTCCCCCTCTCCCTTTATATACCGGAACTACCAGAGCCTGTTTCCAGTCCTCAGGCACTACCCCATTATTTAGACAAAAGTCAAACAGAAATCTTAAATAAGGCACAATGTTCCATCCCATAACCTTTAACAATTCCCCATTTATCCCATCTACCCCGGCTGGTTTTCTTGTCCCTAATCCCCGTATTGCATTATAGATATCCTTATTTATATAACTTAATTTCTTACCCTCCTCAATACTCTGCTCTCCTCCCTGATCCACATTTTCCTCTCCTGTAATTCCTACCACCTTACCATATACCTTATTAAATGCCTCAGCCTTCTGCCCATCTTCCACCAGCAGCGTTCCATCTTCTCCCTCGATATCAGGTATGCGGCCTTGAACCCCTCTTACTCTCCTGAAATAGACATACATATTCCTCCACCGTTCCTTGAAAGTCGTCCCCCCGCCAACTAGCCTACCCATAAATGTTTCTTTGCTACTATCTTAGCCCTAACCAGTTCCCTCCTCAACCTATTTAATTCTATTCGGTGGCCTATACCCTTCCTAATCTTATTGCTTTCTAATCTACATTTCTTCTTTAATCTTCTTACCTCCTTATTGTAATAAAGTGTATCAGTAGTCGCCCCTACTTTTTTAAATGGCACATGTAATTTTTCACAATCCAGAATTATTGTTTTCAAACCAGCCCACAGTCTATCTACATCTAGTCCCCTCTCTATCCACTGATTGAAATTTTCAGCTAAGTAACTACCAATCATTTCCTTATTAGCTTTGTAGTACTGTTTCACCAATCTTGTCTCCCTCTTGACCTGCCTCTCAATGCTCAACTTTACCTCTACTAAAACAGCCTTGTGGTCAATTATCTCTGATTTGACCCAAATATCCTCAGGCTTTATCAAATCACATCCAATAAGCTGTTCCCCCTAGTGCATCCCTCAATAACACAGCAATTTGGCATTGACTTTGTTGAGACATTCTCGCCAGTTGTGATGCATGGCACACTCAGAATGTTGTTTGCTTTAACGGTTGATTTAAATTTAAAGATTGATCATCTAGACATTGAGACTGCTTTTCTCAATGGAGAGTTACAGGAGGAAATATGTATGTGTCAGACAGAGGGCTTCCAGGTGAAGAGAAAGGAAGACCAGGTTTGTTTGCTCAAAAAGGCCATTTATGGACTAAAGCAGGCTGCACATATGTGGCACAGAAAGGCTCATACAGTTCTGTCTGCTTCGGGCTACACAAACAGTCATAATGAGGCATGTGTTTACAGAAAGAGTATCGGCAATACTGTAATTCTTGTTGCTCTGTACGTTGATGATTTCTTTGTATTCCACAATAATCCACAGGAAGTTAGTAAACTAAAAGATGTCTTAAAACAAAATTTCATGATGAAAGATCTTGGACCTGCTGCTCAGGTTCGTGGAATGCAAATAGAAAGGGACACAGATATACTCAAAATTTCTCGGACACAGTTCATAAAGAATCTGCTCAATAAGTTTGAGATGACTGATGTTAATCCCATCGGTACTCCTATGGAAGTAAATATGAAATTGTCTAAAGCCAAAAACGTGGATGATAAACCTTATTAGCAGGGGATAGGTTCACTTATGTATTTGAGTGTGTGTGTACTAGACCAGATATTGCCTATGCATTTTCATATTTAAGTCAGTTTAATTCTTGCCACAGTGAGGAGCATTGGCTTTCAGCCAAAAGGGTACTTAGGTATCTTAAAGGTACGATAAACCAAGGACTCATTTTCAAGAGCACTGGTTTAGATTTGGTAGGGTTTGCGGATGCCAGTTTTTCCACAGATAGTGATAGTAAGTCCTATACTGGTTATCTTTTCAAGCTTGCTAATGCTGCCATATCATGGGAAGCTCGTAAGTAGAGCTCAGTTGCTACCTCATCGACAGAGGCTTAGTATGTAGCTTTGTCAGAGGCTGCGAAGGAAGCAGTTTATCTTAAGAATCTGATGTTTGATTTGATTAGTTCTAATCAAGGTCCAATAAAAATTGAATTTGTTAAAGGTGAATGTGATTTGCAGTGTGTGTTGATGGATTATAATCAAGAAATTGATTTGTATAATGACAGTCAAAGTGCACAGAAAATTGAAAAAAAATCCTGTTTTTCATAGGCGCACTAAACACATCAACACCAAACATCATTTCATTAGGGAAAAGGTTCAAGAGAGAATCATTTCATTGCACTATTTGTCCACACAAGAAATGATTGCAGATATTCTCACCAAACCTTTACCTAAACCAAAACATGTATATTGTACCCAAGGAATAAGATTGAACTGTTAATTAATATTTTTTATTTATTTATTTATTTATTTAAATAGGTCCCAATGAGCCTGAGCTCGTGTTAGGGACAATCAAGTAACATAGTTACAGCATGGCATATATATAATTTTTGTAACATTATTGTTTAATTTAATAGTAACTTATATTAGATTGCTAGTGACTAATTTTACAGAGATAATTCGGTATGATACATTGCATTGCTTAAGGCTATTGTACATGGGCTATTCATTCCTTAATAGGAAGTCTTTTGTTTTCCTCTTAAATGTTTTTATAGAGAAACTTTCCCTTATGCCTAATGGTAGCGAGTTGTATTCTTTTATTATAGAGGACATAATTCCTTTAGTTCCAAATTTAATGGATTGGGAATGGCTGGTGAATATTTGATTTACTCCTCTTGTTGCATAATGATGAATGTCATTTGCATGGGTAAAATGGATGTGTGTGTGTATCAATTTGTTTTCTAATTTGTATACAAATACTGTTGCTGACATAGCTATTTGTTTTTGCAGTGGCATAATTTTAGTTCTTGAGTATAATTCATTTGAGGGTGTGAGCCAAGGAAGTCCAAAGATAGATTTTATAGCACGTTTCTGGAGTATCTCAAGTTCTTTTATCAGCTCCTTCTTACAATATCCCCATATGAAATTCATGTACATTAGATGTGAATGTATCAGAGCAAAGTATATATTTTTCAATTGTTGGCTAGTAAGACAGCTATATCTTAATCTGAAAATAATACCAATTAAAGGGCTGATTTTATGTTTTACATTTTCTACATGATTTTCCCAGGTTAGTGTACTATCTAGTGTGATACCTAAGTATGTTGCCGATTTAACCCTTTCTATTTCTTTGTTGGCTATGTTGACTATGTTTGTGGTCTCAATCTTGTATGATGGTTTATGGAAGAATAAATATTTTGTTTTAGTGATATTGATAACCATTTTGTGTGCTCTCAACCAATCCACCAGCTTATTGAGATCATAATTAATATTTAGCATAATTTCCTGTTCAGATGTTCCCAGATAGAGTATAAAAATATCATCTGCAAATAGTTTAAGCTTGCCTTTCAATTCTAATAATACTATATCATTAATATAGGCCAAGGAAAGAATTGGTCCTAAGACAGAACCTTGAGGTACTCCTGTGTCAATTCTCATTTGAGACCCTTTTACATTATCGATTGCAACATATTGTTTTCTGTTAGTGAGGTAGTTCTTGAACCAATCATGTGCCACTCCTCTGATGCCTGCAAATTCTAGTTTATTAAGGAGAATCTTATGGTTAACCAGATCGAATGCTTTTTGAAGGTCAATTAGTACACCAGCAGCTAGTTTGTTTTCATCTAATGCCTTTTCTACATCAGTTACTACTTCAAATATAGCACTATCAGCTCCTCTATTTGGAATAAACCCATATTGGCAGTTTGCAAAGTAATCATTTTTCATGAAGAAATTCATAAGTCTTCGTTTAACAACGCTTTCTAGAACCTTGCTGATGGCAGATATAATATTAATGGGTCTGTAATTTGATGGGTGGGTTTTGTCTCCTTTTTTGTAGATCGGGACCACCCTAGAGACTTTACAGGCATCGGGGAATATACCAGTCATCAGTGAAAGATTTATTATTTTGACAAGATATGGTGTAAGGCCCTCAAGACACAATTGTAGCATGACATTAGTAGTGTTGTCCTCACTTATATTGTTTTTGTGTTTTAGGGAGTTTATAATTGATTGTATTTCATTAGCATCAGTAGGTAACATAAAGATTGTCTTAGTGCTAGTAGTATTTTTATAGCTTGCAATGTCCGAGGTAGAACCGTTTCCTTGATTTTCCCATATACTGTTAGCAATATTTAAGTATACATTGTGTTCAAAAAATGTTTTCATTGTATTATGTTTATGTAGGGTACTCTATGATTGAAGTCTGGTTGACAAATGTCTATTACATTCTAGATCAGCTATTGGTTTAAGTGGGTGTGTTAGAAATATGTAATCCAACAGCTGATCTATGGTTTAAATTCAGCGCCAGGAAATTCAACGCCATTGGTGGCGGTTCTAGTTACAAGAATGTTCTCGTTGATTCTTTTGTCTGTTTTTGTATATATACGCCTGTATGTAACCTTGTCGTTCAGTTCGTATTAAACATGTATACTGCATATACGCCTAGACGTCTTTCTCCTGCATATACTCCTATATAATTTACCAATGGCGTAGGCCAAGGCCGTGAAGTAATGTGAACATTTGCAGCCTTAATTTAAATAATTAATAGCACAATTGCCTCACATTAGGTAGGTATTCGTCTTCAAACTTCTGACAGCAATTATTTCCATAACCTAGAAACAAGCTTGGAGGACTACTGACTACAAGCTTCCGCAAATATGATTCGAATTCTACAATTAAAATAAAAGCTAATTATTTCCAAATTAATAAAATAGCACTTAAGTTTCTTCCCCATCAAATAATCGTTTTAGATCGCTTACGGCATCTGAAAACAAAAATAAAAGTGTAAATGAATAACATTACACGGGACGACATTATTCATATTAAGTATACTATTTACCATAATCGTCAAAGAAAGATATTTGCACAACTTGAAGAATTAAAAATATATTGTTTTGTACTTACCTTAGTCCATATTCAATGAATAAATTAATATTCAAGCCATTAAGTGATAACATACATATCAGCTGTTCGCTTCCATCTTTGATTTTTCATTACGCATAAGCTAACCATGGACTAAAAACGGCTAACAAGCCCTCGGAACATGCCTTTACGGTGGATGGTTCAGCGGTAAGACATACGTCACATAATGGATGCGATTTGGCGTTACAGAATACCAATTCAACTGCTAACCAGTCTTTAGGGGTCCTAAAGACTTGTTGTAGCTTAACCATTTCTTATTGAATCGGGGTGTATATGTAGTGAGTCACCAAGGTGGGTCACTTCGGTGTGAAGAGTTAAATACCATTTGTGTCCTCGTCTCTATTCCTATTTTTTCCTCATATGTATCTCTCTGCGTTGCGTCCTATACTCTTGTTTGCGATTACCCGCTACTTACTGGTCTAATACGCTTTCATTCGGTAGTCGACGGTTACCCATTCGGTACTTCTTTATTCCCCTACATTTCCTGTCCTCTCCGCTTTACTCACATATTTTTCTGATTGCCATCTAACTATTTAACTCTTTCCCTTACGTGTGACGCCTCGTGTTTGTTTATGTAGCAAGTCGCCAAGATGCGTCACTTGGGCGTGAAGCTTAGCACCTAATTGTGTCCTTGGTTGTTTATGTGTCACCCCCCTTCCACGTCATAATCATGCTTCCTCCATATATTCTCCTCCCGATAATAGATCATTTTTTTTGTTAATCTCTGGATTAGTGACTGGGTAAAGAGTGTACTGCGCCCAACATCCCTCACGGGAAGAAGAAGAAGAAGACGGTTACCCAATGTTACATACCATTGCACAGTAGCAATTCGGTAAACAGTTTACTGTGCCCGCTACCATACGAAGGAGAAGAAGTATTGGGTATATATTTTACTGTGCACACTACCGTATCAAGAAGATAGAAGAAAGATCTTTGAAATTGTTGTCTGTACTCTTGGCTACATAAAGTACATTTTACGAAGGAGTTATCGTCACATTGATTTTTTTGTTAATTGCACCAGCAAAGTTATACGTGGCTATTACTATTGTTTTATTCATTGTGACATATGGTGAGCTGAAGTTTAAATAACACCTTATTTTGGGTGAATGTACATCTACAATCCGCTAGAGTTATTACGATTCGTAGGCCCGCCAACACCGAGCCGGGGTCTAGTGGCTGAGTATGCACACGTGGGAAAGGCAACAGGAAAACGTACAATGTTTATAGTTCAAAATGTTATTCTGTAGAAGATTTTTAATGACACCTTTGGTACAACAGAAGAAATTGTAACTACTGTACTATATTATTGGTGGACTCCAAATTCTGTCAAGGTACTACGTTTTTGAGTAGCTTCTTACAACGCAAGATAATTTCTGAAATAAATATAAAATGAAGCATTGTACACAAGGTTAGGATTGTTAACAAATAAGAAACATGACACTTTTTTTAAGTATTAAAATTCCTGAGAAAGAAATTGTAAAGGGTGTTTCAAAAAATTCTTAGGGGCTGATAACCCAGGAAACATCAGTTACCAAAATCATTATCATCCTAAAAGAATTCTAGAACATGACTTGATTGAAAAGATCAATTGTAGGATGAATGGAATGTATGAGAAGGTAAACAGTAAGTAGAGGTTTGTGTCATGTTTCAGGTCCAATAACCGCTCACAGTTACCAAAATTAGCATGTTACTGTAGGTTCTCTATGTTTCATGATCGGCTGATCGGGTGGCCATAAATCAGAATTTCTCAATTATCAATTCTGAATGAGAGTGGAACGCAGCTTATATACTTGCAGCAGACATGAATGTGACTTTTACATACCTTGTGTTCTTGTTTCATCTTCTGGGTGATATTTCGTACTGAAATTAGAAACCCTGGTCACTACCAAATCTCATATATGTGGTAAAGTACGTAAATATGTGTTTTTATTTATACATTGTTACCAACATGTGTAATACAAATTCACTGTTGAAAACATTCATCGGGACGCGTTAGGCTGTAACCATGGTCAAAAATCTTTGATCTGGGCGCGTTAGGCTGTAACCATTGTCAAAAACCATTGGATTGGACAAAACGAAGGTTATAATGGTCGGGTGTAGCGCAGCTAGCGGGGCACAGTTGACACAAAACCATTGATCTGGGCATGTTAGGCTGTAACCATTGTCAAATACCATTGGATTGGACAAAACGAAGTTTAGAATGTTCGGGTGTCGTGCAGCTAGTCCGGGTATCATCTTGTTGCAGGTTACAAATAGGTTATGTTTTATCATTAATTCTGCAGATGACGCCATCCTCCCTTTTCATCACTTTTAACAAGATAGGCCTAGCTTATTGAAAATATATCATTTATGATTAAAATACCTTTCTGGGAGTCCTAGCTATTTCATTTGTTTGAATTCCCACTGCCTACACCGGAAATACAATTGCTTTTTACGTAAAGCAAGCATTTTTGGTCGTGTTAATTTGAACATCGTCCACCATTTTACATTGACATCTGACACTACGTCATACCCACGTGACATGTTGCCAACATGAATAATGATATAAAAGGCAAAACCATTGGCCTGAATAAAGATTATTGATGCGTGACTACCCCCACTGTGCGTGAAAAGAAACCAGCGGTATTATCTGTTAGCTAACGCGGCTCTACCCAACCACCATTGGTCTGGACGAAAATATTGGTCTAGGCAAAACCATTGGTCTGCCGGATGTGATAAAGTACCGAATGCGTGGGGTTGGCATTATGGACTCATTCACAAAGATTCACAAAGATGGCTGTCAGAGCTCCAATTTCAACTATATAAGTCGTGCTACTATTAGGGTGGGTTGGTGGGTCTAAGACAGCGGAGGAGTGAACATACTAAACCTTCTCCAGATACTAATTCAGGTAATTTCAGTTTAAAATTTCTTTTATACAAAGGATGGCGTCATCTGCAGAGGCACCGTTTTATCCATCTAACTTCCACTTCACAATGGCATTTCGCGAATGGTAGTGTTTTTGGTACTAAAATGTGTTGTTGCAATAGCTTCAGCAACTTCTTAGGTTGATCATAGAACCGCCGATTGAAGTTGCTGTTTGTTATCTGGCAACTTCGACAATCCATAGTGAATAAATGATTCATAACGGTGCACTATCAATTGATGATGATGATAATTGTTGTTTTAAGGGGCCTAACATCTAGATTATTGGCCCCAAACTATCAATTGAACTGAGTGCTGCACGCGAATGATGCGCTCTAGTGAATGAACTGGGCGCTTCTTTGTTTTAAGTAGTACTGTAAGGGCGACGTTGGCAGTACTGTTTTGATGATACTAGCTCTTAGAGACAGACCAGCGGGGCTAACGAAGCGACCTGAACACTCGTGACCGCAATGGATGATTGATTTGGGCAATGGCGCCCACAGCTGTAATTTTCGCTATATAAATCGTGATCATGTTTGGGATGGCTGGGTGGGGACGGCAGAGGAGGAAACATCTATTAAAACATTGTTCCCTGATTTATTTCTCATCGTTTCTTCAGATATTTTGGCTAATTCATGTATTATAGAGAATGTTATAACGTGTTATATGTTCATTCAGCGCTACCACAACACTAAAGGTTTGTCGATGCATACATTTTAAATTCTGTGTGTTAATAAGGCTATAGTTCAGTGGTTGAGGAAGAATGGTGGACAGACAGAGTACAGTGAAGGGGTGTCATATTTGCTCCGTCCTGGTTCAAGCTCGAAAACTGAAATTGATTATGAATAAGGCATTACATTCAAACACAAACATAACGTGGGGCTTGCGCCCCAGACCTCTTTGCTTGTAGAACAGGCAGTATTTTTCGTCCAGACAGTGGTCTAATCTAGTGGCGTCCAACGGTTTTGTCGTCTAACCTAGGACCAACCAATGGTTTCGCCCAGACCATCGTCTAACCAAGTACCGACCAATGGTTTTGTCTCACTGTGGCTTTAGAAGAATGCAGTGCAACTTTTCAATTAAATTGAAACACTAAAATTAATTGGGTAGCAGTGCAGGATACATGAACCCAGGGGGGAAAAGAAATAACTTGTGAAATTTGCAGTAAATACCTTTTCTAATGATTCAAAATTGATCTGGGAAAGATGTAGTTCACTCCTCGGCTGTCTATAACCCACCGACCCACCCAAATTATAACACGACTTGTATAGCAAAAATTCCAGCTCTGGCATCCATTTTTGTCGTTGGAACAGTAGTGCCAACCCCATGCATACGGTACTAATTTAGGCGGTTTTCTAAAACACTTCCAACCCAATGGTTTTGGAAATATCTGCGAAGGAAACAGGATGTAAAATTGTCCGATTGAGCTATGTGCATTAACAAATTCACAAGGAAATTTGATACAATGGTCCGGCTAGCTCAAAACAGTTGCCAGCGTTTCGCCCCAGTGTACCAATGGGCTCTTCAGTTGGTTATGGTACACCTCACCAAGACGCGTGGCTAGTACATACTGTGAAGGCCGCTGCAAGGCACAAATGTTGCCACGAGCAGCGCCAATGTACTACGGAAGTCAAAACTTCCTTTCAAAAATAATGTTAGCTTACCTTGCCAATCCATATTGGAAATATCTGTTCCCGAAGGAAACAGGATGTAAAATTGTCCGATTGAGCTATGTGCATTAACAAATTCACAAGGAAATTTGATACAATGGTCCGGCTAGCTCAAAACAGTTGCCAGCGTTTCGCCCCAGTGTACCAATGGGCTCTTCAGTTGGTTATGGTACACCTCACCAAGACGTGTGGCTAGTACATACTGTGAAGGCCGCTGCAAGGCACAAATGTTGCCACGAGCAGCGCCAATGTACTACGGAAGTCAAAACTTCCTTTCAAAAATAATGTTAGCTTACCTTGCCAATCCATATTGGAAATATCTGTTCCCGAAGGAAACAGGATGTAAAATTGTCCGATTGAACTATGTGCATTAACAAATTCACAAGGAAATTTGATACAATGGTCCGGCTAGCTCAAAACAGTTGCCAGCGTTTCGCCCCAGTGTACCAATGGGCTCTTCAGTTGGTTATGGTACACCTCACCAAGATGCGTGGCTAGTACATACTGTGAAGGCCGCTGCAAGGCACAAATGTTGCCACGAGCAGTGCCAATGTACTACGGAAGTCAAAACTTCCTTTCAAAAATAATGTTAGCTTACCTTGCCAATCCATTGTATCAAATTTCCTTGTGAATTTGTTAATGCACATAGCTCAATCGGACAATTTTACATCCTGTTTCCTTCGGGAACAGATATTTCCAATATGGATTGGCAAGGTAAGCTAACATTATTTTTGAAAGGAAGTTTTGACTTCCGTAGTACATTGGCGCTGCTCGTGGCAACATTTGTGCCTTGCAGCGGCCTTCACAGTATGTACTAGCCACGCGTCTTGGTGAGGTGTACCATAACCAACTGAAGAGCCCATTGGTACACTGGGGCGAAACGCTGGCAACTGTTTTGAGCTAGCCGGACCATTGTATCAAATTTCCTTGTGAATTTGTTAACCCAATGGTTTTTCGTCAACCGTGCCCCGCTGCCTTTGGCCGCACCTACACCGGACCTAACCTAACCTTCGTTTTGTCCAATCCAATGGATTTTGACAATGGTTACAGCCTAACGCGTGCAGATCAATGATTTTGACAATGTTTACAGCCTAACGCTTCCATATTTCTTAAAGGTGGTGTATTGTATATCTTATATGTTGGGCACACTGCCGTGGCATCAATGTCTCGTCATATCTCGTTATTCATTATGTTGCTCGTATTGGCTCCGTATTGACGCAATTAATTCAACAAAATCTAATTTATTGTGAACCGCCCTTTCAATACAATTAATATATTATTTCACAGATACATGTTTCGGGATGTGGACATCCCTTCTTCAGTCTGTTCAAGTGACTTTAAAAATACGTTTTCATATTGCTAAAAAACACGATAAACGTGAAGAAAAGCATACTTTCCTATATCCATTATACTGTGCTAAAACATTCTAAAAATGCTATGTTTACATACCTACATTAAAATGGTGGTTCTATAAGAAACATACATATCAAAAACACAGAAGAACATTGGTATGGTTGGCTCTAAATTGGCCTTTTGTTGAAACATTCATTATTAATTTTTCGGATGGGAACACTTGGTCCTTGACCTTAATGTTAAAAATGGAAAACAATGTTTTGTGGTTAAAATTCTTGACTTATTAATTCTATTTTCTATGAATAGGGCTTGTTGATAGAAAAAACATATGTCTTGATATGCATTAAGTGGTAGATCCTTTCATAGTGAATGCTGATTCGGCAAAACTTCTCTAGTTTGACGTATTACATTGTTGTATGTGACCCATTCCATTGCTATTAATGGGGTGGATAAGTAGAAATTGCTGCTCCAATTGCGCAAAGCCGGCTGTTCCAATATTTAGCATGCGGGTGTTGGATTTTTAGTCCTGGAAAAATTGAAAGACTATTATAGGATGTTTTCTGAAAGTATGCAGGAAAAAGATAAAAGATAAAACACCTGTGAGCTACTGGTGTTTTTTTAATACATGTTAAGTAAAAAAACTTACACGTAGATATGCGATCCGACGATTCGGTGGCATCTGATCAGCTGGTTGACTTGGAAGAAAGCAGATGGGATGTGGAACTATATGTAGAAAAAACGGAGAAAAGAAAAAATCCTAGTAATGATCCGTTATGCAGAGAGTTTAGTTTGTATGTAACGGAGACCCTCGCTAGCCCGCGTTGCGCGCCTGTCTCCCGCCAGGCACTTTGCCGTTATGCGGCGCTCGCGCGGCACTGTGTCATTGAGTATAGGAATTTGTACTTAAATTTGTACTTCAATGTGATGTGATACTTGACAAATTTTTTGACGAACTGACTAACGGAGAGCGATTGCCAAATTACTTTCAACAAGATTCTGCCACTGCTCACACTGCCGAAGCATCCATGACAGAATTGCGTCGCATTTTCGGTACGAGGATTATAAGTTGGAACGTGTGGCCTCCGCGAAGCCCAGACTTATCACCGTGTGACTTTTATTTGTGGGGAACGCTTAAAAATAAAGTGTATGCGAGGAACCCTCACACTATAAATGAGCTTAAAGACTATATTACAGCTGAAATACAGTCAATCGGTGCTGAGGAACTTCAGAGAGTAAATGCCAGTTTCATAAAAAGGTGCCAGCGATGTATAGCAGTGAATGGCGAACATTTTCAGCACCAGCTGTGAACTAGGTAAGTACAAATTCCTATACTCAATGACTCGGTGCCGCGGGCACCGCATAACGGAAAAGTGCGTGGCGGGAGACAGGCGAGCGGGCAAGCGAGGGTCTCCGTTACATACAAACTAAACTCTCTGTATTAATATCAAAAGGAGAGGAGGTTAAAAACGCAAAAAATATAGGGGGGAAAAAGAAAGAACAATTGAATGCGCTCTCTTACCTTGCGTGTGTGTCTCTGGTGCAATGACCTCACGGAATAGTGCTGGTCTCAGCTGAGAGCTCTCCTCCTGCGTTGCACGTGGGGAGGGGCACGGCAGGGAGGGGGAAGGGGAACTGTCAAGGGGGAAATGGTTTGGGTAAGACGAGTGACGCGCTTTGAGAGCGGGGAAAGGTGAGACCAGTAGTGTGTTACCGTATTAGCTGTGGCTCTTTGTGTTGATCCGTTGGTTGTTGTGTGCCATATTGGTGACTGTTCTTTTAGGAGATGTTATCTATTATTGTATATTGAATGTATTAAGGTATCAAATAAAATGTTAGAATCGAAATTTATTTAATTCAGGTTGCGTGAAGGATTAAATCTTTGCGCTCTATTGATTTCTAATTGCTCTAAAATGTTCATGAGGGATCCTTTCTTTTCTTGATGTAATATTTTCAGGTAATTTTCTATGGTAGTGGATTTGTGTCCGGTTTCTGCCATATGATTCCCCATAGCTGAAAATTTGTTGTGTTTGACTACTTTGACATGCTCAGAGAATCTGACGCTGAACCCTCTCCCCGTTTGGCCCACGTAATCAGCTTCACATTGATTACAATTAAGTTTATAAACTCCTGAATTACTGTATTTATTAGTTTTGTTGATGTCTTTGGAATTTTTTTTTTTTTTTTTGTGGTTGGTGGTGTTTGTTCGAAATGCTGTTTTGATTTTAAATTTTGTTGAGGGTGCTTGTGATGTTATAAGTAGATTGGTTAGTGAACGTGAAAACTGCATAGGCGGAAGCCCAAAACGCACAAAACCTCCCATTAATATTACTCTTCATAAAATCGTCATCACACTTTACGTTTACAGTGGTCGTAGTTTCCGATAATCACGAATGAGAGCTTCAAAATGTGACCAAGTTTCCTGCTGTACGTTTTTCCTGGGCTGAGAAAACGTTACGTCAGAAAAAGTATAAGACCTTTTTATTGGGTAGTTGAAAAAAATTGAAACTTGAGATTTACACTACCAATACTTGTGCCTATAACATATATAAATGTCATTACCCTCAGCCAAGTAGTTTTCCATGTATATAGTTTTAAGTGAGCGGTTCCTAGAAATGACGTCAAAAACACGGACAATTTTTCATACAACCACAAATAAATAAATAAATAAATAATTAATAAACTTGAAAATAATTGGCTTATATAGTCTAATGCAGAATTAAACAAGGAAAATATTGGTATAACTCATTTTTCAATAAGCCTGTTGGTTTGGTTGTAATTAAGGCCTAAACTCAAGTATCCATAATAAAAAATCCGATAGTAGTATACCTGTAGGCAGGGCCGGTCTTAGGGGTTTCAGCGCCCTGTGCGAAATTCGATTTTGCGCCCCTCTGTGCGAGGCGGGTTGCCTAACTCTGGCAAAAGTTATGCGGTATCATGAAGAGGAATCATGAAAATATGAAGTAGAAAATGCAGGCAAAGTCAAGGCACCGAGTTATCGGATGAAATTAAATAAAATGAACCTAAAGTACATTTACCCATTTACTATATCACTTGAACATGTTTACTTTCATTGTAGTAAGGGGATAGTCAAGGTAACATACAAAATATCGGCTGTACGCTCGCATGATGCAAAAATATTGGACTTGATTATCTAATTGGTGATGCGTAACAATAACTATTTTTTCAGTTGTGATGCAAAATGTCAACATAACAAAATCACTGGACAAATATAAGAGTTTAGTGCTTTTCAGTCGGTCAACACGAATGTACCCAAAAGAGATGGGTTATGCCCTAATCCTGAAATAAATTACATGAGATTAATAAAACACTAGGATGACCAGTTTCGATCGTCAAGCGATCATCATCAGATCCATTACACTTGGGCTACAAAATCTATGTTTGAAATACAGGTGAAAATATTTACAATATGTACAATTATTTAGTTGCAGTATTGGTACTGCAACTGTCAGTGTATGCTAAATGCAGTATATATGTTAGGTGAAATGCTAAATGGTGATAGCTATCCGGAGATTGTACTTTAGAGAGATTATATGGTTGTAAACTATGGTTAAACTATAAAATTTTAGGCTAACTACTTATCTGATTGTCTTCCGTACAACAGCTACTCTCAGTTTTCGTGCTCACTGGAACTCACTGTGCGGTCGACTGCGGTGGTTATCTTAACGACTGGTTTTTCCCTGCTTTCTCCCCCCTGCCCCTACGTGCTGTGGGGAGTGATAGCGATGTGTTTATGTGAGGTGTTGCCAACCTAGATAAGATGTATGTTATTGAATGAGGTGGGTCTACAACTAATAAAGACCGTGGATTAGCCCTCGCCACGCGTGGAGCATAACCCATTCGAACTAAGCGTTGACGGTCTTATGAGGACGTCCCGGCACCTTTAATACTGCCGCGAATATGGGCCTTGGTTTATTGCAGAAGAAAAGTACATCGTACACCTGATCCAGATAACATTTACCTATTAAAAACCCCCTAATTTCCCCCCTTTTTTATCTAGCTTGGCTGTGTCGCTAAATTGTGTTTTGTTTCCGACAGGGTGTGTTTTTAGTAGCGTGAAGAGGGGTGAGCTCTCCATGAACGTGTGTTCATTTAGATTGTTGGGATTGTTTCGTTTGGCTAGGTGTATCTCGATTGCTTCCTTTATGTCAAGAGCTCTGCCTTTCGATTCGTAATGGATTATTTTAAGGTCCGACTCTATGTTGGTAAAGCTGTGCCCTGCGTCACACATATGTTCGCGCACGGCTGAATGTGTTCCGTATCTTATCGCATTCCTATGTTCATTATAACGTGTGTCTACTCGCCTTCCACTCTGCCCGATGTAATTAGCTTGACAATCGGTGTCTTGGCACGTTATAGAATATACCCCTGACCTTGAATACGGGTCACGTTTATTTAGATTACTATTTAGGAGGTGCCTAGCGGTTGTGTTTTTCGTCGTGAAAGCTATCTTTATGCCTTGCTTTTTGGATAGGTTAGTGATTTTATATGTATTCGCATTCACATAGTTGAAACGCGCAAATTTTTTCTCATTACTGTCCGGTTTGGGAATCGTTTTATCTTTATTTTTATGTTTGGCTATAATTTGATTTATTTTGCTTGGCGAGAAGTTGTTTTCCTTTGCTATTTGCATAATAGTTCTTATTTCCTTATTATAGTTGTCTTTTGACATGGGTATGTTTAAAGCCCTGTGCACCATTGAATTGAAACCCGCTAGTTTGTGCGTACTGGGGTGATTAGACTGATTGTCGATTGCATGGAAGGTTTGTGTTGCTTTCCGGAATATGGAATATGAAAGGTCGTTGTCTTTACGTTCAATAGTTATATCGAGATAATTTATTTTCCGGTCTATTTCGGATTCCGCAGTGAATTTGATAGAGTGGCGAAGGCTATTAATGGATTGGAGAATTGTTTCTTCGCTTGTTAGTTCAGTATCGTAGATGCAAATTACATCATCTACGTATCTTTTCCATATTACTATTCCCTTTGTTGAAGTCTTTTCTAAGAACGCATTTTCTAGTGCATTGATGAAGATGTCAGCGATTAACCCACTTAGTGGCGATCCCATTGCTAGGCTTTCTCTCTGTGTGTATATTTTATTGTCGAATTGAAACACGTTTTGGGTGAGAACGACCCTCAGTAATCTCACAATCTCTTCAATTTCTTTTACCGAATTGTTGGATTTTAAGTTGTTTTCGATAGTGTTGATTGCTTCAATAATCGGAATATTGGTGTACATGTTAGTTACGTCGAAGGATACTAGCCTGAAGCTAGGTTTCATTTGTAGGGTGTTCAATGCTGTTACTAGTTCTGTTGTGTTGGACAAATATACTTACAGGAATCAAGCTTTACTAATTCAAACGACAACGACACACGAAAAAAAACAAACCACACTAAAACCCAAAACCTTAAGAGAAGGGAGCTTTTCGTGCTTTGTCTGAAGCAAACTGTTTTACTAACTGGGCTAAATCGAGTGAACGCGCAACATCGTTCTCTATTGAAATTAAAGCAAGTTTTGACAGTCACTCTTGGCCCATTGTAGCACGCAGGTAGGTTTTAATCAACTTCAATTTTGATAAGATACGTTCACCCGAAGCAACAGTTACCGGCAAGGTTAAGAGAATTCGCAAAGCTACATCGACGTTTGGATAAACGTCAATCATATTCGTGCTGTAAATGAACTGCAACGCAGCGCGAGGGTGTTTTGCGTTAGGTGATAGGCATGGGCTCAAATGTTGCAGCTCAGAACATAGACCCATCCCACGTATGTCAGACTCATTATATTCACTGGAAAGTTGATTTTGCAAGTTCAAGCAACGATCCAGACCTAGGCAGTGCCTTTAGATCGTACAAAAATCCCCATGTATCGGAATGCTCTTTAAAGAAAGAGAATCTCTTCCTTACAGACTTTAAGGCTACTGTTAGGAGTTTGTCAAAGAAACTGTTTTTGAAGCGTCGTTGTAGCTTCTCTTGTTTGCGCTTAACCTTAGCCTGAGCTTCAGCCTCTGTAAGCTCTGACTCCGACTCCGAGTCAGAACTGTCACTCTCAGTGCCTGACTCGATGACTCGGTCCGAGACCTCAATCAACCGTTTAGGGGGTCTAGTCTTCCTTTTCCGTCGACCGTCTTCGACCTCAAGAGACACAGACGCAATGATATCTTTAGCCGAAGTTATAGCGCTTTCATAGCCTTCTTGGGAATATATTTCAAGGTACGCGATACAACCTTCCACGAAAGGAGACGCCTTTTGAATATCAATTGCTTCTGCTTGCATGGCTTTGCTAACTATGTTTACTTGAAACAAAATGTCGTGCCATACTACAACAGCAACGACAAATTCGAATGTCACAATTTTTTGCGCCAAGTATTCAGCTTCATGCCGTAGCCCCGAATCAAAGGCAGGGTTCTCCTTAATGCCCTTTAAGGCGGCCACTTACCCATTCATATCGTATCTAAAAGGCCTCACTGCATCTATGCGACACTCCCAGCGAGTGTCGCTCAAATCTTTTAGAGTCAAATTACAAATGTGAGCCAACAAAATAGACCACCGGCCAGGAGAAGACGAAAATAAAACATATATGCATTGAATAATGCCAAATAGAGTAACGCAGTGTGGACAGCATTCGGCTGAGTCAGATAAAACTAGGTTTAAAGAATGGCTACCACATGGAACATATTTTGCGCGCGGGAACTGTTTTACAATGCGAGCTTGAACTCCTTTATGTTTGCCTTTCATATTTGCGCCGTTGTCAAAGCCTTGACCTCTAAGGTCTTCTAGCTTGAACCCCATTTCTGTCAAAGTATTAATGATCAGATCGGCAAGCGCCTCACCATCAGTTTTTTTCGGCCACCACAAAACCAACGAAGTGTTCGGTCGGATTTACACCATCGTCAGATTTTTGATCGAACCGTAAAGTGATCGACATTTGTTCTTTTTTAGAAAGGTCTGGTGTGCAATCGGCAATAACCGAGAAATATTTAGCTTTAGACACCTGAGCTAAACTATCCGTCAAAATCGCATCACCTAGCAAATTTATGAGCTCGTTCTGGATTCTTTTACTGCAGTAGTGATCACTTGTTTCAGAACCCATCACCCTTCGTAAGTGCTCCTTCATAACCGGATCGTATTTGCCGAAAAGTTCAACAAGTTGAAGGAAATTACCATTGTTTTTCTCGAAAAATTTGTCAGATGACCCCCTGAACGACAAATTGTTTTTACTTAGAAACATTGTTATCGATAACAATCGTTCGAGTACGGACCTCCAATGTTCTACCTGAGCACACATAATTCGTTGATGATGCGA
Organism: Meconema thalassinum; assembly: GCA_946902985.2. NCBI lineage: Eukaryota > Metazoa > Arthropoda > Insecta > Orthoptera > Tettigoniidae > Meconema > Meconema thalassinum. Next base: position 592,435,380 of record OX336389.2, on the reverse strand, counting down.
GGATAAACGCAACTCTGTTTCGGCCCATAATTGAGAACATTTAAAATGAGAAGGCGATCTTTCATGAGACTCTACGGCTTGCGAAAGATGTGCCCAGTCACAGAATCCCGAAGTGACGAGAGCTGCGGTGGACTTTCTATCAAAGAGCTTACAACAAAAGCATTTTTTTTTAATGAGTCAGAATATTGGAGCCAACGTCTTAGTACTTTTTCGCCATTCGGCAACTCGCGATAACAATGAAACAAAGTAAAATGACGGCCACCTCCAGCATCTTTTTTAAAGTTCCGTACTTTTATTTTAACTGGCCCTTGAACGATAATTGTATCAGTACATTCCGTGCTTCGGACCGGAGACCAATAGGCAGGGTCTTGAAGTTGGCTGTTATCACTAACGAAGGGCACAATGCATAATACATTCCCAGCACCAGTACCGACACTAGAACCTTAACCGACTTCACCGTCACAAGTTAAATCAGCACCGCAACTACCACGTTCACCACTTTTGACTATAGGTCCATCATCAGAAAAATCACCAGAGTCGAAAGGTTTCCTTGAATCCTTCCCGCCTTCATCCCTGTCGCAAGATCCAACACCGTGTCCACCACCAGCAGTGCCACAGTCAGAGCCAATTTCTATTAAGGTGCTCGCACCCGTCACCGCACCTGAAAAGAGATCAACAATCAGGCCGGCACCAAGTCAAAACGCATTTCTGCCTACACGGATTATTAAGCCCATTCTACATTGGAGGTTTTAGTGGTAATAAGGGAACTGTTTCCGATTTTAAGGACCGGTCAAAAACGTAATTTTACTTCGTTTTTATGATTGCTTAAACAAGAATCACCGAATAAATCTAAAATAGCACACTTTAGAAGGTAAATAACATAGCGGTCTGCGTTTACTTAGTGTTATCCGCACAAGCAGTGCTTAAACAGTCTTTGCGACCTTACGACTATGACCTAGACTACGACCAATGTAGAATGTGCGTTAAGGAAAATATATAGTGTAACACGCTTTTATGAGAATAAGAAAATGTTCTTGTTGAGATGAAAATATATACCTTCATCTTGATCTGCAACTTTGACGGTTACATTATTGGGCTGATCAGTAGGATTTTTTTGAGAAGATCTCCCGTCTATTGATGTTGAAGGTCCGACGAATCTTGTAAAAGTTTCTGCTGCCTTCTTGTCTTCTTCTGCATGCTGCAACTTTCGTTTCTTGTTTGCAGCTCCACTAGCTTTACCGAAGGAGGCCATTGTTGTAGGGCTTCTCGTTCTTCGTCCCGACTTTACACCATCCGCACCACGCACTCGAATGAACGACAATTAGCATGGGCCATAACACTCCCGTGTATTGTGCTAATAGGTCCTGCCATCTATGAGCTGATCGACGCCGACTTCGCCCAGCCACACGTGCTGTTTGTTATGACTTCTTTTTCTTTGTCTCTGTCTCCAGCTCGTGTCACGCCCGCACCCCTTTTTCCAACCTCACTCCCCTCTCTCCCTGCCTTCCTCGCTTTCTTTCTCTCTCCTTCGCCTTGCTACAGCTCTGCTACAACAGCGAACCGAAATATCACGGAAATGCCCGAGTGCTGTTGAAGGGCGATTTGGTTGGTCCCGGGCCCGGGAGTCGAGCCGTGTTGCGTTTCCGCGATAGTGAAAAGGCAAGGCAATGGAGAGAAGGATATGGTGTTTGCTAAACATTATTTCACTGAGTTTAACTTCAGTCCGTCACGGTCTAAGGTGCGCGTAGGGTTTTCAGTCGTGAGAGATAACACCGGTTGAACTTTTTTTTTTTAACTGATTCCCTTATTTGTTTGACGAACTCGCATTTACCTATCTTGCCATTTGTTCAATAGGAAATAAATAGAAATTTGCCATTCTTTGGGAGGATGCCTTCGGCGCCCCCAAACCGTTGGCGCCCTGTGCGACCGCACATGTCGCACACCCCTAAGACCGGCCCTGCCTGTAGGCCTAACTTAGTATTATGGAGAAAAACTGCTGTTGATTTCCTAGAATCATATTTACATGTTGTTGTAACCATGACAAGTTATTTTTTCTTTTATTCTTAACTAAGAAGATTTAGGGGCGTGGTGGCGCAGCAGTCAAGCTGTATGCCTCTCACTAAGGCGGACCGGGTTCGATTCCCGGTCAATGCATGTGAGATTTTCGATGTGAAATGCCATGTCCTGTGGTTCGGATTCCACGTAAAATGGAGGTCCCGTGGCTTATGATCGTGAGATTAACGGTCACGTTAAACTACAAGCTTCCTTTTTAACTAAGAAGATATTTTAAAAAATGTAGAATACATTTTTTGAAATTACATTTCTCAACATAAAGGATTAACTTCAACGATAAGGTATAGCATATTATTATCAGGACTGAGTTGCTTCAGCTCTTCCATTCGCATTGCCTCTTCCTCACCAACAACCAAGAAATGTATAGAAACTACAAATTCAGTTGCTCTAGGGAAAGAAAACTATAATCAGTTTCCCATGATTATCACATCACTATTAATGAATAAGTATGGTGCAATTGTGATAATTAACTAATACATGTAATTTTTTCCAGGTGTGTGTTTACAGATTTATATCTTGTACCCCTCCCATTCATTGGGCACAATCGTGTTGACCGACTGAAAAGCTACAAAGGACAAGTATAGCCTATATAAAAAAACAGTAGTGGTGAAAGATTTCAGCCTATTCCTATAACAACTTAGACCAAGAGCTCGTACTACCAACAAAGCTCACCGCAGCTTCATTATAAACACAAATACTTTTGATTGCCTGTAGCAGCCTTTCCTGGATACATAATCCTTCAGAATCCTCAGTTTCGCCTACTGTGTCCAACTTGGGGAGATCGAATCCAGGCTCGGTCAGTTGGCATCTGAGGGTGCGCAAATGCGAAGGAGCCGTATCAGTAGATTTACTGGCACGTTAAAGATCCCCTTCGGGGCAAAATTCCGGCACCCCGGCGTCTCTAGAAGCTACAGTAATTAAAAGGGACGTAAAACCAATATTATAAATATGAGCCACAGCGTCCGGCAGGCTCCCACTTAGCATCACGTGGTTGGGAGACCCCGCACCTGACCCGGGACCGCTGAGGTAGCAGCCAAACATTGCTGGCCACGAGCTGGTTTATACATTAAAAGGGCATATCAAGAAACACTAGCTGTAATAATTTTGCTATACGCATGTAGACTCCACCCCCGCCCCACCAATTTCATAGACATGAAGAATGAATGAAGCTTGTTGTTTTACGTGACCGTTAATCTCTCGATCAGAACTACGGGACCTTCATTTTTACGTGGAATCTGAACCACAGGACGTGATATTTCACTTCGAAAATCTCATTTGCTGGGAATCGAACCTTGGCGAGAGCCAAGCAGCTTGACCACTGCACCATTACGTTCCCCAAAGAAATGAAGTAACGTGGGAATCGTATAATCCCCGACTAGATACGTAGACGTTATGAACAGATAATGAATTAGAATAGCCCATGTATGTTTAAAAATAATGCCGGGATAGATCTTTGGTTTCTTAATATACGTACTGTATTTGGGCCATAATATATTTTGAAATATGTATTAAAAAATCTGAACTCTTAAGTCCTAATAATCTTCAGAAAGCTATACCACACAGAAGTGAGGATTGCATTTCTGGAGTGAATACACACTGCGTGGATCTTTCTATAGCATATAAACACACCACTCTGGCAGCGCCTGGAACATTACCAGTACTCAGTAAAATAGAGGGTGTCTAATAATGTAAACTGAGTTTCATATTGGCATACATCTACTGTACTCTGTCTCGAGTCGATAATCTCGGGAAGGATGATATGTTTGTAAGACCGGTCAAGTAACAGGAAAAATACTCTCCCAAAATTCATCATCTCTGTATGAGTTCCGTTGTAATTCTTTTTGGGTTCCATACTGCAAACAGACAATATTGTCTTCTTGTAGTATGAAGCTGCCCTTGAGTCTGGTAGTAAAAATTGTGTTTGATGTCGAAGTTTCCTATTTCTCCTTTTCCCCACCTTAATTGTATAGCCTCTTCCGGGATAAAATTGTTCGTGTAGGATGGGCATTTGATTTAAAAACACTGTGTTCACCAATAAGTCCATCCTGGCTCATTACACATTCTTACTATTTTTTTTTAAAGTAATTGTAAAAGATATAACGTGTACATTAAAGTTCTATTGCAGCATCTAAGACAATAGCAATACCGTAAGAGGAATGAGCTTGTCCGCTGCTTGTTGTAAAAGGAAGGCATGTGCTGATGTCCCCACTCCCCTGCATGAGGGAAAGCCTGAGCTGGCCTGAGACAAACTGTCTCAACTAATCTCTGTCTGTTTTCGCCCGGTTTCAAGGACAGGACTTGTCGACGCATTAGAACTCTAGAGAAAACTATAAGCTGTCTTGCAGTGGAGTTTGTTTCTGTTTTCAACACCATCTGAAGGCATAGAAGAGTTAAGGAAAAACGCAGTTCAGAACTCTATTTTATATGGAGAATTGTAATTTTAACTACACTTTTTATAACTATCTTTGTATTCCTGTTCGATATGCTTTTGCACTGATGAAAAGTGTATAAAATACTACAGTGCGCTATAGAAACAAAATAATTTTACCTTGTCCTGTTTCTTTATAAAACGTTTTACAAACTTTTGACCCGGGTTACAACAAGTGCTGGGCTGGCGGCCGGCCGTTCCAACTCCGGTCGCCTCTTAAGACTAGTGGGAGAGGAGAGATATTTCTGGCGACTGCTAGCGAAGAGAAGAGATAGGTTGGTAGGTCACATACTTAGACACCCAGTAATAGCAAAGTTTGTTCTGGAAGGAAGGGTTGAGGATAAGAACTGAAGGGGGAGACCACAGTTAGAATATGTTAAACAGATTGCCTTGGATGTAGGGTGTAGTAGCTATGTAGAGATGAAACGATTAGCTCAGGACAGAGAAGCATGGAGGACTGCATTAACCCTTTCCTTCTCAATGCGCCCGGATATGAAAGCTACAGCTTCCTGCGAAAGCGCCCGTGAATGTTCTTGCATTCTCCTGCCACCTCTTGTATTGGTATTGTTACGGCTGTGAGTTTGTGTCATCACTCGCCGCATGAGTCACAACTGCCCCAGGGCTGGGCTGTGGCCTGCCTCCTGTATTGCGCACGCCTTATGCAACAGGGCTACTACAGACAAAGGGATAGTCCAGAATATTCGTGACTGGACCAGTGATGGAAACCTCGAGAAGCCGTGAACCCTGGATGGATCTAGAAGCGTTTATTGAGTCACCGGCCTGCTATATAAGTGCGACCTGTCAAGCACGGGTGGTTGTTGTGTTTTACGAGCTAGTGCGAGCGATTATCTTGTGCGACAGAAGTGTGGTGACGGCGAAGTGCTGTGCGAGTTACGAAATCCAGTGACATTGTTTCTCCAGCTTGTGGACAGCGAAATAGCCTGCAGCAAGTGATCGTAAGTAATTGTGGTCGGTGAACATAAAGGAGAGGAGCAGGTAGTTTCTGTCAAGGCCACCGTACTCATTAGGACGGATTAACTTCTGTGATCTGTTGACAAGTGGAAGGGCCAAGAGCGCTCAAGGAAGAGACTTGAGGAAACTGGAGTAGGGCTCCTAATTGCTTGTATTTGCTGATTAGTGTAATTTTCTGGCCACAATAAAGTTAATTATTTCTTTACGCAGTAATTGGTGTTGTGCTTTGTACCCCCACCGTAATCCAGTTAACAAAAGTGCCACTAGGGGGTGGCACGTAACAACTGGTGTCAGAAGCTGGATTACGAACTCAAGCACAACACCTGTCGGTCCTGGTTTCAAAACCCGAGCAGGTCATTTTCTCTAATTTTCCTGTGAGTGCATGCCCTTTACAAGGCAAACAACTAAAATGGAGGCGCAATTGGCAGCATTGCTAGAAAAGTTAAATGGCATAGAAGACGGCCAGAAGAATTTAACCAAGGACCTAACTGCCAAATTAGAAGACGGCCAGAAGAAGATGGAGGACGGCCAGAAGAAGTTAGCCGAGGACCTAACTGCCAAATTAGAAGACGGCCAGAAGAAGCTAGCGGAGGACCTGAAGAGGATAGAGGACGGCCAGAAGAAGATGGAAGACGGTCAGAATAAGTTGACACAGGACCTGAAGAAATTAGAACTAGGTCTGCGTGAGGAAGTCACGGCAGTGGAAAAGAAGTTCGACGCCTTACAAGTGGAAGTTGCCGAGCTGCGTCAACGCCCGCTGATGGGGGTGGAGGAGAAGTTCAACGCCTTGCAAGTGGAAGTTGCCGAGCTGTGCCAACGACCGCTGATGGGGGTGGAGGAGAAATTCAACGCCTTACAAGTGGAAGTTGCCGAGCTGCGCCAACGCCCACTGACGGGGGTGGAAGAGAAATTCAACGCTCTACGAGAGGAAGTTGCCGAGCTGCGCCAACGCCCGCCCACCGTTACACCGGGAATATCAGGAACGGGACATAGCAGAGTGACGCCCCCAACCTTCGACGGAAAGGTCCCGTGGAGCACCTACTTACGTCAGTTCGAGGCGGCCTGTTCCATAAATAACTGGAACAACACTGAAAAGGCTACAGCTCTCATTGTAGCACTGAGAGGTGACGCCCTTAACGTCCTTCAGGCCATCCCGACTGGATCCCAGGACTACGCTTCACTGATCGCCCATATGGAGTCCCGATATGGAGATAGCCATCTTCAGCTGGCCTACCAGATGCAGCTCCGGACCCGGGTACAGAAGAACGCGGAAACCCTGCAGGAGTTCGAGATGGACATCGCACGCCTCGTAAGGCTCGCCTACCCAACAGCGCCGGCCGACTTTCTGGAGCAGATAGCGACGCAGACTTTCACCGACGGGCTACGGGACTCGGACACTCAACAGGCGCTGCATCTCGCGCGCGATAAGACCCTGGCAGATGCGCTGAGCCACGCACTTGAGTTCGAGACGGCAAAACAAGCATCCAGAATGTACGCGCGGGTGCGTCAAGTGGACGTCGACGAACCAGTAAAAACCAACGAGACCAAGCCCCTGGCCGACGAATTAATGGAGGCGCTAAGCCGTTTCTTCGATAGTCGCGGTACCACCAGCAAAAACGTAGCCGAAGGACATCCGGAGAGGCGGCCCGGAAGAGGACTACCGACCTGCTGGACCTGCCGTAAGAGAGGCCACCTGAGCAAGGACTGCGGTGATCGCCGCCGCCAAGGGTTTCCGTCGGGACAGTCAGTCGTAGGGAAACCGCGCGGTCCAGGAAAGCAAGTATCAGCCAGCCTAGGGGGGCAAAGGTTGGCTTGTGACAGTCGTCAAGCCCCGGCAGTCCAAGTTTGTGTGACGCAGTTACGGAGGGATAATAGCAGCCTGATGGTCGACGGAGTCTTCAACGGAGAGAGCTGGCCCATGCTAATCGACACGGGAGCATCGAGGACCATCGTCAGTCCCACCGTGATCCCGAAGTGGAGAGTGCAACCCACACAAAGGAACCTCCAGCTAATAACCGCGACCGGAGACACCGCACCGGTACACGGCGAAGCATCACTGGAGTTCGTCATTGGTCGACGGGCGATAAAGCATCCAGTGCTTGTGGCTGACGTATCAAATGAAGTGATCATCGGACTGGACTTCCTGGACCAGAACAACATCCCCCCTGTGGGTGGGGGCTTTAGAATACACCCACGGTATCCCCTGCCTGTCGTAAGAGGCGACTAAAAGGGGCGACCTTGGCTATACTTTAAGGACTCCGCGTTGTTTTGTGAATTGGACCCCCAGTGGGTGGGAGGAAGCGAATACATCCACGGTACTCCCTGCCAGTCGTAAAAGGCGACTAAAAGGGCTTCTCGGAACGGTCCCCTTTCGAGGGTTTGACAGTCAGCTCTAAAAGACATACACCCGTGCGGTATAACTCTCATTAGGTTATATCGCACTGCTTTCAGGGTCTGGCAACCAAAATTTCTATATGTGCGTGCTGTTAGGGGATGGGCCACTTACGCTAGCGACTACGCTCGAAAGCCTGTTCCGGTCTTGGCCGCGCCGACAGGTGGGTGTGCCATGTACCCGTTCAGTAGTATCCGCCTGACTACGCAGGTCCCCGCACAGCCGAATGTCAGAGCTGTAAAATCCAGTATATGCCAAGGGGTACATGCCGATACGGCATTGTAAAACATCGGACCCCCGGGCAATGCCTTCCAAGCTAGGCGGGCCTTGCCCTGGCTGGGTAGCGCCTACTGTGACGGCCCGTGATCGGATGTCGGTGGCATTCGGGGAGGTTGATCTGGCCATGGGTTCTAAAAGAAAAATCCCCAACCAGGGTGGACCTACACCCAAACAGGGTGGTCCTACACCCAAGTCTTTAACTTTTGATTCCCTACGGGGATCAACCCCCTGGGAACAATCTGTGCGTGAAAATCTGGGTGCTAACACCCCCAAGTTTCTGGTCGCAACCAGAACGGATGGGGGTGATTTCAAGATGGTAAAGTCTATTTTGTTTTCTCGGCACATAGAAGGGGTCTATGGCGAGCTTGAGAAGGTACAAAAGATGAGAAACGGTAGCTTGTTGCTCAAGACTAGGACTGGTGAGCAGGTTGAACACCTTCTGAAATGTGACCACTTTGGCGATATCCCTGTCAAAGTGGAAAAGCACACGTCTCTGAATCTGGTCCGGGGAGTCATTTTCCACCGGGACCTGATTCTGAACACTGACGAGGAGCTCAAGGAGGATATGCAGCACCGTCACGTGACTGATGTCCGGCGCATTACGCGCAAGGTCAATGGTCAAATCGTGGATACTGGTGCTTTCATTATTTCCTTTGAGCTTTCGGTGCTCCCGGAGAAAGTCAAGGTAACAAGTTACCGTTGCGACGTTCGGCCTTATATCCCTCCACCAATGAGGTGTTATAAGTGCCAGAAATTCGGACATATGTTATCCCGATGCTCGAGCCCTGACGTCTGTGGAACATGCGGTAAGGTACCCCACGAAGCGGAAGAGTGCACAACACCTTATCAGTGCACTAATTGCCCTGGATTTCATTCTCCTCGGGACAGGAACTGCCCTGTCTTCCTGCGTGAGAAGAAAATCCAGGAGATTAAAACCCTGGATGGTCTCACCTACCAGGAGGCCCGCAAGAAGTACCATACCACAATTTCGCCTTCTCCAACGATTGATTATAGAGCCATAATACCAACATTGGTCCCGGCTACATCATCTTTTGTCTCCACTGTGAAACCTTCTAATGTACCACTGCCATCTACATCTCTAGCTACTCCCCAGAATCAGAACGAGAGCCCGAAGGTGACTTCAACTCCACCTTCGGCCAACACGAAGGCTGTGCGAGCGAAGGCTGCTCCGCCCGCACAACTTCCTCCCCACTCGGGAGGAAGTCGAAGTCTTCCTCCCCATCCAAACGGTCGGCGAAAGCCGCGCCGAAGCCGGCGGAGGCGGCATCGTCGACCAGGGTCAGGTCTTCAGCTCCTGACCCGTCTATATACCTTAAAGAGCCGGGGGCGGGTAAGAAGGGACCCCGCACTACGCATTCCCTTTCTCCAAAAAAGGGGAAGCCATCCGCGCCAACACCTGCGGATGCTTCTGCGCCTGGGGACGTTTCGGCCCCCAGATCTGCGCGCTCCCCATGGAGATCCCCCCGCCGCCGAACTGCGTCCAGGAAATCTTCCACTGAGTCGATTCACTCCATGAACTCGCCTGAGGACATGGAGATTATAGTCGACGTAGTGACTGTAGATTCTCCAGAGTCAAAGTTGGAGTAGCTTGGTGCTCCAACTTATTCCCTAAGTTCACACAATGGCACTGTTACAGTGGAATTGTAACAGTTATGACAGGCATTTGACAGAGCTCCGTCAGCTTATTGCCCAATACGCGGCGAGTATAGTCTGCCTACAGGAAACAAACCTCAGACCTGATCACGAGACTGTTCTGAGAGGTTTCCGACTATACTCTAAAGAGCGACAAGACGCCGCCCGGGCTTCCGGGGGCGTTTGTACCTTCGTTCGCTCTGACTGCTATAGTGAGGAGTTTCCACTCGCCACTCCTCTGGAAGCTATTGCAGTTCGCGTGTCCTTGCCTGCTATGACAACTGTTTGTAACGTGTACCTTCCACCGAACCAACCCCTTGATATTAATGACGTCTTAGATCTTGTTGATCAACTTCCAGTCCCTTTCCTACTCGTGGGTGATTTCAACTCTCATCACCCCCAATGGGGATCACCATCTTCCTGCCCCAGAGGAAGGGACGTGGAAGGCTTAATTCAAGGGTTGGATTTATGTCTATTAAATACAGGGGAAGCTACACATTTTAGCTTAGCGCACGGCACGTACTCACACATTGACTTGAGTGTGTGTAGCCGTGCGCTGGTCCCCCTATTTGGTTGGTATGTACACGACGACCTCTGTGACAGTGACCATTTCCCGATCGTTCTTACCCTTCTGAACCAGACGCCCGTGGAGTTCCCCAGTCGTTGGGTTCTTAAGCGGGCAAATTGGCCCTCGTTTCAAGAACGAGCTGTTTTCGTTGATCTTGGTTGCCGGAGCATCGATGACGAGGTACAGCACATCACCGATGTGCTTCTTGCTGCCGCCGAAGAGTCCATTCCATCCTTTTCTGGGACTCCTCGTCGCAAACTCGTCCCTTGGTGGACAGAGGATATTGCAGCGGCAATAAGAGACCGTCGTCGAGCTCATAAGCACTACCGTCGGCGTCCAACCATGGCCAATTTGGTGGCGTTTAAGAAATTTCGTGCCAAGGCACGGATTCTTATTCGCCAGAGTAAGACACGATCCTGGGAACGGTATGTGTCTTCTATTACGGCACATACCCCCTCCTCTCAAGTGTGGACTAAACTACGACGCATTTCGGGCATTCAGACATCTTCTACTGTACCGGGAATTTCCATTGATAATGACTTGGTTACAGATCCTTATCGCGTTGCAAACCATCTCGCCTCGTATTTTGCGGATATATCCGGTTGCGATAACTATGACCCTGCCTTCGTGGCCCTGAAGCGCGAAGCGGAACGTTTCCAGCTTAGTTTTGCTTCCCGCGCTTCGGAGGAGTACAACGTGCCCTTTACTGAGTGGGAACTCCGTGGAGCGCTGGCGCTCTGCAGGGACACGTCTCCTGGCCCGGATAATATTCACAACCAGATGCTTAAACACCTTAACGATGAGAGCATTCGTTATTTGCTCAGGGTGTTTAATCGTATCTGGTTGGAGGGTGTGTTTCCAGCGCAATGGCAGGAAGGTATCATTATACCTATCCTGAAGCCCGATAAGGATCCCAAATTGACAGGGAGTTACAGACCTATTTGTCTCACTAACGGTCTGTCCAAGCTCTTCGAGAGGATGGTCAATCGGCGCCTAGTGTGGATCCTGGAGAAACGGGGACTCCTGTCTGAATACCAGTGTGGTTTCAGGGCGTCACGGTGTACCAACGACCATCTGGTACGCCTGGAGACCGCCATACAGGACGCTTTTCTCCGGAGACAGCACCTGGTTGCCGTTTTCTTTGACCTCGAGAAGGCCTATGACACCACTTGGCGTTACGGCATCCTCTCTACTCTGCATCAATGGAAATTCCGAGGTAACTTGCCGGTTTTTATTGCGAATTTTCTGTCCCTTCGCCTGTTCCGTGTCCGAATAGGGGGGACATATTCGCAATATCATATACAGGAAAACTGAGTCCCACAGGGATCGGTGCTTAGCGTAACATTATTTGCGATTGCCATAAACGGTATAGTCGCTGCTGCTGGTCCAGCAGTGGTACCGTCGCTATATGTAGACGACTTCGCTCTACATTATAGTGCGCACAATATGGCGGTCGCTGAACGACAGTTACAACAAGCTATTCGGAGAGTGGAACGCTGGACACTGGAGCATGGCTTTCGATTCTCAACCGCTAAGTCCTCGGTTGTCCATTTCTGCCGAAAGCGCACCCTCCATCCAGATCCCGAGCTTTATCTGGGCAATGTAGCTTTGCCTGTTGTTGCTGCGTACCGGTTCCTTGGGCTCCTTTTCGATCAGAAATTGACGTGGGAACCACACGTGCAGTGTTTGAAGACTGCCTGTGCTAAGAAGCTCAACATGTTGCGGTTTCTTAGCGGCACATCGTGGGGGGCGGACCGCGCGGTGCTTCTACGTTTTTATAAAGCACTGATTTTATCTAGGTTAGATTATGGCAGTGTAGCATATGGTTCGGCCCGTAAGTCAGTGCTTGTTAAACTGGACAGTGTCCACCACGGCGGTGTGAGGCTGGCGACGGGTGCCTTTCGGACGAGCCCAGTCGTCAGCTTGCTCGCCGAGGCTGGCGTACCTCCTTTACACCTGAGGCGCCAACAAGTACTGCTAACCTATGCTGCAACAATTCGACAGATGCCCCTTCATCCAAGCTATCCATGTTTGTTTTCCAATCCGAATCGCCGGCTGTATGATGCGCTCGCCCGAGCCACTCGGCCGGCGGGGATTCGCTTGGATGACTTATACCGTCAGTTCCGATTTCCTTCTGTCTCCTGTATCGTCCGAGTACCTAGCAAGGCCCCTCCGTGGATGGTCTCTCGCCCTGATATCATCCTGGATCTGCACACCGGCCCCAAGTCGGACACGGACTCCTCCGTCCATCGGAGGCTGTTCCAGTCCGTGGTGACACGGTATCCGGGATCAGGGCTTGTATTCACGGACGGTTCGAGGGTAAACGAGAAAGTAGGCTGTGCATTTGTGGTTGAGGATCGTCGGTTTCTCTTTTCACTTCCCGAGGCCTGTGGCGTGTACACTGCAGAGCTCTATGCCATCTTAGAGGCTCTGCGGTACACGTTATCAGACGATCACCAGCACTTTCTTGTGTGTACTGACTCTCTGAGTGCGCTGCAAGCGATCGATGTGTGTTTCCCGAAGCACCCGTTGGTCCAGCGTGTGCACGACCAGCTCGTCAGTTCGCGTAACGCTGGAACCGGGGTGACCTTTGTGTGGCTTCCTAGCCACATGGGTATTGCGGGAAACGAGCTTGCTGATCAGGCGGCGAGAGAGGCAGTCGCACTGCCCTCGCTACCATATAAGGTGCCTGCTAGTGATGTGCGCTCTCAGTTGCGGCATTCGATCCTGTCGCATTGGGAGGAGGCATGGCGTGCCACGCCTCCACCTAACAAACTGAGAGGCATCAAGGAGACAACGAAGGTGTGGAAATCTTCCTTCCGATCTCTCCGGAAGGAAGCTGTGGTACTCTGTCGACTCCGGATCGGCCATGGGATTGCTACGCACTCCCACTTGCTAAAGAGAGAAGATCCTCCTGTGTGTACTTGCGGCGCCCACCTAACCGTGGCACACCTTCTCTTGGAGTGTGTGGATCTGGCCGATCTGCGAGGGACTCTTAAACTGCCTAATACCCTCTCCCTTATTCTCCGTGATGACGGGCCGTCAGCTGACCTCGTCATCCGGTTCATGAGGGAGAGTGGTTACTTTTTTAAGTTTTAATGTGTAGTTACGACTTTTAATTGTGGTTAAATCTGTTTTACGTTTCTTATTGTGTTATGTATTGTATTGTTCACTATGCCTTATTTGTTTTATCCTTTTTTACCATCCGCCTTTTATTCTTTTTATTCAAATAAGGCATAATTTTTGGGGGCTCACTGTCTGTTTTATAAACACCATTTTTGCTTCATCCATGGCAGTGAGTTGTTTTTATCTACATACTTTCATTTCACGTCATTTCATTTCATTAGGGGCCGATAACCTCGATGTTAGGCCCCTTAAAACAACAATTATCATCATCATCATCATCAGAACAACATCATCTTGGATCTGAGTACCAACACTCTGCACTTCGGAGGTGAGGAACTTGCTTTGCAACCTGCGCACGAGTCCATCACCGCACGGCGAGTAAGGCTGAGAGAAGACGTCATCGTTCCCGCCAGGACGGAGGTCAGCGCTGCCGTAATTGTCAACAGAGCTGCTGAGGGAGTGGCGGCTGTCATCGAGCCAAAATATGAGGACATCCAGACAAAAGGATTGCTAGTTGCCAAGACTCTCATCAACACGACGTCTCGGCCGTACGTCCGCCTGTCCAACCTGAACGACTACGACATTACGGTTCATCGGGACACCAACCTAGGAGTCTGCGAGCCCGTTACCTGGATTGCCCGCATCACAGATACGACAGACGGACACCTGCAGACGGACAACCGAAGAAGACGCACACTGCCAGAAGAACTACTGAAGCTGTACCAAGGATCCCAGGACCATTTAGACGAGGAACAGTCACGCCAACTTCGGGACGTGCTACACGAATTCCAGGATGTCTTCTCCGTGGGAAGCAAAGACTTCGGCAGGACAAGCTTGGTCCAGCACAGAATCGACGTTGGGGACAGCGCACCGATTAGGGCCCCATTCCGACGTGTCCCGCTCGCCAAGCAAGCCGAAGTCGACCGGATGGTTGAAGAGATGAAGGATCAAGGGGTGATCGAGCCATCACATAGTCCTTGGAGTTCCCCCGTCGTGCTTGTGAAGAAGAAAGACGGTTCCACCAGGTTCTGCGTGGACTACAGGCGGGTGAACGATGTCACGAAGAAGGACAGCTACCCTCTACCCCGGATCGACGACACGCTGGACACCATATCAGGGTCAAGATGGTTCTCCACCTTGGATTTGAAGAGTGGCTACTGGCAGGTGGAGGTCCACCCTAAGGACCACGAGAAAACGGCGTTCTCTGTGGGCAGCGGGCTCTGGCAGTTCACCGTCATGCCATTCGGTCTGTGCAATGCCCCTGCGACCTTCGAAAGGCTAATGGAGTCCATTCTGAGGGGACTACACTGGAAGACCTGCCTGGTCTACCTAGACGACGTCATCGTTCTGGGGAGAAGCTTCGAGGAGCACTACAGCAACCTGAAGGAGATCTTGTTGAAGCTACGGGCTGCCCAGCTGAAGTTGAGCCCCAAGAATTGTCAGCTCTTCCAGAAGGGGGTCCAGTACCTTGGGCATATCGTCTCCGAGGAAGGGGTGCGCACCGACCCAGAGAAGACCGCAGCTGTGAGGGAGTGGCCAGTTCCGAAGGACAAGTCCCAACTACGAAGCTTCCTGGGACTCTGCACTTATTACCGTCGCTTCGTGAGAGGATTCGCCGACATCGCCAAACCTTTACATCAACTGACTGAGAAGGACCAACTCTTCACGTGGACAGCAGAATGCCACAATGCCTTCGAGCAACTCAAGCAGGCTCTGTGCACCGCGCCTATTCTGGCCTACCCCAGACCTGGAACAAGGTTCATCGTCGATACCGATGCCAGCGACTTTGGCATAGGGGGGATCCTGTCGCAAGTAGTGGACGGCGAGGAGAGAGTAGTGGCCTACTTCAGCAAGGCCTTGTCAAAGCCAGAAAGGAACTACTGCGTCACCAGGAAGGAGCTGCTCGCCATCGTGAAGACCATTGAACACTTCCACAAGTACCTGTATGGGCAAGAATTTCTCATCAGGACCGACCATGCATCCCTGCGGTGGCTCCTGAACTTCAAGCAGCCCGAGGGTCAACTCGCGCGGTGGTTAGAGAGGCTTCAACAGTACAACTTTGAGATTCAGCACAGGAAAGGCCAACTGCATTCTAACGCCGACGCCCTGTCACGAAGACCGTGCCCCGAAGACTGCACCTTCTGTACTAGGAGGGAGGAGAACACCGGGATACAGTGCCGGAGGACTACTGTGGAACTTCAAGGGAACTGGAGCCGCGAATCTTTCACGCGGGCACAAGCAGAAGATGATGACCTGGGACTGATAGCCGAATGGAAGCGGGCCTGTGTCCCCAGACCCGGGTGGAACATTGTGAGTGACTGCAGCCCAAAGTTTAAGTCCTACTGGGCGCAGTGGGACTCGCTGATTGTAAGGGATGGCCTCATCTGCCGCGCCTGGGAGAGCACCGACGGGAAGACATCTCGGGAACAAGTCGTCGTTCCAAAGGCTATGACGGAGGAAGTCCTGAAGGAAGTCCATGGAGGATCATCTGGTGGACACCTAGGGATAAAGAAGACCCTGGAGAAGCTGAGAGAGCGGTTCTACTGGATCGGATGCCGAACAGACGTGGAGAACCACTGCGCGAGGTGCCACGATTGCGCAGCAAGCAAGGGCCCAGGACGAAGACGACGGGGTCCACTGAAGACCTACAACGTGGGCGGCCCCATGGAGAGAGTGGCCATCGATGTTGCTGGGCCATTCCCGTTAAGCGAGGCAGGGAACCGCTACATATTAGTCGTCAGCGACTACTTTACCAAATGGCCGGAGGCGTATGCGCTCCCTAACCAAGAAGCCGCGACGATCGCAGAGACCCTGGTGAAGGAATTCGTCAGCCGGTACGGAGCACCCCTGGAGCTGCACTCCGACCATGGGAGGAACTTCGAGTCGCAGGTGTTCCAGAACCTATGCCAGCTGCTGGGAATCCGGAAGACGAGGACAACGCCGCTACACCCTCAGTCCGACGGGATGGTAGAGCGATTCAATCGCACCATCGAGAACCATCTCCGAATAGTTGTCAGCGAGCACCAGAGGGATTGGGACAAGCATCTTCCACTATTTCTCCTGGCCTACCGCGCCGCCGTGCATGAAGCCACCGGGTGCACACCAGCCCGGGCCATGTTTGGGAGGGAGCTCCGTCTACCCGTCGATCTTGCCTTCGGCCGACCTGGGAATGATCCGATCCCGGTAAGCCAGTATTGTCAAGAACTGGTCGACCAACTGGAGGACGTGCACGCGTTCGCGAGGAGGAAACTGCGGATCGAGACCGACCGAATGAAGACCCGATACGACCAGCAGACGGATGCCGGAGGATTCCACGAGGACGACCTGGTCTGGCTCTTCAACCCATTACGGAAGAAAGGCCTGTCCCCCAAACTGCAGAAGTCCTGGGAGGGCCCGTACCGAGTCGTGAAACGGATCAACGATGTCGTCTACAGGATCCAGCGGAGCCCGAGGGCGAAGATGAAGATCGTGCATCGAGATCGCCTGGCAGCCTACGGAGGGACACAGACGGACCAATGATTGATCGGGACGATCAGCCTTTTTAGGAAGGGGGTGGTGTTACGGCTGTGAGTTTGTGTCATCACTCGCCGCATGAGTCACAACTGCCGCTGGGCTGTGGCCTGCCTCCTGTATTGCGCGCGCCTTATGCAACAGGGCTACTACAGACAAAGGGATAGTCCAGAATATTCGTGACTGGACCAGCGATGGAAACCTCGAGAAGCCGTGAACCCTGGATGGATCTAGAAGCGTTTATTGAGTCACCGGCCTGCTATATAAGTGCGACCTGTCAAGCACGGGTGGTTGTTGTGTTTTACGAGCTAGTGCGAGCGATTATCTTGTGCGACAGAAGTGTGGTGACGGCGAAGTGCTGTGCGAGTTACGAAATCCAGTGACATTGTTTGTCCAGCTTGTGGACAGCGAAATAGCCTGCAGCAAGTGATCGTAAGTAATTGTGGTCGGTGAACATAAAGGAGAGGAGCAGGTAGTTTCTGTCAAGGCCACCGTACTCATTAGGACGGATTAACTTCTGTGATCTGTTGACAAGTGGAAGGGCCAAGAGCGCTCAAGGAAGAGACTTGAGGAAACTGGAGTAAGGCTCCTAATTGCTTGTATTTGCTGATTAGTGTAATTTTCTGGCCACAATAAAGTTAATTATTTCTTTAAGCAGTAATTGGTGTTGTGCTTTGTACCCCCACCGTAATCCAGTTAACAAAAGTGCCACTAGGGGGTGGCACGTAACAGTATGGAATTACAAATAATTGTGAACTATAGGTAATATGTCAGGCAGGCATAGGACAGCCTTTAGAAGGCATAGTGCTGCTTTTAGCGGTGACAATAAATGTATGTTCCTTGACCTTTCTCCCTGCTGTTGCTAGGAAACATGGCTGGTCTCACAGAAGTCTATGTCCTAACATAATTGAATAGAACAGATGTTAGTGATTCGGAAAGCTCTTGTGGAAGTGATTTTCTGTGTAATTTAGATGTAAAAGATCAATTATATGATAGTGACAGTGATATTGATGAGGATACAGTAAACCAGCGTGCTGTAAATGCCGGTGGTGATGGTGGCCTACAACCAAGCATTCAACCTTCCCTGCCTTTTACTCTGCCAGATGATTTTACTGGCGATTGGAGTAGACATTGGGAACTAAGGGCTCCATGGAGCAGGCTACCGAGATGTATATATTATCATATTTAAATTAGGATTTGGCAACTTTTGTAGTATGGGCCAATGTGACTAATTCTGGGAGAAATAAAAAGATGTTGAAGTTCTGAACCAGGGACCTCAGGAAATAAAACGGTAAACAATGTAAATATGTGTACAGTTTGTGAAAACTGTGCAAATTCCATTACTGCCACATTTTTTAAAACTTAATTTCATTTTGATTATGTGGCCAGATCATATAGTTCTAAAATTGTGACCAGATTATATGAGGACGGACGTCAAACCAAGGACCCCAGGTGAGTGTGATTTACTGTGGGTCATTGCAAGACTGTTGGTAATTCACGTGTAAAATTTTATTTTATTTAAATGTACTGTATTATATAGTTCCAATGTTATGTGCAAGAAGTTTATACCCATGTCCACAGTACTTCATATTCTAAAATAATGGGCGATTTCTGGGGATATCATGTCTGGATATGCAACAAGGAAAGCGTTAAACCTGTCAAAAGACTGAAGACTCAACCAAGGCTTTACTACAAGCACAAACGTAACCTGGGGCTTGAGCCGCAGTCCCCTTGCTTCTAATACAAGCAGTAATTTTCGTCCAGGTAGTAATCTAACCTATACCAAACGCAGAACAATTGTTAACATGGGCTCTTCCAGTTGTGTGCGTACTGCTGAGTGCTGATGCCGCAATGAGACAGGCGAGAGAAGACGCTTCTCTAAACTCGCAGTATACACACATCCTTTCCCCTGAACACAAGGTGCTCTGAATGTAAATGCATGTACGAGATGGAGGGCGTACTAATCCTACGAATATCCATGCTTACAACGAAGTTAGCACATTCTTCCAATTGTGAAATGAGGCAGATATAGGCCTACATATAAGATATCACTTAAGTGTTATTCCTGCACATGTCCACCTCGTGGTGTAGCGACTAGCATTCTTGGTTGTCCCCCCCCCCGCCCGAGGTCCAGGTTTGATTCCCAACTCTGCCAAGAAATTTAATTCTGGTCTGAGGGCTGGATTCGAGTGCACTCAGCCTTGTGAGGCAAAACTCAGAACTCAGTCATCCTGGAAGTAGTTTCCCAACTCTGACAGGTAAATGCCAGAATGATTCCTAACTTAAGGCCATGGCCTCCTCCTCCTCAATCCTCTCCTGAATTACAAATACACATGCTCTAACACAGGTTATCATACATTTTTTAATTTTATATACCCACACACAAGTGCGTTGAGCTAAATGACCAAGATGTCCAGCTTCCTAAATGAAACAACAATCTTCTTTTACATGACCAAATCTACACTACATGTCATTTTGAGCAATATTGCTTGTTGACTCTTTATAAGAAAAATAAATACAGAAAACAATTCAATAGAATCAGTGTTCGTTTATCGGGGACCACCTTTTGGTGTAGTGGCTTGCATGCTTAGCTGTCACCTATAAGGTCTGGATTCGATTCACGGCTTATTCAAGAAATTTATTTCTGGTCTCACGGTTAGAACGGGGTCACTATGCCTCGTGAGGTAAAACTGAGAAGTGGAGGTTTTCCTCACCTCAATTATAAATGCACTCACAATTCCAGACACCACAATAATACAGGTGGTCAGAGAAATTTATGTTGTCACGTAGGCCTACTTCTGTATTCAAAAGCTTCTCTAAAAAGCCATATCGACTGAAAATTATATCTCTTGCCTGGCTGTGTAAAACTGCCCGACTACCACTCGGTTTGCTAAGGGACATTGTTACGAGTTCAAAACTTCAGCTCCCAGCACTTAAAGCTTCACTACTGAATTGATGCAGCAGTGCTGTCACTTTAGTTTGTATTCCCCCGGCGAACCTAAATGTTTCAACACCTTTTAATCTTTCACACTCTACATTATCCCTTCAGTTCAAGGGCAGATGTCATCTTCTGAACGGCTTGTCGTAGCGTTACTGGGTTTAGACAGTCAGCTTCAACATTTTAAGCTCTGTTGCATAGGATTATCAAAATATTGAATATTCAATGATCTTGTGCGGAGGGATTTTTTTTTTTGTACGGTACAGCATTTTGTTATCTAAGCAACGCCACGCTATACTATTGGATGGCGTGGGTGAGTGAGCGAATCTGGCTCCTCCCTCATGTTCACAGTTCTGTGTTTGGTATAGTGGCGACCAATGGCTTTAGAAGAGTACACCGCAACTTGATTATTGAATCGAACATCTTAAAGTAATTTGTAACTCGCCTTGCAATTGAACACATCAGTATATCGGCATGTAACGATACACTGTTTGAACAATCAAACGAACATCAACATCCACACATCATCCGTGACATCATCGATGACACTAAAATTTTTCCTTAGACACGTACATATCGCGGTATATGCTTGAACCGGTTATTTCTGTGCCTGTCATTCCACGTGATCGCATGTTTTATTAAATCCTGTATCATTCGATTTACTGTCTGACAATTAGGAAACCATGGTGAAAATGAAAATACGTTTTAATTTTGGCATGCATTTGGAAATTTACTTATCATTAATTTCCGTTTTCCAGCCTGGGCCAGGTTGGAGCATCTTTCCTCAACGACTGAACACCACTCCAGGTTCCGTTCTCTCACGCTGTCCTTCACCAAATCCATCCATTGTACTCTAGGTTGTCCTCGTACTTTCTTTCCAGTCATCCGTCTCTCCATCTCTTGTTTCGGAATTCTTTCATCATGCATCCTTTTCACATGTCCGTACCATCTCAATTTGTTCTGCCCCAGCTTATCATTCAGCTTCTGTGCATTCACTTCCTTTCGAATTTCTTCATTTCTCAATCTCTCTCTCCTAGTCTTCTGTACCATACTCCTCAGGAATTTCATTTCGGCTGCCTGTATTCTACTTTTATATCTCCAAGTCAACGACCAAGTTTCTGCTCCATACGTCGTGGTAGGTAATAGGTCTTTTACATCACTTCTTTAGACTTCTGTGGTATGTCTTTATCCCAAATTATATTCCAAACCTGATGGTAGAAAACACTCCACATTGTATTCTCTTTTTGATCTCCATATCCAATCTTGCATTTTCCATCAGTTCACTTCCTAAGTATTTTGTCCTGATCTACATCTCCAATTTACAAATCCCTTTTCCTTCTTTCTTTCCTCTAGTCATTACCATCGTCTTACTTCTCTCTACATTGATTTTCATTTCCCATTTCACAATATTTTCCTTCAGTACATCTAGCTGTTCTTGGACCACATTTACTTGTATGCTATGAGAATTGACTTCCTCAAAGATTCAATAGAGTTCCAGCATATGAGTGTGTTTAAACCAAACCCCCAAATAGCCCTGTGCTGTGTTGCCGTACTAAATACAGGGTCATCGAAAAAGGTTGCAGCAATTTCAAGAAATCGTAGCTCAGGAACTATTTGAGATATTAAGAAGAGTATTTTTTTTTTGTTAAATTCACCAATTCACCAATTTTTTTCATACCTTATAATGTTTCTATGTGCTCTCCCTTGGTTCGTCACTCGTTTTAGGGTGTCCGGAGGACTTCTTCATGTCAACTCTGCCAGTTTCCTGAAACTGTTCATACCACCGTCTAATGCTATTAGTGTGAGGGGGATCCCTACCATAAACATGTCGGAATGTGCACTGAACAGTTATAATAGATTTAAACTCTGCTAACCACAATACACAGTGTGCTTTCTGCTGAACTGTCGCCATTGCAATCACACTCACTACTGAAACAGTGGCAGCTTCCTGTCGCACACTCATTTTGTGCATCGGCTGAAGGTCATGGGCGGAGTACAGTCACATCTACAACTAAAACTTGATTAGTTCCTGGTTAGTTTTCAGGTCGAATTATTCATTTATCTCACTTACAACAGGAGATATGATTTTTTGAAATTGATGCAACCTTTTTCGAAGACCCTGTCCTTCAGCCTTTAGTGGAGTCTAGACTTGGAAATGCAATATGTTATCATGGGTGTGTTACTCTCTGTGTATGTGTTTGTTTGATGTTTTGTCTCACTGATCCTGTTTAAGATTCTGGAAAACTACTTGAAATGAGGCGAACAAGTCGAAGAAACAACAGTAGTAGGCGAGATGGTTCAGCTAGTGGTTTCATAGGAGATGTACGGGGTGATGACAAGAACATAATCATCCTATTTGGGTTGTACCTTTTACAAGGTATTCCGTTGGGTCTGAGTGCTGCAGTTCCCATGTACCTACAGAGTAGGGGTATTAGCTACTATGAGCAAGTAAGTATGTGTGCTTTTCTATTCATTTATAGGTTTGGTAAGCAATGTGTATTACTTTTTGATACCTCAGGTACATGACTCACAAGACAATGCAGTACTTCAAGATGACCTGAACCTGGTCTATAAGTGGGCGATTGAAAATAAAATGATAATAAACACAAGAAAGTGTAGTCTAATAAAAATAGGGAAAGTGCGAAGGCAAGATTTTCAATATAACATTGGCTCGGAAATACTGGTAGAAGAAGATTCTTGCAAATATTTGGGCGTTCATGTAAGAAATGATATGAAATGGAGTAGTCATATAGGATGTGTAGTTTCTAAAGCTTACAAATCCCTGCACTTTGTAATGAGGGTATTAAAAGGAAGTAGTACCTCTGCTAAAGAATTAGGATATTTGTCACTTGTAAGACCTATTCTGGAATACGCCTCGGCGGTTTGGGATCCATATCAAGTAGGGCTCATAAATGAGTTGGAAATGGTACAAAGAAAGGCCGCTAGATTTGTGCTCAGTGACTTTAATCCCAGGAGCAGTGTGAGCCGTATGTTAAAGAAACTTGGGTGGGAATCACTTGAGGCTAGGAGGATGAAATCTAGACTCTGCGCTATGTACAACATGTATACAAATCAACCAGCATGGGGTGAGCTTAGCAAACGATTGGAAAAGCCTACTTACATGGGTAGGAGCAATCATCCTTTCAAAGTTAAGGGCCGACCACAGCGAATAAATTATGGTAAATATTCTTTCGTAAACCGTGCCATTGATAATTGGAACTCTCTACCTGCCGCAGTCTTAAAGCCTTTTCCCAAACATATCTTAGAGCCTTTTCCCAAACATATAGGTGTGTTTAAGAAAAGACTATTTGTGTAAATACTCCAGTTAAATTGTTAATGAATTGTTATGTACAATTATTTATTTGTTATGTATATCTAATTTGCCACTGCGGGACACACCCCCAATTGCAAATGAATGAATGTACTTAAATTAATGATTTTTGATTGTGAAAGTACTGTTGTTACCTGAATCTGAATTCACGACTTGTATGCTTAACATACAGATCCAGGTATCGATAAATTTCTATCAATTACTATACTCCTAAATGTATTTTTCAATTAAGTTAATTGCTGATGGGTTTTAGAAAACGTTGATAAGCACCTTACGGTAAATGCACCAATAGTCATGTTAAGACAGGGTGTCTATGACCCGGGAAAACTGGGAATTCTCAGGGAATTATGAATTTCTGGAATAATCAGGGAATTTCTTTGTTAATCAGGGATTTTTCTCAGTTTGGCTATAACCCTTAAAAGTGGAAACAATACTTTCGAATTTCGCGGGAAGTTATCTCTCGCTACTGATGCCAGTGCTCAGCCAATGAGCAGTGCCTTCTCAAGCTCATCTGAACGCATGATGTGGCAATCTTTCCGTTCGCCTTCTGCGCAGGAGCCAACTACGCCATTTTATTGGGCCTTGAGCATTTTGTTCGTTGCGATCAGTATTGCCAATTTAGCGATTTTGTCGGTAGATGTAGCAACTTTGGCGACAAAATATTTTAAATTTCGTATTGTTTATACTAGCTTCGCTCGGAAACAGTTATGAATGCATTTCGTGACAAGCACTTATTTTTCCCCAGATGTCAATGAACTACGACCTAGGCCTGTATCCGTTTTACGTCTCGGCATGATGGGTTAAAATCACTGACTGGACTATCCATTATATTATCATGGAGATAGCATGAGCAATGAATTCTTGTCAGACGTAATTTAAGAATGGCGAGGTGCATGCAACACAAATCCCCCTCCCATCCAATCTAAAAACACGTATAGTGGGCGATGTATTAAAGATGGAGATATGCTCTCGCAGATTTTTTTGTAGAACTTTTCATGCTGAACAATTCTTACTGAAACACTCTCAACCTCCTCGCTGGAGTTGATTTAACTTTAACTACCCTCATTTACCACAAACCTACAGAATTTATTGCCTTTAAATACAGGCCACAAGTGATTTTAACGTTACTTCCCGACTTTGAATGGGCGCCAAGGTTGACCATATGGGTCTTCCTGAATAAAATAGAAATAAATACATAGCTGTTGCCCCGACTATGAAAATGCTTTCTCCCAGGCGTAGGGCATTTGGCATGCGTTTGCTGATGTACAGGTTCATGCAAGACAGGAATATAAACACACATGGATTTTAAAATGATAATCTATTGGCTGTTCTAACACATATGTACACAAATATACAACACAAAATACCCTTCAATACACTTGTAATAATTTCTGTACAGTACCTTTGTTCACTGAATTTATGTTCCTTGAGCAACAAAACACTTGCGATCATTACAGACCTTAGGCATATCAGCCCCATATACATATTTCACTTTGCACTGTTTGAGCACGAATCTACACTCGCCAGACTTGTTGACTTCCACTCCGCAGCATCCTCCCATGCCTTCCACAACAGATGATGAAGTGAGGTTATGATTGTCCTTCAGGGCGTGATATTATCAGCGACCCATGGTCTATGAACTTAACCATGTTGAAAATATGTGGTCATCCAATAGCACAACGCTCAGTGGATGTCTAATTACAGTCTCTGCTGTACGATTACCGGACCCTGCCAGATAAATCGACCCTAGGCGCAAGAAGACTTGGACTCGGCCAATAAAGCAATAAGACACCTTCAGAACTCCAAACACGCCATTATATGCACTAGCGCAGGGATCTACATAACCCCAATGTTTCTGCCGGAACTAATTTGTGCGTAGCCCGCTCCTAGCGGAACATCCGTGTCAACACATAAACATCAGACAGTCAAAATCCACACTGACGTCACACAATGGTTATTCCTCACGAAGTTCATGGGAGTTCATGCCATAAATAGCCTAGGTAATCCCACACGAGCCGAATTACTGCCTGTCTTTTCCGGGTATGTAACATATCCAGCACTCGAAAATATCAATTCTTTGTACCTTCATAGTACAGCCACAAATCTAACATTAACATTACTAGGTCAAAAATAAAGCCATTAACCCCAAACCAAAATGAAATAATGCTTCTACTTAATACAGTCTTATATCCTTATTCCCAAAACGTAATAAATCGCAAAACCCCGTATTTTATAATATCAAATATCCAAAAACCGATAATTAATAAACAGTGATCCTAGGTTGTCCAGACCATCCAAAGATGAATCCGTCCACAAAGACACACAGGCACAATAAAAATCACCTCTGCAACCCCACATTAACCCAATATAATAAGATACGAATAAAATACCCCAAACTAACTGCGCGAAGCAAAACCCGAGGGTGAGCTACTGTAACTGAATAAATTCGGTTACATTACACTCATAGTATATTGATATTTTTAACGGTCTGCCCAGCGTAAGCTTAAAAAGCGCACGGACGCCAGTTTTTTTTTTTCCGACTCTTTCACTGATTAACAAATTCACAAAGAAATTTGATACAATGGTCCGGCTAGGTCAAAACAGTTGCCAGCGTTTCGCCCCAGTGTACCAATGGGCTCTTCAGTTGGTTATGGTACACCTCACCAAGACGCGTGGTTAGTACATACTGTGAAGGCTGCTGCAAGGCACAAATGTTGCCAAGAGCAGCGCCAATGTACTATGGAAGTCAAAACTTCCTTTCAAAAATAATGTTAGCTTACCTAGTTAATCCATATTGGAAATATCTGTTCCCGTAGGAAACAGGATGTAAAATTGTCCGATTGAGCTATGTACATTAACAAATTCACAAAGAAATTTGATACAATATCAAATCACTGATATCGTTACTGCTTGGCTTCCTTTGAACATAAATAAATTATTTTCTTTTTATACTAAGTAGAGATTTAGGGACTATTTAAACTCCTGTTAGCGATCGAATTTTGACTACTACTGGGTGATGACGGGCTACGTTAATCTACGTAGTTTTGTATTGGTGCGCGGACATCCGGCTACGTAAATTAACGTCTTCTTACAGTGCTTCATTCTTGTGTAATTTTCTCCTCTCCGCCGTTCATTAATCAAAATACTACGTGTTATTTACGATCTTCGGTCTTTGTTGAACGAAATGCAGATAGGTATATTGATGTCTCGATAATGCTTTCGGTACAGGAAGTGAGGGTTATAACACTCAGTTACCGCGTTTATTGTCAAGTGTTAGCATGGCGCGTGCAGAACTGACAGTGCGATAATCAGTTCAGACAAGTCTGTTGACGATAATAATATGAGTGGAATTGACAATGATAGCAGTGAAAGTAGTGACGATGAGGTTGATGGATGGACAAGTAAGTAAAATTACACGTATTTATGTTTCATCTTCTCATGCTAGGTGTACTTCAGTTGCCCGGTCTGCAGTAAGGAATAGAGTAGCGCGCGCCCGGGTAACAATGTGTTAGACCTGGGTTGACAATACCGTTTGTGCGGCTTTTCCATCCCGGTATTCTTTGATTATTGTCTGCTCCAACGTTCCTTAGCTAGGCTAGAACTTATGTCCAATTTTGTTTTTAATTGTGCCCAGGAAATATTTTTGTAACGCCTTTCAAACTCTACCTTGTATTATCAAGCAGACTTGGTTAAATTATTTTTAGTGGCTTCGGTGGCGTAGTTGGTAGCATGCTGAGCTTCTATGCCCAAGATCGCGGGTTCAAACCCGGCCGAAGTCGTCGGATTTTTTAAGAGCGTTAAAAATCCCTCAGTATGCCTTCATTCGGAGGGGAAGTAAAGCCGGCGGTCCCATGTCTTAGATTTATGGCATGTTAAAGAACCTTCCACTAATTACACCTGTGTGAAGCTAAATTGGGTTAAAAATTTAAACAATGCTCCGGTTCCTACGTTCGTCGCCAGGAGCCGACTGCGGGAGCGTCTAGTAGCCAAGTTCTGAACTCCTGTCGACCAAAGTATTATGTGCACTCGAGTTTGAAGGTTGTTTGTGAAGTAACCAATAGACCTACATAAAATCCGATAACATCATCATTTTCGTCGTTCTATTTTACGTTAGGTCATGTAGGTTTGGAATTTTTAATTTATATTTTAATATTTTTTATCGCAGTTGGAACACAAAAAGTGCACGTTTTTAAGCATGTTTCAACCCTGCGTCACATTTAAGAATTATTATCTCAAAGACCCGTCATCAGATCGAATCCAAATTTTAACACAATATACATTGGAATGTTGTATAACTGGTTTATTAATTTCAAAATTGTGTGTGTCCAAGAAACAAAGTTATCATTTTTGTAAGGTAACTTTTTCTCGGCTCGGGGTGGTTGGAAAATGTAGTTCTTGGTTGCATTCTAATCCTCATACATCGAAAAGTTATGCTGTATGACTGTGAAATACCTAAATTAATTCACTTATTTTATATCTGTTTGTATTTCTACGGGAAAATAACACGTTTCACCTGCTAGCCGCTCCGGCAAACGCTGTACAGCGTTGCCGAAATGGTGCCCACACGCATCATGTCGCGTCTCGCTCGGAAGTGATGGGCTCCATCTCAGCAACGCTGTACAGCTTTTGCTGGAGCGGCTAGATGGAGAACCATGTGTTATTTCCTCGTACAAATACAAACCGATATAAAATAAGTGAATTAATTTACGTATTTCACAGTCATACAGCATAACTTTTTGATGGATAACGATTACAACGCACCCAAGAACTACATTTTCCAACCACCCCGAGCCGAGAAAAAGTTACCTTACAACAATGATAACAACATTGTGTCTTGGACACACAAAATTGTGAAATTAATAAACCAGTTATACAACATTCCAGTGTATATTTTGTTAAAATTTGGATTCGATCTAATGACGGGCTTTTGAGATAATAATTCTTAAATGTGACGCATGGTTGAAACACGCTTAAAAACGTGCACTTTTTGTGTTCCAACTGCGATAAAAAATATTAAAATATAAATTAAACATTCCAAACCTACATGAACTAACGTAGAATAGAACGAAGAAAATGTTGATGGTATTAGATTTTATGTAGGTCTATTGGTTACTCAACAAACAACCTTCAAACTCGAGTACACATAATACTTTGGTCGACAGTAGTAGTTGTTGATGGCGTATGGCAGCAAAAGTAGGAACTACTTGAAAAATTCGAAGTATGCAGTCCTTACTTGAATTAAGAAACAGAAACACACACTAATACAGTAATCACAATTAACACCAGTTATCAGACAGATTCTACACACACCCGAAGTACACGGGGATACATGACCGCGTTGTCGCAGCCCCTAAACTGAGGAACCAACCAACCTAAATTATTTTAGACTGATTATAGTGTGTTCTGGCCTGTTGAAACATCATTCATAATGATTTCCTTCATTTAAATGCATTTATAAATTAATAAATTGATTAACTAAATTACTTCTGTCATGAGGAGGTGGACCTAATTGAGAGTGAGGACTTGGAATATGCCTCCCTTCATCCCTTGGATATGTGTAAATTACTGTGTAGGCCTATATTCAGACTTATGCTACTGAATATCATCATTCCTGCGACGTAGGATCAGTGATTTCAATGGTAATGAATGGTTTTACTAATTAAATATTGGTCGAAGATGATCACACTCATATGATACACACCTTGGTGTATTCAACCTCCCGTTGTCCCTTTTATTGGGGGGATTTACCGTAGTGAAAGCAGCATGACTTAATAAACCTTGCTTATTTTACTGGACAATAAGTTCACTTGTAATATTCTATTGAAATAAATTTCTTTTCACAACTGTTTCCCTTGTGCTGCCATTGCTCACATCTGTTTGGCTCCTGGAATTACCGAGAACAGGAAACATAAAACTTAATCCTATTTTCCATTTGCTTTCCTGGTTTACATTTTGCTTCTTGTTCCTGGAGATTGCTTAAAACTAACCCAAAAATAGCGTGCATTTCATCACATTTCCTGTTCCCGGGCGAATGTGTAGCAGTCTTTACTCAGGGAATTCTCTCATTAATCCTGGAAAAATCAGGGAATTCTTTTAAGGTAAGTTGGTAGACACCTTGATTAAGACTAATTTAGTGAAGAAAATATGGGAGAACTTGACATTAGCTAATCCTTGGGGAAAAATTCTTAAAGTACTGAAATTAGCCAAAATAGCTGTGGTAATGCTCGGGAAAAAAATCTGGAGTTGATGTAGCAATAGATGTTGACTCCTCTGCTGTCTATAATCCACCCGCCATCACAAATTTGATCAAGACTTTTATACATGAAATTCCATCTGAGTCTGCCATTATATGCCTGATTTACAGCATTCGGTACTAATTCATATCCGGTGTTGTAAAACAAAAAAAGTGCTGTCAATTTAATGTGAAAAGTGCACCTGGTTTCAGTCTTAGTTAGACATGGATTGTAAGAGTTAACAATCTCGAAATTCAATCAAGAATATCATAACGCATCAATAATTTTTATACAAACCATTGGATTTTGCCTAGACCAATAATTGTTAGGCGTTGGCCAATATAAACACTTCTAGTTTTTGTCACACACAGTGGGTGTAGACATGCATCAATAATTTTCATCCAAACCAATAGTTTTTGCCTAGCCCAACATTTTCATCCAAACCATTGGTTTTTGCCTGGACCCAGAATTGTTAGGTAGCCTTACCCAATATAAATGCCCCTGGTTTTTGTCACGCACAGTGGGAGTAGACACGCATCAATAATATTTATCCAGGCCAATGCTTTTCCCATATATTTCTTCTTTCACATAATTACAACGTTATGTGTGTCGTTTGGTGTATTTTGTATCGAACATGTTGGCAACACTGATATGACTTCAATGTGTGTGCCTCAAACATGGCTGCCGTCCTTGTATGAGCAAGAAATAACATAATTTATTTACGTAATATAACAAATATTTCTGGTGCAGCAGTGATAATTGACAGTAATTTCAATTTCTACTGACTCCCAGAAAGGTATGTGAATCCTATACCGGGTGATTTTTCTTTTTTACTGGAGCGAAGCCAGCTGCCAGGCTCGCGCACGCCTTCCACCAGTCAACCGAACTCGGGCCGCAGATTGCGGGGAGGTAGAAACCGTAATCGAGGACTTCAACTTCAACCTAACGAGGCGAGCTAATCAGGGCCACTAAACTTACATCGAGGGTGTGAAGTGTCAGCACAAAGATAAGAAGGTAACATAACAATAGCTTCCCGAAAGATTTAATTAAAAAAACACAGATTTTTATTTCTTGGGAGTCTGGATGACTCATGTCACCAGTTAACGGTTAGAAATTACCTTTTCACAGAAAATGCTGAAAATGCTCTCCTTCAGCTGACAGACAGAAACTTCGGAAGTTACATAGTTACATTATGTAGCTACTCCTGTACCACCCTGCATGTTTACTGTAGTTAATCGAAGCACGGACCTAACCCCGTTTGATATTTAATTGTGGGGTAATTTAAAATACAAAGTGTACAGATCAATTACCCGTACTCTAGTGGAGCTGGAGGACAATGTACGACAGCAGATATCCCTCACAACAGAAAGGAATTACAACGAGAAACGGTTATTTATTTACACAGTACGCCTGTCTGTCAGCTGATGGAGAACGTTTTCTGCATATTCTGTGAAAAGGTGAGTTCTTTAATCATGATTTGCTGGTGAATTTACCATTAATTAATGTACTCTGTTACGGATTCTACCTCCCCGCAATCTGCGGCCAGAATTCGGTTGGCTGGCAGAAGGTGTGCGCGCACCTGGTAGCTGCCCCCGCTCCAGCAAAAGCATCACCCTGTGTTTTCAAGAATCTGCAAGGTAAGTATAAAAGCCAGGCTTAGGTCAAGGCATGAATCAAAGAAAATATATACCGGTACAGTGGAATCCCATTAGTACGTTCCTCAGTAACACGTTTTCCTGCTAATCATGTCGAATTATAAAAGTCCCGGTCCCAAAGCACTAAATTGTATGTAAAATATTGCTTTAGCACGTTTTTGCACTCCCGCTTACTACGTTCAAATTTTGACTTTCTTACATTCAATATTTTGGCCAGCCCTTGCGTATTTGTCAGTCCAGTTGCACTTCAGCCAAGGTTAAGTGATTGCGCAAGCTTGGCGCGGTGGGGCTCGAGAGCTTGGCCAAGGTTAAGCGATTGCGTAAGCTCGGCGCGGTAGTGATCGAGAGCTAAGCTCAGTTTAGCAGCGAGTGTGCTTCCTGTAGGGTCATCTATTCATTCACTGACGATAGCTTGCCGTATAGTGATGTAGTGTTCTTGTCTATTTTTATCTGGGCCTTATTTACGTGTTTGCGATGGAGAAGAAGAAAGTCATGCAAATAACAAACAGTGACAAACTACAAATCCGTCAAGAATTTGATCGAAAACCAAATACTGTATTTGCTCGCATATAACTCGCACTTTTCTGACCGAAAATAAGTGTGAAAATTTTCGGTGCGAGATATATGCGGGGATTTGTGAGGGAAATACCTTATTCCCGAAAAAACTTAAAATTTGCATTATTGAAACAACTGCCATCGCTGCTGCCAATCTCCGAGCTACTCTTGCGTGCATAATCTTCCCGTACTGCATCATCCTAACTTCCGTCTAATGCATTTGTGATGCCAGTCTTCAAGAAGCTCTTAATAACATCTGTCAACACCATAACCCCATACCCCTATATCCAATCATGCAAGAGGTCAACTGACGGCATTCTTTATTTTGTCTTCTCTCGTCAGCGTTTCGTGGCTAACAATACCAGATCTTGACATGTTCTAGCCTAGCAATTGCTTATTTAGCATGTGGAGTGCCAACAAAACAGCCGACGATCACACCCCGTATTGCTGTTTTACTGCGTCGCCACATTTGAAAACACCTTACGTGTCTGGTTATTCGTTTCTAGCGCATCTTTCAGTTGACGCCAGTAGCGAATATGAAATTCATTCACAATGAATTCTTGACCGGCACCTCTATTACCATCATCGTCTGTGTATTTGATCACTTTTAGTTTAAATACAGCCGTATAACTTCCGCTTTTTTACATAACTAAAAGATCTATTTCCACGAGAAAACAATCACACTTAACTGAGAAACAAAAATTGAACGGGAAGACAATACTGGTTGGCCTACTTGTCGACAATACAACAGACGGACAACAAACACAGTGAAAGAAAGGAAAGCTCCGCCATAAAAAGGAACAATAACATCGCGGGCAAGACTTGTTTTAAAATTACTACGATCATCTTTATTACGGCGTAAGAAATTAATGCGAGATATATGCGAGGAATACATTTTCCTGCAATTTCCAGTTAAAAAAATGGGGTGCAATATATATATGTGATCAAATACGGTATGAAGTGTGTGGATGTAGCCAGGAGGTTAAAGATTCCTCAGTCAACATTAAATACAATTGTCAGCATATGTAAACTGATTACGACTGCTTTTGAAGAAGGGAAAAGTGCTCAAAGAAAAGGTAATCGCCAGGGTCAGTTTCCAGAATTAGAAGAAGCTGATCTAAAGTGGTTTGTGCAAGCGCGAGCTTCAAATGTGCCGGTAGACGGTACTGTGGTTCGAGTTCAGGCGACACTTATTGCACAGAAGATTCATTTTTACGTTGTTATTTATTCTCCCTGTTATTTACTGAAAAACCTATGTTTATGTTGTGACTGTAGTAGCGCATTAACTAATTCTTAAGGTGGGCAATTTCACGTGCCCATCTATGACTCACTTTTTAAAATTATTTTACACGTTGTAAATACAGTATAGAGTTTTCTGCAGTACGTTTTCCCGCTTTTGACGTCCAATTATTTTAGTCCCTTCATAAATGCACTAACGAAGTTCGACTGTATGCCTTGTACATTTTTGGTAATTTGAATTAACAAAATCACAGTACCTAACCTCAAACACCAGGAAACTCTCATTATTGCAAGTACTCTTTTTTAGGAAAAATAATGTAAAAGGAATATATGGTTTTGCACTGGTAATCGTCGATATGTATTTGCATTTTTCCGATATTTGTCACCCGTTTGCAGCAAGAGTTGTCACGTGTTGTTTTACTTATATGTGTCTAAAATGCATATACTGTAGTGATTTCTGGATAGTATAAAAGCAAAATAAAAAGGAAGCTTGTAGTTTAACGTGACCGTTAATCTGTAGATCATAAGCCACGGGACCTCCTTTTTACGTGGAATCCGAACCACAGGACATGGCATTTCACTTCGAAAATCTCACATGCATTGACCGGGAATCAAAAGCAAAATAAAATGACATTGAAAATGTAATCATTCAAGTCATAGCTGGACATCGAATCATCAGTCCCGGTTAATGGGGTTTATGGAACCAATAAGAGGCATATTGAAGCAATAGTTATGACAACATCAAAGAATATCAAAAAGCCACATTCTACCATCTGAAATTCTGCAGAGAATTGGTAATGGAACCACAAAATGGACCAGTTCGTATGTAAATGGTCATTTATTTGTATACTGTTGTCATAAGTTGGTAAACAAAGTAGATATTTATTTCAGATGGACATTATGAAGAATGACATTTTAACTGCTAATTGACCCAGCAATGTAGCTAAGCATAGCTACATGCTCAGATTAAAGGTTCATATCCGAGCATTGACTGCAGCCATCTTGAGTGTGG
The DNA here is from genome assembly GCA_946902985.2 of Meconema thalassinum. Classification (NCBI taxonomy): domain Eukaryota; kingdom Metazoa; phylum Arthropoda; class Insecta; order Orthoptera; family Tettigoniidae; genus Meconema; species Meconema thalassinum. The sequence continues at coordinate 592,401,416 of OX336389.2, read as the reverse complement.
CTTTGCCCTTATTTTTCCATATTCACTCTGTCCAGATGTTGGGATAGTACCTTGCTTCAAGTCTAGGGACATCTACGCCAATCACAAATTGCCACGATAACATAGATTATCAGACAAATGTCATACACAGGTACACAGCCATAATGGCCAAAGATGTCCCAAGACCCAAATTGAAGTAACAACAACATGCTTCATTTATTTTTATAAAATTATTTTACTAAACACAACGGGTGATATGAATTAAAATGAGCATAACTTCGAAGTAACTTGTATACTTTGAGAATGAGCATCAGTTTTGAGTATATACTCTGTTATGGTTAGAAGATCTGGAGTAAATAATACCATTTCCCCTCCTCTTGGAGTACAGTGAAACCTCTCTATAAGGGACACCCTTGGGAACGTAAATACTGTCTGCTAAGTATCCACTATAGAGAGGGTTAGAGAAAATGATTGCAATTTGGCACATGTACTTGTGCAGTAGGTATGTGTACTTACATGAAAAACGTAGGGTTACGCACGGTAAAACGGTCCAGTTTCGTCCGCATTTAAAATGTTTTCCTGCCAATAGCCGTCAGTGATGGAAGGCAATTTTTCTTCCCAGCTTGAAACATTATTCACATCAACAGTGGAGGATTCTCCGCAAATTGCTCTAAATTTCATATCGTGGAGCTTTCTGAAATTCTCGAGCCGGCCGTTCGAGTTTTTCAAATCTCCGAAACCTAATTCTGCCGCGAAATCCAATGCTTTGGCTTGTATCATTTGTCCGGACACAGGGACGTTCTGACTTCTTATTTTGCTGAACCACCCTATCACTGATTTATCCTTAACAGCACCATTACCACTTTGAAACTGTCTAATTTGCAGCTCATTACCATTAAGACGCTATGGTTTCCATACACCACATTTCTCATGTTTGTGATAATCTACGATGTCTACTTACTCTTTTAAAGTTAAACTTTTATGAGGAGCCATTTCAAATGCACTCACTTGTTACTGTAACACACAAGTCCTACAATAGATTTAAGAAGTTTCATGGTAAAACTGACCAGATACTGAAAGTATGAGTTCCTTTATCCCAACCATTTCAAGTTCAAGAGAACAATGAAAGTGATACCGTTAGGCCTAGGTATATTTTTGGAGCAGTGCAGAAGATGGGGATGGGAAGGTCAGCGCTAACTGGCTTCCAAGAAGCACAGGATGTGTTGAAAGTACATTAACACAACAGCGTTTTCATACAAGACTAATAGACCTACGGAGATGCGATTTCTTTTCAAAACAAGTGTCCGGTAAGAGAGGTTGGTTGATTTTTTAAAATGCGGCCGGGGTGTCCATAATAGTGAGTGTCCACATAAGAGAGATTAATAACTAATATACTTAATAGGGGTTTGGTCACGGACCCAGAAAATCGTCCGTTATGAAGGGGTGTCAGCCATAGAGGAGTGTCCGTTAAGAAAGGTTTCACTGTATATACTTGACTTGCTCCATGAAGTTACTCATTTTACGTGCCATTTTAGGATGGGAGTATGTATGCTCCTATTTTACAAGGGAATTTGAATTTATCCTGCCACGCAGCTTTGGATATTCCTTTTCTTGTTCATTGCTTGGAAATTGGATTTATAAGTTAGCCCTCTGTACTATTTTTGTATTCACGTATGCAACAGTCTTAGATACAATTGACTGATTGACACCTATGTCTTCACCAACACCAGACTGGAATTCGGACTCACCAATGTAACACAGAAAAATTTTGAACTTTTAATTATTTTTCACAGCTTTTCCTCTTGTTCCCATGTATTCGCCCAAAAAGTAATCAGAAAGCCATGAATTATTACATAGCTTAAACCGGTAGAATGTTCTACAGCCCCCTCAGGGGCTCACATCTAGTGGGACGTGGGTTGGCGACCACGGGACCCCAGCTGAGTCCGGCATTGCTTCCACTTACTTGTGCCGGGCTCCTCTCCGTCTTCTTTCCTGTCGACCTCCCTTGGTCAACTCTTGTTCTCTTCCGACCCCGACGGTATTTGGTTATCCGAGGCCTAGGGAGTCTTTCACTTTCCCGTCTTAATTGGCCCTTGTCTCATCTTTCCTGATACCCTCCTTCTGTGAGGGGTCAGCCTTCTTTTTCTTTTACTTTTACCTCCTGCCTTGTGCTCAAGGCCCTTAAGGAGGCAGGGTGTATGTAGCCCCACCACTTCTGGTGCACCCTAGATAATGCTTCACCCTCAGGGGCTCACGGCTGGTGATTTCGGGAGTTGGCGACCCCGAGGGATTCCTGAGCTGGGTCCGTTTTCCACTTTTGTCCCTTACCTTTGGGGCGGACCCTCTGCTCTCTCCCCTCTCCTCTTTTCCTTATATTTCCTTTTTTCTTTAAGATTCCCGCTCTGTTTTTGTTACTTGGTTCACTGTGTATCTAAATTCCCTTCTAGCGATTTTTTACGGCATTTTTGATCTACGTTGCATTTGGTGAGTTTTTTCGATCTAAATTACATCTCGCGATTGTTTTCAACCTCAATTGCATTTTGTAAAGATTGACAATCTAAATTGCTTTTTAGTAAGTCTTTCAATGCGGGTAGACGGGCCTTTTAGTGAGTATTTTGAATTTCAATTGCATTTTGTAAGTATTTTCAACCAAAACCGCATTTTGCACGAATTTTGAAACTAAATTGCATTTTGTTTGGTGGGCATTTTGCACATATTTTGATTCTCAATTGCATTTTGTGGGTATTTTGAATCTAAATTCCATTTTGTCAAGTATTTTCAATCTAAATTTCATTTTGTAAGTATTGTCAATCCATATGATTCGTTTGAATCGACCGTACATTTTGTAAGCATTTTCAATTTCAATTGCATTTTGTAAGTATTTTGAATTTCAATTGCACATTTGTGAATAATTTATATTGGAACTGGGATAGGGCCTATTTCAATCTGAATTGCATTGTGTATTTTCAATTTCAATTTTGTATGTATTTTCGATCTCATTTGCATTTTGTAAGTATTTTGAATTTCAGTTGCATTTTGTAAGTATTTCGACGCTACATTGCATTTTGTACATATTTTTAATCTAGCCTACGTTTTGTGGGTCTTTTTTAATCTATTCCTTTTGTGAATCTTTTCGTTCTAAATTCCCTTTTGTAAGACCATATTGTGAGTTTTTTCCATCTGAGTTTCTCTTAGTACGTATTTTCCATCTCACATAATTTTCGTTCTGGTTTCCATTTCATTCTCATTTTCGCTATCACCCAGATCATTAGGGGCCGATAACCTCGATGTTAGGCCCCTTAAAACAATAATTATCATCATCATCATCATATGTTCTACAGTCCCTCTCTGAAACAGTTCTTCGTAATTTGTACACTTTCCTAGCCCACAAATTATTTACATATGAAAATGAAAATCAGCCATCATTCAATCAGACCGCTGAGCTTGGTAATGGCCAGACTTCAGAAGTTGTGAGTATATACTTCAGGTTTGTAGCATATACTTTTATTAATCATACCAAGTTGGGCTATATACTCGTACTCTTTGAGTATTTACTCCCACTCCTGAGTGTACTTCTCAGTGAGTTTAAACTTCAACCTTTTATTTATACCATTCTGAGTATATACCTACTCCAAAATTGTTGAGCATGAGCATGTACTCAGTGTTATTCATATCACCCACTGTGTATATTCATGATGGGAGTTGCAATTTTATAACTTTTCAATATGAAGATATCATTGTAATATCGAAACATTTACCTTTAAAATATACTGTATTATTAAACATCATTTCATAGTATTGACAAGGCAGATTACACAATACGTTTTATATTTTAAGACATTTCTTGTCAAAAACTCAAAACATTTCATCTTCAACAATGAAACAACCCAAAAACTCATGACATAGTTTTTGTGCTCAACTGCTAAAGTTAACTAAACATACATCATCAGAACAAAGGTCCGTTCATAACTTTTAACAAACAGAATTCCTACAATAGAAGATAACTTTTGATGAAATACGTTTTTAATGTGATATTAGATCACTAAAACAAAATTCTTATGCTAACAGGTGATGAAATATAAAGTAGTCATTATGCAATACTGAAGAAGGTTGAAACATGTACTGTACATTCATAACGTGAATTCAAATGAAACTTAGTTTGCATTGACGAGGTGGACTATTTTCAAAACATAAATTCTAGTCTTCAAAATATAATTGTCTTCTTTGTTCTAATACTCAATTGTATTAGATTTGATGAAATTTGCATAAATTTTATTTTGTTATTTTACTTGTGCCAGCTTCTCATCTCTCCTGAGCAAAGTTGGCATTTCTTCCGGGTCCCAGGAGTAGGGGGCTGTGGGGGTTCTAACTCAGTAACTTTTTTTTGAATGCATCTGTACATGCATAGACACTTTTTTGAACGCGACTGTACATTCACAGCCAAGTAAGATTTTATATATTTCCCGAACCCATGGTCGGATTTTAACAAATGAGGTGTCGTTGAACTCGAGCTGACGGGGCCTTTGCTATGGACCACTCATTTCAACCCTAAAATAAAACCTACCCCTACTAGTGGGGGGGGGGGGGAATAGTATTTTCTTAGTAACTGTGTCTTTCCTTTATGCAACATACAAGCTATAAAATGCTAATATGAAATAAACGCTGTTTCACATAAAAAACATGCATTGTCCTGGATGCCGCTATGATTTAACATTTTTGTTTTTACACATGCGCACCTGCGAATTTTGTAAGAGGGCGGGCTTTTTGAATAATGATATATAGATAAGTTGAAAATCCACAGCCTGCTTCCAGTCTCCGACCGGGTCAGGAATGGAATGAATGAAGCCCCCTATCTAGTGGCGAGGATATGAACTGTGCTGGCTGCCGAGGCCTGACGCACTCCTCTGGGGCAATGATTAAATGAATGACAAATGAAATGATAGTGGAGAGAGTTGCTGGAATGAAATTTTGATAGGGAAAACCGGAGTACCCGGAGAAAAACCTGTCTGCCTCAGTTTTGTCCAGCACAGATCTCGCATGGAGTGACTGGGATTTGAACCACGATGTTATTTTTTTAAAATTAACCAAAAGATCCAAAACTAATAGGTCATTGGCTTTTTAATATCTCATGAACTAATAAGGCTAGGGACTTGTATGAGGGGTCGTTGGACTTGGAGTGGCGCTCTGTTTTTTGAATTGATTTTTGAATTTTTGTTAAAAGGGCTTAAGTACACATTTGTTAATATCTCGCGAGTCAATAAGGCTAGGGGCTTGTATGAGGGGTCGTAGCACTTGAGATGACATATCCCTTTTGAATATATTTTTTGAAATTTTTACAAAGGGCTTAACTATACTTTTGTTGATATTTCCTGAACCCATGATGGGATTTTGACCTGTGAGATATTGTTGGACTTGGGCAGACACTCTCTTTTTGAATGTATTTTTGAAATTTTGACAAAGGGCCTAACTTTGGCTTTAGCCATACATTCAGGGGCAAAGCTGATATCTCCCGAACCCATGATCGGAATTTGACGTATGAGGTGTTGTTGAACTCGGGCTTAACTATACTTTTGTTGATATTCCCCTTTCCAATGGACAACCTATTTTCACCCCAAAATAAACCCTACCCCTACTAGGGGTGAAATTGTTTTTTTTTTTTTTAGTAAATGTTGCTTTCCAAGTGCAACATGTGGGAGTTTGAATGCTAATAGGAAATTAAACGTTGTTTCACATAAACGATATGCCAACGAGTCAACGCCATAATGAATTAGCATTTTTGTTTTTGTTTTAACGCATGCACACTTAGTGATTTTGTAAGAGGGCGGGCTTTTTGAAAAATGATTTATAAGAAGGGGTTTTAGTGGTGAGGAGAGAGCTAGATAGTTGCCTACTTTCCTATGAAGTTTGCAGATATCTCACGAACGTATGGTTGGATTTGGACATGTAACGTGTCAAATCGCTTGTCATGAAGCCCTTTTGATGTTAATAGGTTAAAGTTTTAGGATTGAAGGAAACACACTTTAAATGTTCATGATGACTGGTTGTAGATAGAGGGAGAGAGAGAGAAGGATTAAGCTGGGCGTGTGTTTTTAACAAGGCTATTACTGGTTATAATGACTATGCTTAATATAAAAATCGATATTTTCTATGGGTCGGTTTAGACAGGTCGAGGGTTCGTTTTCTGATATTTCGACAGGTCGGTTTATGACAGAGTGTGGGTTCGTTTTTCCGATATTTTACTCTCGAAGGGGATCCTACGATGATGGGTTACATGACAAATGATAATTCTATGATCAGGTGATATTTAGATGGATCGGTTTAGTGCAGGCCGAGGATTCGTTTTCCAATATTTTGACAGGTCAGTTTATGACAGAGCGAGGGTTCGTTTTTCAGATATTTTACTTTCGAAGGGGATACTACGATGATGGGTTACATGACAAATGATAATTCTATGATCAGATGATATTTTGATGGGTCGGTTTAGGACAGGCCGAGGATTTGTTTTCCAATATTTTGACGGTTCGGTTTATGACATAGTGAGGGTTCGTTTTTCCGATATTTTACTCTCGAAGCGGATCTTTAACGTATAAATGATGATAGGTTATATATGACAAATGATAACTCTATGATCAGATGATATTTTGATTGTTCGGTTTAGGACAGGCCATGGATTCGTTTTCCAATATTTTGACGGGTCGGTTTATGACAGAGTGAGGGTTCGTTTTTCCGATATTTTACTCTCGAAGAGAATCTTTAACGTGTAAACGATGATGGGTTACGTGGCAGATGATAATTTTATGATCAGATGAGGAGCAAACAGAACTTGGTTCTATGTTGATTGAATCGAGTAGAGAAAACAAACTTGCTGTAGAGCAGACTGACGGAATGTGGATATTATTTGAGCTTATTGGAATGTGCTGACCTGCCTTGACTTGACTTATATTCATATTCATTCATTTATTTGCAATGGGGGGTGTGTCCCCCGGTGGCAAATTGTATATACATAACAAATAAATAATTATACATAACAATTCAATAACAATTATACAACAATTAAACTGGATTATTTACACAAATAGTCAGTCTTTTCTTAAACACACCTATATGTTTGGGAAAAGGCTCTAAGACTGCGGCAGGTAGAGAGTTCCAGTTATCAATGGCACGGTTTACAAAAGAATATTTACCATAATTTGTTCGCTGTGGTCGGCCCTTAACTTTGAAAGGATGATCGCTCCTACCCATGTAAGTGGGCTTTCCCAATCGTTTGCTAAGCTCACCCCATGCTGGTTGATTTGTATACGTGTTGTACATAGCGCAGAGTCTAGATTTCATCCTCCTAGCCTCCAGTGATTCCCACCCAAGTTTCTTTAACATACGGCTCACACTGCTCCTGGGATTAAAGTCACTGAGCACAAATCTAGCGGCCTTTCTTTGTACCATTTCCAACTCATTGATGAGCCCCACTTGATATGGATCCCAAACTGCCGAGGCATATTCCAGAATAGGTCTTACAAGTGACAAATAGCCTAATTCTTTAGCAGAGGTACTACTTCCTTTTAATACCCTCATTACAAAGTGCAGAGATTTGTAAGCTTTTGAAACTACACATCCTACATGACTACTCCATTTCATATCATTCCTTACGTGAACGCCCAAATATTTGCAAGAATCTTCTTCTACAAGTATTTCCGAGCCAATGTTATATTGAAAATCCTGCCTTCGCACTTTCCCTATTTTTAAGAGACTACATTTTCTTGTGTTTATTTTCATTTTATTTACAATCGCCCACTTATAGACCAGGTTCAGGTCCTCTTGAAGCACTGCATTGTCTTGCGAGTCATGTATCTTTCGATATATTACACAATCATCCGCCAACAATCGACAGTCACTGCGAATCCCATTTGGTAAGTCATTTATAAACGCCAAAAATAACAAAGTTCCGATTACGCTGCCCTGAGGGATACCCGACGTTACGGTAATTTCATCCGAGAATATGCCTTCGACTTTCACTTTCTGGGAAAGACCCGTCAAAAATTCTTGGATCCATAAAATTACTCTTCTATCAATCTTCGTCGAAGCTAATTTATGGAGTAGCATGTCATGCGGAACGACATCAAATGCCTTCGCAAAATCTATAACCACGGCGTCGACTGAAACTCCATGGTCTAACGATTCGCTTATGTCTTGAAAAGGTGATAGCATCTGACTCTCGCATGAGTAACCTTTCCGAAATCCATGTTGCCTATCATTAAACCATGATAATGTTTCCCACTGTTCCCTCAAGTAGTCGCAAATGAGATGTTCCATCTGTTTACAAACGACGGACGTAAGGCTAACCGGCCTGTAGTTGCCCAATTCAAGTCTGCTCCCTCCCTTGAATATTGGGACTACCGTAGCTCTTTTCCAGTCATCTGGGATTTGCGCATTGTTTATGGACACATTAAACATCACCTCCAAGTATCGTGCCACGGCCCTACCTCCTAGTTTAAGTACTTCACTAACAATATTATCAGGACCCTTGGATACATTGAAACGTAGTTTTTGTATTAGCTTTACAATTGCTGACTGGTTAATTTGGAACAGGGGAGCCCCTGATTCGTCGTTAAGGTCCAACACACAGCTATTGGATTTATTGAACACACTACCGTAAAAGACATTTAATTCATTAGCAATGGCCTGTTTCTCAGTAATTAATTTACCGTCACCGGACATTATCATCGACAAATTATTTGAATTTCCCTTTCTTCTCCTAACATAACTGTAAAAATTTTTCCACCCATCACCTCCCGAACCAAGTAAACCTTGCATATAACTGTCATGAGCAGCCCTCTTTTTTAAGACGAGCTCTCTTGATAAGGACTTAAATTTCAACATATACTTGTCACTATCATGTCTTTTATTGTATAATTTCCTAATTTTCCGTTTTAGACTCCTAATTTCTCGTGTGTAATACTCAGGATCTGGGTTTTGTTTCAGCAATTTAAATGGGACAAATTTATCAACAGCGCTATTTAAAATTTTCAAAAAGTTAGTCCACAGGATATTAATGTGATTTCCTTCCGATGCCCATCCTACAAATAGCTCATTCAAATACCCCTGAAACTTGCCCTGATCCGCCCTGCGATACTGGAATATGATCTTTTTTGCTACATCAGAGTCTAATTTTGTAATGTCGCCATATCTAATATTTAATTCAACCCCAGAATGGTCACTAATTCCTGGTACTCTCAGACAGTTAATATACAGCTCTACAGGCCTTACGAGATAAACATCTAAGGTATTATTGTCTCTAGTTGGGAAGTCAACTACTTGGGAAAATCCCCCCTCCCTTAAGAATTTATTTGCAGCGCTCTGAGCCTGACCACAGCTAGTTGACTCACCAGACCAGTCTACTTTGGGGAGGTTTAAATCTCCAGCAATTATTATGCTCTTTTTCATAGCATTACCCGTACAAGTTTTATCATACAGTGTTTCGAGGAGAGAAAGGTTATCTTTCGGTGCTCTATACGCCCCTATCACCTGAAGAGGGAATTTATTTCCTTTATCCGAAATTTGTACACATAACATTTCATGATCCATATCAGCCCACTTTAAGAAACTAGCTATATTTTTGCGCACACAAATAAATAGCCCACCACCTCGCTTCCCCCGATCCCTTCTGTACATCTCGTAGGTCCCTTGAATTATTTCACTACTATTTATGTCCTCATATAACCAAGATTCAGTTGCAATGACAATGTCCGGAGAATACGTCTCTACAAGATTCCAAAATTCAATTAATTTATTTCCTAAACTCTGACAATTAACCTGCAGTAATCTTAGAGTCTTACCTCCGCAGCAAATATCTCGAAATAGCTCCTTCTGTTCCCATCGGCTGGCAACCTCTGGACCTGCTCCTCCTCACAAAAGCCGGCACGAACCGATGACCCTGTCATGTAGGCTCCCTTGGCAACAGGTGCAATGGAAAAGTATCAGAATGCTGAAGATACTTGAAGATCAAACGATTTGTCAACCATGGTGAGGGGGGAGAGCGAAATGCACGTGTACACGTGTGAGATGATATGTAAACCCACATGTAAGCTAAACAAGTTACATCCTGTTTCGATTCATACGTGACAAAATGCAAGTTCATGTGTAATATGATCTGACATGCAGGTATTCACTTTGGACGTTAGTTGTAAATGGTCATAGGATGTTGGTCCATAACCATTAAACGGTAAATGTAGGTAATAAATTATCCTTTCATCTCATGCTCACATGGGATGAAAAGCAAGCAGGAAAAAGCATAAACAATTTCCCACTTTATGTGGAACTTGAATATACAGCCATGAAATAATGCTAACACGTTAGTTGTGACTTAAACTTTCTTGTGAAAGGTTGTTGATCATCATTATTATGGTGAAACAAAGATATGTGGTGAAAAAAGATTAAAAACAAGACATTTGTTTCAATTGAGTGAAAGAACTTATGGTTTGAGACTTGTTTCTCTTGAGATATACAATAATTCATACCTGCCAAGTTTTCCGGTTTTCCCGGAAGGTTTCCGGAGTTTGGGGGTGTTTTCTGGTTGTCCGGATTAACATAGTTTTTTCCGGATTTTCAACTCCCAAGCTTTTTTCCGTTCTCTGCATCCAAATCGTATTTCAGTTTTGATTTTCGATAATATCTCCTATTCTGAGATGCGAGTGTTTAAATTCGACCGAAAATCGACTGATGAGACTCAGGGTGTCTACCGGTAATGAAAAGTAACGAAAAAGTGGCTAATTTTCAGGGTGTCGAGCGATACGGGAAATGCGGGAATTATACGGGAATTTTAGTTACCCGGGAAAATCATACTTGATACGGGAAATCTTGAAAAGTCTCATAATGCCCGAACTTCTCAGCCCCCGAACGCTCGGTGGAGTCCTCCCGCTCCGCCTTCTATTTCGCCTCCAGACCGCGCTGCCACCCGCCATTTGCGCTACCGATAGAGCGCTAAACACTTCTGTCTCGGGACAGTCGGATGAGGAGCCAGAAAGAGGCGCAAAGATGCGCGCGCACCCGGCAGCGAGGAGCATTTGAATAGCGCCGACTTGAAATGCTCCCCGCTGTCTCATTGTGTGATTGTTACCTACAAGAATTATCCCACCTGCGTACTTGTCTTTCAACTGCGCTTTATCGGCGATCAATCGACACTTAGTGTTTCAAACAGTGTATTTGTCATTGTTTTAATTATACTGTTCGTTACTGTGTTATTTACATTTGTTACAATATTGTCTCGATAATTCAAGTAACCAAAATGTTTTCTTGTGCTCTTTGCCAGAAATCGTTTACAGCGGCGAAAAACTTATCGAGACATCTAAAGACTCATTACGAGACCGAAAAAAAAAAAAAAGTGTAACACATGTGATTACACGACATCGCAAGCTGACAATTTGAGATGACACAATTTAAAAGCGCATTCGGAGGTGCGTACGTCGTCTGTGATTTCTTGCGTATTGTGCAATGAGTATTTTTGTAATTCCCGTCCAGAAATGCTCAAACATTACAAGTTGGATCACAATGTTATTTTAGCTGGAAAAGAGTGTTTTTCATTTGAAAATCAGGCGAAGTTTGACGAGTGGAAATCGAAAATTCAAAAAGAAGACAAAAAACATTTTGTGCGACCAACGATGCCAAGGACTCCTGTTGATGGTAAGACGAAAGTTGAGTTGAGATGTTTCCGCGATGGTAATTTTAAATCTTGAAAGACAGATAGTGAACGGTATGACAAAATTTTTGGCAGTAACAAAATCAATGGTTACTGTCCAGCTAAAATGGAGGTTATAACTTTTCCGTCTGGTGAGATAAATGTCGATTTTTATAAAACGCATGTTGGGCATACAAGTGATGTGGGAGGCATGGATTTGTTAAAGCATGAAAGGGACGATATTGCAATGCAAATTGCAATGTAAATACCGTTTGATGCTATTTTGGATAAAATTAGAAATTCTGTTGTAAGTAATGAAGTAGACCGCGCCGCACCGATTTATTAAATACGAAAGACCTTCATAATTTATCCAGAGATTATCACACCCAATCTGAAGGCGTCAGGGACCAAAACGATAGTACTCGAGATGCAAGAGAGCGACAATAATACAATCGTTTTTTATAAACAACAGGGTTCAACATCCGAAGAATTTCCTCAGTTTTGTTTGTTGTTTCGTTTGTTTACTTGTAATGTTATCTTATGCTTGAATCGGAAACAGATTTACGGGAGCAGATTTATGGCTCGTTCATGTCCGACAGGGTGCGAGCGCATCTTTGCGCCGCTTTCTGGCTCCTCATCCGACTGTCCCAAGACAGAAGTGCGCTAAACGGGACGAGAACCCAGCCAACGTCGAATGCATGCTTTGCCTGGCCGACCGCCAGCCGCGCCCCCTTTGCGTGGGGCTGCGCGCGCCGCGCTCTTTGCCGACAATGACATACAGGAATCGGTCCGCATTGTTATTCACAGAGGAGACCAGTTGTTTTTTCGACCTGGGTTTCTCGACAAGAGCAGCCCTTAAAGAAGCTAACAGCTCAAGATTTCAGAAAATACCAGACTGGGATGTGCTGCAATTTCGCACCAACTGCCGAAAATTGTACATTTGTATCCTACGGCTGAAAGAATCAAAGGGAGGTCAACTGTTGCTCACAAGATGACCCGTGCTATTTCTTGCCTCTACCCTACCCCCGCTGAGACTACTAAGTTGGCAGAAGTTAGGATCGTCATTGCCCTGGAAATTCTTTGTAATCAGGAGAATTTGCTTTCTGGCGCAATGGCTGACCTCATCAAGAGCAGCTACCCCGCACTTCAGAGACTGCCCTCCGTCATTGCGCATTTGAATCAGTTCGACGGAAAAGAGCCGCGGCTCGATGTGCTGTGGCCTGAATTAGTGGCTTCAGCACCTTCCTCAGTTCCTGCCAAAAACGATCTCACAAGCTTCGTTAAAATGATACTGATTTTGTATCACAGCAATGCAGCTCTAGAGAGAAGTTTCTCCCTGAACAAGGAGTGCATGATCGTCAATCACAAAGAAGCAAGTCTGATAGACATGCACACTCTTCAGGACGTTTTGATGGCAGCTGCTGGAGTAGAAAGGATAACCGTGAGCAAGAGTCCATACTGCACGAAACTCCTACGCCGTGTTAAAGGAAGCAAAACAGGTGCGAAGCCAGGAGGAAAAGGAAGCGATGGCTAAGGTGGCAGTCGAAAGAAAAGCCACGAAAGATCTCCAGGAATTGTCAAAAAAAAAAAAGGTAGAAGAAGATATTGAACGACGCCCGTTCTGAAGCAGAGGTATTTGAAGAGCAGAGGAGTTCCCTAGTGAAGCTTTAAATTAATAAATCATTGATTATTGTTTGTTTTATCTTATTTTGTGCGACTAAAGTTCCTAACCGCAATCTAGTATTGACAAAGTGACTTATTTTATTTTGTGTCTGACTACCCTTCAGTTCCTATTCAGATATTAGTATTGTCAAAAGAAGTTAATTTTGTGCTGTGTTAACTAAAGTTCCTAGTAACAATCTTGTATTTGTCCAAGTGACTTATTTAATTTCGTTTTGAATTATTTTATTTTCTAGTGCCTACTTTGATAAAATAAATCTAAATTAAAAGGTATTCGCGGCGTGTCGCATTTTACTTTTTTTAGCCTTTCCATGGTCTTCTTTCGCAGGGGAGATGCACATACCAAATTGTTTAAAAGTATGTGTAAACACTCACTGCAAATGCGTCACACATGCATAACTTTCAAAAACTACAAACAATATCTCACAGCTCTCGACATTTTACTATCAAACACCCGTCACCAACATGTGGCTACAAAATACACCACACAAGTGACAGAATTCTTCTCGTGTGGGCAGGCATTGTTTCAGTCGCTTGTTAACCACTGTGTGTGTCGGATTTCCTTTCATTGTCATTGTTTCGTTACTTTTACTTCGCCGAAGTTCGACCCGAGGACTGGACACATCCCGTACAGCATGTACAGAAAGAAATACTGAAGGCGGTCTGGATATCGCGGTGGATGAAATGGTTATTAACCTTGGCAATTCATCAAGCTCTGACGAAGACAATGATGGAGGTGATGATGATAGGGACAGTGAAGGGATGGAGGGTGTCAAAGGAACACTTGCCCAGTGACTGAGGATTATTTATTTATTGGTGTCAGTTTGCTTGCATCAATCGATAATAGAGCACAGGCTATTGTTTCCTATCATAGTGTTCAAAATACCGTCCGTCATTCAATAGCCTACAACTCAAAACCACGGCAATAATATCGCCACAGAGTGGCTTGTTTGAGTGCTCAGTGCTAAATATGCCTTAACCTTAACTTTACTTTTGTATTATCACGAAAGCTAATATTAACCGTCGAGAGTCACGATTCAGTGAGTGTGCATGGTGTTTTCTGTCAACTACTATAGTAAGCTGTGAACGCCCTCCACTCAGACTCTTGTTTCATGTTAAAGGATAATCATTGTATGGTGAGTGTTTTTATATTCATTACCTGTAGAGTGTTTGCCCTCTTTGTCATATTTATTGAATTGAATACCGATGATCAAGGTATCATAGCTTCGGTGTGTAATTTATTTATTCATCTAAAAGTATCGTATTTCTCTGTTTGAATGTCCTCGGCGTTGACTCAGGATCGTCTTTTAAAATATATTACGTGTAATTGTACAGAAATGATATCTGAAGTGTAGCGCTGTGTATTATTCGAATCAGTTGATTTACAGCAACACTAAAAACTTAACAACACAGCTCAGCTGTTCCAAAATCCCGACATATCATTCGCGTTGTATCCTTCGAAATACATGGTGTAGGGGAGAAGCATGCTCAGAATTCTTGCCGTGTGGCGGTTAGACGTAGGGTCTTGTTATGTGGCGACCGTGGTTTGTGGAGAGGAAAAGTGGGGCAAAGTGACAGGAAGGCTGTCAGTACCGAATGCGCGGTGTTAGCAATACTGTGTTTGTCCCATAATTTACGCGTGTAATAGCGGACTTACCTCCAATTTTACTATAAAAGTCGTGATTTGAAAAGGGATAGTGGGTGGGTAACATCTATTACTGCGGTACATGACCCACAAAATTATTATTCATTATTGCAAGGGGTATTTTGACTATGTTCAGTAGTATAGAAAATTGTATCGCCTTGTTCCGGGCTCCTATAGAGCTTACATTTTCTTTCGATCTTTCATTTGCCATAGGGCGCGCCACCGGCGTATGGTTATGCATTACCAGCTTCCGGTTTTGTAGTCAAGTAATGGAAGCAATGGGAACTGTCTACTAGAATTGAGGAGCCTATTTCCAAAAGTCGACATCTGACATTTTTTACAAAAAGTAGATTTTTTTGATTTCATATTCCTCTTGGAGAAACGCATTAAATGGAAGGTGGAAGATGTTCCAAAACACGATATTTGTGGTTAAAAATCAATATTAAAGTTTGACTTTATTTCCAAATCTCGACATCTGCTTTGTTATGTTATTTCCATAATCCGACATCTGCACTTCGTTCCTAAATCCGACATTTTGCATAAGAAAGTTGATGCAACTTCCAAAGTGTGTTCCAATACTCGACATTCCTGTTGCTTTACTTCGAGGCAGTGTTTCGCGCGAACTTTTGATTGTAGTACTTAGCAATGTCCGCGCCAATTAACTTCTTTATAAGTGTTCCAGCCAAGTTTGTTCTAACGTGACAATGCACTGTTTCAACGCAGTATTTGTTGCCTATAGATAAATGAGGAGGAGATACTCGTAGCAAGTACAGTGAAAATAAAAGACTAGCTATGAGTATTTTCATAGAGAAATTAAACGATGTTAGTGAATTACAGTATTGTAGAGGACAAGTCAAGGTCGCCAGTATTTATCAAGTGAGCTGAATATTAGTAAATTGTGGAGAAGTTACAACCAGTCAGTATCAACTGAGCTATGAGTTAAGGCAGCTTACTTTAGGCATTATTTCTGTCGGACATATAATATTGGATTTGGCACTCCAGCGACTGATGCTTGCTCAAAATGTTTGTTGCTGAAAGCTAATATGAAGCACTGCAAGATTCCTCAAGAAAAGAATAATATAATAACCGAGTTAATAGTACATAAATTAAGAGCACAAGCGTTTTATGATGTTGTACGTAATCAGGGAGACAATGAACTGATATTAAGTTTCGATTGCCAGAAAAATGTACCACTTCCAAAATTTCCAGATCAAGCCACGTATTACTCCAGACAATTGTATATGTACAATTTTACAATCTGTGTAGGAACATCGCGTGAGCGTCAAACTACACGAAACACCTTTATATACCAGTTGCTGGAATCTTCCCGTCCAAAAGGATCTAACGAAATAGCTTCCTGTGTTCATGACAGTCTTAATCATCTTGATCTTACAGGTATCACAAAAGTTAATTTGGTTTCTGACGGCTGTGGGGGGTCAAAATAAAAATAGTATCATGATTGGAATGGTTTCCTATTGGCTGTATAATGATTCCCCCGCACAAGTTAAAGAAGTGGAGATGGTATTTACCATTGTAGGACACTCCTTCATACCCCCAGACCGAGTCTTCGGGAGAATTGAAAAGGAGATTAAAGTGTGAGACACTATTGTAAAACCAGACACCTACACTCAAATTGTCATGCAGTTTGGTATGGTGAACATGCTAGGTGTTGATTGTCCGTTGTATGACTGGAAAGGTAGCGTCCAATCTTCCTTTAAAGCACCAGGGTCATGGCATTTCAGAATTCCATCCTGCAAGAGATTCGTGTTTAGGAAAGTAAAATCCTCTACTCTTCTTCGTGGAGAGCAAAATTATAGGAGTGACTTAACTGATTTTCAAGGGATAACTAAAAAGGAAAAAACGGTAACTTTCGAGAAAGCTCAGTTGCCTCTTGGAGTAGCCGTCAAAGAAGGGAAGAAGAATGCTATTAACAAACTACTAACACTTCACTACAGGGTAGAGTGGAAAAATAATGAAGAGCTTCAATATTATAAGAAAGTCATGGATCCAGAAAACGTGACAGTTGATGTGGAAAACGATCTTGTTTGTGAACCCCAGGAGGAGGATGACGACTTGAGAATCTAATCCATGTGACTTATTGCTCCTTGTGTATTATTTTGTTACTGCATACTATTTTTTATCTAATTTGCTGGATACTTTAGTTCACTGTAAATTTTGTGTGTATTAAATTAGGAGTGCATAACAACATTATGTGGCTTAAAATGCTTGTTCAGCAAAATCCATGTTTTGTTCCAAAACTCGTCATATGGTAGAAGTTCGTTCCAAAATACGATTTTCCATTAACGTACTTCCAAAATCCGACATCTGTGAATTTTAATGCTAAATATCTCCTAAACGCATTGCTGAATCTACCTCTGGACCTATTTTTTATGTTTATGTTATGTTTATGTTAGAGTTTGTACCAAGAATAACATAACATTTCCTGAATTTTACCGTTCAAGCGTTTTTTTCGTTTTTCTCAATAACTTAAAAAATGCTCATGTCGACTTTTGGAAATAGGCTCCTCAATTTTCCTTGCATGTAACTAAGCAAATTATTGTTTTTAGGGTGATGCTAAATTGAATAGGTTAAGAATGTAAACAACGCTCTTAGGTTTCTACGTTCGTTGCCAAGAGCCGACTGCGGTGGCGTCTAGTAGTTAAGTTCTGAATTTGGCCTAGTAGTCGTTGATGGTGGCGCTTGGCGGCAAAAGTAGGAACTATTTGAAAATTTCTAAGTTGCAGTACTTAAAAAATTAAAAAACAGATTCACACACTAATACAGTCATCACAATTAACACCGGTTATCAGACAGATTCTACACACACCCAAAGTACACGGGGCTACATGACCGCGTTGTCGCAGCCCCTAAACTTAAGAACCAACCAACAAGGAATGTAAAATGCACCAAGAATGATCTGATCTTCAGCTGTGTGCAGTGAGAAAGCTCTGCGTGTGTTCATTCCTTATGTATTAATGATGCGAAATGTCGGCTAACGTTGTGCTGCATACAACACTCGTAGTCTCTAAATGTTGCACATTTTCCCGTAAATTTATAACAGTTTATGTTTGAATTGCTTGTAAGATCGTGACAAAAAAAGTGTTTCACCAATTGGATGATTGTATTTAACTGTATGCACGTCGAATAATCTTGGCGAGGTGTTTTTTTTCTCTTCTCTTCACGGAGCAACTTTACACCGTAATAGGCACGCAGCTTTTTGTGTTTAATTTTCTGGCAACTTGTTTTAAATTATTGACTAAAATATTTCTAAATGCAGACAATCCATACCTCCATTAGGATTCGGGTTCCATAATTCATGCAAAATGAGGTTCATATGTTTGTGAAATTGAAGTCATAACCCCCCCCCCCCCCTACCCTTTCAGTGATTACCATATGGTACTTTACGTACAATAGGGTGAAGATGTAAAGGTGCATTTTAAAAAATGCCGCCAGTTGTTTGGTTTATTTATTTACGGTAATATTTTCCATATGTACTGAAAACTAGGCACGGTTGGATTTTGAGGTGGAACCGCATGTGCTATCAAATATAGCTTTCTTGCAATATTTGGAATATGTATATAATTATTAAATGATTATTGGTTAAATAAGTGTTAATAGATAGGCTATTATAATTATAATAATTAAATAAATATCATCATCATCATCTTCCTTCCAAGTATTGGGCCAAATGTCCCGTTACGGTCTTGCACTTTCCCTCCATCTCTTCATCGGACGTCCTATAGATCTATTACCCCGTGGCTGGTAGCGAAGGATCTCCTTTGGTAATCTTCCAGGTTCCATCCTTTGGACATGATGCTTCCAGTTCTCTTGGTAGTCACAAATGTATGTAGTTATTGGTTTCACTTTTAGTTCCTTCAGCAGATCCTCGTTTCTCTTATGATCCCATTTAGTACAGCCTGCTGTTCGGCGCATAAAGGTCATTTCGCGTGCTGTGAGTCTGGAGATGTCCTGAGATCTTATTGTCCATCCCTCGCTGCCATAGCATAGGGTTGGTCTGGCTAATGTGTTATTCAAACGCAAGCGTGTATGCCTTTGGAGAAGCGATGACTTTATGACGTGATTGATGATTCCTGTTGTTCTGGTATAATTAGTTATTTTTGCAATTATGTCTCGTTCTTCTTGAAAAGATGAATGATATCCTAAATACTTGAATTCGTTAACTCTTTCTAAAATTTTACCATCCAGACAAATTTTACTAGGGATAGGGTACTTACCCTTAAAGGCCATTACTTTAGTCT
Organism: Meconema thalassinum; assembly: GCA_946902985.2. Classification (NCBI taxonomy): domain Eukaryota; kingdom Metazoa; phylum Arthropoda; class Insecta; order Orthoptera; family Tettigoniidae; genus Meconema; species Meconema thalassinum. The sequence goes on along the minus strand of OX336389.2, from coordinate 592,382,185 downwards.
TTTCAGTAGAAATGCACATGCTGAATTTTGATGCCACTTTCTGGAGGTTGAATACTGACCACTGCAGAGCATCTTCAGATGCTGCTACCAATGCAACATCATCAGCAAATAGTATAGCGTCTAAATTTTTTAGATGCCTGCTTATAGGTATTGAACCATGTCTTTCACCCCTCCATTCCTTTATTATAGCATTCATGTAGATTATGAATAGCAATGGAGAGAGTCCACAGCCTTGTCTTACCCCTCTAAACCTTATTGCAATAAGAGTACCACTATACATGTTGTAAATGTTATCAATTAACTGTTGGGGGACACAATCCCTGGCCAATATGTCAATAAGTCTGTTTCTGTCAACAAAATCAAAGGCTTTCTTAAAATCAACAAATGATATGTGTGTTTCCAAATTGAACTCCCTGCGTTTTTCGATCCAAATTTTTAAGGTGGAGTAGGCATCTGCACATGTGCGACCTTTTCTAAACCCATGTTGTTCATTCCCTATTACCTCCGACTAATGTTTCAGTAATTTTTCTTTAACAATGTTAAATATTAAAGAAGAAGCGACGTGTTGCTAGTGAATATTAGGCCTACCGGTACAGCGAATAGCCTATAACTCGTTGTTTCCGTCACAATTTAGCATTAAAATGGGTCACGTTAATGCATACTATACTAATATAACAACCGGATAGCAAATTATAATAATATTCTCACATATAACATATTTAATTTGCACCACTGCCATTTGAAATGTGCAAATCGCACACTTTGTAGGCAAGCTGTTTGTTATGGTCGTACTAGGGGCCGATAACCTAGATGTTTATTTATTTATTTATTTATTTATTTATTTATTTATTTATTTACATAGGTCCCAATGAGCCTGAGCTCGTGTTAGGGACAATCAAGTAACATAGTTACAGCATGGCATATATATAATTATTGGTAACATTATTGATTAGTTTAATAGTAGCCTAACTTATATTAGATTGCTAGTGACTAACTTTACAGAGATAATTCGGTATGACACATTGCATTGCTTAAGGCTATTGTACATGGGCTATTCATTCCTTAATAGGAAGTCTTTTGTTTTCCTCTTAAATGTTTTTATAGAGAAACTTTCCCTTATGCCTAATGGTAGCGAGTTGTATTCTTTTATTATAGAGGACATAATTCCTTTAGTTCCAAATTTAATGGATTGGGAATGGCTGGTGAATATTTGATTTACTCCTCTTGTTGCATAATGATGAATGTCATTTGCATGGGTAAAATGGATGTGTGTGTGTATCAATTTGTTTTCTAATTTGTATACAAATACTGTTGCTGACATAGCTATTTGTTTTTGCAGTGGCATAATTTTAGTTCTTGAGTATAATTCATTTGAGGGTGTGAGCCAAGGAAATCCAAAGATAGATTTTATAGCACGTTTCTGGAGTATCTCAAGTTCTTTTATCAGCTCCTTCTTACAATATCCCCATATGCAATTCATGTACATTAGATGTGAATGTATCAGAGCAAAGTATATATTTTTCAATTGTTGGCTAGTAAGACAGCTATATCTTAATCTGAAAATAATACCAATTAAAGGGCTGATTTTATGTTTTACATTTTCTACATGATTTTCCCAGGTTAGTGTACTATCTAGTGTGATACCTAAGTATGTTGCCGATTTAACCCTTTCTATTTCTTTGTTGGCTATGTTGACTATGTTTGTGGTCTCAATCTTGTATGATGGTTTATGGAAGAATAAATATTTTGTTTTAGTGATATTGATAACCATTTTGTGTGCTCTCAACCAATCCACCAGCTTATTGAGATCATAATTAATATTTAGCATAATTTCCTGTTCAGATGTTCCCAGATAGAGTATAAAAATATCATCTGCAAATAGTTTAAGCTTGCCTTTCAATTCTAATAATACTATATCATTAATATAGGCCAAGAAAAGAATTGGTCCTAAGACAGAACCTTGAGGTACTCCTGTGTCAATTCTCATTTGAGATCCTTTTACATTATCGATTGCAACATATTGTTTTCTGTTAGTGAGGTAGTTCTTGAACCAATCATGTGCCACTCCTCTGATGCCTGCAAATTCTAGTTTATTAAGGAGAATCTTATGGTTAACCAGATCGAAGGCTTTTTGAAGGTCAATTAGTACACCAGCAGCTAGTTTGTTTTCATCTAATGCCTTTTCTACATCAGTTACTACTTCAAATATAGCACTATCAGCTCCTCTATTTGGAATAAACCCATATTGGCAGTTTGCAAAGTAATCATTTTTCATGAAGAAATTCATAAGTCTTCGTTTAACAACGCTTTCTAGAACCTTGCTGATGGCAGATATAATATTAATGGGTCTGTAATTTGATGGGTGGGTTTTGTCTCCTTTTTTGTAGATCGGGACCACCCTAGAGACTTTACAGGCATCGGGGAATATACCAGTCATCAGTGAAAGATTTATTATTTTGACAAGATATGGTGTAAGGCCCTCAAGACACAATTGTAGCATGACATTAGTAGTGTTGTCCTCACTTATATTGTTTTTGTGTTTTAGGGAGTTTATAATTGATTGTATTTCATTAGCATCAGTAGGTAACATAAAGATTGTCTTAGTGCTAGTAGTATTTTTATAGCTTGTAATGTCCGAGGTAGAACCTTTTCCTTGATTTTCCCATATACTGTTAGCAATATTGACATAATATTTATTAATTTCATCACATATATTTTCCTTTTTTTCGACGTTTGTGCCGTCGACTATAAGTTTGACAATTTCATTTTTCCCCTTCTTTGGCCTATTTAACATCTCATTAACAACACTCCACACTTCCCTCTGATTATTTGCATTTTGAATTTTTTGGTCAAAGTAGTTTCTTTGTAGGTTTCTCTTAAGTTTTGTAACTTGGTTGCTAATAATTTTATATTCTTCTAAAATTTCTGCAGATGGATTTTTAACTTTGGTTTTTGTATATATCTTATCTTTCCTGTGTATTAGTGCTAAAAGATCTTGTGTGATCCAGGGTTTTATTGGTGGGGCACTTGGCTCCTTATTCGTATATTTCATAGTACAGGCTTCTATTCCTTTATTAATATAATCACAGAATTTATTGTAGTAGTTATTGATGTTAGTTTCATTGCATACAAATTCTTGAGTTATTAAATATTTATTAAGTTTTTTGTAGTTTATTTTATCCTTTTCTATTGGCCTATCATCACATATTGAGTTCCTGTTTATCTTTTTGTTTCTCATTTCACAGATGAGTAAATGGTGATCACTCAAATCATTATCAATATTATGGACATTACATATTTTGTCACAGTCGTTCACCAATACATGATCAATTAGAGTAGAGCTAGTTTGTGTTACACGAGTTGGATATTTTGTATTACATAAGACTAGACCGTATGATTTGACTAGGTTAATATAACTACTAGTATATCTGTCCCCAAATAATAGATCGATATTCATATCACCTAGTATTATAACAGGATTCGTTGAGTAAGAACTAATAATTACTTCGAGATCAGTTAGAAAGTGTGGAATGTTGCTTTTATGAGGGTTATAAGCAGTGATTATATTGTATTCTTGATGGCCTTTTCTCACAGTAATGTGCAGTATGCTGTGGGTGGAATTTATTTCCTTTACAAGGGTACTGCTACATTTGTTTGAAATATACAAAGATACTCCCCCTCCAGTTTGCTTTCTAACTATGTGATATGCAACATATTTCTTAATATTGAAAAACATTTTTGTTTGTTCTGTTAACCAATTTTCTGAGATTGCTAGGACATCTACACCTTTGATTCTGTCTAACATTATTTGGATATCATCGAACTTGTTTTTTATGCTATGCGCATTTATGTGTACGCATTTTAGTGTACTGGTATCGGTTATTATCTGTTTACTGTTCTTAATTTTATAATAATCGCTAAGTGTATTACAGTTACACTCGGTTAATTCTAGTGTGTTATTATTTGCATTACCTAAAAAATTTAATTTCTGTAATTCTAGTTCCATATGGGATAATACTTAGTAGATATCTTACTATTACATAGATTTTAGTTTGAGAGGGCGAGTTCATCCAGTATTTCAGCACTTGATATAAGCTTTGAGGGTCCATTTTGATTTTTCCGAATGTATATTTTGCAGTCTCTGACCCAAGTTGCAAAGATTTTTCCCTGTTGTCTCAATTCACGGCACTTTTTGGCGATGGTTTCATTTCTTGGGGTCAGGTGTTCATTGATCACTGTAACCAATTTCACTCGTCTTCAGGGTTAGGCCCCTTAAAACAACAATTATCACCATCATGTTATGGTCGTCTCTGATGCGTCGTTTTACTAATTACTCTTTTAGGAGACCCTCTTTGGAATATTCATGAAAGGCCAACCCTCTAGTTCTTATTTCATACGTTGAACGCCTAAAAACAAAACCACAATCCGAAATAATAAAGAAGAAAATCACGAACGAACGATTCACTGCCAATGAAAATCAAAAGATGATTCGCGGACCGGAAGTTCGCTATGCATAAGCTTCAGTGCCATTTTAACTCGTGGAAGCTGTATACGGTTACGGTACCATACAATTCAGTCGCTTCCCGTAAACATTTATGTGACACTCCCATTCTCTACTCTCTCAACCTTCCTCAGTAAAACAGTCATTTATATCAGCTCTCCTCAGGTAAACGGTATTTTATTTGTGTTCGTAGCATCTCATCCCATCTGCGAGAGAGTTCACTCGAGCGCGCGCGTTTTGCTCGCGCTACGGATTAGGCCTAAATCTCGCCATCGCCCGTGGGCTGCGGAAGTATCTCCAAAAATGCAGTTACGCTCACGCCAGAAAATCTTGATTCGCGCTTTAAGATTCATTTTTCAGCCATTCGGTATGCGAACTCTAGTCTTAGAGAGTTCTAAAATATACGGGAATTTGGTGGATTTTCATACGGGAATTTAAAAACAGGTGATCGCTCGACACCCTGATTTTATAAAGGTAACGAAAAGTAGCTAATTCTTATGTCTGGATAGTTGGAGGTAACGAAAATTCGCCGAGGTATGTTAAAATCATTAAATCCCATGCTGCTAGGCTCGCAGATGCGATGAAGAGAGTTTCACACAAGCGGCGCCGAATGCGTAAGCTATATTTCCCCATGTACGACCTCAAGGAAATGCATACTGAGGATACCTTCAGTGGTACTGTATACATCGGTCCAACGTTTATTTTCGGCATCAAGAAGAGTTTAGTTTTGTATGAAATATTTTTCTGTATTACGGTAATCGGAAACTTGACTTTTTGCGAGACTTTTATTCGCGATAACTTCCGAAACTCAACAGAAACCTCTCATTTCTGATATTGGCCTCTAAATTTGTGTACATCAAATTGAGGTCCAGAAATAACGCGAAATAATTTACTGTCGCAATCTTGCGAAATGATACTGTTTCAAAAAATTATCGCAAAAATGCTTCTATATTTTAAAAATATATCCGTGTAGTGAATTTGCGACATCAAGTGTGGTTAATTCGAAACTCCGTTATATGTCTATTTTTCCTTCGAACTATGGTTCTATTGGATATATAATCTAACCGGTTATCTCGAAAACTTGTACAATTTGAATTCGAAAGAAAATGTGCCCTCTTTTCGGATTATTCGTGCAATCCTCTCTGAATAATTCATAATAAACGATACCTACTTTGAACGTTCATCTTCCAAAGTCACATCCTCAAGATGGCCGCCTGACAACACGACTTGTCTGCGGGAATCTCGTCAAACGGACCACGATCGACGCCAGTTGCGTAAAATTATAAAATCCGTGCCCGGCCGCGAACTTGTGTCCTCGAGGATTGCGGGAATCACGGCGCCGATCATACAACATGTCCATAACTGCTCGTGAATTTTAACCATGCCCAACCTCGACCTCGCCTCCGTCATTCTGCCAAGACAGATAGACAGGCAATCATTGAGCGGCCGGATGCGGTGCCGATTGCATAATATCGCGTTCTCATTGTAAAACCGCGAGGACAACGTGAATCTCGCAAAACGACCGAGAGCGGCAGCGATTGCGATACATCGCGATATTTCTCCGCATTCGATGACGAGTGCAACTGGATTCTTGTCAAATGGACAGCAAGCGGTGCCGATTGCGTAATAATAACTTACCATATTTTTCCGTGCCCGATCTCAAGGACAATAGAAATCTCGTCGAACGACTAAAAGTGACACCGATTATGTAATCGCGATTTTTCTCCGTGTTTTATCTAAAACACTACGAATCGCGTCAAACGGCTGAGACCAGCGCCGATCGTGTAACGTCTCGATATTTCTCCGTAGTACCTGACGGCGAGGACATAAGTCGGTGACGATCACGTAACGTCGCATATATTTCTTCGTGGTCTACCGCGGGGACAAAGGAAATCTCCCCAAGCGGCCAAGATCAGAACAACTTCTTGGTAATCATAATAACTTCTTGTACACAAGACGGCATATTTGCTGAATCAACTCATTTGATATTAAATATCCATTATTTATTTTTATCAAAATTTTTATGACACCATAAGTGAATCTTCTTCACTGCTTTAAACAGTTCATTGTTGTTTTCCGTCACCTCGCTATGAGCTTCTATGGTTGCCGACCGCAGACATATCTTGAATTAAAAGGTAAATAAAATTAAATAAAAGGCAGTTAAAAAGTAACAAATTTTCACTTCATCCTTACAGTAGACACCCTGTACAGTTTACCGATAATCCCGTCTCGCAGATTATGGCTGCGCTTTTGTCATTAATTCCTTACGTTTGACATTACGCTGAAAGTCGATAGAACTGTATCGATGATCACATCTCACAGATTATAGCTGCATTTGTATTACTCTTTGTAAGCGGGAAAGCTTGGTTTTAAGTGGTGCTTGCTGTAGTTCTGGTATTCGTTCAATTGTGTGATAAATTTTTGTGCGATTTAGTGTTTCGTGATGAATTCAAGTAAGAAACGATATCATCAGTCTTCCGAATTTTTGGAAACTGGCACAATGAATTATACTCTCACATCACCAAGAGTTTGTAATCTCTTTCCCTGAAGTCTTTTCTCACTATTTTTAAGACCTTGCGACGCGTGTACGCGTTAAATTTTTGCGATTTGGAATTTTCTGGATTTCTATTTTTGAAAGTTGGCAGGTATGCAATATAATATACAAAATACTACAAACTATCATTTTTATTATCAAGTTAACTTTACTAGAGAATAGTTTATGCGTAACAGTTGACATGGAAATATCAACGACTTGCTATGGTAAGCCATGTGCTTACTATAAAGGATATACATATATTGTAAAAAGAACTAATAAAAATGGAACTGTTATTTGGTGCTGTTCGAAACAACGATCTAAAAAGTGTCGAGGAAGGATTAAAACAAAAGACTCCAACATACTTATTTCAATTGATCATCGTTGTAAATCTCAAAATAATACTCATTTAAATGGACAAAATACTCTAACCAAGGTAAAAAGCAAGTTCAAGAGAAAAATACTGTGACTCAAGATAGCACATTGTTTGTTAAAGAGCATTTATTATCTCCTGAATAAGACATGTTAGGACAGTCGTTAACGTCTAAGAAACCCCTAACACTATCAAAGACATCACAAACTATGCCAAAGGTTGTTGCATTGCAAGATGAACAAAAAGGATTAGATAGTAATAGTGATGATGATGATGATGATGATGATGATGATGATGATGATGGTGATGATGATGATAATGGTAATGTTCTGTTTACACCCAAAAAATCATTTGTTAAATTTGTTTACTGGAACAATCCCAGTAAGCTAATCCAGCGGCTTCAGTACTTGCATGCCTGTAGACAGGCTGGTCATACAGAATATGAGGAAGCACTATTGGATATAGAAAATGAGCTTCGTCGTGTCAAAATTATTCTGTAATGAATCCACGTAACCGCTTAAACCATTTCTTAACAATACATGTAATATTTTCTACCACTTTGCACCCACTTTTCTACTTTGCTATCACCTTTCTACCACTTTTCCACCACTTTCCACCACTTTTCCACCTCTTTTCTATCACTTTAAACTATACATATTAAATATAAAAGCCAACGCTAAATCATTATATTACCAGAACAGTTATAACCTCTGTAGTGAACATATCATACTGACAGGTCAGTTACTACTACTATGGAACTTACTACAACCAACAAAGGTAGGCAACGTGCACTCTATCAAGGCTACTCTTATAACTATAAACGACAAAATGTAAAAGGAATAATATTCTGGCGATGCTCAAAACAGAGGTCAACAAGATGTCGAGGTGATATGAAAAGTAAAAATGGTGAGGTTTTATGTGTGAGTGATCATCAATGTAGTGCTTCAATTGAAACACTGATAGTGTTGACAAAAAATCATCAGAATGCTAAATAGTTAGTACCAGAAAAACATGTTGCTACTCAAAATAGTTCATTGTTTATTGAACAACGTTTAACCCCTGTTGTAAAAGTTATGTTTAATACATCTTCCCTGTCTCAAGAGCCATTAACACCACAGACTATGCAAGAGGTAGTGTTGTTGTTTTAAGGGGCTGAACAACAAGATCATCTGCCCTTGATATGCAGATAGTTTTATCAAAGAAGAATTATTGGTGCTCTCCAAGTCGTTCATTTATTATGTGCCAGCGAGTGCAGTGAAAGAAATCAGGCAACGTGTATCAAAATCATGAACTTAGAACCCTGTGTTAAGTGAATTGCAACCATGTACGAATTACGATCACCATAAGCAAGTGGCCATAGCAAAAATACCCTCTATGCAACAGTGCGCTACTTGTCAGCTAGTCAAACTCTATCACGGGCATAAAAGTCCATATAAAGACTTTGTGTCATCATTCCACAGGTGTAATGGCGATAAAAAGCTACAACAACAATCGTCTACACAAGAGGAGGAAGATCAAACCTTTTCACCATCAATGGAAATGGATATGGTTGTGTGAATGTATGACTAGAGGAAGAAAGAGAGAGATAAAGCTTATGTGTAGGTAGCATTGATTGTTTGACTAGAGCAAACACGGCAAGGTATAGTGGTGGAAAATTAATGTATATAGCTAATGGTAAATAGTACACTATAGTTTTGTTTTTAATAATTTTATTAATGCAGCCAATGGTCATGTACTTTTCTTTTCAGGACGGGTCAGGGAAGGGATATTGGTAGGAAATCGGCCGTGGACCTATTGAAAGGAACCGTCCCGGCATTTGCCTGGTGGTGAAAATGGGAAACCACGAAAACCATTTTCTGGACGGCTGAGGTGGGAATTGAACCCATGCTCTCTCGATGCCAGCGAGGCACGAGTTAGCGCTCTTGGCCAACGCGGCCGGTTATAGTTTTGTTTTTAAAATGCAGTTGTAGATGGACATTATTTTGCAAAACAGTCTCACCTGCAGTAGCAGTAGTAGGCTTCTATGTTTTTGGAAATCAATGGAAAAAGAGTACCCTATCACCATGGCCAAGCACTTCCATCAAGACCATTTAAAAAAAAACTTGAAATTAGCAAATGTGTGTTTTACAAAACTAAACTTTCAACATGGACTAAATCATAAACGAGTTAACAGTGATATGCAATAATAGGAAATCCATATTTCCATATCAACAAAATACAAAAACTTTAAACCAACATTTTCAAAAAGTGGAAATGGAAAATTGACAAATGGCAATGTGTGAAATGTGAAAATGAAAAAATTTACAAATAACAATCATCATTTTTAAAAATAAAAAAAAAAACATCATGCTTTGGTAAACTGCGTTTTTATTTCATATCCATATGGGATTTACAAAAAAATACCAATTCCTCAATGTTCATGTCCATGCATTATTAACTTGACTTTCATAGCACTCATGACAATTAGGGATGCCAACCTCTCTCCCACTGAGGCATCATAGGATATGAAACGTTGTTTAGCTTTTTTCAACGACACTTTATCCGACACACGTCTTAAAGCAGGATGACTGTGACGATAAGAAAGGTCATGTTCTTTACAAGCTTAATCCGAATGATTAAAAGGAACATCACCACGCTGAAAACGTTCAAGGCGACTTCCAGGTCCACAAAACCGATAACCAGGAAGATGGATTTCGAAAGGTAAGTATTGAATGACTTTGTCAATGATACCATTGCCAATACAGGTCTGGCATATCCTTTTCCATTGATGGTGAAAAGGTTTGATCTTCCTCCTCTTGTGTAGACGATGATTGTTGTTGTTGTTGCTTTTTATCGCCATTACACCCGTGGAATGATGACACAAAGTCTTTACATGGACTTTTATGACCGTGATAGTTTGACTAGCTGACAAGTAGCACACTGTTGCATAGAGGGTATTTTTGCTATGGCCACTTGCTTATGGTGATCGTAATTCATACATGGTTGCAATTCACTTAACACAGAGTTCTAAGTTCATGATTTTGATACATGTTGCCTGATTTCTTTCACTGCACTCGCTGGCACATAATAAATGAACGACTTAGAGAGCACCAATAATTCTTCTTTGATAAAACTATCTGCATATCAAGAGCAGATGATCTTGTAGTTCAGCCCCTTAAAACAACAACACTACCTCTTGCGTAGTCTGTGATGTTAATGGCTCTTGAGACAGGGAAGATGGATTAAACATAACTTTTACAACAGGGGTTAAATGTTGTTCAATAAACAATGAACTATTTTGAGTAGCAACATGTTTTTCTGGTACTAGCTTTTTAGCATTCTGATGATCTTTTGTCATCACTATCAGTGTTTCAATTGAAGCACTATATTGATGATCACTCACACATAAAACCTCACCATTTTTACTTTTCATATCACCTCGACATCTTGTTGACCTCTGTATTGAGCATCGCCAGAATATTATTCCTTTTACATTTTGTCGTTTGTAGTTATAAGAGTAGCCTTGATAGAGTGCACGTTGCCTACCTTTGTTGGTTGTAGTAAGTTCCATAGTAGTAGTAACTGACCTGTCAGTATGATATGTTCACTACAGAGGTTATAACTGTTCTGGTAATATAATGATTTAGCGTTGGATTTTATATTTAATGTGTATAGTTTTAAGTGGTAGAAAAGTGGTATGAAAGTGGTAGAAAAGTGGTGGAAAAGAGGGTGCAAAGTGGTAGAAAATATTACATGTATTGTTAAGAAATAGTTTAAGCGGTTACGTGGATTCATTACCGAATAATTTTGACACGACGAAGCTCATTTTCTATATCCAATAGTTCTTCCTCATATTCTGTATGACCAGCCTGTCTACAGGCATGCAAGTACTGAAGCCGCTGGATTAGCTTACTGGGATTGTTCCAGTAAACAAATTTAACAAATGATTTTTTGGGTGTAAACAGAGCATTACCATTATCATCATCATTAACATCATCATGATTATCATCATCAATATAATCATCATCACTATTACTATCTAATCCTTTTTGTTAATCTTGCAATGCAACAACCTTTGGCATAGTTTGTGATGTCTTTGATAGTGTTAGGGGTTTCTTAGACGTTAACGACTGTCCTAACATGTCTTTTTCAGGAGATAATAAATGCACTTTCACAAACAATGTGCTATCTTGAGTCACAGTATTTTTCTCTTGAACTTGCTTTTTACCTTGGTTAGAGTATTTTGTCCATTAAAATTAGTATTATTTTGAGTTTTACAATGATGATCAATTGAAATAAGTATGTTGGAGTCTTTTGTTTTAATCCTTCCTCGACACTTTTTAGATCGTTGTTTCGAACAGCACCAAATAACAGTTCCATTTTTATTAGTTCTTTTTACAATATATGTATATCCTTTATAGTAAGCACATGGCGTACCATAGCAAGTCGTTGATACTTCCATGTCAACTGTTAAGCATAAACTATTCTCTAGTAAAGTTAACTTGATAATAAAAATGATAGTTTGTAGTATGTTGTACATTATATTGTATATTTCAAGAGAAACAAGACTCGAACCATAAGTTCTTTCTCTCAATTGAAACAAATGTCTTGTTTTTAATCTTTTTTCACCACATATCTTTGTTTCACCATAATAATGATGATCAACAACCTTTCACAAGAAAGTTTAAGTCACAACTAACGTGTTAGCATTATTTCATGGCTGTATATTCAAGTTCCACATAAAGTGGGAAATCGTTTATGCTTTTTCCTGCTTGCTTTTCATCCCATGTTAGCATGAGATGAAAGGATAATTTATTACCTACATTTACCGTTTAATGGTTATGGACCAACATCCTATGACCATTTACAGCTAACGTCCAAAGTGAATACCTGCATGTCGGATCATATTACACATGAACTTGCATTTTGTCACGTATGAATCGAAACAGGATGTAACTTGTTTAGCTTACATGTGGGTTTACATGTCATCTCACACGTGTAGACATGCATTTTGCTCTCCCCTCTCACCATGGTTGACAAATCGTTTGATCTTCAAGTATCTTCAGCATTCTGATACTTTTCCATTGCACCTGTTGCCAAGTCAAGTCAGGTCAGCACATTCCAATAAGCTCAAATAATATCCACATTCTGTCAGTCTGCTCTACAGCAAGTTTGTTTTCTCTACTCGATTCAATCAACATAGAACCAAGTTCTGTTTGCTCCTCATCTGATCATAGAATTATCATTTGTCACGTAACCCATCATCGTTTACACGTTTAAGATTCTCTTCAAGAGTAAAATATCGGAAAAACGAACCCTCACTCTGTCATAAACCGACCCGTCGAAATATTGGAAAACGAATCCACGGCTTGTCCTAAACCGACCAATCAAAATATCATCTGATCATAGAGTTATCATTTGTCATATAACCCATCATCATTTATACGTTAAAGATCCCCTTCGAGAGTAAAATATCAGAAAAACGAAACCTCGCTCTCATATACAGACCCCCTTCGAAATATTGGAAAACAAATCCTCGGCCTGTCCTAAACCGACCCATCAAAATATCATCTGATCATAGAATTATCATTTGTCATGTAACCCATCATCGTAGAATCCCCTTCAAAAGTAAAATATATGAAAAACGAACCCTCGTTCTGTCATAAACTGACCTGTCAAAATATTGGAAAACGAATCCTCGGCCTGTCCTAAACCTAACCATCAGAATATCATCTGATCATAGAATTATCATTTGTCATGTAACCCATCATCGTAGGATACCCTTCGAGAGTAAAATATCAGAAAAACAAACCCTCGCTCTCATAAACGGACCCGTCAAAATATTGGAAAACAAATCCTCGGCCTGTCCTAAACCGACCCATCAAAATATCATCTGATCATAGAATTATCATTTGTCATGTAACCCATCATCGTAGAATCCCCTTCGAAAGTAAAATATCTGAAAAACGAACCCTCGCTCTGTCATAAACTGACCTGTCAAAATATTGGAAAACTAATCCTCGGCCTGTCCTAAACCGATCCATCTAAATATCAGCTGATCATAGAATTATCATTTGTCATGTAACCCATCATCGTAGGATCCCCTTCGAGAGTAAAATATCGGAAAAACGAACCCACGCTCTGTCATAAACCGACCTGTCGAAATATCAGAAAACAAACCCTCGACCTGTCCTAAACCGACCCATAGAAAATATCGATTTTTATATTAAGCACAGTCATTATAACCAGTAATAGCCTTGTTAAAAACACACGCCCAGCTGTATCCTCTCTCTCTCTCTATCTCTCTCTCCCTCTATCTACAACCACTCATCATGAACATTTAAAGTTTGTTTCCTTCATTCCTAAAACTTTAACCTATTAACATCAAAAGGGCTTCATGACAAGCGATTTGACACGTTACATGTCCAAATCCAACCATGCGTTCGTGAGATATCTGCAAACTTCATAGGAAAGTAGGCAACTATCTAGCTCTCTCCTCACCACTAAAACCCCTTCTTATAAATCATTTTTCAAAAAGCCCGCCCTCTTACAAAATCACTTAGTGTGCATGCGTTAAAACAAAAACAAAAATGCTAATTCATTATGGCGTTGACTCGTTGGCATATCGTTTATGTGAAACAACGTTTAATTTCCTATTAGCATTCAAACTCCCACATGTTGCACTTGGAAAGCAACATTTACTAAAAAAAAAAAAAAACAATTTCACCCCTAGTAGGGGTAGGGTTTATTTTGGTGTGGAAATAGGTTGTCCATTGGAAAGGGGGGGGGGCTGTAAGCCCGAGTTCAACAACACCTCATACGTCAAATTCCGATCATGGGTTCGGGAGATATCAGCTTTGCCCCTGAATGTATGGCTAAAAGCAAAGTTAGGCCCTTTGTCAAAATTTCAAAAATACATTCAAAAAGATCGTGTCTGCCCAAGTCCAACAATACCTCACAGGTCAAAATCCCATCATGGGTTCAGGAAATATCAACAAAAGTATAGTTAAGCCCTTTGTCAAAATTTCAAAAAATATATTCAAAAAGGATATGTCATCTCAAGTGCTACGACCCCTCATACAAGTCCCTAGCCGTATTGACTCGCGAGATATTAACAAATGTGTACTTAGGCCCTTTTAACAAAAAATCAAAAATCAATTAAAAAAAACAGAGTGCCACTCCAAGTCCAACGACCCCTCATACAAGTCCCTAGCCTTATTAGTTCATGAGATATTAAAAAGCCAATGACCTATTAGGTTTGGATCTTTTGGTTAATTAAAAAAAATAACGTAACTATAAATCATTATTCAAAAAGCCCGCCCTCTTACAACATTCGCAAGTGCGCATGTGTAAAAACAAAAATGTTAAATCATAGCGGCATCCAGGACAATGCATGTTTTTCATGTGAAACAACGTTTAATTTCATATTAGCATTATATAGCTTGTATGTTGCATAAAGGAAAGACACATTTACTAAGAAAATACTAGGGGTAGGTTTTATTTTAGGGTTGAAATAAGTTGTCAAGAGGAAAGAGGGTGTTGGCCCGAGTCCTACGACACCTCATTTATCAAAATCCGACCTTGGGTTCGTGAGCTATTAATTATTTAACATTCGCTTGGCCGCCGTTTTTTTTTGGCGGGGGGGGGGGGGGGGGGTACAGCCATGCCAAGTGTCTTAGGTTTCCCATCACTCCTTATCTATAAATCATTATTCAAAAAAGCCCGCCCTCTTACAAAAACCCCAAGTGCGTATGCGTAATAGAAAAAAGAAAAATGTTAATTCATAGTGGCTATTCATCGTTCACATGCCTCTTGAGTGTAACAACGTTTAATTTCCTGTTAGCATTGAACTGTATATATGTAGCACATGGAATGCGACTTTTACTAAGAAAATACGCCCCTACTAGGGGTAGGTTTTATTTTAGGGTTGAAATGAGTGGTCCATAGCAAAGCCCCCGTCAGCTCGAGTGTGTGAATGTACAGTTGCGTTCAAAAAAAGTTACTGAGTTAGAACCCCCACAGCCCCCTACTCCCAGGGAGAGATGCCACTGATGCAAACATTTCTTTGTTCCTTCTTTTCTCCAATTTATTTTCAATTGCTAATGATTTACTCGACTGTGATCAATTGCAAACATTTTCAAAATAATCTCTATCAATTTGCAACAATTTTTGAAGTAATTCTACTGAGAGATAACTGAGAATTTAAAAAGTGCGGCAACACTACCAGTTTTACCTTATACACGATTTGTACATGAATATAGTATTCCCCACAATTCATAACATGCGAGAGAAACTGTCAGAAAATATGGACGATTTTCTTGATACCGTTTGTCAATTTCTATAATTAACGTGAATGACAGCAGTTCTGATTCATAGGAAGATTCTTCACATGAAGAATACTGACAGAATTAAATATTGTCAAGATATGTAAATAGCCCTTGTAAAAATTGTGTAGTATGACGTTTCCAAATTAGAAAGCAAACCATTTTTAAACCTGTCATTGAAGGTCCAAAGCCCTTATGTGAAAAGGTGATGGAAAATGGAATTTGTATGAGAAAATAAAATCAACGTTTGAAAGTAAACATAAAGCTTTGTTCGTTCGTTGCGAGCCGCGATTACTGACACTGAACGCGGCAACTCGGCACCTGATTTCATCAGCCCGACTGCTTTTAATCGCACAAGCCAGCGCGTACAAAATCTCCCATCAATATTGCTCCTCATTAATTCGGTATCACAAACCGACAGTGGTAACTACGCTAGCTAAAGCGCTGCGTTAGATCATGGGGCCAAGCTCTTTGCTGCCTCGGTAGAGGCGTGGGTTCGAGCCCTACCGTCAGCCATCTTTTAAATGGTTTTCTGTGGTTTCCTCTTTTCAACCCCAGGCAAATGCTGGGAAGGTACCTTCTGACAGGCCATGGCCGCTTCCTTCCACATACTTGCCCAGTTTCATTCACCATTATTCATTTCATCTCTCATTAACTCCTCTCATGAGGTTGGCGTCAGGAAGGGCATCCGGCCGTAAAAACCATCCACCACAAAGACTCCCATCGCATCTCATCCCCGACCTCGTTGGAAAACGGTAATCATACATACAAATTTGGTATCAAGCTGTAAGTTTGCAGTGGTTGTAATTTCCGATAATCACAAATGAGAGCTTCAAAATGAGACCAAGTTTCCTGCTGTACTAATGCTGGGCTGAGAAAACAATACTTTAGAAAACGTATAAGAACTTTTAGTTGGGTAGTTGAAAAATATTGAAACTTGAGTTTTGCACTACCAATACTTGTGCCTACAACATATAAAAATGTACTTACCCTGAGACAAGTAATTTTCCATGTACAGTATATAGTTTTAAGTGAGTGGTTCCTAGAAAGAATGCCAAAATCCTGGACAATTTTTCATACAACCACAAATAAAGAAATAATTATTAAATTTCAGAATAGTTGGCTTATATAGTCTAACGCAGAATTAAACAAGCAAAATATTGGTATAACTCATTTTTCAATAGGTCTGTTGGTTTGTAATCTAGGCCTGAACTCATGTATCCATAATAAAATATCCATTAGTAGGTACTTAAATGATGACACGATATCTAGTTGTTAATTTCCATTAATGAATGCATTGTTTTTACCAGTTTTCCTCCCCTTCTGAATATCATTACTTTTGTCCTAGTATAGTAGATGGTTAGTGAGTTTTTGTCGGCCGATGCTCGGAGTTTGTTGAATGCGGTCTGAATTGATGTGGTGTGTCTGGATATCAGTGTCGTTGGCATACATTATTAACTTGACCTTTTCAAACCTCAGTGCACTTGTGATATCAGATATCATCAGGTTGAATATCAAAGGACTCAATGGGTCGCTTTGCAGGACTCCTCTGTGTGGTGGAGATTCCATCGTAGATTTTCACGAGATTTGCATCGAGTATGACTTTTATCATCTCCCATTCATGTTGTAAGTCTGGTAGTGTTTTCTCAAGTTTTTGTATGAGTATTCTCCTGTCAATACTGTCGAAGGCTTTTGTGTAGTCGATGAAGATGGCGGATGGTTGGGCTAGTACACTATCTACTCCAACTATGATTTCTTTGATGGCGTGTAGGATTGATTTGCCTTCCATGAACCCATAAGGTAAATGCACCAATAGTCGTCATGTTAAGACTGAATTAGTCAAGAAAATATATACTCCCTATACCTTTTGGTAATTTAAATCAACAAGACCACTGTACCTAACCTCAAACTCTACTCAAATGCTAGGAAACTCTCAATATCGAAAGTATTCGTTTTAGGAAAAATTATGTATTTAAAAAAAGTGTGTTTTTGCACTAGTAATCGTCACAATGTATTTAGATTTTTCCAATATTCGTCACCCGTTTGCACCAATTGTCACATTGTTCGTTGTCCTTATCTGCTGTTCATAATGCATTTCTGTCAATATTGTTGGGTAAGGCACCGATTATTGTCATGAAGGCTGACATTTACGAATGATGAAGTACCAGTAATTATTTATAAAAAGAGAAGACGAAAAATTGGCTATCGGAAATAGCGGGTAGACATACGGGCATGAAAATATCGTAATTATGCTCTAAACACATTTATTATAAGTTATTTTTGTATTAACTTAAAGTGCATTAGAAATATAATAATAATATTAATAATAATTGAAATTCGAACAATATCACCACAAGAACTTGTATTGATGTAGGCCTCCCCGACCGGTGTTCAAGAGTGAATGGTAATTTTTTGGGCTGTTATGCCGTGGTCTTTTTTTTTTGCAGGGTGTGGGGAGGCGTAGTCACATAAAAAGTGAAAAAAGACCCTGGCATAACATAACGTCTGGGTCGAACAGTTGCCGAGGGTCTGACATGATAGACTGTAACTAGTTTTCCACCAAATAACTGTAGACTTCAAGCAGGTTTTAATTTGAGGTTCTTTAATTAATTGCAGCACAGCTTACTGTACTGTCAAATTTTGAGGGGTTCGTAAACACATGCCTGGATTTCTTTTTAGGAAAGATTCACTCCATTTCCTTCCTGGCCGCCCATCTTTGAACGGAAAGTCCCTCTTCAATTCTTTTGTGAGGCACTGGACGCTATTCTGCAAATCGTCCTTTGTTACCGGGAACCCCGCTTTTCCTAGTGAGATTACCCAATGAACTCCCTTTGTTAGAAAGGAACTTGGCCCCATCTTCCTCTATGTAGTTTTTTTCCCTTTAATTTTGTCCGAGAGGTCTCTCGGAACACCATTCCTCTCCGCGGATGTTGTAATACTCGTGCCGTCCTCCTCAACGAACTTAATAGCAGCTTCCATTTGCTAAATATCGTAATTGAGAAATGAGTTTCGACATATTGCTTGAAAGCAAGGAATTTTGCCCCGAAGGGGATCGTTAACGTGCCAGTGAATTTACTGACACGGCTTCCTCGCATTTGCGCACCCTCAAATGACAAATGACTGCGCCAGGATTCGATCCTGCAACCTTAGGCACAGCAAGCCAGAATGTTAACGGTGAGCCACGCAGCCAGCCTAGACCTACGGCCGTCAAAAAGACAGACCTACATAACATTAACAGCACACTGTAAATGTTTATTGGTTCCGAAACGGTAACGCAAACTTGAACATCGTGCACTAGTGTTCGTCACGCATGTGCTTTAAAGATCGTCAGCTATGACGACTGTTGGATACTATGATCAAACGATAATTTAATTGAAGCAGGGTGCTTCAGAACTACATTATAAGTATATTGCCGCTGTTAGTTAGGTCTTACAAGGAGAAATGACAGTGTGCCAGTTTTCGTCACAAATGACGAGCGTTAGCAAAGTGCATTTTTTTAAATCCAGTGTTTGTCACCAGTGTTTGTAACCAAACTCAGAACGTGAGCACGAAATAGCAAATCACATATGTTACAGAAACAATTAACCAACTATATCATACACTATATCAAAAACGGAAATGAGGTACACAACAAAGAGACACTCAAGACAGTGTGGAAAGAGTACTTTGAGGATTTGCTGAATCCAAATGGTCATAGGGAGGAAGACAATGTATTGGAAGATGGTGAAGACAACGCAGGAATGGAAAAGGACCTGACTTGGAGAGAACTGGAGATGGCTATAGACAAGATGAAAGGAGGAAGGGCACCAGGTGTGGATGAAGTGAGTGTTGAAATGGTGAAGGCAGCAGGGGAGGTTGGGAAACAGTGGCTGTACCGTGTGATGAGGGTGATATGGAAGGAGAAAAAGACCCCAGAAGATTGGAAGAAAGGATTAATTGACCCAATATTTAAGAAAGGAAGCAGAAAGGAGTGCAGAAATTACAGGGGAGTCACACTCATACCTCACTGTGCCAAGATATATGAAAAGATATTAGAAAGTAGAATACGAGCCAAAGTGGAGAGAAAATTGAGAGAGGAGCAGTATGGATTCAGACCTGGGAGATCAACAGTGGATCTCATATTTTCAGTGAGACAGCTCCAGGAACACCACTACGAATTTTGAGAGGATCTGTTGATGGCCTTCCTGGACATCGAAAAGGCCTATGATAGTGTGTGTAGTGAGAAGGTTTGGAAAGCAATGGAAAACTTGGGAGTGGAAAAAGGGACTGTAGGCAGAGTGAAGGAGATGTATTGTGGAAGTGTGAGTTGTGTGAAAGTTGTAGGGGAAAGAACAGACTGGTTCAGACAAATGAGTGGCCTGAAACAGGGTAGTGCGTTGTCACCCCTTCTCTTTATTGTGGTTATGGACGAGGTAATGACACGGATAGCAGGAAAGATAGGAGAAGATAAGATGAAAGCAATGGTGTTTGCAGATGATCTCATGGTCTGGGGAAACAAGGAGGAGGAAATTCAGGAGCAACTGAAGGCTTGGGAAGAAACAGTGGGAGAGTACGGAAGGAAGTTCAACATCAGTAAATGTGAGATCCTGTTAACGACCAGGAAAAAGGACAGACCAATGAGTGGGATAACACTTGGAGGTGGACAGCTGAAGAAGGTGGAATGTCTCAAGTACTTGGGAAGTATAGTGGAGGAAAATGGGAGAAATGACAAAGAGATTACGGAACATGGCAGACAGGCAGAAGCATTTCTGAGAAGCATTAGGAGCTTAGTGTGGAATAAAGATGTCCCACAAAAAAGCAAGGAAGTCTTATACAGAAGCTACTATATCCCGATATTGACCTATGCTTCAGAAACTTGGACAATGAAGAAAAGAGACATAAGCGGAATACAGGCAGGTGAAATGAAGTTCCTGCGAAGTAGGATCGGAGTAACAAGAAGAGACAGGGTGAGGAATGAAAAGGTCAGGGAAATGGTGAAAGAGGAGCCCTTGCAAGGTAGGATTGAGACATCAAGACTGAGGTGGTATGGACACTTAAAGAGAATGGATGAGAAGAAGATTCCCAAGAGGATACATGAGATGCAGATGCAGAAGAAACGACCAAGGGGAAGACCAAGAGATCGATGGCTGAAAGGAGTGGAGGAATGTGTCAAGAAGAGAGGCGAGGACTGGACTCGAGTGACAGCGGAGAGGTGGTGGGAAGAAAGGACTAAGTGGCGAGGCTTATGTTCCAAACAGACCCAGCCTGGGGCTGGAAACTGTACAAGATGATGATGATCATACACTTGTAACATTTTTAAGTGTCGGAACATAACACTTATGCACATAATTAACTCGCGTGCCTGCTTAGCACATACGAGAAGCAATACTCCGCGTCAAGACAGCTCAACTCACAGGAGATGTTTGACGCTGGGAATCGCCTATTACATGACACGCAAAATTTCGCTAAGTTGCTCCTTCGTCATTTCGCTCATATTGGCCCGTATTGACGCAAATTGAATTCAGTGAAGTTTATTATATTCCGCCCTATTCAATACAATTCAAAGACTTAGTTCATGGAAAACTATGATGATACATGTTTCGGGAACGTATGGTCCCTTCTTCAGTCCTTATAGTGACCTAATTTAACATTTGAACATCATAAGACATCGATAAAATCTGTATAGATTAACCATTAAAATTCTAAAATTAATAACATTATCACAGAATTCGCTAAGTTATATGCCTATGTGTAAAAAATACTTATTGTACTAAAAACATGTAGGTTATTATACTAAAACAACATTGATGTATGTGGCCTTGTGTAGCCTAGTATGTACATATTGCACTGTGAATTAAAAAAGAGGACACACTAAAACATGATTAAAATGACACAATATTATGTTATAGACTTTTTGGTTTTGGGACTGCTATACGTCCGTTCATTTGCAAACTGTAAATAGTTCAAAAATGTGAGTTCCTCTCTGGAATGGCGTTCTTCCAACATACGCTGGCCCCATTTTATCATTGGTGAGTGGCGTGGATGCTGATCAATTCGCGTGCGACACGGTGCCAAGCACCCTTAAAAAATATAAAATCAAAACAGCATTTCGAACGAAAAACACTAATCAGAATTTTTTTTTTAACTCCAAAAATATTAATGTTACTAACAAATACAATAATTCAGGAGTATACAAACTCAACTGCAACCTTTGTGATACCGATTACGTGGGACAGACCGGGAGAGGGTTCAAGGTCAGATCATCATCGGCTTTAACTCGAATCCGAGTATAAATCTTCTTCCTTCAGTCCAGTTTGTGGATGTGTTTACGGTGACTAAAGAGTCCAATCCTGGCATGGAACAAGCGACCACACAAGTCACATAGTATTGCTGGAGGAGGACGTGGTTGGGCTGCTCGAAGTTTCCTAGCTTGACGCTTGGCCTCTTCATGTATGCGTCGATCCCTTTCAAACATCTTTACAGTATCCGAGATGGTACGGCGCCAAGTTGAGCGGTCTTCAGCCAGCATGTCCCAGGTTTGTGAATCAAGACCTGTCAATTTCAGGGTCTGCTTAAATTGGTCCTTGTAGCGCCTCTTAGGACCACCATGAGGTCTGGTGCCATAGCATAACTCACCATATAGCATTTGACGAGGTAATCTCACATCATCCATCCGATGGACATGACCAATCCATCTAAATTGGTGACCTATTATGGATGATTCTATGCTGTTGATTTGAGCCTTTTCCAGAACAGCAATATTGGTAATGCGGTCTTCCCATTTAATCCTCAGGATTGATCGAAGTTTTTGTAGGTGGAAACGCTCAAGCTTCCTAAGATCACGTCGGTAAAGGGTCCACGTTTCACAGCCATACAACAATGTAGAAATGACTACTGCTTTGTACACCATAAGCTTTGTACTCGTGGATAGATCTTTATTCATGAAGACCCGGTGCGCTAATCGTCCATATGCTGCATGGGCTGCGCCAATTCTCTTATCCACATCCTGCTCACAGGTACAGCTCACAGAAATGGTACTGCCCAGGTACGAGAAGTGGTCAACCTGTTCTAATGGCAAATTTGAAATGGAGATATTGAACTGAGGAAGAGGTGTGCCTGGTGAAGGTTGTGCCAAGACTTTAGTCTTATTGACATTTATGGTAAGACCAAAGCGATCACATGCACTTTTGTAACAGTTAACTGACTCTTGCAGCTCTTCTGGTGTGAGAGTTGGTGACGCAGCATCATCTGCATACAACATGTTAGTAACCTTAGTAACCTGAGTTTTCCTCAAGGAGCGGAGACGAGTTAGGTTGAAAAGCCCTCCATCAAAACGATACTTGATCTCCACACCTGGGATGTTTGTGGGTGAATCATAAAGCATTGCAGCCAAGTACAGCGCAAAAAGCGTTGGAGCCAGTACACATCCTTGTTTCAGTCCATGGGTAATGGGAAATTCATCGGACATCTTATTCTGATGGCAAACCTGACCTGTCATGCCATCATGGAGAGCTTTGATTAGATCCACAAAACGCTGAGGGCAACCAAACCGCTTCAGCACTGCCCACATGGCTGGTCTTGGAACCGAATCAAATGCCTTTTCCAAGTCATAAAAGACTAAGAAGAGTGGATTCTGTTGTTCTCTACATTTTTCTTGTAGCTGTCTCACACAGAAAATCAAGTCAATTGTGCTTCTGGAAGTTCTAAATCCGCATTGTGACTCTGGGAGGATCCTCTCAGAGATAACCTTGAGGCGGTTAAGTAGAATTCTAGCAAGAATCTTCCCCACAATTGATAGCAGTGATATACCACGGTAGTTGCCACAAACACTGCGATCACCCTTTTTAAAGATAGTGACGATAGTGGCATTCTTTAGGTCTCCAGGTACCTTTCTTGATTCCCATATTCTGAGGATAAGGTTGAAAATTCTTGTTTTGAGGGAATGACCTCCGGCTTGAATTAGTTCCAGAGGGATGTTATCTGGGCCAGGTGCTTTTCTGGGTTTCAATTGGGTGAGAGCTGCACTGAATTCATGATAAGTAGGAGGTACTGCCAACCACAGTTGTTCAGGTTGTTGCGGCACATCACAGAGGAAGTCTTCAGCAGCTTCTGATGGACGATTTAGGAGATTGGAGAAGTGCTCCTTCCAGCGTTCCAAGATTTCTTGCCTATCAGTAAAGGTAGTAGAATTATCAGCGCTTTTCAGTGTACCTGATGATGAGTGAGATGGTCCATATATTTCCTTGAGTACGGCATAGAAGTTCCTCAAGTCTCGAGCATCCGATAGTCTCTGCAGTTCCTGAGCCTTCTGTTGCCACCAAGTATTTTTAATCTGCCTTATCTTCGTCTGGCATTTACCCTTGAGTTCCAGTAGTTTATCTCTATTTGTGTTGGAAGTTGGGTCTTGAAGATGGGCAAGATAGGCATTCCTTTTGGCATTGATGAGAGACAGAATTTCCTCATTGTTGTCATCAAACCAGTCTTGTCTTTTCCGCACTATAAAACCAATGGTTTCCTCAGCTGACTGTGTGATAATCTTCTGTAATGTGGCCCATTCTTGCTGAATATAATTTGTTACTGGGTTTTCTGATAACTGGGTGACGATCCTGTTTCCAAAATGTTTGTACATGGATTCATCCTGAAGTTTGGATGTATTAAACTTCTTTCTTGGCAAATTTTTGATGTTCCTAGGTGGTTTAGGTCTGATGGATATCCTAAGCTTACATATAAGAAGTTTATGATCTGTCCAACAATCGTCTATATTCCTTGCTGTTCTGGTAATAAGAGTGTCCTTCTTATCACATTGCCGGGTAATGATATAATCAAGAATGTGCCAATGTTTGGAACGAGGATGCATCCACGTGGTTTTGAAGCGGTCAGGTAGCCGGAACTGCGTGTTGGTAATGAAAAGTTCGTGTTCTGCACAAAGACCAAGAAGCAACAATCCATTGGAATTACATTTTCCAAGTCCCTGTTTGCCCATCACATTATTCCATAGCCTGTGATCTTTCCCAACTCTGGCATTGAAGTCACCGAGGAGCAAGAGTTTATCTGCAGATGGTACCTTGGAGATGATTTCACTTAGCTGATTATAGAACTGAGCCTTTACTTCATCATCAGAATCTAAGGTAGGAGCATAGGCAGAGATGAGTGTCATAAAGGAACCTCCTGAGAGTGGTATGCGGAGAGTCATGAGCCTTTGGCTGATTGCAATGGGCGTAAGTTGGTGATAATTTACCAGTTTGGTCTTCACAGCGAAGCCCACACCATGAATACGACATTCACCCTCATCCTTTCCTTTCCAGAAGATGGTATATCCTGTTCCAGATTCAGTAATCTTGCCTTCAGCAGACAGCCTAGTTTCACTGAGAGCAGCAATGTCAACGTTGAGTCTTGATAACTCATGGGTTACGAGAGCTGACCTTCTCTCAGGTCTAATGTTATTGTCAAAATCAAGCAAGGTTCTGATGTTCCATGATCCAATAATCAAATTGTGATTCTTTACTGTTTTTGAGTTTCGACCGCATGAGGGGTGACCTGCTGAGTGCGGTTGCCCAGCCGGACCAAGATTGTGACTTCCGATGTTTAGCCCACCTTTTCTAGGGCCTTCCCCATGTGGGGTGGGCAGCGGTGATCCTAAATAGGCCTGCCCAAACACAGATGCAGGACCGAATTCCTGAGTAGTCACAGAGTCTCCGGAAGACGACCATCACACATCTGCTGCCAACGTGCAGGTCCGAACTAGGGGCTTCCAGTTACACCCATAACCTGCCCCCACCGTCCATATCCCATCGCCGTTGGACTTTGAAAAGTGACGTTCGGAAGAAGTGCCACTGGCGTGAATTTGTTTAGGGTGGATCTCAGCTTGCCAGGACGAGACCCACACACTATGATCTCTGAGCCTTATCCTGCGGCTCACAAAGAATGAGACATGCAGGACCGAACACAGAGACTGCAACGAACTGCCGCATACTCAAGTACTACTGAGGTGCGCCTTTACAGCCAGTCCGTCTGGCGTGGCCTCTTCCGCCTCTATGACCGTTGGGAGCCATGAGAGTGATTGGCTCCTCATCCTCTCATTTTGCCGTTGGGCCAAAACCTGCCCATCATAACTATGGACAATAGTTTGCCCTATTAAACCTGAGCAATAGGCTGCCCCTTCCGCCAACCACACTGTGCCAGAGTTCACCTCTTCCACTGCAGGTACCGTTGAGGACTTCACCGTAACCCTGGCAAGGGACCCTAACAAGGTACTACCAGCCGGGCCAGCTGGACCAAGGTTTTTTAAAGAGGTGTTACTCCTCTATCACTCCCTACTTGATCATACTATATATATATATATATACTGTAACACTGTATCACACCACGCTATGTGCTATTGCACCACACTGTGACACTCCACTAGTAGTAATACCAACACTGTATAACACTACACTAGGTGCTATTGCACCACACTGTAACACTCCACTAGTAGTATACCTACACTGTATAAGGTCAGATATATGGAACATGTTAATGCAGTCAAACACAACAGATTTTCAGCAATGGGGAACCACATGACAGAAACAGGACACAAATTTACCACCATAGAAAATGAAAATACTACACCAGGAAAAGAAAGGATCTCTCATGAACATACTAGAACAAATAGAAATCAACCAAGCACAAAGATTCAATCCCTCACACAACATCAACGAAATTAATTTCGATTCCAACATTTTATTTGACACCCTAATAGGATTAATATATGACAACAGGTAATTCTACTATAGGTCAATTATTTATAGCACAGGACCATAATAGGAAGTTCAACATCTCTTTATTCTCGGCAATTACCACCGCACTCCAACCCCACTCCCTCCCCCTCCCAGCACATCGCACATCTCATCCAGACTCCCCCTCCCATAGACAGCGCCCCCTCCCCTCTCCCTCTGACGTGTCCTTCCCCGCACGCTACACTACAGAGCTCTTAACTTAGTCCATCAGTATGCAGAGAGGCTTCAGCTACGGCACACACACACGCAAGGTAAGATGCGCATTTGATTGACAAGTAACCTCCAGTTCAAGTTTGTTGCCTATCAGGGGCGTGGTGGCTCAGCGGTCTAGCTGTATGCCTCTCACCAAGGCGGTCCGGGTTCGATTCCCGGTCAATGCATGTGAGATTTTCGAAGTGAAATGCCATGTCCTGTGGTTCGGATTCCACGTAAAAAGGAGGTCCCGTGGCTCATGATCTCGAGATTAACGGTCACGTTAAACTACAAGCTTGCTTGCTTTGCTTTTGTTGCCTATATCCCACCACCACCACCATAATAAGTTATTTTTGGTCGATATTTATAAAATTTTCATTATTTTTTATAGCAGTTTTTCTTCTCCACCCCCATCTACGTCTCAATCCTTTGAACCAGCGGAATTGGATGCCGCAGTTTTTCAACTTTTCACGAGTAAGTCAGCCAATTTATTTTCTTTCTTTCCTTTTACCTACATTTCTTCGAAGAATATCGACCTAATGTAGTTTTTTCTTTCTTCTTCAATCTTTCAGAACATAAATTCGTCATAGTACGCTTACTATCGGCACCGTGTCGCACGCGAATTGATCAGCATCTACACCACTCACCAATGATAAAATGGGGCCAGCGTATGTTGGAAGAATGCCATTCCAGAGAGGAACTCACATTTTTGAACTATTTACAGTTTGCAAATGAACGGACGTATAGCAGTCCCAAAACCAAAAAGTCTATAACATAATATTGTGTCATTTTAATCATGTTTTAGTGTGTCCTCTTTTTTAATTCACAGTGCAATATGTACATACTAGGCTACACAAGGCCACATACATCAATGTTGTTTTAGTATAATAACCTACATGTTTTTAGTACAATAAGTATTTTTTACACATAGGCATATAACTTAGCGAATTCTGTGATAATATTATTAATTTTAGAATTTTAATGGTTAATCTATCCAGATTTTATCGATGTCTTATGATGTTCAAATGTTAAATTAGGTCACTATAAGGACTGAAGAAGGGACCATACGTTCCCGAAACCTGTATCATCATAGTTTTCCATGAACTAAGTCTTTGAATTGTATTGAATAGGGCGGAATATAATAAACTTTACTGAATTCAAGTTGCTCCTTATCGGCAACGAAGGTATGACGAATCTCATAAGACCCGTTGACATCCTTATTGTCCTTATTATATGTACTTATGTACGAGAGTGACGATTATTGGCTCAGTGACGAAAACCGGTGAAGTTACCTTACTGGCTTGGTGGTATCTTTCGTGTTATTCATGGTCGGATGCGATTTAGTTAGGTCTTTGAGAAGAGCTTGAAGATATTACACTCTAGTGCTGTTCCCCGTTATGAACTGAGGTCATCACTGCCTGCCCGCATATCTTGTGTCGAGTCAATGGGTCTATAATGTCTGTCAGTGTTGTTTTTAGGTGTTCGTTATGAATCACATCCGGCCTGCAGATTTTTTGCCTTGGATTCCATTACACATCTCTTCACTTGGTCTGTTGTGATAGGTTGTAATGCGTGTATTAGTATTTCCCGTATGTGTATTCCCGAATAGTTCCTCAAAGTGTTCTGTCAACATCTGCCGGTTGACTGCTGAAGTTTTAGGTGTGGTTTTGTTCGATTTCAATATCCTGTAGGGCTTTTCTTCTGCCTCTTCGATCAGCTTTCTGTCTTTCTTTTGACTATATTCCTTCTTCTTGGTCCGAAATAGTTCTTTGTATGACTTTCTCATTTCTGCATATTTTTGAAAGTAGTATTAGTTGTTTCTGGCTTTGTGGAGGCAGTGCAGTGTGACCTGCCTTGCCTTATAACATTCACTGTCGAACCATCTTTTGGCTTTTCTTTGACTGTGTGATTTTGTAGTTGATGACAGGATGTTTTGTAGTCTTGTCATGGCTTCGTCTGGGCTCCCTTGTTTGTTTCCTTTATTTCCGGTGTTGCTTCCTTATTCACATTCCAGCACTCCTTGCTTGTGTTCCTTGAGTGCCTTAATTGTGCTCCAGGGTGTTCTATGTGCTTTTTTTGTATTCAGCTGGAAAGTTTGAACTGGCATATGCTTTCTGATCGGATTAACGCCCACCCTTTGTTCCACTTTGTCGATGTCTTCATTGCTGATGGATACCAGGTCATTCTCTTCCTGTTGTGTGCTATTTATGTATATTCCGATTTTGAGTTGACTAGTATCAGGCCGTGGTGTGTTGGGAAGTCTATTACACTGGCCGTCTTCATACATCTCTCGTTGTTTTGGCAGTTGAAGTCTCCAGTTGCTATTAGAGACTTGTTGTCATTGAATGATTCAATGGCTCCACCAAGGCTGCCAATTATATTTTCGGTGAATATGTTTGGGTTGAAGTATGCTACTGTTATGTTGATGAGCTGAGTAGATATCTCTATCGTGAACTGTTTTAAGGACCATCTGCATTGGTTATAGGTGTGGTTTCACGAAGCAACTTGCACCTCCCTGTCTTTCCCTTCCTTGCTGGAATGTGCGCAGTGTAGAATTTGTCTAATTCCGCTTCTTCAGTGGAGAAAGTTTCAATAAAAGTTCTCGAAAGAGAAACAAAATGAGTATTGTCCGTTGAGCCATTATAATTAACACTAAAAGTGATAAAAATGTCCAGCATAACTCAACACATTGCTAGCGTTTTGCCCCAGCGTGCCAATTGGGCTCTTCAGTTGGTAAAGGCACACCTACCAAGACACGTAGCAGGTACTCACTGAGAAGGCCATGCAAGACGCCTCGCCACATATGTGGCCACGTCACGAACATGCCAGTGCACCACCGGAGTCAAAAACTCCACTTCCATAAACAATAAACCTTGCTTTGGCATTGAATATAATAAAAGTTCTCGAAAGAGAAACAAAATGAATATTTTCCGTTGAGCCATTATAATTAACACTAAAAGTGATAAAAATGTCCAGCATAACTCAACACATCGCTAGCGTTTCGCCCCAGCGTGCCTGTTGGACTCTTCAGTCGGTAAAGTCTTGGTAGGTGTGCCTTTACCAACTGAAGAACCCAATTGGCACGCTGGGGCGAAACGCTAGTGATGTGTTGAGTTATGCTGGGCATTTTTATCACTTTTAGTGTTAATTATAATGGCTCAACGGACAATATTAATTTTGTTTCTCTTTCGAGAACTTTTATTGTATTCAATGCCAAAGCAAGGTTTATTGTTTATGGAAGTGGAGTTTTTGACTCCGGTGGTGCACTGGCATGCTCGTGACGTGGCCACATGTGGCGAGGCGTCTTGCATGGCCTTCTCAGTGTGTACCTGCTATGCGTCTTGGTAGGTGTGCCTTTACCAACTGAAGAGCCCAATTGGCACGCTGGGGCGAAACGCTAGCAATGTGTTGAGTTATGCTGGACATTTTTATCACTTTTAAGAGAAAGTTTCTGTGAGTGCCACGATGTCGTACACGCTCCATCTGGTGCTGGTGTCTATGGAGAGTTGGGATTTTCCTGTTATTGGGATTGTTTGGTTTCTTGGTGGAATTTGTAGAAGCGAAAAGTTACCCCTTTGGGCCAGAATTTTGGGTTTTCTATTGTTTCCTTATTGATGAATGGGAATGCAATTCTAAAGGCCTTTTTTTGTCTCCTTGAGTTTAAGGATGTAATCTCTCGTACGTCCTTGACCTTCTGCCAGATGATTCCTTAAGTTTTCTTTGGTAGTATCGTTGTTGTGTTCCTATGTAGTGCCATGCTTCATTTAGGGAGTAGGAACATATTGGTGTATGTGCTGTTTTGTCTACATTGCTCTGTATTACTTCGCACTCCACGAAAAGACCGGACAGTCTATATAGACTTCCCAGGCTTGTTAACCACATTGTCTTATCAATGATATCCTAATCCTCTTGACCATAACAATGGGATGTATCGTGAAACATTTATTCACATGCATTTTTGTGATAGTATGAATGGCTGCATAGTCCCATTCCTCTAGTCTGATTCGTTGCGCAGTGGCTAGTACTCTTGGCTGTCAATGCGGAGGCCTGGGTTGGATTCCCGGCTCTGCCAGAAAGTTTAATTCTGGTCTGAGATCTGGAATGGAGTATACACAGCTTTGTGAGGCAAAACTGAGGGGAGGTAGGTTCGATTCCTACCTCAGCCATCCTGGACGTGGTTTTCCCACTTCTACTCCAGGCAAATGCTGGGATGATTCCTAACTTAAGGCCATGGCTGCCTCCTTCCCAATCCTCATCTTAATTACAAATACACCCGTCACAATAACTCAGGTTATCAGACAAATTCTACACACACCCAAATACATGGGGCTACATGACCTCGATGTTGCAAAGCCCCTAATCAATCGACAAACACCATTCCTCTAGTCCCTAAAATGATTCGACAACTAACCCTTTTATTCCATTGATTTTGATTCGTAGCTGTATTAGAATTGTATGATCAATTTGTGAAAATGATTGAATACTGTGACATGTATCATCAAAAATATCTTTTTTTTTTCTTTCTTTCCCCCAGGCGCAGTTCAGCCTTACTCAATGGCCGTTTAGTTTAAAGTTGCTGTGGGCACCTATCGTAGATGCAGCATTCTCTGCCAGATTTGGTCGACGGAAGTCCTGGCTTATACCATCCCAGTATCTCATTGGGATCTTAATGTTATTCTTGTCTAAAAATGTGAAAATATGGCTAGGCGATGTTGGAGAAACAGACGTCGATAGTCTCACAATATACTTCTTTATATTAAACTTCTTGGCTGCAACACAAGACATTGCAGTTGATGGCTGGGCCCTTACGATGCTTAAAAGGTGAGTAATATCGTCAGTAATCCCGGGTGTCTTATCTAAAAAATGTCAGTCACGCTTTCTTCTGTATTTCTGAAGATATTTTTGATTTTCTTTAATGTGTAGCAGGAGTCATCCCAAATAAAAGACTTTTATCAGCTATGTCCAGTTTTAAAACAAAACAGCTTTTTTTTTTAACTTGTCAAAAACAAGTTTAATTTTAATTGACCAGCTGATAGAGCTGCCTCAGGTTAGTACATTGTGATATTAATTCAAGGATATTTATTGGTGATGTCTGAGTAATAAGCGTAACAATATTTGTACGTGGCTGAGGGCTGTAAAACCACAACCTGACGGGTGTTCAGCCTCACTGAGCTGCTATTTGAAGTTTCACGGTTACAGTCAGTGAATATCCTTGGAATTGATATTGACAGGGTTGATACGCGACCGGGATAACCGGGAAAAGTCAGGGATTTTTTTTTGCGGTCCGGAAACCCGGGAATAGTCAGGGAATTTTGTAAAAAAAAAGGAGAGAAAGAAAGAAGAAAAAAATAAGAAAGAAAAAAGAACAAAGAGAAGAATTATTAAGGTTTGACTGTAATTTTTGGTTGGTATACCAGGGTGTCGACCGGTAACGAAAGTATCGAAAAAGTAGCTAATTTTACAAACGGGTAACGAAAGTAGCTAATTTTTATGTCTGGATAGTTGGAGATAACTAAAATTTGCTGAGGTCGGTTTAAATCATTTAAACCCGCACCGCTAGGCTCACAGATTGTGATGAAGCGTGTTTCACGCAAGCGGCGCCGATTGCGTAGGCTTCCCCGTGCACGACCTCAAGGAAATGCATACTGAGGTTACCTTCAGTGGTAATGTATACATCGGTTCAACGTATATTTTCGGCATCAAGGAGAGAGTTTAATTTTGTGTGAAATGTTTTTCTGTATTATTCGGAAACCTGACTTCTGCGAGACGTTTATTCGCGATAACTTCCGAAACTCAACAGAAACCTCTCATTTCTGATATTGACCTCTAAATTTGGATATCTCAAATTGAAGTCCAGAAATAATGCGATATAATTTATTGTTGCAATATTGCGAAATGATAGTTTCGAAAGAAAATCGCAAAGTTGCTCCGAAATACATAGACAACGGTATATTTTAAAAATCTATCCGTCTCGTAAATTTGCGACATCCAGTTTGGTTAATTCGAAACTCCGTTATATGTCTATTTTTCCTTCGAACTTTGGTTCCATTGGGTATTAAATCTAACCGGTTATCTCAAAAACTTGTATGATTTTAATTCGAAAGAAAATGTGCCTCTTGTGATATTATTCCTGCAATCCTCTCTGAATGATTCGTAATATCCGATACCTACTTCGAACATTCATCCTCCAAAATCACATCCTCAAGACGGCCGGCTGACTGCACGACTTGCCTGCGGGAATCTCGTCAAACGGACCGAGATAGACGCCAGTTGCGTAAAAGTCATAAAACCCGTGCCCGGTCGCGAACTTGTGTCCATGAGGACTGCGGGAATCCTGTCAAAGGTGGTTGGGCACCCATCACGAAACATACCGAACCCTACTCGCCACTTTTCCCATTACCGTATACTTAAAAGTAGCGAGGAGCGAGAAGTGCATCAACCCACTTAGAAATAACAGACTACGTTGCGTTGCGATACTCATTTCTTCTTGTGATCCACCGTGAACTTCCAACCACAGCTTAGGGACAGCGGGAATCACGGCGCCGACCATACAACATGTCCATAACTGCTCGTGAATTTTAACCATGCACAACCTCGAGCTTGCCTCCGCCATTCTACCAGGACAGATAAAGCCATGCGCGGATGCGGATATCCGCAAATATTTTCGCCACGCGGATATAGTTGGCATGGCTGTGCGGATAGCGGATATGCTGCGGATGATATTTCGAGTATATTTGCGGATAGTGTTTAGAATACAAACTTACGATAATAATACATTTTTGATATGCCAATCTACAGCTTCATGCTTAAAAGAGGAATACTCCTATAGCCTTGGATGTTACCATACCGGCCTTAAGCCCAACGCCTAAGGTAATAATAAAAAACACGCTGGTAGCACTGTAAATATATATAATACAAATATGTACACTGTACACAACATAAATTGCGGAGCATTGTACTCCTGGTGACTTGCCACCATTTCTCTTCTCGGTGTAGTAACACTCTCTGTCGACCTTTTCCCCCCAGGGGCTCACATCTAGTGGGGGCGTGGGTTGGCGACCACGGGACCCCAGCTGAGTCTGGCATTGCTTCCACTTACTTGTGCCGGGCTCCTCTCCGTCTTCTTTCCTGTCGACCTCCCTTGGTCAACTCTTGTTCTCTTCCGACCCCGACGGTATTAGGTTATCCGAGGCCTAGGGAGTCTATCACTTTCCCGCCTTAATTGGCCCTTATCTCATCTTTCCTGATACCCTCCTTCTGTGAGGGGTCAGCCTTCTTTTTCTTTTCCTTTAACCTCCTGCCTTGTGCTCAAGGCCCTTACGGAGGCAGGGTGTATGTAGCCCCACCACTTCTGGTGCACCCTAGATAATGCTACACCCTCAGTGGCTCATGGCTGGTGAGTTCGGGAGTTGGCGACCCCGAGGGATTCCTGAGCTGGGTCCGTTTTCCCCTTTTTTCCCTTACCTTTGGGGCGGACCCTCTCCTCTCCGCCTTTCATTATATTTCCTTTTCTCTTTAAGTTTCCCGCACCTTTTTGTAGGTATTCTTGATCTACATTGCATTTTGTAAGTTTTTTCGATCTAAATTGCATTTTGTGAGTGTTTTTCAACCTCACTTGCATTTTGTAAGGATTGCCAATCAAAATTGCTTTTTAGTAAGTCTTTCAATATAGGGGGTCTTCTTGTGAGTATTTTGAAATTCAATTGCATTTTGTATTTTCAACCTACCCTGCTTTGTTCAAGTAAAGTCTCAATTGCAATTTTGTGGGTATTTTGAATCTACATTACATTTTGTGTGTTTTTTCAATCTCATTTGCATTTTGTAAGTATTTTGATTTCACTTGCATTTTGTAAGTATTTCGACTGTACGTTGCATTTTCTACGTATTTTGGACTTAACCTACATTTTGTGCATATTTTTCAATCTATTCCTTTTGTGAGCATTTTCGTTCGAAATTCCCTTATATACGTATTACCACTCTCCATTTGGTGAGTAGTTTCAATCTGAGTTCCTTTTTTAAGTTTTTTTCCTGCTACGTAAGGCATAATTGTTGGGGCTCACTGTC
This sequence comes from Meconema thalassinum, assembly GCA_946902985.2. NCBI lineage: Eukaryota > Metazoa > Arthropoda > Insecta > Orthoptera > Tettigoniidae > Meconema > Meconema thalassinum. The sequence goes on along the minus strand of OX336389.2, from coordinate 592,347,465 downwards.
TTTTTTATATAAACCATTTTCGATTCACCCATAGCAGTGAGCTGTTTTTTATCTTCATCCTTTCATTTCACGCCATTTCATTTCGTCAGGGGCCGATAACCTCGATGTTAGGCCCCTTAAAACAACAATTATCATCATCATCATCTCTCTCGACCAATAAGAACAAAGCAAAACAATGAAACAAAGTAGTACCAACTACACACACGAAAATACCACATGCGGAAATGTGCACAATCCATCAGATTTCGACAATAACAAATAGAAAATGTACCTGAAAGAAAATAACATGAAATAACTGAACAATTGAATTAAAAAACTGATTGTCACTCTTCAAGTGGTAGGGGTGCCAATTTTGATACAGGTCGTTTGATAACATCGTTCTTAAATCTCACTGACACCACTCTCACTAACTGATCCTGACCGCGATGCACTTCTTCAATTACACCAAGGGGCCACGGGAGAGGGGGGGGAATGTTGTCGTCCTTCACAAGGACAACAGTTCCAGGTTGGAGATTGGAAGTTGAACTGGTCCATTTGCTGTGCCGCTGCAGATGAGCTAGATGGTCTCCAGACCATCTCTTCCAGAAGAGGTGGAGTCTCTGCTGAAGAACCTTGTATCTCATCAATAAAGGCATTTTAGATGAAGTATGGTCAGGTTTTGGTAGGGCTGTGAGAGGAGAGCCGATTAGGAAATGACCTGGAGTTAAGAGTTGTAGGATCATTGGGGTCAGTAGAGATGGCATGTAAAGGGCGTGAATTTAAGCATGCCTCAATTTGAACAACTACGGTCGAGAGTTCTTCGTATGTGAAGGGTAGCGTTTCCATGATTCGTCTCAAATGATGCTTTAGCGATTTCACTCCAGCCTCCCAAAGACCACCGAAGTTTGGAGCGTGGGGTGGAATGAAGTGCCAATTGAAACCTCTGCTGCTGGCGTAATTGACGATTTCTTCCTTTGTATCTCCTTGCTTGAATAGGGATTTCAATTCCTTGAGTTCTCTGCTGTCACCCAAGAAGTTGGTCCCATTGTCCGAATACATGTTGTAGCAAATTCCTTTCCTGGCGATGAATCGTTTCAATGCTGCAAGGAATGCTTGAGTAGTTAAGTCTGTCACAACCTCCAAGTGAACAGCTTTAGTGCACATACAGATAAATATACAAATGTAGCCCTTGATATACCGTATATACCCGAATGTAAGACGACCCCGAATATAAGACGAGGCCTAGTTATCAACTGCCTCTTACAGATTTTTTCCAAAAATACTTGCTAACTCATAACTTGCACAATATATGCCCTCAAGGTTGTGCTTTCATTTTTAAAACGTCTCGTGTTATCGGAAATCCCTCTGCCCGCTTTACCAAGACATACTCTATAATTTCTTTGTTCAAGAATGGGATACGTTGATCACTCAATTACTGCTCGTAAAACTGACTGGTTGTTCCTGTAAAGATTGTTTTAAAACATATTTCCGTATGCTTTCGAACATATAATTTATCCCCTTTATCCTAACCTCAAAATGTACCGGTACGCTATTCGTATATGCATGGTAATTAAACATAACAAACTATATTTTAATCTTCATTAACGCATTGATTTGTTGCGAGTTACAAGATGCCAACACCATATACTACTTTGCAAATATTAATAACAATTAAAAAAATTTTTTTTTTATACCCTGAATATAAGAAGACCCCAAATTTTTATAACAAAAAGTGGGAAAAACCCTCGTCTTACATTTGGGTATATACGGTAGGTCTTGCTACGAGCATTTCCAGTCTTCAAATAGAAAGGGCCTGTAAAATCTGTGCCAGTATTCAGAAATGGTCTGGTTTGAGAAATGCGCACTGTAGGTAAGTGATCCATCAACTGCTGGGCATTTGTCGTCGTGAACCTATAACATTTTATGCACTTGTTGATTATTCTACGTACAACTGCCTTTCCATTAACTACCCAGTAACGTTGTCTTAACTATAGCTAACGTTAATTGATTCCCTGCATGCAGCAGTCTTTCGTGTTCACCCTTGATAATAAGATCGGTAAGATAATGCTTACTGGGTAAAATTATTTGATGCTTGAAGTCATAATCTAGATTAGAATTCTCTAATCTTCCATCCACTTGAAGGATTTTATTGTTGTCGATGAAAGGCACCAAACTGCCAAGTTTACTGTGTCTTGATAGGGAGTTATGTTTTAAAGGATCAGATATTTCTGCGTGAAATTCGGTAGATTGAACGTGCTTGATGCATGCCAAGTTGGTTTGTTGTATTTCTGCAGTGGTCAGTGGACCATGTCGTCTCTCTGTAGATGTACATCTGGAATTTTGAGTTAATCTGAAGCAGTAAGTTAAAACTCGAAGTTTAGTGTAGGATGAAAATCTCGAAATTATCTCTTCCGACTGGGATGAGACCACGCAACTAATGGTAGAGTTGCGTTGTTCTGTAACATGAATTGAAGTTTCGTCAGTAGGAATTGGCCAATGAGACTCTGAATCATGGAGCCAGGACTGACCATGCCACCAAAGGTCATTTTTGACAAGATTTTCTGCATTGGTCCCTCGTAAAATAATATCAGCAGGATTTGATTCAGAAGCGACATGTTTCCAATCACCGATGGAAGTGTTGCATTGCACTTCAGCAACTTTATTGGCAACAAATATTTTCCATTTTGATGGTGGAGATGTGATCTATGAAAGGACAATTGTTGAGTCTGTCCACAGGTGAACACTGTGGAACTGAAGTGATAGAACTGGAATCATTTTCTTGGCCGGTCGTGAGAGAAGAACAGCTGCACACAATTCTAGTCTCGGCAACATCACTTGCTTAAAGTGAGCCTCTCTTGACTTGGAGCATAACAAATGGGTAGTGATTTGACCACATGGAGATTTATTTGTTTATCGTATGGCATACATGAAAATTATTTACAATTTGACATCAAGTTTAGAAACGTAATGAAGTGCCTGTGGTGTCCCTAGGAAGAAGTCGCTGAATTCACCACTGTGTGATGTTTGTGGGCATTCTTGAACTAGGTGCCGAACAGTCTGTCTTTCAGCACCACACTTGCAACATGATGAAGATTTTTTCCTCCAATTGTACAGGAGATCCCCGCATACACCGTGATTGGTCCGGATTCTATTTAATTTTGACCAGGTCTTTCTAGGCTGAGTGAACCCTGGCACCTTCTCAGTTATGCATGGCATTACTGTACTCTCTGGAGGGGCAAACGAATTCCAATCAGAAGACCATCTCTCAGTCAGGTTGAATTTGTTAGTTGCAAGATTCTCCGCTGTGCAGATAGGTGGATGTCTTGAACGTAATCGTTTCACATGTAGATCACCAATGTCTCCATGGATTGGTAGTTGTTTGTTGGTCTGGATCGTTCTATATTCTCTTATCAAAATGTTGCATCGCCGCAAATGAGATGGTGGGATGTGGTTGAGAATAGGAAGCCATTGTGTAGGAGTTGACATGATTGTTCCTGTTATCATGGGCATGGTGTTATTCAATTGTACATCTGTTAATCTTACATGCGGACTATTTATCCACACAGGAGCACAATACTCAGCAACAGAATAAACTAAACCTAGAGCTGAGCAACGGAGAGTAGTTGCATTGGCACCCTAAGTGGTGCCACATAATTTCCGTAAGATGTTGTTGGTCTTCATTTTGGCCCAAGTCATTCGTAGATGTTCTTTGAATGACAATGTTCTATCCAGTGTTATACCCAAATACTTGGGGTGTCTGTTATGGTGAAGGAGGATGTTATTGAAGTAAACTGTAAGTTCCCTTGTTGCCATTTTATTGTTCAGGTGGAAGCAAGCAACTTCGGTCTGAGTTGTGCTTGGCTGAAGTCTCCATTTTCGAAAATAATCTCCCAGTGCAGAAAGATCATTTGTCAGCGTCTCTTCTGTACTTTCGAAACATAGATCTCTAGTAGCAATTGCCCAGTCGTCAGCATATCCAAACTTCCTCGATTTTGTGGAGGGCAAATCTGATATATAGAGGCTGAACAAGAGTGGAGATGAAGAACGAAGAAACAAGCATGCACCATAACCTTTCATCGATGCATCTGCAAACCCATGTAATTGTATTTGCGTGTACTCGTTGCAAAGAGCAAACCTTTCTATACAAATCTTACTAATCAATGGAATTTGTGAGTACAACTTTCCCAACATTTTGCGGGCTCGTCTGGAAGCTTCTCATCCCACGCTGTTTTTTCTTGCCATAATTGCTGCAGGAACCTATTTAATGCAATAACGAAAGGGCTAATGAGACCAAGAGGATCGTAAATTGATGATACAACTGACAAGACCTTGTGTTTTGTGACTGGGAGATTAACTGCTTGCCTGATGCAAAAGATCTGAAGCCTGTCAATGGCTGGATGCCACAAAAGTCCTAAAGTTTTGACGCCGTCATCAGATTCGAAACGGAGAGGAAGCTGAGTCTCTCTGCAGTCTTCTGGAACAGCCTGTAACAACGTTGGTTGGAACACCATTTCCAAAGTTTGAAACCGCCACTGGCTAACAGTTGAATCAATTCTTGCTGTAAAATTAATGCATCATCAGCATTTGTTGAACCTGATATGCAATCATCTATGTAGAAATCACGAAGTAAGACTGTAGCTGCATTCAGAAAGAGCTCCTTTTCATCTTCTGCCAATTGTAAACATCTGAAAGCTAAGAAAGGTGCTGAGGATGTCCCGTATTGTTCAGACCGGGAGCAAGGGTTGGTCGAACAAGGGGTGTTAGTGTCCAATTTGGAAGGTGTGATCTAATTGGGAGAGTTTTGGTGAATGTGTGAGAACTTGGAATTGGGCATGTGAATGGGAGCTCTGGTCGGGGGAAAGGCTCTAATTTACGGGGGTGGTGAATTGCTGAAAACGAGTAAGTTTGTTTTTACAGGTGGTTCTTTTGGCTACAAGCTCCTTAGGAAGAGACATGGCGGAACTTTGAGTATCTTCACTCACCGATCTGCTAGACTGCCGAGCGTCTGAAGTGGTAGTAGTAGTATTTGTACTGGTAGAGGTGGTAACAAGGGACATCTCCGCTCACCCCAACACAGCTTTCATAGCGATAGCTGAAAAATACAATTAGCATTAATAACAGAAGTGGAAAGCTGCAATAGCTTATCGAATTGCTTGGCAACCTGTTTCATACGATAAACAATTATAAAGGTTATTTAAAGGTCCCGGGTTTCGGCACCAAACATGGTTAGGATCCGTCGATGATAGACCTCCCCTTTCGGATAGAACTAGAGGTGAAGCCTCTAGCTTAATATACAAGTGAACTTTACTATGTGGAGAAAAATGGGACATCAAAAAAGAAAATAGCTAATAGAAACAGTTTGCCAATAACAATGATCTTTATTTATAATTTGCATAAAGATCAATAACAACAACCTTATAAACAGACAATAGAAACACTAGGCGCCAGCCAACAACACTTGAAAAACAATGCATAGCCTATAAATTCTAATGAAGTATAAGATAACAAATGATAAAGATTAGTTAACCATTTTATGGTCTAAGGTTGCTAGGTAGCATAATCCTAGCAAAAATTTACAAAATTAAGGCTGCTTGCAAATGCAGGGCCAAAGTCATATGAGAATACCTTCATTGCTCCAGATGAGCTTCAAAGAGTGACTAGAAAATAGAAATATGTTTGTTTGGCATGCTTTGGTTTGAATGAAACAATTTCGTCAATCAGTAAGATCGACAAGCACCAAGGGAGTAATTTACATCCCGCAAGTCGTTTCAGACAAGAGAATTTGTTGAAATGAGTTATAATGAACATAGTCAACCCCTGGCACTATCCAGCCCATGACGGGCTAAGGCCGACCAAGCGACCGCTGCCCAGCCATTTGGCCTGCAGATATTGGGGTGACGCGTGATCAGCGCGTCGGGTCCCCTCGGCCGTTAATCTTGGTATTCTTGATCGGGGCGCTGTCTCACTGTCAGACAGCTACTCAATTGTCCTCACGAGGCTGAGTGCACCCCGTTCCAACCCTCACGTCAGTTTTAAAATCCATGACGGAGCCGGGGATCGAACCCGGGGCCTCCGGGTGAGAGGCAGGCGCGCTACCCCAACACCACGGGGCCGGCTATAATGAACATGCAAGAAAATAAAATGCAATTGTTTTAACATACCGTAGTTTTCACTTTAAAAGGGCAAAGTACTTGCGGCCAATTAAACAAATAAGTTAGGTTAGGTTGAACACTGCAGATACACTTTGCAACTTGGAGGTTAGAGATAGCACTTAAGTTGATTAGGGCAGTTCTTTGAGAGATTTCCGGGAACACTTGTGGATCACTTTCGAAATGTTGTAGATTGTTTGGCTTTGGAGATAAATTCCACCTTGAGTAGATGCTGTCAAAATCGATGATTGCAGTAGGCCAAATATCAACACGTTGTCGATTGAGAAGAATTCGCTACCGATGATGAATTGAGTTGTACTAGCGATTTAAGGCAATGTGCCAGTACTTCAGTAGAGAAGTAGTTTTGTATAGTTTGTCCAGAGACGATCTTCATGACCCTTATCTTTAGAAGTTCTTGGAGTAAGTTGTCATGTTTGAAGAAAGCGACAGGTGCCGAGTCATTCCTTGACTGGCATGGCCCAATTTCTGCACGTAGTTTCTCGAAGTTTCTCGTAGTTGGAGAAGACAGCCGAGACAAGTGAATGGCGATGAAATGGCGAAGAAAATGTGAGATTGATGTAGGCAGAGTTCAGGTTTTATACCGGAGATCACGCGGAATGCGTGATGCGGACAGTTGGCGTCGGCCAATCCGAGAGCATGGAAAATTCTCGAAAACTGCTGAGGCCAATCAGAGCAAGGGGCCAACTGAAAATGAACTTCGTGACCAACATTAGTTCCGGAAATCATTACAGTGTCATGGAACACGTGCTAGCAAGAACAGATTGAAGAAAAATGGAATGACATGACAGGTGAGAGGTTATGTTATAATAAAGAAAAAAGTGAACTTTGTAAATTACACTGAAAAGTGAACACGAAGATATGTCGAAATTTTTCGGAAGTCGAAACATGGTACCCATTGCAATAGTTAGCTTTCTAACGAAATCTACCTAAAAGGGGAGCCGAAGGAACTTGAGATAAAGGAAAGGAGGATCCTGAGGAAAATTCTCGGACCACGGAAAGATGATGACGGAACATGGAAAAAAAGGAAAAATGAAGATCTGTATATGCAGACCGAAACCATTGTGGTCACAGTGCGTAAAAGAAGGCTAAAATATTACGGGCATTTGTTGAGAATGGACGGGAACCGGCTGACATCACAGGGTTGAATGCAACTACAAAATGGGTAGAAGGGGTCAACAGAGACGCCATTGAAAAGAAGCTTGTAGTTTAACGTGACCGTTAATCTTGAGATCATGAGCCACGGGACCTCCTTTTTACGTGGAATCCGAACCACAGGACATGGCATTTCACTTCGAAAATCTCACATGCATTGACCGGGAATCGAACCCGGACCGCCTTGGTGAGAGGCATACAGCTAGACCGCTGAGCCACCACGCCCCCATGAGACGCCATTGAAGTTGGACTTGTTATTCAAGATAGGAAAACGTTTCGAAGCCGAGTCGACAATATCAAGACGTTCAAAGAAAAACCACCACAACACAGGCCAAATAACAGAGGAGCAGAGAAAGATTAGAGGTGAAAGAATGAAGAGGTTCTGGGATGAAAGCCTTAGGTTCCCTGTGGTCTACAGTTGGCCAAAGTCGGAAACAAACAAAAAAGATGATGATGATGATAATTGTTGTTTAAAGGGGCCTAACATCTAGGTTATCGGCCCAAAACAAAAAAGAAAAAGAGGTTATGTTATAATAAAGAAAAAAGTGAACTTTGTAAAAGTTATTATCAGTATTAAAGTTAGTTTATTAAAGAAAAGATTTTAATTGATTTTTAGAAGGTAGAATTTGAAAATTAAATAGTTGTCTCACGGTGGGTGAGTGGATATCGTGTCGGACTACCAACTCCAAGCTTGCAGGTTCGCTCCTGGCCGTGGCAAGTGATTTTTGAAAGGCGGCACAAATCACCACACGCATGTCATACGTTGTTGGCATGTTAAAGAACCCATTTGAATTCAGTAGGCCATGTCCATAATGGCAAAATTAATCTCGGGAGTTTCCACCAACACAAAAGTTCCTCCATTCTCTACTTGTGTCAAGGGGCTTAGGTATCTAATCTCATTGACTTTCCTAGCACTCCAAAGAATGTCAAATTTCGCCATGCAAGCTGCCCTCTGGGTGCAAATAACAAAGCTTGCCCCCGAGGCCATACAATATTATTATTATTATTATTATTAGTATTGCAAAAAACAAATGAGTGTAGAAATTACAAAAATATAATTATTAATTATTAATTTGGTTGTGGCACCATACGCAACCATTAACCCGGCTCAAGGGAGATAGGGTCACCTTCCCTATTCTCCACTTGAGTAATTCTTGCCTGGCGTGTCCACGTCACGGGGGTGGGCATCCTACACTTCAGTAGGTCGGAGTGATAGGATGGCGGAGTTCAGGCAAGGACCCAGTCCCGTGGGGTATAGCACGGAACCCATGCCCAGGGTTACGGGTGAAGTCCTTAATGGCAGCGGCGGCGGAGGAGGAGAATTCGGTACGGCAAAGCTGGCAGACGAGGCAACCCTCCCTTCTGGGGATTAAATGAGAAGGGGAATTTTTCCTCAGCTTGTGTAGGTAGCAGTGAACGGCTTTGAAGGCGGATGAGGAACAAGTGTCCCAACGGCAGAGAAGGCGGAAGAACTGTCACCAGCAGCGTCTGTACTCCAGAGGAGCGGCTGCAAAAGGCGTCTGTTCCCCATGTTAGGGGCGGTCTAAAGTAAAAACCTGGCAGTAGGTTATAAAATGCCTTTGGGTGTGGCGAGCCCATCGAACAAATAGCCTATATTATGAAAGTTTGTGAATTGAGGCCTCGGAAACAGCTAGGGCGTCCCCCGGAGGCGACGCGCAGCACCCGGTGTCCTGGGGGAGCTGTGAGAAGTAGGCTACCAGACGTAACGAAGGTTGGTTTCATTAATGTCATGACACTCAATAGAAAGGTAGAAGAGCTGGTTGATTATATGGAGAAGAAAGATATAGCGATGCTGGGAGTGAGTGAAACGAAATGGAAAGGGAAAGGGCGAAAAGAAGTGAAGAAAGGGAAAGGGTACAGATTATATTGGAGTGGAGGACAGAAGGCAACGAATGGCGTTGGTGTCATATTGAGAGCGGACCTAGACCAGTATGTAGAAAAAATTGACCCGATTAGTGACCGGATTATCAAAGTCAGGCTTGGACTTGAGAGTGGTACAAAAGATTTTATACAGGTTTATGCTCCCCAAACAGGGAAGGTAGATGAATGTCTAGAAGAGTTTCTAGAAGAGCTGGAAAAGTGTATAGAAGACAAAGAAGTGATAATAATGGGAGACATGAATGCACATGTGGGAACAGATAGACAGGGAAAAGAAGAGATTATTGGCCCGTTTAGCTATGGAAATCAGGATGAAGAAGGAGACCTGTTAGTAGATTTCTGTAGGAGGAATGGATTAACTGTTGGAAATACGTGGTTTAGGAAAAAGAACTCGCAAAAAATAACTAGGTATGGATGGGGAGACAGGAAGACAAAGACAATGATTGACCTTATTCTGGTGGAAAAGGATAAACAAAGACAGTTAGTAGATGTGACAGCTATGCCCAGAGGAGATTTTGAAGGAGACCACAAAGTGGTGATAGCCAAAGTAAGGCTTGGTAAAATCACAAAACTAGTAGAAAAAAGGGAAAGAAAAATAAAGGTATGGAAACTAAAAGAAAAGGAAGATTGTAGTTTTACGTGACCGTGAATCTTGTGATTATGAGCCACGGGACCTCCTATTTACGTGGAATCCGAACCACAGGACATGGCATTTCACTTGGAAAATCTCACATGCATTGACCGGGAATCGAACCCGGACCGCCTTGGTGAGAGGCACACAGCTAGACCGCTGAGCCACCACGCCCCAGGAAACTAAAAGAGAAGGAGGTAATGGAAAAGTTTCAAGAGGAACTAAAACAGGAAATTCCCAAAGATGAAGCAAAAAGCATAGAAATGGAATGGACATGTTTTAAGAATGGATTTGTGAAGTGTGCAGTAAACGCTTGTGGAAGATTATCAGGGAGGAAAAAGGAAAGGGAGACTCCTTGGTGGAACAACAGGGTAAAGGAAGCAGTTAAAGAAAAACAAATGGCATGGAGAAAGTGGATATGCAGCAAAGATGCAGACAAATGGCAAAAATATAGAGAAGCCAAGAAGGCATGTCAAAAGATTGTACAAGAAGAAAAAAGGGAAAGCTGGGAAAGTTTCACTGAAACTCTAGAGGAGGATATCAAAGGAAGTAAAAAGGTTCTATATGGGCTAGTAAAAAACAGTGTGAAAGGTAGGGAAAACACAAAATTTGTAAAAACTGAAGCGGGACAGATATTGTATGAAAGAGATGGTATATTGAAAAGATGGGAAGAATACTTTTCAAAGCTACTGAATGTTAAACACATTGAACTGGATGAAGAAAGGGAACAAGAAGGAACAATGGAGGAAGAAGAAGAACAAGAAAAGGAGATATCTATGCTAGAAATAGAGGAAGCCATAAAGAAGATGAAGAGTGGCAAAGCACCTGGAGTGGATGAGGTGACCACAGAAATGATAAAAGCAGCAGGACCAGTAGGGTTGCAGTGGCTGTATAGATTATTTAGAATAATTTGGAAGAAGAAAGAGATCCCAGAAGAATGGGGAAAGGGTTTAATTATCCCACTTTTTAAGAAAGGTGACAAAAAGGAATGTAACAATTACAGAGGGATCACCCTTATTGCCCATGTAGCCAAGATCTTTGAGAGAGTATTGGAAGGTAGACTGAGGAGGCAGACAGATGGAGAGATGGAAGAAGAACAGTATGGTTTTAGGAGAGACAGATCAACTTTTGATCTAATCTTTACACTAAGGCATATGATGGAGAAAAGATGGGAGTTTGGAAAAGACATGGTGATGACTTTTATTGATATTGAGAAAGCTTATGACAGTGTGCCTAGACAGGTGGTGTGGGATGTATTAAGAAAAAGGCAAGTTAACAGTGCAGAAGTGCAAATGGTGAAAGCTATGTACAAATATTGTGTCAGTAGCGTAAAGACCACTATAGGAGAAACAGAATGGTTCAAGGTGGAAACGGGTCTCCGTCAAGGAAGTGTATTGTCCCCCTTACTATTCATCATAGTCATGGATGAAATCCACAAGAATGTTAAACAGAGATTGGGACAAGAGGCAATAAAGGCCATGCTGTTTGTAGATGATATAGTGATATGGGGTGAGGATGAAAAGGAAGTACAAAAACAAGTAGATGTATGGAACCAAGAGATTGAGAAGTTTGGGATGAAAGTTAGCACAGAGAAGAGCAAGACAATGGTAATGTCAAGGGGAAGTAAGGAGGGAAGAGGAAAGATAGAAGTGAACGGAAAAATTCTAGAAGTGGTGAAAAGTTTCAAGTACTTGGGAAGTGTGATCGCAGAAGATGGAAAGATTACTGAGGAAATTGGAAAGAGAATACAACAAGCGAACAGCTTCTACCAGAGTGTTAGGGGTATTCTGTGGAACCAAGATGTCCCAAAGAAATGTAAGCAGGTATTATATTCAACCTATTATGGACCCGTACTAACATATGCAGCTGGAGCATGGACCACTACAAAAAGAGAGGAGAGTAGAATACAAGCAGCGGAGATGAAATTCCTAAGAGGTATAGAAGGGAAGACCAGAAGAGATAAAATCAGAAACGAGGAGATAAGAAGGAGGACAGGAATCTTGAAGCTGCGGGACAGGATAGAAACAACCAAGTTAAAGTGGTATGGACATATGATGAGAATGGGAGAGGAGAGAGTGCCAAAGAAAGCTTTTCTGGAAAAGGTTTCGGGGAAGAGACCGCGCGGAAGGCCCCGAAAGAGATGGGCAGATACAGTGTGGGAGTGCGTGGAGAAGAAGGGAGGAAAACCTGAAGATGTACTTAAAGGGGGAGAGGAGTGGTGGAGAGACAGGCAACGTTGGAGGTCCTTGATTCACAACCCGACCCAGGAAGCTGGAAACGGGAAATGAAGAAGAAGAAGTGAATCGGGGAGATGCCCTAACTAATTAAGCTATTAGTGCTTGGAACGAGTACTGCAGAAGAGCGTTTAACTAACTCGGGGGGTCGCTACCCTCCATTTAGGTCTAGAGTCGCTATTCAACATTTGCGGGCGCGGAACAAAATCGTAGGCTGCGATATTCAACGCTCTTGGCGGGCTGGATATATCGAAATTCACGCTCTTGGCGGATGGGATTTGGCCATGTTCACGCTCTTGGAGGATGGGCATCCAGTGATCGACTTACGCATTCATTCATTATTTCATTATTCATTATTCTTCACCTCATATCCGGATAAGGACTTTTCGTGGGCCTGAGGGTCCCGCTGACCCCAGGTGCGCATCTTCACTTCCAAACGATCGGAAGACTCATCCCCCGCCTTAGGGATGCTACTTAGCGTTACAAACTAACTAAGGGTCAAGTCTTAAATTTGGTCGTCTCTAGGTGGGTTTTCTATTATGTCCGACGCTGAGTGAGCTATTTCTCCCATCAGACAGTCAAGCTCCCATCTGCAGGTCTGGCTTCGCTGACAGTAGTGCATAGTGGGTTTAACCTTCTCCGACACGGTAGCAGGCTAGGCGTACCGAGATCTCGATGTTTGCCCGCACTACGTCATCGTCGCTTTGACCTTCCGTCTTTGTGTCACGATCTGCCACTGCCTTCTCTGTTTTTGCCTTCCTGTGGCCCTTCTTATCGTCAATATATATATATCACCACCTGATGTGCACTCAGATCCTTGATTATCTGTGTATAGATAATTCTCTGGGGGTGTAATTTAGTGTGCAATGTATAGTGTAATAATTTGGTGTACAATGTATAATGAAATATTTTAGTGTATAATGTCTAATGTAATATTTTGTGTACAATGTATGGGGTTGTAGATAATTCGAAACGCATTGGCTGCTTTCTTCCTTCTTGGTTCAGTTGGATCTCTCGTGCTGATATTTCTGTATATCTGTGGACATGTTGATAGGGTGTCTGCGGAATTTCAAGTTATTGTTAGCAAGGCCCGGTAGGGTATTATTTGCTGAGTGGTATGATACGTGGGTGTGGAAAGGTTTAGCATCGTTGGACTCTTGTAATTCGTTGGCCTGGAGTCGGTAATGCTGTAAGGATAAGCTTAATTTTACTGGATGGGGTTGGTTCGTTCCCCTGGTGCTTAAATTTCAATGTATCAAGCTTGTGTAATATAAATACAACCCTGGATGAATGGACAGGATTTCCATGCATATATCTGGATTTGAGCGCATGTATATTTGCTGCTCAAGTGAGGAAAAGGGGTTTGTGTGGGTGTAATAAGTTTATACTTGTATCATGCAGGAGTATTAAGTAAAATGTCTGTTAGTACATTTTTTATGGCCTTCCATCTATATAAATAGATGTAAATCTAGCATCTGTATGGCGTCCAACCACCTCTAGTATTCAGGTGGGAACCATATGGCACGGGGTGCAGAGGACCCTTATGTTAAAAGCAGGAATGTCTACTATCCCTGTGTGTAAAGTGATGTGTATGTATGTATGTAAATTGTGAGGGAATATTAGGAAGTGTTATGGAAAGGTGTATGGATATTTGCCTGTATGTTTTCTTTATGGGAACTGTGGGTATATTGTCACTCTGTGCCCTTTTACTAGGTGATCATCCTCTCTCGATCATATCGTGTTGTCTTCCGCTCTTTGTTGGTATTTAATTACGCGCTCACTGGGTGTTTATGTGTCGTGTAGATGCGTCACGGCACCTAATGTCTATTGTAATGCCTTTCTCAATGTCACTGTGGGATTGTCATTCCTTATTTCTCTTAAAATATGTGTATATCCCTGGGTAACGCCCTTGGGCTGTCCCAATTTATGCTATATACCGTGTGGGTTTTACCGTTCGCGGCTTTCCACTATTTAATTAATAATACCATTGGGGTGCATTTAGTGCCCTTTAAAAACATATCTACCCTTACAAGTGTGTAAAATGTGCGCGCTGCACGCCCTGTAGCCTGCCTACGTGCTTTGCGTGCAGCCTTGATCCTTATCTATATATTCTCTAAAACCTTTATTTATAGGTCTAATTTTATGAGTCCGCCCTATTATGGGGGTCAATTTACTATTTTGCCCGTGTATTAGGGTCTTTATCAGCTCTCTAATGGCTGTGAACCTCTCTATTTCATATATTGTTACCTCCTTTAAAAATGGGGTCTATATTATGTACTCTACGGCGTTATGTCTATCCGCCCTTGTGTTTAATTGTCTGCAGTGTCTATCTGCCATTATAAAGATCATTATTTGCTGGGGTAAATTTCCCTGAATTCTAAATTTCCATTATTGTATGCATCCCTCAGCTAGGGGATGTTTTGTTTACTGAGCCCTCTATAGCTATCTGCCGTCGCAGGTAAGTATCTGTGAGAATTTTTCTGTTGGCCTACTACGCGTGTTATGTATTAAGTGTAATTGGGCAGGAGACAGCTGTGGCTGGCAGCGTGCCTCGCCGCTCAGAGCGGTCTTGCCTGCCGCATCGAAGTGCCTCGTCATGTAAATACTCTGTAAGCCTAAGTTTGCTTGGCTATCGATAGACTAACTCTGCCTATGCATGTAATTCCCGTATCCCGTAATACAAATATATATATTGAACCCTTGCAAAGAAGCATATGAGACTCAGTTTCGGGGGGTGTAACGGTTCATATCGTAAGTTGTTGTCAAGGCGCTTCATTAACTTGCAGGGTAACATATAACAAAATAACATGCAGGAAAGAGTGAAGCCAGGGTTAAAACAAATGAATTTAATAAACAAATCACCATATTTACACTCAACAAATTAACAACAAAAACTCCCATCTGACTCCCACTTAATAAAAATGCCAAAAACTAGGCCAAATCTCTGGAGAGATTAATTACTTGGACCAAGTGTCCCTAAGATAAAAATAACAAAGTGACCATATATGTGCGTATGCCGTTCTACATGCATCACGATGTGTACAATGAATGCGTGATTCGTCATCATCCTGAATAATCATTCAGACAACGAATCCACATTTCTTAGAGCTAGACCGACACGGGGGAACACAACTACAATACTTAAAATTAAAACCGACACTTCCTAAATCTAATATAAACAAACACAAAATTTCCGTGTGAAATTGGAATCAAATTGCCGTAGCAACAATTACTGCCTAAAAACTTAGGACTTCTCACACAAATCAACACAAGTACATTAACACGTGACCAATAAAAATACACAAATGACCGCTGTCAAAATTTACAAGTACTCTACCACTACATCACACAGGTGTGACACACGAAATTACATGAATCGAGTCATAAACAAAGCAATAGGCACACAGCCAACATTTACGTTAATAATACAATATTTTACCCATACAACGTACAACAAGCCGTTACACACATGGCGAACTCCCCAATTAATTATGGCTTTAAAAATAACGATCACAATGAACAGGTTTGCTACATGAAAGCTTACAGAGGTCAGTCGGACAAATCAGGACTGCCTATCAAAAATAAGTCACAGGCAAGACGGGCGATTTGTGGAACTCTGCATGTCTGTCAACCCACGTGTCAATAACCTCGACCTCCCAGGACATGGGGTCGAATCTCGAAGAAGTGTGCCCCAAAGCACAATAATACGTGTGTGTGTGTCAGAATAAATATGGACAAGAAACAGCGGTCTCCCTAGAGCACCCTGTCTTTCCATCAAAAATACAACCGCAGCAAAAATATGAGAGCGGTAGGACCTCTACCCCCTCCTCACGTAGAATCAACACACACTTGACACAGTAACACACACAAAATCACACGTATGGGTTTTGACAGACCCTGAAATAAAAAGACACAAATAATTTCCACATGCTGGCGCCACCGTTCTATGCCGTGACTAGTCAACCTGAAAAGGACTCAAAAAAATCTATCAAAAATTAGAACAAAGGTGTTCTACAAATTACTTTTAAGTTGGTGCGCTTGGCAACCCTAATATGAATAATAACCTGTTCAGCAAATATCTTACAGTAATTTCCTCCCAGTCCTATTTCAAATATTAACGTTAATAAAGCACCATTTATCGAATGTAACGGGTTCCGCCTTTGCAAGGATAAAAATCACGTACGCACGCCGCGCACATTACATATGACTCAAGGAAAAACAAATATCTAACAAACACTTTGGCCACGCGCCAACGGACGTTTAAAACATTTAGTGTCGGTGCAAGAAAAACTCTAAACAACAAGAAAAGAAACATGACTATTTACAAAAGTTCCCCGGCCAAATCTAACTACATAATTGAAATAATCCAATTTTTTTGTACATCACCGATCAGCTTGTAGAACTAAGGACATCCTCCTCAGCCCATTGCCCCTATGGACAAATTAACACTCCATCGTGGTCGTCTGCGTTGAATTGTTGAAGCTCATCCCAACTCCAAACCACGTGCTGATCATCTTGGTATCGACTCCTTGGCAGAAAAGTTCAATGTTAATTATTTGACCTATCTATAATCGCTTGCAGGTTACTCAATTCGCCCACAATTGTCCTAATGCGATTAATTGCGAAGACTGGCCCTAGATATCTCGCACACACGCACAATAAAACACATGAAAAATACACTGCAATTTGTACGTAAAATATACACCTCGAGACCACGTCACTGGCTCGATAACAAGTTTAAGATCTTGGCTGCACTGGCAGTCGCTATCTTGCTTGGTATTTCCGTACTGTACTGTTGACCTTCGCTCCGGTGAGCGCTAATTAGGGTGTTACAAGACTTGCCCCTCAGAGCTGAAATGGTCGTCTTTAAGTAAATGTTACAAGTTACCACGCACTGGCGTGAAATATTTAGCTCACAAAATAAAGTTGATTACAGAATAAAATGTACTAGAGCTTTAAAAATTTGTTAATGCACTGATGTGACTTTAGCTCCTCAGAGCTCACAAATAAAATAACTTCACCAAATTCAGAGCGTTAAAATCACGATGCAAACTGGCGTGAAGTTAGCCTCTCAAGGCTCCAAAACGATTGACTTCTAATAATTTCGAGCGTCAAAATTACGATACAAACTGGCGTGAAGTTAGCCTCTCAAGGCTCCACAAAGAATGACTTAGAGTAGCGTCATGCCAAACTATTTATTAGAAACTGACAGGGGACGGAGGAGTGGGGTGGAATCGGATAAAAACTTCCAGAGTTTTTGTCTCACAAAGATGGGACTAGTGTCATTCTTCTTCAAATAAATCAAACGTCTCAATGCACTCGTGCGGAGATTAATCCGTTCGGCGGTTCTTTAGATAATCAATTCCGCGGGCTTTTTACTACTGACGCTGTCCACCGCGTGGTCATGGCTTGGTCTCTTGTGATTGGCTGATTCAATCGTATGTTCGTTGCAAGTGACTCGTGATCCTTCCTTTATGCTTCCAATTTTGGTACAGTAGTTGCTCAATTTGGCCTTGAACCCGACTAATTCTAGCCGTCCCCAAGAATAGCTACCAGCTCTGCTCCTGTTGCAATCATTACGAAATGCTGGCCTCCCTTATATCCATGTCGACTTCCTCAAGTACTGCCTGGGCCGTAGTAATAATAATAATAATAAATATGAATACTTATTTATCGTAGATCAATAAGGGTTCAATATCTATTTGTTAGTGGCACCGCGCCTTTTTCTCTCTTGTCGCTTTTTTGTTTTATTATTCTTGGTCGTCTAAGAGTAAGTCCTGTAATCTGAGTTACTTGTCTCGAGTCGAGCCTTATCTGTGCGTCCGTGGGTGTGTTACATGAGCGTGTAGCCTTACCGGCCAATCATGAGGTTGGCTTTTTAATGGCCGCTTGGTGCGAATATTAAAGTCGGTTTTCGCGATGACGGACTAGTATAGAGCCTATCTGTGTTTTGGTATTTTCATTGACCATTCCATCTGTCTCATTGGGTATAGTATAATATGTAGGCCGGAAGCTCCGCAGTGACGCAAGCATGCGGTGTCGCAAGTATGTGTTCCCGTGTGTATATTTGCTTCCTGCAAGTCAGCCGTTTTGCCATATGGTGTTTATAAATGTGCCTAGCGTCAATTGCGCTATGTTCATGTTTTGAGGCAAAGAATTCCTCCTGTATTATGTCCGCAGTTTGGAATGTCTTTATGTTGCAACCTTTTGGCCGCCTCGTATATAAGGATTGCTTATGCTGTGAAGTAACTGTGCTGACCATCGGTTTATGAAGCCTTTTGGGTCCTAATTATGTCGGCTTTAAACTAACCCATTGTCAAAAAAAAAATGATTTCGCTGTCCCCATGTTTTTCTACTATGCTCTATGATGTGTCACTCTGTGTTTTTCTATGTTCTGCATCTATCCGCCTACGTGATTAGATTGCCTGATATTCCGTGATATCATGGCATCCGTAATTCTTGCCGTCTGTGCACGTTAACTGTTGTTTTTTTTCTGCAGTCTGTGGTATCTACCCTATCTGTTGTACATTTGTATACCCATGGGAATTCTTGAGTTGTCCCTGGTGTAGTGAATTGTGTTTATAGGTCTGATTGGTTTTCAGTTGGTCGACAATTTCGTCTACCAGCCCTGGTGGCCCTCTGTATGCCCATTTTCCTTGTGCACTTGTGTACCGTGTCAGAGCCTTTCCTAATGCATCTTGTCTGTTTCCGAGAGGAGTCCCTACCGTTTGTGTTTCAATCGGTCGACAATTTCTCTCTCGCACATGTCTAATTTCCTTTTTAGGTCGTTCTCTCGCCTCCGTGTATCCTTGTTTTTAATGTTTCGAGCGTGTTATCAGTGTTATTGTGTATGTCGTCATGTGGCCTCTAGTAGTGTTTTTCGTAACTAAGTGTCTTTGATTAACTTGGTCCCAGTTGAATGTGTTTACACGGAATTTGCATTTCCGTAATACTGGGTTTCTCTACCCTGTGGGCTGTATGTGACCCAAAAAGTTTTTTTGTATGCTCCGTGGAGCCTAATATGCTCTGTACCGGTAATTAGGGATCGCTAATTCCCTATTTCTGGTTGTGTAGCGTGTATTGCGGAACTGACATGCATGTGTGAGAATATAGAATGTTTGCAACGATTTCCAACTTGCTGATTGTTCCTTGTACCCCAATTTCGTGAGTTATCGGGTTTTGCAAGTGGCATGAATGATTGTGTTTCCCTGCAGTGTTATTGAAATCGCTGTTAAGTGTGCTCGCGCGTCCTTATTCTACCGTGTCTCTGCTTTGTGCCATCGTTGAGTCAGGAATAGTTTCCCCTTACAGTGTAACTGTCAGCAGTCTTGTCATTGTGGCTGTCTGCTCTTCATATGTAGACATTTTTACTGTACAAAGCACATGTCTGTAATCTTGCCTGAGTAATGTCGCCGGTTTTGTAATATGCCGCGTAAAAACCCTACCGCTCTTCACATTCATAGTGTCCCCAATTTCGTGTTATTGCTGGGTCTGATGAAAATATATCCCTGTTCCCATTGTGTCTGTCTGTGTTACCTCACGTTATTGTGTGTACCTCACGTTATTGTGTGTTGTTCCTGGCACTTCCAGTAACGTACTTTGGAACTAGGTGTCACTGCCTATTTTGGCCCTATTTATAACTGTAGACTCCTAGGCCCGTGTCTATGCAATAGCTCTACTATCTGTATTGTCTTTTTACATGACTAGTGCTTAATGTGTGAACAAGCAAGAACAAGAAAAATATCGTATTCCCTTAGTTTTTTTGATTTACCGTCCAGTGTTCTTGTTTACGTAACCCTGTTACGAAAAAAATTCCTGTTTCTATATCACATCTTTCCCAGCGGTTGGCATGTGACATACAAATATGACATAGAATGACCATGCGTATTGTACATTTATATGATATAATCACACTTTTCAGAAGTATGCACTTATATTTATATAGGGTACGTGTTTATGGTGAAAATGTGCGTGTGTAATGACCAGTGTTATGTTAACGGACGTGTAGCTGTGTGGTCATCCATCGCCGTGCGTGTGAATGTATACTATAAGTGCATGAATACCGTGTATCTGGAAATTTGTGTTCAAATGCTCGCTTTTTCGGAATCTTCGTCCGGCAGCCTTTATGTGTTAATGGGACCCTTATGTAAATAGTATGGATGTCGTAGCCATATGCATGGGAACCTATGGGTTTTATGTGAATGTTTGATTTATGTTGTCCGTGCAATGCCATCCGTGTTAGTGTCTATCATCTGTGTCTACGGCCCTTGCTTCGATTTTACCATGCCATATAAATAGCCGTTTCTTTGGGTCTTAATTCTATTAGTTATTGTTTCCTCCGGTCAAGAAATTTTTCCTAACGTTTGAGCGCCATCGCTCGCCTAGGGGACCGGGCTCACCCTGTGACCAAGGCATAGGCCTCTGGTAGCCATTGGGGTCGTTCCTCACTGTTATCCCTAGGAGTTTCCAATAGGGTGAGCCTAGGCCTTTGTGCACCGTAGTGCCCCTTTGTTGCCTGGGGCGCGCGCTTACCTGAAGGGTTGTTCTTGCTCCGCATTACCCTATCAGTGTCTGGAGGGGTGCGTTGTGGTGTTCTGTATGAATAGCCCCTAGGGGTAGGAAGTAAAGTCTTCCTATTGCCCTGTGTATTTTGTGTGTGAGCCTGGGCAGTGTGCAAAGGTGTGTGGCCTACGTCCTGAGGGGTTGGAAGCAATATCCTTCTGTTTTTCTGTGTCGGGGGTGCAGATGGCAGTGTCCGCCTCCATTCTGGCATACTAGCCCTCTGAATTGGCGCTGTGGATCGTGTTAACGTTAGCGTATGTATCATATGCGAGGCCGGAGTAGGAGGCTCCCGTACTGGGGCCACGGCAGACTCCTTCACCTTTGTGTTGTGAGGCGTGGAGATATGCATGTTTTCGAGCCTCAATATTAATTGGTTCATGTCATCCGTGTTAGTGTTGTGTATGGATGCCACGTCAACCTCCTGTACCCTCGTAGTGTCAGGTGTGTTCAGGGTTAAATTTGCATCCCTTCGGATCAGCTGTTAAATTCCCCTTGTGGGATCCACAGTGCTGCCCACTATTAATGTGTATTCTGTGTTGTCCGCCTGGAGCGTTGTGGGTTTTCCTGCCGCCAACTCAAATATCACATTGTTGGCCTGCAGTTCGCCATATGCTTCCCAAATTTGAGCATATTCCCTGTTAAGGCATATTGCCTGGCCGGCTACTTTTGTGCCTCATGTCCCTATATATATATATAATTATATATATGTGTTCCTCCTAGAGGAAATTTTTAAGGTCGCGCCACCTTTGCGTTATCATCTCCTTTTTCTTGATCGTCTGTGTGTTCTCGTAGTGTTGTCTTAGTTTCTCGTAGTGTTGCCTTAATTGGTTGGCGTCTTCGCCTATTTGTGTTCCCGCCGTTCCCATTTCCCTGTGGGCCTTTCGAAGGTAATGGTGTTTCGCGCGTAACCGTCTGTGTTCTGCGGTTGCTCTTATGTGGGCCCTAATTAATTGTGCTTGCGAATCGCTATTTCCTGCACCCACTCTTTCATTGCGTCCGCGGCTTTTATTTACATGTGTGTGCGTGTTCAGCGCTCTTCTATAATGGTTGAAGATGGATTCGTGCATAGCTTGGAGGCGTGTATGCCCTGCCCTTATTTTATCATGCCACGATGCTAGTTTCTTGTGTTCACTGTGTGTTGGGTATGGTGTCGCCATTTTATTTTACTAGGTTGTGGGGGCTTGTGTGCTATCTAGTGTCCCTAATTTCTTCTGCGTGTGTGTGTGTTGCCAGGGCTAATATAAACTCTTATGGCCTGTTGAAAAATACTGATAGACCCTGTCCTCTATAAATGCAATGTTTAAAGAGATGGGCGCTACTATGCTTGCAGTACTCCACTTAAGGGCTCGAAAAATTCCCTAACTTGTCTTATTGGCAACTTTGTCGATATGCTGGCCTATTTTGCGAGTGGTGTATCTCCTAAATTCTTTCTAGGGAGGGTGGGCGGGTTAAAAATAATGTAATCCCCCCGTAAAACAAAGACAAAATGTATGGCATACTCTGAAAAAAATTCTGTATTTTACGCTTGGCTGTTTCAGGTACTGAAATCGTAGTTCCAGGTCTATTTGTCTGAGACCTTTACTGAGTGGGAACTACCCTCACTCGTGGGAACTACCCTGCGTCTCCACCAATTTTGTTCAGACCGGGAGCAAGGGTTGGTCGAACAAGGGGTGTTAGTGTCCCATTTGGAAGGTGTGATCTAATTGGGAGAGTTTTGGTGAATGTGTGGGGACTTGGATTTGGGCATGTGAATGGGAGCTCTGGTCGGGGGAAAGGCTCTAATTTACGGGGGTGATGAATCGGGGAGATGCCCTAACTAATTAAGCTATTAGTGCTCGCAACGAGTACTGCAGAAGAGCGTTTAACTCACAGCTGACCGCGCACGGAGCTGCTTGGCGCCCGCGTGACTCGCACTCAAGGCTGTAATAATGAACCTGGCTGCTGCTTATATAGTAGTTCTATGGAGCAGGCAACGAGAGGTCGGGGTAAAGGGAATTGGGAAGTAAAACAAAGTATGAAATGAAGGTGTAAAAGAGATTGTGTGTGTAAACGGTCACTGGTTTATTGGACCGTTATTGTTTAGTGTAGGTCCCTCTATTCAGGGAAGTGTATCACAAATGTAGTACAAGTTTTACAGTAACAGTGTGGGTGTCAAATGGGTAGGAATGCACTTGTAAAATGTGGTATTAGGAATGGAGACGCACACTTACCTCCAAGTGATAAATCAGGAACCAAACCGGCAAGGCCTCGGGCGGCGACAGATCCTGAGCCCCAATTGGACCTCCTCCTTATTCGTTTCGACGTTGCTTGTTCAGCATTCGTCAGTGTTTGGTGTGCTAGATTCTTCCAATTGTGCTTGTATGTAAGTGGGGCAAGGTGTTGGCTAACCACTTATGTTAGGTGGCCGCCTCTTGCAGTGTTTTTAGAAGATGTATGGATTTTGCTGTATTTCCAGCTTGGGGTGGTTTCTGGGGGTAGAAGAGGGTGTGGGATATTGTGACAGAAGCGTGGTACTTGTAGAGTAGTAGATTAGTTTTAGATGTATTTGTGGATGTCCCACTTGTGGGTATGTGGGTTCAGTGGCGTAAGCCACCTCTCCCTGGGGGGGGTGTATGTCCTGAGGGTGTACCACCCTCTGGGGCATAACAGTATGTAACAGTGTTAAGTTGGTACTCCTTGATGGGTTCATTAGAGGACGGCCTCCACAAGATACGCTGCAAGTTCTTATCCCTGTCATCAATAAGAATCTGTCTATACATTTTCTCAATGTCAGCAGTGAAACATACTGGATGGGTTCTGAACCTGGCAACATGATAGAACATAGATCTTGTTGAATGGTAGGTCCTGTCATCAGAATGTCACTGAGAGAAATTCCTGAACTTGACTTCCATACATGAAGCATCAAACACAACTCTAGTCTTAGTTGTAGTGCTAGACGTCTTGAATACCGGATGATGCGGCATGTAGTATGATGTTGATGTCTCTGAAGAGGCAGCTATCAGTTGCATGTGACCTAACTCATCGTGCTCTGAGAGAAATTTGGTATATTCGACCCTTAGCTGTTCATCACATCGTAGTCTGAGCTCGAGACGTTGAAATATCTTAGTGGCAGTTTGCAGTGACTTGCGTAATGTGCTAGGATCTTGCCTGAGTGGGAGTCTGACAACATAGTGCCCTGTAGCATCTCTTGACACATGTTGTGAAAAATGCTGTTCACATTCCCTCTCTTCACTAGATCTGTTTCATGAAGTTCTTCAACCTCCCAAAATCTTCGTACTTGTGCGTGAAGGTCCATATCATTGTGGAGGAAAAAGGTTCTGTTGTTGTCGATTCATAACTTCCCGACACAATCCAACCTAATGTTGTATTCTGCAGAACTGGAAATTTGCCTGGCCTGGTCAACTGTTCAGCTCTGAGCATTCTGAAGAAAACCTCAGCCCCTAATAGCATGTCTATCTTGGCTGAAGAATGAAAATTAACATCAGCTAACTGAATGTCGCCCGGAATATTCCAACTGCCGTGAGGCATCCTTTGAGTTGGCATGTCACTAGTGATTTTTGATAAAACAAGACAATCAATATTGTAGCTGCTAGAATTTATACAAGACTGTACAGTAACATTAACACTGTACTTAGCTTCAGACACAGATTGCGAAATGCCTTCTATGGGCGTAGGATTCCTTGTTCTCTTCAAACCTAGAACTTGTGCTAAACCTTCTGATATGAAATTACTTTGGCTCCACTGTCTAAGAGACAACGAGCTAAATATAGTCTGCCAACGTTATTCTCAACATTGACTACGCCTGTAGAAAGTAGAATATGATGCTGTGGCTTGATTTTCATACTGCAATAAGTAGATGAATTGTTTTCATTCCAACCATTATGAGGTTGGGTGGGCGGTGTGTTGGAGCATCCGTTTTTAGCTGCATGATGAGACAGAGTAGGATGCTGATTGTTAGAGGGCTGATTGTTTGAATCAATATGTAATAATGTGTTTTGTTGACAGTTGCACTTCCTACACAATGACTTGGAAGGACACGATACAACACTGTGTGATACTCGTAGACAATTGTAACAAAGCCCATGTTGTCTATGTTACGCCTTTTTTGTGACTCGTAACCTAAAAAATGTGTCATATTTGTAGAGTGGATGTTTACCATTGTGTATCTTACAGTTATCACTGACAACTGCATACGAACCACTAGAAGGTAATTTATTATCATTCTTGAACCCATGCCTGGAATTCTTATCCTGAAAAGATCTAATGCCTTTCTCACAAGATTGAACCTTGGGAGAAAAATCTATCAATTCTAAGGTTTGTGCTATCTTTTTCAAATAATCAGTGAGTTCTAATAATGTAGAAAGCTCCTTGGACTTGCTTGTCATTTCCCATTGCTTCCTGGTGGATTCTGGGAGCCTGTCAAGTATGATTTGGCTGATAATTACTTCATGCAAAGGAACGCTTAAATTCAATCATTCGACAGCCTTCAGATTTGATTGAACCTGATTGAGTAGGGTATGCAAGCTAGAGGGAGATTCCTTATGAACTGTATCTGCAGATAAAAGTAATTTGATGTGTGCATTTACGATAAGTCTAGCATTATGATATCTCTTAACACACTGTATCCCTGGCTAGAGTGAAGTTTTCTGCTGTGACAGGAATATTTTTTATGAGTTCATGTGCACTGCCACATAACGATGATGCTAAGTAACGGAATCTCTCTACATTCCCTAATGAGTGATTTCATAATATTAGGGATTCAAAGAGATTATGAAAATGCATAAACTTCGTAACGTCGCCGGAAAATTCTGGCTATCGTATTTTTGGAAGACTGTATGAGCCTATATTATTGTTCTGAGATACAGTACTTTCACTAGGAGGAGGTGAGACATATCTAGAGTGAGCATTGATTAACTGCTGTAATCATCATCATCATCATCATCTTGAGCAGTTTCCGACCGCTGGTCGGGTCTGCTTGGAACATAAGCCTTTCCATCGTTTCCTGTCCATCCACCATCTCTCGTCTTTCACTGTGTCCCAGCACACTCCTCTTTCCTCCACACTCTTCTTAACTCCTTTTGTCCATCTGTCCCTTGGTCTTCCCCTTGGCCTCCTTCCCTTGATTTCCATTCCAAACATCATCTTCGGTATCCTCTCCTCTCGCATCCTCCTCACATGTCCATACCATTGTAGCCTAGATCGCTCTATTCTATTTTGCAATGGTTCCTCCCTTACCATCTCTCTGACTCTCTCATTCCTTACTCTGTCCATTCTTGTCACTCCTACCCTACTCCTCTGGAACTTCATCTCCACTGCTCGTATTTTATTCTTGTCCCTTTCCTTCATCACCCATGTTTCTGAACCATATGTCAAAATTGGCACAAAGTAGGTCTTGTAGACGATTCCTTTACATTTTTGTGGTACATCTTTATTCCATATCATCCCCCTAACACTCTTGAAAAATCCATCTGCACACCTTCCCCTTTCATTTATTTCCATCCTATTACCTCCCTTTTCTTCAATTATGCTTCCCAAGTACTTGAAGCATTCTACTTTCTGCAACTGCTGTCCTCCAAGTGTTATGCCCATATCCAGTCAGTTCTTCCTCCTCGTTGTGATGACCACTTCCCTCTTTTGTGCTGAGAAATTCATCCCATATGATAACACTACCTTCTCCCACTCATCTAATTGCTCTTGTACTTCTTCCTCATCCTCTCCCCATACCAGAAGGTCATCAGCAAACAACATTGCCTTCATTTTCCTTTCCCCAATGCTATTTACCACTTTTCGTATGATTTCATCCATCACCACTATAAATAACAGGGGTGAGAGGGCACTTCCTTTTTTCAGACCACTCTAGTTGAAACCATTCCGTTCTCTCTCTTCCCACCTTTTCACAGCTTTTGCTTCCCTCGTACATTGCTTTCACTCTTGCCACTGTCTCCTTGTTCACTGCTTTTGCTCTCATTGCTTCCCATACCTTGTTTCTATTAATACTATCATATGCTTTCTCAATATCCAAGAAGGTCATCACCAGATCTTTCCCATATTCATAATGGTGTTCTTGTAGCTGTCTTACAGCAAAGATGAGGTCAACTGTTGACCTTCCTGGCCTGAATCCATACTGTTCTTCCCTCAGCCCATCTTCAACTTCTGTCCGAATTCTTCTCTCCAGTACCTTCTCAAATATTTTGGTGCAATGGCACATGAGTGTAATTCCCCTGTAGTTCTTGCATTCCTTCCTACTTCCTTTTTTAAATATGGGTATTATTATCCCTCTTTTCCAGTCCTCTGGTATTTTCTTCTCCCTCCATATCACTTTCATTACTCGAAAGAGCCACTGTGTTCCCACCACCCCTGCTGCTCTCACCATCTCCACACTCACTTCGTCTTTTCCCGGTGCCTTTCCCCCTTTCATCTTCTTTAATGCTTCCTCCACTTCTTTCCATGTCAATTCCTTCTCTGAAATGTCTTGGTCACTGTCTGTTTCCTCCTCCACAATGTCCACTACGCTGGTTTTAGTTGGATTTAGGAGTTCCTTGAAGTATTCTCTCCAGATAACCTTTACTTCTTCCATATTTTCAATCTCCTTTCCATTCCTGTCCACCATTCGGACATTTCCCCCTGTATCTCTTCTCTTTGCCTTTATCATTCCATACAACACTTTCTTACTGCCATCACAGTCCTCCTCCATCATTTCTGTCCATTTCTCCAGCCATTTCTTTTTCTCTTCCTTCACTACTTCTCTTGGTATTCTTCTCTTGTTCTGTCTGTCCTCTGTTGGAACCATTTCCTGAATGCTTCATTTTTCTTTTTCACTGCTTCCTTAGTTCTGGTGTTCCACCATGGTGTTTCCTTCCACCTTTTCTTTCCACTAGTTCTGCCACACACGACTTCCGCTGCTTCTACCAACACGTCCTTGAACCTATTCTATTCTTCTTCATCTGTTCTCGGATCAACCTTCGGTAATTTGTTCCTCACTAATATCTGGAACTTCTCCTTATTTCCATCCTCCTTCAGCTTCCATGTCCTTATTCTTCTTTCTTGGTTCTCAGTTCTCCTCTTTTCCTTCAGTCCTCTCACCTTGGCGACCAGCAGACGGTGGTCACTGTCCAGGGCTTCTGAAGGTATTACCCTTATATCTGTGATACTCTTCTTTGTCTCTTTCCCGCATAGAATGTAGTCCACCACTGATTTCCTAGTCAAATCCCTGCTGTACCAAGTAATTTTATGGCTCTCTCTCTTCTTGTACCATGTGTTTCCAACCATTAGCCCATTTATCTTGCACAGTTCCAACAATCTCTCTCCTTCCTTATTCCTGTTTCCCCATCTTTCAGCACCAATCACTTCCTCAAAACCTCTTCTATCAGTTCCGACATGGGCATTTATGTCCCCCATGACTATCAGGTTTCTCCCTACTAACTGCCTCTGTAACTCTTCTTCAAACTCGTCCTTCTCGCCTTCTGTGCATCCCACCTGTGGTGCATAGACTTGCAGAATGTCCAGGTTTCTACCTTTCACAGTGATTCTGGCTCTAATTATTCTATCAGTTACCCTCTTTACTTCCTCCCTGAGCCCTTCTCTCACCACCATTCCCACTCCATTTCTCTTCCCCTCCTCATTTCCTATCCAGTATAGCTGCAAGCCATTTCTTAGTTCTTTTCTTCCTTCCCCTCTCCATCTGGTCTCTGCTAGTCCGAGTACATCCAGTTTTCTCCTCATCATATCCACAATCTCCTCCACTCTTCCCGTCAATGTAGTTATATTCAGAGTTCCAATTCGTAGTCCATTTCCATAGCCAGGTCTGTTTCCTTGAGATCTGTCCTTTCCGAGGCCTGTTCCCGTTTTAAAAGCAGTTCCATATCCACTACTGGCTTGCTAGGCCTAACGTAGCTTCACCATAACCCTGGCAAGGGGCCTGTTTTTGGTCCGCGAGAGGTATTTTATTTCCCTCAAACCCTCCGGACAAGTCCGGCGAGCCCCCCTATCCGCCACCTGGGATGCGCCCGATAGAGGAACAGGCAAACCCCCACTGCTGTAATCTAGCCTTCAATTCATCGAACGTGTCTCCAAATTCTATTCTTGCCTCTTCATGACTGCCTGATTCATCGAGAATTTCAAGCCGTGCCTGAATTTCATTAAATTCTGGCAAGAGCGTTAATAACCGTTCATTTTTAACATGAAGGAGTTCAATGGGAGTACTGTCATCAAAACCGTACACTTGATCGAGGAGCCTAGTGAGTGAAGCTCTAATAATGTTTGTCTTCCTGACAAGAACTTTTGTTTCACTTTCAGAAGTCATGTTTAAACTTGTTACATGGACAAAGGGGAATAACAAATGGGATGGATGTATAGGATAATGCCTTATGACCACTTATCTTAATAGAAGTGCCTCGTTTGCAGAATGCCCACATGGGCTGATGACTGACGCCTGGACCGCTACACGATGCTGCACTGTCCTGGATGACATTCAAACACTGTCTGTTGACACTCACTGTTTGTGTTTATTAACTGATGTTGCTTTAACACAGTCCCAAATACTTAAATGAGAAGTCTTGAAATGAAAATATTGAACGCCATTGAACAAGTCGCTTCACGGTAGCCACTTATGTTTACAAACTGTCCCAACACTGGCAGAGTACACCCGAAGTGAACCGAAGTAATTATCGCGCCTGTGCGAAGCATAATGGCTGCCAAGCACAATGAGTTTAAAATATAGGCTTACTTTATATTCACGACGCGAACATGATTTCTTGCATACCTTTCTGCACTGTAAATGTAACACGAAGTCTTTGCTTAATATAAACAATGATGCCTTCGCACTGCAACAAATTGTTAAAATATAGGCCTACTGTATATTCATGACGCGAACATGATTTCTTGCATACCTTTCTGCACTGTAAATGTAACACGAAGTCATTGCATAATGTAAACAATGATTCCTTCGCACTGCAACAAATTGTTAAAATATAGGCCTACTGTATATTCATGACGCGAACATGATTTCTTGCATACCTTTCTGCACTGTAAATGTAACACGAAGTCATTGCATAATGTAAACAATGATTCCTTCGCACTGTGACTTATTACTAGCCCTTCTTGGGCGACTGATTTAAAACTTCCCAAAATCATCCTCCTATTTTTGATCGGAAGTACTTCATCATATACCACACAATTGAAATGGCAGGGTCGTGGAGTGTTGGACACACATTTGGTCAACCTAACTGGTATCATTTGGGCGTTCAACTATTAGGTGTAATTCCCTATAAAGAAAACTAATTATAACCTTCAAAATATGTGTATTAATATCAACTTTAAACATATGGCGGGGACTCTCGTCGAACAGACTATGGTTTCCTATCTTCAATTCTCCTCGGCAATGACGAAAACATGTGACCCAAAATGAATGTTGGAATATAAAGATGTTTGTTACTCACTCGTCGACGGTCTTGCAGATAATCTACGAGACATGCTCGATAGATCAGTTCTCCCCAGCATTTCTAAGATTTTCCACACGTGGTTTGAGGTTAGAGATGTTTTCAAAGCCACATCTCTGCGAGAGAAATGAATGTGCTTCCGTACCCAACTTGGATTGTGCTAACAGAGATAACATCGTTGTGATTTGTAGCCGTTTCGAGTACTTTCGAAAGCCATGCTTTCAACAAAACTGTTTCTCCAAATAGGCCTACGCCAAATTACGAGAACGTGACCTTTCCAACCAGACGCTACAATAGAAGTGAAGCCCCGCTCCACACGAAAAAAGCCACCTCTCATCTTGTAAACACATGTTTTCGTCTTTCTCCGCCAGGGTCATGATACCCTCCAACCCATACAAAATACACCAATAATCTCGAACCCATGTATATTTCTTACAACTCATGGCGCGAAACTCTTCTCTGACGTCAGAATCTTACACAATTTATACAAAGCTTTCTTCAAGACAAGGGAAGTTATTCTCGGCCCAATCTAAATTTGGCCTAGAGTTTCCTGCTGTTGCAACATCTTGTAGCTTGCCTACACAATCCGCTGTCTTGTATACTGACATCTCCCATACAAATTAAATGAAATATTCCTGACTGAGTCCCCGAGATACACAAGATATATATACACTAAATAAAATGAAATCCTACAACCTAAATGATGATGATGATGATGATGATGAGCAAGAAAAGGAATGATATGAACAAATTACCCTAACCTGACTTCTCTTGCAGTCAACCAAATAAGGGTTTGGGAACATTGTGACCGGAACAGTCACAGCACTGCAACAAATTGTTAGAATATAGGCCTACTTCGTTTGCTTGTAAAACACGTGTTGTAGTGACCTGATAGCTTGATTCTATCCAGGCTCTGAGGACCGATAATATGGATGTTACCATACCGGCCTTAAGCCCAACACCTAAGGTAATAATAAAAAACACTCGGGTAGCACTGTAAATATATATAATACAAATATGTACACTGTACACAACATAAATTGCGGAGCATTGCACTCCTGGTGACTTGCCACCATTTCTCTTCTCAGTGTAGTAACACACTCTCTCGACCAATAAGAACAAAGCAAAACAAAAAAACAAAGTAGTACCAACTACACACACAAAATTACCACATGCGGGAAATATACACAATCCATCAGTGTCCAAACAAGCCTATTGCGTACGAAATATTCAGGCACGTATTGCACTTATACACGAGAAGATTATTTTACACATATGCTTTCAACTAGTCTTGCGCATAATAGTTCTCGGCTGGGAGCGATCAGTTTAGTTCGCAGCTCCTTAGCGAACTAGTTCTCTCGTTTAGTTCGTTAGTTCCCATCTCGAAGACGGATCGTTCGCTCGCCTTGCTACTGCCACTGCACGTGCTCTTTGTTTGTTATAGCAGTCTGTCACCACTCATTACTCGTCACCACTGATTGCTCATTCACATTGCTCTCGTTTCAAGCAATACTGTAGGCTACTGTTACAGTTACTATGGTCGCTTCACGTGCAGTTCGTGTATTAGATATTAACATGTTGCGTATGTAGTAATGTGTTTTACATTTTGATATTCGAAGATAAAAAATACAAAAATATGAGTTTTGAAACATTAGTGAAATTCCTTATTCCTTCCTTATTTCCTTTTATTCCTTGTAGGAACATAGGGTAGCTACAAACTTCTTCCATCTCACTCTATTGTTGGCCATCCTTTTAATTAGGGCCCATGTCTTTCCTTCTGAGACAATTTCTCTTTCTTTTGTTTATAATTTTCAAAAGAAAAAAGAAAAATTTGTTTATAAAGCCAAAAGTCATCATTTTTTTAATCATTAGTGAAATACCGGTACTGTACCTAAAGGAATAACAGTATGGACAATGTGTTCGTAGAAGCATACACTTATTATTCTCTTTATTTTCTTTCTCGCGTGGGGCCGATAACCTAGATGTTAGGCCCCTTAAAACAAGAATTATCATCATTTTTCGCGTATATCAACATCCGATTCCATTTCCTACTTGTCACGAGGTGATGATAAGACGTAACCCCCCCCGCAATTTTCGTTTCATTTCTTGCTTCGTGATATTCATTATTTGCCTGCTCTGAAACCGTTGGGAACATTATCTTTATGGCATGAATGGGAGGAATAGGTTTTTTAGTTCAGAGTGTTTGTCCATAGAAGTTCGCTTTTCTTTGTGAATCATCGTAATAATGTTCATTTCTTAAAATCAGGTAAACGTAGTTGTATCACCATGTATCGAGATAAATAAATATCAACCAGTTCATTGTGAGCTTTGAAGCCATTTTTCAGTGTTGCCTAAGTAAACAAAAGTTTGGTGCTTTTCAGTCGGTCAACACGAATGTACCCAAACAGCTGGGTTATGCCTCAATCCTGAAATACATTCATAAAATACATGTATTTATTGATCTCATGTAATTTATTTCAGGATTGGGTCATAACCCAGCTATGTTTGGGTACATTCATGTTGACCGACTGAAAAGCACCAAACTTTTATCAACCAGTTCATTAAAATAGTAATGTTAATCCAGTTCGCCGATTTTCTAAATAATTGGACATATTTTCAAATAATCCAAAATGACTTAAGTTAAATAAAACTGTGGAATTATCCCCACATCTAAATCAGTTAACTATCAGTAACTTCAATTTATGAACCGCCACTGTATTACATTACAAATATAAGGTAGATATTACCTATTAGCGTGTTAGCACTTGTAGTGTGTTATACTGTCATTATTATAAACCAACATTGACAGTCGCCGCGCCAAAACTTGACAATCTTGCCACTAACAATAGATACACTCAATCAACAGAACTGACTGAACGAAGCGCATGTGATTGTGCAATGAGTGATGACGTGACGAGCTACGGTGGACCCGCGCTCTCGCGCTGTTACAAGTCGGGCAGCGGAAAAAGATCGAACGAACTAACAAGCGAGGGATCTGGGAACTAGTTCGGTAGTTCGTCTGTGGGAACCGCTCATCCGAACTAGTTCCTTCGCGAACTACACAAGACTACTTTCAACTGTAAGGTGCGTTCAAAATGTAACGAGCCGGAGGCATAATTACAGAAACCAGTACCTGTATGTTAGAAGTATTGGCCCTGGCTGTTGAGGCACTTGTCCCACTGTGACACGAGGCAGTGCATGGCTGTCTCATAAAATTCCCTGGGCTGCGATGTGAACCAGTTCGGCATGTACAGCTGGACGTCGACGTCCGAGGTGAATCGTTGGCCCTGCAGAGCCCTTTTCAGGGGACCAAACTTGGCGTAATCACAGGGAGAGAGAGGTCTGGGATGTATGGAGGGTGGCCGAGAACCTCTCATTTGAATTTCTGCAGGAGTGCCGTGACTGTGTTGGCCGTATGAGGTCGTGCATTGTTGTGGAGCGACCACTGCGGCTATGGCGTTCACCGTCATTCGGCGGTCCTGGGTAATGAGCACATCAACCAGCTGGACGTTGTCATCGGTAATGCAGAGGGGTGCCCCAGACCGGGCATCATCGGCTAACGACACCCGTCCTTCCCTGAAGTGCTTGTGCCACGCCTTGACCCTTGCAAGGGACATGCAGTGTTCGCTGTACACTTGTGACATTCGGCGATGAATGTCTGTTCCCCCTACTCCTTCCGCTGTCAGAAACCGAACAACACCTCTTTGCTCTTCGGTTGACGCCTCCATGTCACTGTT
The DNA here is from genome assembly GCA_946902985.2 of Meconema thalassinum. Taxonomy (NCBI): domain Eukaryota; kingdom Metazoa; phylum Arthropoda; class Insecta; order Orthoptera; family Tettigoniidae; genus Meconema; species Meconema thalassinum. Next base: position 592,313,664 of record OX336389.2, on the reverse strand, counting down.
TGCAATGCGACTGGCAGCGTTGGATGATTGATGCATGCTGCTGCTCGCTTTGTATCGTCACGTGACGTGCATCCGTGCCCTCTAGCGACGGGCTGTGACCTTCCACGCTCTGGTCGGAACCACACCTCGTTACACACGAAACGATTAGCCGATGTAGTCACCGGTTTGCGCATTCCAGCTTCCTGCTCGTTACTTTTTGAATGCACCTTATACATTTTATTAAGTACCTTATGTTTGTAGTAGATGGTCTTGACATCTCATCATCGTCGATTCTCACTGCCATTATTACTATACGTACGAGATATAATGCTGTCAATAGGCTTGTTAGTTCATCGTGGTGACATCATTAACATTCCTCATGTCGGCTACTTTGCCGTCTAAGCTATCCTGGAAGATCTGGTTCCAGGTTTATCGCTAGATTTATTTCCAACTTGGCACTGAAGCAAGTTTTCTGTGATATTGGAACGGAGAGAGTTATGACATCAACTATGCGAACATGGATGGGTCAAGAAGCAGAAGGATGATGACTGACTTGGAATTTCCGGCCAAATGTCAACAATCCCTTTCTCCAAGCGTAAAGAAAAGTTCACTTAGTGAATGTTACTGCGACTGAGTATGAACATCATTTCACCAACATATATAAACTATCGATTAAAATAAAACATGATGAATATTCAATAGCGCGTGAAACAAAGCTCAAGTCAACGATATGGCAGACATTTGGTTACGTTTTCAATGGAAACTAAGAGGTGAACGATATAGTAGGATGTTTTACCTGTAAAAAAGTGTATTCATACTCAGGACACAAATCAGGCAAATCATTCTCCTATAACACCACATTTCAAACACTTCAATTCTCCTCTTTTCTGCTGCACCAGTAGTCCAAGTTTCACTTCCATAGAGTGCCACGCTCCAGTCAAAGGCTTTCAAAAATGACTTCCTAATACCTAAATCTACAGATTCCCTTAATTTTATTTTAGAAATGCTTTCCTTGCCTGAGCCAACCTACTTTTTATATCCTCTTTGCTTCGTCCATCACTGGTTATTTTGCTTCCTAAGTAACAGAAGTCTCCTACTTCCTTCAGCTTTTCACCTGCCAATTTGATGTCCATAGAGGTTTCTGATTTATTTCGGCTGCATTCCAATATTTTTTGTTTTACATTTATTAATTTTCAACATGAATTCTTTCCTCGAGACGGGTCCATACCATTCAAAAACTCATTCTAATCCTCAGGCGTGTCGGCCAAGATGACGATGTCATCAGCAAATCTCAGAGTTGAAATCATTTCTCCTTGAATCTTCACTCCCACTTTAAATTTTTATGCAATGTCCTTCACTGCTTGTTCAATGTGAAGATAGAAAAGTATGGGTGATAAGGTGCAGCCTTGCCTTACACCTTTCTGAATACCAGCTTCTCTCTCATGTCCTTCAGCTCGAATACTGCTGTGTGGTTTCTGTATAGATTGTAGATCACCCTCCTATCCCTGTACTTTATTCCAATCGTTTTCAAAATATCAAACAATTTAGTTCAATCAATGTTATCAAAAGCCTTTTATAAGTCTACAAATGCCATGAACGATATCTTATCTTCCCTTATTCTACCTTCCAAAATCAGCCTAAGACTTGGTACAGCTTCCCTTGTTTCTACATTTCTCCTGAAACCGAACTGGTCTTCACCCAACTCGGTTTCTATCTGGCTTTCTATCCTCTTGTAAATTATTCTAGACAGGATCATTGAAGCATAAGAAATCAAGCTGATTGTACGGTGATCTTCACATCTGTCGGCTCCCACTTTCTTCGGTGTAGGGATGATAACATTATTCTTGAAATCTGAGGGTACCTCACCTGTCTCATGAATACTACACACCAAGTGAAATAACCTGATCAGACCATTATCACCTATGCAGAGTAGCAACTCATTCGGTATATCATCTATGCCTACTGTCGGGGAAATAAGTATAGATACTCGAGTTTAGAGGCCAATAAAACCTTTACCCTTAGTCTTACATAAGAACAACCTACACCAAAAATGTCCTTGTTTTATTTGTCGTTTAACGATATAGAGTAAATATTTGCATTGTATCTCGTTAAAATTTTACAGCAGATTGAACAAAAAACGTACCGGTTTTTCTTACCAAGTTTACGGAGCGCTCACTTAGAAAGATCATTACGTTAAAAGTATTGATCTGATCGTAACGAAACTTTAATACGTCGTAAAGGAACTTATTGTTAACGCGTATATGAAGTTTTAATCTGATGTGACGTTTCTTAAAATAGTTGTGAATTTTGTAAAACAACTTTTTCTCGGGCCTGGGTGGTCATAGCAGTATGAAATATGGCTTGTTATGAGGCTCATAGCAATGCAAGGCTTAACATAAAACTACATTTTATCTACATGTGATTATCGATTTTATATGGAATGATATTTAATCGGACCATTGAGGGCAGCGATAGTACCGCAGCAGCCTGGCAATGTTGCCAGTTGCTGCGCGCTCGTTCCTACGCACACCAAACTCTGACCTCTGTTCTTCATTGAGTCATTAGCAACAAGCAGCAACTATCACTGTCTGTATTATCTATTGTTTGCACATCGATCAAGATGCCAGCTAATCCGCAGTTAACGGAGGAAGAATTTGCCATGATTATAAGTGCAATATGTTTTTTTAGATGCGAGAGAGAAAGTAATAATGATAAGAGGGTTTAGCAAATAGTATCCAAGTGTATTGGAAGGTCGATAGCCACGGTGAAGGGATGTGCCGCTGCAATGAATAATATTCCTCTTCCTCCCAGAATCCAAAAGTATGAAAGTATGACGAAAGCAGAGCTAATTGTTCACGCCAAACCTCACTTCAGGGCACCTAAAATGAAGCTGGAACAGATAATCAAGAATGTTCGTCCTGATGTCGAACTCGTCTGGTTGCCAGTTGCTCATTGTGAGCTCAACCCCATAGAGCTGGTTTGGTCCTACGTGAAAAATAAAATAGCTAAAGTGAATATGAGTAACCAGGCGGAGAGAGGAAGATCAATGGAGGTGATCCGAGATCTCTGTAAAGAAGTCTTGAGGTCTGTAACACCGGAGCTATGGAAAAAATGCATCGAACACACCAAAAAAATAGAGAAACATTACTGGGAAAAGGATTGGCTAACAGAAGACGTCCCCGTTGTTGAGCCACTTGTTATAAACTTAAATGACAGTTCATCTGATTCATCGGGCAGTGATTTTTCAGACAGTTAATAAGGGAGCAGTTTTATAATCTTATAATCTCAAAGTGTAAATTACTTCAAACAATTAATCTTATAATAATAGCTTTTCAGCTGACACACCATTTTTAAACCTGCCAATGGAGGTCCAAAGCCCTCATTAAAAAAGGTGTTGGGAAATGTTTAACTTCTTGCGAAAATGAAATATAAGACACGTTTCTCTAACTTGTAGGTAAAATTAGCAGAGGCTATTAGCGCTGTACATAAGGGACGCATATTTCAGGATATAAAGAAGAATTAAATAGTTAAGTTAAATAGACGTGAATGATAGTGTATTTTTTTTTTCTTAATCGTATTACCCTCCAGGGTTGGCTATTCCCTCGGACTAAGCGATGGATCCCACATTTACCGCCTCCATTTTGAAACTTCGGGATCGGGTATACAACTGGGGTGTGTAACCAGCACTTCGCCCAGGTTGCCTCACCTGCAAAGCGAACAGGGATCTTATGAGGGATCGGAAGATTGGGAGGGATAGGCAAGGAAGAGGGAATGAGGCGGCCGTGGCCTTACGTTAGGTATCATCCCGGCATTTGCCTGGAGACGAAGTGGGAAACCACGAAAACCACTTCAAGGATGGCTGAGGTGGGAATCGAACCCCCCTCTACTCATTTGGAGCACCCGAGGCTGAGTTGACCTCGTTCCAATCCTCATACCAATTTTGAAATTTCGTGGCAGAGCCGGGAATCGAACCACGGACCTCCTGGGTGGCAGCTAAGCACTCTGACCATTACACCACGGAGGCGAATATATATAATAATTTTTGTATTATAATTCGTCAATTTCACGTATGGTTTTTAATTTATTTTAATTAATGTCATTTTTCAAGTCCTCGTACTGCAGCTCCTTCACCAAGATTTTACTCGTATAAAAAAATATCTTCCTTGTCACGTGAGCGACCCATGGCTTAACCCAAAGACATTCGCTTTATCTTTCCGTTTCTTTTATATACCGGTATTGCCACCACAGAATTTCAACTACCATAATATAGTTAAGTGAACACGGAACTGTCCTTCTTCCATTTTGCTGAATTATGATAAAATATTTGATGTAGTGTAATGGTGTGATATTTGCTTTGTATAACTTTGATAAAAGTTCAGTTTTATAAAATATTTGATAACATTTATTTGACACATTTCTTTAGCAGTGTAATACCGGCCTAACACAAATTCCAATACAACAACAGAAATTCACAGACCTTACGGCTTGGAACGCGCGCGTATTGGGCAACGTCGCACGAGTTTCCTCGACCGAGCGCATCGTTCCCGTCGCTTGCTACGATACATTCTTCTCACATAACCACCCGATTAAATATCAATCGATATAAAAGCAATTATCAAAAGTAGATAAAATTTAGTTTTACGTTAAGCCTTGCATTGCTATGAGCCTCATAACAAGCCATATTTCATACTGCTATGACCACCCAGGCCCGAGAAAAAGATGTTTTACAAAATTCACAACTACTTAAAGAAACGTCCGATCAGATTAAAACTTCATATACGCATTAACAATAAGTTCCTTTAAAGACGTATTAGAGTTTCATTACGATCCGATTAATACTTTTAACGTAATGATCCTTCTAAGTGACCGCTCCGTGAACTTGGTAAGAAAAACCGGTACTTTTTTTGTTCAATCTGCTATAAAATTTTAACGACCTACAATGCAAATATTTACTCTATATCGTTAAACGACAAATAAAACAAGGAAAATTTTGGTGTAGGTTGTTCTTATGTAAAACTAAGGGTAAAGGTTTTATTGACCTCTAAACTCGAGTATCTATACTTATTTCCCCGACAGTAGTGCAGTGTTCCTGCTAAGTCTTCCAATGCTCTGTCAAATCCTGAACTCAAATTTAAATCTCCTTTCGCATCCTAATCAATTTCCTTTTCCCTTTCCATGATTACATGATTCTCAATCTCCTTTCATTTATACAAACACTTATGTAAGCTTTCCATCTCTCAACCTTCTCTTCCCTATCTGTTAGAGGCTTTCCATCTGTGTCCTTAATTTTACAGCATTTAGTCTTCTTTTCCCCCAAAGTATTCTTGCTCCTGCGATAAGCTGTGTCTACGCTTCCTAATTTCAGACAATTTTCTATACCTGCACATTTTTTTTCAACCATTCTCACTCCTGCCAACTCTCCCGATTTAGGCGGGAGAGTCCCGATTTCAGACCATTTCTCCCACCCTCCTGCTTAACGTATTAAATCTCCTGATTTTTCAAAAATCCCACGCGTAATTTCGGATTGAATGTGCGAGATGACACTCCGGTCGTCTATCGAACGGATCGACTTTACGTGTTTGAAGTTATATTTCGATACCGCAGTTTCGCTCTGTATCGATAATCGACAACTGCGTACTAACTCCCGCGTCCTGCTGTTATAAAAAGTTGGCTTCGAATACGTCTTTGTTTGAAATCGTCGAAGGTTAATTCAGCGCTTGTTCCTAGATGTTTTGCATAATGACCAGTGGGTGAGAGGTAGTTGTACGCTGCGGAATATTGTATCTGTTTCACACGTGAAATTATATGATTTGTGTATAACTTTGTTAGATGTTGTTGGCCGGTAGGCTATTGTGATTTTTCGATCTGAGTGATTGTGTCTGTTCCTCGGTAATAGGGCGAAGAAATATGATGTGACATTTAAAAGTGTGTACAAAGATAACTTTCCGCATATAACCGAGTCAAGAAGAGGCGCAACATTTGCATTTTGTAGTGTCTGTAGGTGTGATTTCAGTATGTCGCATAGTGGAACGGGGGACATTTCATTTTCCAAAATTAAGTTTTTTTAGATAAATTTCCTAGCTTGTTAACAGACACTCAAGACAATTTTAATGAGGAAATGGATGATTTACATTCCCAATTCTGTAATTTCCTACTTGAGGATGTGACATCTTGAGGAAGAAGAGAGAATTGATGTGAAGTGGGCACTGGTATGCCTAATGAAATGTAGTGGTGTGGTACTCACGTATGACAAATTGTCTAAAGTTATGCTTTCCATTCTGACCATTCCGCATAGTAATGCAGAGTGTGAGAGGATGTTCAGTCTTGTCAGAAAAACAAGAACGCAGTTAAGGTCATCTCTCTCCGACAAGACTTTGGACTAACTTATAACTCTGAAGTCGATTCAGAGAGGGAAGTGTTTTGAGCAAGAATATAGCAAGACCTTTTTGAAGAGGGCAAAATCAGCCACAGTCACCTGCAACAACGACCAATAATATGATCTTCGATACGTCACTAGTTTTGCATGCCTGAGTGTGGTCGAAAGAAAGGTATGCTTGTTTGATAGACTAGTGAGAATTTAAAATTACTCAGTCTTAAGTACATTTGTAAACTGGGATGTCATATCATGTTGGTCATGTACAGTTTAATAGTGTAACTTATTATATTTGCTGTAATGTCTTAGCCTGTGTATGTGTTTTTCTGCGGATTTTGTTATTTCATTCTTCAAAAGTGCCCATTTGTCTGCAATTGAAGTTTGCTTAGGGTATTGAATTAGTCCTTCTTTTATGCTCTTCTTGAATCTTTCGTTTACATCCTTCTCTTTCAGTCTGTCGTTTCCCCACCTTTTTGGCTTTTGACTTTTCTTCAGTTTCTTCAACTTTATTCTGCACTTCATAACTATCAGATTGTGATCGGGGTTTATGTCAGCACCAGGATATGTTTTACAATCCAAAATCTGGTTTCGAAACCTCTGCTTGACCATAATGAAGTCGATTTGGTAACGCCTTGTTCTCTTGGTCTCATCCATGTGTATATTCTTCTATTGTGGTTATTGAATAAGGTGTTAGCTAGGACTAACTCATGTTTGGTGCAGAATTCCATCAGCCTGCTTCCTCCATCATTCCTTTCACCTAATCCGAAATCTCCTACTATCTTCCCTTCTCTTCCTTTTCCTACCACAGCATTCCAATCTCCCATTACTATAACATTTTCATCACCCTTGATATACCTCAGAATTTCATCTATTTCTTCATAGACCTTTTCAACATCATCATCATCATCATCAGCTTAACTGGTAGGCATATAGACTTGTACCACTGTGGTGCACGTAAGTTTTGTATTGATTTTTGCTACAATAATCCGTTCACTATATTGCTCATAATATTCCACCCACTGTCCAAGTTTCCTACTTAATATGAGACCTACCCCCACATAGTCGTTTGATTTAGTGCTAATGATCCTATAGTCTCCTGACCAAAACTCCTGTTCTTCCTGCCAACGCATTTCACTAATCCCAACCAAATCCAACCTCAACCTATGCATTACCCATCTAAGTTTTCTAACCTTCCACTGCCTAGCGGACTTCTAACATTCCATGCTCCGATCTGTAGAATGTCAGATTTCCTCTTTGTCACTTCTGTGATGTTGACCCCCTCTTGAGTAGTCCCCACCCGGAGATCAGAACAGGGGACTAGTTTACCTCCGGATTGGAATTTTACAAGGGAGGAGGCCATCATCACATGTAATTATGCATAGATAGTTTGTTTGACGATTGCATTGTACTTGATGTTCTCTTGTGTTTCTGCAATAAATGACATCTATCTATCTATCTATCTATCTATCTATCTATCCTCGGGAATAGTATTATGGCTGTAGTTTCCCATTGCTTTCAGCCGTGCAGTAGAACGCAGTGTAGCCATTAGTTGGCTAATGTTATCAATATCTTAATCGTCTATAAAACAAGTAAAGAATTGATTTATTCTGAAAGGCTGCTACTCCTTTTCAGAATAATGTAATTGAGCAATTCTACTAACAAAAATACTAACCTTCTACTAACAAATAAATACCAAAATTCTACTAACGAATAAATAGTTAAGTTCCACCAACAACAAAACACTAAAACCGTCTGTCACCAGGCATATTCATATGCACCCTTACACATCACAGTCTAATGGAACAATAAACTAGTATCTAATAAACAATGTAACTGCTACCAGACACACTAATACACCACAGTCTGATTGAACTATATCTAATAATCAAACTAACTACATACCGGTACTTACAACTAAAACGAACTACATACATTCCAGAAGAGGAAATGGAAAACAAAAATAGGATTAAGGGAGACAAAAGACAGGGGGAAAGGAAATGCCCTCAACCCTCGAAGAATAAGAATTAAGGGACTTGGAAGAAAGGAGAGCCAGGAAAGGCAGATATGAAAGGTAAAGAGGAGAGGGACCGCCCCAAAGGCAATGGACGAAGGAGAAAGACCGGATCCAGCTCGGGTAACCCTCGGGGTCGCCAACTCCCGGACTCACTATACGTGAGCACTTGATCTTTAAATTGTGTTTAGTTCTTTCAACTCTTGAAATCGCATATGTACTCTGCCCCACCAGCTAAGCCTTTATGTACTTCAAATGAAAACAAACTGTACCATTGTAAACTGCATATTGAAAGATCTTTCAAATGATATGTTGCATGAAGTGTGAGAAAAAAATATCCTCTGCTTCTTATTTAGGTCAAAAACACGTTATGTTCTCTGACGAGTGTGCGATTTATTGTAGCTCACAAAATCGTAACGTCTTGATTTGGACAGAAAGGAATCGGCGCTTTACCAACATCAAATTCAGCAGCCAACTCCCCCTATGTCTAGTCGCGTTAACACTTAGTTTATATTTTAAAGTACACAAACTGTGTTCCACTTTGTTTGCCATAAATTTAGAAAACTGGAAATCCGGTCCTTCGAAAACAATAAACGATCAACTGAAACTTGATAAAACTTGACACAGTACTGCATTACATACGCGAACAGTAACAGAGTAGACAAACGCACAACACAACAACACAATGTAACTAGTTATAGTTCGCGCACGTGCAGCCAAGGTCTGTAACACATGAAGCAATTTTCCCGCTGCTATGAAACATGTGTTGTGTTTAGCCTACAGAACATACCGCGTACATATTATGGATTAAACGGCAAATCAAAACTTTTCGAAATACCATCCTCCCACGTTTATACACTTTGTAGGAGGTGCTTCCAGGCCTGGAAGGCCTTCTCTGGAATGCCCTTTAGAGCGATGCAACACGAGTCTTGATGTTTCCCTTTCATCTCTCTTTTTAAGCGAGGAAACAAAACAAAGTCTGTGAGATCCAGGACCCTAAGTGGTTCTAATAACCCTGCATACTGGACAACAATACGCCTGAAATAATTACAAAAACCAATGATGATGAAGATGATCGTGTGGCCTCCGGAGTGTCCGAGTGCAGGTTTTTCTAGTTGACGCCCGTGGGCGACCTGCGCGTCGTAATGAGGATGAAGTGATGATGAAGACGGCACAAACATCCAGTTCCCGAGCCACGGGAATTAACCCCAGGAGATTAAAATCCCGGATGGCTCGGCCGGGAATCGAACCCGGGGCACTTTGGGCCAAAGCCTAGCGCGCTAACCATTTAGCCACAGAGCTGGACACAAACACCAAAGAATGACTTTAATTGCTTGCTATTACGTGGAGACGGCATTCTACTAATTTTCCACCCTGTGGGTGGGGGGCTTAGAATACACCCACGGTATCCCCTGTCTGTCGTACGAGGCTACCAAAATGGGCGACCTTGGCTATTCTTTTAGGTTTCCGGCTTGTCTTGCTAATTGGACCTCACGTGGGTGGGAGGGATGGAATACACTTGTTCACTTTTCAGTGAAATTTTCAAAGTTCACTATTTTTATTATAACATAACCTCTTACCTGTCAGTGTCATTCTCTCCTTTTTTTTTTCTCAATTTGTACCAGCTTGCACATGTTCCGCGATACTGTACATCTTTTCCGGAAGTAATGTTGGTCACGAGGTTCATTTTCAGTTGGCCCCTTACTCTGATTGGCCTTCAGCGGCTTTCGAGAATTCTCCACGCTCTCGGATTGGCCGACGTCATCTGTCCACATCACGCATCCAGCGCGTTGGCCGGTATAAAGCCTGCCCTGGCCTACATCAACAGCCTGTCTCCAGCCAGTCACCATGCCAGTCACTCATCTCCAGCCGTCTTCACGCTGTCCGCACAACTCTTGAAAGTGTCTCACCGCTGTGTGCTGATGCATCGCACAATGCTTCTAGTCAAACCCGCAGTGCATTCTAAACAGTCACAAGCGAGTTCTACGAAATCTATATAAGTTAACATCGATAATTGGCCTACGTCAGTTTGTCTTGAGCAAAGGTGATATACAAATTTTCTTCTGTGCTGGACACAAAGTCTTCAACATTTCTAAGACGGAAAAAAGTGTTCAACAGGTTCTTCCTCTATTTCTATTATGTGGAAATTCTTCTACACCAACGTCAACAAGCTAAGTGTTTAATATAACCTAAAACATTTCTAAACTTAAAAATGTATCTTTCTTTTTGAGGGTTATGTTACATGACTTAAATAACTTGTCAAACTATGCCCAACTCAACTTATTCCCTTCTATTAAGTGGTTTAAGCATGTATTATGCCTTTAAATTGTGGGCTAAGAGAAAACAACTGTTCTCTCTCTTTCGCATGTTAACTATCCTTCAAAACAAATCATCATTTTCTCTATTTTTGTATAAACTATTGGGCTTAACACCAGTTCACCTATTTGACGAAGTGAATGGTTATTTCTCGATTTAATCTATCAAGGTGTTTTTGGGAATGCTCCCATTTCAATTGCAAACAACCTTGCCTTGTAACTATCAGGCGACTAGCGGGATGTTATCCCTACTGGCATATTAATGTTGATTTTTCTGTAAATAAACTAGCCTACTCTCAGTGTGCAGTCCTAGGCTAGATTTTAAGCCATTATTGAGCACTATAGTTACTCACTATTTTACCCTGCATAGTTTTACTTTTTGAATTTAGACTAACTGGCCACAAAGTGGTTACTTATTCTCAGGTCTGTTGGCATTCAAAGCTTATGAAATCTTATTTGCTTGTTGTCGGCCTGTCAGAGGTCACATTTCCATTTACATGTTTATATATTTATCTATTGTTAATCTTTTGAAAGTTGTTTTTGAATAAAATACCACTCTTATTGGCAAACTGTTTCCATTACTAGTTACTTATCAATGTTCAATCTTTTCCTACTTAGTAAAGTTCATTTGCTTATTAGACTAGAAGGTTCACTTCTAGTCCTTCCCGAAAGAGGAGGTTTCGCATTGACAGATCCTAACCAACACTCACAGGTATATCCTGCCAATCGTAGAAGGCGACTTAAAGGGTTTCTTGGCCCAGGTTCCCTTTACAGGTTTGACAGCCGGCTCTAAACGTCACATTTGTGCGGTATAACCCCCATAAGGCTATATCACATGCTTTTTCGTTCATGTTTTTGAGGTCTGGCACTCAAAATTAATATGTGCGTGCTGCCAGGGGAAGGGCCACCTAAGTGTGCGACTACGCTCGAGAGCCTGTTCGGTCTGGCCACACCGATAGGTGAGCGCACCATGTACCCTGCAGTAGTATCCGCCTGACAACGCAGGACCCCGCACAGCTGAATGCCTGTGCTGGAAAACTCTCTCGTATATGCCAAGGGGTACAGGCCTGTATGGCTTGTCAAACATCGGACCCCCGGGCAATGCCTTCCAAGCTAGGCGGGCCTTGCCTTGGCTAGGTAGCGCCTACAGAGACAGCCCGTGATTGGAGTCAGTGGCATTTAGGGAGGATGAAATGGCCATGGGAAAGAAAAGAAACATCCCCCAACAGGGTGGTCCTCCACCCAAGTCTTAAATGTTTAGTGCGATCAAGGGTTCAACCACTTGGGAACAGTCCATTCGTGAAAATCTAGGTGCTAACACCCCCAAGTTTCTGGTAGTGACCAGAACAGATGGGGGTGATTTCAAGCTGGTAACGAGTATTTTGTTTTCCCGCCACATAGAAGGTGTCTATGATGAGCTTGAAAAAGTACAAAAGATGAGAAACTGTAGCTTGTTGCTTAAGACCAGGACTGCTGAGCAAGTCGACATCTTCTGAAGTGTAACCATTTTGGCGTTCTCCCCCGCAAAGTGGAAAAACACAAATTGCTGAATCAGGTCCGGGGAGTTATCTTCCATCGGGACCTGATTCTGATCACTGACGAGGAGCTCAAGGAGGATATGAAGTACCGTCCCGTGACCGATGTCCGGCGCATTATGCGCAAGGTCAACGGTCAGATCTTTGACAAAGGTGCTTTCATTATTTCCTTTGAGCTCTCAGTACTCCCGGAGAAGGTTAAGGTCACAAGTTACCGTTGTGATGTCTGACCCTATATTTCACCTCCAATGCGATGTTATAACTGCCAGAAATTCGGACACATGTTATCTCGGTGCTCGATCTCTGCAATCTGCGGAACGTGTGGTAAGGTACCTCATGATGCGGAGCAGTGCACAAAGCCATATCAGTGCACTAACTGCCCTGGATTTCATTCTCCTTGTCCCTGTCCTCCAGAGTGAGAAGAAAATCCAGGAGATCAAAACCCTGGATGGTCTCACCAACCAGGAAGCCCGCAATAAGTACCATACCACACCACGATGACTCCTGTTCCTACGATTGATTATTGCGTTATAATACCAAATTTGGTACCGTCTACCTCATCTTTTGTACCAGCTGTGAAAACTGCAAATATGTCGACTGTCGTGAAACCAGCACCCATGAATAAGAACAAAAGCCCGAAGGTGAATCCAACTCTACTTTCGGCCACTAAGCAGGCTGTGCGAGCGAAGGCTACTCCGCCCGCACAGCAGGGGGGAAGTCGAAGACTTCCTCCCCGCCCCAACGGTCGACGAAAGCCGCGCCGAAGCCGTTGGAGGCGGCATCGTCGACCAGGGTCAGGAGTTCGTCTCCTGGCCCGTCAAAATATCTTAAAGTGCCGGGGAGTAAGGGAGCGCACTCGGCGTGTTCCCTTACTCCTCCTAAAAAGAGGAAGCCATCCGCCCTACCAGCTGCGGATGTTTCTGCGCCTAGGGACGTTCCGCCCCCCAAGCCTGCGCGCTCCCCTCGGAGGTCCCAGCGCCGCCGACAAGCGTCCCGGAAATCGTCCGCTGGGTCCCAGTCCACGGCCTCGAACGAGGACATGGAGTTTGTGGTCGGTGTAGTGGGTGATGATCCGATAATTTTAAGTTTTAGCTTGAAAAAATGAAAATCCACAGCCTGCTTCCAGTCTCCGACCGGGTCAGGAATGGAATGAATGAAGCCCCCATCTAGCGGCGAGGATATGAACTGTGCCGGCTGCCGAGGCCTGACGCACTCCTCTGGGGCAATGATTAAATGAATGACAGATGAAATGAAAAGATAGTGGAGAGTGTTGCTGGAATGAAATTTTGACAGGGAAAACCGGAGTACCCGGAGAAAAACCTGTCTGCCTCCGTTCTGTCCAGCACAGATCTCACATGGAGTGACCGGGATTTGAACCACGGACCCAGCGGTGAGAGGCCGGCGTGCTGCCGCCTAAGCCACGGAGGCTTTTAAGTTTTAGCTTGCTGCTTCTTTTCCCTAGTTTCAAAGTTCACACTATGGCACTGTTACAGTGGAATTGCAACGGTTGTGACAGTAATTTGACTGAGCTCCGTCAGTTCATAGCCCAATACGCAGCGAGTCTAGTCTGTTTACAGGAAGCAAATCTCAAGCCTGACCATCAGACGGTCCTGAGAGGTTTCCGACTATACTCGGAAGAGCGAACAGACGCCGCTCGGGCCTCCGGGGGCGTCTGCACTTTAGTTCGCTCTGACTACTACAGTGAAGAGTTTCCGTGAACTACTCCTCTAGAAGATATTGCAGTTCGCGTGTCATTGCCTGTTATGACTACTGTTTGTAACGTGTCCCTTCCACTAAACCAGGTCCTTGATATTTACGCTGTCTTTGATCTTGTAGATAAGCTTCCCGTCCCTTTTCTACTCGTGGGTGATTTCATTGCACATCTCCTTAAATGGGGATCACCATCTTTGTGCCCTAGAGGCAGGGACGTGGAGGGCTTAATTCAAGGACTGGATTTATCATTGTTAAATACGGGGGAAGCCACTCATTCTAACTTAACGCACGGCACGTACTCACACATTGACTTGAGTGTGTGTAGCCATGTGTTAGTTCCCCATTTTGGTTGATACGTACACGATGACCTTTGTGACAGTGACCATTTTCCGATCGTTCTCACTCTTCTTAGCCAGAAGCCCGTGGCGTTCCCCAGTCGTTGGGTACTTAAATGGGCAAATTGGCCATCATTTATAGAACGCACTGTATTTGATGATCTGGGATGCCGGAGCATCGATTACGAGGTACAGCACATCACTGATGTGCTTCTTGCTGCCGCCGAGGAGTCTATTCCATCCTTTTCTGGGACTAGTCACAAACTCGTCCCCTGGTGGACAGAGGATATTGCAGCGGCAATAAGAGACCGTCGTCGAGCTCATAAGCACTACCGTCGAAGTCCAACCATGGCCAATTTAATGGTGTTTAAGAAATTTCGTGCCGAGGCACGGATTCTTATCCGCTAGAGTAAGAAACAATCGTGGGAACGGTATGTGTAGTCTATTACTCGTCTATTTTGCGGATATATCCGGTTCTGATAACTATGCTCCAGATTTCGTTGCTTTGAAGAGCGAGGCGGAACACTCCCAGCTCTGTTTTGCTTCCCGTGCCTCAGAGTACAACGTGCCCTTTACGGAGTGGGAACTCCGTGGGACACGTCTCCCGGCCCGGATAATATTCACACCTTAACGATGAGAGCATTAATTATTTGCTCAGGGTGTTTAATCGTACCTGGTTGGAAGGTGTGTTTCCAGCGGAATGGCAGGAAGGTATAATTATACCTATCCTGAAGCGCGATAAGGATCCCAATTTGACAGGTAGTTACAGACCTATTTGTCTCACAAATGGTCTGTGCAGGCTCTTTGAGAGGATGGTCAATCGGCGACTGGTGTGGATTCTGGAGAGACGAGGACTCCTGTCTGAATATCAGTGTGGTTTCAGGGTGTCTCGGTGTACCAACTACCATCTGGTACGCCTGGAGACTGCCAGACAGGACGCCTTTCCCTGGAGACAGCACCTCGTCGCTGTTTTCTTTGACCTCGAGAAGGCCTAAGACACCACTTGGTGTTACGGCATCCTCTCTACCCTGCATCAATGGAAATTCCGAGGTAACTTGCTGGTCTTTATTATGAATTTTCTGTCCCTTCGCCTATTCCGTGTCCGAATAGGGGGGGACATATTCGCAATATCACGTACAGGAAAACTTGAGTCCCACAGGGATCTGTGCTGCAGGAGATTATTTGCTATTGCCATAAACGGTATCGTAGCTGCGGCTGGTCCAGCAGTGGTTCCGTCGCTATATGTAGACGATTTCGCTCTACATTATAGTGCTCAAAATATTGCAGTCGCTGAGCGACAGCTACAACTAGCTATTCGAAGAGTGGGATGGTGGACACTAGAACATGGCTTTCGGTTCTCAACTGCTAAGACCTCGGTTGTCCATTTCTGCCGAAAGCGCACTCTCCATCCTGATCTTGAGCCTTACTGGGAAATGTAGCTTTGCCTATTGTTGCTACGTACCGGTTCCTTGGACTCCTTTTCGACCAGAGGTAACGTGGGAGCTACACGTGCGGTGTTTGAAAACTGCCTGTGTTAAGAAACTCAAGATGTTGCGGTTTCTTAGCGGCACATCGTGGGGAGCAGACCGTGCGGTGCTTCTACGTTTTTAAAAGGCCCTAATTTTATCACGACTCGATTATGGCAGTGTAGCATATGGTTCGAACCGTCAGTCAGTGCTTGTTAAACTGGACAGCGTCCACCACAGTGGTGTGAGGCTGGCGACGGGAGCCTTTCGGACGAGCCCAGTCGTCGGCTTGCTCGCCGTGGCTCGTGTACCTCCTTTACACATGAGGCGCCTGCAAGTACTGCTGACCTATGCTGCAACTATCTGACATATGCCACTTCATCCAAGCTATCCCTGTATGTTTAACAATCCGAATCACCGGCTGTGTGGTGCGCTCGCTCGAGCCACTCGGCTGGCGGGGATTCGCTTGGATGACTCATACCGGCAGTTCAGATTTCCTTCTGTCTCCTGTATTGTCCGAACGGAGGCAGACAGGTTTTTCTCCGGGTACTCCGGTTTTCCCTGTCAAAATTTCATTCCAGCAACACTCTCCACTATCATTTCATTTCATCTGTCATTCATTTAATCATTGCCCCAGAGGAGTGCGTCAGGCCTCGGCAGCCGGCACAGTTCATATCCTCGCCGCTAGATGGGGGCTCCATTCATTCCATTCCTGACCCGGTCGGAGACTGGAAGCAGGCAGTGGATTTTCATTTTTCCTGTATTGTCCGAGTACCTAGCAAGGCCCCTCTGTGGATGGTCTCTCGCCCTGATATCATACTTGACCTGCACACCGGCCCCAAGTTGGACACGGACTCCTCCGTCCATCGGAGGCTGTTCCACTCCGTGTTGGGCCGGTATCCAGGATCCCTTCTATTCACGGACAGTTCGAGGGTAAACGAGAAAGTAGGCTGTGCATTTGTGGTTAAGGATCGTCGGTTTCTCTTCTCACTTCCCGAGGCCTGCAGCGTGTACACAGCAGAGCTGTATACCATCTTAGAGGCTTCGCGGTACACGTTATCAAACGATCACCAGCTCTTTCTTGCGTGTATGACTCTATTAGTGTGCTGCAAGCGATCGAAGTGTGTTTCCCGAAGCACCCGCTGTGTGCACGACCTGCTAGTCAGTGCGTGTAACGCTGGAACCGGGGTGACTGTGGTTTCCCAGCCACATGGGTATTGCAGTAAACGAGCTTGCGGATCAGGCGGCAAGAGAGGCAGTCTCACTGCCCTTGCTACCGTATAAGGTGCCTGTTAGTGAAGTACGCTCTCAGTTGTGACAGTCTATCCTGTCGCATTGGGAGGAGGCGACACCACGCCTCTGCCCAACAAATTGAGAGGCATCACGGAGACTACGAAGGTGTGGAAATCTTCCTTCCGATCTATCCGGAAGGAAGCTATGGTACTCTGTCGACCCGGATCGGCCATGGGTTTGCTACGCACTCCCACTTGCTTAAGAGAGATGACCCCCCTGTGTGTACTTGAGGCGCCCACCTTACCGTGGCACTCATTCTCTTGGAGTGTGTGGACCTGGCCGATGTACGAAGGACTCTCATACTGCCTAATACCCTGTCCTTTATTTTCCGTGATGATGGGCCGTCTGCAGACCTCGTCATCCGGTTCACGAGGGGGAGTGGTTACGTTTTTAAGTTTTAATTTGAGTTAAGACTTTTAATTCAGGTCAAGTCTGTTTTATGATTTTTATTGCATTCATCTATTTTATTGTTCACTATGCCTTATTTGTTTTATTGTTTTCTACCATCCCCCTTTAACTATTTTTATTCAAATAAGGCATAATTGTTGGGGCTCACTGTCTGTTTTATATAAACAATTTTCGTTTCATTCATGGCAGTGAGCTGTTTTTATCTTCATCCTTTCATTTCTTGTAATTTCATTTCAATAGGGGCCGATAACCTAGATGTTAGGCCCCTTAAAACAACAATTATCATAATCATACTGCTAATTTTATGTAGCCTAGATGACAGGTCTAACACCATCTGCAGAAACATTGAGTCATAGAAAAGTTATGTAGTGTACACTAAATTCAGATTTCTCCAGTTTCAAGGTGAAACCACCTTCCCATAATGGACAAAAAACTTGACTCAGGTGTTCTATATGTTCCTCAAATGTGATGTGATTCAGTAACTGTCATCCACATGATTCGTAACAAACTCACTAGTCTCTGGACCTAGGCTGCAACTGCTAGTTTTAGTCCCAAATAGTACTTTTTTGAACTGTAGGAGTCTATTCTTAAAAGCAAAGACAGTTAAATACCTATCTGAAGCACAGAGTGGAACTAGCCAAAATAGCTACTGAAATCTGCTGTCGAGAACCACTTCCGTCCCTGAAAACGTTGAACTAATTCCTCCAGTGCTTGCTCTCTATCCTGGTATTTAACATTCTGGCATCTATGCACAGTCTCGCTGAATTATCTTGCTTGGCTACTACAACTAATGGATTTAAACAATGGCTAGCTGAAGGCTCAATAATGTCGTGTTCCATCATTAATTCTATCTGTTGTTCGTCGGCTTTCATATATTTAGTTGCGACAGGATATCTCGGCCCTACGAAACTACTTGTGTCCTTAATGACAAAACGATGCTCATAAAAGGGTATTGCGCAGGGTCTTGTGCTGAAAATGTCCCTATATTTTATTAATACCTCATGTAACCGATGACCTTGCTTATCATCCAGCTTACACTGTGCCAATTCATCATGGATCTTACTCTCAAGTTCAGAATCCATTGCAACCTGACACACCTTAAAAACTTTGCTCTCACTATCATCTCCGCGATCTACCTCATTTATTTATGGAAACTCGCCACTCACAACCACGTTGCTTTCTTCCTCAAACATACACACTTTCAGCTGTTTGTCAGCCTTAGACACCTTATTCGTAACCTGAACTTCTTTATCCTACCAAAATAAACATATCCTGGCAAAATGAAAATCTACTTTAACCAGTCTGCTCCATGAATGACGTCATACGCTAACTTTGGAATTGCCAGACACGGCTGAAAATAACTAATTCACTAATGTTAATTGGAACTGCGGCTTGCTTAGATATTTTCTGAGACCAGCTGTGACAATGAAACTGGACTTTACTGGAATCATATCAACATGAATACCTTCTCTCATTTCATCTTCCAAATATTTTACAATTTTACAGGATTTCTCGCTTTTGCTATCTAATAAGACTTAAACTTCCCTCCCCCACAAATTAAATTTAATTGCTGGTGACGTAATCTCATTCTCATCATCTAAATTCCCACTATTTAGGTCATAAGGCAGTTCTTCTCTTAACATCTATATTAAAATCTCCTAAATACTCAATATTTCTAGGACAGTGAACTGCAATCACTTCGGGTTGTCTGTTGACCCCACTGCAACCTGTTATTCGTTTAAATTAGGCCTACTTGCACCTGGTGCAGTTTGTTGTTGTAGGCCTATACGTCTCTCTGGCCTAGTGCCATCCCCTACTCTGCTCAAATTCTCGTCCCTCACCTGTACCGTGCGTCCCCCATTGTCTAGTTGCCTTTCATAATTGACATTCCTGCCTTGTTCTCTTCCCCTCTCTCTCTCTCTCACACCTTCCAGGAAACGATCTCCTCTACTTATCGGCTTGTATTCAGACTTACTATTTTCAAGAGATTCAAAATTTTCCAATAGCTTCTCGAATCTGTCAATAGTAGTAATATTCTGCATGAAGAATGCTTCTTTAATTAGACCAGGAAAATGCCGTAATAATGTCTTAATTACATGTGATAGTCTCTAAACCTTCTAAATTCAGGCATATAAATATGTTTCCTAAGAAATATAGTTCATCTACTTGTAATGTTTTCTCTACTTTGGGTGACAAGTGAAACGTTTTCTACTACCCTCACTGTTGCATGACAAATGTAATGGTTTCTACTAGCCGTGCCTTGCACTTTGAAACACAAATGTATTGTTTACTCTGACTAAGATATGTTGTATTAATGGGCGCCAAGACCTCAACGCTATGTTGACATCTAAATTTATTTATATATTTATGCACTCTGGTAGAACACCTTCAAGAATCTTTTCACTCAGATCGTGGTATGATTTGATCATTAACCCAACTAACAATTGTATCAGGAGAAGGAATTTGGTCTATATCTAATGCTACCTACTGAAAGCAAAGATTGCATGGTCAAAAGAAATGAATTTATTATATAAAACAAGTATGGCAAAATTAATAATAATAATAATAATTTTAAATTTAAATTGGAGCGTTGCGATTTGAATATTACCGCTAGAGAATTACGTGAAAACGGAGTCGGATGAATTACTGATTTTACTCTTATTCCCAAGCTATGAAGTTACTGAAATACTGAATATGAAACAATGAGACGAGAGATTACGTAGTTCTGAGTCATTCGCGCTTACCATTGGAAATTGCCGTAGCATTTCCATCGTACTGGATGTTGAAGAGAGCTTCGCACAGCCTTCTGGACGTTGTCATCTTCTTCGTTAGTTGAAGAGATACTTGTAGATATGTTAACTTATGGTCCGGTCACACCGGAACCAACAACACGAGCAACCACACTGGTCAAGTTTTACAAAGATTATCGCCTTGCCTCCACGGCGCGCAAACCATATATGCACTCGTCGCCTCCCCTCTCTGGAGCCGTCTTCTTCTCGCCCGCTCTCCACTAATTGGCTGAGCCACCACGCGCTACTCCCCTCCTCAGGGTCAACGCACTCGGCTCGATGATGTCGTTTGCCGGTCCAGGCCATTTCGCCTTTTCTTGAAGCAGCAACCCCGCTTGCGTCACGTTTCTCGACAAGATTAAGCCTGTAGCCGAATTCCCAGTGACTCATCTCTCGCACAATACCCTAACTGACAAAACTCCGTAAAATACCGTAATCATATAATTATCCGCGATAATGTTGTTCATAATAATTCGCTTGATAGTGTTTTCTATAACATTGAAAACCTATCTGTATACTTAATACTCTTATAAAAAATGCTCCAAAAATACCTTAATAATAATAATAATAATAATAAGTTAATAATAATAATAATAAGTTACATGAAAACTTCTCTTGGCTGAACAATTTGCCGCGTAAATAAATATAGAATGGCTTCCTACTGACTTATGTCAGTGGCGTAAAATACCCCCGAAAAACACGTTACATATTCCCCTCGGATCATCGGATGATTTACCGTGACGACGGTCCATCATGTGATTATCCCAGACACGTTAATAAATCCCCATCCAAAATACATATTACATAAAATAAATCACCCTAAATTACATATATATACACTCATAATTTTTTTACGCACTTTGCGTCAAAGTCTGTTGTCATCGTGGATTGCACAGTGCAACCAGTCCAATGTTTTTCATTTAGATCAATGTTCCACGGATATTTCCGCCTCTCAAATATCTCTATGTGGGAAAAATAGACAGAAATAATGTGTGAGCACTATGTATATATGATGTCACATCACACGCATCAAAGGTGTTCTGATATTTATATATCACCACAGAACTTCCTAATTTCACTGGAGGTCGCTTCGTTCTGGTGAAACTTAATCTCACTGATCTCACTGAGCACACGATCACACTATTGTGGCAGCGCCTCTTGACCTTAATACTTAATCTCTCTTTATATAAGACGAAAATAATATTGACTTCTGAAAAAAAAAAAAAAAAAAAAACCCAGTAAGTGCGCATTACATATAACACCAAATATTTCTGTGCCGTAATCGCCCTGTCTTCTTAAGTTCCCGTAGACCATATTCTACTAAATACTAGTTCTCAACTCAGACCAGTTCCCCTCACACAAATAATACCTTTGTACTAATTACCTTGAATTACACACAACTCTTACATGGCGAGGCCATAAACAGAAATCACGTGTGCTGTTATGTATGAGTTTCATTAAGGACTGTCTCGCCTTCTGGTGGCCCATCTTTTGTCTCGTGGACGCCTTAAGCAAAAATACCCTGTTCAAGCGCTCACCCATCTCTAGGAGACAAATGGGAATTCACCAGCTCTACCAAATTCTGGCCTTGGTGTATCGAGACATTTTAGTGCTCAAGAGCATCCGACAATCCCGTCATATTTCCCTGTACCTTAAAACTCTCAATTACTTACATACTACCCCCCTGTGTGACTTCTGATACACCTGCCTGGAAGACCAGATCTTCCACACACCAAATAACACACTTACTCATTTGATAGGCTGGCTCGCCAGCTAAACACACTCACTTTATGACACATCCTTAATGTCATCACGTTGCTCCACTAGCATATTTCTCAGTGTCTGTAACGATGCCCTATTGCTACTGTCCACACATGCACATATTAAAATACCGTCCTCTGCTTTAACCACAGGATAATCCCTACATAAATTAGTGTCCCTAGATAGCATGTCTGCAAGAATGTTATCTTTACCCTTAATATATTTTACTGTGAATTCGTATTCCTGCAGAGCAAGAATCCACCTACTAACTCTGTCAGAACTGAGTTTACAAGTCCTCATATACAGTAATGCATGGTGATCTGTATGGATCTCAAATTTCCCCCCTACTAAATACATTCTAAATTTCCCCAAACTGAAAACAATACCTAAAAGCTCTAACTCAGTAATCGTGTATCTTTTCTCTGCTGCTGTCAGTCCTCGCGAGGCTAAAGATACAATGCACAGATTACCCTCATCATCTTTCTGACATAATACTCCAGCAATGCCTATATGTGAAGCATCTGTCATAACCACATATTCCTTATCGTTCAAAGGATATTTCAGCACTACAGCTTTCTCAAAACCTTCCTTCAGCGCTCTAAAAGCCTGATCATGCTTGGACTCCCATCTCCACTGAGTCCCACTTTAAAGCAATTCCCTGAATGGTTCTACCAACCCTGAGTATTTAAGAACGAACCTCCTGAAAAAGTTGCAGATTCCCAGGTATGTTTTTAACTGTTTAACATTCTGTGGCACCTCTGCGTTAAGTATCCTATTAACCCTACTTTCCTCTGGTGTCACACCTCTACTCGACACTCTATGACCTAAAAATGTCACTTCTGACTGACAGAATGACGACTTAGACAGCTTCAAAGTGAACCCTGCCTGATCTAACTTCTGAAAAACTATATCTAAATGACGTAGATGCTCCTCAAAACTGCGTGAACTAATTACCATATCATCAATGTAAATGGTTACAAACTCTCCTGTGTCATCCCCTAATGCGATGTTTAAAGCCCTAATTAAAGCTGCTGAACTACTCTTTAACCCATAAGGTGTTCTACAAAATTGATAAAGGTTATATTTATGACTAAAAGCTGTAAATGGTCTATCTTCGTACATAAGTGGCACTTGCCAAAAACTGGAACTCAAATCTACACAAGTGAAATACTTCTTCCCCTCAAATGTTTGCATTAATTCCTCTATTGACATAGATTTCAGCTGATCTGAACTAATTCTACTGTTAACCAAACGAGCGTCTAAACAAATACGAACCGTGCCGTCGGCCTTGGGTACCGTGATCAAAGAATTAACATATGGACTGTTAGAGTGCTCAATAATCCCATCTTCAAGCATCTGGTTAATTTGTGCCTCAACTGCACTCTGATAAGCGAAAGGTACAGGATATCTATGTCCTGTGAATACTGACCTATCAATAACGTTCAATGAATGTGTATAGCAATTGGCCATACCAATGCGATCCTCAAAAACTCTCCTATTACACAATAACACATCATAGAGCCGAACACATTGTTCCACCTCTATATTTCCCTGAAATGCAGCATCACGTAACGAGTCCTCTAGACTACCGTTCGTAATCACACTGCCCACAAAACATGGAGAACCCCGCTCTACGGCTGGCGATATCTCATTTAAAGTACAAATTACACCTACAACACTACTTCTCTGAATATGGTCATTGAACGCTACTTCTACTTCAGAATCACCCCATTTAAATTTCAAACTCCCTACGTCATAACATAAGTTACCAGACACTCTACTTAGCCACTCTGAACCCAAGATAACACTGAATACTAAATTTGGAATTACAAGGCAAATCTGCTTTTCTACATGATTATTAATTTTTATGTCTACTAAAACTTGCTTAGAAATTACTTTAGACCTCTTCCCAACAGCTGTGATAACAAAAGTACTTTTAATTGGCATCTCCTCAAAATTTACTCCAGTTCCTTTCATTTTATCATAAAATGCACTACTTATGCAACTCTTTATACAACCACTATCAATTAAAACATCTGTGTACGCCTCGGACACCTTAAATTTAACTATGGGGCTCTTACTGACCACCTCCTGAATAATATCTTCATCATTTAGTTGACGTAATAATTCATTTCTTACATTTAGGTCATAGGGTTCCTGTATAAGTGTATGGACAGGGCATGTTACAGACTGAGATTCTGACCTTACATCGCTGCCTGGTTCATGTTTAAAGCATTGCTACCGCTTGGTGTAGTACTACTCACTACTGCACTGGTCGGGTTGTTCTGGGTTGTATTAACGGTGTCTCTCTGTCCGTTATTACTATTGGGCTGATTCCCTCCTTGACCCCTGTTCTGGTTATAATTATTATTGTTATTATACCTCCCTTGGTTACCCCTAAAATCATTATTTCGGCCTTGATTTCCCCTGAAATCATTATTTCTACCTTGGTAGTTCGTACCATACTCATTTCCTCTGTACTGGTTTTGCTGATTATTATTATTATTTTGGTTCCCCCTATTTTGGACGTTGTCCCCTTCGCCACTGTTCCCTTGAACTTCCTGATTCCTATTCTCATTAGGCCTGTTATTATGGTTACCCTGGTTCCTACCGAAATTCTCCTCGTAACCACCTCTTCCCGGAGCATCGAATGTACTTAATAAATTTTCCACTTGTGAAATGGATTTAACATTTTGGATACAGGCAGCTTCCTTGATTCTATATGGAAAATGTCTTAGTAATAGCCTGACTACATCACTTTCTTCCTTCAAACCATCCAGATATTTGCACGTTAATACCTGTCCTAAAAAGTACTCGGTCATAGTGTAGTTTCCTCTCGGGTTATATTTCCCACACACAATTCCCTCACAATGCTGAGGCTGAATTACCTCATTCCAAAATTTCTCACAAAATTTAACTTTAAAATCTGAAATATTCTCGAAATTGTCTCTGTAGACAGCAAACCAGTTTCTTGTCTCCCCTACAAACGCTTGCTCTAAAATCTCAACTACCTGGCACCACTCAATACTACCATCTTCCAACCTCTCCCCGAATTTATTTTCTATTGTATTCATGAACTCCATTGGACAACCCTGCCGATTACTAAATTTGCCTAGTTCTATTTCCCTGTGTGTGCTATTAACATAAACTGGCCTATTCTGACTATTTTCCTGCCTAATTCTAGCTTTCAACTTCTGTTCTAATTCAGCAATTTTCTCCTCAGCTTTTCTTTCAATATTAGTTACAGTTAACCTAATGCTCCCTTCCGATGCTTCAACTTTACCACTTAACTGAGCTTGTTTCTCATTAATCGTATTAATGCTTTCCTTATTCCTCTCCCTTAAAGTATTAACTTCAGTGATTATTTCTGCATGTACTTTATCAATTCTTCCCCCCTACTGTTCTTTAACCTCTTTAGTTGCTACCTGAATTTTGTCAATTTCTCCCCCCAATTGCTTTTTGACCTGCTGTGTTTCAAGTTGCACTAGTTCTTTTAAATTTTCAGCCTGTGGACTGATTCTAATTTCTAACTCCTCCTGTACTTTTCCTAATTTTCTGTCTACATCTGCAATAATCTCTTTAGCTTGTTCTTCCATCACCCCTCTGATCTCACCTCTAATCAGCTCAAATTTATCACTAATTTCCCTACTGTTTTGTTCACGTTTAGCATTATTTTGTTCGAGTTTAGCATTATTTTGTTCAAGTTTAGCATTTAAACTATCGCTCAATTCCCTATTACTCTCTTTATTTTCCCTACTATTTTGTTCAAGTCTAGCGTTTAAAGCATCTGTACTTATTTTATTTTGTTGCATAAACTGAAGAAGCAAACTCTCTAACCCTGCTTGACTGTTTTGATTACCCCCCTCAGTATCGGGATTTACCTCCGACATCCCTGTACTGCTTTCATTTCAAAGACTAGCCATACTGCTCGTATCTTCACTATCCAACTGGTGACCACTACGCAACTTCATCTCTTCCTCAACACTACCCATGCTGATACACACCGATAAATGAAAAACCCCCAAAATACAGGCACAGAAATATATACCCTTCTCCTTCCACAAATGTTATTAGGTTTTGGGCCCCATGTTGGTAGCGACAATTGAAATGGCTTTCCTTTGCTCCACGTTGAGCGTACAAATGTAATGGCCTCTCTACGTTGGGTGACAAGTGAAACGTTTTCTACTACCCTCACTGTTGCGTGACAAATGTAATGGTTTCTACTAGCCGTGCCTTGCACTTTGAAACACAAATGTATTGTTTACTCTGACTAAGATATGTTGTATTAATGGGCGCCAAGACCTCAACGCTATGTTGACATCTAAATTTATATTTAACAACACCTAGCTCTGGTAGAACACCTTCAAGAATCTTTTCACTCAGATCGTGGTATGATTTGATCATTAACTCAACTAACAATTGTATCAGGAGAAGGAATTTGGTCTATATCTAATGCTACCTACTGAAAGCAAAGATTGCATGGTTAAAAGAAATGAATTTATTATATAAAACAAGTATGGCAAAATTAATAATAATAATAATCATCATCATCATCATCATCATCATCTCGTACAGTTTCCAGCCCCAGGCTGGGTCTGTTTGGAACATAAGCCTCGCCACTTAGTTCTTTCTTCCCACCACCTCTCCTCTGTCACTCTGGTCCAGTCCTCGCCTCTCTTCTTGACACATTCCTCCACTCCTTTCAGCCATCTATCTCTTGGTCTTCCCCTTGGTCGTTTCTTCTGCATCTGCATCTCATGTATCCTCTTGGGAATCTTCTTCTCATCCATTCTCTTTATGTGTCCATACCACCTCAGTCTTGATGTCTCAATCCTACCTTGCAGGGGCTCCTCTTTCACCATTTCCCTGACCTTTTCATTCCTCACCCTGTCTCTTCTTGTTACTCCGATCCTACTTCGCAGGAACTCCATTTCACCTGCCTGTATTCTGCTTATGTCTCTTTTCTTCATTGTCCACGTTTCTGAAGCATAGGTCAGTATCGGGATATAGTAGCTTCTGTATAACACTTCCTTGCTTTTTTGTGGGACATCTTTATTCCACACTAAGCTCCTAATGCTTCTCAGAAATGCTTCTGCCTCTCTGCCACGTTCCGTAATCTCTTTGTCATTTCTCCCATTTTCCTCCACTATACTTCCCAAGTACTTGAGTCTTTCCACCTTCTTCAGCTGTCCACCTCCAAGTGTTATCCCACTCATTGGTCTGTCCTTTTTCCTGGTCGTTAACAGGATCTCACATTTACTGATGTTGAACTTCCATCCGTACTCTGCCACTGTTTCTTCCCAAGCCTTCAGTTGCTCCTGAATTTCCTCCTCCTTGTTTCCCCAGACCATGAGATCATCTGCAAACACCATTGCTTTCATCTTATCTTCTCCTATCTTTTCTGCTATCCGTGTCATTACCTCGTCCATAACCACAATAAAGAGAAGGGGTGACAGCGCACTACCCTGTTTCAGGCCACTCATTTGTCTGAACCAGTCTGTTCTTTCCCCTCCAACTTTCACACAACTCACACTTCCACAATACATCTCCTTCACTCTGCCTACAGTCTCTTTTTCCACTCCCATGTTTTCCATTGCTTTCCAAACCTTCTCCCTACACACAATATCATAGGCCTTTTCGATGTCCAGGAAGGCCATCAGCAGATCCTCTCCAAATTCGTAGTGGTGTTCCTGGAGCTGTCTCACTGAAAATATGAGATCCACTGTTGATCTCCCAGGTCTGAATCCATACTGCTCCTCTCTCAATTTT
Organism: Meconema thalassinum; assembly: GCA_946902985.2. Lineage (NCBI taxonomy): Eukaryota > Metazoa > Arthropoda > Insecta > Orthoptera > Tettigoniidae > Meconema > Meconema thalassinum. The sequence continues at coordinate 592,285,917 of OX336389.2, read as the reverse complement.
CTCTCCACTTTGGCTCGTATTCTACTTTCTAATATCTTTTCATATATCTTGGCACAGTGTGGTATGAGTGTGACTCCCCTGTAATTTCTGCACTCCTTTCTGCTTCCCTTCTTAAATATTGGGACAATTAATCCTTTCTTCCAATCTTCTGGGGTCTTTTTCTCCTTCCATATCACCCTCGTCACACGGTACAGCCACTGTTTCCCAACCTCCCCTGCTGCCTTCACCATTTCAACACTCACTTCATCCACACCTGGTGCCCTTCCTCCTTTCATCTTGTCTATAGCCATTTCCAGTTCTCTCCAAGTCAGGTCTTTTTCCATTCCGGTGTTGTCTTCTCCATCTTCTAATACATTGTCTTCCTCCCTATGACCATTTGGATTCATCAAATCCTCAAAGTACTCTTTCCACACTGTCTTGAGTGCCTCATTGCTGTGTACCTCATTTCCGTTTTTGTCCATCATTACCACATCCTCTCGCAGACCTCTTCTCTTACTTTTGACCATCCCATAAAGTACTTTCTTATTTCCTCTGCTGTCTTCCTCCATCATCTCTGTCCACTTTACCATCCACTTCTTCCTCTCCTCTGCGACAATCTTCTTTGCTTCTTTCTTCTTTATCTTATAATCTTCCCTTGTCAGATCAGTTCTTTCCTGGAACCACACTCTGAAAGCCTTGTTCTTCCTTCCCACAGCTTCTTTTACTCTCTCATTCCACCATGGTGTCTCTTTACACCGCTTTCTGTTGCTTGTTCTTCCACATACTGCCACTGCAGCTTCCACCATTGTGTTTTTGAATTGCTTCCATTCCTCTTCCCCTGTTTTAGGATTGTCTGTTGGCATCCTTTCCCTTACTATCTTCTGGAATTCTTCCTCGACTTCCTTTTCCTTGAGTTGCCATACTTTGATTCTCCTTTCCTGGTACTCTGTCCTCTTGCTATCCTTAACAACTCCCAGGTTCATTACAAGTATTCTGTGGTCGCTATCTAAGGCCTCTGATGGTATTACCTTTATATCTCTGACGCTTCTCTTCATTTCCCAGTCGTACAGCATGTAATCTACCAAAGATTTCTTTGTTAAATCACTGCTGTACCACGTTACCTTGTGGCTTTCTTTCTTCCGGAACCAGGAGTTGCCTACCACTAAACCGTTTCTCTTGCAAAAATCCAGCAACTTTCTCCCTTCTTCATAATAATGATAATAAGTTTAAATTTAAATTGGAGCGTTGCGATTTGAATATTACCGCTAGAGAATTCGTGAAAACGGAGTCGGATGAATTACTGATTTTACTCTTATTCCCAAGCTATGAAGTTACTGAAATACTGAATATGAAACAATGAGACGAGAGATTACGTAGTTCTGAGTCATTCGCGCTTACCATTGGAAATTGCCGTAGCATTTCCATCGTACTGGATGTTGAAGAGAGCTTCGCACAGCCTTCTGGACGTTGTCATCTTCTTCGTTAGTTGAAGAGATACTTGTAGATATGTTAACTTATGGTCCGGTCACACCGGAACCAACAACACGAGCAACCACACTGGTCAAGTTTTACAAAGATTATCGCCTTGTCTCCACGGCGCGCAAACCATATATGCACTCGTCGCCTCCCCTCTCTGGAGCCGTCTTCTTCTCGCCCGCTCTCCACTGATTGGCTGAGCCACCACGAGCTACTCCCCTCCTCAGGGTCAACGCACTCGGCTCGATGATGTCGTTTGCCGGTCCAGGCCATTTCGCCTTTTCTTGAAGCAGCAACCCCGCTTGCGTCACGTTTCTCGACAAGATTAAGCCTGTAGCCGATTCCCAGTGACTCATCTCTCTCACAATACCCTAACTGACAAAACTCCGTAAAATACCGTAATCATATAATTTTCTGCGATAATGTTGTTCATAATAATTCTCTTGATAGTGTTTTCTATAACATTGAAAACCTATCTGTATACTTTATTCTCTTATAAAAAATGCTCCAAAAAATACCTTAATAATCATAATAAGTTAATAATAATAATAAGTTACATGAAAACTTCTCTTGGCTGAAAAATTTGCCGCGTAAATAAATATAGAATGGCTTCCTACTGGCTTATGTCAGTGGCATAAAATACCTCCGAAAAACACGTTACATACTGTAAGTTTGCACTTTTTTGACAGTTCTCGTGGGAACAAGTTGTCCAACATAACATATCAATCCGCCGCTACCACGTGCATTCCAGCCAATGAGCCATCACCCACATGGCAGCCAGTAATGGCCGTTGTATTCCGTCAAGAGGTGAACAGCTGTTATGAGTTGCCTAAACCTACATTCATCTCGCATTGTCAATTCATCGCCCCTTTTAAAAGGAAACTTTTATTTCCTTGTGGCATTTATCAAATAATCGTTTTAACAGCACACCTAATTAAACCCACTGACTGCTCGCTGAAAGAATGTTACATCATTGTGCGGGCTATGACACAGCAGCTGATAACTTAAATGTTAGAGTGGAATTGTAGTTCATCTACTGTCAGTTTGCACTTTTTTGACAGCTAGGGTTGCCAACCTTCATAAGGAAAGACTCAATTTATAACCTGTAGTCCATAACAAATATATACATGTTTTATTCACATGTAAGTTTTTTCAGGTTATTTTTTCGCTTTTCCCAGTAATTATGAATATATTGGCAACATATTCTGTCGGCCAGACTGAAAAGTAGCATTATCAAACTGAACTACCACGTGCTCGTGGGAAGGGCGTGGGGTTGGTAAATGGACGCTTTACTGTGTTCATCCGCCTGGGAAAATAATGTGTTAATTATATTAAATAATTATAATTGATAATATTGCGCCAAGTCGTCTGAAAGTATTATTTCCATTTGAACGCGTGTTCATTTTAGATAAATAATTATATAGTGGTTATCTTAAATGTTGAGTGCTGAGATGTCTCCAGGTCGGACATCTTTGTTTTTAATATCGAGTCTGAAGCAGATACGGAATTTCTTGTTCAAGATATTTATTTTATTTCCTTCTTGTTGAAGGTAAAAGAAAAGTCAGCAGAACTATTTATTTCCCCAAGGACATTGGCCTGGTGAATAATGTTCATATGACATGATATGTATAAAAAAGTATGCCTAAAATATGAGTTGTTTTTTAGGCCTAAAAGTTTACTTACATGGTGAAACGTTTTGTACGTTTTATTTTAATATCAATCCAATAGGTCAAGTAATGATCGTATCGTCTTAAGGACATCTTAGTAAGCACTTTCCTCGAGCTGTGAAATGATGGGCCTAAAATAATTCCACTCTCACATGTATTTTATCAGCTGCTGTGTCATAGCCAAGGTCTTGGTCATAACGCGTCCAATGATGTAACATTATTCTGTCGGCGAGCTGTCAGTGGGTGTGCTGGTAGGACGATTATTTGATAAATGTCACAAAGAAATACAAGTTTCCTTTAAAAAGGGCAATTAATTGATATTGCGAGATGAATGTAGGTTTAGACAACTCATACAGCTGTTGATACCTTGACGGAATACAGCGGCCATTGCTGGCTGCCACGTGGGTGATAGCTCATTGGTTGGAATGAACGTAGTAGAGGCGGATTGATATGTTCTGTAGGAGTATTCGTTCCCGCGAGAACTGTCAACAAAGTGCAAACTTACAGTAGATGAACTATATTTTTAGGCTCATCATTTCACAGCTCAAGGAAAATGCTTACTAAGGTATGGTGTAAGATGTCCTTAAGGCGATAAGATCATTACTTGACCTGTTGGATTGATATTAGAATAAAGCTTACGAAAAATTTCACCATGTAAGTTAATTTTTAGTCCTACGCAACAACTCATATTTTAGGCCTAATTTTTTTGCACAAATAAATACGAAAATCATTCACCAGGGCAATGCCCTTGGGGAAATCAATAGTTCTGCTGCCTTTTCTTTTACCTTCAAAAAGAGAGAAATAAAATAAATATCTTGAACAAGATATTCCGTATCTGCTTCCGACTCTATAATCAAAACAAAGATGTCTGACCTGGAGACCTCTCGGGCTACATATTTACTCAACATTTAAGATAACCACTAACTTATAAATTTATCTGAAAAGTGAACACGCGTTCAAATGGAAATAATACTTTCAGACGACTTTGTGCAATATTATCAATTATAATTATTACTATTAATATAACTCACATTATTTGAACAAGTGGATGAACACAGTAAAGCGTCCATTACCAACCGCACACCCATGCCACGACCACGTGGTAGTTCAGTTTGATAATGCAACTTTTCAGTCTGGTCGACTGAATATGTTGCCAATATATTCACAATTACTGGGATAACCGAAAAAATAACCTGAAAAACTTACATGTGATTAAAACCTGTATATATTTGTTATGGACTACAGTTTATAAATTGAGTCTTTCCTTATGAAGGTTGGCAACCCTAGCTGTCAAAAAAGTGCAAACTTACAGTAGATGCACTATACTCGGTGTATGACACACCATCCCTCCTTTAGTACTTGCCAAAAATAATTTTACACCTTTCTTTTTCTTGCACCTTTTCATTCCAGTACTTGGCTATGAACTTGAAGCCTCCGTGGCTTAGGCGGCAGCACGCCGGCCCCTCACCGCTGGGTCCGTGCTTCAAATCCCGGTCACTCCATGTGAGATCAGTGCAGCACAAAACGGAGGCCGACAGGTTTTTCTCCGGGTACTCCGGTTTTCCCTGTCAACATTTCATTCCAGCAACACTCTCCACTGTCATTCATGTAATCATTGCCCCAGAGGAGTGCGTCAGGTCTTGGCAGCCGGCACAGTTCATATCCTCGCCGCTAGATGGGGGCTTCATTCATTCCATTCCTGACCCGGTCGGAGTCTGGAACCAGGCTGTGGATTTTCATTTTTCACTTGGCAATGAATTTCTCTTGAAATTTTCCAAAACTAGTCATCTAGTCATACACACTGAACCATGACCTTGAATCGCAAACAAATGGCTTTGTTAGCATTTCCAGTATTTGAGGGGTGTGGTGGCTCAGCGGTCTAGCTGTATGCCTCTCACCAAGGCGGTCCGGGTTTGATTCCCGGTCAATGCATGTGAGATTTTCGAAGTGAAATGCCATGTCCTGTGGTTCGGATTCCACGTAAAAAGGAGGTCCCGTGGCTCATGATCTAGAGATTAACGGTCACGTTAAACTACAAGCTTCCTTCCTTCTTTATTTCCAGTATTTGTTCCCATTGAACATTCCCCTCTTCTAAATCTTTAGCAAACATTTTTTCTACTGTTTTTAAGAATTCCATTGGGTTAAATGCCTTGCCTGTGAATACTGGCAAATCTGTCTCCTTAGTTAGAAGTCTACTTAAATTTCCTTATCGTACATTACCACTATTTGTTGCTATTTGCTTCTGACATCTCAGCAATTTCTCCTCCTTTTTATCCGATTTACTCGCTTCTTGTTCACTGATACCATTAAATTTACTGTTAACCTCTTCCTAATTTCTTGATTTTTGCTCGCTACTTTTTTTTTTCTTTTCAAAATTACCTATTTTAGCAATATTATTATCACCTTGACTTTCATGCTGTGTATATGACCCTGAATGTGAGCTACTTCTAAGTCAACCCTAACCTTACAACATTTAATTTTCACTTCCTTGTCAATTTTGTCAACTCGCTCCGTCACTTGTTGCATTCTGGCGTCAACGTTAAGTGACCATGATTCCTCCACCTCACTAATCCTGCTTTCTAACTTACTGTGAAATTCTTGGGTACGGTACTTCTTTAAATTGTTTTGAAGTTCTCTGTAGCTTCGTCAAACCTCTTACATTGTTCATCTAGATTCTTACTTTGATCAGTGAACTTAAGATCTATTGCATTCTCTAATTGAGTAATACGCTCGTCAAATTTCTTACTTTGTTCCTCTATTTTATTACCCTGCATGGTTATAAGCCTGGTCAGGTTTTGAAGCCAAGACGGATTCTCCCCCTCATTACTCGGGATATTTGTAGCCCCGTCTTGTTTATTTTCCTCAGTTTCCTGATTTTTGCTTACTATTGACATCTCATCATTGGTACTGTACCCGAAATTCACGTAACCACCACCTATTATCGGAAGGATGGGAAGGATCGCAAGGGACGCTGATACCCAGCTAGATAACCAACAATTCACTGCTAGATGGTTAGTTAGGAACCTCTCGATACAAAGATATTTATACAAATACGATAGTACTACTACCTAGTTACATACATATCCTACAACAAAGTATTGGAGGACGAGATTCTTGGAATCTCGAGGGTGAACGGTTTAAAAGTGTGTGCCAGTATCTGACTAGTAGTACCACTGTAGCTGATTATTAAATGGAGAGTCGGTGTGTTCTATAAAAAGGAACAGGCAAACTTAAAAGTGCCTGCTAATGTTTATTCAAAAAGGACAACATTTATAAGAAATGTCCAATAATTGAATTGAACATGCAGGACGAGTGTTCGGTTGTGATTCGATGATTACACTTACAGGTCCCTCTGACCGCTAGTTTGGACAATCAATACAGGATGTGCCCACCACGAGCTGCAATACATTGATGAATTCGGCGAGGCATGGAGTCAATAAGGCCCTGGATCGCTTCCTGAGGAATTGTGGCCCATGCTTGCTGCACTGCACGGGTCAGTTGTTCCAGAGTTGTGGGGGGCTGAGGACGGTTGGCCAGTTGTCGACCCATCATGTCCCACACATGCTCAATAGGACTGAGGTCCGGGGATCTGGCGGGCCATTCTGAGGTTGTGGTGTCGTGGAGAGCTTCTGTGGAGATGCGTGCAGTGTGAACCCAGGCATTGTCCTGCAGAAACATCCCATTAGCAATGTTCGCCATCATAGGGACAACCACTGGATTGAGTACCCTATCAACGTACTGTTGAGCAGTCATAGTGCCCTCAATAAGCACTAATTGTGATTTCACATTAAAGCCAATAGCTCCCCAGACCATAATGCTTGGTGTTGGCCCTGTGTGCCTCTCGACAATAAGGTCTGGGCGGCCCCTCTCCCCTGTACATCGGCGTACACGACTCCGGCGATCACTGCGGGCAAGACAGAAGCGTGATTCAACACTGAAGACGATCCTATGCCATTCGTCGACCCACGCCAATCGTTCTCGACACCAAGCCAGCCTTACACGTCGCTGTTGTGGGGTCAATGGGACACCTTCTGCAGGGACACGGGATCGTAAGCCAGCTGCACGCAGGCAATTACCAACTGTTTGTTGTGTAATGTGGGGTGCCACAGCTGCTCGAATTTGCACTGCTGTTGCATGGGGTTCCATCCGGGCCATCCGAATGATGCGGTGATCCTCTCTCACAGTTGTCTGTCGCGCTGGGCCTGTGCCAGGTCTACGAGTGTGGGTACCTTCATTTGACCACTGCTGCCTACACGTTGTACCGTAGATGCCTGTCGGCCAACACGTGCAGCGACAGTCCTTAGGGATAATCCAGCCTCACGCAGCCCAATTATCCGAGCCCTCTCAAACGGCGACAGTTGTTGATAGCATGCTCTTCTCTGTCATCGAGGCATGTTTGATGGGGAACACTTCACTGCACAGACTGCAAGTCAACTACGCTACACCAGAGTCCGTGTACTGGAGTTGATTTCTCCGCGACCAATCACGTGGGGAGACCTGTAGCAACAATCCAATGGGTCTGAAACTTTGATCGTTTACATCCCTACATGGCATCGTTCCATATTTTGAAAATCAACACAAACGACCAATGCCTTGCATGGTGTTGCAATTTCCATTTTCTTCAGTGTAATTAACATCACACATTATGAAAATAAGGCTTGAAGCATCAAACTAAAATACACTGACCGGCAAAAAAAGTGGAACACTTAAATTTTTTATGTAATTTCTTAATTAATTCCACTAAAATGTATCGGTTTTCCAATATTTGCAATATTCATGTAAATTTTAGATGGTTGGCAACAGAAAATACCGAAACATGTTTTACAACACGCTTTAACTCACAAATTTCGTTACATTTTGCAAATCTTACAATTTTCTATTTTTTAGTAATGCTCTTTTGGGCTGGATTTTATCAAACGTATTGCCAAACAAAACAGTGTTAATGTTTGCACTGCACGGGAACACTGATCACTAAAAACTAGTGTTTCCACCCTTAGAGTCTATGACAGCTTGTAAACGGTCAGGCAAACTGTTCACAACTCGTCGAATGGCATCTGCCGGGATGCGATCCCATTCCTCCAGCAGCGATGTTCTCAGTTGTGCCAAGGTGGTGTGGTCACGCTGTTTGACGTTCCTTCCAAGCATATCCCATACATGTTCGATGGGGTTAGTCAGGACTACGAGCTGGCCAGTGCAGGGTTTGAATCCCCACTTCCTGCAGATATTGTACAACACAGCAAGCAGTATGAGGGCGGGCATTATCCTGCATCAGCATGAAATTCTGACCAATGAAAGGCGCAAAGGGCATCACATGTTCATCAGGATCTCTTCAATGTACCTTTGGGAATTGAGCATCCCGTGATCGATGCACACCAACTCAGTGCGGGCCATAACGTTGATGCCACCCCACACCATAACCGAGCCACCTCCAAATGGAGTCCTGGAGGAGAAAGCAACAGGGCTGTACCTCTCCCCGCACCTTCTCCACACTATTTCTCTTCCATCAGGAGATCTAAGACTCTCGTCAGTGAAGAGAACTGAGGCCCATGCTCGTGGGTCCATCCCAGATGCTGCCTTGCAAAGCAAAGACGCACCTCTCTGTGATGTCGTTCGAGTGCGGGTCCACGTGCAGGTCTCCTGGACAAAAGATGAGCTGCTTCAAACCTTCTTCTTACTGTTTGCTCACTCACTCTCACATTTCTGACATTTTCCAGTTGATTTCGTGCCTGGACTGCTGTGGTATGGCGATCACGCAGATCTTGGAGGGTGAGAAATCTGTCATCCCTGGCACTTGTGCTTCTTCTACGGCCTGACCCTCGCCTCCTGTCGTATGTTTGGAGCTCTCTGTATCGTTGCACTGCTCGATGTATGCTACCGAGAGATGATCCAATGACCTCAGCAACATAACGGAAGCTGCGGCCATCCTCCACCAATGCAACTGCCTGTGCAGCTTCTTCACGGCTAAGAGGCATGTTTTAGTGTGAACTGCAAATGGATAACTTGCTAAAATGTGTGACAATGGTTCACACGTGTTCAACAAATGCCAGTTGTTATCCCTAGAACAATAATAAGCGAACGGCAACACTCATAAACCTTAAACGCTTACAATCCGCTTCCCGCCATAAAACCATTAAGATATGCTCATCGAAGATTGGGGGTAATTGGTGGTAATAAACCACCCTAAGAAATGTCATATTATCAATTTCTATTCACGGATGTTTCAGTTGTTTGTACTAATGCATGAAAGGCTTTTAAAATGTGATTAAATCTTTTTCATGGCTAGTTTTATACTATTTAGGTTTATATTTCTTTTTTTAACTGTTCCACTTTTTTTGCCGGTCAGTGTAGCTTCGCCTAGAAGCAAAATATACCGTGAATTTCGGCATTAGGACTTCACTGTGTGTCCTCATTAAGGAGTAAAATAAACTGTTCTGACAAACAATTAAGCTAATTACTGTTCCAAACTGTCTAATTCTTGATAAAATTCGATAATAGATGTTCCAAACTGTCTAATTCTTGATAAAATTCGATAATAGATGACATTATTTACCAGACTATCTTCGTTGCCTTCACATTAACTGAAATATAGTGGTTTACCTATTCAACTTCACTTACATATTCATATCTTATTTACATATCGCTTTTATAGACTACACTGTCGTTATTACTATTTTACATATCGCTATAATACATTATATATCGTTGAAATATTCATGTTTCTTATTAGCAAGTCATATATTGCGTTCCCTTACACGCATAAATTCTTCCATTTACATACCTCTCCATTTCAAGTCATAATTGCACGGAATTCCAATATTTTTACTCATCACACACATTAGCGTAACTCATTTCTTCAAATGACAATAATCCTCTACCTGTTCGCATTTGCGAATAATTAATTTGTTAATTTTGCTAAGTTTTGTTAAGCTCTACCCACAATGCGCAGTCGGCAGACGGCAGTTGAAGTCAGACCCGTGCTCTCTTATGGCGTCATTCACAATGTTAAGTTGTATGTTGGTAGTAGATAGTTGACAATCGGCAGAGTGTGGTCGGCTGTCGCCAATTTGATCTTTGACAGCCAACTGCATATTTAAGAGCCAATCAGAAACGGTCACAAGCTGACGTCACTTGGTCGTTTTCCCGCTCGTCATCAGCCGTGTAGTTGACTAGTTGTATTCGCGGTAGGCCTATATTCTTCGCATAATTACAGTATATAAAAATATGATTGAATGTACTGACCTTGGGATAGAAGAGTACTGACCTTGGGATAGAAGATATATTCATTGATCTGGTGAGTGAACGCTGTTGGATATATGACATGTGTGAGCCCAAGTATTTAAAAGGAAACAGTTCATTGATTATAATGTTTTCCTTTGTAGCAAATGTAATGCAGTGGAAGGTAACACTGAATGAGAGCTCATCGTACGATAACATTTTCTAAAGAAGAGCCTACTGGCACTGAAATTAGCCAAAATACATTTTCTAATGACGAAAAATAAATTAGGAAATGATGTAGTAATAGATTGAACGTGTTGGGAGCCCTCGGGCGTTCAATCAAATATGACCAGCTACACAAAAACAATTCTGTTCAAAAATCAGTAGGCCTAATTCAGAGTTGGATTTGTTATTAATTATTTACAAGAGGGAATACTGGATGTACGAGTACTTTTCCTCAATATTAACAATGCTGTACCAGTTAGCAGCAATAAAAATAAACCGTACAGCTCCAAGTCGTCCATCCTTACAAATTTTAGGATAGGTTATCGACAATTGACAACTTTCTCAAGGAATAAATGAAAGTCAAGTTATTATTTACTCCTAGCATTTTAACGACTGCGCATTGTGGGTGGCTAGGTTGTGAACTACCGACTTCTGACTTCATCTGCCGTCTGCTCGCTACCGTCTGCCGACAGCGCATTGTGGGTAGAGCTTTTCTGTCAAAGTCAGACACAAATTTATTTTTCACAACCTCTATTTGGTCACCACATGTGCGTGACATTTCATTTTTGTAATACGCTTCCATGTTAAATCAAGTATGTTGTAAAATGATTTACTTACTACCTATAGTTCATAAGTCAAGTTCGCCTCTCAGAAGATTTTCCAAGTGTTTTAGCCACGTACTACTTTCATCCTGCACGCATGAAACCTCGTGGTCTTCTGGTCTCCATTAGCTACGCGCTCATTGGTCCGCCGCCAGGCTTCAGCCTAGCTTCAGCCAATCACCACGAGTCTTCTCCAATCGTGGCCCGGCTTCTCCAATCGCGTGCCATGGATGGTTCTGGAACGTCAGCTGTTTGGCTATTTAAATGGTCTGCTGGGCTGACCTCTTCGTGCTTTTTTGACAGACACCATGCTGTACACCAGTCTTGCAAAACCAGACTTTAAACTTCAACTTTGTCTACATATCACCATAAACTCTGCATAAAGAAGTATTTCTAAAAACTTGGCAAAGTCTTTAGGACATTTTTCTTAGTGATCAAACCTCGATCACATGTTACGTGTTTCTATGACATGTTTGTACAACGAACATTATAAGATGTGAACTTTACATCTTCAGTGCTACGGAAAACTATTCTAGTGTGCATCTACTACCAAGTTAATAGGTTATTACCTATTTTTGTCTTCAATGGCTTTCTACAAGTCTCTTCTTTCGTAATAACATGCTGTGCTGTGCTACCAATAACTTACAGTCATGTTAACAACTGTTCTGCATTGTTTGCAACCGCTATCTACAAGTTAAGTAACCTGTTTACTTCTAAAGCTATATGTTAAGTGCAAATATCCTCTTACATGCAATTTGCTGTTCTACTGTATCATGTTACTTCTTTCCGAGGAAAGATTCATACCAGCTTACTTCAGAAGTTTTCTCAATTTTAACATATCGACTTGCTTCTTCCATTTTCCTGGGAAGTATAACATAGCGGCTTGCTTTTGACATTTTTCCTTTAGGAACATTTCATGGTTTACTTTTCTTTGCCTCATGGGAAATCATAAGACTTTCTTTTCATAAGGTACTGCAGGATTCAGCCCCTGACAGCCACTAGACCCTTCTATAGGCTATGTCTTTTCTGTGTAACTGCTTTACAGTTTCCCCTTCTTTCTTTTCATAAGGTACTGCAGGGTTCAGCCCCTGACAGCCATTAACCCCTTTTATAGGCTATGTCTTTTCTTTTCATGTTAAAACTAAGCTGTGCATTAAAGCACTTAAACTGTCGCACATGTTCAAAGATAAATTAAATTTTTTTTTTTTTTTTTTTGTTAGTAAAGAAAAGCCCTTCAAGCATTGATAATAATGCTAGTCATGCTAACCTATTTAAACTAAAAATGATGTGTTCTAAATTGTGTCATTTGTTTGAAGAAAATATATATGTTAAAGCTACATGCTCTCTCTCTTTCTCTATTTTCTTGTGTCACTATGATAATATCTTTCCCATGTTCCTTAAAGCTCAAACTGTATTCGATTCTGAATTCACTCAGAATTCCGTCTGAAAATGGAGACCTTTAATTGGTTGATCCAATGGTTAATGATAGTTCATCACACCACTACCGATTATACAACTCATTACATTTCCTCGTGCTCGCATTATTCTCGACTTGTTTCATTACCCCACTTGTAATGCTTATTAAACATTTCATCTCTAATACAATTCTTTTAGCGATTCATTGCGACATTACCATTTCATTATTTAATAAAAACACTGTTTCGTCGAACTATTACATTTTAAGATATTCGTCTGTATATAACTGTCATATTAATAATTATACGATTCATATCCTCACCATTCATTGTTACCATCATGAATAAAAAGTCATTTCATCTTCAACTAACACCTGTTTCGATACATATCGATGCATTCCAATTACATTCTTGGCATTCCTTTCTTGTTTAGCGTAATCAAGAGCACTGCTTTGAAAATGAACTATCAGTTCCTTCATATTTACTTTAAAGTCAACAACACGTTGCTTCATCAAAATAAATTTTATCATTACTTCGTATTTATTTAAACATTCAGAAATACAATATTCTGAGATATTCATCAAGATGTACTGAAATAATAATATTCTGACATTCTATTAAAACACTTTGAAACATTCCACTATCAACTAACACGGATTCCTATAAAAATTCGAAAGACTAAAACAATATCAAAAATGTGCAGCGACAAATAAAATATTTACGCTACGTCAAAATCGAAAAACGATGACGTTTGAAAATACAAAACTGAAATAACTGAAATAAACAACTAAACTGAACTATCAAATATTAAACACGAAAATTGCTCAACAGCTACACAAAATCTAGTCAGGTTTATAATATCCACAACATTGCAACAAACTACTAAATATAATCAAATCGCTTTAACTACCTTCTGCTCGGACCATCTACTTCAATCCTGGATCTTAGTTGAACTCCTGAATGAAATATCTCTGCAGCTCGCATTCGGAAAAACAGCTCATCGGCTGGCCCACATGAGCGGGCAGCTCCCAGCTGGTCTGCTTCTCCGCTGCGTCAACGCCTGCCTGCTTGAAGTTGACATCTCGTCTCCACGAATTCCTCCGGTTACGAACTGGCATCTCTCTCGTTCGCTTCTTGAGCTAGATAGCTCTGATGTAATCTCTTCATTCGTCTGCTCTCTAGAAGTTCTAAGGTAGCGTGTCGATAAGCGATGTGATTTGAGTGAAGTTTCCGAGATGACATTGGAAACTCATTTCTGCGTTGCAGTTGTAGTGACATTTAGTGGCTTGTTGATGTAATACCACTCTTACTATTTCATATATGTTCCTCGTCGTGTCACTCTAGGAATCCACATATTGGTGTAGGTTAGTTCCCCTTAATAGTTTAGTGCGCCATCATTGCTTCCGTCGAAAACATCATATTGAGCATCCTCGTCGACTCAATTTTGATAAGCATATGGAAATATTTTGTAAATATAGTGGAAATATTATTAATGTTCGAAGATTGTTTCGTTGCTATATTTTCGATAAATATTCTGGATACTTCTTGTAGGTGAAATTCTCTTTATACTGTACGTCGTAGATATACGTAGACGTTCCTTTACTGTATATTTTGTAGAATTCACTTCATTGACAAATGTATTCTTTCGTGGAAATAACTAAGTCCTTATTCTCTTGTATCAATAATTCAGCGAAGCCTATCATCGGCTTGACCATAGGTAGCGTCGATCCTCCCGTCGACCTAACTTGGCGTTCCTCGCACAATATATTTGTCAACCAGGCAAGCACGTCTGTCTTCTATCGCTGTTCGAAATGGAATAATCTCTCTGAAGACGCGTCCCTTCTCTCCTATTAATTATAAAATGGCGTTATTGGCGGCGAACAATAGATGTTCCCTTCATGTCCTAATATCTCCGTTATTATAAGTCACTATATAATTCCAAGTATTCTGATATGTTTTATTCTTAATTCTTTTCATATTTCTGGGGTATAATTACTTTTAAATGTACCCCAAAGTAATTATTAAATTGTTGTACGTCATCAATTTATAATATTCCCATTGGTTATATCCTGTCATGTGATCTCTTTTGTCGACGAGCGTAGTCGTGCGAGTCGTGTGCGAAAGTCGCGTGCCGGGCGCACTTCCATGCGTCGACCTGAGTCTCGCTCGCTTCTATCACGTGACTTGCCACAGACCAGTTTCAGCTTGAGCCTTCACTGACAACTTGCTATTTTGTCAATTTCCAGGTTGAGCTAAATCTCATTTATCCAATGTTAAAAATATTCACATCAAAACTCTTCCTTATTATAAAATTGAACCGATAAACTCTTTCCATTATACTGCGTAGCTGGCTGGCCTCACAAAATGCTTGTATGCTGTGCGGGTAGCCTAGCCGTTCCCTTTATTTCAAAACATAAATTTTACGCCCGGGCCGGTTTGATTCTCGAGTCGCGCACTTTCACTAAGCCAAAAATACGGGTTCAGTACCCTGTTCATCTAATTTCGACATTTTAACTGATCCTATAATACTAAGGTTTCTCAAATGTATGTTCCCCATATTATTCCTGTTACTCATTACCCAAAAAGCAACTAATCCAAAAAATCACTCCTAATTAATAAGCGTAGTCCCCTAATTTGATATATGCCTCTTGATTGAAAAACTCGGAATGAATGCAAAGAGTACTCGTTGATATCATACAGTACATGAAAAGAACTTTAAAAATTTAACACACTTGAAGAAAACTGAATTCATATATGATCTCCATTAACACTATAGTACGATATTTCGTAGCCCAAGTTGGTTGTGTCATTTCCATTTGTAACGGCTAGCATTTACTCTTATATACTGCCCCTGATTGGGCGACCATTTGTAACGGCTCCTACAGCTGTTGCAATCAATACTCCTTAAAGCCACCTCGTCGTTCTTATTTAGCATTGGCCTATTTTGACAGACGACATACACTTTATTAATTTAATTCTATTGGGCGCCAGTCATTGTAATGATAACACATACAATTGTATTTAGCCATTGCCGTTCCTTTCCTCGAGCTGAGATTTAACCGGGGGGTAGGGCAATGAACTTCCTCTCTGAGATATGCTTTGCATTCTACTATATATATATATATATATCAACTCCCAATGAACAAGACATTTTAACTACTACTGTTTTATTTCCAACAAAATATCAATAACATTTCATTTGAGGTTTCGAGCTGTGTACAATATATACATTAATATCCCCTAATTGCTGGACGAGATTGACTTGTCTTCGCGCTAGCGCTGATTTTCTGTGCCAATAACGGCTAGGTCTACATACCTTGTTCCCTGTAGGTCGGAGTCATCTCGTTGATCTGCTTGCAGGCTAATTTAAGATCTTATGCCAACATGCGTTTAATGACCTTTAAAACATATGTTTTCACTTGGCTAACTGTACTGTTTTTTGTTGTTGCTGCAAATTATTTCTCTGTTTGATCACCATGGTAAGCAAGTTTGAACAAACCAGGCTAATTACATTAACTATGTCCCATCTCACTGAGGGACTACTGTCGACCAAAATATTATGTGTACTCGAGTTTGAAGGTTGTTTGTGAAGTAACCAGTAGACCTACATAAAATCCAATATCATCATCATTTTCATCGTTCTATTTTACGTTAGTTCATGTAGGGTGGCATTTTTAATTTATATTTTAATATTTTTTATCACAGTTGGAACACAAAAAGTGCCCATTTTTAAGCGTGTTTCAACCATGCGTCACATTTAAGAATTATCTCACAAACCCGTCATCAGATCGAATCCAAATTTTAACACAATATACATTGGAATGTTGTATAACTGGTTTATTAATTTCAAAATTTTGTGTGTTCAAGAACGAAAGTTATCATTTTTGTAAGGTAACTTTTTCTCGGCTCGGGGTCGTTGGAAAATGTAGTTCTTGGTTGCGTTGTAATCCTTATAGATCAAAAAGTTATGCTGTATGACTGTGAAATATGTAACTTAATTCACTTATTTTATATCGGTTTGTATTTGTATGGGGAATTAAGACATGGTTCACCAGTTAGCCGCTCCGGTGAAAGCTGTACAGAGTTGCCAAGGTGGGCTCCATCACGCTTCATGGCATGCCTCGCTCGGTAGTGATGGGCTCAATATCAGCAACGCTGTACAGCATTTTCCGGAGCGGCTAGCTGGTGAACCATGGCTTAATTCTTCGTACAAATACAAACCGATATAAAATAAGTGAATTAATTTACGTATTTCACAGTCATACAGCATAACTTTTTGATCTATAAGGATTACAACGCAACCAAGAACTACAGTTTCCAACGACCCCGAGCCGAGAAAAAGTTACCTTACAAAAATGATAACAACTTTCGTTCTTGAACACACAAAATTTTGAAATTAATAAACTAGTTATACAACATTCCAATGTATATTGTGTTAAAATTTGGATTCGATATGATGACGGGTTTGTGAGATAATAATTCTTAAATGTGACGCATGGTTGAAACACGCTTAAAAACGGGCACTTTTTGTGTTTCAACTGCGATAAAAAATATTAAAATGTAAATTAAAAATTCCAAACCTACATGATCTAACGTAAAATAGAACGACGAAAATGATGTTATTGAATTTTATGTAGGTCTATTGGTTACTTCACAAACAACCTTCAAACTCGAGTGCACATAATATTTTGGTCGACAGTAAGTCAAAGACTGAACAAGTGACGAAGTCTATTACTGAAACAACTGAATGATTGAGTGAATGACTGACAAAGTCTACGACTGAATGAGAGAGTGAATACTGTTGCAGTTGCGCTGGGCTATATACTTTCTGAGTGGCCCAGATGTTTCGTGGCATTTTATTTCCCCGCCATCCAGCAGACCACATACAGCACAGCATTTCTCAGTCCCCAAGTGACGCGTTTATTGTTACCAGCGGGAATACAGGCCCGCGCATTAAATTTTTTTCACTCTGTACACCGATTACCCTTGGTGCGCACGCTAAATCGCGCCAAATCTATTTTCAAAATGCTCGTCTCCAGCCAGTCTGGCTTCGTTCCAGAAATACATTCTCTTGCAAGATGTTGAAACTTGTTTGTTTCGTCCGGTACCTTCATCAACACCTCTTCATTGACATATAATTCGAAATCTATTTCAGGGGATTCAGGGGTCAAATTAGTATTTGACATACCTGCGTTTGGCGCTTGGAATGCATGCACGTTAGGCGCGAATGGGGCAGGTTTGGAAAATGGATTGGGTTTTTCTTTTTTGAGTTTATCTCTTCAGGTAATCCCAATGCACTGTAATAGGGAGGGTGTTATTCCACAGTTCAGAAACAGTGTTCAATCACAAAACTGGCAGTTTCTTGGAAGGAAGTAACACATCCCGCAGTGGGATTAGTACTTAGCCGTAACAAATGTCAAATGCAGCAGTAATTAATTTCCCACGTTGGGTTAAATATTAACCATGCTAGAGTGTCAAATTGAGCAAAAAAATTGTATCCCATGGTGGGGGCTATTTAGATCAGTAAAACACATGTAAATAACTCACCTTTCCAGCAGGGAGAAATATGGCAATCAAATTACAATGTTTTAAAGTTCAAGTTCTGGATAAGATCGTGCCCCATTTGAATTGTTGAGAAAATGCACACAAATCTGGTACTTAACTTTTGATGCATGGCGTGGAACTCGTAGAATGTAGTGTAGATACCATTCACAGAATCAAGATTTCATGGCAAAAGAAGAGGTTTAGCAAACCATGTCCGATTGTCAAATGCATTTATGTGGAGCGGTGTGGCGACACTGGCAGCTTGTACGAAGCACTAGGAGTGAATGACGGTTGCGAGCAAGTATACCAGCGATGCAAGTTTTCAGAGAGTAAAGCGAGAAGGAAGAGACTAGGACAATACGGGAAATATGACAAACAAAATATACACTGTACAAAATATTTTACATGTGACGTAAACAGCATAAAGTAGAAGATTTTGAGGAAGCCATCTTCAAGAAAATGATGAAAGCTTCTTGTTGAAGTGGTTCCAAGTTTTGCAGTATGGTGGAAGCAATTGCGGTTGTAAAAGTTCCATGAGTGCAGCGGGAGGTGACATTGTTGACATACTAATAATAATTTCTCTGCAACATGCTAAGTTAGCAATAAACATTCTGCACTGCAAATAGAATAATGAACAAGGTAAGGAGCATCTTTTGGTGGTTTTAATTAAATATAAAGAGACTAAAGAAAAAAAATGAAATGAGTCCCAACAGGGTATATTTATGTAATCCGGTACAATCAAGGAATATACCAAACTTAAATCCCATCCAACTGTGCTGCAACCTAGGGCACAGTAAGCTAGCTCATAAGACATTGCACAACTTGGCCATGAAGTTCCAGCCATACAGCAGAAATACCCTTTGAAGCATAGCCATTGTTCAATGTAGCATTTACTTTTGAAATAGACTTACAAGGGAACGGATCGCGGTTTAAAATTCTTATCTGGTTGAAATTTAGTACACATTAATCCTACAAAGTTGTAGAATGACGTAGTGAAAACCGCATGGGCCGATTTCAATTTTGAACGCCGAAAATCTGCCGGACGACGGCATGAGCGAGGAGGTGGGGAGAGTTAAAGCTGACCTTCAATCCTAGCAGCACGCGATGGCTCCCGGCCACTAGGCAGCAACCTGCCGTGATGTGATGCATTCCCCACCTTAAACGTTCCCCCTCACTCTTCTACCCTCTCGATTAGAGTATAAAATGCAACATAATGTGATGTTTTACACTTGGCCATACTGTAAATAAATAAAACAACTTTTTTCCTGTTTAATATTTGTAATCTTTGCAATAGTGAATGCTTACAAAAAAGTGGTCAATGCAAAGTGATTGCTTGCACCACGCACACCTTGCAACACTTCCTTTTATACACATATAGCAAGCGTTTTGGATAGCATCATCCTTGCTACAAAATTGAACGGGGTTCGCAAAGCAAGCGGGCTGTGTTTCAACGTAACCGGATTTGTACCAACTATACTTCCACATGTTACGAAACCGCGGAGAAGATAGTTGGTTGTGGGTCAATGATTGGGTTTTAAAAATATTGTTGCGCAAATGAATGTTAATGTTGAAATTGTATATTACAATTAGGTCATAAAAATAATGAGCAAATTGTTTCCATATCCGGAAACCAAGCACATCTAACGGCTGAATCATTCCAGTAGTTCTCTGGGGAATAGTTTTAACAATGATAGTTTTGTTGACGGGTTTTGCTGCTAATATATTTGCTTCACTTTGTGTTGTCCACGAATCCAAGAGTAAAACACTGTCGTCTGGTACAGTTTGAAAATAAACATCTTCTAACCACTTTTGAAGTAACTTTTTAGCTAACTTTCCGGACGGGGACGGCAATACAAATAAATTATCTGCTGTAAACAAAGTTCTTTTAACAATAGGGCCAAATTTACCGTCCTTTTCTTTTAACACAACTAACTGTTTAGGTAACAGTTCTCCATCGGCAGATATTACAGGCTGAATTGTATAGCTGTGTGTTAATGAGTTCAACGATTGCGCTTCTGCGAAAATTCTTTTGTCTCCCTTTACATGTAGCGTATGTCCTGCATGGAACTCTTCGTTAAACCCGCTTTGATCTGTGTTAAAAACAGACTTTGGAAAGTGAGTGTTTATTAATTCGGATACCTCTCCTACAAAAATTGTTGCGTTGGTCGCAAGGTCAAGCTGATCGGCTGTGTAACTTTTGGTTACAAATTTCGTAACTTTTCGGAAACCAATATTTCATTTATTTTTAAACTTGCGAACCCAGAAAGTTGAGGCGCGGAAGGTATCGTCATGAACACGCCGAGCATTCTTCAGGGACCATTTCCTAATGTGTACCGTACGTCATAGACGTTTTTGTTGTTATTCAGCCTCACCTTTTTAAAATCTTCAAATGTTTCTTTGGTGATAAATTTCAGTTTTTCATCCTTTGTACCGTCTGATTCAACTTGTAGCTTCCATCTAGAAAGGTCCGACTGGTGCCGTAGCTTTTTAAATTTGTGCTGAATGACTTTAAATGACCTTTTTTTCCTCCTTTGTTCAGCCAATAATCAACCACCTCTTTTATATGTGACACTTATTGCAGGTGTTGTGGTAGCATCTTTTTCACTGTCAGTGTCGGATATTGCAAATTATTCGTCTTGAATAACATTGTTATTGTCAGGCAAATCTAACGTATCCTCATGTTCAATGTTGACCTGCACATCACCAACCCTTTCTGCAATGAGGCCTGTAAACAAGGATCATGATTCTGTCTTGGTGCATGTCTGCCTTTGCCATGAGAAAATGTAAACAAAGTTTTTACTTATGGTACAGTTCAAAACCCAATTCTCTTTCACCAGGTGTTATTTGGCTTTCACAGCGATCACTTTCAGCAAAGCAGCTTTGTAGACAAACTACCACATTCCAAGGATTAAAATCTGGAATGTGTTCCAATTGAACATCGTCGTCGTCACTTTCTGGCATTTGTAAATATTCTGACTGATTTAACATTAATTGCTGTCTGTGACAGTAAAATTAAACACAAACACAATAAAATTGTCATACTTACATGGCAAGATGACGGAACGATTTGGGACCTGTTCATCCGAAACACAGCTCTTGTTTTGCATAGCCTCACTGAACTGATAAGGAAGTGACAGGATGAGGGGGAAGGTGGAAGGTGGGGAATGCAACGCAGCACGGCAGGTAGCTGCCTGGTGGCCGGGAACCATCGCGTGCTGCTTGGATTGAAGGTCAGCTTTACCTCTCCCCACCTCTTTGCTCATGCCACCGCCCGGCAGGTTTTTGACGTTCAAACCTGAAAGTGGCCCGTGCGGTTTTCACTACGTCATTGGACAACTTGTACAACATTGTACTACAAAGAAGCCGCTTGCTTTGCGAACCCCGTTCAATTTTGTAGCAAGGATGATGCTATCCAAAACGCTTGCGATATGTGTATAAAAGGAAGCGTTGCAAGGTGCGCGTGGTGCAAGCAATCACTTTGCATTGACCACTTTTTTGTAAGCATTCACTATTGCAAAGATTACAAAGAATAAACAGAAAAAAAAGTTGTTTTATTTATTTACAGTATGGCCAAGTGCAAAACATCACATTATGCTGCATTTTATACTCTAATCGAGAGGGTAGAAGAGTGAGGGGGAACGTTTAAGGTGGGGAATGCATCGCAGCACGGCAGGTTGCTGCCTAGTGGCCGGGAGCCATCGCGTGCTGCTAGGATTGAAGGTCAGCTATACCTCTCCCCACCTCCTCGCTCATGCCGTCGTCCGGCAGATTTTCGGCGTTCAATATTGGCGTTCAAAATTGAAATCGGCCCATGCGGTTTTCACTGCGTCATTCTACAACTTTGTAGGATTATTGTGTACTAAATTTCAACCAGATCAGAATTTTACACCGCGATCCGTTCCCTTGTTAGTAGTATATGATAATGTTTTCTTCTGCTTCTTGTTTTTCTTTTCCTGGTCTAGTGCTATGTTAAAATGAGTAACTGTTCAGGAATTACGTGCAACTGTGGGGAGGGTGGAGCTGAAGGATCACTCCCTGTATTCTTTACAGAGCTGGACAGTAGCTGGGCACTTGACTGAATTGAGCGAGTTCTGGCCACCTTGAACCACACTCTCATTCTCATGTGCCGTCTGGTGTTCGAACGAAAGCATCCTGTGTGTGCATTTGAAAATCTATTTATCATGCCTGTTTGCATGGTAGTGACCCAAAACTTAATGCATACAGAATATGAATGTCAAAAGACAGGAGCCAGCTTACACAATTAGTGCATTTAAATTAAATTTACCAGCTCATTTGCTAATGTCTAGGATCTAGGTTGTAAATTTAAGAGTTCATTTCTTTGGATGATAAACTACCTTAAGTACTAAATACAACTATTAACTACAGTATTTAAAAACAGGAATGGTGTTAACTCAATACCTAAAAGCCAGGCCCTTTCCATATGCACTCACACTTAAGTAGCCCTCTATTGAATACCAAATGCATCAATGACTGGGACCAGAGTATCCTGTACTTGAAATAACTAAATATTTTATCTCAATAAAAACTGTATGAATAATAATGGCATTAAAGTATATTAAAATGGCATAAATGGCTAAAGATATATGAAGTCATGCATTTGTCAAAGATTGAAAGTCATTATTGAGCACATAGTACAAAACGTTGACAGTGACTAGAAACGTAATTGCTTATTTATTTAATTATGCAAGAGTACATGTCATTGAACAATCAAAACAATATTACATTATTTTGGTACTATAAGTATCGCTGATATATCTATACACATTGCATGGTTATTTAAATACTATGCTATACTATACTATACACTACACACATGCATACTCAATTTAAATACAGCGAGACCACTGTTTTGCTAATTTGCAAGCTTCAGGTGTTCCGTCCATCAGGTTCTGCAGAAAATGTAATTGGACACAACTTGCAAACGAGGTGGTGGTTCATGGTTTGTTCCTCACCACATTCACACATAGTTGAGTTGCAGGCAAATCCCTATTTTTTCAACTTGGTTTTAGACCTCCCTACTCCAGTGCGTAGCCTGTTGAGGGTCTTCCACGTTGATCAAGTTTCTTCGTGTCCAGCGGGCAGGTGTTCAGGGGGTAGCATCCATCCTGCAGGGTCGTTAGATCTGGAACGCCAGGAAAGTAGTCTAAAAGCTGGAGGAGAGACTGTCAAGCTTTCGGTGGTGTGAAGGAAACTACTTCCTGATTTGAGTCTTTGAGCTACAGCTAAGTAACCATACATAGTGTGGGTCTGCTGGTTCAGAGACGTAGACTTCTCAAATCTGGCTGCTAATTCACGGCGAATATCTGGAAGTAGGATACCTGCCTGATAGTAGATTTTGTCAAGCGATGTAGATCTGAGACAACCTGTAATTGCTATCTCGTAGGTACTGTATGGTGGCAGTATTAGTGAGGGACTGCACAGCACTCCTGCTCCACTTCAGATCTGCTTACGAAGATACTTCTTTCTCAATATTGATTTTAAATCCATTTAATAATCCCCCCCAGGGGCTCACATCTAGTGGGACGTGGGTTGGCGACCATGGGACCCCAGCTGAGTCCGGCATTGCTTCCACTTACTTGTGACGGGCTCTTCTCTGTCTTCTTTCCTGTCGACCCCCTTGGTCAACTCTTGTTCTTTTCCGACCCCGACGGTATTAGGGTATCCGAGGCCTCGGGAGTGTCTTCCTTTCCCGCCTTAATTGGCCCTTGTCTCATCTTTCCTGATCCCCTCCTTCTGGGAGGGGTCAGCCTTCTTTTTCTTTTCCTGTTATCTCCCGCCTTCTGCTCAAGGCCCTCAAGGAGGTAAGGTGTATGTAGCCCCACCACTTCTGGTGCACCCTAGAAAGTGCTACACCCTCAGGGGCTCACGGCTGTTGAGTTCGGGAGTTGGCGACCCCAAGGGATTCCTGAGCTGGGTCCGGTTTCCCCCTTTTGTCCCTTACCTGTGGGGCGGACCCTCTCCTCTTTCACTTTCCTGTTGTTTTTCTTTTCATTATATTTCCTTTTCCCTTTAAGATTCCCGCAATGTCATTTTTGCATCTCCACTCCATTTTGTGGGTGTTTTCAATCTCCGTTGCATTTTGTAAGTCTTTTCGATCTACGTTGCATTTTGTGAGAGTTTTTCAACCCCTATTGCATTTTGTAAGGATTGACAACCTAATTTGCTTTTTAGTAAGTCTTCCAATATAGGGGGGAGGGGGACCTTTTGTGAGTATTTTGAATTTCCATTGCATTTTGTATTTTCAACCTAAACCGCTTTTTGGAAGTAGTTAATTCTCAATTGCATTTTGTGGGTATTTTGAATCTAAATTACATTTTGTATGTATTTTCAATCTCATTTGCATTTTGTAAGTATTTTGATTTCACTTACATTTTGTGAGTATTTCGACTATACGTTGCATTTTGTACGTATTTTGAAGGTAACCTACATTTTGTGCATATTTTTCACTCTATTCCTTTTGTGAGTATTTTCGTTCGAAATTCCCTTTTGTAAGTGTTACTGCTCTCCATTTTGTGAGTAGTTTCAATCTGAGTTCGTTTTTGTAAGTATTTTCCTGCTCACTTAATTTTCGTTCTGGTTTCCACTTCATTGACATTTTCGCTTTCACACAGACCATTAGGGGCCGATAACCTGGATGTTAGGCCCATTAAAACAACAATCATCATCATCATCATCATTTAATAATCCTGTTTCTTTTAAAGGTCCAATGTGGAATATGCCTCCACTTGTAACAGTGTGGGCCAGACAACAGGCTACTTTCTGGGCTACGTTGTGTTCATAGCGTTGGACTCGCCTATGTTTTGTAACAGATTCCTGCGCTCTACCCCAGAGTCGACTGGGCTGGTTACTCTCTCAGGTAAGCAAGTTCCTAGTACCTGCATCACTTGACAAATAAGTAAGTGGTTATTAAAGTGATTACAAGAAGAAATTTTTAAAGAAAATTACGTGAAATTTCCACCTAGTCAATATTTTTATGTTCAAATGACACTCATTTGTCATTTTAACACATAATTTCACTTAATTTTCTTTGAATTTTTCTTCTTTTAATTGATCGTCAATACGGATCCAAAAATGATTAATAATCGAAATATTAAAGTGATGTCAGTGGGGGAAGTTGGAACTTGACAATATAATGAAATCTTTGCTTTGTTTCTCCAAAGCCGGTGTTACACTATCAATGAAATTTGTCAAAGAAGTTTTATAAAATATTTTATAAAACTGAACGTTCATAAAAGTTATACAAGCAATCATTACTCCATTACACTACATCAAATAATTTATCATAGTTGAGCAAAACGGATGAAGGACTGTTCCTTGTTCACTTAACTGTATTACGGTAGTTGAAATTCTGTAGTAGCAATATCAGTATATAAAAGAAATGGAAAGATAAAGTGAACGATTATGGATTAAACCCTGGATCGCTCACGTGACGAGGAAGATATTTATACGAGTAAAATCTAGTTGAACGCGCTGCAGTACGAGGACTTGAAAAATGACATTAATATTTATTAATAATTAGTAAGAAATGAATCATGACGACATTCTAATCAACCACTGCCCGAGCAAAGAAAATTGAAACATACAAAGTGAAAAGGTAGGCATTAGGTGGGATTTGATTCCTGGTCATGTCGCACGAGAGTCGAGCGCTCTCCTCATTTGCCAACTAATAAACACTTCCTTGAGGTGTTTGGTTACATGTATTACATGCTGGTAAAGAAAACGTGCTTGTTTACACCCACTTGTCCTACCATAAGTGAAATTGACTTATTATTATAGGTGTTAGAAAGTGTTTTTATTTTTTTGAAGATTTGTTGATTTAAATTCAAAAGGTGGCATTTTGTGTTTTTATTATTTTTTCGGGGGATGACATGTTAAAATTTGGAAAGCGATAAGGTTTGTACAATAAGAGCATTTAAAAATGTAAACAATTAATAAAACAAAGTAAAAAACAAAACAGCAGGGTAAACCGTTAACATGGCTATGGAAGAATGAGATAATACTTATATGGAAGTCACATTTTTATTTTACATTCACCATCTCGAAACACATTTCAGTGAATACTTTTTTCAGATTTCAGATTTATCCAAATACTGCAGTGAAATCATTGGAAGTAGATCATAGTTGAAGTCTCAGCATTTGCAGCTGTCAATTGTCGCCTCCTATCACTTATTATGAGACTGTATTTCGAAAATTTGCTTTCAAAACAGGAACAGGCCTCGGAAAGGACGGATGCAAACGACGACGACCCGGATATGCTAATGGACTACGAGTTGGGACATTAAACATACAGACACTGACAGGAAAGGTGGAGGAGATTGTAGATGTGATGGAGAGAAGAAAACTGGATATACTGGGCTTGGCAGAAACAAGATGGAAAGGAGAAGGTCGCAGAGAACTGAGGAAAGGGTACCGGTCGTACTGGAGTGGGAACAGTGAAGGAAGGAGCAGCGGATTAGGAGTAGTTGTGAGAGATGGAATGAAGGAAGAGGTAAAGGGAATAAGTGACAGGATCATGAAGATCAGAGTAACTGTAAAGGGAAGAAGCCTGGAGGCAAGGATATGAAAATGTATTGGGAGCAGAAGGATGGGGTAGCAGGAATGAAGAAGGGAGAAAGTTGCTGGATTTTTGCAAGAGAAACGGTTTAGTGGTAGGCAACTCCTGGTTCCGGAAGAAAAAAAGCCACAAGGTAACGTGGTACAGCAGTGATTTAACAAAGAAATCTTTGGTAGATTACATGCTGTACGACTGGGAAATGAAGAGAAGTGTCAGAGATATAAAGGTAATACCATCAGAGGCCTTAGATAGCGACCACAGAATACTTGTAATGAACCTGGGAGTTGTTAAGGATAGCAAGAGGACAGAGTACCAGGAAAGGAGAATCAAAGTATGGAAACTCAAGGAAAAGGAAGTCAAGGAAGAATTCCAGAAGATAATAAGGGAAAGGATGCCAACAGACAATCCTAAAACAGGGGAAGAGGAATGGAAGCAATTCAAAAACACAATGGTGGAAGCTGCAGTGGCAGTATGTGGAAGAACTAGCTACAGAAAGAGGTGTAAAGAGACACCATGGTGGAATGAGAGAGTAAAAGAAGCTGTGGGAAGGAAGAACAAGGGTTTCAGAGTGTGGTTCCAGGAAAGAACTGATCTGGCAAGGGAAGATTATAAGATAAAGAAGAAAGAAGCAAACAAGATTGTCGCAGAGGAGAGGAAGAAGTGGATGGTAAAGTGGACAGAGATGATGGAGGAAGACAGCAGAGGAAATAAGAAAGTACTTTATGGGATGGTCAAAAGTAAGAGAAGAGGTCTGCGAGAGGATGTGGTAATGATGGACAAAAACGGAAATGAGGTACACAACAAAGAAACACTCAAGACAGTGTGGAAAGAGTACTTTGAGGATTTGCTGAATCCAAATGGTCATAGGGAGGAAGACAATGTATTGGAAGATGGAGAAGACAACACAGGAATGGAAAAGGACCTGAATTGGAGAGAACTGGAGATGGCTATAGACAAGATGAAAGGAGGAAGGGCACTGGGTGGGGATGAAGTGAGTGTTGAAATGGTGAAGGCAGCAGGGGAGGTTGGGAAACAGTGGCTGTACCGTGTGATGAGGGTGATATGGAAGGAGAAAAAGACCCCAGAAGATTGGAAGAAAGGAGTAATTGTCCCAATATTTAAGAAAGGAAGCAGAAAGGAGTGCAGAAATTACAGGGGAGTCACACTCATACCTCACTGTGCCAAGATATATGAAAAGATATTAGAAAGTAGAATACGAGCCAAAGTGGAGAGAAAATTGAGAGAGGAGCAGTATGGATTCAGACCTGGGAGATCAACAGTGGATCTCATATTTTCAGTGAGACAGCTCCAGGAACACCACTACGAATTTGGAGAGGATCTGCTGATGGCCTTCCTGGCCATCAGCAGAAAGCAATGGAAAAAGAGACTGTAGGCAGAGTGAAGGAGATGTATTGTGGAAGTGTGAGTTGTGTGAAAGTTGGAGGGGAAAGAACAGACTGGTTCAGACAAATGAGTGGCCTGAAACAGGGTAGTGCGCTGTCACCCCTTCTCTTTATTGTGGTTATGGACGAGGTAATGACACGGATAGCAGGAAAGATAGGAGAAGATAAGATGAAAGCAATGGTGTTTGCAGATGATCTCATGGTCTGGGGAAACAAGGAGGAGGAAATTCAGGAGCAACTGAAGGCTTGGGAGGAAACAGTGGGAGAGTACCGATGGAAGTTCAACATCAGTAAATGTGAGATCCTGTTTACGACCAGGAAAAAGGACAAACCAATGAGTGGGATAACACCTGGAGGTGGACAGCTGAAGAAGGTGGAAAGTCTCAAGTACTTGGGAAGTATAGTGGAGGAAAATGGGAGAAATGACAAAGAGATTACGGAACGTGGCAGACAGGCAGGAGCATTTCTGAGAATCATTAGGAGCTTAGTGTGGAATAAAGATGTCCCACAAAAAAGCAAGGAAGTGTTATACAGAAGCTACTATATCCCGATACTGACCTATGCTTCAGAAACGTGGACAATGAAGAAAAGAGACATAAGCAGAATACAGGCAGGTGAAATGAAGTTCCTACGAAGTAGGATCGGAGTAACAAGAAGAGACAGGGTGAGGAATGAAAAGGTCAGGGAAATGGTGAAAGAGGAGCCCTTGCAAGGTAGGATTGAGGCATCAAGACTGAGGTGGTATGGACACTTAAAGAGAATGGATGAGAAGAAGATTCCCAAGAGGATGCATGAGATGCAGATGCAGAAGAAACGACCAAGGGGAAGACCAAGAGATAGATGGCTGAAAGGAGTGGAGGAATGTGTCAAGAAGAGAGGCGAGGACTGGACCAGAGTGACAGCGGAGAGGTGGTGGGAAGAAAGGACTAAGTGGCGAGGCTTATGTTCCAAACAGACCCAGCCTGGGGCTGGAAACTGTACAAGATGATGATGATGATTTCGAAAATGACCTTTCAGAATCTACGTTTGAACAAGGAAACCACACACTCTTTAATGCAGCTGTTGCATAGTCTCGGTGAGCAGGCCTTAATCCCATGAGGATCTCTGGAACATTCACATTATCTTCATGACGCAGTTAGTTCTTGATTGCAGTCAGGTAAATGCTGTGAGCCTCTAAAAACTGTTGAGACTCCATCTTCTTAAGAAATGGGGCATTCTTCTTAAATTGGAGCAGTTCTGTGGGAGATACGTTCTTAGGTGCATGCCGAGGATCAAACAATGACCCGATGGCTTCTACAGTCTTCCTGACTGGATCCGTGGTCCTTAAAGTCCTGACTTTCACTAGAGCTGACTGAGCAACACACGTAAGCATCTTTTATGATTGAACATTCCACCATCGCCTAATAGCTTGAGCTTTACCTCAAGGTTATCTAGCTTCCTAGCCAGTAAGTGAATTGTTGGGTACCTAGATCCCTCCAAGAAACTAAGCAAGTCCATAAGAGAGGCACCAACAACAGAAACACACAATGCTTGTAATTTTATAATTTGTGTTGTTGGAAGTCGATGCTTGTTGGAAAAATTTGACCCCAGAATTTGAATCTTCCAATGTTTTGAAAAATACTACCAGATCTTCCACATGCGTGGCCATATACATTGCAGCCTTAAACCATGAATTCCATCTTGTACATACAGGCATTGGGAAAGCTAGAATTTCATTCTCTTTTTCTGTGTTTTCATATTTCTCCCTTAGAAATGCAACGTAATTGCTTTTTCTTTTTCGCGTATTTAAAAAGGTATTCTTTGTCTTTACTATAGACATGTTCAATTCGTCCAGCTCGTTTTCAATTATGCAGCCGATAAGATTGACTTTATGATCCCAGCACTGGACATGACATAATTCTTCAATCAATCCTTGAAGAGTAGTTACACATTTTGTCATGTAGTGTGCTGAGTACGTAACTACTGCCACTACACCCTCCTGTTCAATTTCATAGGAATTCAAGGTGTCTAATATCGCATTGGAGCAATTTACGCTATTGGCAGAATCTAGAACAACTGAGGCAGCCAGATGGGTGTTCATTTCAGTTGATGGTACTGATGGACGAAAAAGAATGTTGAAAACACACCTACCATTCTTGTCAGTTGTTTCGTCACATAGTAGAAACACGTCTTTGTTTTTTATATCTTCCCTAATTTCTTCCCTCCTTCTTTCGCCAATCATGGGGATGTATTTCTGACGAATCTGATTTGCTGATGGTAAATCTCCACTTCCGCGAACGTACTTATTCAACCAAGTACGGATAGCAGGATTGTCTAGTTTCTCTACTGGTATATTAGCTTTCACAAATGCAGTAGTAGTGTCCAAAATAAACCCTTCTTTCATATCCTTCACACGACTAGCATTTGATAATGTTTCTTTCAAGGTGGCCACTCTAGGAACACTAACTTCAAGATGCGAATTTTCTCGGCGTTTTGAATGCTTCTCCAATTTGCAATGTTTGTCTAATGTTTCTTTCCTGCGATAATCTAACCGACAATCACAATATTTGCACATAAGAATGCCACAAGAAATTATAAATCCTTCATTCTTATATTCTTTAAGTCTGTCTGTGGCAGAAACAGCTACCTTCGGCATCTTTAACCTCAACTGAGCGATGCCCAGTAACAAACACTGTTATCACACGGTTGACTGTAGTCAGACGCCAGTATAAAGTCGTAACCACACACAAAATTTATTTCTGAATTCGTGTCATAATATTTAAATTACGTCGCCTCTCATCTTCCTGTACTGCTAAGTTCGGAACTACTATGACGAACATGTGGTCGCCAACTGATTCACGCAAATAACACACTAGCTTCGATGATAACGCCCAATTTGCGCACTTTTTATTAAATTATAATAGAATTCTCTACTATGAATTCGTTACCGATGTAACAGGAGGCGAACGTAGTTTACAATATGAACAACTATCACATAACCTTTTGGAGGTAGTCGGCCAAACTACCGTATTCACGCCGCGAGATAAGAGCTGTTTACCACAGCGCTAAAATCCAACGAGTAATGAGAATATCGACAGTATATCGTAATATGACGTATATCGTAGTATTACCCCTCGCGAAACTATACAATCGATCATTCTTGAATTGAACACCAACCAAATTCGATTATCGGCTTGTGGACAAGAATGTTCGGATTGGCGTGGGAAAAAAATATGAAAAATGTTTTTTATTTCGCAGATTGCGGTATTTGTGGTGTAATTCACAAAATTCGTGTTATTTCGCGATTTAATTTCACTCCTGGGCAGCACGAAACATGTAAATACGTGAAAATAAAGCATCCTAACCTCTAAATATGACTTTTCCATTTATCGCTAATTAACAAAAACTAACACCTCTACTTATTATTATACAAATATTATAACATAGAATACACTACAATTCACGTCTGTTTTCAACCTATTAAACTATTTAATTCTTCTTTATATCCTGAAATTTGCGTTCTTTGTGTACAGCACTTATAGCCTCTGCTATTTTTACTTACACTTTCTATCTTTTATTTATGTTTTTACATATTGTATACCATTTATGTAACATATCATGCATTTCGCACTCTGATATGAGCATCTTTGTTGTGATAATATTCCAGCTGTTATGATCTGCCATTTTGGTTTGAGTCTTTTATCAGAGATAGCATGATGCTCATACCTTTTATAAAAGAAATATTATGAAACCACCGTTCGCAAAAAGTTTTCCCCATTACGTTGTCATATCTTTTATCACAGATCTGACAAATTTTCTTTTGATAGTGTAATGCCGGTCTAAGCGAGGGTTATAGTAAAATATTCTTGTGGATTCTCAGTAGTCCAAAGAATATCACTGCTTAAACACTAACCACTGAAGGTTTAGTTAATTCCATTCCAAAATAAGCACAAGTTGTAACCTACAAGTTACTTTTATTGATGGTCAGGACTCCAGAACTACATATGCATATGATGCAAGACGTGTAATGGCCTGTTTGATTGCTGACTTAACTATATTTTGCTGTGCTCATAATGTCCATCAGAGCGCTCGAAGTTGCTCAAGTAATTCATAATCCACCAAAGCTGTGTGCATTAATTTTACAGTATTTCTTGGTCTGTGTTAGTGAATTATGTACTACAATTCTGGGTTTTGTTATGTACTGTTGCAGCAGTCAATCCAAAAAATGAGAGAGTCTGTATAACAAACTGTGAATTCCTTTAGGGCAACAATGTAGCAAGCATGTGGCCAAGTGCCTATCAAATGCAGGACACTTGAGAAATGGATAGGATGGTAGACTTTAGTCAGAAGGGCTTTGAGTGAATTTCTGGCTGGGTTGTGGGATTTTAACTTTATAATATTCCAAGCCCATAGCTTGGGACTGGGTGTTAGTGACAACTTCATCATTCGTTTCACCCTCATGACTTACACCAAAAATCTAAGCATCCAGATTTAATTTTAATTTAATTTATTTATTAAATACTATTTATGTTACATTATTGTGATATGTCTCACGAATCTGATGACAGTACAGATTATCTGTGAGACATATTAATTATTATTTACAACATATATATAGATTATATTTCAATACAAGAGTGCATGCAATTTTTTTTTTTGTAATGATAATGATAAAGTATTAATGTAAATAATTAAAGACACAAAAAGTTACACTATGGTACTGTAGTTATATTAATAAATTTATGTTATGAGTTAATGTTTGGTTAAGTAATATTTTTTAATGCGACTTATAGCTAGTTGCTTGCTGTTAATGTTCGTCAATCCAGGTGGTAGTTCATTAGGTAGTGATTGTATAATATAATTTAGTCTCTTGAAACCATAGCTATTTATACATAAGGGTTTTACTTATTTAGTACTTGTTATGGCTCTTGTTTGTATGTTGTGAGAGACCTTATGCCTGAATCTTGGATCATGGTAGTAGAGATTCAGTACAGTAATTTGGAACAACTCTTTAATATTAAAATAAGGGATATCAGTGAAATATTTAAAGAACCTGTTTTGGCTATCTTGAAGTTTATTAATTAAAGTTGTGTTTTGATTTCCCCAAGCTGCTATAGCATATCTTAATTTGCTTTCAATCAGAGCACTATAAACTGTTTTGTAAGTTTTCCTATCTACATAAAATCGGAGATTGTAGAAGGTGTAGAGGTTTGCTCTTAGTTTTTTTATTATGTTTACTGTGTGTGTATTCATTTTAAAATGTTCATCAAGTGTAATTCCTAGGTATTTTTGTGTCGAAGTACTATTTATGAAGGTGTTACATTTGCAACCTGCCAGGATGTTTTGGTGTATGCATGATATGCTGTGATGCGTTAGTTTGTATTTTTCTTGTGTGAAGTGATCAACTCTGATGTGCATTATTTTAGATTTGGTTGTATTTATATACAAATTATTGTCATGACACCATCTTGTGATTTTATTGAAGTCTTCTTGAAGTCTATCAAAAGCTGTTTTAGAGTAAACAAAAGTTTAGTGCTTTTCAGTCAGTCAACACGAATGTACCCAAAAGAGATGCGTTATGCCCTAATCCTGAAATAAATTACATGAGATTAATAAATACACTAGGATGACCAGTTTCGATCGTCAAGCGATCATCATCAGATTTTAGAGTCTTTATGTATGGTATATATAGTGGTGTCATCAGCATAAATAAATATGTTACTGTGTTTAATGGTTTCATTCATAATAATAATAATAATAACAATACAACCTTTCCTGTGAAAGGGAAAGAATTCTTGCATAACAGAGTATTTTTTTTTCTTTAATTTAAACATTTCTCAGCCTGCTGTAGAAGAGTCCTATGCTTTGCCACAGGTAGACAGGTAACAGAACCATATTAATGGTTTATTTGAATCTAGAAAAGAGACACCCCTCGGTAAACAATTAGTGGTTGGCATGACGTGGTGCATGGAGGCCTTAATCATTGCCTGATATTAGGGCAAGATAAGTGCATGACAACATCATCAGTGGCATAGTCATGTGTTGAAGGTAAGGCATAGTCCTAGTAATTCCATGAAATGTATAACTTTAAATTTTGCAGTGTTTTAGAAGTTGCAAAAAAAAAAAAAAAAAAAAAAAAAAAAAATGTTGGGATTTGTTTTACAATATACCTTTTTGAAAATGTAGAAGGAATAAAGCACAAGGTATAAGACACCAAACCAAACCCCGCGGCTCTACAGCCCATGATGGGCCTAGCCCTACCAAGTGACTCCTGCCCAGCCAGTTGGTCTCTAGATTATGGGGTGGCACGTGGTCAGCGCCCTGGGTCCCCTCGTTCGTTTATCTTCGTCTCCGTGACCGGAATGCTGCCTCACTGTCAGCTACTCAATTGTCTTCACAAAGCTGAGTGCACCCCGTACCAGCCCTCACGTCAGTTTCTAAAATCCCGGGTGGACCCGGGAGTGGAACCTGGGACCTCCGGGTGTGAAGCAGGCGCACTACTGTCCCCACCCTTTTTTGTATCGGAACGAATTCTGGCCCAAGAGAAAGAGAGACTGACCCCTGCTCCCTGCCTAGATTTTAAGCTACCTGGAAGACAGGGAAAGGGGACTTTGCGTAGAATGCCCGGAGAGGGCTGGGAAGGTTCCCCAGAGGGGTGGTTATTGGGAAAGGCCAAAAGGGAAATCATGTTAAACAAATTAAGAAAAATATTATCTAATCTGATATTGGAAACAATACACTAAGGAAAATAAGGAACACGAACATGTGAAAACAAACACACTGCCAGTCTTGCTAACAAACTCCTGGGGTGGGAAAAAATAATTAATAAAATATCTGAGTAACCAAAGAAAAAGAATGAGCAATTGAAAGCAATAAAACATGGTTAAACATAACGTTAACTCAACACACAGCTTCACTTTGAACAGTCACCACGTGTGAACACCACACAACCTCGAGGCAAAAAAAACTCAAAGTATAAAATTATATTCTCACTCGAAAATATGTTGCGTCGAAAATGAAATAAACTGGAGCTCCATACGGCTCGAAAAGAATATAGAACTTGCTCATTACCCTGTTCGTAAGATGAACCAAATAACTAAACCAAAGGCCAATGCAATAAACATGACCCACGCTCAGCACGCAAACACCTGTCTGGTCTCGACCAAAGCTGGCAGGCGATGACTATGTGCTCGGAATACAATGCCCGAGCGGGCCAGGCAAGAAAGAAAGCAACATAGACGACAATGGCAAGTGTTATGCCGCCTATTGTTAAGAGCTATTTAACCACACCCAAAGCATATGTGAAAATATAAGAAGTAATCCTTTATTAAATGAATAGCTGAAAAATGAAAGTATACTTTATTCGACTTTTCCCAATTAATTGGGGTCGCCGGAGCCTACCAGGCTCATTTTGGTTTTGGCTGGGGATTTGAGTCCCGATGCCCTTCCTGATGCCACGTGATTTTTCAGTTGAAAATTTCACCCCGCTGTGATCGGGACTCGAACCCCGTCCGTCCGGGTGAAAGACGAGCAGCTAAGCTACTGCGCCATCACGCTCCCCTGAAAAATGAAAGTAATAATAATAAATTATTCTGTCTTAGGATGGCGCCATCCCTACTGTGTGTAGTTCAGCGTGGCTTACCACATGTATAAAATATTAGATTTAACTTGAACGGGCTGGCAATTTGGCCATAAGCCCGGATACTAGATCAAAATATTATTTGAATAAATATTGGTTCCAGAGCACACAGTCAGAGAAAGCAAGCCATGTGGTAAACCACATGGTGTAAGATACAGTCCTCGGTGCAGCCTCTTCAAATACGCGCACTGAGGCCATTAAACTAAGTTAAATACAAATATAAAAGTACAGTATAGTTTGTGGCTCATTATAATGTTCTCTTAATTATTCAACGCGTCGCCTTAGTTCAATCGTGGCAGCTCGATGGCTGCCCTCTCTGTCCCAGCGTGGGGTTGAAGCTCTCTGCGCTACACGACCGCCCTTACATGGCTGGAAGCAGACAAGCGAGCCCTTCCGTAGTACAGTAGCTTGCCCTTTCAAACACAAAGGGCTCTTCCACGCTAATGCGCGCCAATACCAGCACCGAATAGTTTACCGGGCACCAAGTCGCTCATATCAGGCCAGGAGATTCGGCCAGGGAAGGGTGGCACAACCCACCACAGAATTCAAATTGTTCTAGATCTTGCGAGAAGGTCCGACCAGTAGGTATAGGGTGGCCTGCAAGTAAATGTACCAATTTGGAAATAGAAATTTTTGGCTTTTAATAGTCCAGAGTTCACGGATGTGGGATATAGGAGGCAGTTCAACAGTGTGGCGGCTTTCAGCCGGCACAGTCCTCCCCTCCACAAAACAGTAGGTGGGTGTGAGGAGTAGGAGAAGTCTCTCGATGTCTTTTCACCATAGTACAACTACAGACAGCCATATCTGATGACAAGGCAGTTCTTTGCAACCATCCCCCAGGGGCTCATACTAGTGGGACGTGGGTTGGCGACCATGGGACCCCAGCTTAGTCCATTATTGCTTCCACTTACTTGTGCCCAGCTCCTCTCCATCTTTTTCCCTTTCGACCTCTCTTGGTCAGCTCTTTGTTTTCTTCTGACCCCGACGGTATAAGGGTATCCGAGGCCTAGGGAGTCTCTTCCTTTCCCACCTTCATTGGCCCTTCTCTCATCTTTCCTGATCCCTCATTCTTCTAGGGATCAGCCTGCTATTTCTTTTCATTATAGTTCCTTTTCTCTTTAGAATTCCCGTCCTGTTTTTTCTGAATTGGCCCCCCGTGTCTCTAAATTACATTTTGTGAGTATTTTGAATCTCAACCACATTTTGTAAGTATTTTCAATCTACATTACATTTTGTAAGTATTTTTGATCTAAACTCCATTTTGTAAGTATTTTCAATCGCAATTGCATTTTGTCAGTACAGTATTTTGAATCGCAGAACTCCACATATTGTGAGTATTTTGAATCTAACGTACATTTTGTATGCATTTTCAATTTCAATTGCATTTTGTAAGTATTTTGAATTCGAATTGCACTTTGTGAGTACTATGAATTTAAACCAGCCTTTTTCAATTTTACTTGCATTGTGTATTTTCAATTTCAATTGCATTTTGTAAGTATTTTGAACCTCAAATGCATTTTGTACGTATTGTCAATTTCAATTGCATTTTGTAAGTATTTTGAATTTCAATTGCATTTTGTGAGTATTTTGAATCTACATTGCATTTTGTTAGTATTTTGAACCTAAACTACATTTTGTGTGTGTTTTTCAATCTAAATTCCTTTTGTGAGTATTTTCCTCCTAAATTATCTTTTGTAAGTAATTCCACTCTACGTTTCGTACGTCATTTCAACCTGAGTTCCATTTTGTAAGTATTTTCAGTCCACTTAATTTTCGTTATGGTTTCCATTTCATTGTCATTTTCGCTATCACCCAGACCATTAGGGACCGATAACCTAGATGTTGGGCCCCTTAAAACAACAATTATCATCATCTTCTTTGCAACCATGTTCGGACTCGCGTAACCATCACTCAGACACTTCAAGCACCCCAAATGTCATGAAGTCGAGACGTCCAGATGTGTTGATGTTGAAATGTTAAGATGTTGAGATGTCGTGATATTCAGCTTGGCCAGATGACTACCAGGTTAGGTAAGACCCTCTAATCCGTCAGCAGCCATCAGGCTCACCCACCAGAAGTTGGTACTCGTCCAGGGCGACAACAAGCCGGGCCCAGGTCACTGTCCCCATTTAAGAGGGAAGTACCACTCAAGTTGGACCACAACTGAAACACCAAAAGCAAAACAGCAGACTGCTCGCATGTAGCCAGCGCCCCAACACGACAGTGCCGAACTGGAATATTCACCTCAGGGAGACTATGTTCCACAAGAGGGGCAGAGATTGCCTCTAACTCAGCATGAGACCAGGAGAGGACATTCCAGAGCAACTAGTATCCTCCGGATACGATGCGAAGAACACACTTGGACATTCACTTCTCGTGGGAGGGAGAATTGGCAACACTTCTGCCTTACTTTAGATGTGAGCACACACTTTTGACCATGATAGATGTCACACAGGAACTGTCCGTTCGCCCACGCAACGCATTCAGCTCAAACATTCCGAGATAAGTTAAGTTAAATTAAGTTACGCAAGGTACAATTTGACACATCAAAGGAGGTAATTTTAAATAACACAAATCATCTTTCACAGATGTCAAACCAAAACCTGACCAAGACTGGTACCCACTCCAAAATCCTATAATTGACATTCTTAAAATGAATGAGATACATGAGAGGGGACACCACATATAGAACCAAGCAAACTCCCAGTGAACATGGGGGCTCTGCTCTCAATTACAGGGGAAGCATACACGAGGAACTACTTGCCTCAAAATTACCTTCAAGGTTTGTCCCAAACAATCCATAACCTTTGCAGTAAAAAAAAAAAAAAAAAACATAACTTAAAACATCAAATAAGCACCATAGATGTAACATCTCCCCACCATCGTCACCACCGGTGTAAGAGACAGAACGGAAAGCAAACTCTCAAACAAGGCGCACCAAACACACTCCAGAACACAAGAAGATAGAAAGTAATCCCCGAACAAACACTCTGGGTGATCAACACCAACCTCACAACCACTCAACCCAACCCAAACGCAGCATGAAACCACGGATCAAGCAGCTTATCCACAAAGGAACAACCAATGGCTATACCCTCGACAAGGCACCGAACCATTACCAGCAACCACATAGAGACATCAAACTGCCCCAGGCAGCACACACTCCAACCTCAAACACCACCTAGAAATCAACAGACTTTTCTTGCAAAAGTTTGTGAAAAATGTTACGGATTTACAGGAAGAACCTAGAGCCAATCGCTTGACAACTCAGATAACACGAAACAAGCCACATGCGCCCCACTGTAGGACGACCCCGCCTCTATCAACTACCACAGCACAACCAGGAAAGACACCATCCAAACTTACCCAGCGACAGATGTCTAAGTAACAAACTCAACCAAGACACAGCCTTTCCACAAAACCATTATCAACACAGTCACCACACTCACAATGACAGGGAAACAGAACAAGAAAACAGACCTTGAGAAGGGAGAAAACACAAGGAAAGAAATCACCTCAAGCAGGTTCCACCTACAAGAACGAAAATAAGGAATGGAAGAACTCTACGAGTCTTATCGCTTGATGACATCATCAAGTAGGAAGTGGGCCTATACAGCACCCAACGAAACCCTCACAGCTTTACAAATACCAAAGACCTACCCAACTAATGAACCACATTGTCGATTTGCAGGTTAGTCACATCCTCCGTCAACAACATCAAATCAAGAGAACCAACCACCGGCTGGTAACAGAACAGCGGAAATCAAAAGAAATCAAACCAGAAAGCGCAGAGTCACGCCCTCAGAACACTGCCACAGCAGGCGATGGCGACAGAACACCACCCCAGCGCCGACCGTGCCAGCAAGCTCCAGGAAACAATCTCATACTAGACCAAAACGCAGCTTCGCTTCACGAGCAAACACGCACCTGAGAAATACTAACAAACGCACACCAAGAAATTCAAAGAAGCGCACCCTAACAATTCTCAACAAGGCCATCCACTACATGCACAAATACACCAAACATCATGGGGTTCCATAGAAGAAATAGGCACTCACAACCAACCGAACAGAAATAAAACCCAAGTCACCACTTCAAACAGGATAACCAAATCAAGGAAAACTCCAAATTACAATTCAAAAACCAAACAACACCACAACTCAGCCCGCTGCACCCTCTTTTTCCTCTGCTTCTCTCTCTCCTGCATCTTTTCAATAAGACAGATGAGCCCTAAAAATATGTTTCCTCTAAGAATCCTCCAACAACACTGTGACCTTGGTAGGAAATGATTGAATTTTGTAAGAACCTTGAAACCTTGGCATAAGCTTGCCCGACACCTGGTAACCAGGCGTCTTCCGCCAAAAGTTCGTGACGTACCGTATACCAAATCATCCACCTCAAATTTCCCTTGAGCTCGACCTTGGTTGTACCTCTTGGCCAACTTATCATGATAATTCTTGATATCACGCTGAGCCTCCTTCCGAATCTCCTTCACATGCTCAGGACTAGGTTGGTTGGGAAGAAGTTCATTTGGTGACCACAAGCTAGATAGGGGAGAGTTAGGCATGCATTCATCAACGAGAACGGAGTCTTCCCATGAGACTTGTGCTCAGCAGTGTTGAATGCATAGGCGAGCCATTGCTACGTAGAATCCCATTTAGCATGATTGTCGTGGTGATAGGCGATCAATGCAGCTCTTAAATTATGATCAACCCTTTCCACCAAACTACAGTAGGGTTAGGATAGTATGGAGCAGTAGTTACATGAGAGATCGAATAATCGAAACAGAAGTTACGAAATTGGTGAGAAGTGAAGGTACGAGCATTATCAGATATCAAATACTTACAATGACCGAAGGAAGTGAAAATAACCTTCAAACACTTGATAAAAGCAGCCGTATTGCTCATCCTGGTAGGAAGAATCCAACTAAAATAGTAGAAACCATCAACAAAGACAAGGGCGAAACGATTTCCCAAACTGGACTTCGGGAATGGACCAACGAAATAATTGAATAAACGTTCCATCGAACGGGACGCAGGCTCAGATGACAGGAAACCTATCCGACTATTCGCTGCAGGCTTACTAACGTTACAACTTCGACAACCCAAAACAAATCTCTTAATATCCCTATCCATGTGCTTCCATGTGAACGATTGCCTAATCTTTTGGCGAGTTTTAAAGATACCCTGATGTCCACCAACAGGAGACTCATGAAAATACCACAGCATTGCATCCACCAACAGAACAGGCAAGACAACTTTCGGCTTCTTATCATGCCTAGCGATGCAACATAACACATCTGACTTCAGAAAAAAGGGCCTCACAATTTCACCACCACTCAATTTATTAATAATACCTTCCAAATCCTTATCCTCCTCCTGATGGTAATACAGTGGAACTTGGATAATTCGAACCTCAAGGGCAGTAAAAAAATTCGAATTATCCAAAAATTCGAATTAAGAAAGTTCTTTGAAAAGGGTGGAAAAAATATTTAAATGTTAGGCTTTCATCTAAGAACCTTTATTAAACATAATATTACATAGTTTTTTAACAAGTAAAGTGCTTATATACTATG
The DNA here is from genome assembly GCA_946902985.2 of Meconema thalassinum. NCBI lineage: Eukaryota > Metazoa > Arthropoda > Insecta > Orthoptera > Tettigoniidae > Meconema > Meconema thalassinum. The sequence continues at coordinate 592,244,623 of OX336389.2, read as the reverse complement.
TATTACGTTCACATAATGATTTACGTTCAACAAAGCAGATTAACAGACAATGGTACTGTATAATGACTGTAGCGTGAATAACCTCAAAAGTTTCAAATGATAAAATAAAACCAAAATACTCGTATACTATTCACCTATTTAACGACAGTAGTAATCCAGCAATCTAGTTAAGTCTTAGAGAAACCTAATGTTTTTCAAATAATTTTGAGATTTTTACCTATATCCTACAATTAACTCTCTGTTATCACAAAAGAATCTAACAGTTTTAAGGAACGGAAAACAGAATCACTTACGTCATTTTGACTTTCAAAAAAAAAAAAAAAAAAAAAAAAAAAACGCCCTAGCTGTGATTTGGTTTGTTGCTTGGGCTGCATTCGGAACAGTTATTCTGGGAACTCCCTTCACGAGTTCATCGCCAGATGCGTCGTCACCATCTTGTTTTTCGGAGTCACGTAGGCAAAACAATCGAGTAGGGGCCGCAAGCCAATGATACGTTGTTTTTCGGGAATTCCTGACCCAACTGTTTGGCTTCCGTTCGGCATTTTACACATAAAACTTTGAATTATCCAAAATATAATTCGAATTAATCACGATTTTTTAGCATTGATTGTATATAAAATGCTAGGGACCAAGAGAAAAATATGAATTAAAAAAGATTTCGAATTATAGAAGTTCGAATTAGCCACGTTCCACTGTATCACGAAACAATAAGGGAGCGTTATTCAACATGTGTTGGACAGAACATACCCCAACCACATCAGGCTCAACAGGCGCAGGCTCCTGCTTCTTCAGAGGAGCTTCCCCGTACATGCGACTGAGAGAATCAGAAATCACATTCTTGCTTCCCTTTATATGCCGAACAGTGAAGCTGAACGAAGAAATGCGAGTGGCCCACCGAGCAATTTGCCCAGTATTCCTAGGCCTTGCTAAATCCAGCTCAGGGCCTGGTTGTCAGTCTCTAACTCGCACGGCACTTTCTCGATGTACAGATAGACAATCATAAATTGTCGCATGGAAAATATCAAAGTCCTGTTCGGGTATCATCGTGCTTGGACGTGACTGTACAGTTGCAACAAAATTGATACACTTCCATCTTCATTCAACGACATGTTCGTGACAAAATGCAACTATCAGTACACAGTGCCACTGTGCTGATATCAGAATAACAGAGAAGAATGATATGCAATTAATGAGAAACCGCCCAAACCCGTAAATAAATGCGTGAAGGAAGGGACACTTCCCAAGAGACGATGGATGAGAAGCGCTTAACAGAGCAGCTGTGTTAGCGCAGAGGAAAGGTCTGAAGTTGGTAACCCCCATTGTTCAAATATTGGTCTCTGCAATTATTTTTGTTTTGATGGCCTGTGTTTTAAAATTGTGGAACCGCACGATACTGGACGCCTTTTAAGTTTTACAACGGAATATTGCAATAAACCGTTAGTTAATTACCACTGAGTCTATGATAGCTGTTATAGATTGCATGAGATGTTGGAAATATCATTACAATATTATGAGCGTTCTGCAGACTGCCAGTTAGCTCAGGGGAAGAGGCGTTTTGTGAAACTACAAGTAACCGGGGTTCGAATTGTACTCGCGGTGCTTATTTTTTAAACATGTCAAATGTTTCATGAACAAAATACGTGTGTGTTCCTATACAAAGGGAAATCTAGCTTAATGAATTTGCTTATTGTTAGTCCTGAAAAGGACTGTTGTAGACACTTCTTCAATATCTCGTCCAGTATCCACCGACTTCGACAAATTGCTGTAGCCGACGTGGCATTGACTGAACTAGATTTCTGAAGTACTGTTCATCAAGGGCAATCTCCTCCTATGCTTCCAACATAATCTCCCACAATGCATCCTGCAAACGAGGGGGAGGGTGAGGCCAGTTTTCCCTGATATGGAGTTTCCACTTAGCCCATACAGGCTCAATGGGGTTCAAGTCTGGATTTCGTGGTACCCAGTTGAGCAGTTCAATTGAGTCCTGCTCAGAAAACCAGCCCTGAACACTGCTGCTCATGTGGATTGGAGAGTTGTCTTGCACGAACTGAAGTACTGAATGTGGATAGCGCTCTCTCACTCTTGGAATCGTAATATTCTGCAAGATGTGCAAATTTTGGTCCGATGTGAGATGTTCATCTATCCTATGAAGCACTCAAGCCCCATCAGACGACATCCACCCTCAGCACGACACAGATATGCGATATGTGAGGGGGGGGGGTGACCGACATTTTTAAGCGCAAATCAAAGTGCGACAAAATGCGAATTGTGACCCAAAATGCGAAAATACCAAATAAGTGTGATTTCATATTCGAAAGTACTTTAAATCTGCTAATTTATTTGCGAATTAGTTTATTATATAAAAGAAAATGTTTAGTAGGTGGCCTAATCGCTCGCTAGCGATACCTCATCTCGGACTCGCATATTGGTCGATATAACAATCGATTTCTGTATCGATACGAACTTTCGACTATCTATAACTTATTCAGACAGCTGACGAACGAAACTCGTTTGTGTACTTGGCGCATCGTGGCGACTGGTGGTTTGTCGAACACGTGGACTTCGCTAAACGGAAAATTTTGCGGCTTGCCGCTTGAATAGTAACCTTATTCTTTTTGTAACCTTCGAGCACTTCAAGGTTCAAAGTTTTTTTCTAGAAATGGGACATACTGCTGTACCTGCTCATTAAAGAGCACAGCAGTACGCTAATCATGGCTTTTATTGTTCCGACTCTGCAACAGTATTTTGCAAATATTGTAACTGCCGTGTTGGGTGGTAGAAGGAGGACAATATTCAGAAACAAATTACATCGGTAAAACATGTTGCGAAGCGACGAGAATGCGCAACAGTTTCTGAACCCAAACAAACCTCTGTTATTGAAAGACTACAGGGTGCCAAACGACGGAAGCATGACAAGGACTACTTCACAAATAGAACTGTTGAAGTATTTGCAAAAGCAAATATTTCCTTACAAAAGCTTGAAAATGAAACTGTAAGAACATGGATTGCTGAATTTTCAAGTCAAGGGGAGCTGCCTAACGCGAGAACTCTCCGCCAAAAATATTTGCCTGGTAAGTACAGTTTGAATAAATACATTTGCATTTTGATTCTCTCTTGCTCATATAACCTATACAAAGCAAAGCTAATCCAACTTCTGTAGAAGCTAAGCTTACAGCCAGTGCTTCCATAACCTTTCCAAGACATACCCTAACCTATAAAATTGTGAAGGTAATCCAACTTCATAATATTTTATTTTCAGAAGTTGCAGCTGATCGCAAGAAATCACCAACTGAAGCCCTAGTTGGGAATAAAATTAACATTTTATGTCAGGGTGGTCCAACCTTTAGTTACCCGAGGGCCAATCAAACTTTAGTGTAGGAATGTGATGGCCAGAGACATTCCAGAAAGAAAACGTATTACTTATTTTACACAAAAACATTTATTAAAATTTATATTAAAAGGGGTTTAATATTGCTAGTTTAATATACCATTTCATTTTACTGTCGAGAAATCAATGTGATGATTGGCCCTGCTTTCCTGATACAAGTGTATCAATGTCCACTGTAAGTTCAGTAAGGCAAAGTCATCATCATCATCTTGTACAGTTTCCAGCCCCAGGCTGGGTCTGTTTGGAACATAAGCCTCGCCACTTAGTTCTTTCTTCCCACCACCTCTCCGCTTTCACTCTGGTCCAGTCCTCGCCTCTCTTCTTGACACATTCCTCCACTCCTTTCAGCCATCTATCTCTTGGTCTTCCCCTTGGTCGTTTCTTCTGCATCTGCATCTCGTGTATCCTCTTGGTAATCATCTTCTCATCCATTCTCTTTAAGTGTCCATACCACCTCAGTCTTGATGTCTCAATCCTACCTTGCAAGGGCTCCTCTTTCACCATTTCCCTGACCTTTTCATTCCTCACCCTGTCTCTTCTTGTTACTCCGATCCTACTTCGCAGAAACTTCATTTCACCTGCCTGTATTCTGCTTATGTCTCTTTTCTTCATTGTCCACGTTTCTGAAGCATAGGTCAGTATCGGGATATAGTAGCTTCTGTATAACACTTCCTTGCTTTTTTGTGGGACATCTTTATTCCACACTAAGCTCCTAATGATTCTCAGAAATGCTTCTGCCTGTCTGCCACGTTCCGTAATCTCTTTGTCATTTCTCCCATTTTCCTCCACTATACTTCCCAAGTACTTGAGACTTTCCACCTTCTTCAGCTGTCCACCTCCAGGTGTTATCCCACTCATTGGTTTGTCCTTTTTCCTGGTCGTAAACAGGATCTCACATTTACTGATGTTGAACTTCCATCCGTACTCTCCCACTGTTTCCTCCCAAGCCTTCAGTTGCTCCTGAATTTCCTCCTCCTTGTTTCCCCAGACCATGAGATCATCTGCAAACACCATTGCTTTCATCTTATCTTCTCCTATCTTTCCTGCTATCCGTGTCATTACCTCGTCCATAACCACAATAAAGAGAAGGGGTGACAGCGCACTACCCTGTTTCAGGCCACTCATTTGTCTGAACCAGTCTGTTCTTTCCCCTCCAACTTTCACACAACTCACACTTCCACAATACATCTCCTTCACTCTGCCTACAGTCTCTTTTTCCATTGCTTTCTGCTGATGTCCAGGAAGGCCATCAGCAGATCCTCTCCAAATTCGTAGTGGTGTTCCTGGAGCTGTCTCACTGAAAATATGAGATCCACTGTTGATCTCCCAGGTCTGAATCCATACTGCTCCTCTCTCAATTTTCTCTCCACTTTGGCTCGTATTCTACTTTCTAATATCTTTTCATATATCTTGGTACAGTGAGGTATGAGTGTGACTCCCCTGTAATTTCTGCACTCCTTTCTGCTTCCTTTCTTAAATATTGGGACAATTAATCCTTTCTTCCAATCTTCTGGGGTCTTTTTCTCCTTCCATATCACCTTCATCACACGGTACAGCCACTGTTTCCCAACCTCCCCTTCTGCCTTCACCATTTCAACACTCACTTCATCCACACCTGGTGCCCTTCCTCCTTTCATCTTGTCTATAGCCATTTCCAGTTTTCTCCAAGTCAGGTCCTTTTCCATTCCTGTGTTGTCTTCTCCATCTTCCAATTCATTGTCTTCCTCCCTATGACCATTTGGATTCAGCAAATCCTCAAAGTACTCTTTCCACACTGTCTTGGGTGCCTCTTTGTTGTGTACCTCATTTCCGTTTTTGTCCATCATTACCACATCCTCTCGCGGACCTCTTCTCTTACTTTTGACCATCCCATAAAGTACTTTCTTATTTCCTCTGCTGTCTTCCTCTTCCACTTCTTCCTCTCCTCTGTGACAATCTTGTTTGCTTCTTTCTTCTTTATCTTATAATCTTCCCTTGTCAGATCAGTTCTTTCCTGGAACCACACTCTGAAAGCCTTGTTCTTCCTTCCCACAGCTTCTTTTACTCTCTCATTCCACCATGGTGTCTCTTTACACCGCTCTCTGTTGCTTGTTCTTCCACATACTGCCACTGCAGCTTCCACCATTGTGTTTTTGAATTGCTTCCATTCCTCTTCCCCTGTTTTAGGATTGTCTGTTGGCATCCTTTCCCTTATTATCTTCTGGAATTCTTCCTTGACTTCCTTTTCCTTGAGTTTCCATACTTTGATTCTCCTTTCCTGGTACTCTGTCCTCTTGCTATCCTAACAACTCCCAGGTTCATTACAAGTATTCTGTGGTCGCTATCTAAGGCCTCTGATGGTATTACCTTTATATCTCTGACACTTCTCTTCATTTCCCAGTCGTACAGCATGTAATCTACCAAAGATTTCTTTGTTAAATCACTGCTGTACCACGTTACCTTGTGGCTTTCTTTCTTCCGGAACCAGGAGTTGCCTACCACTAAACCGTTTCTCTTGCAAAAATCCAGCAACTTTCTCCCTTCTTCATTCCTGCTACCCCATCCTTCTGCTCCCAATACATTTTCATATCCTTGCCTTTCACTTCCTACACGTGCATTCAAATCTCCCATGACAATGATGCTCTGCCCATTCAACTGCTGTTGTAGCTCCTCCTCAAAGTCTTCCTTCTCTTGAGCTGTACATCCAACTTGAGGGGCATATACCTGGGCTATCTCCAGGCTTCTTCCCTTTACAGTTTCTCTGATCTTCATGATCCTGTCACTTATTCCCTTTACCTCTTCCTTCATTCCATCTCTCACAACTACTCCTACTCTGCTGCTCCTTCCTTCACTGTTCCCACTCCAGTACGACCGGTACCCTTTCCTCAGTTCTCTGCGACCTTCTCCTTTCCATCTTGTTTCTGCCAAGCCCAGTACATCCAGTTTTCTTCTCTCCATCACATCTACAATCTCCTCCACTTTTCCTGTCAGTGTCTGTATGTTTTATGTCCCAACTCGTAGTCCATTAGCATATCCGGGTCGTCGTCGTTTGCATCCGTCCTTTCCGAGGCCTGTTCCTGGTTTGAAAGCAAATATGATATACACTACTGGCTTGCTAGGCCTATCGTAAGGCAAAGTCTCAGGCTCAATTCCAGTGCAGAACTTTCAATTCGATTTCTCGTTTTTGATTTAATTTGTTTGAGAGCAGATAAAGCACTTTCGCATGCATACGTACTGCTAAACAGCGATAACACTTGCAGAGAGAATTTAAGCTGTTCAGGAAAACGTTCTTTAGAAATTAGTTTCCAGAAATTTTCAGGGACATCACACTTTTTAGTTTGGTAGAATGGGTCTGCCTGAGGATCACAAATTTCCATTTGAAGGTCGCAGGGCACCTCATTCACTTCAATATCCATGGGGTTGTTGAACAGTGCAAGTTTTGGGTTTAGGGAGTCAAAATCCTGGAATCTGTTCTGGAACTCATTCTTGATATCTATTATTATTTCATGAAACATACTAAAATTTATGTCACTTTTTTCTTTTTTCAACTGCTGTCAAGATGGGAAGGTGCCATATAATTTGCCTTCAATGCAATTTACATTACATCAATTTTTTGCGGAAGCCCTCAATATGTCCATAAAGCTAGGAGATATTTTGTTTTCTGCCTTGTAGTTTCAGGTTTAAAGCATTTAGATGGGATGTTAACCTGGTCAGAAAAGCAAGATTATTTAAAAACTGGATTTCTTCCAGTTATTCTTGATACTCATGCCCAATGTTTTCATTTTTTAGAAAAGCAAGAATTTCATTCCTCAACCCAAAAAACTGTTGCAAGCAATTTCCAGCACTTAGCCACGCACTTCACAGTACAATGAAATGTCACCATACTCGGCTTCCAAATTGTCCAGGAATGCAATAAATGCTCTGTGTCTACAGGTTTTATTGCCTCCCCTTATTAAATTTACAGCATTTACAAGTTTTCATAGTCTCACTGAGCCTTGTAATTTTTCCACAGAGAGCCTCCTGGTGGATAATGCAGTGGGGAAAATAAAAAAAAAATAAAAAAAAATATATTCCTTTTTCTTTACACAGTCCCACTAAACCAATGTTAGGACCAACTATTGCTTTAGCTCCATCTGTTGCAATGCCAGAGCACTTCACAAAACCTCCGTATTTAGAAACTATATCAACCAGTGCGTTGAATATGTCAATACCTTTTTTGCTGGTTTCTAATGATCTTTATTCCAACAGTTCTTCATGAATTTCAAATTCTTCGTTTGTTATTCTGACGAAGATAAGGAGCTGGCCGATGTCAGCTATATCTGTGCTCTCATCTAGAGCTAGAGAGTAAAATTCAAATTTTTCCAAACTGCTCTTGATAGAACCAGAAACTTCACCAGCCATATCATTAATTCTTCTACTAACTGTCAGATGAAACAAGGAAACTGTTTCAAAATATTTAGCTGTCCTATTGTCTCCAAATGAAGTGCCATTTTTACAGCACATCTCTTAATGAGCTCACCATCCCTGAAAGACCTTTAAACTTTTAGCTAGCTCTAAACATACCTCATAAGAAGCCTTTAAACCAGCAGTGTTTGATGGTTGCTGAAATATATTCTTCTGTCTTGTTAGTTTCAGCTTCAAATCATTAAACACACAACTTCTGGCACTTCCCTGGTATTGATCGTATTTTGATTTATGCAAGCTGGTATAGTGTCATTCCACCTTATACTCCTTCGAAACACCTAAGACTTGAGAACAGATAACACACGGTGGTTTTCCATTATGTTCAACAAAAAAGTAACTTTCCTGCCACTTTGACTGAAATTGTCGTTTTTCATCTTCAACATGCCGTTGATTAAGTCCCGCCATATTAGGTACTGCTCTCGCAACAACGATGACAACAAACTCTCGTCGTACTTTATCTCTCGAACAACCTCTCTCGTCAAAAACCACCTCTTCGTACAGCCCTGCGCTCCCCTTTGTAGGAAATCCACCGCAGCTCACGAACGATCGCGAACTTATCTGCAGCCAATCACTGGCAGCCAACCAGTTGTCGCCTGGAGACGGGGCAGCTTCTCATGCCGTGCGTATTCGTGGAAAGACAATTCTGATTACTGGCGTATTTTTCGGGATCTTTCCTTTCCCACCTGGCTCCTTCGTAACATTACTGAATGAAAGTGAAAATTAAAGTAAGCACGCCACGGATTATAACTGTCGAAGAGTGAAGGGCAGTAAGAAGGGCAAGGGCCAATAAAAATGAACAGGCGGGCCGCGGGTTGGACCACACTGTTTTATGTGATGAAACCACAGACAGAATGGGTCACTGTGTTTTTGTTGTACTGTTCCAAGTGCCAACAGCAATTGAGAATAAATTATTTGTTGCTGGAGTGAAATACCTCGAATCCGGAAATGCTACAAACTGTTCCCATGCTGTGTTAGATTCATTGCGTGATCACAGTGTCAATATGCTGACGTGAAAGTATTTGTAAGTGACAGTGCTCCATATATGATTCGTTGTTATGAAACACTGAAGATCATCATTGGGGATCATTTGCTCCAAGTGCAGTGTTGGGCACACAAACTTTGCCTTGTTGGTAATTGTTGGACAGCAGCTATGTCCGATTGAAATCAGGTTGTAACAATGGTCAAGTCGGCCTTTCTAAACACAAAGAAGCGCAAATATAACTACTTGCACTTTCTGAAGTAAAAAATGGGGACTTAAAGGCAGCAAACTTTATCCATCGCCGGTACTTACTCGATGGAACAGCTGGTTTGAAGCTGTTTTCTACTTAGCGAGTAAGTTTCATGATGTTGTGAGGTTTTTTTTAGCTACCTGACATGAAAGATGTTACTAACAGTGGTGTTACATTCCTGCGAGGCTTGACAGAGATGTAGATAGGATTTATTCTGAAATAATTTTTGTGAAAGAGCATGCTAGAGAACTTGTTGAACTTCTCACTCTGCTTGAGGGGTCCCAGTATCCAACCTCACATTTGCTTTATCCCAAACTTGAAAACTTAGATGCTAATTTTGGTGCAATAATTCAAGGCCATTATTCTGAAGCGACAGATAATGCCTTAGCTAAACTCACAGCCTTAGAATGTGCTACAAGGAAAGATTTGTTTGTAAAAGTAGCTCAGTCTGCTGGAAGCAAGCTTGCTAGACTAAAGGCAAGTGATCCCAATCACAAAAACTTTGAAGCCATAGCACAGATATTTTATCCTAGACACGTGGTATTGAACAATGACAAATAAACAGTTATTCAAAAACTTCCGGGCTTTACAAACATTTCATGTCATGAAAATAAGGAAGGGCTATGATTCTTTCATGAATATTATTGAATCCCAGTTAAAACGAGGAGTGTGAAGTAGTACGTGCCTTGACTGCTGTTCAATATGAACATGAATATTTTGCCAAGAGTTCTTTAGATCTTTTGTGGACACCAACAAACAATGTGGACAGTAAGCGTGTTTTGTCGCACTACAATACAGTTGTTACAGACAGAATGTGTAACTTGAAAGAAAGCAACGCAGAGTTATTTACAATGCTTTCATTTGAACATTAAAGTGTATCTCAAGTGTCGCCAATAAATTCATATAGTCCGTAAGAATCCGGAAAAAATTAGATGCTAATTTTCCAAAAATAGATGCTAAATAGGGAAAAAAATAAATGCTAAGTTAATTTAAAGGAAAATAGATGCTAAATTTTCAGGTCTCTATCAATCGGCGTATTTTAATGCTCATTGCGGGGCTCCTGTGTGTCCCCCGAATGCTGATTACCGGGCTCACTGCTCACTCCATTCTTCAACAACGCGGCTCACTCCGAGACGCGGTTTACAGCTGTAAACCAAGTGTAGAGTGCAGGAGGCATCACACACGTGTGTGTATTATTACTATTTTATGTATATTACGTAGCTGAAAGTGCGTTTGTTGAATACCTAAAGCCTTGAAAATTGTGTATAATATTCAGTGTACTTAGCAATGCCACCGTTTCGCTCTAAATTAGGGAGTGCCAAAACTATACACAGTCAAACTAGGGAAGTTATTTATAATGTGTATAAATTCATGAAAAACGAAACATATCGCGCTGAAAACATATGTACAATTCAAAATAAAGAGGCTGAAGCAACATGTGTGTCGGAAAGGTCGGTGCGGAATATAATACAAGGGGCCAAAGGAATTGAAAGTGGTGAGGTGAATTCATTTTCAATGCCTGGAAAGAGAAGACCAAAATCTGTCAATAAGTGTAAGTTAGACGATTTTGATAAATGTGTGGTCAGGCGTACAATTCATAATTTTCACAATGCCAAAGGCGAGAGGCCAACGCTGGAAAAGATCCGTATGAAACTGGCTGAGGATATACATTTTAAAGGTGGTGTACGAACATTAAGCAAGACAGTTCGAGGCATAGGCTTTAGATGGAGGAAGACAGAAGACATGCGTAGAATATTTATGGAGAAGCCTGACATAAGACTCCTACGTATGCAGTACTTACAGAGCATGAGGCGGGTACCGACAACAGGGTAGGCCTATTGTTTACACTGATGAGACATATTTGCATAGTTCGCACACTAAGCCAAGAGCTTGGAGTGACTGTTCTCTTCATGGACTGAAGTCGCCTATCTCGAAAGGGCAAAGATTAATAGTGCCGGTTCAGATGCAGGTTTCGTTCCAAATGCTTTGTTGGTTTTCAAATCCAAGCAAACAATAGGGGACTATCACGATGAGATGAACTATAGAAATTACGAAAAATATCTGCCAGAGAAATTAATTCCCAATTTGCCAACCAATTCTGTAGTCTTGATTGACAATGCCTCGTACCATAATGTCCAATGTGAGCGCGCACCCACATCATCTTCCCGAAAAACTGTTACGTGGGATTGGTTGACCGATAAGGGTATTCAATTTTCTACGGAGATGATAAAACCTCAACTGTACGCTTTGATTAAATCCCATAAACCACGCTACGAGACGTATCAAATCGATATACTGCTTGCTACCTATGGACACACGATCTTGCGTCTACCACCGTACCACCCTAACTTGAATCCTATCGAAATGATCTGGGCTCATGTTAAAAATTATGTAGCTGAAAAGAATGTTACTTTCAAACTTGATGATGCAAGAACATTGCTTATGGAAATAGTTGCCTCAACTGGAGCAGAAGAATGGTCGAGTCTGTGTAGGCACCTAATAGACATTGAGAAGAAGTACATTGACAGCGATCACATAATGGATGACTTATCAGACCGCATAATCATTAATCTGGGGGACGATAGTGACAGTGACAGAGAGCATGTTAGCGACTCCAGCACCAATAGCACAGATGACAGTGAAGGAGATATGAGTGGCTTTCAACCTCTTTCAGAAGACGTGCACTAGGAATAGGCCATTAGGTAAGTTTACTGCTATTTTACGATTAGATCATTCTTAATCTCTTTGTTGTTTCCTGCATCTTCAACAGTATTTTTAGGCTATTACTGTGTAAGACATTACATACACGCGCTGAGATTTCACTTGAACCCCAGTCACAGTTCAGCCTGCCAAGCCTGGGCAGACGATCCGTTCTGAACTGCTGCTAGCGAGCTACTGCCACGAAGTGGGAGGGGCGTTGTATGCCACTACCGAGCACACCCGAACACCCAAGCATGGCTGAAGATCTGCGTAGCGTTCTTCGGCAAGCTTTTCTTGCGTCTGCTCTACACCTCGGCATCGGTGACTTCAAACACTCCAGCGTACTTATAATTTTCGACAAGTTCACGAAGAAACTTAATGCCATCAGTCGTGAGGTGTGCCTGGCTACAAGGCGACAGCATAATCAGTCGCCGCTAGCTTCACATGCCTTGATATTCTCCAGGGAGCTGTTTCGGGTCGAGTGTTTACCTGGAAACTGGTGGAATCTAATAAGACATTGCAAGCTGAATATTTTGGTAATATTCGTTTTTTGTCTGCTAACAGCTAAAACAGATTCCGTGCCAATATTTTATTCTAAAAAACACTACTGCTACTCATATTTACATTCCTCCTGCAGCAGTCGTCAAGCTGTGGATCACGTCGGGGAGTAGGTCACGTCACTGTGTGCAGTGTTACACTGTCCCCTTTCTCAGGGACTCAAATTAGAGACGTGAGTTGGTGACCACAGGGCCCCAGCTGAACGACGCATTGATGTCTGAAATAGGAATAGAAGGCTATTTTCATTTAACCTCACGAGATCCTCATACTGCATATATTTGCAGAATCCCCCATAATGATAGTGAAATACTCCCAGGGGCTCACAACTAGTGGCACGTGAGTTGATTGCCATAGCAATGCTTCCACTTACTTGTGCTGGGCTCCTCTCTGTCCTCCTTCCTGTTGACCTCCCATGGTCAATATTTGTCCTCGGCCGACCCCGACAATATTAGGTTATCCGAAGCCTAGGGTGTCTTACTTTTCCGCCTGAATGGGCCTTGATCTCATATTTCCTGATACCCTCATTCTTAGAGTGGTCAGATCTCTTTATTTTCTCTTCCTGATATCTCCTGCCTTCTGCTCAAGGATCTAAAGGAGGCAGGTTGTGTGTAACCCTACATTGGATTGTATTCAAACATCCATTTCTTCCCGTTCAGTGCATGTGAGATTTTCGAAGTGATACGCCATGTCCTGTGTTTTGGATTCCACGTAAAAAGGAGGTCCCGTGGCTCATGATTGCATGATTAATGGTCACGTTAAACTAAAAGCTTCCTTTTTTTTTTGTTTCTTTATGATTTTTGTTTTCCTAGAGCTTTAGCCTATTTTCATTTATAATGAAATAGGCTTATCAGATGACCTTTTGTCCGCGCGCACGCGTGTGTGTGTGGGTATGTATATGTGTCTCCCCTCCCCTATAAAATCTTAACGGCCTAAGGGATTTCAATGACCAGATTACTACTCATTCACACAACGAACCAAATACCAAACTTAAAACCAAAGTTTATAGTCTTAAAACAACCTCGACAAAAACTCTATTGCCTCTCCGACCACAGATAAGAAACCACTCCTGTAACATGTTTTTCTAGGGGGTTTTATGCCACTAACATAAGTTAGTTGGACTATATCATATTTGTTAAACGCGGCAATAATCCGGCCAAGTTAAATTATTTCAGTTTATTCAATTTCATATTTCATATATTTATTATTATTATTAATATTTATAACGTCATTTTTTGGAGCTTTTAAATTTGAAAGATTACAGATAGGATTTCTACTAGTAGAAATCCGTATCTATATTGGATGATTCCAATATAATGTTGCACGGCAAATCATTTCATACGTAAAGTCGGGATTTTATTCATTAGGGGTAAGAGAGAGTGGTGTGTGTGACTCACTGGGTATTTCAATACAAGAATAGATTGAAGTACAATAAAATTATGAAATCCGAGGGAACACTTCAAAGCAAGAAAACGTGTATGATCTACGTCTTGCCCGGATACGGAAATATAAATACGGGGAGGCAGCCTCATGGCGGGAATAGCCACCTGAGGTGACCAGCCAATCAAGGAAGAAGAAGCAACGAAGCACGGGCATGGCAACATACGTGACGCACGCGGATTGGTCGAAGCAGCGAGGGCGCAGTGTTAAGCTAGACCCTGGTGGGAGAAGATTGAAGATATAGTGGACGCGCGGTGTGAGTGAGGAGATTCATTAAGATATTACGCTTGGAGCAGTAAGGAGGTACCTTGTTCGTTAGTCCCAAGTGGGACAATTTTATTCACGCTGACTCCGCTGATCACATCAGATCATGAGTTCCACGCGTCTTGGAGTGTTTAGCCAGACGACGTGTTGTGGTTCATGGAAAAGACTCCACCACAAGCTGTAACGATTACTTTTGATCAACGAGGAAGAATCTGACGCCGTCAACACCAATGCAGAGCATCCGACGCTGCGAGACTTCAACCACGTGGAGACAATGTTTCCGTTGGTAAGCACAAGTAATCTACGACACACACTCTCTGTTTTTCAATAGGGCTATATAAATTCTTTAAGCATTAATTTGGAAATAAGTTAAATTCACGTTATTCTCCCGACCGGCGTATTAAGTAATTTTGTTCGTGGCAATGTTTAAAGTAGTGTGCTCCGTTAACAGTGTTAATTTTATTCGTGTTGCCATCATATTTTCTAAGTGTATTAAATTCAATTATTACCAAGTAGGTTCTTTAATTCCAGTAGGTAGCAATAGTTATAATACCTCATCCTTCTCCACAATCAAATGTTGTCTGGGTTGATGATTCAATCATCCCACGGCCTAGTCATTAAGAGTCTCTCATATGTTCTACTCACGCTAGGGGTCGATATTAAATATATAAATTTAGCTTGGAACACAGTGTATCCAGCTTGGCGCCCAACATAGATCAAACTTAGCAGTAGTATTTTCTGGCGAATAGTCCGCCCAGGTAAAACACATTACATTTGTTCGCTCAACGTGGAGCTTAACAAATACCATTACATTTGTCGCTACCAACATGGGGCATTAATAATCATTACATTTGTCGCTACCAACTTGGGGCGTTAATTACCATTACACTCCAAGGGTAGCATGATCGTAGATGAGGATGAAGTGAAAGCGGATCATGTGCTCAATGAACTTAATAATTTGAACAACAGCATTAGTTTTACAATAGAATCCGAAAACATCATCATTAATTATCTTGATATTACAGTAAAGAGAAATAATAATCGCTTAGATTATCGGATTTACAGGAAGCCAACCCAAACAAAAACCATTATCAGAAAAGATTTACATCATCCAGAATCCCATAAAAAAGCTGCCGTCATAAGTTTTGTCAACAGGGCGTTCAGTATACCCATGTCAGAATGTGATCTTAAGGCTGAAATTTTAATTATTTATCAAATAGCTCAAACAAATGGTTTCATCGAAAAAGATGTAGACAGCATCATTCATAGAATTAAAAACAAGCCAGTAACTAAACTCCAACCGAAAATTACAAACAAATCAAAATTTGTAGTGTTTACCTTTCACAATAAATCAACTTATAACATTACCAACATTTTCAAGAAAAATGATTGCAAAATAGCTTTTAGAACAGTCAACACTAATAAGAAGAAAATTTTCAACTCCACCAAAATTAACCAAAGTAACAAATTTAATAGATCAGGTGTATATGAATTAAAATGTCAACAATGTCCGGCTAATTACATAGGTGAAACAGGGAGAGCGTTTTTACGAGAGATGCTGAGCATATCAACGCTACTAAACATAAAAAATTCTCTGCAATGGCTGGTCACATGCAAGAAACCGGCCACAAATTCTCAGACATCAACAAAGACCTACATATAATCCATTTTGACAATAAGGAATCCACAATGAATGTTTTGGAACAATTTGAAATTAATTTAACCCAAAGATCCAACCCAGCAGAAAATCTAAATGAAATTTATTGGGAATCCAACGTTCTTTACGACAAGCTAGCAGATCACATAATTAGAACCAGATTTTAAAAACCACCATAGCTTCCATCCCCCAGATTAGACATTTAAAAAAATTAAAATGAATATAGATTCTGTCCCCAGTTTAGACTTCTAATTACACAGTAGCGGCCCAGCCGCTTCCGTATTCTCCCTGGCTCAAGGACTGCAGCCCCCTCCCCTTAACCACTCCCCTACCTTGCCTATTCCCCTCACGCATGCAGTTTCCCCGCCACGGGAACACACGTTATACGAGTCATAGCTTTCACAGCATTCTTCTTGCAACCTCCACACGGACCACTTAAGGTAACGATGTTTATTGCTTTTTTACACCACACGTTTATTTTTCTGTTTTCATATAAGTAGTTTTGATTCTTCAAATTTCTTCTCCCCCCCTTCTTTTTTCTTATAGGTTTTTATTTCATTCTCAGTTCACTTCAAAGACAAACGGGCCTAGGGTCATCGGCCCACGTTCCTTCCTTCCCGACAAGCGTAAGTCAGTTTGCATTTTCTCAATCTCATGTTTTAAGAATTTCGTTAATATTAATTCTAAACTCATTTCTAATGGCCTAATTATATTAATTATTTCTTTTCTTTCTTATTGGATAGACTCTGCATAAAGAGATCAATTCATGAATCTCGCCAAGATTTTATTCATAGGAGAAACCTCCGTCAAATTGCCGCATGGGACAATCCCATTAGAATATCAACTCGACTCATCACTGCCCACACACAACTCAATGTCAAGTCTGTCAGAAAAAAAATTATGTGGTCAATCATCCAAATTCAAATGGACTAAAGCGTCATACTACAACCCAACTAACATTAGTCAATTTTAACAGGGTTTTAATGTGTTTTCATAGTTTTAACTTGTGTCATTTTCAGGATTTATGTATGTTTTTTATTTTAATATGCTTTGCAAGCGTCATGTTGATGTTAGGTGTATTATGATTATTTGCAAACTTTATAAAAGTTCAGGGTTGAAGAAGGACCAATAAGTTTCGAAACATGTACCCAATGTAATTATGTTTTAATACATAAGTATTGATTGACGGAGTTTTCCTCTTAAATTGATTTATTAGTTATTTGTCAATACGGACCTAACAAAATCCATTATGGATTTGAATGAAACAAAGATCCTGAAGAACTCCAAATCACTTCATTCGGTGATTCGAGTCTTCAATCGAATGACGCCATCGATATCCATAAAGGGGCACAAAGTAGCAAGTTTCTCATCTCTAACTCCACTAAAAGTCTCCCTTTGCACCAATCGTATAAGATACTTCTCTGCTATGTTGAATTCCTTCTGTTGTGGCTCACTTTGACCCGCCACATTTTTCTTTCTACATGAATTACTGAACCGCAGTATCCAACCAATGACCCTTACAACTTTCTCATAATCATTGGAGAAATTGTAAAACTGACCCATATCACTATCGTTGCATAGAAGTCCCTGGATGATAGCCTTCCTACTCTCCAGCCTTACCATTCCTTCATCCGGTTCTGGTGCTTCTGAAGGCCACTCTCCCTGTGGCAGCTTCAGCCATGGTGGGCCCTCCCACCATTTAGACTCCAGCAACTGTTCCCAATGGTTGCAGCTAACAATTCCAGCCTTGGAATAGTCATTCCTTTGAGCGGTGACATTCTAGACTTTGCCTGTATCAGCTGCACATGTACACAGGAATTGTATTCCAAGCGTAAGAATACTGTTTAGGCATATGCAAGCTTACTGGCATCTCAAAAGGTATGTACTGAGCACGTTGTTACCTTATCGCTAACTCCCATGAGACAGTGTGGTATCTTCACATCTTCAAGTACAGGAAGTTCTTGCAACCATGACAAGAATGCATTTCTCACTCCATCCGGTCCTCTTCACATAAGCTGATTTGCAAGATTGCTTTCTTTATGTCTGCTATTACTCCAATTTGGTAGAGCCTATAATGAACTAATGAAGGTATAATTTCTATTAGATTAATGCTGTTCTCTAAACACTGGTTCAGCGAAGGAGAGCCACGCTCTCTAGACGAAGCATCTAACTCTCATTGTACTCCTTTCTTTAAAAATGGGTCGATGAGGTAAATAGTGCCCTTCATCCCACTGTGAGACATGTACTTCTTCAATGATTCCTTCTTGTGTCCAGTCCTTCAGAATTTCCTCATATATTTCTTTGGAATCACTTTCTTTCAGCTTCTTGATGGTGTGTTCCATTCTTCTTTTCCCCAAATTGAAGCATTTAACTCTCATTGTACTCCTTTCTTTAAAAATGGGTCGATGAGGTAAATAGTGCCCTTCATCCCACTGTGAGACACGTACTTCTTCAATGATTCCTTCTTGTGTCCAGTCCTTCAGAATTTCCTCATATATTTCTTTGGAATCACTTTCTTCCAGCTTCTTGATGGTGTGTTCCATTCTTCTTTTCCCCAAATTGAAATTTCTTGGAACTGGTGGGTGTCCTTCAATCAATGGCAACCTCACTTCATAGCGTCCCGCTTCATTTGTCTTAACAGTATCCAGAAAGTAATCATGAGTTGCCTGTTCTCTCTCTTCATTATTCTTCCATTCACCTGGATCTTGAATACCAAGTGCATCCAGCTCCCGAAGTTTGCTTACAGATTCGGTATGAACAAACATTGAAAGTGCTTTGTCTTAGAATTGGAAGATTTGAGCCCCTTTATCTTTCCTGTGACAATCCATCCCAGATAAGTTTCAATTGCAACAAGCCCATATTGTAAAATCTCCCTTTTGCCAGTGAGAAGTTTTCCATATATACACTGAAGAAAATGGAAATTGCAACACCATGAAGGCATTGGTTGTTTGTGTTGATTTTCAAGATATGGAACGATGCCATGTAGGTATGTAAACGATCAGAGTTTCAGACCCATTGGATTGTTGCTACAGGTCTCCCCACGTGATTGGTCGCGGAGGAATCAACTCCAGTATACTGACTCTTGTGTAGCGTAGTTGACTTGCAGTCTGTGCAGTGAAGTGTTCCACGTCAAACATGCCTCGGCGACAGAGAAGAGCACGCTATCAACAACTGTCGCCGTTTGAGAGGGCTCGGATAATTGGGCTGTGTGAGGCTGGATTATCGCTAAGGACAGTCGCTGCACGTGTTGGCCGACAGGCATCTACGGTCAAACGTGTATGGCAGCAGTGGTCAAATGAAGGTACCCACACTCGTAGACCTGGTACAGGCCCAGCGTGACAGACAACTGTGAGAGAGGATTGCCGCATCATTCGGATGACCCGGATGGAACCCCATGCAACAGCAGCGCAAATTCGAGCAGCTGTGGCACCCCACGTTACACGAAAAACAGTTGGTAATCGCCTGTGTGCAGCTGGCTTACAATCACGTGTCCCTGCAGAAGGTGTTCCATTGACCCCACAACAGCGACGTGTAAGGCTGGCTTGGTGTCGAGAACGATCGACGTGGGTCGATGAATGGCATAGGGTCGTCTTTAGTGATGAATTGCGCTTCTGTCTTGCCCGCTGTGATCGCCGGAATCGTGTGCGCCGACATACCGGGGAGAGGGGCCGCCCAGACCTTATTGTCGAGAGGCACACAGGGCCAACATCAAGCATTATGGTCTGGGGAGCTCTTGGCTTTAATGTGAAATCACAATTAGTGCTTGTTGAGGGCACTATGACTGCTCGACAGTACGTTGATAGGGTACTCAATCCAGTGGTTGTCCCTATGATGGCGAGCATTGCTAATGGGATGTTTCTGCAGGACAATGCCCGGGTTCACACTGCACGCATCTCCAGAGAAGCTCTCCACGACATCACAACCTTAGAATGGCCCGCCAGATCCCCGGACCTCAGTCCTATTGAGCATGTGTGGGACATGATGGGTCGACAACTGGCCAACCGTCCTCAGCCGCCCACAACTCGGGAACAACTGACCCATGCACTGCAGCAAGGATGGGCCACAATTCTTCAGGAAGCGATCCAGGGCCTTATTGACTCCATGCCTCGACGAATTCATCAATGTATTGCAGCTCGTGGTGGGCACATCCTGTATTGATTGTTGTCCAAACTTGCGGTCAGAGGGACCTGAAAGTGTAATCATCGAATCACAACCGAACACTTGTCCTGCATGTTCAATTGCAGCAATGTAGCACCACTCCTTCTGGGTGTTGCAATTTCCATTTTCTTCAGTGTATCTGCTCCCACCAAAACTTCAACTGACTTATCTTCATCGAAGAGCTGGATACCATTTTCAGTGGTTTCAGTCAACCAGGGTCCAGGCTCAATGACAGGGATGCGAGAACAAATGTTTTCTTTATCCAGTGCTTCTAAATTATAAGCATAGGTCGCCTCGAGACTTCTTAACCTAACCTTGTAACAAATATGTGGTTTTGGATTAGTCACCTTACCCCCAAACAAACCATGTATCAGTGTGTCTTCACCGATGGGCTCATATCCCATACACTGAGCAGTGTCCTTCCTAATGTAGGAACGTTACGAGCCTGGGTCCATGAGGACACGGACTTGTTTTTCCTGCTCTCCTCTTATGGTCACCATGAGTGTTTGTAAAAAAAAAAACTGACTACAGTTCACATTTGATAGGGAATTCTCAACCGTTCCCCCTTCTTTTGGAGTTTGCTGCCTGTGACTTCTGGGACACATAACTGGGACATGCTTTCCCTCACAAATAATACATTTCAACAGTGTTTTACATTTCCTACTAATGTGGCCAATCTTAAGGCAAGAAAAGCATCAGTTCTCCTGTTTAAAATGTTCCTCTTGTCATCAAGCTCCATTTTCTGGGCCTTAAAGCAAGCATCGTTTGAGTGATTACCTTCACAAAAAACACATACTTTTTTGTTTGGCTTAAAATTTACAAGACCCGCTGCTGTTGGAATATTAGTACCTGTATTATGACTGTTTTACTCTGCTCCTAATGTTTTCATGCTACCCTTGGAGTGGTTTCTTGAAGCCTTGGATTGCCATACAGATTCGCTCCTCATTTACAACCTCGCATTTAAAAAAATTCGTGAGGCTATCAAGTCTGGTTTTACCATCAGTTTGAGCCGAACTGGTGTTGTAACTTCTCTGCCAAGCTCTCAAGACTTATTCAGTGAGACACAACTCAACAAGTGGAAAGAGCATTGCAGCATATTTATCTGTAGCTACTCCTGAAGTTTCCAAAGCCCTCAACTGTGTCTCGATTTTATCATATAGGGAGGAAAGGCTGACTTGATTGTGCTTCGAATTCATCGCTAGAGTCAGTTTGAGCAGTTCCTTGACATAGAATTCTACCAAAATGTCTTCGCGACCAAACCTAGCTTTCAAGCATTCAATAGCCTTGCTATAGTTACTGCCTGTAGGGGGAAAACTTTCCACCACTTCCCTAGCTCGAGTGTTTGGCTCCATAGCTTGTAACAAATACTGAAATTTGTCAGAATCATCTATGTCCGAGTCGTCACTTATTTTCTTAAATTGACCCTCCAAATGTATTTAACTCAAGAGCAGGTAGCTTAAATTTTCTCTTGGTTATGTTCCAAATAGACATACTATCATCAACAGGATTTAGGCTCCTTTGCAAGTAAAGACTTATTCTTTTGTACTTGCCTGAGTATTCATCAGCGGTCTGTACCTCGATATCCAAATCCTGTGATTTAGTAGCAGTATTTTGCAGTAGCAGATACAAAATCTAAATGTCTGCATCCAAACATGCCATCTCTTCGAATTTCTAGCGTAGCCAGTCCAGATCCGCCATAAACTCCACATCATTTTGCTTTTCTGTATTCACTCTTGAGTTTCTTCTTTCTTCCAAGTTGTTATACACGCAAGTAAATGCCGTCCGTTCCTTTTTCAATGTAACCATGACCACGTGTACAAAAACTGGATAAAACACTTCCCGATATATGTTGCGCTAATATGCAACCCACAATTTAACACGATAATCCTGTCACGGTCGCCATGTGTTGTTTCTAAAGCCTACCCAGCGTTCTCAGATTCTTTTGTATCATAATTAATAACAGTTTTAAGTGCAAGAATTTTAATATAGCCTACATGCTTCAGGTTGGATTACAGAGAATGCTATACTTCCAAAGAATACCTACAAAGAGCATTAAAAAAAAAAAGATAGTTGTTACATCAAGGAACATACTTACAAAAGGTATCGTGGAACCGATGGGCACCATATGCAGTATACATTGACATAGATTACAGTATGTCATAGAAATGGCAAGTTAGGTCTACTAACAAGGAAAGTCTCTGCTGGAACCTTGCAGAGTGAACCCAACTAGGCAGAACCGTGAAGAATCTTTCGGAAAATTACCCCTACCTGCCATAGACGGCAGTAAGTGCCACAGTTTTCGAACTATGTGAGCTGGTCAAGTGGGAGTGTGCCTCATGCCTGATGGTGGCTCAAAAGAACATGTTCCAAATGACTGCCCTCCCGTACTTGTGCTCACAAGCTGTGCTGCGGCATGGGACATTAATGTTGAATCTTTACAATACATTGCACGTCGTGCTTCATTTTTAATCATGAAATGTAAGATATCACAAATACATGTCATTACCACACAACACAGAGTAAACTGAACCAATAGTCGCAAAAGTTAATAAGTGACCAAGCTATTTTACATAGTTATGAGGACAGTGATACTCGTGGTAAAATTGTTGGAAACACAAATTGGTTTTACACCATTGCTCCGCCGTCAGCAGCTTCGGCACGAATTTTCGCCGCCACTCTCTTCATAGCCAAATCTTCGGTCTCAATAGAATGTGCCGAAAAAGTGCTGATGCCCACCTCTTCCGCAATTTCTCGTATACGGGGCCGATAGCCTAGATGTTAGGCCCCTTAAAACAACAATTATCATCATCATCAATTTCTCGTATAGTCGCAAGACTGTCCCGCATCACAACAGCATTCACTTTGGCAAAGACCTGGTAATTTCGGCATGTTGATGGCAGATTGGAGCGTGGCTCGCTCTCCACCAATGTGCGGCCATCTTTAAACCGGTTATACCACTCCTTAATCTGTGTGATGCCCATAGCATCGTCACCGAAAGCCTCCTGAATCTTCCGAATGGTTTCCACCTGGCTGTCGCCCAGTTCTGGCAAAATTTGATGCGGTAGCGCTGCTCTAGTCGTTCAGTCATTTTCCTTGCAATGAAAAACCGACGAGAGCACTACACACTACTTCACTTAAATGCTGCTTGCCAGCAACAGACGCTATCGACAGGCGGGAAAAAATTCATCATGCGCACAAAGGTTCAAGGTCGGCTCATGCACGAGCACTTCATTCAAATCCATCAGGTTTTCGAAAAAAGAAAAAAATAACGTCAAATACTTTCCTAACAGACCTTGTAAAATGTGTTTTGTGCATAATAATGACTGAACTGTGTTTAATAAGCCTACAACATATAGTTTATGTGATGTATTTTTTTTTAAGTCGGTAGAAGTTGTCATGCGAAAGGTGTACCTTCCCTCTTATGCCTTGATAAAACATTATCAATTGACTCTCACACAGTATCTACTGATTTTTTCTACAACTCGGTTGTGCCACGTTATAGAGTAGTTAAGACTGCAGTGGTGTGCCTAATAAAAGAAAGAGAATGAGTGTTATCACTGCTTATTTCGTAATTTTTTATTTTTTCGGAAGGTACCGTTCTAATTGGTGCTCTTATTATATTTCAGGCTTCTTGTTCTTCTGGGGAGTAGTATTCCTGATTGCAACAACCTTGATTGCTCTCCTAAAGCATGAGCAGAATTCTGGACGGTTGGAAACCCAGTTAGGGGTTCGAGGCACTTACATCTTACTGTGGAACATAGTAAAGTTACCAACTGTGCGAATGTTAATTATCATCCTCCTAACCAGTAAGGTAAAGTGAATTGATCTAAAATTTCTCCTTCTTCTTCTTCTTCATCATCATATCATCATCATCATCATCATCAATTTCCGTTTTCCAGCCTAGCCCGGGTCAGAGCAAATATGACACCCCTCCACTTTACTCTGTCTGTCAAGCATCCTTCCTCAACCACTGAACTCCACTCCATGTTTCCATCTCTCACACTGTCCTTCACCAAATCCATCCACCGTACTCTAGGTCTTCCTCGTCCTCTCTTTCCATTCATCCACTTCTCCATCGCTTGTCGCCCCCCCCCCCCCCCCCCTAGGGGCTCACAACTTGTGGGACGTTGGTTGGCGACCATGGGACCCCAGCTGAGTCCGGCATTGCTTCCACTTACTTGTGCCAGGCTCCTCTCCGTCTTCTTTCCTGTCAACCTCCCTTGGTCAACTCTTGTTCGTTTCTGACCCCGACGGTATTAGGGTATCCGAGGCCTAGGGAGTCTTTCACTTTCCCGCCTTAATTGGCCCTTGTATCATCTTGCCTGATCCCTCCTTTTTTGAGGGGTCAGACCTCTTGTTTTCTTTTCATTATAACTTATTTCCTTTTCTCTTTAAGATTCTCGCACTGTTTTTTGTGTGAATTAGCTCCCCTTCTAACTAAATTCCCTTTAACGAATTTTTGGCATTTACATTCCATTTTGTAGGTATTTTCAATCTACGTTGCTTTTTATAAGTCTTTTCGATCTAAATTGCATTTTATGAGTACTTTCAACCTCAATTGCATTTTGTACGAATTGACAACCTGCAGTAAATTGCTTTTTAGTACGTCTTTCAATATAGGGGCCGGGACTTTGTGAATATTTTGAATTTCAATTGCATTTGTAAGTATTTTCAACCTAAACCGCTTTTGCAAGTATTTTCAATCTAAATGGCATTTTGTATGGTGGGCATTTTGTAAGCATTTTGATTCTCAATTGCATTTTGTGGGTATTTTGAACCTAATTACATTTTGTAAGTATTTTCAATCTAAATTGCATTTTGTAAGTACTGTCCATCGAAATGAGCAGTTTGATTCTACCATACATTTTGTCAGTGTTCGCATTTGCGAATGATTAACTGGTTAATTTTTGTAGATTTTTGTTATGCCAAAAGTCAGACTAGAATTTGACTTTTTAACCTCATTTTTTCGTCACCACGTGTTAGTGACAAATATACTTAATTTCACTTTCTTGTTTAATTCAATTATAATTAAAATTATTTTCATACCCACCTGTTGTGTTACAATATATTTCTCGCCTTTAAGACATTTTTCCAAGTGTTAATTAGGTCACCTTTCTGATACCGCGTGGTATCATGGACTGTCTAGCCGACTTCAGTTGCTACGTGCTCATTGGCCGTCTCCTCGACATGGCCTCTCTCTGCCAATCAGCACGCTTCTTCCTAGACAGCAGTTTTGGGCTCGCCAATGGCCGGACATGGAATATTCTGGTCTCTTGAGCTGTCTGCTATTTAAGCTGCAGTCCTGCACATTTTCTGTGTGATTTCTCCGTTGGTATTGCACCAACCACCCGTCTTGAGAACCGGACGCTAAACTTCATGATTGTCAAAACTTCGCATCGTAATTCTGCATCAAGAAGTGTTAACTAAACCTTCGCCATGTCGTCCAAGACATGTTTAACCCTTATAGTGCCAAGGGGCCAATCTATCGGCCCAGGGAGCCTCTGCTAAAAGTGCCATGGGCCGATCTATCGGCCCCGTTTTTCTCAACATTTTAGCGATGTTTCCAGTAACGCAGCGATTTTGATCTTGTAACCAATACAACGCGGGAATCATTCTCACTCAGTATATATCGATATGTTTAAATTTCGTGAACAATTGTATTATTAATAATAAGCAATTTGTTTTATTCAAATTAGCAGGTTTTTTAATAATAAGCACTCTTTGAGCATGCTGTAGTCAGCTGGCTTGGCGCGTGTTTTATCTTTTGAAGTCGTGATTGTTTATGTTCTTGCTTGGAGCTAATTACATTACTTGTTGATAAATATGGCTAGCTCTTTGAACGAAGAGGAAATAACTAATGTTTTAACGCTGAGTGAAGTGTGTGAGAGTGAATTTTCAACTGATGACGACAACTTTTATTCCGATGACTATAGTGACAATTTTATTCCACCGTGTTCGCAGCCCGCGCGAGAGGAACGCCAAGGCCAAGACACAGGAATACTTTCGAAACAGGTAGGATTTATGCTGACAGAATGGACAGTGATTCACCAGGTTCAGATTCCAATGATAAATCAAGTGACACCTCAACCAGTGATGGGGAAGAGATTACCACAAATGTAGCAAGTAAAATAACATTGTGCAATGCGAAGACTACTATATACGCATGTCTTTGTAGATACTGATCGTACTCGAAAACTATTTGATAGAACTACTCCAAATTTGGAACATATATGTAGCATTCCATTATTAATAACATGTATATAACAAAAGATAGTAATTCGAATGTAGAGGCTGTCAACATTTTATCAAAAATTTCGAATTTCATTTATTTGTTTAAATATTTTTTAAAAGTATTTTTGCAATTAACAAACTAAAGTGAAATATCAATTAATTAGCATCCATTACGTTACAAATATGTCTACCGGCTACAGAAAAAAATTTCAACATTCTATCTTGATAATTGTCAATAGGAGATAATTTTTATCAAACCCTTGTAATTTCACTAAACTTGGCTTGGCATTCTTAGCATATCCACCCATTAATAGCTTGGCACCAAAAGGGTTAACATCATCCAACCTGGATTGAACTTTAACGTGTTCCTGCAACACAAACTCAAGTATACATCTTCGTGTACTTAGGAAATCTACTCCGAATTAAGTGAATATTGTCACTTCATCTTTCTAATAGCTAAGGTCTACCTTACTATTCTGCGAGTGCTTCAGCTCCGTCAAATACTTTGTGAAAGAAACCACAACTGGAAATGAATTTTCTCAAGTGTTCTACGCACGCGTGGAATGTTAAACACACCCTTTCAAGTTAGTGCTTTTGTGCACGCAATCTCGAGCGAGACATAGCCTATGTCTTCTTTGTGCTACGTCAATATGGATTGTCGCCAGAATATTACAAGTTAAGTAATCAGATGTATTATGTATTTAATATTTTGCTATGCTTATTCTAAAGCAGACCTGTATCTGCCATTGTGCTCTTCTGATACACTACGCATTACGCTGTTCTTTCTGTTTTCATGTTAGTTTCATACAAGCATGGTTTAGAAGATTCCTCAATTTTGATATCTGTGTGATCTTCTCTCCCTTCCCCACTAGGCGGAATAACATACCAGCTTGCTTTAGCTATTTTTATGGTTTTTGTGAGAACCATCTCAGTATTGCTTATGCATATCTGCACTTTGCCTGTGCACCTTCTCTCTCATGGTTCACTTTCAGGTTATAGGCTACTTGCCCACCTGTTTCTGCCATTTCACCTTCGCAGTAAATCTTGTATGCAGTTCACATGTTCTGTTTCTGCCACTACATTATTTCATTTGCAAGTTATTTTGTTGCATCTTGGCAACTGCTCCAATATTACAATTCTTATAGGGTACTGCAGGACTCAGTCCCTGTCAGCTACTGGCCCCCTTAATAGGTCATGTCTTTTTTGGATAACTCCTTTTTTTCTTTCCCGGCATGACAGGATTTGCTCCCTGTCAGCCAGACAAAAGTCTCGTCACTAATTCTCCTTTTTGTCAAGGCAATTTAATTCTTGTTTTCAGGCATTCACCCATGCCCACAATTTGTAACTTTAATTTAGTTATGTTTAAGGCACAAACCTTTTGTACTGCTATATGCAACCTTGTAAAGAAAATGAAAACATTGTTTGTTATTGTGAATATATATTGAACCCTTATTAATCTATCGATGAATAAGTATTCATGATTTTATTATTATTATTATTACTGATGCCCAGGCAGTACATGTTGAAATTGACAAAGGGGGAGCCAAGGTAGTGTGTTGCAATGATTACAACAGAAGCAAGCTTGGTAGTTATTTCTGAAGACGACCGGTTAAGCCGAGTTCAAGGACAAATTTTGTAACAGCGCGCACCTAAATTAGTAAAGTTTCAACCGACCCAGGATTGAATCACCCAATCAGAAGAGACCACGCCAAAAGCCACGCGGCAAGTTGCGTACCCTGGAAAAATGCGCGGAAACGTGTATCTAAAGAACCGCCGATCCGAATTAATTCCGCAATAGTGCACTGAGACGTTTGGATAAAATGATGAAGATTGATACTAGTCCCAAGTTTGTGTGATGAAAACTCCAGATTATTTTTTCAAATTCTCACCACTCTACCTCATTCTGTCAGTTTCCAATAAATTGATCGGTGAGAAGTTGTTTGGAGGACAACTTTATTGAGCTCTGGTGAGCAAGGTGTACGTCACTCTGCGTCACGATTTTCAAACGCTAATGAGCGTACTTTACTAACATTTTACTTTGTGCTCAGGTGAGCAAGGTTCACGTATAGCAGTGGAGATCTCTAGGCGAGATAAGGACTGCAAGATAGACATGTTTAAGACTTGTTTTCAAGCCAGTGGTGATGAGTTTGAAGTGTGCAATTTTATGTAAATTTGTGTATAATATTTTTGAGTGATATTTGTGCGTGTGTTAAGCAAGTGCTAAGATAGGGAAAGTCTACGATCAGTAATCGCATTAGGACATATTCATGAGTGAAAGTAGTAGCTCTCAGTGATTATAGCTAGGCAATATTATTAACATTGAACATTTCTGTCCAAGAAACTTCGCCAAGATGTCCGACGTTTGGTCATGTGATGGATTGATGTGCATCGCTTCTACAACGACGTCGACGATGGAGAGCTAAATTTCCCGTAGGGAAATGCACCGGGACGGAGGTTAATGTTCTGCAAGCTGAGACGGTGGTGTACAAAAATTGATTTACTCAATATGTAGTTAGATAAGGCGCGGGAACATTGTAAATAGTTCTTTCATTCTTTTTCTTGTGTTTAGATTTTTTTTTCGTGCTGACACTATCATCTTTAAATGTACGTTGGCGCGTGGCCAAATTTGTTTGTTGTATATTTTTCTTTGGAGTCATATTTAGTGTACACGGCGCGTGTATTTGATTTTATCCATGCGAATGCGAAACTCGTTACATTCGATAAGTGGTGCTTTATTAATGTTCATTTTGATATATGATGATGATGATAATTGTTGTTTTAAGGGGCCTAACATCGAGGTTATCGGCCCCTCATTTTGATATAGGAAAGGGAGGTAATTATTGTAAGATGTTTTTATGAACAGGTTATTACTCATGCTAGGGTTGCCGAGCGCAACAAATTAAGATGAACTGTAGAACACCTTAGTTCTAACATTTTTTTTAGCATTTTTTTTGAGTCCTTTTCAGGTTTGTTAGTCACGGACTAGAACGGAAGCGCACGCTGGTGGAAAAATATCTATGTCATTTATTTCAGGTTTCTGTCAAACCCATACGTGTGATTCTGTGTGTGTTCATGTGTCAGGTGTGTGTATTGATTCTTCGTGATGAGGGGTAGGTGGTGCTACCGCCCTCATATTGTTGTTGTTGTGGTATTCTTTTTGATGGAAAGGCTCATTGGAGGCTACTGTACCTTGTCCAGTGTTGATTTTCTTGGATTTCCTAGGGGAAATGCTGAGATATTTTATTCTGACACATACACGTATATTGTGCTTGGGAGCACGTTTCTTCGAGACTCGATCCCGTGCCACGGGAGGTCGAGGTTATTGACACGTGGGTTGACAGATGTGCAGATTTGCACTTAGCGCCCGTCTAGGTTCAGTGACTCATTGTTAGGCAGTCCTGCTGACCGACTGACCCCTATAAGCTATCATTAGCAAACCTGTTCTTTTGTGATGGTCATTGGACCGTAATTAATTGGGGAGTTCGCCATGTGTGTTACGAACTATCGCATATCCTATGAATGGAATATTGTTTTAATGATGTAAATGTTGGCTTTGAGCCTAGTGATTTTCTATGACTCACGTCATGTTATTTTCTCTGTTGTGACACCCGTGCGGTGTAGTTGTATTTACTTGTAAAAATGACAGGCGGTCATATGTGTTTTCTTTTGTTGGTCACGTGTTAATTTACTTGTGTTGATTTTGAAAAGTCCTAATTTTAGGCATTAATGTCCAAGCAAACTGAAAGGAAATTAGTAACTTTTGAAAATAGAATACTACGACGCATTTTCGGACCGATAGTAGAAAATGGCCAGTGGAGAATTAGAACAAATAAGGAATTGCGGGATCTCTACAAAGAACCGGATATCGTCGCCCGTGCCAAAAGCCAAAGACTACGCTGGGCTGGTCATGTACATAGAAGAAGTAGAGAATTGAATTTAAGGGCAGTTTTGGAAGGTGTACCCAGAGGATGGCGACCATTGGGACGACCGAGACTTCGCTGGTGGGACCAAGTTCAAAAAGATATGAGAAAAATCGGAGTCACGGAGGACATAGTGGATGACCGAGAAAGATGGCACCGTGCTGTTGGCGAGGCCAAAAACCTGCTTAGGTTTGAGTGGCCATCTAGGTAAGGTAAGGTAATGTTTTTTGCTACGGCAGTTCTTGATTCCAATTTCAAGCGGAAATTATTTGTTGTTTATTTAGTGTAGGAAGTGTCTGTTTAATTTAAGTAGTGTATAGTTGGTTCCCCGCGTCTGTCTAGCTCTAAACAATGCAGATTCGTCCTCTGAAGGTTACCGGATGGTGACGAATCTCGCATTTATTTGTACTCATCGTTAAGCATGTAGAACAGCCGCACACATACACAACGTCATTGAAGCATTTGGGACATTTGGTCCAATTTATAATCTCTCCTGAGATTAAGCCTAGTTATGGCAAGTAATATTCAGTTGGGAGTCATTTGGGAGATTTGTATTGTTTATGTTTATTTACTTGTAAATAGTTGATCTGTTATTAAATTCATTTGTTTTAACCCTGGTATTCACTTCTTCCTGCATGTTATTTTGTTATGAGTTACCCTGCATGTTAATGAAGCGCTTTAACAACAACTTACGAAATGGACTGTTACACCCCCTGAAACTGAGTCTCATAAGCTTCTTTGCAAGGGTTCAATATTTATGTTAAAGCTACTTGCTCTCTATCTTTCTTTGTTTTTGTATTTGCTCTTATCATGTTCCATCCCACATACTTTAAAGCTCAAACTTTATTAATTCTGAACTCACTCAGAATTCTCTCTGAAAATGGAGACCTTTAATTGGTTGATCCAATGGTGTTACCTTTACACCAGTCAGCATTTTCAATTTCATTAGCATTTTGTCAGCATTTTCAATTTCAATTGCACTTTGTGAGTATTTTGGATCAGAAATGTGCATTTTTCAATCTAAATTGCATTGTGTATTTTCAATTTCAATTGCATTTTGTTAGTATTTTGAACCTCAATTGCACTTTTACGTATTTTCAATCTCATTTGCTTTTTGTAAGTAGTTTGAATTTCAATTGCATTTTGTATGTATTTTGAACCCAAACTACATTTTGTGCATATTTTTCAATCTATTACTTCTAAATTCCATTTTGTAAGTATTACCACTCTCCATTTTGTGAGTCGTTTCAATCTGAGTTACATTTTGTAAGTTATTTCAGTCTCACTTAATTTTCGTTCTGGTTTCCATTTCATTGTCATTTTCGCTGTCACCCAGACCTGTAGGGGCCGATAACCTAGATGTTAGAACAACAGTTATCATCATCATCACCACTTGTGTCAGCATTCTTTAATCATTTATCCTTTTCACATGTCCATACCATCTCAATCTGTTTTGCTCCAGCTTATCATTCAGCTTCTGTCCATTCACTTCCTTTTGAAAGTCTTCATTTCTCACTGACTCGCTCTCTCTCTCTCCTAGTCTTCTGTACCATACTCCTCAGGAATTTCATTTCGACTGCCTGTATTCTACTTTCACCTCTCCTCGCCATCGGCCAAGTTTCTGCTCCATACGTCATTATTGGTAAGTAATAGGTCTTGTACATCACTTCTTTAGCCTTCAGTGGCCTTTATCCCAAATTGAACTCCGAACCTGTTGATAGAAAACACTTCCACAATGTATTCTCTTGTTGATCTCCATATCCAATCTCGCATTTTCCATCAATTCTCTTCCTAAATATTTGAAGTGCTCTACTACTTCCAGTTCTGCATCTCCAATTTTAACAATCACTTTTCCTTCTTCCTTTCCTCTTGTCATTACCATTGTCATTTCTCCTTACTGATTTTTATTGTATTTTCTCTATACTGATTTTCATTTCCCATTTCTTAATATTTTCCTTCAGTACATCCAGCTGTTCTTGGACCAACTTCTCATTCTCTCCCTAATTCAGAACATCATCAGCAAATAGGATTATGTTCATTCTTGGACCCGAGTAGGCTTCCTTTGTTGCCTTCAGTATACCATGCATCACCAGTATAAATAGCAATGGTGAGAGTACACTCCCTTTTTTTAATCCATGTTCCATTTTAAACCATCCTGTTTTACCTACCTGAGTCTTGACACAGTTGCAACAATTACTGTACAGCGCTTGTATCATTTGTATTATTTCTTCTCCAATACCTTTTTGTATTAGACTTTCCCAAACGCTGTCTCTAGGGACACTGTCATATGCCTTTTCTAAATCAATGAAGGTCATTATCATGTCTTTTCCATATTCCCAGTATTTTCCCATAGTTTGTGGTACAACAAAATAGGTTCCACTGTTGATCTTCCCCTTCTGAACTCAAACTGTTCCTCTTGAATTTGGTTTCAACATTTTTTCCAGATTTGTTCCTCTGGTATTCTTTCCATGATCTTGGAAGCATGAGAGATTGTAATAATTCCTCGGTAGTTTCCACACACCTTCTTGTCTCCTTTCTTGAATATTGGTATAATAATCCCTTTCTGCCAATCCTCTGGAGCTTGTTTTGCTCTCCACACACTCTGAAAGTCCAATATATTCCAATGGGTCCCGCAGCCTTTATCATTTCCACAGCTACTTTGTCTACTCCCATTTTCATCTTCTTAATGGCCAATTCCACCTCTGCCATTGTAATGTCTGCCTCAATTTCTTCTTCTTACATTCAATTCCGTACATTTAGCAGTTCATGAAAATATTCTCTCCTTCGGTTTTTAATATCTTCAGGTTCCTTCTTTGTTCTTCACAAATCCAGAGTTCACATGTTCCTTCCTTTTATTCTTGACTATACTAAACAATAGTTTATTTCTACATTGACAATCATCTTTTATTTCCTGTGTGAATATGTCTCAACTTTTCTTATTCTCTTCAGCCACTGCTTTCTTGCAAATTTGTTTAGCTTCTACATATCTCATTCTACTTTCTTCTGACCTTTTTTCTTTTTCTTTTTTATCTTTCCTTCAATTTTCTGATTTTTCTAACTTTCAACTTGGCTATTACAGCGCTGTGATCTCCCCCAAATGCCTCCTCAGGCATGACTTAACATTCATCACGTTTTTGTGTTGTCCTTCTTCTACCAGAATGTAATCGATCAAGGTTTGTATTCTTCCTTCTCCCGATCCATATCTGGTAATCTTCTAGCTGTTTTTCTTCCTGAACCATGTATTCCCTACCATTAGCTGATTTCTCTGGCAGAATTCAATTAACATATTTTATTCCCTTCTGGGTTTTTATTCCAATATCCATTTGGTCCCACTATGTCTTCCCTTCCTAACCTGTCTCTTCCGACTTGGGCATTCAAGTCTCCCGGCAGGATTCAATTAACATATCCCCTTCTGGGTTTTTGTTTGTAACGAAACTACTAACCCCTTACGTTTGCCAATCATCTTGGTAACGAATCACAAAACAACAGCGCACTAAACGATCCAACGTGTGTATAAACGTCGAAATACAACTCACAATTAGTCGAGCAAGCGAAGCAACACGCGGCTCGGTTAACACGGAGTCTCGGTTAAGCTGGTTTCTACTGTACTACAATCGAGTCTTTTGTTCCTCTCTCAGTCTGGGTTCTCCTAACAATAATCCTATCACTTACTTTCTTCACCTCCTCCACATATTCCAGGATGTCTTTCCTCACAATCATTCAAACTTCATTTTGTGCACTTTTCCTCCACTGTTAAAAAAGCTGTATCCACCTGTCAGGGTTCTTTTTCCTCTACCTTTCCATTTTGTTTCACTCAGCCCAAGGATAACAATCTCCTTCTCCTTCATTGAATCAATAAGTTCCTCAGTCTTGCCAGTTAAGGTCAAGATGTTAACGGTGCCAATTTTGATGTTTTGTGACCCTGGTCGCCCACTTCTCACTGCTACCCCAGTGTCCAAAGAGCTGTGCTGCAGGAGACGCTCTAGCATTTTCCGAGGCAATCATATTCACACCCATTTTTGGCTATTATTACGATGAGTTGGCCACACCCAAATGCATTTTAGAGCTACTGTCAGCATAAATTTTAGGCCGCTTCTAACATGGAGATCAGACGCATTTTGTAGCCGCTCCTCTGGAGTACAGACTCCACAAGTAATGGGGTTTTAGTAGCATTCCTCCACTATGGGTCAATTTCCTGCCTACGGGGCTTGTACGCCCGAAGCTGTTGGCCCCTGTAGAAAATTGCGTTATTACTCACCGCCTGATACTCGCCAACAGGTAACACCATTGTAATACACTCGCTACTAAGAGCAGTACTGTACTGTAGTACACACTAGAGTTCGTTTACTGTAACTTTGCACTTTTGTGACAGTTCTCAATGGAATAAATATTCCTACTGAACAGATCAATCCGCTGCTGCCACGTGCATTACAGCCAATGAGCCATCACCCCCAAGGCAGCCAGCAATGGCCGTGTGTATTCCGTCAAGTGGTGAACAGTTATTAGTTGCCTAAACCAACCTCCATTCATCTCGCAATATCAATTCATTGCCCTTTTTAACCCTCCGGTACTCACATTCGCTGGCGTTTCACTAGTAACCGCATAGCGGTGTTTACACCGCGCTCGAAAGAACCATCAATTTTTCTTAAAAGATAAAAGGATACAACTACCAAAGGGCTATAGGATGAAATATGTATTGTTTCTTTACGATATTAAAGCAATTACCGTATATACCCGAATGTAAGACGACCCTGAATATAAGACGAGGCCTAGTTATCAACTGCCTCTTGCGTTAAAAAAAAAAAAAAAAAAAAATACTCGTGAACTCAACTTACACAATACATGCCCTTATGGTTCATCATCATCATCATCATCATCTTAAACAGCTCCAGTCACCCGGGTGCTGTGAACGAGTCCTCTCCATTTCTTTCTATCCATGAATAGTTGGTCTTCATGAGTGCTTTCCCAATCCAGCCCTTTGTCTGCCAAGTCACCCTTAATCTGGTCTATCCATTTCCTTTTAGGTCTTCCAGGTCTTTGATGTTCAGATTGAAGTATGCCTTTGCCTTTTGTTGATCTCTCATCCGTTGGATATGTCCATACCACCTCAGACGAGACCTCTGTAAGGTCTTCTGCACGATTTATTTAATTTCTTACTTTATCTTTTCTTGTCCTCTGAAGCATGGTGCGCACAAACTTCATTTCGGATACCTGATACTGTTATCTCTTTTAGAAAGGGTACGTTTCAAGTGTGTAAGTCAGTATGGGTATGTAGTATGTTTTAATTAATATAAATTTACACCGTATAGGTACTTGGTTATCCCACAGTAGTATTCTGACTTGGTTGTAGAAGATTGCTGCATTATTTGTTCTGTTGGTTTTCTCACATTTACTGCTATTCTCCAAACTCAAAGTGCTGCCAAGATATTTGAATTGGTCAACATTTTGAAGTTGATAGTTGTTCGGGTAGATGCTTGTACTAGTACACCCTGATCCTTTTGCCATAGCCACAGTCTTATTCTGACTAATTTTAAGCCCATATTCCTCAATCAACTTTTTCCAAATCTCTAGATTTGTTTGCACCGCTTCTGCACTTTCATCCCAAATCATAACATCATCTGTGAATACCAGGGCTTTGGTGTCATTTCCATGCAATTCTTCTTTAAGTTCCTTCAAGATGTCGTCCATTACAACAATGAACAGTAAGGGTGACAAAGAGCTGCTCTGTTGTACTCCTCTTCTTGTCGTGAACCAATTGCTCTCTCCATTGTATATTCGTACGCAGGCCTTTGTGTTTTCATACAGCATTTTTATTTTGTTGACTTTGTTGTTATTTTGTTCATGGTACATTCCGTCTTTCCAGGCATTCCCACATTTTTGACCGAACAATACTGTTGTGCTTGCAAATTAGCTTACCATGACTGGCAGGTTTTTTGTATCTTAGAAGTTGCTCGAAACTTAATTGAAGCTATTTTAAATCAATATGCTTTGTTTCCTTGTATCCAGCAATGAAAAACATAATTCTTTATTATTATTTATTATTATTATTATACAGGGTTATCTACATATAAAACATTGTTTAAGTACTGATTTAGATATCTAGTCACACAACTCTCTATTTGTACCAAAAATGTTTTAAAATTATCACATCCTTAAAATCCTGGAGGTCCCCGATCTCGCATTAATCACTGTCAGTTTCAATATCACTGTTACCATTGTGTTCATCTTCATCCCGAGCACCACACTCTGCTTGCCACAACAGATCATCTTCCGAACCATCCATTACATTAGAAATGCAGTATTTCTTAAAACCAGCAATAATAGTCACTCGAAATCCTTCCCCAGGCAGTGGCGATCCATTCTCCCAGCATGCCAATACTGGGTTTCTTCAAATTACCAGTTTGAGTAAGTGCATGACTGCCCTCCAAGAGCCACTCGGTGTACAGCTGACGGAGATGGTCCCTAAATGGTTTATTCACCACTACATCCATTACCTGGAGTTGTGACGTCATGCCACCAGGTATAACCACCAAATCAGTTTTTCCCGTTCCAATCACTGACTTAACCTAGTCAGTGAGATGCCCTTTAAAAGCATCTAGAACAAGAAGTCCACGCTTCTTGAGAAGAAAACCTGGTTTGCGGTGCCGTACTGATTTGACCCAACCAACCATCAGGTCCCGGATCATCCAACCTTTCTCGTTGCCTCGGAAGATGATGCCGGCAGGGAACTTTCCCTTAGGCAGGGTTTTTCGCCTAAGAATTACAAAAGGAGGCATTTTACGCCCATCAGCAAGTGCTGATAACATCAGTCACCCTGGTTTTCTCATTACGTGTGCTTCTCACCAGCACACTCTTTGCACCCTTCGTATCCACTGTCATGTTGCATGGAATGTCGAAATAAACTGGTGTCTCGTCGGCGTTACCAATTTGAGTCAACAAATATTTATTGTCCGTTCTTAATTTAATGATGTGCCTCTGAAATGCTAACAGCTTTTCAGAATATTCCTCTGGCAGCTTCTGCGCCACCGTAGAGTGAATCCAGAGCGTCTCATCATTCCAGTGCACCACCATTGACTCGCCTTGAAACCTGTAACACACATTCGTCGAGAAATTTCCAAGGCTTTCATTTTTATAACGACTCGTGTTATTGGAAATCCCTCTACCCGCTCTTCCAAGACATAGGTACTCCACAATTCCTTTCTCCAAGTCAGGGAAGCGTCCTTTCTTATGTCCACGGAAAGATTTTCTTGTTGTATGCGCACTTTTCAGTTTATCCTTAGTTTGCCGCCATCTACGCACATTGCACTTGCTCACTCCATACTTCGTCCTGCTTTAACATTTGATGTTGTTTCAGCATAACGAATCACTATCAACTTGAAGTTTGCATTGTAACTCTTCCTTTCACCCAATGGAACTTGAAATTTCTTCTTGCCACAAATTTCTGCTATCACAAAGAATAATCTCCCAGTAGATGCAAATTCAACCTAAAATGCAGCACGCACTGAGCACACGTGAAGTTGTGAGTGCGTCAAGCCACACAAAAACAAGCGAACAGCGGCAAGCAGTCACGAAAGCCAACCGACTGTAACAAAGTACAGTTATTTTCTGTGTACCAACTGTGGAAGGAAGAATTAAACTCTATTTGAGATGACAAACGATCGTAATTTTCTATTAATGAACATGCCATAAGCTGTATCTTAGATTTACAATTTCACGACACAGAAAACAAGAAATCGTTATGTTTCTGGTGTCTTGTAACATTTCTCACAAGACGTATGAGCGTGTACCGGCTTCAGCAAAAAAGGGTGGGTTTAGTATTTAAATTACGGTACGACGACACGACCTTCAGATGTTTGGGCTCAACTTGGAATGAGCGCTGATGTTATTGAATTAAGATACGTTGATCACTCAATTACTGCTCGTAAAACTTTGACGGGTTTTGTCCTTGTAAAGATTGTTTTAAAACATATTTCCGTATGATTTCGAACATGTTATCTATCGGATTAAAATGACGTGTACGCGTAAATCCTAACCTCAAAATATTAGTTGGTTATTGTTGTTTTAAGGGGCGGAACTTCGAGGTCATCTGCCCCTAACCTCAAAATGTATGCTATTCATAAATGCACGGTAATTAATCATAACCAAGCATATTTTAATCTCCATTAACGCATGCCGCCACACACTACTTTGTGAATAATCGCATATTTTTTATACCCTGAATATAAGACGACCCCACTTTTTTCAAACACAAAAGGTGGGAAAAAACCTCGTCTTACGTTCGGGTATATACGGTAAATATACAAAATTAAATGTATGAACCTAATGAGCAGAAAACATGAAGATAATACCGCCTAAACACATATAAGCATATCGACACAGTCATACAGATCGTAGATTAAAGTATGTAACATATTTTTCAATCTAAAACAACCTAACTCAATAAATACTGAGATAACTAGGAACAATCACTAAGTCAGTCAGTAATCATCATCTTCGTATTCCATCGCATTTGCCTTCTCCAAACAGATGTCACATTTTATTCGTCGCTGACTGTGGTTCTTGCAAACATTGTAGCTGCATTCATCGCATCTTAACATTATTTTTTTTGGAATTCTTATGAGAACCGCAAATGTAACAAATTCCTGGACGAGTCTGGATTTGTTCTTTCTCATCATTTTCACGATAGCGATCTAAAAAGTGCGATACGTCTTTGGGCAATTTTGTTAACTTTGCTCTGATTTGAAGGTGGTTTTTCATCAACTGTAGGGCCAAATTCTTAAGAAATTCCCTCCTTTTGCAGGTCTTTTCATGTTGGTTGAAAAAGGAAACCTTTTGGGCATTTATTCCAGCGATATCGAGCTGAAATTAAAAATAAAACTGCAAATGGGGATAGGAATTTTACTTACATGACTGTCCGCGTAGCTGTGTAAACACCGCTTGGCTCGAGTGCATGCGTCACATTCATTTTCACAACTGCGTCATAATTCAAATACTACTAGTAGCGTGTCCATACTAGCGCATACTAGTAGCGGTGATAGTTGTCTATGAATACGAAAGACAACTGAAAGGTTGAGCAAATTTAGTACAGTCTTGCAACAAAAGTAGTTGCAAGTGATACGCGAGCTCCCGAGGGTTAAAGGAAACTTGCATTTCTTTGTGGCATTTATCTGATCAAAGATGTAATAGAATGAATTCCTTGTCCACTTACAGTACGACGACAGCTGCATTTCGAATCACATTGAACAGCTGTAGGAAATGTACCGTGATAATTGCATCTCTTATGAGGTCGGTGTTGCACAGTTTTTCACAAACCTAGATGAGCATTCACATATCTTGTTCATCGCCATTCTTCCACATAAATTATATGTGACTAGACAATGCCTACTTCTGTGAATAAATATAGCCTAATCACCCTAGATCGCCAGTTTTTGGAGTGTTGGTTTTGAAATAAAATAGCGGATACATAATCACCTTTCTGACAATATATGTCCCTTGCCAACCATTTTTGACAAACGAAAGGTTAATAATAATAATAATAATGATGATAATAAGATGGTCAGTATCGGAGACTTCATATCTTTTTGCAACTTTGTCTTCAGTATCATCAACTAGCAATTCTTTATCTTCCTGCAGATGGCGACATACTTCATGCAGAGACTGGCCGCGTGGTTCAGCGGTAACGTTCTCGCCTGCTGACTCCAAGATAGCGGGATTGAATCCCGGCGCAGTCAGTTGGCATTTGAGAGTGCTTAAATGTGAGGGAGCCGTGTCGGCAGATTTACTAGCACGTTACAGATCCCCTTTGGGGCAAAATTCTGGCACCCCGGCGTCCCTAAAAGCCTTGGTAGTGTAACGTGTTTTTCGAGGGGTTTTTATGCAACTGGCATAAGTCAGTAGGAAGCCATTCTATATTTATTTACGCGGCAAATTGTTCAGCCAAGAGAATTTTTCATGTTAATTTATTGAAAAAAATGAAAATCCACAGCCTGCTTCCAGTCTCCGACCGGGTCAGGAATGGAATGAATGAATCCCCCATCTAGCGGCGAGGATATGAACTGTGCCGGCTGCCGAGGCCTGACGCACTCCTCTGGGGCATGTTAATTTATTATTATTATTAATTTATTATAATTATTATTAAGATATTTTCGGAGCATTTTATAAAAATTATAAGCATACAGATAGGTTTTCTATGTCTTAGAAAACGCTATCAAGCAAATTATTACGAACGACAATATCATAGAAAGTTATGTGATTACGGAATTTAACGGAGTTTCGTCAGTTAGGGTATATCGAGAGACGTGACTCACTGGGAATTCATGTACACGCTTAATCTTGTCGAGAAGTATTACGCGAGCGGGGTTTCAGCGTCAAGAAAAGGCGGATAGTTGGAACGGAACCCTCCCGCCGAGTGTAATGAGCTAGAGGAGGGGAGTATAGCGCATGGGGTGCAGCCAATCAGTGGAGACCACGTAAGCTAGAAGTCGGCTGAAGAGTGGGGGAGCCGACAGGTGCATATATCTTTCGACGCGCCGTGGAACGAGGACTATCTGTGTAGAACTTAATGAGTACGGTTGCACGCGGGAGTCGCTCCGATGTTCCGTGGATTGGAGGACTAACTTTTGTAAAACTTAACCAGTGTGGTTGTACGAGTGTTTGGGTCCGATGTACGGACCATAGAATTATCTAATCTACCAGAATCTCATCATATATCGACGGAGATGGAGACGTCCAGGAGACTGTGGGAAGCTCACAGCAACATCCAGTACGAGGGAAAGGCTTCGGCCATTTCCAGTGGTAAGCGCGAATGACGCAGAAATATGCAATCTCTCGTTTTTCTTTGTTTTATATTTCATATTTCAGTAACTTCATAGCTTGGGAATAAGAGTAAAATCAATAATTTATCAGACTCCGTTTTCACGTAATTTTCTATCGGTAATATTCAAATCACAACGCTCCAATTTAAATTTTATACTTATTATTATTATTAATTTTGCTATACTTGTTTTATATAATAAATTCATTTCTTTTACAATGCAATCTTTGCTTTCAGTAGGTAGCATTAGATATAGACCAATTCCTTCTCCTGATACAATTGTTTGTTGGGTTAATGATCAAATCATACCACGATCTGAGTGAATAGAGTCTTGAATGTGTTCTGCCAGAGCTAGACGTTGTTAAATACAAATTTAGATTTCAACATTGCGTTGAGGTCTTGGCGCCCATTAAAACAACATAGCTTAGGCAAAGGTAAACAGTTACATTTATCACCCAACAGTTTGGGGCAGCCAAACCGTTACATTTGTCGCTACCAACATGGGGCATTAATTAACATTACACTTGTACGCTCAACGTGGAGCAAAGTGAAAACGTTACAATTGTCGCTCAACGTGTGGGCTAGCGTAACTGCTACATTTGTCGCTCAACGTGAGGGTCAAACTGCTACAGTAGTTAAAAGGGACGTAAAACCAATAACATTATTATTATTATTATTTTATGTAGATCCTTAGGTTATCGTAAATCATTATGTCTTATTACTCGTATTCACTGTACCAAACCAATAATCGCTCTTAACAGCACACCTGAAACCCACTGACGGCTCGCTGACAGAATGTTACATCATTGGGCATGCTATGACACAGCAGCTGATAAATGTTACACGTGGAATTATTTTTCAGCACAACATTTCACAGTTCCAGGAAAATGCTTACTAAGGTATGGTGTAAGATGTCCTAAGACGATAAGATCATTACTTAAACTGTTGGCTTGATATTAAAACAAAACGAAAAATTTCACCATGTAAATTGACCTTTAGGCCTACACAACAACTATGTGAAAATAATTCACCTGGCCACTGCCCTTGGGGAAATCTTCAAGAGTTTTGCTGCTGTTTCTTTGATCGAACATTTAATAAGCTCACCTCGCAATATCCACATTCTTAGACCCCTGACTACATTTATTATGCCAGCTTGCCTCTGACGATTCGTTGGAGGGTTTCCTGATCCAGTACGATCCATAAATATTAATTACAAATGAAAGCAAAACGGGAATAACACATAGCACAGTTACCTTCAAAGAGAGAGAAATAAAATATCTTGAACAAGAAATTCCATATCTGCTGCCAACTCGGTAGTCAAAACAAAAATGTCCAACCTGGAGACAGACACCCTTGCCTGCTCAGGCTACATATTTACTCAACATTTGAGATAACCACTATATATTTATCTGAAAAGTGAACATGCGTTCAAATTAAAATAATACTTTCAGACGACTTTGCGCAATATTATCAATTATAATTATTATAATTTAAGATAATAATCACGTTATTTGCACAGGCGGATGAACTTGGTAATGCGTCCATTACCAACCGCACACCCATGTCTTGAGTTTGATAATGCAACTTTTCAGTCTGGCCAACAGAATATGTTCACAATTACTGGGAGAAGCGAAAAAATAACCTGAACAAACGTACATGTGATTAAAACATCTATGTACAGAATTTGTTATGGATTACAGGTTATAAATTGAGTTTTTCCTTAGGAAAGTTGGCAACCCTAGCTGTCAAAAAAGTGCAAAGTTACAGTAAACTAACTTTACCATGTCCCTCACAACACTGTAATACACACTACTAGGAACTGCACTGTACTGTAGTTCACACTACCATGTCCCTCAAACAATGTAATACACACACTACTAGAGGCTGCACTGTACTGTTGCAAACTACATGTCCGTCTTGTCTACCTTTAAGTATGTTTGAAATATCGAAATTTGAATCATAATGTAAATACACAAAGTATTCAAACTTGCCCCATGCTTTTATGCATTCCTTCCTTCGATTATTGGACCTGATTCTCATGGTTGAACAGTGTGAATCTTTTCGATCTTTGTGTCTTAAAACAATCAAGAAATTAAAATCATAGAAAGAACTGAAAGACGATGCTGCCTACATCTTCAAGTATGAGAATAACTTTTTGTCAATTAAAATACCTACAGTATGTTACAGATTATCTTATTTTAATTCGTTTCCTCAAAAAAATGGGCATTGGCTATTTTGTTAAAATGTGAATTTCACTTTCATTCAATAAATGTCATTTCCCAAGTCTTTGATTCCTAACATTAACATTGCCAGCTAAATTCTTTGTTGAGTGGTGGCTGTGGCAAATGTCACAAATTCAGGTTTATTTTTTTATTTCTTTATATGTTAGTGGAAAATGACAAATGACACCTTGAAACGATGGTTCCATATTGTGCCTGTCAGAGGAGTTTGCCGGGGTACCATCAACCGAAATGGTAGTCCAGACAGTCCCATCTGTCAAACACACAACCTGAGAGGATTGGATGCACTCCTTTAAGCATGAGTACTATGGTCCCTGGGTATCAGGTCCATTCATGGAGGAACTGTCGTAGACAGCCAAAGAAGTACATCCTCAAACACAAAGCTAAGAAATAAGAACAGCAGGCTTGCGTAAAATCCCGTGAACATGTTTATTCAATTAAACAAACCCGCCCTACTTCGGAGGGTTTCTTTGGCTGATCCGCAAAGCTAATAAATAAAATAAATAAATAGATCAGGGCCCTAACTGAAGCTAGGGGCGTGGTGGCTCAGCGGTCTAGCTGTATGCCTCTCACCAAGGCGGTCCGGGTTCGATTCCCGGTCAATGCATGTGAGATTTTCGAAGTGAAATGCCATGTCCTGTGGTTCGGATTCCACGTAAAAAGGAGGTCCCGTGGCTCATAATCACAAGATTCACGGTCACGTAAAACTACAATCTTCCTTTTTAACTGAAGCTACTGTAGGTTAAACCTTCACAAAAGTCCTTTAATACAAAAGTGTAAGCAACAACAACAAAGCTTGGAATGTGGCACGTAAGGTAATCACTACGCAATTATAAACAAGTGACTAAGATCAGAATTTACATTTAACATGACAGCAAAGCAAGGCCTAAGTTATGATCGTACCACTTCCGTATTTACATTTAATTTGAATTAATTTAGCTAAGTCCTGACATGACAAAAAATTACAGCGATAGGCGTCCGTAAACAAATAATTACTGCAAAAGCTAATATGACAACCAGTGTCAAACAAT
Organism: Meconema thalassinum; assembly: GCA_946902985.2. Classification (NCBI taxonomy): domain Eukaryota; kingdom Metazoa; phylum Arthropoda; class Insecta; order Orthoptera; family Tettigoniidae; genus Meconema; species Meconema thalassinum. The sequence goes on along the minus strand of OX336389.2, from coordinate 592,200,554 downwards.
AAAAAAAAAAAATCTGGTAACAACAAATACAACAATAATACGGGTACACAGGGAATAAACACATAAATAAATCACTAGACACATATACTTTCTGATTATAAATCCTGCCTGCACAAATTGAGATGCTCCTTGCACTCAATTGTCTTCTGAGTGTGTGTGAATTACGTTGACAGCTGTGTAGTAAAAACTATGTCTTATTCTATATGAGTATGCGCCCCACCTGTTACGAACTTTTGGTCCGGTTGCAACTCCGTCGGTCCAAATAATATCAGCTAGTCGAATATCACTTCCCTCTGGGAAATGCTTCAGCTCATGGCATCAGTAGGCAAGCGAAATGTAGTTTCAAGCTTATATCAAACAATCAATCATTAATTAGTTTACTCAATTTTGAGTAATTAGGCTTCATGATTTAGAATCGTAGATTTAGGTTCCCTGATTGGTTTATGTCGAATACTGATGATAATCCATGATACAGGCTGAATACCTAAGAATAGTGAGTCTCCTCTGAGATCATCACACAATCGGTGACTTCCAGTCACAAGAATAACATGAGCTAACACAGGCTTGGTAATACAATAACACACAGCTCGCACAATGAGCCTCGGAACAAGCCTGGCAGAAACGCTTGGTACTCTCCGGTAACAACAATACTGGTCGTAGATGGTATTAATACATCTAAACGACAATGCACTCCACAAGCACTATAATATCAATTAACTAGCCTTATACACAGTGTCATCATGGTCATTAAAACATTGGGTAAACCTTTCATCAATTCCTAACATTCATGAGATTCAAATAGCGATCTAAATGTGACGCGATGGTTGTTCATATTATGAAACATCATACAGCTGGTTAGCCTACATATAAGCTGTAAACCTTGACCTAGTCAAGAATACATTCCACAAAGTTATGTGACGTCAGAATATGTCTTGTAATAATGAATAGTCTGTCTCGCTTGTAACGACGCGGTGGTTTATGGGTACAATAACTGGTTTCACAGGTGCATCTAACAGCACTCAAAACTTCTGCGTCTGGCAGAAAAATACTACACTCATTTAAGTAAGGATTCACATAATTCAGTCCTAATATGTGAATTGTACAGGTATTTACCTTATAATACAATAATTATTAAATTGGGTACTGCCTGAATGTACGCAGTACGGCGATATAACATGTTTGAAATAGCAAACAGACTAATATGAGAGATATAACACCATCTCCCAACTGCTTTGGTTAGAAAGACATTCTACTCTGTCTATTCTTTGATAATGTTTGTGTGTCGACTCCCGGACACAAAATACAATGAAATACACAACACCTTCCATTTCTGGCGTTATTAAACTGATACGTCATATTAGAGGGTTCGATGCTAAACTGGTAACATGAATAATACTCTAAATTAGTTCTCACTCAGAACTTTGTGGCTTCCGAGATCCACAATGGTTAAAGAAATCCATAGCACCAAATGATACGCTGTTAAAACAGTGGCGCAATTAACCAAATAACAGAACAGGGTGTCTCAAAATTATGTACACGAATGGCAGTTCATCCAATTATGCTCAGTCTAAACTCTGCAACTATGACAAGATTAATGATCTTCAAGACTTGATCTAATACACCTCCAAAAGAAATGCACCAATGGAATAAATGCAAATACATGGTGTCTCGCCAATATAAAAACGTTCTGAAAGTTAAGACACATGATGAATCCAAACTACTAGCGCTACCTAATTGGTTGTCAAAGAATTTTGTTAATTTTTACACCATACCTACCATAGTAAAACCTCGCACAAGAAAAGGAAATACAAAACTCACAGGACCATTGGTAAATCACCTCATTCCTTGCTTGGAATTGAGGGGTATACAACTTCTTATAGCAGAAGGGAATAAATGCATCCTAGGCCATCCATCCTTGGCTTTATCCTCCTTCTGTCCAATTCCTGCATCCTCTTGGTCTCCTTCCAAGTAGTTCCCTCTTCATGGTGGTGGTTCTCATAATGGGATCCTTATGGTTTCCATGTCCCTCGTGGCTTTTAGGTTCCAATCCATAGTGTAGCTGTATCTCAGGACATCTCTCTCACATGAGTAGCTTAAGCCATGTTACACATCATAGATGACGATAGTAAGATGTCACACACGTGGTTGTCGAATTTAAACATGTTGGGTAGAATTTCCACACGAGTTGCACAGAATTTATGTAAAATTATGACCGCATAGTCAAATCGCTCACTGGCTTTAATCACAGTTGCAGACAATGTTACAAAAATGGCTCTCACTGGTCTGCTCACAGGCTTTAATGATATGCGTGTGGTATCAGTACACTGAACTATTACTTGTGAAAATTACTTAATATCACTGCAATCGAAAATAGTACAATTCGCGCACAACTCGTGGCGATACGTTGCTCAATAGTGGCATAATTATCACTTATGCAGTTCAATACTCTCAGTTTATTTTAGATTATTTCTCCACCTCGTGGACTTGGTAATTTTCAGCAGCGTGGTGAAATATGATGTTCCACGTGCTGGATACAAAAAATGTTGAAAATCGTAGTTTCACAAATATTCTCACTGTTCTTAATAATTTACACTCAACTAGACATTTCACTGTTTATTAGCACACACTGAAGTGCTTATTAATACACGATGCTTCAAGATACAATTATTGTTTATCACTCGATGAGTGGACTTGGTAACGTGGGTACGACAGTCCCAAACTTGTCACGCCCTACATAGACGGATCCAAAACGTGGTTTGACGAACGCCGGATCAGCGTTCCCGGTTCACGGAAGTACTCTAGTCGTTGAGCGACTAATTATGTGCAGTTCGCATATCTGCGATGGAAATACCTTAACCGTAAACATTCCAAATCCACATCGAAGTGGTAAATTCATACAGAATTACGAAATGATAAATCCTGAGACTCGTGGAAGCAAAATATGTAATCAAATATGCTCAGGAAAAATAAAAGTGTGTTTCTCCAAAGTCAAGAGAACATCAAATATCATGACAACGCTCGGGCTGGCTTTTGGGTGCGTTCTGTGCTGTGGCAAAGCACTCGCACATCCCTTCAAGGAAAATATCACTGGGGATGAGCTCACACGGGCTCAATATGAATTCAGTGCTATGATACAGATTTTATGTTGTCATCATCATCATCTTGAGCAGTTTCCAACCACTGGTCGGGTCTGCTTGGAACATAAGCCTCTCCATCGTTTCCTGTCCATCCACCATCTCTCGTCATTTACTGTGTCCCAGCACACTCCTCTTTCCTCCACACTCTTCTTAACTCCTTTTGTCCATCTGTCCCTTGGTCTTCCCCTTGGCCTCCTTCCCGTCATTTCCATTCCAAACATCTTCTTCGGTATCCTCTCCTCTTGCATCCTCCTCACATGTCCATACCATTGTAGTCTAGATCGCTCTATTCTATTTTGCAATGGTTCCTCTCTTACCATCTCCCTGACTCTCTCATTCCTTACTCTGTCCATTCTTGTCACTCCTACCCTACTCCTCTGGAACTTCATCTCCACTGCTCGTATTTTATTCTTGTCCCTTTCCTTCATCACCCATGTTTCTGAACCATATGTCAAAATTGGCACAAAGTAGGTCTTGTAGATGATTCCTTTACATTTTTGTGGTACATCTTTATTCCATATCATCCCCCTAACACTCTTAAAAATCCATCTGCGCACCTTCCCCTCTCATTTCTTTCCATCCTATTGCCTCCCTTTTCTTCAATTATGCTTCCCAAGTACTTGAAGCATTCTACTTTCTGCAACTGCTGTCCTCCAAGTGTTATGCCCATATCCAGTCTGTTCTTCTTCCTCGTTGTGATGACCACTTCACTCTTTTGTGCTGAGAACTTCATCCCATATGATAACACTACCTTCTCCCACTCATCTAATTGCTCTTGTACTTCTTCCTCATCCTCTCCCCATACCAGAAGGTCATCAGCAAACAACATTGCCTTCATTTTCCTTTCCCCAATGCTATTTACCACTTTTCGTATGATTTCATCCATCACCACTATAAATAAATAACAGGGGTGAGAGGGCACTTCCCTGTTTCAGACCACTCTCCAGTTGAAACCATTCCGTTCTCTCTCTTCCCACCTTTACACAGCTTTTGCTTCCCTCGTACATTGCTTTCACTCTTGCCACTGTCTCCTTGTTCACTGCTTTTGCTCTCATTGCTTCCTATACCTTGTTTCTATTAATACTATCTTATGCTTTCTCAATATCCAAGAAGGTCATCACCAGATCTTTCCCATATTCATAATGGTGTTCTTGTAGCTGTCTTACTGCAAAGATGAGGTCAACTGTTGACCTTCCTGGCCTGAATCCATACTGTTCTTCCCTCAGCCCATCTTCAACCTCTGTCCGAATTCTTCTCTCCAGTACCTTCTCAAATATTTTGGCGCAGTGGCACATGAGTGTAATTCCCCTGTAGTTCTTGCATTCCTTCCTACTTCCCTTTTTAAATATGGGTATTATTATCCCTCTTTTCCAGTCCTCTGGTATTTTCTTCTCCCTCCATATCACTTTCATTACTCGAAAGAGCCACTGTGTTCCTATCACCCCTGCTGCTCTCACCATCTCCACACTCACTTCGTCTATTCCCGGTGCCTTTCCCCCTTTCATCTTCTTTAATGCTTCCTCCACTTCTTTCCATGTCAATTCCTTCTCTGAAATGTCTTGGTCACTGTCTGTTTCTTCCTCCACAATGTCCACTATGCTGGTTTTAGTTGGATTTAGGAGTTCCTTGAAGTATTCTCTCCAGATAACCTTTACTTCTTCCATATTTTCGACCTCCTTTCCATTCCTGTCCACCATTCTGACATTTTCCCCTGTATCTCTTCTCTTTGCCTTTATCATTCCATACAACACTTTCTTTCTGCCATCACAGTCCTCCTCCATCATTTCTGTCCATTTCTCCAGCCATTTCTTTTTCTCTTCCTTCACTACTTCTCCTGCTTCTTTCTTCCGCTCTTGGTATTCTTCTCTTGTTCTGTCTGTCCTCTGTTGGAACCATTTCCTGAATGCTTCATTTTTCTTTTTCACTGCTTCCTTAGTTCTGGGGTTCCACCATGGTGTTTCCTTCCACTTTTTCTTTCCACTAGTTCTGCCACACACGACTTCCGCTGCTTCTACCAACACGTCCTTGAACCTATTCCATTCTTCTTCACCTGTTTTCGGATCATCCTTCGGTAATTTGTTCCTCACTAATATCTGGAACTTCTCCTTATTTCCATCCTCCTTCAGCTTCCATGTCCTTATTCTTCTTTCTTGGTTCTCAGTTCTCCTCTTTTCCTTCAGTCCTCTCACCTTGGCGACCAGCAGACGGTGGTCACTGTCCAGGGCTTCTGAAGGTATTACCCTTATATCCGTGATACTCTTCTTTGTCTCCTTCCCGCATAGAATATAGTCCACCACTGATTTCCTAGTCAAATCCCTGCTGTACCAAGTAATTTTATGGCTCTCTCTCTTCTTGTACCATGTGTTTCCAACCATTAGCCCATTTATCTTGCACAGTTCCAACAATCTCTCTCCTTCCTTATTCCTGTTTCCCCATCCTTCACCACCAATCACTTCCTCAAAACCTCTTCTATCAGTTCCGACATGGGCATTTAGGTCTCCCATGACTATCAGGTCTCTCCCCACTAACTGCTTCTGCAACTCCTCTTCAAACTCGTCCTTCTCGCCTTCTGTGCATCCCACCTGTGGTGCATAGACTTGCAGAATGTCCAGGTTTCTACCTTTCACAGTGATTCTGGCTCTAATTATTCTATCACTTACCCTCTTTACTTCCTCCCTCAGCCCTTCTCTCACCACCATTCCCACTCCATTTCTCTTCCCCTCCTCATTTCCTATCCAGTATAGCTGCAAGCCATTTCTCAGTTCGGGGGGCGTGGTGGCTCAGCGGTCTAGCTGAATGCCTCTCACCAAGGCGGTCCGGGTTCGATTCCCGGTCAATGCATGTGAGATTTTCGAAGTGAAATGCCATGTCCTGTGGTTTGGATTCCACGTAAAAAGGAGGTCCCGTGGCTCATGATCTCAAGATTAACGGTCACGTTAAACTACAAGCTTCCTTTTCCATTTCTCAGTTCTTTTCTACCTTCCCCTCTCCATCTGGTCTCTGCCAGTCCGAGTACATCCAGTTTTCTCCTCTCCATCATATCCACAACCTCCTCCACTCTTCCCGTCAATGTAGTTATATTCAAAGTTCCGATTCGTAGTCCATTTCCATAGCCAGGTCTGCTTCCTTTAGATCTGTCCTTTCCGAGGCCCGTTCCCGTTTTAAAAGCAGTTTTATATCCACTACTGGCTTGCTAGGCCTAACGTAGCTTCACCATAACCCTGGCAAGGGGCCTGTTTTTGGTCCGCGAGAGGTATTTTATTTCCCTCAAACCCTCCGGACAAGTCCGGCGAGCCCCCCTATCCGCCACCTGGGACGCGCCCGATAGAGGAACAGGCAAACCCCCACGGGTTGTATATGATCATAATCACTGTATCATACTCCTATGGACAGATTGTCTTAGACAACAATTTCTGTATCTTGTGTAGCCTCCTCTAGCTACTAAGTAGGGCCAGTTCCACCATCTCCTGGCACGTCTGCTGGTAGCTGCAAGGGAGATAAATTACCTGCCAGCATACAAGTCGTGGCAACTTCAGTTACGTTCTACCCTGTCCGTGTGAGCGTAGGCAGCTAGTAGGAAGTATACAACAAAATACTGAAGATGGCAGGCTGGTTTTTGTGCATCCGAGTCGAGGAGCCAATGGCGTGGCCTCTATTTTAGATTGTATTAAGGCGGCTAAATATATTTGAAATATGTGTGACATGAAATCTCATCAACAGATAACACCGTTTCACTCTCTATTTGGAATTGAGATATGTCCTATTATTGCCATAACAAAGACCTTTGTCATCACATCACAGTGTTATAAAGTTAACAAACTAATATTTTAAACATTCATCTTGTTCACAGTGTTCAGTAACCTATCGTTTACAGCGTATATAGTAAATGGTAAAGGTGGTCCCGCGGTTATAGTCGATTGCTTCGAAGCAGATGATTTCAGGTTCGAATCTCCTTATGGGAATATTTTTAACAGGTCACCGTTATTATTTATTGACACCGGTTCATTATTATTCAACTATTGTTGGTTAAAATTGTTCATATTGAATATTACTGTAAGAATGGGAAATATATACCTGATTACAATGTTTCTATTCAGCAACTTAGCATTTCCAAATCATTTGTATTGTTGCATAGGGAATCACATCTGGTTCAAGTCGTTGGCATGTTAATATACTGTTATGTTAATAGCATTATATTTTGTGAAACTTAATCCGTAAACTGGGCCGAGGACGTGTAACCCACAGTGAGGCGGAGTAGCGAGATATTTCATCACTTACTTTTGTGACCTCAGAGCAGTGGCTTTTTAAATACAATGATACTGAAATTAAAATATGCATCTTTGTCTACAGGAAAGAGATCTATAATGGCCACAAAACCATCCGTAATAAGATGAACTTTCTCATTTTAAAAACTGTGGAATAAAGTCATAAATATGCTTGCGTTTCCAAACAAATTCTAAAGTATAGTTATTGAAGTTTTAAGGGGTGGAACTACGAGGTCATCTGCTCCTAAATTCTAAAGTATATGTTACATCTATTCAAACTAATGATATTTGGACCATGCTCTATCAATTAATAAAAAGGGGACTGGTCGGAAAAAGAGATGTAGAAGATGGAATCGAACTTGCCACATCAAGGTCCAGAGACAGCAATGCTGACGATTACAGCAACCTGACAAGCTTCGACTATACCCTTTACAAGTTGTATATTACGAACTAATAAAAACATGAATGTTTGAAATATAGTATTAATAAGTTATTTACAAACATAAGGATACTATTTATAGCATGGAATGTTCATTGTGTTTGTGATGTATTGAACAGAAATCTGAAATACGCATAAGACAAGTGTTTGTTGGCCATTTTTTAGCGTTACCCGGCTGGTAAATCTTTATCGGCCGACAGTTTACACTCCCTATAAACAATATTTATGCAGCTGGTAGCTGATGGTTGAATGGAAATTTCAGTTCATTCCACCAGCAAGTTAATTGCTCCTTTGCCAGGACAAGCAGCCCATAGTCCTGCAATTGTGCATAGAGACCATCATAGAGGTGTCAGATGTCATCTTGAGAGCTAGTGTTCCAAGTCCCTCCCACACATGCTCAATGGGGGTACAGGTCTGGTGATGTGCATGCCAGGGGAGTTGATGAATATCTTGGAGAGTGCGTTGGCATTGTCCTGCTAGAAAAGCTCATCAGGTATTAATACCCCTCCATAATCCTAAATGACCTTAAAATTGGTGTACCCGAATACAAGTACTTGGTGCCTGTCAATAAATTAGGCTATAATTTTATTGAATTGTGTAACCAAATGTACCTGTGTTTCCTTTTATTAGGTATAACCCTGTTAGAAGTACAATAAATCCAGGGGAGTGCGACAGGCTTCAGCAGCGGGCACAGTTCATATCCTCGCCTCTAGATGGGGGCTTCATTCATTCCATTCCCTGACCCAGTCGGTCAACTAGAAGCAGGCTGTGGATTTTCATTTTCATCTAATGGCACTAAATTCTGCAGCTTACTTTTCATAAATCATAGAAGCTGTGCATTTGGCTTTTCTTAAAATAAACTCCCGTGACTCGTTACATAAAGATGTCACCTCACGGGAGGAGTCTTAATCACTGATACTGAAAGTTATATTCTAGCACATAATTTCTCAATGTAATGGTGTTGGTGGTGGTAAAACACCAAGGTCATCGACCCCAATTTTCTATTGCAGGCATCTTAAATTATGGATTATATGCTTCTTTATATCTGGAAACTGTGTTCTATTGAACCTCTCTCTCGGTAAGAAAGTTGATAAAACAGCACACAATTCCTTAGTGCTGTGCTGCGTCTCATGGTGTAACCTATTTTCTAGTGCTGGAGGTGTGTTGACGTGAGTTATCTTGAGGAGCGATGAAAGATTTGATTTAAGATGGTAAGACCATTTTGCTTTCTTAAAATATTATTTTGATGTTTCTCGTCTGATATGATTACAACTTGTGGATATGGTATTGAGTTTTGAGTTTGAAATAATTTGTTGCTCTATACTTTACCACAACATAGGCTGTGTACCAAAAGTTATTTAATCTATCACATGGAAAATCCTTTTTATAGGCTGGTGATTTTTTAATGTATCAATGTATTATCTCGGATGATCACCAGGTTCGATTATTCGATATGTAGGCCATAAAGTTATGTACCAGTAGATGAAAATTATTCCATTGGTTGATTATACAAATGTTCAGTTTGATCGCTTGATTAGAATGTCATTTTAAAATTACACACATGTGCCATTTTGAGTTTTTGAAAACAATTGAATGAAATTAGGTGCCAGTAGAGCAATCTTGTATAAAAATTTACTGTACCAAGTTTCACCATTCTAGACCGTGCCTTTCAAAATTTAATACGTTTCATCAATTCAACATGGCGGCCAGGCAAATTAATTCACCGGCTTTCTACATCTACGTAACTGTTAAACTGTTAGTCATACCACCTTGAAATTTTGTATGGTGATAGGGAATACTAAGAAAAGTTCACCTATGTGACTTTTAAAATCCTGTTTACAAAACCAACATGGCGGTCTAGCAAAATGATATCTTTAAATGGACTTTCCTCACGGTTTAATCATCTGAGCACAGTTAAACATGGTACAGCAAATGTTTATACACATTGTAATGAGCTGACATCTAATTTAGTTCAATTGCTTACAAAACCTCAAGATGGTAGCTGTGCAAAATTTTAAAATTAAGTTTTTATTTCTTGTATCCTACGTTTGGCCATGATCTACTTATTCTTTCCTGTATTGAGTTCAAGATTTCCAAAGATAACCTTCACTTTTCAATACAAATTTCTTTTTACTATCACTCACTCCTAGTAATGATAAATGTTTCAGCTATTATTAGCCTTAATCAGTCATTAAACAGCACAAAAACACTCCATCATATTCACTCTTAAAATACACTACAGCACTTGTTTGTTTAAAAGATTAAATAAGTCCAGTGGCGTCAACGCCATAAAACAGAGATAAAATTCTTAAGGATCTGAATCCAGGTGAAACCCTTTGTCGATACTATAATTTACAATCAAATGATATGTATTTTTCTTTCCAACTTCCTTGACGTATCCCTTTAGAAAGAGCCGCCCGATTGTCCCATTGAGTCGCCTGCCTAGATTATGTCGATTCCTTTGTATTGCTGTTCCACTGATCTTTTATATTGTCATGCACTGTTGAAATGTTTGTAGTCTGACCATCGTAAGTTAATTGGGAGGTTTAAAAGGTCACTAAATTGTCTACAATCGGCCGTGAACTCACTCCCGCGGCTTGCACTTCTTAACTGAGTTGTGGTCTACTTGGCTAGCGACATGTGTCCTGATGTTTGTGTGGAGTGAGGCTTGCGTTATTTGAGGGGAAGGAAGTTTGCTGCTTGGGTTGCTTTTATTTCTGATTTTTGTGATCGTATTAAACAAAATGTTGTAATTGTAATTTAATTCATTAAGATTATTTATCGGGTCTATTCTTTGGGCATTGTGAATTTCAATATTTTCCAGTATGTTTAATTTTTTGCCTTTATTAAGTATGTGAACAATTTTCAAATCTTCGCTTATGGAACTAAAACTGTGTTTTTTCTCAACCATGTGATTGGCCATGGCTGAAAATTTGTTATATTGTACTGCATTTGTGTATTCTAGGTATCTTATATTAAAAGATCTGCCGGTTTGTCCAAAATACATAGTGTTGCAATCTTTGCAGCTCAGTTTGTACATCCCTGATTTGCTGAATGTGTTGACCTTATTGATACTGTTTTGATTGAAAAAATTGTAGCTGTTTTGTGTTTTGTATGCTATATTTATGTTACATTTTCTAAATGTGTTCGTTATTGTATGTAATTTCGGGTTTGCATAAGTGAAACTGGAAAATTTTTGGTTCTTTCTGTGTTGTTTCTCTAGTGTTGTTGCTAATTTGTTTAGTATTTTATTCTCGATACTATTTACATAATCTTGTTTGTACCCATTATTTTTAGCGATATTTGCTATGATTTTTAGCTCCTTATTTAGGTTTTCTTCACTTAATGGGATTGTCAACGCTTTGTTGAGTAGCCCGTAAAAGGCGGCTTTTTTCTGTCTTTCTGGGTGATTGGAATCTTTTTTTAGTATTATTTCTGTTTGGGTTGGTTTTCGGTAGGTTTCATACTGTAATTTGTTATGCATTTCTTTGATTTTTAGAAGTAGTTTATGCTGTCATCTTTGTGCGATTCTAATGTGAATTTTATGTTGTCTAGAGTGTTTAATTTCTCTAAAATTTTGTCTGCTGTGGTGACATTTTCATGTATTATGGTGAAAATGTTGTCCACTTATCTACCCCAGAATAAAATGGCTGGTGTGTGGTTGATGATTTTATTATGTTCCAGAAAATCTATGTAAATGTCTGCTATGATGCCAGACGCAGGAGACCCCATAGCCAGACCGTTCGTTTGTTGGTAGATTTTTGTGTTAAATGTACAAAAGGTGCTCTCCAGTAAACAATTTAGTAACTTCATGAATTCATTAATTTCCATTTTGCTTATATTACCATGCTTTTGCTAATTATTTTGTATTTTTTGCCCTTTTTCTTTGTTGGAATGTTCTTGTGAGAATCATGCAATCAAAGTCAATGTTTGAATAATGAGCCTATGCAATAATCATCATCTAATAGGACATAACTCTATGGGCTATATATATAAAAATCCAACATGGCGACCATCCAAAATATTTAGACGGTTCTCAATATCTACTAATCTGTCACAGCAATCAAACTGAAATTTTGTATGTTGATATAGGCTATGAACATTAGTTCACCTATGGGACCTTCAGTAACCTGGTGAGTACAGATTCAACGATGGCGGCGATGCAAAATTTAAATATTAAAATGGACGTTTCTCGCAATTTAACCATCCGAGTGCAGTGTAGCTTGGTACGGTAAATGCTTATGCAAATTTTAATCCACTGGCATTTAATTTGTTTCAATTGTTTTCATAACCACAAGGTGGCGGCTGTGCAAAATTTTAAAATTGAGTCTTAATTTCTTGTGTCCTAATCATGCGATTGAAGTCTGAATAATACACCTTTGCAGTAATCTTCATGTAATAGTACATAACTCTATGGCCTACATATTTAATAGGTTATTTTACTGTGTTTTTATCATTTGTTTGTAGTAGCTTAAGTCCCTCTTAAGGTATGTTTATTCATGTGTTGATCACCATATCATTCCTCATTATTATTATGTTCATCAGGGGTGGTTCTAGGCGTAGTGCCACTGTGCCATGGCACTGCCCTCTAAGAAAAAATAAATTATTCATAGTCTTGAAAGAATAATGTCGTACGCCTACGTTTAATACCGGTATCTAATTAAATTAGTTTCAAATTACTTTAGATTTTTTATTTATCCATTTGATCAATTACATGTATACAATACATTTTTGATATAGTAGTTTAGTAGTTTAAATATTCCGTCCATAGAGTAGGCCTATTATCATTCATTCCATCTTCGCCCCAGTGATATCCTGAGTCTAGGCGGCACGGTTGACACATGTGCAGTCTAATTTACGATCTTCTTCGTAGCCTCTGTCGTCACTCGCTATGAGGAAATAAGCTGGGCTCTATGCCGGCTACAGTATGGCTCAAGGTAGTACAGACACTGAAGAGCAGTGCCCTCTATCGGTCACTATGAGGTATTGGGGGAGCGCTATGCCTGTCACACGCTGCCACAATGGGTGGAGAGAAGAGGGTGTGGACCAATGGCCTCATTGGCTGGAAGTAATTTGATACTCATTGGTTCGTTGACACAAACTAACAACCAATCGCTCTCGCACAAAGACTATTAATTCTAGATCTCTCTGAAAGGGGGCTCTGCATCCAACATTGAAATCTAAACTTGCCCTAATAAATAGTGAAAATAATATGTATTTATTAATTCCTTATCTGGTAAAGTGAATAACTAAGTGAATGGGAAAAAAAAAAAAAAAGGAAAATAATACGATCATGACTAATGTACGGTGCATGTTAAGGCTTCACGGATTAATCTCAGTAGCTAAAAATGCATGGTTGACAAACCATCTGCACATGTCAGGCCGGGATGAAATCGCGCGAATTTCTGTATGTAGGCTATCTTCAGTTCTTGTTAACGGTTCGTGGTTATTTTTAGTGAGTGACAAGGTGTTAAGAGTCAAACATTGAGTTTGTGGTGTAGGCTATTCGTGAGTGAATGGTTGAGTGCTGAAAAAGTTTATTTCATATACCGGTACCGGTATTGTCTTATCGTATATATTATCGGTAAGTCCCGATGTGAAATGTTGACTATCAAGATTTGTGTGGGCCCTATATATACATCGGAAATTGAACCCTTGGTGAGAAATGAGCAAGTAGACTTCTCTGCTATCAAGTTATGTAAATACCAATATTTTCATATTTTTAGCCTATTTTCATTTATTAAAGAATAGGCTTACTTTATATCCTCGTCGCTAGATGGGGGCTTCATTCATTCCATTCCCTGACCCGGTCGGTTGACTGGAAGCAGGCTGTGGATTTTTTCAAAAAAAAAGGCTTAATGTGATCACCTTTGTCCATGTGTGTGTCTGTGTGGGTGTGTGTGTGTGTGTGTCCCTCTAATAAAATCTAAACGGCTGGAGCGATTTCAATGAAACTCGGTAAGTTCATAGCACTATTTCAGACGACCCCAACCGTGCTCTTCAAATTTTGTTATGTCTCACCAATCCAACATGGCGGCTGTGCGAAATATTTCACCAGCATTCAATATCTCCGAAACGATTACCGATATCACCCTGAAATTTTTCATGGTGATAAAGGGAACATCTAGAAGTTCGCCTATGTGACTTTTGAAAACCTGGTAACTACAAAAACCAACATGGCGGCCAAGCAAATTTGAAAGTTTTAAATAGACTTTTCTCGCGATTTAACCAACCAAACGCAATGAAACTTGGTACAGTATTTGTTTATACACATTGTAATGCACCGACATCTAACTTCGTTCAATTGTTTACATAACCTCAAGATGGCGACTGTGCGAATTTTAAAATGAAGTTTTTATTTCTTGTGTCGTATTCATGCTATCGAAGTGAAAGTTTGAATAATGACCCTATGAAATAATTTTCCTTTAATGGTACATGACTCTTATGGCCTATACATATAACAATCCAACGTGGCGACCATCTGAAATACAAGGTTATTTTTTTAGTTTTGGCAACAATGCTGCTGCTTTATGTTGCAACGGTGTTGGACTCTGCCATTGTTACCAAATGTTGCTAACCTGTATCCTCTCCCTTAGAGCACATGGCCTCGTCTGTCCCCTCCCCCATTCGTATGCAGTGGCGCCTGTTAGATGAGTAGTTATGGGCAAGAGCTCGCGCAAGACGGTCGCAATGTTTTCGAAGCAGGAGCAAAGAATGTGGATAAAAATTCAGTGTGCTAGGGGTTGCATGGCCTGAGAGTGCCACCAAGGACTGCACGAGGTGTGCAGTGCAGCTGCGTTACATTACAAAACGGTAGCAAGATGGGTTGCAGCCTTTTGAGATGGGCGCGATCTTGTGGAGGACATGTCTCAATCTGATCACCCACCAATAAGTGATGAAAATGTACAGATGGTGTCCGCGTTAGCGAAGGCGGATCGGGACGTAACGCTTCGTGAATTAGCGCAAGATACAGGACTGGCGAATTCGACTGTTCTCCACATCCTGAAGGACTGCCTGAAAATGAGGAAAATTGCGTCTCAAAATGGGTTCCGCATGACTTAATCGACATGCAGAAATGGCTGAGATATGACTCTTCTCGCACGCACTTGCAGCGATATGAGCGCGAAGGAGAGGACTTCTTACGGCGTATCATAATCATTGACGAGACGTGGGCCAAATCTTATGAGCCACAGTTGAAACGCCAATCGAATGAGTGGCGGCACCACGGATCACCACGAAAACAGTTCGACAAACCCCCACCAATGTGAAGGTAATGTTGATTCTTGCCTATGATTGGGATGGTGTGATCATAAAACATACCGTTCCCCCAGGTCAAACTGTTAATGCGGCGTACTATTGTTCGATTCTGCAATATCATCTCCTAGCAGCTCTGAGAAGGAAAGGGCGACACCACATGGATACTCCGCACATCGTTCTGCATGCCAATACTAGGGCACACACAGCATGAGTTGTGTCTGCATTGTTGAATCACTGGAACTGGGAGGTGCTCTATCATCCCCCCTACTCTTCCGACTTAAATCCCTGCGACTTTGATCTCATCCCGAAGATGAAGGAGCCACTGCGCGGAAACCACTAGCCTACAATTGGAGATGTTGTGCAGGCTGCCGAGCGCTCTCTCTGCACCATCGATAGATTGGACAGTGCTAACGGAATCCAACGGCTTACGCAGAGCTGGAGACTACATGGGGGCCTATGAAACTCGGAACCCTGTAGGTGTGTTAATTATCAATTTACAACATAGTTGCCAAAAGTAAAAGAGCAACCTATGTACACTGACCGGCCAAAAAAGTGGAACAGTTAAAAAAGTAATATAAATAGTATAAAATTAGCCATGGAAAAGATGTAATCACATTTTAAAAGCTTTTCGCGCATTAGAACACACATCTGGAACATCTGTGAATAGAAATTGATAATATGACATTTCTTAGGGTGGTTTATTACCACCAATTACCCCCAATCTTCGATGAGCCTATCTTAATGGTTTTATGGCGGGAAGCGCACTGTAAACGCGTAAGGTTTATGAGTGTTGCCGCTCGCTTATTGTTGTTCTAGGGATAACACCTGGCATTTGTTGAACACCTGTGAACCATTGTCATACATTTTAGTAAGTTATCCATGTGCAGTTCACACTAAAACATGCCTCTTAGCCGTGAAGGAGCTGCACAGGCAATTGCATTGGTGGAGGATGGCCGCAGCTTCCGTTATGTTGCTGAGGTCATGGGATCATCTCTCGGTAGCATTCACCGTGCAGTGCAACGTTACAGAGAACTCCAAACATACGACAGGAGGCGAGGGTCAGGCCGTAGAAGAAGCACAAGTGCCAGGGATGACAGATTTCTCACCGTGCAAGTTCTGCATGATCACCATACCACAGCAGTCCATGCACGAAATCAACTGGAAAATGTCAAAAATCTGAGAGTGAGTGAGCGAACAGTAAGAAGAAGGTTTGAAGAAGCTCATCTTTCGTCCAGGAGACCTGCACGTGGACCCGCACTCGAACGACATCACAGAGAGGCGCGTCTTTTCTTCGCAAGGCAGCATCTGGGATGGACCCACGAGCATGGGCCTCAGTTCTCTTCACTGACGAGAGTCTTAGATCTCCTGATGGAAGAGAAATAGTGTGGAGAAGGTGCGGGGAGAGGTACAGCCCTGTTGCTTTCTCCTCCAGGACTCCATTTGGAGGTGGCTCGGTTATGGTGTGGGGTGGCATCAACGTTATGGCCCGCACTGAGTTGGTGTGCATCGATCACGAGATGCTCAATTCCCAAAGGTACATTGAAGAGATCCTGATGAACCATGTGATGCCCTTTGCGCCTTTCATTGGTCAGAATTTCATGCTGATGCAGGATAATGCCCGCCATCATACTGCTTGCTGTGTTGTACAATATCTGCAGGAAGTGGGGATTTAAACCCTGCACTGGCCAGCTCGTAGTCCTGACTTTAACCCCATCGAACATGTATGGGATATGCTTGGAAGGAACGTCAGACAGCGTGACCACACCACCTTGGCACAACTGAGAACATCGCTGCTGGAGGAATGGGATCGCATCCCGGCAGATGCCATTTGACGAGTTGTGAACAGTTTGCCTGACCATTTACAAGCTGTCATAGACTCTAAGGGTGGAAACACTAGTTTTTAGTGACCAGTGTTCCCGTGCAGTGCAGTGCAAACATTAACACTGTTTTGTTTGGCAATACGTTTGATAAAATCCAGCTCAAAAGAACATTATTAAAAAATAGAAAATTGAAAGATGTAACAAAATTTGTGAGTAAAAGCATGTTGTAAAACATGTTTCAGTATTTTCTGTAGCCAACCATCTAAAATTTACATGAATAATGCAAATATTGGATAACCGATACATTTTAGTGGAATAAATTATGAAATTACATAAAAAATTGAAGTGTTCCACTTTTTTTTTGCCGGTCAGTGTATTTAGACGGTTCTCAATATCTACGAATCTATTACAGCAATCAAACTGATTTTTTTTTTATGTTCGTAGGGGCTATGAACATACGTTCACCTATAGGACTTTCAATAACCTGGTGATCACAAATCCAACATGGCGGCGACGCGAAATATAAATATTCACATGGACGTTTCTCGCAATCCGAGTGCAGTGAAGCTTGGTACTGTAAATCCTTATACAAATGTTAATCCACTGGCATCTAATTTATTTCAATTGTTTCCATAACCACAAGACGGCAGCTGAGGGAAATTTTAAAATCTCGTTTTTACTTCTTGTGTCCTAATCATGCTATTGAAGTTTGAATACCACACGTACACAATAATCTTCATGTAACAGTACACAACTCTTAAGACCTACATATATAAAAATCCAACATGGCGACCATCCGCAATATTTAGTCGGTTCTCAATATTTACGAATCTATTACAGCAATCAAACTGAAATTTTGTATGTTGATAGTGGCAATTAACATAAGTAGGATATATGAAAATAGGCTTTAGTTCTTCACAGAACTACTTGTTTTACTTGGCACTATCCCTTATGTGGGACTGGAGCCGCCCCTGATGTTCATTCTCACCCATTTCATCCACTCATTTCATGTTAGATATAACTTTTATGATATCTTTTAATTATACTGATAATTATATCTCAGTTTATGGCTGATGAAGGGGTAGCACTATAGGCCGCGATACATGTACCAACATATGGGTCTAATGTAACCCCGTTAGTGTGAAATTATATGTATTGATCAGGCGGATCCTCTCTTCCTTTTCTTGTACTTAACTGTCAATCAATATGGAACCATGACCGAACCTACTTACATTATTCCATATCTCCGAAACCAATACCACACATCAAATCAACATCAACATCAAATTTTGTATGGTGATAGAGGACACACTAGTAGGTTCACTTACAGTATGTTACTTTCAAAGTCTAATAAATACAACACCAACATGGCAGTGATGCGAAGTTCAAATATTAAAATACATTTTTCAAGGGATTTAATTATTCGAGCGCAATGAAACGTGCTGTTATAAATCTTTATTCAAGGGTTAATATACGGGATTCTAACTTATTTGAATTGTTTAGAGAAATTCAACATAGCGGCTGGGCTAAATAAAAAAAATAAAAAAAACATGTTTTTAATTCCCTTGTCATAATCAAGCGATCGAAGTCAAAGTTTGTATAATGAACCACTGTATTTTTTTTTTTTTTTAGCGTATGGCTTGTAGTGCCGGGAGTGTCCGAGGACATGTTCGGCTCGCCAGTTTTGTAGCTGCTTCGAGACGGACACCCAATGGGTGAGCGACAAGTACCGTTGGGGAGGAATGTTGGATGGGAGGGTCGAGGAGTTGGAAGGTAGCGGCTGTGGCCTATAGTTAGGGACCAACCCCGGCATTTGCCTGGAAGGAAGATGGGAAACCACAGAAGACCATCTTCAAGGTTGCCGGCGGGGGGGATTCGAACCTCCTCGCCTCCCGGATGTGAGCGACTGCCAACAGTCATGCCGCAACAACCTCGGCTAACTCACCCGGTTACCACTGTAATAATCTTCATCCTCTGGTATATTACTCAGTGGCCTACATATGAAACATTCCAACATGGCATACATGAGAAATAATTTGCCTGGTCTCCATATTTACGAAAGTATTACAGCAATCGATCTGAAATTTTGTATGACGATAGACTCTATTAAAAGAATACATATAGCTTATGTGACTTTCAATAATCTGATGATCATAAAACCAACATGGCGGCCACGCAAATATCTATCTGGGCATTTCTCGCTACATAATCATCCGACTACAGTGAACCATGGCACGGCAAATCTTTATACGATGTGTAGCGCATCTAATTTAATTCCGATTTTTGCGAGAAATTGAAAATGGCGACTTGCTTAACTTAAAAATCATGTAATTTATATTTTGGGTCCTATTCAGATAATCAAAGTGAAAGTTTGTATAATCATCATCATCATCATCATCATCATCATCTGCTGGCATACAATTATATGGTTTACATATAAAACAATTGAACATGCCAGCCATGAGAAATATTGAACCAGTTTTCAATATCTCCGAAGCTATTACAACAATCAAACTGAAATTTGTATGGTGATAAGAGGACTTAAAAATTAAGTGCATATATGTAACTTTCAAAAACTCAAGAATAACATGCGATATTAAAATATATTTAAAATATTTTACCAAACTTTTATGTTACCGTATGCAAGGCAATAATCACACCATTACACTACATCAAATATTTTATCATAGTTCAGCAAAATGGATGAAGGACAGCTCCTTGTTCACTTTACTGTGTTATGGCCGTCCTGGTGTCGAGCGCTCTACTCATCCCGCCAACTAGACTTGTTAAGGTTGGTTACATGTATTACCTACCGTAATACCATAAGTGAAATTGACGAATTATATTACAAATATTATAACATGAAATACACTACTATTCATGGCTTATTTCAGCCTATTTAACTATTTAATTCCTCTTCATATCCTGAAATGCGCGTCCTATATGTGCTGCGCTTATAGCCTCGGCTATCTTGACCTACACTTTCTATCTGTTATTTATGTTTTACATTGTATACCATTCATTATGTAACATATTATGTAACATTTCATGCATTTCATACTCTGATATGAGCATCTTTGTTGTGGTAATATTCCAGCTGTTATGATCTGCCGTTTTGGTTTGAATCTTTTTTCAAAGATAGCATGATGCTCATACATTTTATAACCTCCTTTTATGAAAGATTTCCCCATTACACTGTCATATCTTTTATCAAGATATTTTATCAAAGATATTTGACAAATTTCTTTGATAGTGTAATACCGGCCTTCACTACTGCAAGTACAATCGTCATCACATAATACAGGTTATCAGACAAGTTCAACACACACCAAACTACACGGAGATGATGATCAAGATGTGCTAAGCTCCTCAAATGAATTAACAACAAATAAAGAAACCCAAGCGAGCACCGCAGCTAAACTATTCGTAGCGTGTGCAGGTACTGCGACAAAACAGTCTTGTCCCCGAGCTGTCCCGCGCAGTGGTAGATAGGGACAACATGTCCCCAGTGTGCGCGAGCTCTAAGGGAGTGAGCACAGATACTACCCACAGCTCATGGGCAAAAGTTAAGTGGCTGCTTGCATAGTACATTTCTTCCTGCAACAAGCAAGCAAACTTTCTACCATAATGTCCAAAGTGCCCACTGTGAGTAGCGCTTCTTGTCCTAAGTCTTCTATATGCATGGAAATAAATGAAGTTTTTTTTTAAATCTGTAGAGAGAAATTTTTAATCAATATATTAAACATCCCAAAGTCCATTAAAACAGTAGCCCTGCATTAGCTCCCTCTTGCACTATATGGCCCAAATTAACAACATATCTACATGAAAATCTATAGTATAAATATTCGGAGATGATGTTTCACCCTGTTTTTTGGTTTCCAGTCTGTTGTCTTTCATTATTTACCTAGTTTCAGTTATAAAATATTAGTGTAAAATGACCTTTTCATGGTTGTATCTAATAATCTATATATATAAAAATCAATGTAACGTGATAGTTTGTGGGTATGTATGTCTCCTATGCGTTCATATACCATTCGTCCGATTGAGATGAAACTTGGGTGAGATGTTGAGTACACTCCAAGGAAGGTTTCTGACTTAGTAAATCCATTTTACAATAGGTAGCGCACGCGTAGATTCAACAAATGAGCGACGATGCGCGAAGCATTTCAACAAAGTCCCGTATGTGTTCATATACCATTCGTCCGATAGCGATGAAACTTGGGTGAGATGTTAAGTACACTCCAAGGAAGGTTTCTGACTTAGTAAATCCATTTTATAATAGGTAGCGCACGCGTAGATTCAACAAATGAGCGACGATGCGCGAAGCATTTCAACAATGTCCCGGATGTGTTCATATACCATTCGTCCGATAGCGATGAAACTTGGGTGAGATGTTGTGTACACTTACGTGAAGGTTTCAAAATTAGTGAATACATTTCACAGTAGATAGCGCACGAGTAGATTCAACAAATGAGCGACGACACGCAAAGCGTTTCAATAAAGTCCCGTATACATTCATATACCATTCGTCCGATAGCTATGAAACTTGAGTAAGATGTTGTGTACACTTCAGGGAAGTTTTCTGGCTTAGTAAATCCACCTTACAATAGGCAGCGCATGAGTAGATTCAACAAATGAGCTACGACGCGCGAAGCGTTTCAACAAAGTCACGTATGCGTTCCTAAACCATTCGTCGGATAGGTCCGATAGCGATGCAACTTGGGTGAGATGATGTGTACAATCCAAGGAAGGTGTCTGGCTTAGTAAATCCACTTTACAATTGCCAGCGCACGATTAGATTGAATCTATATATATAAAAATCAATGAACGAGATAGTATGTCTGTGGGTGTGTATGTCTCCTATGCATTCATACACCACCCATCCGATTGCGCTGAAACTTGGGTAAGATGTTGATTACTCTCCAAGGAAGGTTTCTGGCTTAGTAAATCCATTTTACAATAGGCAGCGCACGAGTAGATTCAACAAATGAGCGACGACGAGCGAAGCATTTCGACACAGTCCTGTATTTGTTCGTAAACCTTTCTTCCGATTGCCATGAAACTTTGGGGAGAAGTTGTTTCCACTCCAGGGAAGGTTTCTAACTTAGTAAATACATTTCACAGTAGATAGCGCACGAGTAGATTCAACAAATGAGTGACGACACGCAAAGCGTTTCAACAAAGTCCCGTATGCATTCATATACCATTCGTCCGATAGCTATGAAACTTGGGTTAGATGGTGTTTACACTTCAGGGAAGGTTTCTGGCTTAGTAAATCCACTTTACAATAGGCAGCGCACGAGTAGATTCAACAAATGAGCCACGACGCACGAAGCGTTTCAACAAAGTCACGTATGCGTTCATATACCATTAGTCCGATAGGGATGAAACTTGGGTGAGATGTTGTGTACACTCCAGGAAAGGTGTCTGGCTTAGTAAATCTACTTTACAATAGGCAGCGCACGGTTAGATTCAACAAATGAGCTACGACGCGCGAAACGTTTCAACAAAGTCCCGTATGCGTTCATATACCATTCGGCCGATAGCTATGAAACTTGGGTGAGATATTGAGTACATTCTAAGGAAGGATTCTGGCTTAGTATATCCACTTTACAATTGGTAGCGCACGAGTAGATTCAACAAATGAGTGACGACACGCGAAACGTTTCAAGAAAGTCCCGTATACATTCATATACCATTCGTCCGATAGCTATGAAACTTGGGTTAGATGTTGTGTACACTTTTGGGAAGGTTTATGGCTGAGTAAATCCACTTTACAATAGGCAGCGCACGTGTAGATTCAAAAAATGAGCTACGACGCGCGAAGCGTTTCAACAAAGTCACGTATGCGTTCATATACCATTCGTCCGATAGCGATGACGCTTGGGTGAGATATTGAGTACACTCTAAGGAAGGATTCTGGCTTAGCAAATATACTTTACAATAGGTAGCGCACGAGTAAATTCAACAAATGAGCGACGACGCGCGAAGCGTTTCACCAGAGTATCGTACGCGTTCATATAGGCCTACCATTCGTCCGATAGCGATGAAACTTGGCTGAGATGTGGTGCACAGTCCAGGGAAGGTTTTTGACTTAGATAATCCATTGCACAATAGGTAGCGCACGAGTAGATTCAACTAATGAGCGAAGGCACGCGAATCGCTTCAACAAAGTCCCGTATGCGTTCATATAGGTCTACTATTCATCCAATTGCGATGAAACTTGGGTGAGTTGTTGTGCCCACTGCAGGGAACGTTTGTGATTTAGTAAGTCCATTGTATAATGGGTTGCGCACGAGTAGTTTCAACAAATGAGTGACGGAGTACAAACCGTTTCAACAGAGTTCCATCTGCGTTCATATACCAATCATCCGATTGTGATGAAACTAGGGTGAGTTGTTGTGCACACTGCAGGAAAGGTTTCTGACTTAGTAAATCCATTGTACAATTGGTAGCGCGCGAGTTGATTCAACAAATGGGTGACGGCGCGCGAATCGTTTGAACAAAATCCCGTAAGCGTTCATATGCCATTCATCCGATTGCGATGAATCTTTGATGATTTGTTGTGTATACGCCAGGGAAGGTTTTCGACTTAGTAAATCCATTTTACAATAGGTAGCGCACGAGTTGATGCAACAAATGAGTGACGACGCGTGAAGTGTTTCAGCAAAGTTCCATCTGCGTTCATATACCATTCATCCGATTGCGATTAAACTTTGGTGAGTTGTTGCGCACTCTCCCACAAATGTTTCAAAATTAGTAAATCCATTTTACGATAGCTTAGAGGCAGTTAATGGAAATTGAAGGAAAAATTGTGTATCCAATAGCACTTCAAGAAACCAAATTACAATGCCAACACTTTCTTTGATTGGCATTGCAACGCGTGCCGGGTACAGCTTGTATATATATAAATCAATGTTACGTGATAGTATGTATGTGGGTGTGTGGGTGTGTATGTCTCCTATGCGTTCATACAGCACCCATCCGATTGCGCTGAAACTTGGGAGAGATGTTGATTACTCTCCAAGGAAGGTTTCTGGCTTAGTAAATCCATTTTACAATAGGCAGCGCACAAGTAGATTCAACAAATGAGCGACGACGCGCGAAGCATTTCGACACAGTCCCGTATTTGTTCGTAAACCTTTCATCCGATTGCGATGAAACTTGGGTGAGAAGTTGTTTCCACTCCAGGGAAGGTTTCTAACTTAGTAAATACATTTCACAGTAGATAGCGCACGAGTAGATTCAACAAATGTGGGACGACACGCAAAGCGTTTCAACAAAGTCCCGTATGCATTCATATACCATTCGTCCGATAGCTATGAAACTTGGGTGAGATGTTGTGTACACTACAGGAAAGGTGTTTGGCTTAGTAAATCCACTTTTCAATAGGCAGCGCGCGAGTAGATTCAACAAATGAGCCACGACGCACGAAGCGTTTCAACAAAGTCACGTATGCGTTCATATACCATTAGTCCGATAGCGATGAAACTTGGGTGAGATGTTGTGTACACTACAGGAAAGGTGTTTGGCTTAGTAAATCTACTTTACAATAGGCAGCGCACGGTTAGATTCAACAAATGAGCTACGACGCGCGAAACGTTTCAACAAAGTCCCGTATGCGTTCATATACCATTCGGCCGATAGCTATGAAACTTGGGTGAGATATTGAGTACATTCTAAGGAAGGATTCTGGCTTAGTATATCCACTTTACAATTGGTAGCGCACGAGTAGATTCAACAAATGAGTGACGACACGCGAAACGTTTCAAGAAAGTCCCGTATACATTCATATACCATTCGTCCGATAGCGATGAAACTTTGGTGATATGTTGTGTACACTCCAGGGAAGGTTTCTGGCTTAGTAAATCCATTTAACAATTGATAGCGCACGAGTAGATTCAACAAATGAGCGACGACGCGCGAAGCGTTTCAACAAAGTCCCGTATGCGTTCAAATACCAATCGTCCGATAGCTATGAAACTTGGGTTAGATGTTGTGTACACTTCAAGGAAGGTTTCTGGCTTAGTAAATCCACTTTACAATAGGCAGCGCGCGAGTAGATTCAACAAATGAGCTACGACGCGCGAAGCGTTTCAACAAAGCCACGTATGCGTTCATATACCATTCGTCCGATAGCGAAGAAACTAGGGTGAGATGTTGTGTACACTTCAGAGAGGATGTCTGGCTTAGTAAATCTACTTTACAATAGGCAATATGGTATAAGGTCATATACCATTCGTCCGATAGCAATGAAACTAGGGTGAGATATTGAGTACACTCTAAGGAAGGATTCTGGCTTAGTATATCCACTTTGCAATAGGTAGCGCACGAGTAGATTCAACAAATGAGCGACGACGCGCACACCGTTTCAACAAAGTCCCGTATGTGTTCATATACCATTCGTCCGATAGCAATGAAACTTGGGTGAGTAAATACATTTCGCAGTAGATAGCGCACGAGTAGATTCAACAAATGAGTGACGACACGCAAAACGTTTCAAGAAAGTCCCGTATGCATTCATTAACCATTCGTCCGATAGCTATGAAACTTGGGTTAGATGTTGTGTACACTTTTGGGAAGGTTTCTGGCTGAGTAAATCCACTTTACAATGGGCAGCGCATGTGTAGATTCAACAAATGAGCTACGACGCGCGAAGCGTTTCAACAAAGTCACGTATGCGTTCATATACCATTCGTCCGATAGCGATGAAACTTGGGTGAGATATTAAGTACACTCTAAGGAAGGATTCTGGCTTAGCAAATATACTTTACAATAGGTAGCGCACGAGTTGATTCAACAAATGAGCGACGACGTGCGAAGCGTTTCAACAAAGTACCGTACGCGTTCATATAGGCCTACCATTCGTCCGATAGCGATGAAACTTGGTTGAGATGTGGTGTACAGTCCAGGGAAGGTTTTTTACTTAGACAATCCATTGCACAATAGGCAGCGCACGAGTAGATTCAACTAATGAGCGAAGGCACGCGAATCGCAAAGTCCCGTATGCGTTCATGTAGGCCTACTGTTCATCCAATTGCGATGAAACTTGGGTGAGTTGTTGTGCACACTGCAGGGAACGTTTCTAATTTAGTAAGTCCATTGTATAATGGGTTGCGCACGAGTAGTTTCAACAAATGAGTGACGGTGCACAAACCGTTTCAACAAAGTTCCATCTGCGTTCATATACCATTCATCCGATTGTGATGAAACTAGGGTGGGTTGTTGTGCACACTGCAGGGAAGGTTTCTGACTTAGTAAATCCATTATACAATAGGTAGCGCGAGAGTTGATTCAACAAATGAGTGACGGCGCGCGAATCGTTTAAACAAAATCCCGTATGCGTTCATATGCCATTCATCCGATTGCGATGAAACTTTGATGATTTTTTGTGTATACGCCAGGGAAGGTTTTCGACTTAGTAAATCCATTTTACAATAGGTAGCTCACGAGTAGATGCAACAAATGAGTGACGACGCGTGAAGTGTTTCAGCAAAGTTCCGTCTACGTTCATATACCATTCATCCGATTGCGATGAAACTTGGGTGAGTTGTTGCGCACGCTCCCACAAATGTTTCAAAATTAGTAAATCCATTTTACGATAGCTTAGAGGCAGTTAACGGAAATTGAAGATAAAATTGTGTATCCAAAAGCACTTCAAGAAACCAAATTACAATGCCTTCACTTTCTTTGATTGGCATTGCAACGCATGCCGGGTACAGCTTGTTATTAAATAAATAAAAATAAAAAAAGTAAACCTCACCCACTTCAGTTTATGTTAACCACACAGTTGAAAGTTTGTTGGAATCTTAACCTTGTGGGAAATGGCTCCTAACTCCCAAAGAAAAGTGTTCATGGCCATAACTTTTTAAAATAACTTACAATCATAGTGACAGTTTTAAAATTAATTTTTCAGATTGGGTATAGTGCTTGTGATGCAGTAACTGTATTGAAGCTGGTGGAAGGTGGCATACCCAAAGAAACTCTTGCAAGCTTCTCTGTGCTCATAGTACCGCTGCAGATCGTCCTGCCTCTCATCATCAGCAAGTTCTTAGTTGGATCTCGCCCAATGGCAATGTATCTAAAAGCAGTACCATTCAGGTAAGTTATGTCATTTTTGTTAAATTTAGGGCTGGTTTCATCAACCATTGTTGAAGGTTTAACGGCATGTTAAAAGAATTCAACAGTAACGTTAATAAAATGGGTGTTCCAACAATCCATGGTACTGTTAACGAATCATTAAACAGTCTGTTATTTTACATCCACTTTTTGCTCAGTTAAGGAGTTTAATGTAGTGTTAAACATGGCTGTAAGGGAATATGTGTTGCATGCTCAGTTGATGTATTTGGACTACAGTATTTAAATAATGCTGCAAAACAAGAATTCTTGCCAAGGCCTAATGTTATATTGCAACTTGAGAAGAAGTT
This sequence comes from Meconema thalassinum, assembly GCA_946902985.2. Lineage (NCBI taxonomy): Eukaryota > Metazoa > Arthropoda > Insecta > Orthoptera > Tettigoniidae > Meconema > Meconema thalassinum. The sequence goes on along the minus strand of OX336389.2, from coordinate 592,173,209 downwards.
TCTGGAGAGAGATAGGCTGTCAAGGTGTGTTGTGAGGAATGTGTTGGAATTAATTCAAGAAAGATTGGAGTACCCCACAGAAAGGAATTTCAACCACAGCAATTTCTTATTGCACGTAGGCTCTATGCAACATTTCACCGCATGTTATATCTCCGAAACAATTACAGATATCACCCTGAAATTTGTGGAATCCTGCGCTAGCCTCTTCACCACATGGCGTACACTTCCCGTTAATGACCCTCGATCTGTAAACCTAAAATATTTGACAAATTTCATAGAGACAATTACTACTTCATATTTTCAACAAACTGCTTTATTTACTCTTCATATGCTTCAACTAACACATACAATTGTACAACAGCAAAAAGGCCTCCGCAATAAACGTCATCTAATAGTGCATAACTCTATGGCCTACATATATAAAAAAAACAACATGGCAACCATCCAAAATATTTAGACGGTTCTCAATATCTATTAATCTATGACAGTAATCAAACTAAAATTTTGTATGTTATTAAAGGCTATAAACGTAAGTTCACCTTTGGGACTTACAATAACAAGGTGAGCACAATTCCAACATGGCGATGACGCGAAGTGTAAGTATTTAAATGGACGTTTCTCACGATTTAATCCTCCAAGCGCAGTGAAGCTTGGTACGGTATATGCTTATACACATTTTAATCCAATGGCATCTAATTTATTTCAATTGTTTTCATAACCATAAGATTGTGACCGTGCAAAATTTTAAAATTAAATTCTTATTTTTATTGTGCCCTAATCATGTGATTGATGTTTGAATAATACACCTACACAATAATCTTCATGTTTTCGGAAACTCTAAGGCCTTAGCATAACTCTTAAGGCCTACATATTGTGCCCGTTGGACGAGGTTATCGGGTTACCACCAACCGTAACGTGGCCTCCCAGATGACCTCTACCTCGAGACACATTGCCGGAGAGGATCGGAATGCACTTCTTATGGGACTAGCCAGCACAAGACTCTGCTTCCCTAAGGATCAGGTTCCCATCACAGTGATTGTCATAGACACCCAAAGAAAATGCACCCCCAAAAGGTCAAAACTACTAAATAATTATATCCAGACTTAAGACATACTCATGGTGTGTTTATTTGAAATGCCAAACCCCTGTCCTACGGTCGGAGGTTTTGGTAAAACGGCTATTCCGTAGCTAATAAACAAAGAAAAAAAATAAACAACTCCTAAAGTTAACGTAGAATCCCCTCGACAGGTCCTAAATACAGCAAAACAAAAGCAAAGCTGGGGAAATGGTACCGCAAGAAAAATAGTTATACAAGAAAAAATGATGCGATTGACAAATACGCCATATCATCAAAACCTGTCAAACATGACGGCAAAGTTAAAGAACTGGTACCATCCCATATTTACATTTATACTCTAATTAATTTGAACTAAACCTGCTTTAAGCTGATCAACGGCGTTAGACGTCCGCGATAAACAAACTAAACAAAAACTAATGATTGTCAGTCATCATTTACAGTACAATGGTACAATTATATACAACAAGAAAGATATTATATTACAAGAGACAGTAGGGTAACAGTGGGAAAACATATCAGTAAATAAATAAGTTGTACACACAAATAATCATCTTATTATCCCTGCCTACAAGCAGATGAACAACTGTTTGTTGTCCACAGTCATCTATCAGTGTATTTAAACTTGAGAATCCAACTGTGCAAGAACAGCATTCTCCCGATCGGGTCACGACCCACGAGTTCTGAACTTTGGGTTCGTGCGATCTCTGTCAAAAGTCTATCAGTGTTAGCTACTAAACTTACTAGTAAGAACAAACGAAAGCTCAGTGCATTGGTCCGCTCGACTAAAGAAACAAGATCAAGATTTAACAACGATTAAAGTTTAACTGTATTATTAGCATCGTAGGTTTAGGAAATAAATTGATGGTTCATGATTTAGTCCTAAGTTTAATGCCGTAGATTTATGAGTCCATTATTATTGAGATAGTTGACCAAATGCAAGGCTCCGCAAGAGCGTGCTACCAACACGTGGTACACCTCAACAAAGAATACGTGGCTCGCATGTTAACAATAACACAATTGGTACTCGAAAGAGACCATACCTTTCCTCCTCGGTCAAACTTGTTCTGTAACATAGATTTGCCGGCATTCTCTAATAAACATGGTAACCAACCTGACAACGTGTATTAAAACACTGTAAATAATCATTCACTTACAAGTGAGAATACACAATGGCCTTAAGGGTCCAACCTATCAAATGGTTAGTCAAATTAAAATATAATTTGCCATACATTGGGCACAATCGTGTTGACCAACTAAAAAGCTACAAATTAACAATTTTGTATTGGCAACACGGAAAGAATGGCTTCAAATCTCTACATTATTATTTAGCTCAAGAATTTCCAAAATATTTGCAATTTTTCCTGGAACATTGGATTGGGTTCAATGTTACCCAGTCTTCTCCTGGTTCCACGAATATCCTGGAGACGTGCATGACATTTTCCCCTTTGATTGCGACTTAGCAGAACATTTTCATAATGTCGTAATCCATTTCCAATAGTTGGATCCCGTCCTCGTGTCGAGACCTTTCCATCATGCCACGACTTTCGATATTACCATATTGTATTTAATACTTTTAAACATTCTAGGGAGCTATGAATATTTGTCCCGGTGTCAATTTAGTTCCGTGCGCCTGTGAATTGTACACATCTCTCGCACATGTGAAACATCTTTCACCTGAATGGTGTGTTCGGAGTGTTGCTTATGACTGCCACTACACTCTTAAGTGTACCTTAGCCCTCCACATCAATATTTTTTTTTTTTTTTTTTTTTAATTATCATTTATTTTTTATTTTTTTATTTATTTATTTATTTTCATACAGAGGATGTCCTAGAGGGCAAGGCCCTATAGTAGGACTATACATTGTTATATAATAAGGAATATTAAATATTATTTAACATACAAAAACAAAGTTACAGAGTATTTTACAATGACAGTAAGTTACTATTCAAGGTTTTATTAATTTTATAAATTAGGAAGTATCAGAGTGTAGTTGTGAAGAATTGTTTGCAGGCTTTTTTGAATTTTAAGACAGGATTTATTGACTTTGTATGTGCTGGGAGAGTATTATAATCCTTTATAGTCTGGTTAAATATGCTTTTGGTGCCGTATTTAGAGGTGTAGACCCTGGGAATTGCAAGGTTCTTGGAATTTCTGGTGTTATACTCATAGTTTTGTCCTTGTAGAGGAAACTTTATTGTGCCTTTATACGAAAGTTCTCCACTTTTATGTATGAACAGAGAAGCAGATACTTTTATACAGGTTTCTAGAAGGGGGATTCCTGAGATTCGAACTAAATCTGCTGTATGGGTAAGTAAGGGAAGGGAATAAACTGCTTTAATTGCCCTTTTCTGGAGAGTACTTACTTGATTTAATAATGTGGTAGTGCATCTTCCCCAAATACTGCACATATATGTTATATGGTTATGTACTAGACTGTAATACAGTGTTTTTAATATATGAGATGGAAGAACATGTTGTAATTTGTATATTGCTCCTATTGCAGGAAGAATTTTTTGCTTAACTTTGTATATCTGTTCTTGCCAGCTCAGATGTTCATCAAAATTCAGGCCGAGATATTTTATTGATGAGACCCTTTCAATTACTGTATTATTTGACTGTATTACCTTCACACACTCTTTTGTATTGCGTATATTTGTATCGGAGTATTTAGAATTTGATAATGAAGTATCTGCTTTGGCAGGTGAATTGAAAATTGGTTGTAACTAGGGGTCTTCGGTACTGAAATTTTGGGTTCGGTACGGTTCGGTTCGGTAAAAACAAATTGTACTTCGGTTCTCGGTACAAAATCGGTTCGGTACAGCTCGGCTGATTTTAACATGCTAAATTAGAGTAAACCATTAAGAAAAAAGTAACACATGAGTCCTAATGATTATACAGTAAACCAAATACTTGCCAAATAGTACAATTTTTATTTAAAATACAGAAAAAATGTACAGCTAATAATCTCATACAATGTTCCATTAACTTTCAAACTTGCCCTTTTAGTGTGGAGTAAGCCAATTGATGCATACATTAAATTGACATTAGGCTCACACTGGAACACTTAAGTCCATAATTTAATTTTATTAATCAGAAGAGTTATTTTGCTCTAGTAGTAAAACTTCACTTATACGATATCCAGGGGACCAAAGGAAAAAAAAAACACGCATAAATGTGAAAAACGCGTAAATGAAAGTCGGTAAATAAAAACTGCAAAATGTATGTGACAATATGGGTTATACAGGGACTTTGTTTTAAAAACGACGGGGACCCTCGCTCGCGCCGCGAGCCGGTTCTCGCCAAGCACTTTGCCGTAATGCGCTTCTTGACGCCACGGCTTTAACAGTCCATATTCTTTGGACTAAGGTATATTACAGCTGAAATAGAGTCAATCGGTGCTGAGGAACTTCAGAACGTAAATGACAACTTCATGAAGAGATGCCAGCGATGTGTAGCAATGAATGGCAAACATTTTCGGCACCAGCTATAGTCTACTCAGTGACTGTGCCGCGCGAGCTACGCATTACGGCAAAGTGCCTGGCGGGAGACAGGCTAGCAACGCGGGCGGCGGGCGAACGAGGGTTCCCGTTAAGAAGTGAAAAACAAGAAATAATAATACGATTGTTTAACTATAATCAGCAATATTTAACAAAACAACTACAAGAGAAATGCACCCAGATATAACAAAACAAAGAAAATTGAGTCACTTTACGAAGTAGTTTGTTATCTTGGCTTGTTTATTGTTGGCCGCGGCCAGGGCGTGAAGAGTATTTTCAAACCGATATAATTCGGCCATTATTTCCTCAGACACGTTAAGGTGCGTCACAAAATGTTTGATAGTCCATACAGCATTGAAAGCATCATTAAAATCCACTGTATTATTCTGCGGCTCTTCATCGTCATTAATAAAATACCGTAGTGTAGGCCTAAATTAATGGATTTTCATTTGTCTGAAGACGCAAGATTATTATAACACAGAATCAATCGCGTATTTTTAATGGTCTGACGAGAAGTCCTAAAAAAAAACACGAATGAAAATTATAAAAGTGGAAATAATATTTTTTTAAATATATCGGCGATCGTAAAACATTTCCGCTCATCTTGACATAAGCTTCAGATGCTGTCTATCTGTGTTTTATGGCTGCTTCCTGTTATTTTGAAAGGCTAACACAATAATAGCGCTTGCTTATTACGCAAGCTGTTCTTCCTTGTTACGACACTCTGGCAAGCGAGTGTCGCCGTGACCATCGGTGTCGCTCAAGGCCATCCTAACATAATATAGCACGCGGTGCATCCTTCCGAAGGGAAGTACAGGCCGTAACAAAAGTTTGCATTCGAACATACGTACTTTCTCAGAACACGCAACGTATAAATGACGCTTTATATTACAAGGGACTTAAAATATGATCGTATAAGCGTGAAAAACGAATAAATGTAAAACGTATATAGGAGATAAATTAACATGGAAAGTATAGGCATTTTGCCGGGACCAGGAAAATTCGTATAGAAAACGTATAAATATGAACCGTATACAAGAAGTTTTACTGTATTTAACTAACTATTGAAGTAAAACATTGTTGATAAAGGACAATACTTTGGATGTCTAAAAAAAGGTTTCCTTAAATTACGGTATTTGTGTCTCTTGTACCTGACCGAACTTTTTACCAAGTTTTTTATCGTCTCGAACCGAGGTCGGTAATTTCCTTTGTACCGTACCGTACCGAAACCGAAAAATCGGTGCACCGTCGACTCCTAGTTGTAACACAACTGGGACTGAGTAACACTCACGTCACGTATCGAGTAACTTCGGCCGTGTTCTTCTTACCTTCCTCCAGTTTCGAACCAATGATCGCCAAATTTCAACTTGACTTATTTCCGGTTGAAATACCTTTCCGTGATACAAGTCTCTAATAATCATACTCCTGTTTATTAAAAAAAGAAAAGGATATTTTTAATTAATAAATGCAGCGAAATATAACAGCATTAAAATTTGAATGTGGCTCGCTTGTCATGTCAAAGCACACACCTGGGCTGTGTCAAAGATGCTCGATGTCGCAGACATACCACTCCTACATGTGAATTATACATCCATCATGAAGTTCTCAATTTCTCATACTTGGGACTTAAAGCATACGGTTGCATTACCATAAGTTATAATAGCCTATTTCTAGATCTAAAGATAGGAAACTACTAATTCAAATACGAGAAAGTAAAATGAATAGGCCCTAAGAGCCTCCATAATCCTCATATTGATTTCACGATTTGTGTTGTGAATTCCTTCATAAGTAGGTTGGTGGTTCTTTAAAGAGGTAGAAGTTAGAAGTTATCACTCCCTCTCCCTCACACAGTATAATTTAAAGTAATTATTAAAAATGAGTGGGTAGATAGCCAAATAATCAATATTAGGCTCCTGAAGTATTTTAAAAGAACCAAAATGCTAATAAAATTTATGCTGAGATTGCATATGCATGCCACAAACACTTTATGGCATTGTAAAGGATTTCCATATGTCGAACATCCACGTAACCAGACCTAAATATAAATTGAATGAATCCTGTGATGCTCCTGCTGATCTAGATTAAAATGTGTAGCAAAGAGGCCTAGTATAGGCATATAATATTCCACTCCGATTTGTCGAACTACCGTATTCAGCTATAAAACTATTCGGCTCTCCTTGTTATGGTATTTTACGGCTGCGTTACAACATTCGTATAAATGAATAAGAGAAGGATGTTATATTGGCTTTCACGGCCAGTGAATTAAAACTCAGCAATTTTTGTAGGTTTGTGCCGTGTCTTGTGTGGGCTTTCGTCTAGGACACCAAGCTGGCTCATCAGCGGGCTCTTGGTGTCCCCGCCCAGAGCCCCCACAGGAGTAGCGAACTGTGCGGTACCTCGCTTTTTATGAAGTGCACCTGCGCTTCTTCACTGCAGGAACTAAAAGCTCGAGCAGCCATATGAAGGCTTCCAAAAAGATGGTATATCTGCTTTCACGACCAGTGATTTAAAACTGGGCAATTTTTCTAGGTTTGTGCCGTGTCTTATTTGGGGTTTCGCCTAGGAAACCAAACTGGCTCACCAATGGGCTATTGATGTCTCCGTCCAGACCCCCAAAGGAGTAGCGAACTGCGCGCTACCTCCCGTTTTATGAAGCACACCTGCGCCTCTTTACTGCGAGAAGTAAAAGCTCAAGCAGCCATAACCTCCCTATGAAGGCTTCCAAAAAGATAGTATATTGGATTCGATAGTAAGAACGTCTGTCGTCCTACGCTCTATTTTTGTCCCCCATTTAGTTAACAAATTGACTATTATTTCTTTCTCTAGCATGGGGAAATTTGTGCCCCGAACACTCTTCCTTCCACCGCTATCTACAGTTGTCTTTGCTGTCACATAAATATGTAAATCATGTAAGGCTCATAATTCGTGCAAGACGAGTATATATTATTGCAAAAAAAAAAAAAAAAAAAAAAAAAAGAGAGAGGAATGCAAGTTTACAAGACACCATTCAGAAGTCTGGAATACCATCCAACCCGTTCCCTGCTTCCTTGATCCTTAAAGTAAGTATCATTTAACGCATCATTAGTTAACCAATATTGTTAAAATATTCTGTAGAACATGTAATTTATTCGTACACTGCATCGAATGTAGATGGCAGGCCAATTGGAACATAATGGTGGGTTAATGGTGATTGACTTCGTAATGTTGTATAGGATTCCAATGGAGCCTTCTTGAAGGCAGACAATTTTGTAAGGTTTTGAATATTCCCGAAGGGAATATGATGTAGTTTCCATTTGAGCGGATGAATTATCAATAAATGATAAAAATGGTCCGGTTAGCTCAAACAATGCCAGCGTTTCGCCCCAGTGTGCCGTTGGGCTCGTCAGTTGGTACAGACACACCTACCAATACGCGTGGCTAGCACATACTGAGAAGGCCATGCAAGACACAAAATACAAACAGTATTGACGTCACAAGCATGCCAATGTGCTACGGGAGTCAAACTCCCTTCCATAAAAACAAAAGCCTTACCTTGGCAATCCAAATAAGGTTTTGAATATTCCCAAAGGGAATATGATGTAGTTTCCATTTGAGCGGATGAATTATCAATAAATGATAAAAATGATCCGGTTAGCTCAAACAATGCCAGCGTTTCGCCCCAGTGTGCCGTTGGGCCCGTCAGTTGGTACAGACACACCTACCAATACGCGTGGCTAGCACATACTGAGAAGTCCATGCAAGACACAAAATACAAACAGTATTGACGTCACGAGCATGCCAATGTGCTACGGGAGTCAAACTCCCTTCCATAAAAACAAAAGCCTTACCTTGGCAATCCAAATAAGGTTTTGAATATTCCCAAAGGGAATATGATGACAATTTTGTATGCGAACATGTACATATGAGCGGAGTAGCTTCACTGAATGAAGATTACTGGTATGCTGGACTTGATGCTTAATTCCAATGACCAGCAACAAATTGAAAAGGTATCCAATCATCAGTAACCTAAGAGATCATGTCATGCATGTTTAGGTCTAGTCTATGTCTTAGCCTGACAATTCTGAAAGAAAGAAAACCCTTATAATTGAAGGATATAAAAATATATATTGTAAGTCATATGCCTGCATGAGTAGGCCTTAGCATTTTTAGTTTCCAGACACCTATCAAAAATCTGGAAAATCTGAACACCCTAGATCAGTAATTTTGCCAAAACATCTCCTAAATAGACTTAAATCCAAATGTGACATATATTATTAAACAGGGCACAATGTGTTAATTTGACTCTTAAGCCCACCTGTGTAGCTGAGATCCTCAATTTAAGCTTCATGTCGAGAACTGTTTACCTGAATATTCGACATATAATTGCCAGCTTTGGCAGCGACAGGTAATTAAATAAATTTCGCTCACAGTCAAGTATAAAGGTGAAATTTAAATATGTCCCTAAATGAAGCAAGAACAGAAACTACTACACCAGTCATTGAATATAAAAAGGCATTAGCCATGCCTTAATATATATAGTTAGAAAGAGAAAGCATAAGTATTCATAGGCTGAGTCTGGAATTCCTTCCACTTACTTGCGCTGGGCTCCTCTCCGTCATCTTTCCTGTCGCACTAGGTCAATTCTTGTTCTCGTGACTCCTTCTTTCCAAGTCCCTCAGTCCTCATTCTCCGAGGGCTGAGGGTATTTCTTTTCCTTGTCTGTTTTCTTCTTCCCCTTAAATTTGTACTTTTCTTCTTCTAATAAGTAATTAGTTAAGTCAGTAGTTAGTTTTAGTTGTAGGTTTCATGTCATCATCTTTAATTTTCACTACCATGTGTTTGGCCCCTTAAAATGGCAATTATCTTAATCATCGATTGTTTACATAACCGGTACAAATGAAGGGAGTTGGCGAATTGAGCCAGCTAATCTTCTGAGTGGATCTTTCTTATCTTGTCATTCCATCGCACAGTCCTTTCTGGCCAATTGCCCCAGGCCAAGTTCTGGTTCTTCCGCTGAGATCCTTCTCCTTTCGGTCCCCCACCACTACCATTGTCAAAACCCAAAAGCTAAGATAACTTACTTGATCTTGCAGAATGACCCACTGGCTCTGGTATTTCCCGTAAACACACTTCCATGTAGGGTTGTACAAAATGCGTTTTGCACACTTTCAGTGAAACAAACATTGTGCCTTTATTCTTTTTAAAGGCCACAACAGTTAAAAGGTACCTTAAACCCCTTACATTATTATTATTATTATTATTACTATTATTATTATTATTATTGTCCCCCGTGGTGTATGGATAGCACGCTTTTCTCTTACCGAGGAGGCTCTGGGTTAGATTCCAGCCAGAAACGTATGATCTATAGACGCCGGGGTGTCGGAATGTTGTCCCGAAGGAGATCTTTAACGTGCCAGTAAAACTACTGACACGGCTCTGGCTCCATCGCATTTACGCACCCACAAATGCCAACTAACTGCGCCAGGATTCGATCCTGTAACCTTGGGAACAGCATGCGAGAACGTTACCACTGAGCAATGCAGCCAGTCATACTTAAGATCTGACTCGAGGGCTGAAAAGGGGTACTTTTTGTCGTTTATTCATTTTAAAGGCTTTGCGATTATGTAATACTTTGGTGTATGTGGAATCTGTCTGATAATTTGTGTTATAGTGACTGCTGTAGCGTACTATTGTGTACTTGTAATTGGTCTAGGATATGGTTAGGAGGGGTCCGTGGTCTTAATTTAGGTACAATCTCGGCATCTGCGTAGAGTAGAAATGAGAAACCTTGGAAACCACTTCCAGGATGGCTGAGGTGGGAATCGAACCTGCCTCTTCTCAATTCTGCATCAGGAGAAGGAAAAGTGTACACTCAGCCACGTTAGGACAATTGAGTAGTTGTCTGACAGTGGGGCAATGCCCCGGTCACGGAGACAAAAATTAACGGTCGAGGTGACGCGACCTGACCTCGCTTCATCCTTCAATCTGTAGGCCAAATGGCTGGGCAGCGGTCGCTTGGTAGGCCAGGATCAAACATGGGCTGTAGTGCCACGGGGTGGTTCGAGTTATTTTGCGTGGATTAAAATTCGTCTAGAGATATTTGCATTCAAATGCTCTCGCTATGTGTTGTAACTTGATAGAAAATAAGTAGTTCTTAACCAGCTGTTTCACTCAGACTGACACTATTTGCATAACATTAGCCTATGTTTGGGCAGATGGCCTTGCTGTTCCGACCGTTAAGACACCAATCATCATCATCATCATTATCATCATCAAACTTGTTACATAATCATTCTTATCCTGCAAATTACATGCACAGTTATTTTTCTCAAATTTTGAAATTCATCAACGGTAGGCGTAGCCCAGTGGTTCTCAACCTTTTGTGGCCCATCTCCCCTTTCTAGTGGTTGACTAACACCGAATGCAAACACCTTACAAGTAAAATAAGAAGAACAATCTATATATTTCACAATTTAAAACATATTGTCAATTACAAATTAATAAGAGACATCTCCCATCGCCCAGTCAGTTCTTGTCTGGGGAGGCGCCTATAAAAATGTACTAAAAAGTGTTCAGATAGTGTAGAATCTCATACTGCGAATAATGTTGATCACTCTATTTTATATCAACCTAAGTTATGTATAGCCAAACGTAACTTTCAGTATTTCTCACCAAAATTATATAATATTCTCCCAATTAAATTAAAAGAATTTAAAGGAAAACATGCAAACCTGAAGATGCATATAAAACATTTTCTCAGAGAAAACAAAATTAAAATTTAAAATATAATTATTTGAGCCTACAAGTTTATACAAACACAAATTCAATTTTCCTTCATATTCATTATTTTTAGCCTACTTTCGATTTTTGCAAAAAAATGAAAGTAGACTTTGAGATCACTACAAGGCCAAAAATTGTGTGTCTGTCTGTCTGTGTGTGTGTGTGTGTGTGTGTGTGTGTGTGTGTGTGTGTGAGTACTCTGAATGTCTGTCCCCCCCTATCAATTCGAACACGGTGAATCCTAATTGAACGACATTTGGTACAGAGTTAGCACTGGCAAAGGGCACCTCAGTGTCATGTTTTATATCGCCGCCATCTTGACATAAACGTAATGGCGGCCACTCAAATGTTCAAAGCTTAAATCAAATTACGACCAACCTATTCATCTGATCTCTACCAAATTTTGTAACATTATACCTTTAAGTATGAAGAATCCTTTGATCAAACTACGAGGTCATCTGCATAATAAAATGCGGATGGTGGCCATATTTGTGTGCAAATCGATTCCCCCTATCTTTTCAAACACGGTGAATCCGAATTGAACGAAATATGGTACAGAGGTAACACTAGGAAAGGGTATCTCAGTGTCATGTTTTATATCGCCGCCATCTTGACGAAAACGTAATGGCGGTCACCCAAATGTTAAAAGCTTAAATAATATTACGACCAACCTAATCATCTGATCTCTACCAAATTTTTCAACGTTATACCTTTATGTATGAAGAATCTTTTGACCAAACTACTAGGTCATCTGCCCAATAATTTGCGGCTGGCGGCCATGTATGTGTGCCAATCGATTCCCTCATATTCATGTTTAATATCCGTATGACACCTATTTCATCAAGCTACTACAACCAACATTCAAATATACTCCTTGGAAAGGACAAAGAGTTATAACAATACCCATGCATTTAGGAGAAAGTAGGCTGTATGTTCTTTACTGAACATCTTGTTTAGTGTATACATCATTTACATTGAACGTGTTATTCGGCTAAGCCATTATACAATATTTTGAAATAGTAATCAATGATATGCTTGCCACACACAAGGTTACACCTTTTAGTGGCATATGTGATATCTCTTCCTGCTCTGTATGAATTTGTATCATATTTCGACCTGTCTTTATCATATTGTAACAATATCATTTAATAATTGTAAATTGACAGGTTAAACAATGAGTAGGAAGTGTAAGGAAATTCATAAAATGTGTCCATTTAATCTGAATTTTGTAAAATATGTGTATTTGTAATGATTTAATAAATAATAATAATAATAACCTATCGCCCCCTTTTCATTTTCATTGTATGCCTAACTTGAATTTGAAGTAAAGTGAAAAGAATAAGGCAGATTTATTATTTTAAACAATTTTACTACCGTATATAAAAACAACCGAAGCAGTTTTATCCGGTCACTCATAAATAACACTGAAAAAATGTACATTTTTTACGGATTTTTTTAAAGAACAAAGAATTGAAATAATTAACTAAGATCATTGACGTACATTAAAAAAATAGGAATTCGTGTTTTCTTTTTTAAATTGGAATCTGGAAAAAAGATTGACAGTTAGAAAACTTTGTTATTGTTTTATTTTACCTTTTCAATGGCTGCCTTGTGCTTGCTGGATTTCAGTTAAAGCTTGAATATCCGGTTTTATGTTCGTTAAGTTCACGGGCAAGTCTCCTTTGAGGCATGTCCAACTTATTTCTTTGTTTTGTGAGGAGCTGGATAACAGAACTAAATCCTTTTTCAACTAAATATGTTGACGAGAACAAGATGAGAAGTGGTTCAGTTTTTCCCTACAGTTGTGGATAAGTGTCCATTAGCTTCACCCTGGTATCCCAGGTAACGGTATCTGCGAATCGCACACTTTGTACAGTTTTTTAAAAGGCATTCTTGAAAGAAATTATAGATATTTATGAAATTACAGTGCAATGCGTCACTGGTAATGTATATTCTCTTTCATTTGAATGTTCATTTTTCACGCTCGGTGGCTTGTGAGCACCGCAGGAGGGATCTACACTACTGAAATAATATATATGATGATGATTGAGCATATATGAACGTAAATATAGTACATGATGTGAATGGTCTTCACCTGAGGGCTGATGTTGATGCCTTGAAAATTCGCCTACTGCCTAATGCTCAATGTTGTTGTTGATTGAGAGGCTTTGCGACATCGTGGTCATGTAACCCCACGTAATTGGGTGTGTGTGGGGGGGGATTTGTCTGATAACCTGTGGTACTGTGATGGCTGTATTATTATGGCGGGATTAGGAATCGAATACACCTCTTCTCAGTTTTACCTTATGAGGCTGTGTGTACCCCGTTCCAGGCCTCATACCAGAATTGAATTTCTTGGCATAGCCAGGAATCGAACCCGAGTCTCCGTGGTGACAGCCAATACGCAATGAGGTGGACACATAATGTTCAATGAAATGTAATCTGAAAAGACTGACTTAAAAAAAATCGATCAAACTGAAATATGCCAACTTATTTCTTTGTTTTGTGAGGAGCTGGATAACAGAACTAAATCCTTCTTCAACTAAATATGTTGACGAGAACAAGATGAGAAGTGGTTCAGTTTTTCCCTACAGTTGTGGATAAGTGTCCATAAGCTTCACCCTGGTATCCCAGGTAACAGTATCTGCGAATCGCACACTTCGTACAGTTTTTTAAAAGTCATTCTTGAAAGAAATTATAGATATTTATGAAATTAGAGTGCAATGCGTCACTGGTAATGTATATTCTCTTTCATTTGAATGTTCATTTTTCACGCTCGGTGGCTTGTGAGCACTGCAGGAGGGATCTACACTACTGAAATAATATACAGGCTGTAAAAAAAGTCCTGCACCAAACTTAAACTCCGCATGGAGGTGGGGGTAGGGAGTAATTTGAGATAGGGAACCCATGTCCGGAACGCAACCGTAACGCCCCTATGAGCGATTTTAATTTTGAGTACATCTGGCAACGTCGCGTGCTATCCACGGCAGAGGACCGATTACCGCTCACAAGTCTACCTAACTCCAGTCCCACTTCGTGGCTCAGTGGTAAAGCGTTCGACCCTCAGGCCTAAGTGACTACACGCTGGGGTTCGAATCCTTCTTCCAACCCATCTTGATTTTTTTTCCTCCGAGTAATGTGATGATGGATCAACTCAATTACCGTAAGCATGATGTTTACAGGTAGATGTTTCAAGAACGTTTTAATAATCTTAATTAAATGTTTACGCGTATCCTAACAGCCACGTGTTCGGTAACGGTTCAAATTTCAGTAATGTTGCGACTCTGCCTTGTCTTAAGATGCTCTGGCAGTTCTCTTTTTCATTTAATTTATTTATCTTTTTATTGTTGTTGCGGAGGGAGGTCTGTAATTTAAAAAAAAATCTCGTTTTGAAAATCAGACAATTTATTAGTTTTAATACAAATTGTTCTTCATTTTCAATACATAACATGACTTTCCAGACAAGTAGACTTGGAAGAAATGAACAATAGCAAACTAAATAATTTTTCTTTGGGAGAGTTTTACAAATTTGTTTTCGTTAAAGCAGTTGCTCAAAATTGCCTCCTTGCACATCGCCACGAAGGCAAAAATGAAGACGGTTTACAAGTGATTCGCGGACTCGTCCAAAAATTTCTTCTACTCTGTCCCGAACGACGCCGGCCGCTACAGCTATTCTTCCGACTAGCTCTTCTTGACTGTCGATTTCTGTCCCATCGTATATCAGGTCCTTCATGTATCCCCAAAAGAAAAAATCAAGTGGCGTCAAATCAGGAGAGCGTGGCGGCCACTGAACTGGACCTCCTCTGCCGATCCATCTTTCGGGGAACGTTTCGTCCAAAAAGTCCCGAACTGCTCGGAGC
The DNA here is from genome assembly GCA_946902985.2 of Meconema thalassinum. NCBI lineage: Eukaryota > Metazoa > Arthropoda > Insecta > Orthoptera > Tettigoniidae > Meconema > Meconema thalassinum. The sequence goes on along the minus strand of OX336389.2, from coordinate 592,158,014 downwards.
CAGTGAGCTGGGGCGCCGTCATGCTGGAAGACCATTTCAGCCCTTGTCTTCAGCGGGACATCCTCCAGAAGTTCTGGGAGAACTTCTTGAATAAACCGCAGATAAACGCGTCCGTTGAGTCTGGCTGGTAAAATGTATGGCCCGATTAGATGGTCCCCAATAATACCCGCCCAAACGTTCACAGATAATTTTTCTTGATTTCCCTGCACGACTGTCTGGTGGGGGTTTTCGTGACTCCACGTGTGATTGTTGTGGATGTTGAAGCAACCATCCCTGGTGAACGTCGCTTCGTCGGTGAATAAAATTTTCGACAAGAAATCAGGGTCCTCCCCCAAGCGATCGATCATTTGATTGGCGAAATCCATCCGCACTGGAAGATCCTCAGGCTTTACTTTTTGTACTTTTTGAAAATGATACGGATACAGGCCATCATGTTGTATCACGCTGTGGACAGTGGTATGCGTTAACCCTTCCGCACGTCCGATCGCACGCGTGCTTGTGGAAGGATTGTTGCGCACACGCTCCAAAACCCTTTCTTCCATTTCTGGAGTTCTCCTCCCCCGCGGTCTTCCCGGTCGGGGGTTGTGAGCCTGTGTAAGAAAAAATAACTTAATGAAAAAATGTGAATTAAACCATTCTTCTTTGTTCCCACTAAACGATAACTTGAAAAATCTAACCTAAAATTCAGATTAAAAAACAAAGCAGAAAAGAAAGCACCGTTAGTAAAGAAAATCTTCTTTCAAAATGGATACCTCTAATAGGAAAGGTACTCAGAAAAATCACCGACGGATACCCCTAATCATAACAAAATGAACACCATGAATCACGAAAATTAAATTAATTTCAGGGGGTGTAAAGTTTATTTTTGCATCCAAAAACCCTGAATCCGCCTTGAAATTTTTAGGCTTCACAATCAAAGAACATACGGTCGGAAACCCGCCGTTTGTCGTCCAGGCTCTTTCAAACGTTGTGTATCGGTACCCGCCATTCAGACCGGGCACTATTTTTTCTACAAATATTCGAGTTGAATAAGGTGCGTGGTATTTTTTAAAGTAACTTTCATTTCTGATATCTTTGTCCTATTTGGAACGGTTAGGGTTTTAGGAGCCAAAAGCTAGATGCGAAAGTATTACGTTCGATGGGACAATGTTTACATTCCCTTTACGGCTTCTAGTACCTACACCGTTCCATTTTTAAATTGTTAAAACACTAAGACGTAGCTATTATTTTATCACATTTACAGGGAAACAAAGGATGAATAAGAGATACACATTGACAGATATGGTACTTACCTGAATCGATCCTGTTGCTCGCAAACGATTGTGAATTCGCATAAAAAATTGGTAGTGTGGGATACGGCGCATGGGGAACCTCTCTTGGTAGATGCGCTGGGCCTGGCGACTATTCCCGTCGGCCAACCCGTAGACGTAGTGGATGTCTGCGAGGTGTTCGTTAGGATATCCGTCCATTGCGATTTTTCAGGAAAGCTACGGTTTAGAAGACTCTCGCGGAAGAAGAGATAACGCATCGCTGTTCTTAAGGGCTTTTATACACTGACAGAATTTTCTAGACTTTACAGAAACCGGAAACACCGAAAGTTCCTGAAGTTCGATATTTGTTCCACAACGTTCTCGAACAAATTATGTGGCACGAATAAAAATACGTGTAGTTACTCGGATTCGAACCGGAAACGCCCGATTCGTAGGCCAGCACGCAGACCCAAGGCTACGGTACCTCACGTGCATTGAAATAACGTGTAACAATAAGGATTGGGAGCAACAAAACGACGGTTAGAAAATTCGGAGTTTCATCAACATGCAATAATTAGGACATCTAAGAAAAGCGACACAGAGAAGTGATCTTACGCAAAATTCAATAAAATAATTGATACGCATTTATGTTCCTCAGTTCCAACGATCGCTGAACCTGTATCTGTATCTTCGCTGTAACTTTTTCGAACTCGCAATCTTTTGCTTGTAAAGTAACCACCTATGACCTTTATCTCAAATTGCGATCTTAATGATATCATTGCGAAACAATCATACAGCAATTAACACAAAACCAAAGAGATTATTTGTGTCCAAACAAAATCCTACCGCGAAGAAATAAATCGGCAACGAACAGAACCAATTTGTTTTCCTTTTACAACGCAATATTGCGGCGTATAATTTAGCTTCTTTTAAAACGAAATTAGAAACAAAAAGGATCTAATCTAGCCCTATGTAGTAATTAATTGATGCAAATCCAAACGACTCGAAGAAAAAAACTCAGTACTGTCGGAAGGGGGATTCGAACCAAGTCACCTCAGTGTGAGAGTCTAACGCCTTGCCACTGAGCTACGAAGTGAGACTGGAGTTAAGTAGTCTTGTGAGCGGTAATCGGTCCTCTGCCGTGGGTAGCACGCGACGTTGCCAAATGTACTCATAATTAAAATCGCTTATAGGGGCGTAACGGTTGAGTTCCGCACATGGGTTCCCTATCTCAAATTACTCCCTGCCCCCACCCGCATGCGGGATTTAAGTTTGGTGCAGGACTTTTTTTACACCCTGTATATGATGATGATTGAGCATATATGAACGTAAATATAGTACATGATGTGAATGGTCTTCACCTGAGGGCTGATGTTGATGCCTTGAAAATTCGCCTACTGCCTAATGCTCAATGTTGTTGTTGATTGAGGGGCTTTGCGACATCGTGGTGATGTAACCCCACGTAATTGGGTGTGTGTGGGGGGGATTTGTCTGATAACCTGTGGTACTGTGATGGCTGTATTATTGTGTGTAGGCCTAGTGTAATTCAGATGAGGATTGGGAAGGAGGCGGCCGTGGCCTTAAGTTTGGACCCAATCCGGCATTTGCTTGGAGTAGAAGTGGGAAAACACGAAAACCACTTCCAGGATGGCGGGATTAGGAATCGAATACACCTCTTCTCAGTTTTACCTTACGAGGCTGTGTGTACCCCGTTCCAGGCCTCATACCAGAATTGAATTTCTTGGCATAGCCAGGAATCGAACCCGAGTCTCCGTGGTGACAGCCAATACGCAATGAGGTGGACACATAATGCTCAATGAAATGTAATCTGAAAAGACTGACTTAAAAAAAATCGATCAAACTGAAATATGCCAACCGTTTTACCGAGGATTCATCAAAGCAATCCTGTTTTATTCACTACTCAATTACCACATCCTGAACGCTGGCTCATACATATGCGACTTTATAGTAATTGACACCCCTGGGACCGTGAAACTGAGAGTCACCTTCCCTCCAACAGTTTAATGAGGAAAGGTTGGAACTTGTGTACAGTATGGTTTGTGTTGGCTGCAGAGTGGGGGAAGAGAGGGGAGATTGCTAATGAGCTGTCGCTGGCCGAATTGGACTATGTCTTATCAAAGAGGCAGATCATGCTGGTCAGAAAGGTCTGTCCGATTTTATCAGTGTAATTAACTGGCCTAATTGGACTGCGCCCCAAATGAATACTCACTGGCCTGGAAAAAGTAATCATACTTCGTAAAATGCAGATCTGCATATACAAGATGTACTCAACTTCATTCTTTGTTGTGTCTTATATTTAGGAAAATAATAATGTGAAATTCCACTTGTTATCTATAGAACTAAGTAACTGTACAATATCTGTTCATTTTCTTTTTATAGTCTTAATATTCTTACAAACAAAAGTTTGAGCAGAACTCTCAATTCAGCAGTTTGTTTACATTCATATCAGTCCTCCAGTTCCAGTCATGTGGCAGCACCATCTCTTGAGAATGTGAATAACAGAACATGACAATTTAACAAGTCGTTAACTAATGTTCTGTTTGCCTGTTTTTTAGGTTGATGGAACTGGCCCTTAGCCCTCTATGATGATGTGCTGTATCCTCAATAATGTGTTAAAGCATCCATTGACTTACCCCAGTCTTCGTATGGGAGTTGTCGTAGGCTTTGTCATATTGTTCTTTTCGCATTGTCAAACCTCTTCTCCTAGGATGGTGTCAGTACTGTGTGAAGACTGTGGTGAAGCTGCCAGTCACCACTTTCACTCAAAAGATTCTCTATCTGAGATTGTGATTCACACTGGTGGAATATTTTAAATATGCAACATATACCTGCCACTTATTGTACCAGACTCGCTACCCACAGAGGCTCTGGTTCGCAACAAGTCGTGCGCTGCGCCCTGTTTCCAGGAACCTAGAGTTGCTGCTACCTAACAAAGATTCCAGAAATAAAGGTACTTCGGACTGAATGCACATTGAGGGAAGGTTGGCTCTAATCCTAAAGGCCGGGCCTTGCTAACTACAGAACAGAAACTAAAGTTGGCAGGTTCCCAGTATATAATCACAATATATTCAGAGAACAGGTTTGTCAACAGGCTTACTTTACAACAAGGTTAGAAGAACAATGCAAATTCGTAACGGGAATAAACCCCAAGGAGGGAATATTACTTGAACCAAGAAAAATATACCCGAAATAAACATTAAATGAAATGTCACAGACCACGAAGGCACAAGGTCCAAATAAATTCCCAAGGGGAAGCCAAATGATCGCAAGAAGAGTATATCGCAATCACTCACACGTGGTTGAAAACAATATAAGATCCAAACAAATTATCACTAAATCAATTAATATAAACAATGTCCGGACACAAGATAATAAACACTTGTTAAGGCAGTTACAGTTGCTAGAAAACAATTTTACAATAGTATAAAATATTTCAAGACTACTAGAGTGGCACGTCTACTCCCAATGAGATCTCAAAGAGAACTGAAATTGCCAGTTCGGCTGCCAAGGGCAATCCTATATGTCACTAAGGATACTCCCCCACCCCAAATATTAAAAGGGAGGAAAACAAGCTTCCCATCCAAAAAATATACACAAATGCCATTCCTAAAATAAATGAAATAGTTTCAGAAGGTTTATGGAGCACTTTACCATAGTTTCAAGTTATGATGGTGACAGATTGTAATGGGTACGGCAGGAGACATCGTGCATGGTAGCCACAAACAGGGGGGGTATACAATTACAGAACAAAGGAGGACAAATGAAGCAAATGTTACTGCTCCAAACTGGGCAAAAGAGATATATAAGGACGCAGTGCAACAACAAATGACATAAAATACGCAAGGGATAAATACACATGTAATTAGGCTACCATTGTGGAACACCCCACCGTCCCAGATTATATTACTAGGACACAAAGAATTCGAACCTACATCTCTTCTTTTGATGTAAATGTTAAAATAAAATTACCCCAAATGAAATGGCCTCGCCCTAACAATCTTCACCAAAATAATAGTTTTTCAATGCATAGAGTACCCGCAAGAAGAGCTTGCCGAAAGTCAACGATGCGCAGAGACCAATATCAATCGGCGTAGTTTAATGCTCATTGCGGGGCTCCTGTGTGTCCCCCTAATGCTGATTACCCGCCTCACTACTCACTGCATTCTTCAACCCTGCGGGCTCGCTTCGAGAAGCGGTCTACAGTTGCTGTAATCCAAGCGTAGAATGCAAGGAAGCAGTAAACAATATAGGCTAATTAGGATATAGGTTACTGTGTCCTGGCTCAGGTAATAACTAATGTGTAAGGCATTACATACACGCGCTGAGATCTTACTTGAACCCCAGTCACAGTTTAGCATGCCAAGCTTCCTGCTGGGCAGACGTTCTGTTCAGAACTGCTGCCAGTGAACTACTGAAGCGATGTGGGAGGGGCGTGTTCTGCCACTACCGAGCCCATCTGAACCTTGCCGAAGATCTGTGCAGGATTCTGTGGCAAGCTCTTCTTGCGCGTATTCTACCTGTTGTATTAGCAACAAGACCCAGGGAGCAGACGCTCCCCGAGACCCAAGTAAAACACAGACCAAGATACAAGTCTTCCTTTCTCTCAGGACCCCGGCGCAAAGAAGTTCGGCAAGGCGCAAGGAGGGGAGGAAAGCAAAGGAACATATACAGGTTGACAAGGTGACACAGAAATATCGCCAAGAAAATAGCACTGTTCCAAATAGGGCAACGATTAGTAAGGGTTGGCATTCCCTTAATTACTCTTCAGGGTGGACTCTTCAGGGTTGCCATTCTTCATAGAATGTTCTTACGCAGTTAACAATTTCCTATGCTACCAATCAGTATATGCTATGGGAGTTAGGGATGCTCCCATAGCATATACTGATTGGTTATTCAACAAAGGGTCACATCACAGCCTGGGAAAGAAGAGATTTCTGCTGCTCTGCAATAAGGTACATTATTGTATTTTATTTTATGTGTATGTCATGTACAAATGGAACAATTGAACTATAGATACGAGGAACGAACACTGAAAGACTCAAATTGAGAGAGAAGGGAGAAATGTTCAAAAGTGATGATTTTCGTAGGGTGTTATGATTAGGGCCCGGATTTTGATGAAAAGTCATCTTTTTTCTGAGTACATGGAGACGATGCTTAGTGGTAATTAAGTGTATTCTACAATAAATATGTTAGATATATGGGGTTTTTAAAAGTCATCAAAATGCATTTTTCCTACATTTTGCAGAATAAAGTCATTTTCTAACAGTTAGGGGCATTTTAGGTAATTTTTCAGGTGTTTTACGTTTATAGGTCATTTTTTTAATTGAATATGGTTAAATGCTCATTTTAAAGTTATGTTTTTAGTACCGGTATCTGTATTTCTAAACATGTCAGCGTTAACATTCTTGGACTAACATGACTACATACTGTAGTTCTGCAGTGCTCATCTGTTTTCATTACTCGTTTCGCTGTTTTAATTTTTCTCGACGAAGCATTTGTGTGTACGGTTTGCGTTACTGATTTCTTCACGTGCACGTGAGTATTGCGTCAGTCTGAGAAAAGAAACGGGGTAATCCCCTCAGCGCCATGTGGTTTGTGTCGAGTTTATCTTTATTAGAAGTGTTTACAGCTCTGGCCGGCTCTGACTTCTGATCGTTCACTCAAATACCCTCCAACTATAGGACTTTTAAGGTGTGTTTGTGTTGTAGGTGTGTGATGTTTTGTTGTGCAGTGTAATTGAAATGCCAAAACAATAGCAGTCAACTGCAAGCCATTTAAAACAGTATGTGTCAGATGTCGGTGAAAACATATTCTCAACTGATGGAACTATTTTGTTCTGTAAAGTGTGCGAAATCAAAGTCGCTGCAGATAAACGGTTCACCGTACAACAACACGTCGGGCGCGATAAACATTTGCGAGGTCTTGAAAATGTGGAAGAAAGGAAAGTGTGTCAATTACTTCGACATCAAATAACAAGTCATCTTCCTTCTATAAAGAATTATGTGAAGTGTTTGTTAGTGCTAATATTCCACTAGGAAAACTAAGCAATCCTAAATTAAGTGATTTCCTCGAACGCCACACTGGTCATACTATTCCAGACGAATCAACATTGCGTAAAAACTACCTGTCAAAATGTTACGAAGACACGTTTAACTGAATACGTGAATGTGTGAAGGGGAAAAAATGTATGTATCAATTGACGAGACTACAGATTCAGAGGGACGTTATGTAGGAAATGTAGTGATAGGCACCCTAGAAACAAACAGTCCCGGGCAAACTTTTCTGCTGACCTCAGAGGTTTTGGAAGGGGTTAATCACACTCAGATATGCAAACTGTTCGATAAATCCATGTGTTTAATATGGCCTATGGGAATACAACATGATAATGTGCTCCTCTTCCTAACAGATACAGCACCTTACATGGTAAAGGCAGCAAAATCTATCAAAGCATTTTACAATATGATGGTGCATGTTACTTGTCTGGCCCATGCTTTTCATCGAATTGCAGAAGAGGTCCGATCAAAATTTTCAGAAGTAGATGGACTAGTTTCCACAGTAAAGAAAGTCTTTGTCAAAGCACCATCCCGCACTAAATATTTCAAAGACAAGGCCCCTGATATAGCTTTGCCCCCCGCACCAGTTTTAACACGCTGGGGTACCTGGTTGACTGCATGCATATACTATTGTGACAATTTTCACATAGTGAGAGAAGTAGTGAATGGCTTTGATAGGACAGATGCTAAGGCTATTGGGAGTGCACAGGACCTGTTTTCTGATCCTCAAATGGAAGGTAAATTGGCTTGCATAAAATCAAATTTTTCATTTTTGCCAGAAACCATAACCTGCCTAGAAGAAAGTGGCATGCTATTGGCCAAGTCAATAGAGTTAGCCAGGAATGCTGAAGGTTATATAAAACATGTAAAAGGTGAGATTGGGGACTCAGTCAGACAGAAAATAAAATTTGTATTGGACAAGAATAAAGGGTATCAGACAGTGTGTCAAATAGCTAGTATTTTGTCAGGAGAAGACTTCAGAATTGACATTTTTGAAGAGGATTTAACAGCCAGTGACATAGTGTTTTTTCAAATATGCTCCTATTACATCAGTGGAAGTGGAGAAAAGTTTCTCGAAATATAAAACAGTATTAGCTGACAACCGCCGTTCTTCACCTTTGATAACTTGAGGATGACGATGGTGGTGTATTGCAACGCTAACTAAGGTATGTTTATTTAGTAATATATTTTTTCACTTTGTAGTAGAAATGAAAATGGCGTATTGTTGATCTATTGATTAATAGTTTACACTAATTATACTGAGAATGTTTGTTATTCGAACCATTATTTTTACAAGGCAATCATGAAATTGATCATTCTTAGGTAATTTTTTTAATGATAATTTTTAGGTCATTTTAAGAGAATTTTAAGGGCATTTTATAGGTCATTTTTCGATAATTTTAAGGTCATCAACATCCAGGCCCTAATTATGATATTTGATGCAGCATGGAATCCAAAATGTAATTTCCAGGGTTGACCAAAGCAACATTATTCCAGGGTGACATAACCAGTAGAGAGCAGAGAATTGGACAGCTGGATGAAAGAAATAAATTTATATACACTTTTTCACTCTTGACGTGATTACGTCATCGATTGTTTCATATTGTAAGAGTACATTCATGACTATGTATTCTCTTTGGGAGGGGGCACTATGCAATTTTCTGGAGCAGATTATGATTTAAAATGTACAAATGTTTATCGCACTGCCAGATTTTCATAACCTCACTGTTCACATCACAAGCAGACGATTTAGCGTTGCAAGCGAATATGCCCTCCTTAAGTCCTCTGAAAAAAGGAACCATTTGGTGCTATCTTACTGAAATAAAAACATGGCAAACAGATATTTCTGTAGGCATCGCAATTTCCTGTGCAAGCAGATATTAAATCTAGTTCACAATAAATATGTAATATAGATATACCATACACTCTGTCTTACAGCCGACAGATAGCATATCTTTACAAGTCATCACAAATACCATATGGCATTATACTTGGCACAACACTCGTCAGTACCCTCAGTCAAGACGAGCAACCTTAGTAAACTTGACTCACTTACTTGCTATACGGAAATACACTTGGTAAAATACGTTCAACTCGTATCACATTGTTGTGTATTTACTTGAGATAACACGAACATTCTAGTTGCTATGCCCAGAACATTCTAATCTGGAACCTTCCATATACTCTGTATATATGCACCCGCAGACTGTAGACGAGAGTTCCACGCTAGTTCCGATCTGGACCGCTCAAGTTATGTCCACCTTGTGTATCGTTGTGTATCAACTAGTGTTAAATAAACCGTTTACTTATATTAACAAGTGTGTGTTATTTATCTTGTATCTCCCACGACAAAACACACATCTTACACCCACGTCACTCAGTACACATACCTTCTCAATGATCGTGTATTGTAAGTTCCATATAATTTCTTACCCTTGTCTTCCAAGACATGCTGTATTACCAATACGCTTCGTGACTATATATGGACCTTCGAAAATTAGGAAGAACTTCTGCATAAGCTTCTCACTACTACTAAACTGTCTCGGCACGCGCAATGAGACTTTTCTCCACCATCGAATTGATCCAGTTTAACTTGTTTTTGTTGGTGATTTCTCTGTTCAGCTGCTTTATTCAAATTCTGCTTCGTCAACTGGACAATAATATCCAACCCCGGTTGTTTAGCCTTATTTAATCCCAATATCCTCGCCAACTCATTTTGGAATTTCCTGCCAAAATATATTTCAACTGGAGTCAGCTTCGTACTTTCGTGCTGAACAGAATTCAACCAGATTTGAACTTAAATTGTGCGACCCAGGCTGAAGGCTTGTCGTGTACTAAAGCATGAAACATTCTACCAATATCCTTCATAACATGCTCAAAAATATTACCCTGTGGACAGCACAGAAGAATGCACATGTGTGATCCCGGCTTTGTCCATTCTGGTTTTCCAGTGTTTGGACGTGAACTGTGGGCCGCTGTCAAAATTCTCAGTGGAAGGCCATACTCAGGAATATATCTACCTATATTATCATTTGGCTACATGCTTTATCGGTCGCCTTCCTCATAACATAAAGTTTGACGAGTTTCGAAAAAGCGTCAACCACTACAAATATGTACTCATAGCCTAACTGACCTTTCACAACAGTACCAAATAAGTCTGCACAAAGTAAATCACCGGGTTTACTTGTGAGAACTGCCTGCATCTTAACCGTTAAAATGTCTACATGGAAATTTTGACTACTGACAGAGGTCACACCTAGCGAGAAAGTTCCTAACTTCCCTTCCCATCTTGTTCCAAATGAAGTTATGTTGAAGTTCGTAGAGCACCTTGTTCGCGCCAAAATGCCCTAGCTCCCTATGAATGAACCACACCAGTTCCTCTGTTAAACTCTCTTGTACACATATGGCCCACTTACGAGCTAGGAAGCCATTCTGAAGTTTATATGTGAATCGCCCCGATTCCACATATTCTACCTCAACCTCCTTCCAACAAAGCTAATGGCCCGCATAACACACTATCTTCTCTCTGCCTTACCAACAGATGTTTCAGGTTCGCTAATGACTGCTTATTACCGGGATCCAGGCATGCGCAGATTAACACACCCTGGTCCGCCTTGATAGCAGAGTCACCCTGGTTTAAACTTGCGTCTCTGCACGACATATCCGCAAAGATATTTTCCTTACCCTTGATGTGAAATACATCGAAATCGTATTCCTGGACGGCCAAAATCCTTCTACTTAATCTGTTACTACTCAGCTTACAATTACGCCAGTGCATGGTGATCTGTGTAGATCTCGAACTTCCCTCCAAGCACATACATACGAAAGTTACCAAGACTGAACAGAATTCCTAATTACTCCAACTCAGTTATTGTATAACGACAGTAGTGGCTACGCGGGCTAAAGCGCTGCGTTAGGTCAAGGGACCAAGCTCTCTGCTGACTCGGTAGACGCGTGGGTTCGAGCCCCACCGTCGGCTGTCCTTGAAATGGTTTTCCGTGGTTTCCCATTTTCAACACCAGGCAAATGCTGGGACAGTACCTTCTGACAGGCCACGGCCGCCGCTTCCTTCCACATCCTTGCCCAGTTTCATTCCTCTTCATACATTCCATCTCTCATCCCGACGCGCAGGTCGCCCACGGGCGTCGATTAGAAAGACCTGCACTCAGCCTCTCAGGAGGCTACCAAAAAAAAGTTATTGTATACCTTTCCTCTGCTGCACTGAGTCCTCGCGAGGCTAAGAACACAATCCTCAGATTGTCCATATCATTCTTCTGGCAATGAACGCCTGAAATACCTATGTGAGATGAGTCCGTCATCAACACACATGCGTGGTCACGAAGGGGACACTTCAGAACCACGGCCTTCTTAAATTTCTGTTTGAGAGCCTTAAATGCCTCCTCATGCATAACACCACTTACTACCTGTTCTAATAAGATCATGGAATGGCTCAACCAGACACGCATACTTCATGACTAGAGACTGGAATTATAGGCACTAAAAACAGTTAAAATAGGCAGGCATATAGGCTCTTAAAATAGCCAAAATAGGCATGTAAATAGGCACTAACGTCTAAAATAGGCAACAAAATAGGCATGAAAAAATTTCTTTTAATTTAATAACTAATTTAAATACTATAAAAAGAATTAACAATAAGCAACTTATAATTTAATAACATACTTATCTTATATATAAAAGTGAAAGTCTGTATGTATGTATGTATGTATGTATGTATGTGGGTGGGTGGGTGTATTTGTTCCATATACAAATCCACACCATTCCACCAATCCCAACCACATTTTGCTTACACATAGTTTAGGACCCAGAAGTAACGGCTGGCTACATGAATTTTCGACAGTCTTTCTCATTCTTCTGATTTCGGTCTTTTTGCACTCAAGCAAAGGCTAATAAAATCAGAAAATAAACTGATGAAGTAATAGCAAGGCCGGCCATCTCCATAGCAACAGTAGCTCGAGACGGGACCATCAAGTTCACATCTATCTTGGTAAGAGGCCAATGCCAGCTAGATCGCATCCCTCCAAGCTGCTTTAAACTGCCTGTCCATTCAACACAAGATAGGTTACAGCACTGCCTGTCCATTCAACACAAGATAGGTTACAGCACCAACGCACTGATCGCCGCTGCATTTTCACTCCCAGCTGGATCGCATCCCTCCTGGCTGCTTTAAACTACCTGTCCATTCAACACAAGATAGGTTACAGCACCAACGCACTGATCGCCGCTGCATTTTCACTCCCAGCTGGATTGCATCCCTCCTGGCTGCTTTAAACTGCCTGTCCATTCAACACAAGATAGGTTACAGCACCAACGCACTGATCGCGGCTGCATTTTCACTCCCAGCAGGATCGCATCCCTCCTGGCTGCTTTAAACTGCCTGTCCATTCAACACAAGATAGGTTACAGCACCAACGCACTGTGATCGCCACGCCATTTTCACTGCCAGCTGGATCGCATCCTTCCTGGCTGCTTTAAACTGCCTGTCCATGCAACACAAGATAGATTACAGCACCAACGCACTGTGATCGCCACGGCATTTTCACTGCCAGCTGGATCGCATCCCTCCTGGCTGCATGGCAACAGTAGTTCAAGACGCGACCACCAAGTTTCCATCTATCTCGGTAAGAGGCCATGCTACACCCGCTGCCAGTTAGATCGCATCCCTCCAAGCTGCTTTAAACTGCCTGTCCATTCAACACAAGATAGGTTACAGCACCAACCCACTGTGATCGCCACGGCATTTTAACTGCCAGCTGGATCGCATCCCTCCTGGCTGCTTTTAACTGCCTGCCCATTCAACACTCAGGCACGTACGGGATATACTGTATATTAATTCACAGTTAGGTTGCAGCGCCAACCTAATGCGGCTTTTGAAGGGGACGATAACTGAAACGAAGAGTTTTTAACTTTGGAAGCTTAATATCGAGATTGAAAAAACGCGAAAACATGGCACTAAGTTAGTTCTTTTGTAATTCAATTAGCATAAAGTTTATGATATTAATTCACACACATACTAACGGGTAAATTTCAAATAAAAAGAAAAGCGAAATACAAAACGAAGGGTTGTTAAGTTTGGAGGCTTAATATTGAGATCCCAGGCGCTATTTCTGGTGAATTCCGAGAATTCCCATTCTTGTTCGTGGGGTAAACACATATTGAGAAATGAGAATATAATTCTGTCGAGCACACCAGCTGCAATTTACAGTCAAAAGGCATCAAATAGGCAATTCTACTCCAGATAGGCACAAACCCTTGAAATAGGCATTTATAGGCACAATAAAACCAACGAAATCTAGCCTAAAAGAACCTAAAACAGATTTATATCTCGAAAGCCTACGTTTCTAAACACAGGACTAAAATAGGCAAATAGGCAAATTCCCGCCTCTATTCATGACAAACCTTCGAAAAAAATTGCATCTTCCAAGATAGGATTGAAGTTCTTTTACACTCCTATGTGCTCTATCATCTAATATTTTGCTCATCCTGCTTATCTCAGGCGTCACACCCTTCGTAAATACAGTATGACCTAGGAAAGTGATCTCCTTCCTACAAACCACTGACTTATTTAACTTCAGAGTGAAGCCTGCTCTCTCTAATTTCCTGAAAACACAGTCCAATTGCATTAAGTTCTCTTCGAACGTCCCTGAACTGATGATCATTGATGTATATCGTAGTAAACTTACCTGTATCACTTGCTAAAGCGATGCCTAAAGCTCTAATCAATGCAGATGAACTACGTTTAAGCCCAAAAGCCACCCTTCAAAATTGATGTAAATTACTCTGATGACAAAATGCCGTGAGTGGTCTATTTTCCTCCCTCAAGGATACTTGCCAGAAATTGGAACTCAGGTCCACACATGTAAACCCATCTCTTACCTTCAAAACTTGTATTAATTTCTCTATGGATTGAGATCTCAACTGATCTACTGATATGCGACTATTTAACTCTTTCGCTGCTGCATTTCTGACATCACAAAACCCCTCACTGCGTAATTTAATGAAGATATTGAAAAAAAGTTTTAATGTGGATTTTCATTTATTATAAGTCATATCATAACACATGAAACAGAAAATAAATATATATCGCCTTTATGATCCATTCTGTGGTCCTTGGTTCGATGAAACATTAACTTACACGTGACCTTGTAGTTTTCTTTAGTGAGCATTTTCATTCATTTTGAATCATAGGGTAACACATGAAACTCACAAAGTACATGTTTTACCCTTGATATATATCCCGTGGTCCTTGGTTCAATGGAATCTAACACTGGCGTGTGACCTTGAAGTTTACCGTGGTGTGATAACTTTCGAAGCAGGTAGTTGGACTCACTGGGGACTGTCCTGGGCAAGTCATGCAATAAAATATTGTTTGTTTCCTCTTACACAGCCCCTTTCCTTTCTTTGAACACCGTACTGGCAATATGGAACAAACAACACAGTTTGGTTTGTGACTTTTGTCCTGTCGTTCCCCAATAAATTGCCTCTCCGTGAGATGCGCGAGCGGTATCCCATCAGAAGATCTTCGGCCGCGTTTCGCAGGTGGAGCGCGTTTGTACTTTTCTAGAAGTCCTGTTATTACATCATCTCTGAAGTCATGAGCACTTGTTTTCTTGTTATGGACCTTATTGTACACTATTCTTCCATTGACTAGGGTTTTTTCTATGATGAAATACCACAAGACCTGATACCACTTGATTTTCTTGTGCACGTATACGTAATTCGTTTTCAGCTGATCGAACTTGTCAACGCCATTCATTTCATGATTATAATTCACAACTAATTTAGGTTTATCACGGGTAACATAACCGGTTGGACCCCTCTTTGATCTCTTCCTAACCTTCACAACCTCAGACGAGTGTACGGTCGTGAGCATATTTACCCAGCCGGTATCTTGCCATGAACATGCAAGCATTTTTTAGGTTTCTGTCTTTTATTCATCTTCAGACCTTTCATCTCTTGAGGAAGACCTTTACGGTTACATCTCACTGTTCCGCATGCACCCACACTATTCTCAGCAAGATGAGTGGAAAGTGTAGGGCTTGAAAAGAAATATATAATTCTGCTGGTATTTTCCAAGTCTTTTGACAAGCTCCTAACAACTTTCTCCCCTAATGTATCCCCTGGATCAGTCTCATTACTGTTCTTTCCCACGTAAGTCTGAAATCTGCACAGGAAACCACTTTTACTATCGTACAATGACCATAACTTTATGCCCCATTTTGTCGATGGTTTTGAAGGCGCGCTCATGTCTTCTCACTAGTGTGGTAGTCTACTGACGTCAGAGGGCCGAGAGGAATGTTGCCGGGCGGGAGACTACAAAGGAAATACTGTAATACACACGACTTTGCTTTAAACAATTCCCAGTACACTCTCAAGACATGCATATTCATGTACGCATTATTAAAGAGCCACTTTGTTGACAAAGATCGTGTAGGAAGCAGCGGGAAAGTGCCAAGTCGACTAAAGTCGATTGCCGCAGCGAACACAGTATCGATGTAAATCGACTTAAGTCGATTGCCGCAGCGAAAGAGTTAAATTCCTAGCATCCAGACCGATTCTCACCTTATCATCTGCCTTGGGTACCGTAATAAGTGAAATAATATGTCTGAAAGATGGCTCAATAATCCCATCTTGCAGCATCTAATCTATTTGGCTTTGCACTGCCTCCTGAAATTTGTGTGGGATTGGATATTGATGGCCTACGAAGACACTGTGATCATGGATATTTCGTGAATGTACATAACAATTAGCTATACCTACAGAGTTCTCGAATGTTTGCTTATTACTCAATAAAACGTCACTTAACTCATCACACTGATCACATAAATCACTCTGCCTCACAGCGTCACACAATAACTGCTCCAGACAACCATTTGCCATCAAGGTGCCTAAAATATAAATAGAATTAGGTTCTCTCCGTAGAGACGCCTCAACACCAACATCGACGTTACTTGCCTAAGAAACCTCGTCAAGCACACAAATATTCTTTGAACATTTACTTAACTTGCCTGGATCTTTAAATGTCATGATCCATCCACCTGAACTTAACATACCTTTCATTATAACATAGCTGGACAGAATGTAGTGACATCCAGTCGGGAGCCCAAAATAAGATCATATACCAGATAAGGAATCACCAGTCACACCTGTGTTCCAACCTTACCCTCCTCTGTAATTGCCACTAAAACCTGTTTAGATATATTAGTCTACATGTGACTTCTTCCCAACTGCAGTCACCATGGACGTAGACTTAATAGGAATCTTACTTACTGACTTATCCGGCGCTACAGCCTGGGCCTTGCCGACCACATATCTTCTCCAGTTGTCTCTTGAGTTCACCAGTCTCCTCCAATTCCGGACTCCCAACCTTCTGAGATCCGACTCTACATCATCCAACCATCGTAATCTCGGACTCCCCACTGAACGACTACCCTCTAATTTGGTAAATAACACCTTTCTTGGTACTCGCTGTTCCTCCATTCTCTGCACATGTCCCAGCTTCTCGCCTTTATGTCTGTCGAGATTGATGGGTTCTTATAAAGTTCGTATACCTCTGAGTTAGTTCTTATTCTCCATGCACTATTCTCACATACTGCACCATATATTTTCTTTAATACTTTGCGTTCCCATGTGTCCAGAATATTTCTGGTTTGTTGTATTAAAGTCCGGGTTTCAGATCCATACATGACCACCGGTTTTATAATTGTTTTATAGACTGTCATCTTCAGCCGTCTTAAGATGTTTCGGGATAGCAACATGTTAATAAAACTATGGTAGCACCTATTACCAGCAGCTATTATTGCCTTTATCTCTGTTGGCACTGTATTTTCTTCAGTGACAATTCCTCCCAAATACTACAGTAAACTGATTTACTCTTTCGCACCCCTCAAACTGGTCAGTGCCTCTCCACCTTGTTTTATTTCTGGTGTTGATCATGTGTTTAGTTTCCTCCTTATTTATAACCAAGCCAAGTGTAGCCGCTTCTCGTTCCAAAGTTGCATAGTTCTCGTGCAGATACCGGTAAACTCTATTCCACCCAAGCATGGTTATATCATCAGCAAATGCCATATTCTGATTCGTTCTGTTGAAAATAGTACCATCTGATTTACTTGGTAACTTCCGTATGACACCCTCCAATGCCAAATTAAACAATGTTGGTGACAAGGAATCCCCTTGCTTGAGGCCTTGTTTGATTGGAAAATTATTGAAATATCTACCATTAACTTTAATTTTACTGTTCTTGTTTAGTCATTTTCACAAGTCTTACTAACTTCGGTGGTATACCCAGATCCCGTAGCACCTTGAAGAGGCCATTTCTCTTAACACTTTGGGGCCGATAGCCTAGATGTTAGGCCCCTTAAAACAACAATTATCATCATCATCATCTCTTAACACTATCATAGGCTGCTTTGAAGTCCACATACAATGTGTACCGTTGTATTGAACTTGTAACACTTCTCCATTATTATCCTAAGGTGAACATCTAATCTGTTGTTGCTCTCTCCTCCCTGAACCCACACTGATACTCCCCTATAGTGCCTTCAGCATATGGTTGTAATCTCTTATTCAGTAACTTTGCCAATATTTTGTGGGCAGCATTAACCAGTGCTATTCCTATATGATTATTGCAGATTGTCCTGTCACCCTTCTTGTGTATTGGTATAATAATGGATGTGTTCCAGCTTGTTAGCATTGTTTCACTTCTCCAAATCTTTTGAATCAGTCTGCGCCTTTCTTTTAATAGTTCTATACCACCATACTTGAATATGGTATTTCACTTGGTATCTTATCTTCACCCATGGCTCTAAATTTTCTCGTCTCCTTAACAGCTTCAGTTACTTCTTCCAACGGTGGGTCCTCTTCGCCATCATTGCTGTCATTTTGTTCCACCTGATCCTCTTCTTCTGATCCCTGGGTTTCACCTGATTCCAACAGTTCTTTAAAATATTCTTCCCATCTTTCTAGTATTCTCACTTCGTCTCCAATCATATTTCCTTCTTTATCCCTACAGATTGTTGTTTGAGGCTGCCAACCTTGTTTTATCTCCGTTATTCTCCTAATCATTCTTTTAAGATCATTTTCATTTCTACATTCATCAATGGCTTTCAGTTTATCTTTCTCGAATTCTCTCTTTTATCCTTCTGCATATGGCTTTTGCAATACGTCTTTTCCTCATAGTGCTGTCTGGAGGACCTAGTGTCTTGCTGGAGCATCTTGCTTCTTGCGCTATTTCGTTCTTCGTTAGCTCTCTTGCAGTCATCCTCATACCAACTACTTTGCCTAACTCTATTTTCCACTTCCAGTTTGGATTCCATTGCTTGGCGTATTGTTCTTACCATTATTCCCCAATGTTCATCCGGGTTCGCCTCCTCGTCAACAATTATTCCCCCTTAGAGTTTTATCCATTTCTCTTTGGAATTCTGTTCTTTCTTTCTCGTTATTAATAATTGAAGCCATATTATACTTCCTATCTCTTTCTACATGGGTATAGACTGTTGTTGATGTCCTCTGTCTATACTTCACCATCACCATGTAGTGGTCTGAATCCACATCAGCTCCCGTTCTCACCTTGACATCCAAAATGTCCGAGCCGTGCCTTCTTTGTATAAGCACATGATCTATCTGGTTGACTGTGGTCCCATCCAGAGATCTCCATGTCCCTTTATGAATATTCTTATGTGGGAAGATGGTGCTGCTTATTGTGAGGTTTTTGGTTATCGCTAAGTCCACCAGCCTTGATCCATTATCATTACACTCTTCATGTAAACTGTACTTTCCCACATGTGGTTGAAACATGGTTTCCCTTCCAACTTTGGCAACCATTTTCTGCTACAGAATCATATGTGTATTCTAGCTGTCATAAAAGGAGTCTTTCTCATCACCATTCGCCTCTTCTGTTGGAGCATGAGTACAAATCAGTGGCATGTTAAAGAATTTTATTTTGACTCTGTGTGCATACCCTACCATTTATTGGTTTCAAGTTCAATATCGCCGACTTAAATGCACTGTGGACCAGGAATCCGGTTCGAAAACAAGCTGTCCCACTACTACTGCAAAACATCGTATAATCGCCCGAGTCCATTGTACACGTTTCCTTCCACCTTATTTCCTGCAGAGCAGCTACATGCTCTTTTGGTCTTTCAAGTTTCTAAATGCCCCTGTTCTGTTGAGACTCAATACATTCCATGTAGCCATCATTGGATCAGTCCGTGTCCGTTGCCTGGTCATCTTAGAGACTGTCCGGTTTCCATATATGTTCAACATTTTCGTGACTAATTACTCTTTACATGGCTGGGAAGTCGCCCCTGTGCAATACCAACAGGAGGGCTGCCTGTTCACAGCCTGTTGAGTGGCTGCCTTTTCTGTCAGGTTTGGTCCCTTAACCTTTGAAGATCCCTCTTCTTACCACAAGTCAGTAGGTTGGGTTGCTTCTTAGTCTGGATCTTCACCATTGACCTGTCCGGCATGGGAGGCCCTACCAGTAGCTACCCTACCGCCGGCTTAGCCCAATGGATCATTAGACCTCGCAAGCACTCCCACTGCGCCAAGGTCATCCAACCCCTAGGGAGTGGAATCTCCTCAAATATATCATCATCTTCCGTCATCTTGAAACAATATGCTGCACTGATACAAGATCTGTGACATCCACTATCTAAAAGTGTGAGTACACTCACCCCTAACACGTGTAACTTGGTGACAATTTAAATTAATTGGGGGGGGGGGTGCAGCGGTCAAGCTGTTGGCCTCTCACCACTGCGGACCGGGTTTGATTCCCGGCCAATGCATGTGAGATTTTCAAAGTGAAATGCCACGTCCTGTGGTTCAGATTCCACGTTAAAAGGAGGTCCCATGGCTTATGATCTCGAGATTAATGGTCACGTAAAACTACAATCTTCTTCCTTTAAATTAATGAAACTAGGTTCTGTAGACTCCTCTAATAAATCACTTAGGAGATCGCCCCTAACGTCTAGGTCATTTGTTCAAATCAAAATCGCATGCGCTGGGAAAATCGGAGACTGACAATCTGACCCTACATAGCAGTCTGATTTCCGTTTAAATTACTACTACCTGGGTACGGTTCACTTCTAGGTCCTAGGTTGCTCGCCTGACGAGTGTTAGTACCTTGTCCTCGATGTTCCTCGCTCTGACTATTGTTACTTGCCTGATTACTGTTACTACCTCTCTGGTTGTAGTACGTCTGACCATTGTTACCATTATTTCCATTGTTGCCATTGGTTACTATTATAGTGATTCTGTCTACTCACCAACAGCAACCAAGGTATAAACGTGAGTGGAAGTTCCTAGCCAGAATTGCTTTTAGAAGGTGACAAAGTAGAAGCAGTGCATTGTAATAGTGACGAGTGAGAAGTAAATCAACAGCAGAACGATCGGTGATAAACGCAGTAAGTTGAAATATTGCTGTTATTTTGATAAACATTTATTATAGTTTGTGAGAGGTTAGAGTTGAAAAGTACAAAATGATGGGCAAAGACAAACAAAAGAAGGCATTTGACCGCTATGGGCGTGTTTCTATCTCCCAAAATTTTAATAATGGCACCCCGTGGCGTTAACGAACAGCTGATCCGAAATCTCAAGTTAAAACGCAATGAGAGTGAAACGCGAATTATGATCCGCGTCATCCTGGCTTGTTATTGGCTGGCAATTATTACCAGCCATTGGCTGCCCGCGGGTTTGTTTACAATTATCACCAACATGGTGGCGAGAGGAATAGATTTCTACATCAATTAAATTGCTAGAAATCTATTCCAGTTCATGACAGTATGAAGTGCAAATCACTTATTGATGAGGAATTGTATGTGCGTTTATATTTAAATTGACGCGTGACACTGTTCATCAAAATTTGTGAAAATAAAAGTACAAATCAACACTCTTGCCAATCAACTGAAAGTTTCTACTACTTTGGATGTAATGGATGTAAATCAATTGGCTGTCGTTTCTACCAGTTTTATTCATCAGTTCAAAATACATTCAGTACAATAACCTTTTGTGCACTATAAAACTACATTATAGACCATTGCATATTGATGTTGCTGTCTGCTTATATTTACCAATTTCATGAAATGTAATTTGTAGGTTATGCCTGATAAGGCATATAATTTATGTGGCCGTTTGTAATGTGAAGTCCTTACTGTATTTATGTACAAATATTATGGTTTAACTAATGAAGCAAGGATTAAAAGTGCAGTTTGCACTGCCACCTTTTTTTTGTTTAAATATTGATATGTAGTTTCTCAGTCTGGTAACTTCTTGGATTTGCTTGAGATAGATTTATAGTAATATACTACCTTATTAACCTGCAGGCTGAGTTTTTTTTTAAACATGCCAGGTGCATACAGTAGCACAAGACCTACTGCAGGCTATGTCTATCCTAAATGTAGGCCTATTATAGTGCTTATGTCAAAGGTCATCCTAAAGTTTTAACTATTGAGACTTGATTTGCATCGAAGATAATTTCAGCCGAGTCTGGCAAGGCTTCATAAACTTGGGCGTGACTTCACATTTTCATTTTTCCTATACAGCTTTTGATACCAACCACTTAAATCACAGTATTTCAAGATTTGCTCTCATTAAACATCACCAACACTTTTTTTTTCCCCTGGTGGTGGGCTGTGTTGGAGTCTACAGAAAATAAAGTTGAGAAATAAAAATACATCTTAGGTTTCCATGACACAGTTGCATTTTATCCTACTATATATCCACTCAATATACCAATCCTACCAATGTTTCCTAATTCCTCATGCTGCATAAATAAACATGACAGATTACAGCATTAGCAATGATGACAGTAATTTATGAATTGTTAAAATGTTTTTAAAAGATGCATAGAAAGAGGCTTGATAAATCCTGTATCATCAAACCATTTAAACATTCCCACACAGCTCTAATCAGAAGCTCATTTTATGTGCAACAGGTATGTAAAATAAACCTCCCTCCCAATAACTTGTAGGCCTAACCTGAACATAATCCATGTTAAGAGCTGTTTTTTGGTTCACAGGAAAACCTACCATTTAAAATCTTGCACATACCGGTAGACTACTAATCATATTAAGTTGCAATTAACTAGGGTAATTTTAAAAATCATGGCTATCAACTACTGATTTAAATATTCCAGACATCTTTCTTAACTCCACTTTTACTGACAGCATGTAAGTCCTTACTACTGTCTTTCAAGCCATTGACCAGCTGTTTTTTTTTCATGAGGAACCATTTTAGTCATTCTTCTCTATGTGAAATACAGTTGATGACAACTGCCTGGAAGACTCAGGTGTTTTTTCTTGTGTCGCTTCTCTGGTTGCCTACGACACTTCCTAATTATTAACAGAATGTTTCATTGAATTGTTGTATCCAATTGACCAACTGGTAATATATTATGGTTTGCTTTAATATTCCTATGATACACTTTTAGATCTCATATATTAATGAAGTATACAACAACATAGGCTGAAATGTTGAACCAATCTCCCATTCCCTAACACTCCCAACTAATGGGACATAAGCTACCTAGTGGTTGGTCTCACAATGCTTCCATCTACATGTACCGTACTAGGTCTAGTAGTACCATACGTATTGTGACTGTTTCTCCAACTCTGTCATGGAAACTAATTCTGAACTAAGATCTGGAATGGGGTACACTGTCCCTCGAGGGCAATAAGGACAACTTGAATCATTCAAGTGATTTTTCTATTTCATTTTACCAACTAACCAGGTGCCTGGAAATGCTAGTGAAGGAGGCAGCTAAGTAGGCTAGCCTACTGGTATTCACCATTCAGAGAACATTCTCAGCGACTTGTCTATGCATAGGCCTATGACACAATTTTCAGAAATTGATAGATAGATAGATTTTTATTAATTCCATTTGATCAAATACATGCATTCAATACATTTTTGATATAGGACACGTCAGAATTTACATGCATAAAATAAAAGAACTAACAGGTATATATTACTAAGATTATAACTATTTATAACTTATTATAATAGCAAATCTTAATAGATACAATCTTATTGCACAACTATTTACACCTCACTCTATTATCATAATATGAAAACTTAATTCTATAAATACAACAACATACAGCTAGGTATTAAAATTAAATTAAAAAAGTAAAATATAGTTATAGATTCCATCACTCCTATACGCTAAAATATTCAACTACTGAGTAAAAACAATGGCACTGCAGATAAGCTTTCAACATTCTATCAAAGGTTTTTATTTTTGGGGCCAGTTTTATATACTGGGGTAGTTTATTGTATAATTTAACTCCAGTGTGAAAAGTTCCTTTTTGATATATGCTTGTGTGTGTGTGTGAAATATGAATGTTTTGATTTTGTCTTGTGTTATGCCTATGAACATCATTGTTTGTTTTAAGAAAAACATCTTTATTCATTAAATTCTTTTTAAAAAACATAATACTTTCAAAGATATATATGCAGGGCAGTGGGAGAATGTTTAAATCTTTAAACAGAGGTCTACATGATTCTCTCGAGTTTACATTTGCCATAATTCTAATCGCTCTCTTTTGTATCCTAAACGTGCTTAGTACATCTGGCGACATACCCCAAAATATGATCCCATATCTTAAGTATGAATGGAAATAAGCAAAATAAGTATTTCTTAATGTGTGCATGCTAGTGCAGGTTTTCAAAATACGTAACGCAAAGCACATCGAGTTCAGTTTAGTATTCAGATATTGTATATGTTTATTCCATTTCAAGTCTTGTTGTATCCATAGTCCTAAAAACTTTGTTTCTGATTTATTTTCTATTTGATGACCATTTAATGTTATATTGGGCATCGCAGGATTCCTATTCTGTATAGTGTGGAAATTTAGACATACTGTCTTTTTATAGTTTATTATGAGGCGATTATCTTGTGACCATTTGGTTAACTCTCCTGTAACGGAGTCAGCAGACTGCTGTATGACCTGTTTAGTTTCACCTTTTATTACGAGTGTTGTATCGTCCGCAAACAAAATTTCCTTATGTGAATGAACGTTCTGTGTTATATCATTGATATATAGAAGAAAGAGTAGATACAGTAGTCACAGAACACTAATGGTGCCCAGTACGCACAGCTTAGCATAGGACGGAGTGGATTCCAGCCATAGATTAACTTATGATCTGTCAACGGGTTTTCAAACAAATTGAGCACACACCCAAGTCCGGGGGTCTTGACCATGATGTTCCAAGCCTCTAAATGAAACACTCCTCTTTAAGACTTTCTGGTCTTGCATCCATGGTCGATCAACATTCTCCTGATCTGTGTTCTCAAGTTTCTGATGGTTATGGACATTATTTTTATCCTGATACATGCCCTATTCTTAATTAGTTCAGCATAAGATCATTGAATCTCCTTAAGAAAAATAGGGAACATCCATGTGTTATTTGACCATAGGAAAGGGAGAATTTAAAAAACTGAACCTCTGGGGACATTGATGCAGATGACTCCGAGTAAGTAGGCTAGATCAAAATGAACATTTTTCAGTGTTGCCTTAATAAAGGTTGATAACTTCCTACCATTCAACATGAATAGGCCTATATTGGATGGGAAATATTTTTATTATTTGCAGAGATTACAAGGATGACTTGTTGATGTATCGTTATTTTGTTAAGCGAACATAAGTTTCAAGTCCATATCGTGATGGAACCCATATTTCAGTGCTGCCTTAGTAAACGAAATATTCAATGTCTTTCAGTCGGTCAACACGGTTGCACTTAATGGTAATGAGAATGAGCATTATTCCAAAAACCAGAAAAAAAAACTGTAGGCTACATGCAGACCTAACTTGTCAAATCAATCATGCCTACAAGACAACAAAAATGCTCTATGAAAAACTATTAAAACCCCATA
Organism: Meconema thalassinum; assembly: GCA_946902985.2. NCBI lineage: Eukaryota > Metazoa > Arthropoda > Insecta > Orthoptera > Tettigoniidae > Meconema > Meconema thalassinum. The sequence continues at coordinate 592,132,800 of OX336389.2, read as the reverse complement.
ATGGTAGTCAAAAATAATCTCAAACCACCGCCACTATTTCGCGAAGGTGCAGAAAAATCTTACTATAGTACAGCTTTTCGTAATAGTTGCTACTGTTGTGATAAACCAGTACTGAGTGATAGGCCCCCGAAATATAACTATTTATCTTAATGTCTACAATAAAACGAGATTGCCAAAAAACCACAAATCGATAGAAGGCAACACAAAAAATGGCTTATCTAATCCACAAGTCACCCACCCTTCACCAACATTATTAATATTTGTAATTTAAGTAACTTAGGTTATGTTAAATTGAGGTTAATGGCGGATTTGATTGCGGCTGTGTGGCGGGAAGGACCCAATAAGTGCTCAGCCAATCAGGGACGTTTTGATTGGAGACCATGCTCGGAAAATTTTTAGATCGTTTTGATTCTCAGGGCTTCGTTAAGCCCCCACCCTAGGCCGTCATCGTGTCCAAAATGGCGGCTTAACGAACACGACGGGGTGCCATTATTAAAATTTTGGGAGATAGAAACACAGCCTATGGGGAACGCGGAGTTTGTGAACAAACAAAGGGTGGACAGTGCCAGCAAGCGAAAGCAGACGACCCTGGCGCCCTAGAGAGGAACGGAGCAGGTAGCAGCTCAGGAAAACAATTGAAGTCCGTGGATCGCAGCCAGGGTGGTGTTGGTCGCAACGCTAGCGAAGCTGGCGGCACAAACAGACTTGAAGGACAGTGGTACTCCTTTTCCTTCAGCGGACCACAATCAAACAACGCAGGATGTACGCTGAGACCCGGCTGACATTTTAAGCCTACTGAGTAATACGAACGTCATCGAGGAGCTCGTGGATGGTGTTGCTAATAGGGTGATAGATTAACTAAAAGAATCCATAGATTTTAACACCCAGGTCATCAATGAACTCGGACAGGAACTTGCCAGGCGAGACGACACTATAAATCAACTTGAGCAGTACCAGCATCGAAATAACTTGAGAATTTTTGGTATTCCAGAAACTCCAGGCAAGGACACCAACAGGTGTGTAATGGACGTCGCTGCCAAGTTGAATGTGACAATCGCCCCCCAAATAATAGACCTATCTCATCGTGTAGGATTCCGGGATGCTGGAAAGAAGCGGCCAATAGTGCGGTTCGTGTCCTATGCAGTTCGAGCAGCAGTCTTCAGGTCAAAGAAATTCTTCAGGAATGCCGGCATAACTGTCAGGGAAGATCTGACGAAGCCACTTTGGGTTACACGGTGTCTGGACTGCAGATGGCGTTATTCTGATCCGCATTGGTGACACGAGGCATCGTGTAAAAACACTCAGTGAATTGGACATTTTGAAGAAAAAATAGAGGTTTCCCGCTCCTCGTACGTAAAGGACCCTCATACATGCCAGTGTGAGGGGTCTCAACTGATCAAAGTTACAAGTAGAAGCACAAACATGTAATATGGTTACTGGTGGAACTTTAACCACAGTGTTGAGCAAAAATACCAGTCAATATTATTAATTAATATTTAGAAAATAGCTTAAGTTTTAGATTTTGTAATTTTTGATGTTTCTTATACACAATTCTACAATAACTTTCAACTAACTTTTGCAAGGATAGTAGTACCAATGAGTATGATACGCATGCCTATCTTTGTGATATAGCTGATAGATAAAGCCCTGCGCGGATGCAGATATTGGCAAAAATTTTTGCCATGCGGATATATTTTGCATGGCTGTGCGGATAGCGGATAAGCTGCGGATAATGTTTGAAGAAAATTTGCGGATAGTTTTTAGAATACAATCCGAACTTGTTGAGGCTTAATATCACTACTAGGACTCAATAGTTTATTGTATCATACTCATAAGTTCTATGGGATTGAGGTCGCAATGATACGGGGACAGACTTAATACGGTAATTCCGTTATGTTCTTTTCATGACAAATGTAAGATGATGATTTAAGCCAATCTCATTCAAATTATGTCATTAAGCATAATTACTACTCCGAACAGGAAAGGGTTGCAATTTTGGATGTATACCATTCATTTTAAACATAACAAATGATATACAATGCCTAAGGGAACAACTTTTCCCTCGAATGTCTAAATATGTTGCTGTAGTAATTTATGCTTTATCTAATTAACAAGTAGTTCTGTGAAGAACTAAATAGCCTAATTTCATATATCCTACTAATATTAATTGCCTCTATCAACATACAAATTGTCAGTTTGATTGCTGTATAGATTCGTAGATATTGAGAACCGTCTCAATATTTCGGATGGTCACCATGTTGGATTTTAATATATGTAGGCCATAGAGTTATGTAATATTAGACGATGATTATTGTGTACGTTCATTATGCAAATATTGATTTGGATCGCATGATTAGAACACAAGAAATAAAAACTTAATTTTCAAAATTCGCACAGCCGCCATGTTGAGGTTACGTAAACAATTGAACTAAATTAGATATCAGTGCATTACAACGTGTATAAACATTTGCTGAACGAAGTTTCATTGCCTTTGGATCATTAAATCGCGAGAAATGTCTATTTAAAATTTTCAACTTCGCTTGGCCGCCACGTTAGTTTCATAGGTAACCGGTTTTTGAAAGTCTCATAGATAGACTTCCAGTAGTGCCCTTTATGTCCATACAAAATTTCATGGTGATACCGGTAATAGTTTCAGAGATATAGAATGCCGGTGAAATATTTCGCACTGCCGCCATCTTGAGGTTATGTAAGCAATTGAACGAAGTTAGATGTCGATGCATTACAATGTGTATAAACATATACTGTACCACGTTTCATTCTGTTTGGTTAAATTGCGAGAAACGTCTATTTAAATGTCGCAAATTCGCTTGGCCGCCATGTTGGTTTTGTAGTTAAGAGGTTTTCAAATGTCACATAGGTGAACTTCTAGTAGTTCCCTTTATCACCGTACAAAATTTCAGGGTGATATATAGGTAATAGTTTCGTAGATATTGAATGCTGGTGAAATATTTCGCACAGCCGCCATGTTGGATTGGGGAGAGATAACAAAATTTGAAGGGCACGGTCGGGGTCGCCCGGGATAGTGCTATGAACTTACTGAGTTCCATTGAAATTGCTCCAGCCGTTTAGAAGTTATTAGGGGGGACACACAAAAATCCATCACACACCATCTCACACACACGCACACACAGACTGACACACGGACAAAAGGTGATCTCATAAGCCTATTTTGTCATAAATGATTCGGATAACAAACTTGTAAATACGGAAAAAGGTCGTGCGGATGCGGGGCGGAGGCGGAAAACAGTTGTGTGGATGTGGGACAGACGCGGCTAACAGCCGTGCGTTTCGGTTTGTTTATCTGCGCAGGGCTCTACTGATAGATTACCCAATAATTTTAAAGTAACTCACCTTAATACACAGTCACTTATGATGCTAGAACATCTCGCAGAATTTGAATACACATTTGTTAACTCCGGTGTTGATGAAATCGTTGTCAGTGAAACAAGGTTCAATAAGTCCATTACTGATTCATCTGTAATCTTGCCAGGATATAATATCTACCGCAATGACAGACAATCTAGAGACGGGGGTGGAGTAGCAGTGTATGTTCGACAGCACATTAAGTGCCGGGTTATCTGCAAATCCCCAAATAATGAGAATTTCAGACCTGAGTACCTATTCGTAGAGATTTGCCTTAAAAATACTGTGTCCTTTACCACAAATATTTGCCAAAATCCGAAGATGAGCTGGATTGCGAAATCTTCTGGTCACCCGGCTAAACAAGACCACTGGAAGAAATGCTTGGCAAATAGGTTAAAACAAATAGCTACAGCTGTACTAGGTTCAAAATTCTTCATAAAAAAATATCTAATTGAAACGAATGAGAATCAAACAATACTCGGGTATGGGTTGTATTTGAAGGTTCAAAGAATCGTGAACGTAATACAACTTTATTAATTAATATAACTCAAAATCCGATGTAAAATAGAATCGAACCAAGGAAAAACCTCGTGTTCGTAATTTAAATCACTCATAAAATTTACAGGTGCTTAAACATGGATATCACTGTACACATGAATTAATTGAACACCAACGAAGATAAAAAAAAGTATTTCTCTAATGCATCCATTATCTCAGTCAGATAGGCCTGAACAATAGTAGAACATACTCGGAGTCCGTCCTCCCCTCCCCCCCCCCTTACTACCCCCACCCCCACTCCCCACCCCCCATTAAAAAAAAAAAAAAAAACATCTCAACTGTGATAGTTGTATTCAAGTTCTACCCATCCGGGTTACGTAACAGCTACGCGTCGACCAATCACCTCCCTTCTTCTCCACTTGTGGCCCGGCTACTCCAACCGCGAGCCATGGACGTATCTGGAACAGCAGCTGTGTGGCTATTTAATCGACCTGCTGGGCTGACCTCTTCGTGATTACTGCAAACTTCAGCACGACAACTAGTCTGTCACCATTAGCAAAATTTTGCTGCACCTGTGACATGCCGTCCAGGACGTAATACTTCAGTGAAAATGCGTCATTCGACAAGACAACATGTCTTAGTGTGCTTTTCTCGACGGTCACCATGCTGTCCACCAGTCTTGCAAAACCGGACTAAAAACTTCAAATCTTGTCTACGTATCATCTTCAATTTCCGCATCAAGAAGTCTTATTTAAACTTCGTAATGTCTTCTGACATTCTTCTTAGTGATCAAACCTCGATCACCAGCCACGTGTTTCTACGACATGTTAGTGCAACAAACTTTTACAGATGTGAACTCTACATCTTTTAGTGTTAAGGAAAACTATTCCTACGCAATCTATCTACAAAGTGAATACGTTATCACTTAAGTCTTCGTATGTCTTACTATAAGGCTCTACTTTTGGTGGAAGCTATTCAAAGTGACATACCTAATGTCATCATTACTGCACAAGCAAGTGCTCTACGTGACACAGTTAATTTCTTCAAGTGTCTGGCTGCGTGGCTCAGGGGTAACGTTCTCGCTTGCTGAGCCCAAGGTTGCAGGTTCGAAACCTGGCGCAGTCAGCTGGCATTTGAGGGTGCGCAAATGCGAGGGAGCCGTGTCAGTAGATTTACTGGCACGTTAAAGATCCCCTTCGGGGCAAAATTCCGGCAGCCCGAAATCTCTAAAAGCCAGTGTAGTTAAAAGGGACGTAAAACCAATAACATTATTATTATTATTATTATCTTCAAGCATAAAGTTAAGTAATCTGTTGCTTATACATAACCTGTGTTTTAAAAAGTGTGAATTACTGTTCTACTTTACAATGTTACTTCTTTCTAAGGAAAGATTTATACCAGCTTACTTTAGAAGTTTTCTCAATTTTAATATTCGGCTTGTCTTTCTCTTTTCCTGGGAAGTATCACGTAGCGGCTTTCCTTTGACATTTTTGGGAAAAGTTTCATAATTAACTTTCAGGCATCTCATGCATACCTGCGTCTGCCATTGCACTTTTTTGGTAACATTTCATGGTTTGCTTCTGTGCATTATGGCAACTAATATCATTCTTTCTTTTCATAAGGTACTGCAGGATTCAGCCCCTGTCAGCCACTAGCCCCTTCTATAGGCTATGTCTTTTCTGTGTCACTGCTTTGTATCCCCTACTTTCTTTTCATAAGGTACTGCAGGATTCAGCCCATCAGCCACTAGCCCCTTCTATAGACTGTTTTTTCCTCGTTTGTTAAAACTAAACTGTGCATTAAAGCACTTACCTATATTGAATGTTTAAAGAGATATATATTTTTTTTTGTTATTAAAGAAAAACCTTCAAAGCATTAAGAACAATATTAGTCATGCTATCCTATTTAATGATGTATTTTTGAAATGTTACTTATTAGAAGAATATATATGTCAAAGCTACCTGTTCTCTCTACTTCTTGTTCTTGTTTCATATATGCAAATATCTATCCCATGTTCCTTAAAGCTCAATATGTACTCGATTCTGAATTCACTCAGAATCCGTCTGAAATTGGAGACTTTTAATTGGTCGATCCAATGGTTAGTGATAGCTAGTCACACCAACTACGAAGTTTCATATATACCGCACACTGCCATCTACTCGTGATTGCAATAGATAGTTAATTTTATGAAATGTTTGTCCATTGGCATTTGAACGTACTCCTGTATCATCAGAGCAAAATAAATGCACTAACTCCGGCCGCATAAAGCACAGCATCAGTTTGTACCCCCGTAACTCTTGTACAAGTCACGTTACGGTAAGCCGCGCACGATCGCAGTCCAAACACGTTATGAATTTTCACGTCACAAGAACCACTCTCCAAATCTCGGCCGTCCACTTCACAAGCCCTCTCGCGTGCGTATGCTTGCTTCCGCCCCGCTGTCACCTCATTCGTCATGTGATGTCCACAGATTTATAGTAATGATACGTGGAAAATCATCGGAAAGGCTGGTAAAACCTTCCGCTTGCAAATTTCAGTCGTTAGGGCTACATATATGCGTTCAACCTGAATCTTTTAATAAGCCATAGAACTAAAAAGAAACTCCGCTGTCCGTTCGAAATCATTCATCCCTTCGTAGTCACGTGGTGTATCTTCCTTATTGCGCGGCCTTGGCTAAGCGCTCACGGTACAACTTGTCATCATGGGGCGGCCATTTCCCTAATGTTGCAGCTGGTAATATTTCAAGGGCTGTCGAAACCTGTGTTCCAATATTCCCGCATAGTACACGCGGGCGTGAAAAAAAATTTTTTTTTTGGTAACTCAGGTTTAAAATAGCACTGGCTTCGTTGCTAGATGATAGAGGTGACTTTGCAAATTCTATCACACAGAAAACACGGGCTCAGTACTATTTATTTGTGTTTTTTGAGCACCCTAAGTCGGTTTCATGTAACCACTATTAAATGACATGCTTACACACATTTTTAGTTATAAATATGTAATATGAGCTGGCGATATCAATGCCCATTTTGGGTCGGATACATTTGAAACGAAAAACATAGTAGAAACTCTAAATACTTCCAATCTGTCATGGCTCTCGTATCAAGATACACATTACACTGCAACCTCCTCTTCTACTCCGGATCTAACTAGCATCCAACTGCAATGAGCACTTGATTGAGTTTGGCCAAACAGCTGCTTGTGGCTTCTCAACGCATGATCTCTTAAACGCAGTAGATACCCTGTCAAGTCCAAAATATAAGCCCAGTATTCGAACTTTTCGAGACTTCAGGAGGTTTAATTACGAAAGATTTAAGGCTGATGCCATGTCAGTTCCATGGCACACTGTCCTCGAGCAGCAAACTATAGATGAAAAAGTCGAAACTTTCAACACATTTTTAATTGATTTATATGATCGCCATGTCCCAGTGCGCTCGGCTAACGTGAGGCACGCACCAGCTGCCTGGATTAACACAGAAATAAAAGAGCTAATAAAATCTCGAAATATAGCCAGAAAGAAGTGCAACAGAACACAGAAACCCGAGGACATTGTAGAATACAAAGTCTTGTAATGGTTATTAATTAGTGCCCCATGTTGGTAGCGACAAATGTAATGGTTCCTTTCGCCCTCTCGTTGAGCGACAAGTGTAACGTTTTGCTAGCCCCTAACGTTGAGCGTTCAATGTGGCAGTTTGGCTAGCCCACACTGTTGGGAGATAAATGTAACTGTTTACCTTTGCCTAAGCTATGTTGTTTTAATGGGCGCCAAGACCTCAATGCAATGTTGAAATCTAAATTTGTATTTTAACAACGTCTAGCTCTGGCAGAACACCTTCAAGACACTATTCACTCAGATCGTGGTATGATTTGATCATTAACCCAACAAACAATTGTATCAGGAGAAGGAATTGGTCTATATCTAATGCTACCTACTGAAAGCAAAGATTGCATTGTAAAAGAAATGAATTTATTATATAAAACAAGTATAGCAAAATTAATAATAATAATAAGTACAAAATTTAAATTGGAGCGTTGTGATTTGAATATTACCGATAGAAAATTACGTGAAAACGGAGTCTGATAAATTGATTTTACTCTTATTTCCAAGCTATGAAGTTACTGAAATATGAAATGTAAAACAAAGAAAAATGAGAGATTGCGTATTTCTGCGTCATTTGCGCTTACCATTGGAAATTGCCAAGGCATTTCCCTCGTACTTGCTGATGCTGTGAGCTTCCCACAGTCTCCTGGACGTCGTCATCTCCGTCGGAATTTGATGATATTCTGGTAGATTAGATAATTCTATGGTCCGTACCTCGGACCCAAACACTCGTACAACCGCACTGGTTAAGTTTTGCAAAAGTTAGTCTTCAACTCCACTGAACATCGGAGCGACACGCACTTGCAACCGTACTCCGCAAGTTCTACACAGATTGTCCTTAACTCCACCGAACATCGGAGCCACTCGCACGCGCATCCATACTCGTCAAGTATTTCACAGATAGTCCCTAACTCCCCTGAACATCGGAGCGACACGCACTTCCAACCGTACTCCGCAAGTTCTACACAGATAGTTCGTTCCACGGAACATCGGAGCGTCCCCCGCGTATAACCATACTCCGCAAGTATTTCACAGATAGTCCCCGTTTCACGGCGCGTCGAACGATATATCCACACGTTGGCTCCCCCACTCTTCAGCCGGCTTCAGCTTGCGTGGTCCTCACTGATTGGTTGACCCACCGCTAGTTCCCCTCCTCTGGTTTCTTTACACTCGGCGCGCGAGAGGGAGAAGTCGTTTTCCGTTCCAACAATTCGCCTTTTCTAGACCTTGCGACCCAAGATTGCGTCATGCTTCTCGACAAGATTAAGCGTGTACTTGAAATCCCAGTGAGTCACGTCTCTCGATATACCCTAACTGACGAAAACTCCGTAAAATTCCGTAATCAGATAATTTTCTATGATATCGTCGTTCGTAATAATTTGCTTGATAGCGTTTTCTAAGACATAGAAAACCTATCTGAATGCTAATAATTTTTATAAAATGCTCCGAAAATACCTTAATAATAATTATAATAAATTAATAATAATAATAAATTAACATGAAAAATTCTCTTTGCTGAACAATTTGCCGCGTAAATAAATATAGAATGGCTTCCTACTGACTTATGCCAGTTGCATAAAACCCCTCGAAAAACACGTTACATATTCGCCTCGGATCATCGGATGATTTACCGTGACGACGGTCCATTATCCGATTATCCCAGACACGTTAATAAACCCCATCCAAAATACATATTACATAAATGAAATAACCCTAAATTACAGATATATACACTCATATTTTTTCTTCACGCACTTTGCGTCAAAGTTTGTTGTCACTATGGATTGCACTTTGCAACCAGTCCAATGTTTTACATATGGAATAGTGTTCCACGGATATTTCCGCCTCTCAAATTTCTCTATGTTGGAGAAATAGACATAATTAATGTGTGAGCACTATGTATTTATGATGTCATATCACACGCATTGAAGGTGTTCTGATATATTTATATCACCATAGAACTTCCTAATTTCACTGGAGGTCCCCTCCTTATGGTGACATTTAATTCCACTTATCACTGAGCACACGATCACACTATTGTGGCAGCGCCTCGTGACCATAATACTTAATCTCTCTTTAAAGTAGATTAAATTAATATTGACTTCTGAAAAAAAAACCAGTAAATGCGCATTACATATAACACCAAATATTTCTGTGCCGTAATCGCCCTGTCTTGTTAAGTTCCCGTTAACCATATTCTACTTACTACTAGTTCTCAACACAGACCATTTCTCCTCACACAAATAATACCCTTGTACAAATTATCTTAAATTACACACTTACAAATCTTACATGGCGAGGCCGTAAACAGAAATCACGTGTGCTGATATGTATGAGTTTCATGAAGGACTGTCTCGCATTCTGATGGCCCATCTTTTATCTCGTGGACGCCTTAAGCTAACAAGCCCTATACAAGCGCTCCCCCATCTCTTGGAGATAAATGGGAACCCATCAGCGCTGCCAAAATGGCCTTGGTGCATCGAGACAATTTAGTGCTCAACAGCATCCGACAATCCCGTCATATTTCCCTGTACCTTAAAAACTCTCATTTACTTACATACTACCCCCCTGTGTGACTTCTGATACGCCTGCCTTAAAGACCAGATCTTCCACGCACCAGACACCACACTTACTCATTTGATAGGCTGGCTCGCCAGCTAAACATCCTCACTTTATGACACATATTTTCGAAGACTATGTATATTATACGTCCCGTATAATCTGTTTCCCTTACTATCCTCCAGCACATATGCTGTTTTTCCAATACGTTTGGAAACTATAAATGTTCCTGCGTCACCTTCTTCCAACCTTGCAAGTGGCTCCCTTAAATGAACGTCATCACGTTGCTCTGCCTACCTATTTCTCAGTGTCTGTAACGATGCCCTGTTGCTACTGTCCACACATGCTAACCCTACCTTCCTATGGTGTCACACCTCTACTCGACACTCTATGACCTAAAAATGTCACTTCTGACTGACAGAATGACGACTTAGACAGCTTCAAAGTGAACCCTGCCTGATCTAACTTCTGAAAAACTATATTTAAATGACATAGATGCTCCTCAAAACTGCGTGAACTAATTACCATATCATCAATGTAAATGGTTACAAACTCTCCTGTGTCATCCCCTAATGCGATGTTTAAAGCCCTAATTAAAGCTGCTGAACTACTCTTTAACCCATAAGGTGTTCTACAAAATTGATAAAGGTTATATTTATGACTAAAAGCTGTAAATGGTCTATCTTCGTACATAAGTGGCACTTGCCAAAAACTGGAACTCAAATCTACACAAGTGAAATACTTCTTCCCCTCAAATGTTTGCATTAATTCCTCTATTGACATAGATTTCAGCTGATCTGAACTAACTCTACTGTTAACCAAACGAGCGTCTAAACAAATACGAACAGTGCCGTCGGTCTTGGGTACCGTTATCAAAGAATTAACATATGGACTGTTCGAGTGCTCAATAATCCCATCTTCAAGCATCTGGTTAATTTGTGCCTCAACTGCACTCTGATAAGCGAAAGGTACAGGATATCTATGTCCTGTGAATACTGACCTATCAATAACGTTCAATGAATGTGTATAGCAATTGGCCATACCAATGCGATCCTCAAAAACTCTCCTATTACACCATAACACATCATAGAGCCGAACACACTGTTCATCCTCTATATTTCCCTGAAATGCAGCCTCACGTAACGAGTCCTCTAGACTTCCGTTCGTAATCACACTGCCCACAAAACATGGAGAACCCCGCTCTACGGCTGGCGATATCTCATTTAAAGTACAAATCACACCTACAATACTACTTCTCTGAATATGGTCATTGAACGCTACTTCTACTTCAGAATCTCCCCATTTAAATTTCAAACTCCCTACATCATAACATAAGTTACCAGACACTCTACTTAGCCACTCGGAACCCAAGATAACACTGAATACTAAATTTGGAATTACAAGGCAAATCTGCTTCTCTACATGATTATTAATTTTAATGTCTACTAAAACTTGCTTAGAAATTACTTTAGACCTCTTCCCAACAGCTGTGATAACAAAAGTGCTTTTAATTGGCATCTCCTCAAAATTTACTCCAGTTCCTTTCATTTTATCATAAAATGCACTACTTATGCAACTCTTCATACAACCACTATCAATTAAAACATCTGTGTACGCCTCGGACACGTTAAATTTAACTATGGGGCTCTTACTAACCACTTCCTGAATAATACCTTCATCATTTAGTTCATGTAATAATTCATTTCTTACATTTAGGTCATAGGGTTCCTGTATAATTGTATGGACAGGGCATGCTACAGACTGAGATTCTGACCTTACTTCGCAGCCTGGTTCGCGTTTAAAGAACCGCTACAGCTGGCCGTAGTACTACTAACTACTAAACTGGTCTGGTTGTTCTGGGCTGTGTTGTCATTGTTTGGCTGTATATTACTACCACTAGGCTGTCCTCTTCCTTGACCCCTATTCTGGTTGTAATTATTGTCATTATAATTTCTCCCTTGATTTCCCCTGAAATCATTGTTTCTCCCTTGATTTCCCCTGTAATCATCATTCCTCCCTTGATTTCCCCTGAAATCATTGTTCCTCCCTTGATACTGATTCCCATAGCCATTTCCTCTGTTCTGATTTAGCTGATTATTATTATTCCTATTTTGAGCGTTGGCCCCTTCGCCACCGTTCCCTTGAACTTCCTGATGCCTGGCTTCATTAGGTCTATTATTATTATTACCCTGGTTCCGATTGAAATTGTCCTCATAACCCCCTCTCCCTAGTGCATCAAATGTGCTTAACAAATTTTCTACTTGTGATATAGTCTTTACATTCTGGATACAAGCAGCCTCCTTGATCCTATAGGGAAAGTGCCTAAGTAGCAACCTTACCACATCACTTTCCTCCTTCAAGCCATCAAGATATATACACACTAATACCTGCCCTAAAAAGTATTCGGTCATGGTGGAGCTTCCTTTAGGGTTATATTTACCACACACTACTCCCTCACGATGCTGCGACTGAATAACCTCATTCCAGAACTTTTCACAGAATTTCATTTTAAAATCATTGATATCAGTAAACTTGTCTCTGTAGACAGCAAACCAATTCCTCGTTTCCCCCACAAACACTTGTTCTAAAATTTCAACTACCTGGCACCACTCAATACTACCATTTTCCAACCTTTCCCCGAATTTATTTTCTATAGTGTTCATGAACTCCATTGGGCACCCCTGTCGATTGCTGAACTTACCCAGTTCTACCTCCCTGTGTGTGCTATTCACAAAAACTGGCCTATTCTGACTATTTTCTTGCCTGATCCTAGCTTTTAATTTTAATTCTAATTCTGCGATTTTCTCCTCAGCCTTCCTCTCAATACTGTTTACTGTTAATTTAATGTTTCCTTCTGATTCTTCTACTTTATCATATAGCTTTGCTTGTTTCTCCCCAATCTTGCTAATGCTCTCTCTATTACTCTCTCTTAAATCATTTACTTCTGCAACTATTTGTGAGTGGACTTTCTCAATTCTACCCCCCAGCTGTTCCTTAACCTCTTTAGTAGCTACCTGAATTTTGTCAATTTCTCCCCCCAATTGCTTTTTGACCTGCTGTGTTTCCAGTTGCACTAGTTCTTTTAAATTTTCAGCCTGTGTACTGATTCTAATTTCTAACTCCTCCTGTACTTTTCCTAATTTCTTGTCTACATCTGCAATGATCTCTTTAACCTTCTCTTCCATTACTCCTCTGATTTCTCCTCTAATCTGCTCCATTTTCACACTAATTTCCTTGTTGTTCTTATCTAATTTTGCATTATTCTGTTCTAATTTTTTATTTAAAGCTTCTGTACTTTCTTTATTTTCCCTACTGTTTTGTTCTAATTTTGCATTATTCTGTTCTAATTTTGCATTATTCTGTTCTAATTTTTTATTTAAAGCTTCTGTACTTTCTTTATTTTCCCTACTGTTTTGTTCTAATTTTGCATTATTCTGTTCTAATTTTGCATTATTCTGTTCTAATTTTTTATTTAAAGCTTCTGTACTTTCTTTATTTTCCCTACTGTTTTGTTCTAATTTTGCATTATTCTGTTCTAATTTTGCATTATTCTGTTCTAATTTTGCATTTAAGGCATCACTACTAACTTTGTTCTGATACATGAACTCGAGAAGTAAAGTTTTTAATTCTGGTTGGCCGCCTACACTCCCTGTTTCAGTATCGGGATTTACCTCCGCTACCCCGGTACTACCATCACTCGACATACTGCTCGTATCATCACTCTCCCGTTGATGACCACTACGTAACCTCATCTGTCTTTCTTTCTCATCCCCCATAATGATATACACTGATAAAGACAAATAACCCCCAAAATACAGGCACAGAAATATATACCCTTCTCCTTCCACAAATGTTATTAGGTTTTCAGCCCCAAGTTGTCGGCGACAAATGTAATGGTTATTAATTAGTGCCCCATGTTGGTAGCGACAAATGTAATGGTTCCTTTCGCCCTCTCGTTGAGCGACAAGTGTAACGTTTTGCTAGCCCCTAACGTTGAGCGTTCAATGTGGCAGTTTGGCTAGCCCACACTGTTGGGAGATAAATGTAACAGTTTACCTTTGCCTAAGCTATGTTGTTTTAATGGGCGCCAAGACCTCAATGCAATGTTGAAATCTAAATTTGTATTTTAACAACGTCTAGCTCTGGCAGAACACCTTCAAGACACTATTCACTCAGATCGTGGTATGATTTGATCATTAACCCAACAAACAATTGTATCAGGAGAAGGAATTGGTCTATATCTAATGCTACCTACTGAAAGCAAAGATTGCATTGTAAAAGAAATGAATTTATTATATAAAACAAGTATAGCAAAATTAATAATAATAATAAGTACAAAATTTAAATTGGAGCGTTGTGATTTGAATATTACCGATAGAAAATTACGTGAAAACGGAGTCTGATAAATTGATTTTACTCTTATTTCCAAGCTATGAAGTTACTGAAATATGAAATGTAAAACAAAGAAAAATGAGAGATTGCGTATTTCTGCGTCATTTGCGCTTACCATTGGAAATTGCCAAGGCATTTCCCTCGTACTTGCTGATGCTGTGAGCTTCCCACAGTCTCCTGGACGTCGTCATCTCCGTCGGAATTTGATGATATTCTGGTAGATTAGATAATTCTATGGTCCGTACCTCGGACCCAAACACTCGTACAACCGCACTGGTTAAGTTTTGCAAAAGTTAGTCTTCAACTCCACTGAACATTGGAGCGACACGCACTTGCAACCGTACTCCGCAAGTTCTACACTGATTGTCCTTAACTCCACCGAACATCGGAGCCACTCGCACGCGCATCCATACTCGTCAAGTATTTCACAGATAGTCCCTAACTCCCCTGAACATCGGAGCGACACGCACTTCCAACCGTACTCCGCAAGTTCTACACAGATAGTTCGTTCCACGGAACATCGGAGCGTCCCCCGCGTATAACCATACTCCGCAAGTATTTCACAGATAGTCCCCGTTTCACGGCGCGTCGAACGATATATCCACACGTTGGCTCCCCCACTCTTCAGCCGGCTTCAGCTTGCGTGGTCCTCACTGATTGGTTGACCCACCGCTAGTTCCCCTCGTCTGGTTTCTTTACACTCGGCGCGCGAGAGGGAGAAGTCGTTTTCCGTTCCAACAATTCGCCTTTTCTAGACCTTGCGACCCAAGATTGCGTCATGCTTCTCGACAAGATTAAGCGTGTACTTGAAATCCCAGTGAGTCACGTCTCTCGATATACCCTAACTGACGAAAACTCCGTAAAATTCCGTAATCAGATAATTTTCTATGATATCGTCGTTCGTAATAATTTGCTTGATAGCGTTTTCTAAGACATAGAAAACCTATCTGAATGCTAATAATTTTTATAAAATGCTCCGAAAATACCTTAATAATAATTATAATAAATTAATAATAATAATAAATTAACATGAAAAATTCTCTTGGCTGAACAATTTGCCGCGTAAATAAATATAGAATGGCTTCCTACTGACTTATGCCAGTTGCATAAAACCCCTCGAAAAACACGTTACAGTCTTACGCAACAGAACTCAGCAAGTTATTCGTAATACAAAGATACGTTACACTTATTCGCTAATTAATTCAGCTAAAAACTCTTCGGCTTTGTGGAGAGCTGTAAGAACTCTCGGTGTTGGAAAATCCAGACACAAAAGCAATAACCCATCAATGAGCGCTGATGAGCTTAATAAGCATTATTTAAGCGTGTCAACTGTTGTAGACAGCAATAGAGTTTTGTCAACTGTTGCTCACTACAGGGAAAAATTTATTGATCGACGGGAAGAATTTCATTTTGGCCATATATATCCAGAGGACATTCATTTAGCCATATTTAGGATAAGTTCAAAAGCCATAGGAAAAGGAATATGGACCTCCTCCTGCCAGTTTTATTGCACATATTTAACCAGGGTTGATACGCGACCAGGAAAACCGGGAATACCGGGAAAAGTCAGGGATTTTTGTTGCGGTCAGGGAAAACCGGGAAAGGTCAGGGAATTTTGTAAAAAAAAAAGAAGAAGAAGAAAATAAAGAAAAAAGAAGAAAAAAAAAGAATTATTAAGGTTTGACAGTAATTTTTGGTTGTTATACCAGGGTGTCTACCGGTAACGAAAAGTAACGAAAAAGTAGCTAATTTTACAAACGGGTAACGAAAGTAACGAAAATTCGTTGAGGTCGGTTTAAATCATTTAAACCCGCGCTGCTAGGCTCACGGATTGTGATGAAGCGAGTTTCACTCAAGCGGCGCCGATTGCGTAGGCTTCCCCGTGCACGACCTCAAGGAAATGCATACTGAGGATACCTTCAGTGGTACTGTCTACATCGGTTCAATGTATATTTTCAGCATCAAGAAGAGAGTTTAATTTTGTGTGAAATGTTTTTCTGTATTATTCGAAAACCTGACTTTTTGCGAGATAACATCCGAAACTCGTCAGAAACCTCTAATTTCTGATATTGACCTATAAATTTGGATATCTCAAATTGAAGTACAGAAATGATGCGATATAATTTATTGTCGCGATATTGCGAAATGATACAGTTTCGAAAGAAAATCGCAAAATGCTCCGAAATATAAAAATATATCCGTCTCGTAAATTTGCGACATCCAGTTCGGTTAATTCGAAACTCCGTTATATGTCTATTTTTCCTTCGAACTTTGGTTCCATTGGATATGTAATCTAACCGGTTATCTCGAAACCTTGTATAATTTGAATTCGAAAGAAAATGTGCCTCTTGTCGTATTATTCGTGCTATCCTCTGTGAATAATTCGTAATATCCGATACCTACTTCGAATGTTCATCCTCCAAAATCACATCCTCAAAACGGCCGGCTGACCGCACAACTTGCCTGCGGGAATCTCGTCTTAAATGACCGAGATCGATGCCAGTTGCGTAAGTCATAAAACCCGTGCCCGGTCGCTAACTTGTGTCTACGAGGACTGCGGGAATCCTGTCAAAGGTGGTTGGGCACCCATCACGAAACATACCGAACCCTACTAGCCACTTTTCCCATTACCGTATACTTAAAAGTGTACGGGGAGCGAGAAGTGCATCATCCCACTTAAGAATAACAGACTACGTAGCATCGTGATACCCATTTCTTCTCGTGATCCACCGTGAACTTCCCACCACAGCATAGGGACAGTTGGAATCACGGCGCCGACCATTTCCATAACTGCTCGTGAATTTTAACCATGCCCAACCTCGAGCTTGCCTCCGCCATTCTACCAAGACAGATAGACAGGCAGACAATCGTTGAACGGCCGATTGCATACTATCGCATTCTCAGTGTCCAACCGCGAGGACAACGTGAATCTCGTAAAACGACCGAGAGCGGCAGCGATTGCGATACATCGCGATATTTCTCCGCTTTCGATGACGAGTACAACTGGATTCTTGTCAAACGGACAGCAAGCGGCGCCGATTGCGTAATAATACTCTATTTTTCCGTGCCCGACCTCGAGGACAATAGAAATCTCGTCGAACGACTAAAAGTGACACCGATTATGTAAATCGTGATTTTTCTCAGTGTTCGATCGTGAAAACTACAAATCGCGTCAAACAGCTGAGACCAGCGCCGATCGTGTAACGTGTCGATATTTCTCTGTACTTGACTACGAAGACATGATTCGGTGACAATCACGTAACGTCGCATATATTTCGTGATCTTCGGCGGGGACAAAGGAAATCTCCCCAAACGGTCAAGATCAGAGCAAGTTCTTGGTAATCATAACTTCTTGTACATAAGACGGCATATTAACTGAAACAACTCATTTGATATTAAATATCTAATGTTAGAATAAAATGTATCAGTTGACAGTTTCTAGATACTTTTATTGTGATTGACTAGAAAATAAGAATTGGTGATTGATTCCTTTCTTCACAGTATTTTTTTAAAATTGATGTTAGCAAATTAACATTTATTGTAAAAATGTGTTCCGGTTCTTATCGTAGTAAATGTTATTTATTACAGTAAAAAACTGTTTTAAAATTTTTTTTTTGTCATTTGTTTTTGTACTTTTAAAGTAACTCGTTAATTTATAGAGAGAGCTACATATAAGTCCGGTTTATATAATGAAACATTGCTTGGATATTTTTTTAACACTATTATTTTCATCTACTACAACATTTCTCCTCGCGTCTAAGAATAGCCTTGCACAAATAATTAGTCTAAAATCAGTTTTTCTAACTTAATCTTAATCTATCATACAGAAGAACGTTTCCTAAAGGTAAATGCACTTTTGCTAGGTTTGGAAAACCTAAGGAATAGCGAGGTAAATGTCGTCCCTGTGGTTAATGAATTTTCTATACTTTGCTCTGGAAAATCGGGAAAAGTTAGGGAAATAAACGACTCTGCGGTCAGGGAATTTCTTAAAATTTGGTTTGGAAAACCGGGAAATGTCAGGGAAATTTGAAATCCTGAAAGCATATCAACCCTTTTAACTATAGCCTGCAAATGGGTATTGATCCGACACAATGGAAAAAATCCCAACATCAAAGCAATACCAAAATTCACGAACGCCTTAAACTGTAGTGACTTGAGACCAATAAGTATATTGTGTGCAATTGGGAAAGCGTTAGAACGGATTGTTTTTGATCAGTTTTATGGATATATAAATCAACAATATCCTAAACTCGAATCAATCTGGATATAAATCAAAACATAGTACTCTGACAGTTCTTATCAAAGTCGCAGACTACATTCGTCGAGCAATGGACCGGAAGGAAATAACTATATTATCTCTCTTCGATTTCCGCAATGCTTTTGACAGAGTTCACCAGGAGATCCTACTAGTTAAATTAAGAAATCTAGGCCTTTCAAAGTCAGTAACAAACTAGTTTAGGTCTTACCTAACAGGCAGATGTCAGAGAGTTTTTTTTTTTTTTTTTAGAGTATGGCTTTTAGTGCCGGGAGTGTCCGAGGACATGTTCGGCTCGCCAGTTTTGTAGCTGCTTCGAGACGGACACCCAATGGGTGAGCTACAAGTACCGTTGGGGAGGGAAGGAGGGAAGTTGGATTGTAAGGACGAGGAGTTGGAAGGTAGCGGCTGTGGCCTATAGTTAGGGACCAACCCCGGCATTTGCCTGGAAGGAAGATGGGAAACCACAGAAGACCATCTTCAAGGTTGCCGGCGGGGGGATTCGAACCTCCTCGCCTCCCGGATGTGAGCGACTGCCATCAGTCATGCCGTAACCACCACGGCTAACTCACCCGGTTGTCAGAGAGTAGTCCTTGCAGACGAGAATGTTTCATAATGGTGTGAAGTAACAACAGGTGTGCCACAGGGTTCGGTCCTTGGTCCATTCCTGTTCTCCCTGTATATAAATGACCTTCCATCTGTCCTTAAATTCTGTGAACATCATATGTATGCAGACGACCTACAGCTATATCTACATACGGATATGAAATCCATTCATTTGAATGTGGCCCTAATTAACAGTGGCATTCAAAGCCTATCTCAGTACGCATAGATCATAATCTAATACTTAACTTCGAAAAAACGCAACCCATCATCGGTTATACCAAATTACCCAGTTCTCTACTCGACCCAGTACCGGTACCACCTTTACAGCTTGCATCCCAAACCGTTCTGTACCAGTCAACAGTAAGAAATCTGGTAGTTATTTTTGACTCTCGATTATCGTGGCAGGAGACACAGACATGATTCTGAAAAGGGTTGCATCATCATATCATATTAGACGAACTTGCTTCTATTTGCCGCAAAATGTACGGAAGAGACTCATACAGAGTTTGATATTACCAATTTTTTACTATGGATCTATTATTTACCTTGATCTAGGAGAGGTCTTCAATACAAAATTGCAAAGAATGCAAAATGTTTGCTTGCGGTTTGTTCTCAATGTACCAAGAGAGTCTCATATAACTCCATTTTACGTCCAGATTGGATGTCTAAAATTAAAAGAACGAAGACAGCATGCCATGGCTCTGACTGTGATAAAAATTCTAAAATTCAAAATTCCGTCTTATAGTTACTGCACACTTACTCCCATGCAATCAGTGCATAACCGTGTGAATAGACACACTGCACAAATGCTCCAGATACCTCATCATAGAACCGAAAAATGCAAAGGTTCATTCCGTATTTCAGCTAATATTCTCTGGAATAAATATAAATTGCACCAGTATTCAGGACTTCCCATCATAGCGATAATACACTCCCTTCATGGTAATCTCTCAGCTATACAATTATCATGATCAAGGTGAACAGATGTAATAACAAGAACTTCTATTGTCAACTGTATGTTTGGGTTAAGTTTTTTTTTCTTCATTTATTTTATTGTATTCAACCGCCCTCTGAATGAAGAGAGCTGCATAAAGAGGCTTTGTAGCCTCAGTGGCGTGTATAAGAGAAATAATAAATTCAAATTCAAATAGAATTCCCTTGCTGACCACCTCTACTTTGGAATTGCCCTTTGCTACCACTCTGGAAATGCTGATTTCCACTACCATTTCTAGCATTGTTGCCCTGAAAGTTAGGATTACCATTGTTCCTACCATTGATACCATTATTCTCCTGATATCGAGGTTCGTGCATAGGACCACCTACATACTGCCTTACTACCGTTGCCTGGTGCGTCGAATGTTCCTAATAGCTTCTCAAGTTCCTGGATGGTAGATGTACGTTGTACACAAGCAGGCTCTCTATCTTATATGGGAAGTGTCATAACAATAATCTTACAATATCGCTGTCCTGAGTAAGACCATCTAAGTATTTGCATATGAGCACCTGACTAAGGAAATACTCTGTCATTACTTCTACTCTGGTACATCCAAACACAATACGTTCATGTTTTTGCGATTGCATCTCTTCATTCCAGTACTTTCCACAGAATTTCCTCTTAAAATCCTGGAAACTCTCCAGTGTGCTCTTGTACACCACAAACCAGCTTCTTGTCTCCCCTACAAAAGCCTGATCTTAGATCTCAAGTACTGTGCATACTATCTGCCCTTCCTTCAATCTCTCTTTACATCTACTCTTTACTATGTCCAAGAAATCCATTGGACAGCCCTACCTATTGTTGAATTTCACCAATTCCACCTTCTTAAAATTACTACCTCCCACATGTCACTCTACCATGACTTCCTTCCTGCCTAATCTGAGCTTTTAGCCTAGCCTCCACTTCAGCTATCTTCCTATCTGATAATTTCTCTATCATTTCCACCCTTTCCTTCAAACGTTCTTCCTTCTCTACTAACTGGCTCCTTAATACACCCTGTTTCTCCTGAATTTCCTGCATATTTTCAGTTCTTTAGGCTATTTTCCTCTAACTTCCTACTCAACTCTGTCTATACCTTCTCAATCTCTCCACCTAACTATTCCTTCACCAGCGTTGTCTCCACCTGCACGAATTCCCTAAAATTCTCTCTCTGAATGTACATTTTCTCCTGAATTTTCCCTTGCACTTCCCCTAATTTATTGTCTACCTCCCTTACAATTTCTCTAGCTTTCTCCTCTAACCGACCGTTAATTTCACCCCTTATCTCCTGTTTCACACCTTCTACACTTTCCTGCAACAGCCCATACTTCCTATTCAATTCCTCGTTGACCTTAACTACACTCTCTACCTTCTGATTAATTTCCTTACTTATTTCCTGATTATTCCTGTTATTCTCCCCTAATTTCTGATTAATAGCCTCACTGCTCTCATGAAATTTCCTATTTATTTTCTGATTATTCGTATTGCTCTCCTCTTTATTCTCATTTAATTTCTGGCACATAATCCTAAGCATACTATCAAAATTCATAGAACTACTCTCCTTTCCTTTCTCACCACTAGTACCAGGATTTACCTCCGACATCCCTGTTACTAAATCACTCGCACCATCCTCTAACCTACTACCCTCAACCATAACTTCTCCTTTCTCCAAACTTCTAACGTTCACCTAACTAACCAGACTGCTTCTTAGTTTCATTTCCTAATTGGACATACTGAAAATACCAACTTATAACTACCCCCAAAATCACTGTCACTTGCTCAGAAAATACACTTACCACTCTTTACAAGTATTGATTGGTTTTTGTGCTCTACGTAATGTGTGCCAAATGTAATAGGTTGGTAGAGTAATAATAATAATAATAAGTTGTTGGGCGCCAAGTCGTAACTAAAGGCTCGGTCAAACAGTAGCACGGACTATCCGCACACACGGAGCAGTATTGTTAAATATTGTATCACCCTGGCCAAACCGAACTCGGCCTGCCGACACGGCTCAGTCTTGTCCGCGGCGGTCGGTGAATCAGTTGTTTTTTCTTACAAAGTTTGCGGCGGCCTGTAGAGGACAAAACAGAAAACATGGCAGGAGAACACGATAAATTAATTGATTTTGTGCGCGAGTACGCGTATTTGTACGACACTCGACACATGGATTACAAAGATGTGAAGAAAGGAGATTGCACTTCACGATGTGGAGAAGAGAAATTACAAGAAACTACATTGCAGAGCTCACCGTGTTGTTGAAAATACTTTCGGCATTTTAGCCCAGAAGTGGCGTGTGTTTTTAAGGGCTATTGCTTGTAACGAAACCACTACTGTGCAAGTTGTAAAAGCTGCTTGTTGCCTTCACAATTTCATTAGAGCTACTTCCACAGAAAACATCAATGCAAATGAGATTCAATTACAGTACCTGAAGACACTACAAATCATCCCCCGTTGATGCTTTCTCAGCCCCTCCTCGGAACAGAGAAAGATCAAGTGATGCTGCTCATGCTGTACGAAACCATTTCCTTAGTTACTTCAACAATTGACATCCCTAAAATCTACATTTTCCGTGGAGTGAAATAAATACATCTCTCTTTACTGATATCAAGAAATAAAAATAATACAATATTAAAACTATTGACCTACCTACTACATTATTGCCTATCGACCTGCTTTATTATAATACCTACTATTAAGCTACCTACTTAATTTATACCAGCCTAGTATACTTTTGATAACTACCTATTTAAATTTTTGATCTCTACTACATGTTTGATACCTACTTGAATTCTTGCAAATAAAGGCATTTTACTTGAGAAAAAATCAATGAATACAAAGACGACGTCTGCTGGAATGGTTTGTGTCCTCTTGAAATCGATTAATCCAAAAACTTCGGCAGGTTGCCGCGTGGAGCGCCGTTACATTGCAAGGAATACATAACTGAAACAAACTTGCATGAATTTTAACATACATTCAAAGAAAATGGGAAATACAAAATAAGGGGTCCCTGTTGGGGTCTGCGAGGGAAATAAGAGAAACTAATGAAAAAGGAAAAGCAAAGAGCAGCAAGAGCTAACTCTAACTAACCGTGTATTCAACAGAATACACCAAGCTGGGGCCGACACCAACAGAGAGAGGAAAAAACAGATGAATTATCCACAGGTAGTGGAGAAATTAGGGAAATCGGTCTTGTAATATGACCGTTAACAGTAAAAACTTTTACAACTCGAACTCTTCCATCCCTTCCGGGATAGCAATCGGCCACCCTGCCAGAGATCCAAACCAGTGGGGGAGAAGGGTCCCTTACCAGGATAAAGTCTCCTACCTTCATATCAGGATTATAAAGAAGCCACTTTTGTCTCCTCTGTAAAGAAGTTAAGTATTCCAATATCCAGCGGGAGGGGAGGAGGCCACGGGTTAATGGAAGTAAGTCATCCATGAGATGCACAACGAGGTGCAAAGTAGAAAGTAACAAATATTAATAAAGACTACAAGAATAAGTACATCGACTGAAAACGGTAATATACCAAATGAGAAAAGAAGCTATGCGAGTAAAAGGCAAGAACGCCATAGGTACTGTACCCGAAAATACCTACCCTTTACCTGTTGATATCCCTCGATGGTAACTGGATCGTAGAACCTGAAAACCCCTGGCTCAGAAAAATCCCCAGATCCTACCAACAGGGGAAGGGAGTATTAGGGTGCAGCAAATCCTAACAGAGGTGGCATTAAGCAAGACCAAAGCATAGCAGCAAACTGCTCTAAGAACACGAGAATCGTGGGAAATCACCCTACCAGGAGTGTGGGAAACTCTAGAAATATCTAGCTGTGGCCCTCCTAATGCGACCTCTTTATACTTCTGTAAATCATCACATCGTGCGATTAAAAGAAATGACAAAAATATTTATTTCCAAAAAGAAAATCTGACAGAAGGTCAGACCAAAATGTCCTTGGCTGGACACAAAAACTAAGAAAGTAGGCACTAATATCATGCCAATAAATGCATCAGCAGTCCCCATGGACCAAGAATGCATTTGATCCTCAATTGAAATTATTAATAATATGAACAACAGGTGATCCAATAAGAAGCAAAAAAAAAATAATCAAAGAAATCACCTTTATGGTTCTTCCACCGATTCCAACATTATCAAACACGCGAATTAATTCATATATATATATATACTTATTTACAGCGAAATCATTATTAATATTATTACACCCTCAGATGTAAATGCCTTCCCAAACAGGTAATTCTGCACTCCTCATTGGTGCTTTGTCATAACTGATATTGTATAAATTATATTGCCTTAGCAATGTAGTCAAAATCTATTTTATCAATCAAGCACTTAAGCTAAAAAGACGTGAAATTCGTAATTCAAAATCTCTAAAGATTCAATAATTTCTCGGTATTAATGTACTTATTTAAATTCATCTAGAATTTATAGTATATCGATCATGAATCATATCTAACATTTGCTTAAATCTTATAAATTGAGTACAACCGAAGAATTAATTAAATGGGGATGCCACACAAAAAACAAACTCTGAGGCTTGACAAAAACTAGGTCCATAATTGGAATTACCAATTTATCAATAAATCGTAACAAGAAATGCAAAAGAGAACAAAAACTATGTTCTTTCAAAAACATTCGGAAATTAGTATAACCTTGCACTGAAATACTGTCATTATAATGGTCACACATGACCTCGATTTCTGAATACAGCTGGGCATTACCACCAACATCACAAAGATTATATTTTTATAATCACATAACACATTATGCTTTCACTAGCGTCATAACATTAACGTACTTCAAGGAGTACTACCGTAAATATAATATTATACGCCCATTGACGTTTCTTCCCACATTATCACCCACATGGTGATTATTTTATTCAATAACTAGTATTCAGATATATTCAGCTGTGTTTCTTAACTATATGTTTTCTCATTCCAATGCATCATAAATTTAACATGAGTGGCTACTTAATCAAGTCCACTGGATTACAAAAAGCTTGCCTTACAGAGTTGTATTTACAGTCACATAAGAATTCGCTTCCCCTTAAAGTTAATCCCTGGGATTTATCTCAAAAAAGATTCTTGTTCTTCAAATAGTACTCTTAAGCAACGTTCTAATCAAGAAAACCTCGAAAGACTGAATCAAAATTCAGTTATAGCAATATTAATTAATTTAAAGATCATCAAGGTGTATCCAAGTACACGTGGCTACAAAATCAAAAGTTAAAGTTTATCAGACGAAAATAGAAATGTCCCCTCAAGAGAATTCACGAAAATGAGACTGGGTCTACAGCATGTATCCAGGTAACGACTCAAGTTAACTCCTGTTGACACATTAGAATCCAGTATGACAGCGTTCACTCTCAAGAGAAAAAATCCCCATTCTAAAAGAATGATCAAACTTCACTTTCTATACTGTATTGTAATAATTATAATGCAAGAACGCATAGGCAAATTCGAAGCTCGCAATTGTCGAACACAAAGATAATAGAACGACAACCCCTCAAGCCATAGCTTGATAAAAAAAACAGCAAGAAGTACTCCAAAAAAATGAAAAATATCAAATCCACTAAAAAAAGAAAATTCCCCTTGGGAATAACGTAAATTTCTTCCCCTATGTAGATCTTTTCTCCACAATCAAGAAGTTCGGAATAAATGTAATGAATTTAATTAATTAAATGATTAAGCTGAAAAATAGAAGCCTCCGTGGCTTAGGCGGCAGCACGCCGGCCTCTCGCCACTGGGTCCGTGGTTCAAATCCCGGTTACTCCATGTGAGATCTGTGCTGGACAAAACGGAGGCAGACAGGTTTTTCTCCGGGTACTCCGGTTTTCCCTGTCAAAATTTCATTCCAGCAACACTCTCCACTATCATTTCATTTCAACTGTCATTCATTTAATCATTGCCCCAGAGGAGTGCGTCAGGCCTCGGCAGCCGGCACAGTTTGTATCCTCGCCGCTAGATGGGGGCTTCATTCATTCCATTCCTGACCCGGTCGGACACTGCAAGCAGGCTGTGGATTTTCATTTTCATTAAGCTGAAAAATAAACAATTCATAATAAAATATTATGAAATGAGTGCACCTGAATAACCAGGCCTAAACTCGACTGCAAATGAAGTCACACAGACCATGGGACGGTCATGCATCAACCTCACTTTGCAATCATACTACTAAAAATGTATAACAGGCGGCTATGTGTTTTCACTGGACTATCTACTTTGCAACACTACGTGAAAAAAAATTCCTCTACCTGGCTGGAGACTCTCGAAGGCGATATGAAGCATAAGAATGCCCACCATCTGATTCCAACATGGTATGGCAGGACTGCACGGATCCATTCCGATTTCCAATGAAAGAACTGGGAACTTTCTTACTCCAATGTCCCAAGTCCACTGATGGTAAACGAACTGCTTCCTCATCTCGGAAATTGTCCTAGCCCGAATTCCGAATAGTTCCAACCCGGCCCGAAAATAATCACGCGCGCGTATGCAACATCGCGATAATCAGGTGGACACATGACGGTAGCCTGAGTTATTTTCGGCTGCATGTTACCAAAAGTTTATGTTTCGCAAGCCAATAGCCCGCATCGCGAGTAGGCTATGTTCCACTTCGCAGGTAGCATTGTAGTCACTCGTAATGTCCACTGCATTTGCTTGGAGAGCGGTGTCCACACTTAAATATCTAGCCGCACATGGCTAATATGTTTATACACATCGAAAAGATCTCTTCCAACACCTCAGGTTTCCATGCACTATACATGGTTAAATATCTTCACTCGGAATGTACATGACGTTTGATTGCAATAGTCTTGGTGTGAGTAATAGAAAGAACACCTCTCAGTGAGCATAGGCTTCAGTAACAAGCCCCATAATGTATCACTGCACTTCGCTTCTCATCTACACATGCATTTAAATAACATGAAATGAGACGGATTCCTATAACTGAATGTCGCCCGCATACAATGCCAGGCACGGTGCACATTCAAGTTCTTATTCGACACTGAACTTGATGTATATTGGCCTCAATACGTCACAACACGAAGTATAACCATAAACTGGCACCGCCGTGAACTTGTGATAACTTGGCACTTTTTCTTGCTGCCCGAAACAACATAGCGATACGAATCTTTGCTTAGATGTACATTCGTCTGAGTTTAAAAATGATCTGTCTGTCGCCCGCATGTGTTCGCTCGCAGGCCACAGCTGGCACGCTGTCACTCCTGCGCATGACGTAACGATCTACTTGAAATAGTTCGATTTAATACATCCATATTCTTGACGTTACAAAGGCTATTTCCAAGACAGCACTGTCTCTCTCTGCTGTAATATCGTACTTCAATATACATTTGACATCATAACTGTGCCTTATTTCCATATAATGTTCGAATATAAATGTCAATCTTCCCACTACTGCAAGGATCAAGGTCTCCCGCGCTCCTCGTGGTCTAAATGAGAAACACTCTTCCGAAGGTTGTCGTTGAAACTCCAGCTGAGCCGAATGATCACATGGCTATTCGCGCACTCCAAACTAGGTCAAAACCTGTCATTTGCGGCAGCGGTTCGCAAAGGAAAATGTACCGTAAATCAGACCAAAAAAGAAAACGGTACAGTACCAAAAGTCTAGTAATAATAAGCGAAACCCTTAGGTTATAATGCGCACAAGAAGGGTTAACTTAGAGGAATAAATAATTTAATAACAAGTGTGACGCAATGAGAAGAAATGTAAAGACGAGAAAGGATAGATTTGTTTAACAATAAATAGTAAGAGTACAAAGTAGTTGCGTAGAATACAATAGACACGCATAGCACAAATATGTAGGGATGTTATTAAACACCAATCAAAACAAACATCAGCTACGTGTTGAAATAAGTAAACAAAAAGAGTAAACAAGGCATCCAAACAAATGGTGTTGCTAGATGACAGAGATAAGTAACTAGAGCGGTCACTAGTCGGAACCATTTTATCTGGACAAGGAAGTAAGTACCTCACTGAGTTACAGTAGCGAACCTGTTGACTCACTGGTTGATAGTGGCAGGCAGGTAGTCAAGTTTGGGATAAGGCAATGACCCTCATCACATGCGGAAGAAATAAACAGTGACTTACCCTGACGTAAGTTTGTATACAAACAAAATTGCAGCGCACGTGGTTGAATGTAAACAAACATTGTGAATATATACAAACACTGATGGAAGCGGAACTTTAAAGAGCGCACACGGTCATGCATGGCTTGGACATGAAAGACCCATTTGAGGGCAGACGGAACGAAGAGATCAATCAATTTTACATAACATTGAAGATTTTTAAGCCAAAAATTTAATAATAAAAAAGTGCTAAATTCTCCTAACCAGCGGAGGAAAGCAGGGAAATTGACAAGAAATTGGGCTTATAAATCGTCATCCTTGAAGCTAGAGAAACAATGTTGTTAAGATTGTTCAAACGCTGTTTCCGAGGGTGATAGAGAAGGAAGGAGGCAGGCGCCCACGGCCTTCCGACGTAACAGAGAAAGAAGCAAGACACAACTCTCAGCGAAGCAATGGTACATTGCGTTGAAAAAGCTACTGCAATTTAAGTGATGCGAGCTGATGACCGTAGTTTGACTCAAAGTGAAAATTGTTTGCGATAAAGGGTTTAAACAATTACCTGCTACGAGGAGTGACAAAAGGCAGTACCACAAACTACTAAAGGCAAGGCGAGCTTGGATTACCTTTTTGTAAGGAAGTAAAGCAGTGATGTAATGACTGAGATTAGAAAAGTTAGTGTTCTCTTTTTCAGAAGCTAAGCTTAAGTCGACACTGACAAAGTGACATTGAGATTTGAGTTGAGGACTGAAACGCTGAATTTGACCGGTTATGACCCAACCAAATTTAGTGTCGTGAGCAAAGACTCCACGAGCCAGAAAACGCTCTTGAGGGCGTAAACTTTTCCAAAAAACGTTAGCGTTCAATATAATGTCAATTGATTGTGACGCAAAGTTGTGAGTTGAACAGAGGGTTGGCAAGCCTTAAGTTAGCGGGAATATTCAAGTAGGTAGTGTCAACACAGTGACTAGGGGTGTCTTCACCGATACTGTAGAGAATGAGACAGTTTAGCTTAAGAAAATTATTTCTCTGGCAGGTAACCTTTATAGTTAATTTTGAGAATTGCAATGCTTGTGATTTTAAACTATTTATGGCTGATACGTTGATAGAAGTGGGGGTTACTGGAAGACCAAGTTTTTTGATTAATGATTGTGACGCAAAGTTGTGAGTTGAAGCGGAATCTAACAAACCTCTTGCTTGAATCCAGTTGCCCTGTTTGTCCTGGATTTCAAATTGAATGGTAGACATCAAAACTTGCGCACTGCGAAGGGTCTTGGCATTGTGAATGCAGGAAGACGCACTTGTCTATTCCGGGTTGCTCTGCCTCGAGTTAAGAGATGCAGGCACTGCTGACCTCGATGTGGCATTGTGATGTAAAAGAGTGTGATGTTTCATTTGGCAATGGAACAACTTCTTTTTGAGGGACATTTCGAAGTGGAATGACTTGGAGACGAGCAATTAAAACAATGTTGATGGTTTGAAATAAGCTTCCTGTCCTCAACAGTAAGCGCTCGAAAAGCATCACAAGAATAGACTGCGTGAAGTTTGGCACCAGGTATACATTTTGGGAACTTGTTGAGTGTTTTACCTAGTTCTCATTGACGGTTAAAGACAGTAGGACAAGTTTGTTTTTTCTCGACAGATTTAGCTTATGTCCATTGGACGAGGTATCAGGTTTGGCAACAGAGGTGTTGTGACTTAAAGAATCAGATGCAAAGCTTTCGCACTGAAATGAAAGCGCGGTGGGACATTGGCACCGACTGTTCATAAAGCTGCTGAGATGCTCGAAAGAATATTCGTCCTTACAAGCGAGCTCAACTTCCCATGCCTTTAAAGTGGAGAAGTCGAATCTGGACGTGGCGAGATAAATCAAGAAAGTGTCCCAAGTTTGGACAGGCTGATTAAGTTGGTATAGAGCTCTGACATGAAGTTGCATGATGTCAACAAGGTCTCTTAAAGAGGTGACATCATTACGACATACCGCCGACAGGTTGAACAAAGATCTCATATGTCGCTGAACATATATGCGTACGTTACCGTATCTTTCTTTTAGTATTTTAAAGGCGATAGGGTAGTTTTCAGTGCTTAACGGAAGTGCTTCAACTAATTGCAATGCTTGATCACGCAGAATTGATCTCAAGTAGTGGAATTTGTGGATATCTTGGATATCTTTATTATCATGGATAAGAGAGCAAAATAGCTCATAAAAGGAATCAATCCCATTCGGATTCATTACCTGAAAAATAAGGCAAATTTATTTTAGGGAGTAATGGTTTGGGTTTATGAGTGCCCTCACGAGACGAGGTTTGTTGTTCTTGGGGTGAACTAGGCACCGAAACGTCCTTTTTTTTGATCTTGCTCAAGTCTACGAATTATTTTGAAGGCAGCGCCTATGCCTTCATAGTATTGGGTTTCTACATACACTCGGTCGTCTGTTTGGCCGAGCATGCATGTTTCAATTTCTGTTTGAACAGTGTTATAATTCTCAAAGGATCGTTCATAGTCTTTTAAGCGATGTTTTCATCATCATCATCATCATCATCATTTCCCCTTATCCAGCTCCTGCCGGGTCGGGGTATTTATGGCGCTTCTCCACTTTCCTCTTTCCTTCCACCATTCTTCTTCCACGATCTTGTCCCAGTCCAGATTTCTTTTTCTTACGCTGTTCTTCACTGAATTAATCCACCTTGTTCTAGGTCTTCCTCTTCCTCTTTTACCCTTGCACTTCGCCTCCAGCATCTGTCTTGGTATTCTATTTTCCTCCATCCTCTTTACATGTCCAAACCACCTTAGTTTATTCTTCTCAATTCTCTCATTTAGTTTTCCCATCCCAACTTCCTAACATCTTCATTCCTCACTCTGTCTTTCCTTGTCTTTCCTATCATACTTCTTAGGAATTTCATTTCACTGGCTTGGATTATACTCTCTTGCCTGCTTGTCAGGGTCCAAGTCTCAGCTGCATAAGTTAATATGGGAACATAGTACACTTTATACATTACCTCCTTGCTTTTCCTTGGTACTTCCTTATCCCAAACAAGTTTTCTTACACTTTGATAGAATGCATTGCTCTGCTGTACCCTCCTGCCAATCTCCATGTCCAACCTACCAGTTTGCATCAATTCACTTCCTAGGTATTTGAACGTGTCCACAATTTCCAAACTCTGACTTCCAATTTTCACAGTGCCCTTTCCTTGTCTTTCCCCTCTTGTCATCACCATGGTCTTGCCTTTCTCTAGACTGATTTTCAGGCCGTACTTCTGAATATTTTCGTTCAGTGCATCTGGTTGTTTTTGCACTTCTTCGGTGTTCCTTCCCCAGACCACAATATCATCTGCAAATAACAGTAACTTCATTTCTTTATGTCCATATGCTTCCTTTGTTTCCTTTACAATTTCATCCATCACCATTATGAACAAGAGAGGTGACAGCACACTCCCCTGTATTAGTCCAGACTTGTTCCTAAACCAATCTGTCTTTCCAACTGGGGTCAGTAACCTGCTAACACAGTTGTTGTACATTGCTTGCACCATTTCCAACATTTCTCTTCCCAGTCTCTTCTTAACCCTGGTTTCCCATACCTTCTCTCTGGGGACACTATCATATGCCTTTTCTAGATCTATGAAAGTCATGATCAAATCCTCTCCATATTCCCAGTTCTTTTCCATCACCTGCCTCAAGCTAAAGATTGGGTCCACTGTGGATCTTCCACTCCTGAAGCCATACTGTTCCTCTTGCAACTCTCCTTCCACCTTTCTTCTCATTCTTCTTTCTAATATCCTTTTCAGTATTTTTACTATCTGTGATAAGAGGGTGATCTCTCTATAGTTATCACACACCTTCTTGTCCCCCTTCTTAAACACTGGTATTATTAGCCCTAAGCGATGTTTTATTATGTCTAAATGAGATTCTGAGGGATCCAGATCTTTTATATATTTTCTAAATCGGGTCATTTGTCCCTTATAAGACGCTCATTTGACACTGAGCTCATCATCCCTTTCTTTGTCCTTGTCCTTGTCCCCGGGGGCCATAATGAAGTTGGTAAATTGGAGTACGACTTACGATACTGTAGAGAAATGCTGTCAGGTTGGCAGCAGCAAGCAGGCAGGTTGAAGAGTGATACATTGTAGGAGACAGGAGTGGCCTCTTTCTCCCTCCACCAGCCTTGCACAGTATAAGTTATAGCTAAAAAATTCAAAGTAGATATTAGTAATTTGCAAAATATTGACAAATTTGATTCTCCCGGGTTTCGGCACCATGTTTTAGTAGGTTCATCCAGAGCTAAACATTACCTGAGGGAAGATGATTGAAAGAAAAGGAGAAAGGTTTAGGAGAGGAAACGATCGTAGGCAAAGAGGAAGAGAATCCAAATCAAATTAATAAAGAAATAATTATATTAAGAATGATTACACTGCGCGAAGCCCGTGAAGTAACTAAAACAAGCGGGAGCCTGAGCACAGTTAACGTAGAGAGCGGCGTGAGCTGCGGTTATCTGCAGGCTATCGCTAAGTGCTTTTTTCCTCCCAAGCAGGTATTTGGGTACTATGGGGAAGGGTGATGCCCCGGCAAGGCAATGTATGCCAAATAAGAAGGATTTATGTACTTTCCCTTCAAAAGGGTGAGATTTTCTTAAGCATTCTAAAATGCTAGAAATACTTACATTAGCCGGAATAATTATATTTCCCGACACTGTCGGATCCCCGACAGAAAGGCCAAATGCCCCCTGAGTGGGCCGAGGTAGAGCAACTCTAGTGCTTTTAGCAATATTTTTATTATTATTATTATTATTAGAAATCAAAGAGTACCAATTGTTGCATTTAAAGCAGGCTAAACTGTTACCAGCAAGGTGCGGACTAACAGTTTAGAAAGGATGAATATCTCAACCTAACTTGAACAAAACCAAAATCTTAGACAGTAAATCACAAGCCAGAGAGAAAGTCTCTACAAGTAGGAAGCTGGCGGAGCGAGCTATACCTGCCTTAATAATTTACTAGGATTAGCTGAGATAGCTAAAGAGAAACTGTGTAAATGGTGTTAATAGAAGTTTGGTTTTAAACGCAACAAGTGATAGAGGTTTTAATAAACTTATCTTTCGATGATTTGCCTTTTTCTTTGAATATAGAATAATTCAGGAGAAAAATTAAGGAAGAGAAGGTCCTGCCTAACCGTTTTTCTTGCAAGAGAGATAGAAAACAAATAATAAAGAATTTATTTAACAAATTGAGGAAGTTTAAGAATAGTAACAATTAGATTTCAAATCTATTTTGAGTTAGAACAAATTTGTTTGTTTTAATAGTAAACTTTTGAGGTCTCAGACCTATGGTAACAATAAGAAACTTTACAAGAGTGTTCAAATTTTATGTACAGTTATAAAAATAAATAAATAAAATAATAAAGTAAAGAAATTACAATTTGGTTTAATATTTCGTTGTATTGGTTAGTAAGGATACCAAATACTTACAGGATGCCCTTTTTACAAGCGTAAAGGCTATGAATTCGTGGGCAAAGCAGGAGAAGAAGAAAGAGATTAAAAAGAGGTTTCTATAACCCCTTTTATTTACACAGTTTAAGAAATTCTAAATTCAAATGGGGCAGGCCGTATTAACGAAACCTGGATTACACAAATTAGATAAACGTTTAACAATTGGAAAATACTTATTAAAATGTGGATTATAACCACGGTTATTTTTACAGAATGAATAAATGGTAAATGGAGCAAAGTTTGGGAGGGCGCCTATGTATTGGCGAAGCGTTGTAGAAATGAAGTAACTAGTTTAAATATACAGTACATGAAATTGTTAGTAAAAGGGATTGGGAGTGTAGGAATTTTAGGATCGTGTCCTGGCCAATCTTATTAATACGAACGAATCGCCACGCAGTCGATTGTTGAACGGACACTGTATGTAGCACTAGGGTTTGTTGATAGATTGTAAATTTTCACTATTGCAGTATTTATAGGTTTATTAAGTTACACTTTGACGGGTTTAGCGGTATGTAGTCTTGATATTGCAGTTTATGAATTCACTTTAACTTAAAGGTTGCAGTAATTTTGACAGTATTAAGTATAGTTCTTCACTGTTTAGAGTTTATTTTGAATGGAAAGTTCCAGAACTGTAGTGACAGTTTAAAGGCGCAAGCAGACATGCCACGGAGGTAGACAAGTTAAGTTTTAGACAGCTATGAATTTAACAGAAATCCCTCGTTGCAGGAAAAGTTTTCCCTTAGTTAGTTCGAGAAATGCTGAATAGCATAACTTTAGTAGCAAGCCTGGTTGGCGAAGAATGACGGTTCCCACGTGGGGCAGTTATTACTCAATTTTGCGGAAATCCCGACACTGCCTATAACTTTCATTAAAAGCATTCATAATGTTGTTTAAAACCTTCTAAAATGGTTTAAAATCAATTTAGGTAGTTACATAACTTGCATGATGATTGAAGTTTGAAGATTCCTGCAGCCGTTGCACTTAAAATTCAGACATGGCGTCGATTTGAAAATTACCTCATTTTAAGAAGAGCCGGGCCTCTGAGAGACGACAAACTGTTCACTCAAACGTCTAGACAAGAAGTGAAAGGAGAATTTGAACACACAGTGAGCGAGAAGACGAAGGGGATTTGGGGAGTGACAAAGGAACATAAAACAGGGTAGGTAACATCTGAGTAATATAAACCCTTTACAAATATAATTTTCTTCATGGAGTAGGGTCTTCAAGGAGATGATAGCTGACGACAAAGATGATGTCTGCTGTAATGGTTTGTAAGTCCTCTTGAAATCGATTAATCCAAAAACTTCGGCAGGTTGCCGCTTGGAGCGTCGTAACATTGCAAGGAATACATAACTGGAACAAACTTGAATGAATTTTAACATACATTCAAAGAAAATGGGAAATACAAAATAAGGGGTCCCTGTTGTTGTCTGCAAGGGAAATAAGAGAAACTAATTAAAAAGGAAAAGCAAAGAGCAGCAAGTGCTAACTCTAACTAACCCTGTATTCCAAAGAATACACCAACTGTGCCGCCCGTAGCTACCTATATCAACGACAGTAAAATTATAGCACGGATCAACAATGGCCAAGAGAACAATCGAAAAATAGTCTTTATAACACCAGTAAGATGAGCCACTTTTTCGTGAGCATTTAATTTCCACGTGCTTTCCGTCAATACAACCTAAGCAATTGGGGAAGAGCCATCTTTCTCTAAACCCACTTTCACATTTCCTCCTAACTTCTGCCATGGGAGTGGCCAAGTACACAGGTTGTAGAACATTCCATATTTCAGTGCATACTTGGTTAACTTGGTTGGAAACAGTAGAGCGTCCACCACGGAAGGAGAAAGCAATAGTCCTATAGGAATCTCCTGTAGCCAGAAACCTGCATCGAACAAAACAGGCGTATGTACTTGTATGTACGTGTAGATTAGGGCACATATGTACACATCTTCAACAACAATATTTTGACATTTAAATAAAATTGTGTTATTACATATCTACAAAATTTCAACAAACCTGTTAACATGTACGTTCTAGTTATCAATTTTCTTGGTTACTATTGTGTGTGGTTTATTCTGTTTTATATGTGAAGCTGTGAAGTTGAAGTGGAAAAATTTGAGGGACACATATTATGTGAAGTCTCTCAAGGGACCTACTGGTTCGCCTAATAAATTCCAAAATTGACCCGGGGTTGCAAACTTGGAGTTTCTCCATGACTAACTGTAGCAAACGTTCCAGAAACCAGCGATTCTGAAGTTGCTATTGATGTAGGGGGGGATATTGGCGAGGACAGGAACAATGATGCTAATGAGGCAGATGAATCAGAAATGCCACCGCCTTTGAAAAAAAGCGAGTCGCAAGAAGTCAGCAAGGATGTTGATGCGATTTTACAGTACCTCGAACGAAAAAGAGATGCCTATAAGAAGACCCTTGACAGTGTCGATCACCTTTTCTTGAGTTATGCTGATTCCTCCAAGCAGTTTGATAAGAGGACTCCAGCTATCATAAAACTGGACATGGCTAAATGTTTGGTCGGGCTGAACTGCAAAATGTAGTTGATCAAACTCCACCCCCATCGTCTCCCTTGGATTCAAGTAACACATCGTGACAATCGGGTAGTACTTAACCATCAGAAGGAATGAGTTACATGCAACTAGGTGAATCCATGCAACAGCTTGGTTTCAGTGAACCACCAAGACATTCTCAATGACAGAGTGGTACGAAAATTTCCCCCACCACCACCACCCATAAAATGAACAGCAAGTTTTTATACTGATGTAGTTATTAGATGATAATGTTCTCACTTTTTATATGTGTATGTATGTTGAATGATATAAGTCGTCCTGAAAGTTTTGTAAATTCCTGCTTTTTTAAATGTGATTTTCATAAATTGTGAGAATTTAAAATAAATTAATTTTGAGAATTTAGTTCCCTTTTTTGGATGTTTTGTTTATTCTAATTTTTATTTTACTTTTGGTAGTACAATGTGAATTTCACATGAGAATGCACAAGTATAATTTTTTACTGGAAAATATATATGTGCAAAAAATAATTATGCTTTATTATTTCTTAACTTAAACAGATGGCTTGCCTTTCCTTTGCACAAATGGGTCTCCTCCAGTTAGTGGTTTGCTTGGAAATGGTTGGTCCTAGGAGCATACGTAATGTCTCATTCGAAAATACAAGAAGAACCTGTCTTCAAACCAGAACAGTTTCCGGCACAATCTATGAAACTCCCCATATTCCTCTCTTTTCTCGTTAATTTCGTGAACCCATACTCTCATTCGTCTCGATGTCAACAGAAGAAGCAATTCTTTTTTGTCAGAGGAATTGCTGGATATGTTGAGTTAAAATGTTAATTAAAATATGACGAGCAGAAAACAATGTAATGCGGACTTGATCGCGAGTGCTTTCACACTGGTTCGCCTTGACTTGCCCGCATTCTATTTGAGCACCCTAGTCCGCGGCGGACTGCTGTCGTTCTGTTCGCGCAGACAGTCCACGCTCCTGTTTGACTCATCCTTAACAGTTGAGAACCAAATGTGTAACATAAAAACAAGCCATATTGCAGAGCAGCAGAAATCTCTTCTTTCCCAGGCCGTGGCGTGATCCTATGTTTAATAACCAATCAGTATATGCTATGGGAGTTAGGGATGCCCTATAATAATGTCTAACTACGAGGGCTATTCCAAAACTAAGGTCCGGTAAAAAAAAAAAAAAAAAAAAAAAAAAAAACATTCAAAATCAAAATTGTTTCCAAAACAATTGTTTTATTGACATTCCTTAAGTCTTTCTCTATTTTTCTACATAATTTCCATACTTATTTACACATTTGTCGCATCGTACCACAAGCTTTTGAATGCCTAAGTCGTAGAACTCGGCCGCCTGCGATGCTAACCAGTATTTAACAGCTTCTTTCACTTCATCATCTGTGTCGAATCGCTTGCCGCCAAGAAATTCCTTTAGGTAGCGGAACAGGTGGAAATCACTTGGCGCCAAGTCCGGACTGTACGATGGGTAGTCCATCCGTTCCCATCCAAATTTCTTGATTAGAGTTTGCGTGTCATTCGCAGTATGGGGTCTGGCAGTCATGCAACAACAACACTCTAGACGACAAAAGACCACGTCGCTTATTCTGGATTGCACGTCGAAGTTTAGTCAGGGTAGCGCAGTAGGCGGCTTTATTGATCGTTGTCCCTGAAATAGTGAATCGCCGATCTTCACGAATTTTGTCGTCAACCGCATGAACCAACTCGTCTGAAATCACTGATGGTCTGCCAGAGAGGGATTCATCGTGCACATTTTCGCGTCCTTCATTAAAGGCTCCACTTGCGCACTTTACTGTCACTCATTATGTTAGGACCGTACACTTCAGTAATCTGCCGATGAATTTCTGCCGCAGAAATGTTTCTTGCTGACAGAAACCGTATCACTGCCCTTACTTCACAATCGGCGGGCTGTTTAATAAATTGTCTTAAACATTGTGAACTGACACTATCAACAGCACACAGCAACAGTAATAACGCTACTGGCGGCTTTTGCCGCGCAAGGCATGCCAGGAGTCGGTGCGCATGCGTGTATTGCCCTTGGCGCCGCTTTCAAATATTTACGGCGAATCGGACCTTACTTTTGGAATTACCCTCGTACTAAGGAATGCAAACCTATTATTAAATCAAGAATATAATTTATTAATCAAAAACAAAATATGCAAGAAGTTACATTAATATACTTTGAATTTACTCAATTTACATTTAGGTGGCTCAAGATGAAATTGGAGGATTATGATAAATTATTAATAAAAAAGCTTTGAGTTAAATTTGCCTTAGCGAAAATCAGAGATATTCAAGTATTGCATATTTGTTCTCTCACCGTGAAGATTTCTTGAAGACTGTGATCCCTGGTCACTATTTCGAGTCGTCGGTTGCTGTTGGATCCTCTTCGTTTAAGATCTTGAAGTTGGTAGAGTAGTCGAAGTTGATGAAATTATTATTGAAGTTGAATGAGTGATGGAATCTAATTCCGTTAATCACTTGGTGAACATAATCAGATAAACGATTATGTCACTTGTCAGCTGGACAAGATCTGCAAGTCCACAGACAGTAATTCAATGCTTGGTAGAACATAAGTCCATACCCCTTAAATACTTTGAGAAGACCTGCCGAAAGTTCAAGATAGTCCTCTCAAATCGAAAAATCAGAATAAGTCTTTCTGATACACGTCCGGAGACCAAATTACAAATGTGTCCGTAGACCACAATACAAGTCAATTGACTCAACAAGAATAAAAACAGTCTGAAAATCTGTCAGTCGCTCTCCGGCTGTGTAGAAGCTTATATGCTGTCTTCAATTCTCCCTCTTTCTATGTTCTTCTTCGCCAGTAGAATCACCGTTGCTATGATTAGAAACTCCTCCCTGACTTCTTCTCTTTTCTTGGCCTGTGATTGGCTGATGATGTCATGTGACAGCTTCTTCTTCGCTTGAATATACAGCTTCCGCGCACGCTTGTGTGAAAGGCTAGCGACATGAGGATGTAACAAGTATTCCCTCTAGAGCGCCTGGGTTGATGCTAAGTGGTGTATGTGACAGACAACTCGTCGTGAATTATTTCCTGTTGCTAGTGTCCTGGCTGCAATACTCGGAATCTTTGCGACATCGGGCTGTCCACTGTCTAATTCTGAAGACCCCTTACCGTGTTTGTTGTGGAAGATCAATAAACATGTTGAGCAATGCTTGAGTTTTCGTCCCTACCTCTTATTTCAAATGCAAAGTACTTACTCCAATATTCAGCCTAATTCACTTATAATAATGATAATGTAATATTTATATATCTCTAATAGTTTGTGTGTCATTTGACATGTAAATTATAATCAAGCAATGGGAAAATAATTAAATTGTAATTAATTTGAAATATTAAATAATAATAATAATAATAATCGAGAAATTAAATTGATTGGCAAAATCTGGGATCATCACGATATGTGTAACGGGTTCACTGTTACACTTATGGCAGAATACCATTGAGAATCTTTTCTCACAAGTGAATTGTTCTTACTTATTGTCTGGTATTAATGTTCTCCTTTTGTATTACAGATTGTGGTTAAGTTTGTGGATCGTTTTTCTCGTGTGGCTAACACCGTTGTTTATTCGTAGAGGAGAAATTGAATCGACATTTTTGTGTGTTCTCCTAGCGAGCTACATTCTAATTCAGGTATGTAGGAGCAGTTATTTATTAGTCCTTTGTAAATATAACTTCTTGTTGAAATATTGTATTTTATCTGGCTTTATTTGCATTCTATATCACTGACCGATCGAAAGTTCCTCTAGATGCTAATCTTAGAAATATGTAAATATGCGACACCAAAGTGAAGAATGGGTCATCCCACTGGATGATGGCCAAGAAGTCTGGGTAACTTGTTTAATCATTCTGATGCCTGTAGTGAAAGCCCTAATTGTTACAGAACAAATTCTGAAATAGGAAAGTTAACAAGGGGCTATATGTTGCAAACATATGAGAAGGAAGACGGAAAGCAGCGACTTGTCCTGTCAGAATGCTGTAGAAACAGAAAAGAATGACGCCGTAAAAATTTTGGAAGATATCTCGTCTGTAGAGAAGAGTACATGTACGGTCCGTGGCAAGAATGCCTACCTAGATGCTGTCGACTGGCAAGATGCACTCAACTTCATTAGTTTTGTTATGTCGTATAGTTAGGAATATAATAAGGTGAAATACCGCTTGTTTGGAGGTGAACATCAGGTAAGATACAGAAAGATACAGTGGTGGGGACAGATCCTTGACTAGTCCGTACTCTCCCACCTGCTCTCAGCATCCAACCCTCTGGCACTCTGCCACACACTTCTTTCATTGCATATTTGACTCTGTACATCCTCACCCATAGCTTCTTCATATGAGTAGTCCATTTGCAAAGGCCACGAAGTGCATCATAAACTAAACCGAATAAATGCCAAAATACTTGCTACGACCAAGCTATTTAAGCTATTGCCATATTTTTACCCCTAAAATCAACAAAAAATCATTTATTATTCGGTTAAAATCTGTCCCAAAACATAAATTCAAATATTGACTTAGTGGTTTTTGCACGCGGTTTGTGCAGTTAGCGACTTTTGCACCCGTCACGCTGAGAGTCGTTAATGAAACTTCGGTTACAAAATCTGCTATTTTTGAAATTACAAATGGAATTTGGAAAGAACTTATATAATTTGAATACAGAAATAATTTAGTTTCAAGGTTGTTTATTAGGAAAAAATCTACTTTTTTGTAATAGAAAACACACAAATGGTTAGTTAAATGGGCAAACAAAGCGATTATTTTGTAAGATGAAACCTCAATGCAGGTCAAATTTACTAGCAAATAATCAAAATGTACGTAATGAGATAGCAGCCTACACAAGGATATTTCACTTTGCAATACAATCATTTTTTTCTTATACTAGTAGTAGTACTGTTCCGGTCTAAAAACCTTCTTCAGCTACACTTTAGCAATCTCTTATACATAAAATTATTATACAATAAAATTATTCTGCAACAT
Source organism: Meconema thalassinum (assembly GCA_946902985.2). NCBI lineage: Eukaryota > Metazoa > Arthropoda > Insecta > Orthoptera > Tettigoniidae > Meconema > Meconema thalassinum. The sequence continues at coordinate 592,091,411 of OX336389.2, read as the reverse complement.
ACCGTATTTACTCGAATACGACCCGCCCCCGAATAAGACCCGCACCCTGATTTTGTTCCATGCCGTCAAAATCCACGAACACAGCAGCTGAACTTTCGGGCGCTAAATACGACCAGTTGGAGTCGGTGTGTGCTTATCGGCCGCCATCCACTCCGTATACAGCTGTTTCAAGGCTGCTTTGAACGGGCGGTTCACGCATACATCCAGTGGTTGTAGCATAGACGTCATCCCGCTCAATCACGAATACATGACTTGTCAATATCATATTTCCTACCGGGCACGATTTCCAATAACTTCAGCTTCCCTCACAACTTTCAATTTCTCACTCACAGTAAATGACCGCAAACGTTTCGTAGCATTCATGTTTACACTCGGAGAACGTGCGCGTGACTGTATGACGCCGTGTGCCTACGGTAAAACAAAGTTATAGCCGGAAGAAGGCTAGCACCATCTAGCGGATACTCGCAACATCCGATATCGCGTGCGGCGGGCAATTTAGATCTTTAAAATTTGGATGACTCAAATAAGACCCGCACCCCAATTTTTCACGTCCGAATTTGTTTAAAAATGTGCGGATGGTATTCGAGTATATGCGGTATGTAAGTTAAAAACACTGGCATTTGTTTTACAATGATTAAAAAATAATAAAAATAAAAAGGTTAACCCGCTGTTGGTCAAGGGGTGAGTGCGACGCTCACTTATAAAATATTTCTGCTGTAATCGGCTGGAAGTCGCAGAGAATGGCCTGTAACAATGAGTTGCTTTTCGTTGGTATGTCAGGGGTGAGAGGGATTAGTCAGTGCATTGCAGTGAGCGGAGTGCTGACCCTAGACCATCCGTGTTGTATATTTTTACCAATTTTGGTTGATTCTCAATTTGTGTACTTCGTGTATAGCTGGTCCAATTTCCTAGTTTTATTTACTTTTTATATTTTGTGTTGTTAAATTTCGTTTTACACTATGACTGATAAATAGTTAATAGTTAATTGGCTTGAAGAGGAATCGGACCATGAAGGCAATGTGTTTCAGGACGGTAACAGTTCTTTTGATGATTCTGATGTTCATGAGGTTGGAAATAGTTACCACAAGTTTGAAAGTGAACAATCTGCTGAAGAAGGGAGAGAGTAAGAAAGTGCCGTAAATTCAGGGCCTTATTACACTGGCCATGACAAGACAATACAATGGAGAATTCACACACCAAATCAACGCAGACCCAGGAGAAACATAGTAATTCACCTTTCAGGAGTATTTGGAGGCCAGGAATTCAAAACAATTACTGAAGTATGGAACCTCTTTCTTCCTGTGCCAGTTCTTGAAGAAATAACCCACCATACAAATGTATGGCTGAGAAATATTAGATCAAAGTACAGGCGTGAATCCGACGTGGTTTATACAAATCTAGAAGAAATAAAAGCCCCCATTGGAGTGCTTTATCTGGCTGAGTGATGAAATCATCCCATGTAAACATTTTAGACTTGTGGGCAGATGATGCAACTGCACCTGAAATATTTTGTTTGGTGATTAGCTACAGACGCTTTTATTTATTGCTTAGAGCCCTTCGTTTTGATGTCACAACCAGACAGGAGAGGAAAGCACTTGATAATCCATCCAGATACAACAAACCTACCCATAACCCTACTAAGAAAAGGAGACGTCCCCGTGTACTTGTCATGAGGGACTCAATTCTGCGAAATGTAGGCCCAGTAGTTGATGATGCCGCAGTCTATTGCTATCCAGGAATAAGAACTGAGCAATTAACTAGAAAGGTATGGGCAAACGAGGTTCGAGAAGACCCTGAGGTGGTAATGATTCATGTAGGGACCAATTGCTTGAACAGTTCTCCAAAACCAACTCACATTTTGAATGACATGGACAAGCTCGTGGACGAAGTGAAAAGTGCCTTTCCGAGTTCAAAAGTGTGTATTAGTGGTGTATTGCAAAGACGTGACATAGACCCACGATACATTAATGCCGTGAATTCAACACTGGATTGGTTGTATGGTGAAAAAAAAAAACATTTTTTTTAGAAGGGAACTCTTGGTTACAAGACAGGGACCTTGCTTATGATGGTCTCCACCTCAATAGAAGAGGAACAATGAAATTTGGAAAACTTTTAAACAGAGTTGCCAAGTTTTTACTCTCGGAAAACTAATTGCTAGAACGAGTGATGATATTTCATTGTTTAGAGAGAAGAAAGTGCTGACTACAAGTGGACACCTAGGTGAAGTACAGTGCAGTGAACATAAGTACAACTATATGGATGGTTTCATGCAACAGGACTCTAATATAAGTGCATGCATAAACTCATTAGAATTAGGTGGAGAGGTTAGATGTTTGTACATTAATAGCAGAAGTATTCGGAATAAGCTTGATGACATTGAAATTATCTTGCAGATGATAGGTCAGATAGATGTATTGGTAGTTACAGAAACCTGGGTGAAAAGTAATTAGGCAGATTTTTATAACTTCAGAAATTTCACAAGCGTGTTTGCTCATAGAGATGACAAAGTTGGTGGGGGTCTGGGTATTTATGTATCACACAAATGGAAAGTGAATGTTAAAAGAAAGTGTGAAATGAATCATAGTTTGATGTGGATTGAGGTATTCAGAGATGATGTTAAAAGTAATAGGCCAACATACAGGGTGAACGTAAAATGCCGCACTTGGAGGTCGTCATGCGGTTCCTCGTCGAAATTCACGACAAAAGTTTATCTTGCAAAACCTAGTCCTGCCAAAAGGTTTAACAGAAATGCGTGTTAAGAAACGAGGCTCTGGCAACGCTGTAACTGCATGCAGCGTGGCCAAAAACTGATCGCAGGAACTCGGCACTTTGCCGGAGCTGTTTCATTAGCTCAGTGAGACGGGGTAATGCCATAAATGCCGGTTGTGCGGTCGCATTCGTGCCTTTTTTTTTTTCAGGTAATGTATCAAATTGCATCCAATGTACACCTCCACTATGCAATACACTATGTCTTACCGTTACAGTTACTTATATTTAATCATTCAAGCGTAACATGAACTTCTTACAGAGTTAAACGACCCCTTGTTTCGTCCATGGCACAAATAAAGCCAATAGAACATAATAGTGGATACAGTAACATCGACTCTATCCAATGCGTTACAAAGAAGCACAATACTGTAGGTATCCTAAACGAGATTGCCCATTATGCTACGCACCATAATTCCATAGTGTACGTTTGACGTCCAGTCTTATCTTCACAGAGCCGGTACGTACACTTACGAGCAACGCCTTCACTTCACAGCAGATGTTCAAAGCGACCTCCTTGCATTTGCAAACAGTTCGCCACTCGTTGGAGCATACTTTGCCGGGCCCTATGCAACACACCTGCATCCACCATTACCGATGCAGCATGCACACGGGCTATTAGGTCTTGTACATCCATGGGTGGAGTACTATAAACTTGTTCCTTTAAGTGTCCCCACAAATAAAAATCTAATGGATTAAGGAACGTGGCGGCCACGACTAATTCATTTCCCTGAACACGCTTCATTTAAACAGTTACGCACAGTCATTCCAAAGTGTGGCGGTGCAACATCATGCTGAAACCATAGCTGCTGCCGAACACCAAGTGGAACGTACAATAGAGGGGGGGTAATAAACTTGTCTGGCAATAGGTAAGGGCCTAAAAGCACTCCTCCCACGATTCCAGCCCACAGGCTTATGCCAAAGCATGCCTGAAAGCCACGTTCACGGGTGACATGTGGGTTGTGGTCAGACCAATAATGACTGTTGTGATGGTTGAAAATACCTTCCCGAGTGAAGCTACATTCGTCACTCCATAGCACATTCTTGATAAAATATTCGTTATCTTTAACTTATTGCAAATGCAATTCACAGAACTGTACTCGTTGATTGTGGTCTTCTGGCCACTGGTGTTGAGTTAACGTGTTAAGAAATGGATTCAGTTCTTCGTCGTGCAACACATCAACAACCAGTGTTGGAAATACCTGGAACTGCCTTGCAATATCACGGGTACTTCGCCGAGGTGATTGGTGAACGGTTTCAAGAATCGCGTCCTCCGTTTGTGGAGTAGGCTACGTCTTGTCCTTGGACGACCTCTGTCCACTGTGAGCGAAGATTACCGGTTTCCCACAGGCGTTGCTCAAGGCGACGAAAAACATTCTTATCGAGATGGCGCCTATGAGGGTACCGTGCCGCATACTCACGAGCAGCACCCAACACTAAAAGCATATCGACGTATTCACCATTTGTGAACTCCATCATGAAGCCACCCTACATGAACTTGACAGCACCAGTTATGGTTGTGCAATGCGTGGTTTGTCGACTCATGCATGCCGTTTAATGGACCACACTGTTCGTTCTTTTTTCCGTTAACGTTTTACGGACTAACCGAGAATCCCACCATTACCGCCACTGGGGGCAATGTCCTGGAGCTTGGGACTATGAGTCGGGGATACAACTGTGGAGTGTGACTAGCACTTTGCCCAGGCGGCCTCACCTGCAAAGCGAACGGGGGCCTGATGAAGGGATGGGAACAGTGGAAGGGTTAGGCAAGGAAAGGGGAAGGAGGCGGCCGTGGCCCTACGGTAGGTACCATCCCGGCATTTGCCCGAAGACGAAGTGGGAAACCACGGAAAACCACTTCCAGGATGGCTGAGGTGGGAATCAAGCCCCCTCGACTCATTTGGACCACCCGAGGCTGAGTAGGCCCCGTACCAGTCCTCGGACCACTTTTCAAATTTCGTGGCAGAGTCAGGAATTGAACCGCGGACCTCTACGCAACAGAGGTGACTCACACTGTCATGTGACAAAATGATGTGATGTCATGCTTACAAACGCAGGTAAACGACGGGAACTGACGTAACATGCAAAAAAAAAAAAAAAAAAAAAAAAAAAAAAAAAAAAAAACACCAACCTGACGTAGATTCGAACCGTAGCTCGATGGTGCAAGTGGGTTTGATAACTCAACAGTCTACTCAGTGAGCTGCGACGAATAGTACGGTATTGCGGGCTGATACACATTTCTCTGTACATTCCGATGAGCTTCAGTATGTTACAGTGTTGCCAGCTCCCCGCTTTCTTACTTTGTGGTTTTAAACAGCACCCGATCCGATTTTGCTATAGAAATTTTTGTCTTGCAATTGGATGAGGAATCTCATGCCGACCTCCAAGTGCGGCATTTTACGTTCACGCTGTATAAAAGTATTGATATTATTGCAGCATATAACCCCAATAGAAGCAATGCCATACCCTTCTTAAATTCATTTGAAAGTTTTCTTAGCCAGATAAACAATAAATTATGCATCTTCCTCGGAGATACCAACATTGATATCCTAGCTGATGATCAATTAAGAAGGAAATATCTAAATCTAATAGCATGCTATGGTTTTGAACAGTGCAACACTAAATATGTTACACGACATTGTGACACTGCAGCTACCTTAATAGATCACGTGTCGCTAAACAATTCAGAATTAAGTTATAAAATATCAAATGTCAGCAATGATATTAGTGATCACAGTATATTAATTCTTGATATTTCCAAGACCAATTATAGCACGTACACTCTGTCACATAACTCGACAATATCAACAACACACGAGGCCTCTTGGGATAGGCAACACAATCCTGAAACTAATATATCTATAAACGCAGATTCCCATTATGATGCAGACAGTACTGTTAACTCTCTATATAACTCTTTCATCAAACAATTGAATCTAAGGAAAAGAAAAATAACAAACAATACTAACATTAAAAGACAGACTACTAACTTACCATGGGTCACAGCTGAACTCCTTACACTTATAAAACAACGAGACACTCGGCATGCAAAGCTCAACAATCCCCTTCACAAAAATAATAATGATATGAACCAAGAATACTGTAGATGCAGGAATAGTGTAACAAACTTAAAAAGAAGACTAAAGTCAAATTACTACTCAGAAAAATTCAGAACATATGGAAACAATTCCAATAAAACTTGGGAGACTATCAAAGAAATCATACACAACAAAAAACCAACAGTTGAGACATGCACTTCACTTGAAATAGACAACAAAATTATCACAATCAAGAGCTATGTGAATCATTTAACTTGTTCTTCACAAACATTGCTGGAAGTCTAGCAAAAGCTATTCCTGAACAGAAGGAAATCCTCAGTAAGGACCAGAAGCAGTCAAATTCCCTCTACTTACATCCAACAGATGAAGCAGAGGTCAAGTCCATCATCACAAATTTAAAGAATAAAAAGAGCTGTGGTTTAGATAGGATCAAGACAAATTTCATTAAAAGCAATATGCAATCATTTATTAAAATCTTGGTTGAAATGATTAAGGAGTCCTTAGTTACTGGCATGATACCAGATGACTTAAAAGTGGCCAAAGTAGTTCCTATATATAAGGGTGGTGACAAAAGAAATCCAAATAATTATAGACCTGTTTCTATTTTATCGGTAGTTTCAAAAATTCAGGAAGAAGTGGTAAAAACAAGATTGCTTTCATTTCTGAACAAGAATACATTCTTTCATAATATGCAATATGGATTCAGGGAAAATTCTAGTACTGAGGCAGCAACTATTGACCTAATAACAATGCTACAAGAAACTATTGACAAAAATAATATGGCAGTTGGGTTATTTATTGATCTCACAAAAGCCGTTGATACAGTAGATCATAAAATACTGTTATCAAAATTAGAAATTGCTGGTGTCCGAGATATAGCTCTAAAATGGTTCCAAAGCTACCTTATTGGAAGAAAGCAGCATGTAGCTTTGAATAAATGCATAAGTTCAGGAAAATATATAACTCACGGAGTTCCACAAGGATCTATACTTGGACCTACAATATTCTTAATTTATATAAATGATATTGTGGAATATAATTTAAGAGGGCATATCAAATTGTATGCAGATTATACAAATATCTTCTACACTGGGAAAGACATAATTGAAATCATACAAAATGTGCAACAAGATATAAATACTCTCTCACAATGGTTCCAGGCCAATAAATTAACGATGAACCTACAGAAGACCAATTGCATGGTAATTTCAAAACAAAGCATGAAAGAAATCACACATGACAAAATATATATAAATAATATTGAAATAAAAGTATTTAGGTCTAATCATCGACAAACGCCTGACCTGGATTGAACACGTTGAACGAATTGCTAAGAAACTGTCACCTATTGTAGTGATCCTAAGGAAACTTCGGTATCTTATTCCCCTAAACCTTGTAAAACAAATCTACTATTCACTTGTACATAGCAAGCTCCAATATTTAAATGTTATTTGGGCTCACTGCAGGAAATCCACACTGAATGATTTAATGACTATTCAGAATAGGGCTATCAGAAACATATTTAACCTTCCTTACTGCACTCCAGTAAAAGATCTGTACATCAGAAGTAAAATTCTACCCCTCAGCATAAGTGCAGATCTCCGAGCAGCTGTGCTAATATACAAGATTAAACACAACACAATACTCTATAGCTCTCCCTACATCTTGAACTCAGACAATCATTCTTATGGAACTAGGCATGTGAAGGACGTAGCCTTGTATATCATTCACTCTTCTAAATACGGTAGAAGTAGTTTCAAGTTCTCTGCATCACAGTCATATAATAAACTTCCTGATGAAGTAAAAAGTGCACCAACTTTGTCAGTATTTAAGAGGAAAACTATGAAAGTATTGTGGGAAAAATTCGATGCATCTTAATACATCAAATAAGTTATGTATAAGCTTAAAAATCCTAAGTGCTTATCATTTTAAGAGACCTTGGTCTAAACAATCTTAGATATAGTATCAACTTTACTCATAGGCCTATGCCCTTATTCATCAATTTGTGTTACCTTTAGAATTTTCTGCCTTAGTGTGTAAACACACATATTACTGTACAATTCCTCTATACGAGCCTATGGCTCTTTGGAATTAATTGAATAAAATATCTATCTATATAAAAAATAATAATCTGGTGCCGATAAGGAACATATTTGATGGATTTGTACAGAGATGTTCGAATAACTATAGCGTAGACGAATACGTGACATTGTACAAAATGTTAGTCTTTTCGAGGAAGGTGTTCTCTCCAGCTATACATGCCAAAAAAAAAAGGAAAAATAGAAAAGTACGGTTTGAAGATGTTCGCTATAGTAGATTCGAGTTTATTGTAGAAATCAACCGGAGGGACCGTTTGATTTGGATAATACACCAAGTGCTGTTGTGAAGAGGATGACTTGACCAATTCAAGGCTCTGCTCGGAACGTGACAATGGACAATTAGTTCTCTTCTGTACCCGTTGCAAACGAGTTGGCTAATCAAAAGAATTTGACAGTCATAGTGACATTAAAAAAAAACAAAAGGGAATTGCCTTTAGAAACTGTAAACACTAGACCAAGTCCTCCTTTCAGTAGTTTATTTATGTTCGGGGGAAAACTCGATGATAATGTCTTATGTTCCTAAGAAATATTGATATGTTATCCTCTTATCGACGATGCATGATTCTGATGAGATTGATGAAGTCTCTGGAGACCTATCAAAGCTGTTGTTGTGACTTTCTTTAACCTTACCTAAGGGGGATCGGATGTCGTTGATGGCATGAAGACTGAGTACTCGGTTGCAAGAATCTCATTTTAGTGGCCTTTTAGATACTTTTTTTCTCTTCTTGACATTGGTGGGATAAATTCTCAAATTATTCTCAATTGCAATACTGGAAGAAGACTTTCAACAAGAAAGTTCCTGAAAACCCTTGGTCTAGATCTCATGACACCCATGACCACAAGAGCCTCAAACAGTGGTCAAAAAAATGATCTGCGACTTAAGATTAAAAATTATCTAGGGATTGAAAATCGGCCACTGCCACAACCACAGTGCATGAGGAATGTAGCTTTTGTCCTAAGAGGAAAATTAGATATTCAACTATCAGATGTGTAAACTGTGCATTATCAGTCTGTGGAGAGCACATAGTAACAATATGTCAACAGTGTAAGGCAATAATGGAATAGTCACCGAAACTAGCGATTCTCTATAAGGCTGCTGGTTCTTTAAAGAATCTATTGATGTGTTCGAACCGTTACTTTTCAGTTTAGATAAATGGTAATATTTATTGAAGTTTGTTCATGTACACTGTATAGTAGGTCATTTGGAAACGTAACAACACAAAATTTCTACTACTGATCACTGACATTCAGTAATATGTGTTAGTGTTAAGTCTAAAACGTTTGTATAGTATTATTGTTTATATTTATAAAAGGACAGTTTTCTTTCAATATTTTGTTTTAAACTTTATAATTGTATCATTAAATATTTAAAAGAATGAAAAATAATATTAAAAAAAACAGAGAACAAATAATAAATAAAAAGCAAGTTGACAAAAGGTAAGAAAACTTGACCCTTAACGATGGGTGATAGTCACGCTTACTCTCGACCAACTTGTCCGTCGGGGAGGCTCGACCAGCGGTGGGTTTAAAACTTAAAAATACACTTAAAATATGTTTCTTAGAATGTTATTCCATGTCTAAAAACAAGTGCCATCAGTTTAAATTCCAATAAAATTGTTGATAAAGCCTCAAATCACAGTATAGTCTATGTGATTAAATATTGCAATTATAGAAGCTATTTTGGCAGCAATATTGCAATTATGGAAGCTATTTTGGCAGTAAAGATGTAATTTAATTCCATATGTAGCTATACTTGTGTTGAATTTGATTGAATTTCGAGAATGGGAATCGGTCTTGTTATTTTTGAATGCTTGACGAACTTTGATGATGTTGGGACATCAAATGGAGTAGATTGCACGTTTTGTTATCTAAAATGGAAAACTAACAAATATGAGTGTATAATTGTGATAAAATAATCAAATTTATATGTTAACTGTGTTTTTTAATTCGTGGCGTACATTTGTCAGGAGTCTTGCGTTGAATGTGACATGGTCAGCTGCCCGCTTCCGACTGAGGTATGCTTCGCGTCCTTTCTGCTCGATAGGTGAGGGAGGTGGGCGTTAGGGAAGGGGTGTTATTACATTGAGGCGCATGTTATGAATTGTGCTTTTTGTTTTGTGTCTTAAATTTTGTTACGGTGTTGAACAATATATTAACGGCGAATGTTATATCTGGGATTACTTGCATCCATTTCTGGTCCGTACTGACAAATTAATTAATGCAATATGATACAATACATCAATACACTAGTGTCCAAAAGTTAAGCATAATCACTAAACGAGGCCATACCGCCTGATAGGAATGTCAGATGGATTGCTGAACAAATGGAAGCTGAATTACACACCATGTCACACAACTTGTCCAAAAAATAACAGTGTCAGAATGGTTCTGATAGCTAAGGTACACCTTTGACAACAACTAACAAAAGGCAATGTCTTCCACAACATAATATGCTGTTAATAGGATGTATGGTTACCCCTAACGGTCACACATGCTTCGCAGCGACGTGGCATGCTCTCTATCAGATGGTCCAAGAGCTCTTGTGGCAGTCAATCCCATTCCTCCGAAAGGACAATGCGAAGGCCTTGGAGGGTCCTTGGTGGAGACTGACGTTATGCAATTCGCCTCTCCAATGCATCCCAGACATGTTCTATGGGATTCAGATCCATGGACCTCGCTGGCCAGTCCATGCGATGAATGTCTTTCCCAGCCAGAAACTCATCCACCAAAGCAGTGCGGTCCGGTCGGGCATTATCGTCCATTAAGAGGAAGTCTGGACCAACCGCCCCTCTGAAGAGTCGAACATGTGGTCTCGGTACTTCATCCCTGCATCTGCGAGCGTTCACAGTGTTCCTCGGACCACTCATGAAGATGTGCAGGTCCGTACGGCCATTCAACATGATGCCACCACCACCACCACCATACTGGTCCCGTTCCACGATGTTCCTGTGGTTGTATAGGCTACCCGGTTCTCTCCACATTAATGTGCGACGGGAATCGTTCTGCAAACTGAAGCGGGATTCATCTGTGAAGAGCACATGCCTCCATTCATTCATGGTCCAGTTTCGACGTTGGCGGCTCCACAGTAAACGGGTCCGTCTCTGTGATGGAGTGAGCGGGACGCACACCGTTGGACATCTGGAAAACAGCCCTACTGTTCTGATCCACAGGTACACAGTTTGCCGGAAAACGGTAACCCCTGAGACGGCTGCAAGCTCCGCACTCCCGATTTCATCGGGCGGTTAAGGCCAGATATCGGTTCTGCTGTGGGGTGGTTACTCTTGGTCGACCTGGTACTGGCCTGGAAATGACACTTTGTGGCACATTCAACGATACGACGACTTCGGTCTGTGTCTGGCCTGCTTCCAGGCGAGCGAGTATTCTACCCTCAAATACGGGGTCCAAATGGCGTCGTTGTGCTATTATGTTTTCACATTCGCCACGAAGCTACACTCCGCACACTATAATAGGGCACACACGACTGAGGGAATATGGGGAGCAGGCACTGGCTGTGTTTACCTTGGGGTTACGCCGCTAGTCAAAGCAGGGAATACTCCTTTCCTATGCAGAGCGAACACGTAAGGTTGGTACTACCCTGCCAAGGAATTGTTACTACTAGGTGTGGAGCGGGGCTGTTGTGTGTACATTACGTCAGCTCCCCATGCTTTGGCTGCTGCGGTCGAGTGCGGTGGAAGAGGGGGAACGCATGTACAGTCATACAATAAGAACACATCACACGACCCATGTACACCCACGACATGCGATGAGGTTTCGCTGGAGGCGACTGCATGTCTATCGCAGGTGTGTGGCTGGGTGGAGCGCATTAGTTCCGATTTCCGCCACCGGCAACAATTCGCTGTCAGGGTAATAGGTGCATATGTCGTGCGATTTGCGGTCTATTTCCTGTTGCCCTGCTTATTCGTAACTTATGCTTTACTTTTGGACACTAGTGTATGTATATGTATTGATTGACTGAAATTCACAATTATATTGCATTAATTGAATATCATATCATTTATTTTCTTTATCGAATCCTGTTTTTGCGCTGCACAGATTTCAGTGTTTTTAAGAATGTTTAATAATTTCCCTTTAATTTGTATGTGAAGAAAATATCTGTTTCTATATTACCCAATTTGTTTCTTTTCGTCCATATGTAATGCCGTTGCAGAAAATGTGTTGTATTTTATGGCGTTCACATGTTCTTTAAATCTTATATGGAAAGCTATTCCTGTTTGACCGAAGTAATTGGTGCCACAATCTAGACGTTTGAATTCATACACACTATTATTGTATTGAGAAGTGGAATATCCTTGTGCAGGCTGCTACCTCATTAGCTCTTTCCCCTCCCTCCCCTACCCTGTTCCTTTTAATAACAATCGCATAATCACACAAAGCAAACAAACTTGAAGGTCAATCACCACTATGAGAATCTCAAAAAATAAATCACCTATCTTGACTAGTTGTGCTAGTTTAATCACTACTGCAATTAAATAAATGTATATACAGTATAGTAAATATCATAATCCATACTTATAAACATAGATTTAATAGCCTAAGTGTAAAGGATCTGATGATGATCGCTTGACGATCGAAACTGGTCATTGATGTGTATTTATTAATCTCTGTAAATTTGTTTTGGATTAGGGAACCACCCATTTCAATTGGGTACAATCGTGTTGACAGACTGATAAACTTGACATTTTGATTACTAAGGCAACACTGAAAAATGGTTTACAGCACGATTATCAGGTTTTTTGTTTTGTTACTAAAATCTACTGAATTTCTGTACCTGGTGTTTGCTTCATACAGTACGGCTCCCAGCTCATGAACCTTGGCGGGTGGGGAAGGTTGAGGGAGAGAAAGTAGAGTGGAGTGAATGTGTGAGGTCTAGTGGGACGTGGGTTGGCGATCACGGGACCCCAGCTGAGTCCGGCATTGCTTCCACTTACTTGTGCCGGGCTCCTCTCTGTCTTCTTTCCTGTCGACCTCCCTTGGTCAACTCTTGTTCTTTTCCGACCCCGACGGTATTCGGGTATCCGAGGCCTAGGGAGTCTCTTCCTTTCCCGTCTTAATTGGTCCTTGTCTCATCTTTCCTGATCCCTTCCTTCTGGGAGGGGTCAGCCTTCTTTTTCTTTTCCTGTTATCTCCTGCCTTCTGCTCAAGGCCCTCAAGGAGGTAGGGTGTATGTAACCCCTCCACTTCTGGTGCATCCTAGAAAGTGCTACACCCTCAGGGGCTCACGGCTGGTGAGTTCGGGAGTTGGCGACCCCGAGGGATTCCTGAGCTGGGTCAGTTTTCCCCCTTTTGTCCTTTACCTGTGGGACGGACCCTCTCCTCTTTCACTTTCCTGTTGTTTTTCTTTTCATTATATTTCATTTTCCCTTTACGATTCCCGCACTGTTATTTTTGCATCTCCACTCCATTTTGTGGGTGTTTTCAATCTCCGTTGCATTTTGTAAGTCTTTTTCGATGTACGTTGCATTTTGTGAGTGTTTTTCAACATCGATTGCATTTTGTAAGGATTGACAATCTAAATTGCTTTTTAGTAAGCCTTTCAATATCGGGTGGGGGGTTCCTTTTGTGAGTATTTTGAATTTCAATTGCATGGTGTATTTTCAACCTACACCGCTTTTTTGCAAGTAGTTAATTCTCAATTGCATTTTTGTGGGTATTTTGAATCTAAATTACATTTTGTAAGTATTTTCAATCTAAATTGCATTTTGTAAGTATTGTCCATCCAAATGAGAGGTTTGAATCTACCATACATTTTATAAGCAATTTCAATTGCATTTTGTGTTTTCAACCTAAACCGCTTTTTGGAAGTAGTTAATTCTCAATTGCATTTTGTGGATATTTTGAATCTAAATTACATTTTGTGCGTATTTTCAATCTCATTTGCATTTTGTAAGTATTTTGATTTCACTTGCATTTTGTACGTATTTTGAACTTCACCTACATTTTGTGCGTATTTTTCGATCTCTTCCTTTTGTGAGTATTTTCTTTCGAAATTCCCTTATGTACGTGTTACCGCTCTCCATTTTGTGTGTAGTTTCAATCTGAGTTCCTTTTTGTAAGTATTTTCCTGCTCACTTTTCGTTCTGGTTTCCACTTCATTGGCATTTTCGCTATCACACAGACCATTAGGGGCCGATAATCTGGATGTTAGGCCCCTTAAAACAACAATTATCATCATCATCATCGAATGTGTGAGGGAGAGCGCTGTTGAGTGCGAGACAAGGAAACGTTTCCGAATGGTGTCGTTTAAGCATTGGCCGCACAGGTGGGATTGTACCAATCTACACCGGCAGTGATTTGAGTGATAGTGATGTTTCTAGTTCTTCTGACAACACGTTCCAGTGAAGCTCAATCTGGATGTGAGTCTGAACTAGCAACTCCACTGTGAACATCTTCATGTGGTAAGTAAATGTCTCCTGTACCGTTAGTACTACTAATAGTAGTAGTAGTAGTAGTAGCCCTTGTCAGACTCTCCACTGACGTGACGCAGGTGGTGCGGCCACATTCCTTGCAGGGATCACGAGCTCGGAGCCGTATTGTTATTGAATAAAAAAAAAAGGCCAATTACAGTCTCTTTTAACTAACATATGTTTCAAAAAAAAAAAAAAAAAAATATATATATATATATATATATATATTTATTTTTTAACGGTATAACAATCAGTTATTTATTTAGTACAGAAAGTCCCAGTGAGCTGGTAGCTGAAGGGGGGGGGGGGGGGAGGGGGGGGGGCTGCCCTTTACAAATATGGCTTAGTAACTAATACTAGAATATACTAAGGTGGTAGGATCATTTATTCAGTGTTTATGGGTTCATCTATATTCTTCAACATATTGTTTCAGGAAGTACCTGTGTGCTTCTTTTTGGTATTTGTTTAAGTTTATAATTTGTCTCAGTTCAGGAGGTAAGTTGTTATAAGATGTGCTGGCTGAATAGGAAATACTTTTAATACCATATCTAGTTGTGTTTGTTGACTCCATGTATAACTGGTTTGCTGATCTTGTGTTATGGGTATGAATGTCTTTCCTGCATTGAAGTTCAGTATTAAGACTAATAAGACCTTGTTTATATCTGAACATAAATGAAGCGTCAGAGTATTTGAGCTGGCAATTTGTTTGTCTCCTGAAATACTTGTACAGTTGGTTTCCTAAAATCGTAACCATACATGATTTTAATTGCTCTGTTTTGGAGTACTTTGAGCTCATTTATTGATTCCTGTGTACATTTACCCCATATTATGTTCATGTACATAAGGTGAGAATGAATAAGAGAGGCATATATGCTCCTTAAATGTTGATTGCTTATTCCATAATCCCTTAATCTTTTTAGAACACCAATTACACTCACAATTTTCTTTTTCACATTTGTGACATGTTCATTCCAACTTAGGTTATTGTCCAAAGTGAGGCCTAAATATGAGTATTGTTTCACCCGTTGGATGGGTACATTGCCAATTTTAACTGTGTTGCAAGTGTTTGAACATAGTATAGGAAATACTATGAAATAGCATGTATTTTCTTTTTGAGGTACTTATGATTAAATTACTTTTTGAAAGCCATGTTGTTAGTATATTTCGATCCTTTTGCATATTCTCCATAATCCTTTGTTCACAGGCGCTCTCATAAAGTAGAAAAATATCATCTGCAAATAGAAATATTTTTCCAGTAAACCTATGGTATATCATTAATAAATATCAGGAACAGCAATGGTCCAAGCACTGAACCTTGTGGGATACCACATTTAACATCAGAAATGGACCCTTTGGTTTTATTAATATTAACATACTACTTCCTGTTAGACAGGTAGTTTTTAAACCACTCAAAGGCTATTCCTCTAATTCCTGCATTTGATAGTTTACTTAGCAACAAGGTATGGTTAACAGTGTATAAGAGATTGCTACAGTGTAGGTGACAAAGCTCAAACAGACCGAAACATGTACTACTAATAGTGTAAAAGAAAAAGAAAATGATTTGAAAAGTGGGAAAAGCTTGAATATAATCGACAAATCAATACGAACGAAGTATGACTCGGTGGCAGCTGGTAATAAGGTTACAGTGTTGCACAGCGACCAGATTAATTCAAGAAAAACAATACCATAATAAATTGTTAATAATAAAAGCTGTACGTTTCCTTTCATATGTATAGGAATTCATAATTCTGTTCTTTAATAATTCAGGAAATCTTGTAGCAAGTTATTGTGAACTGTCTGAGAAAGCGAAGCGCGCCAACTGTCTAGGAGCGCTCGTCCGTTTGGTCGTTGCCAGGCCCAAGCACCGATCAGATCTCAGTAGTAAATGGTATGGCAGAGATGCTGGACCGAGTAAGTCCTATCCCAACAGTTACTCGGCTGGTCGTTGCCAACTGATTGCAACAAGGGAGCCGAGGTGCGGGCGGAGACATCCGTGATGCTCCTTCAACTGCTGATACTATGTCTTGCAATGTAATTTGCGCATTCTTTCTCACCCTCGTATATTCGTAACTTACATTGTTTTGTTCCCGTGAAGGTTTTCATGTAGACTGACACATAATCCATTTAATCCGATGGCAATGTGATGTTCTCTGAAATGTGGCATTCGTGATGAATGAGGTACATCTGTTTAACGCGCAATTGAATACAGTTTTCTCTGATATCAAGCAGTCTTACCCTAACCCCCATCCCCCCTTAATGAAAATAGTAAAACAGCCAGAACAATTATCCACCAGCCGCCACTGGTATGACTTACGTCAAGGAAATACACAAGGTGGATATAATAATTCCACATTTCTTAAGCAACTTAAATTTGTGATGATTGAGTTTCACCTAACAACTATTTCAGCTATGAGAGCTAATTATTCAGGCAGTTGGAAGGAGCCCCAATGGGGTCACCTCTGTCACCTGCTGTTGCTATTATTTGCATGGATAATATTGATGACAGTGCCATTACGTCAGCAACATTAAAATCGGAAAACTGGCTCCATTGCATATGACACCCTATTTATCTGGTCTCGTGGACGTGACAACCTGAATAATTTTTTGATGTACATGAACTCAGCTTTGTCCTAATATTCTATTTACAATGGATGTTGAGCAAAATGGGCAGTTTCTCTTCATAGATATCCGGCTAATCCTTTTGGCTAATGGGAGCTTGAAGCATAATCTCATGTAATTTTTTTCAGGTTTAGGGCTTAACACCCATTACAATTGGGCACAATCGTGTTGACCGACGGAAAATCATGTACTTTTCATAGAATTTTCATTGGACAAACTGATAAGATAAAAGAACATACACAAAGGATGCAAAGCCACTGTGGAGCATCACATCTTTACCGGCCAGAATATAACCCTAATGACATTGATGTATTTAAGGTCAAACCTAATTATCCTATTGAAATAAATTGTTTCCCCAGGATCCAAGAAGAAGAATATTTTATTCACCATTGATCATTTACATCAAATAGGTTTCGCCATTCATGGTACAGTATTATTATTAGTAGTATCCTCTATATACAGTTATTAAAAATCAATATTAGCAATTTTTATATCCATGAATAATTCTTTTACTGTGAAAAATAAATTTTCTAACATCCAGTTGTACAGTTTTCTTTTGAACCTACTGGAGGGCGTACTGTGCAGAATGTGGTTATTTATTAAAACAATGTATGCCATTTGCTTTCTGTGAGCTACCAGTTTTTTCCAGTCTATGGCTTGGGATATCAATGTTTCCTTTATTTTGAGGGTTGTGATGGTGTATGTTTTCCCTAGTGATAAATTCACTTCAGTTGTTTTTGACATACAGTAACAAGATGAAAATATATAGATTTGTAATTGTTAATATTTTAAGTCTAATAAAAAGGGGACGACAGAGCTCCTAGGATCAGCTTTACACATTACACGAACAATCTTCTTCTGTATCAGCAACACATTATGGACATACGGTGAGTGACCCCATAATAGCAGCCCATAAGAAATGTGGAACTGAAAGAGTCCAAAATATGCCATTCTCAGATAGTCTGTTGTCACTGTTGTTTCTAAAGCCTACCCGGCATTCTCAGATTCTTTTTATCATAATTAATAACAGTTTTAAGTGTGAGACATTTATTATAGCCTACATGCTTCCATCTTGGATTACAGAGAATACTACACTTACAAAGAGCATTAACAAAACAAAACAAAACAAACAAAAAAGTTACATCAAGGAACATACTCGCACCTTCGAGTCAAGACTAAATTCTCAACGACTCGAACTAAAACAACAATTCAGAACACAGTACATGAATAAGAATATTAACAAAAATAACAATCAGTCAGTCAAAACAAATTGCAGTCACTTCTGGAATCTAGCCGGCAGCTGTACTTTTCGTCCACATCTACGAGTAGTTTCCACAAGACCAACTACCTCCTCACTATCTTCCACACTCTTTTGGACAGTTGTCTCAGTTCCACCACTCTTGACAAATTCATTGCCTGTTTGAATCTCCTCTGCACAGATTTGAACTGGTCGGAAGAGGACCCCTGAAGCTGTCTTCAATTTCACCAACCGAACCTCTCCATCGCGTCCTGGAATAAGCTGTACCACCTCAGCTAAAGGCCAATCGATTCGTTTCTGGTTGTCGGCTCCAACAAGAACAATTCTCCCAGTAACAACTTGCGACTCTTCTTTTGGGCAGCTAAGGCTAATTGAGCTAGATATTCATTCCTAAATCGTTAGCGAAAGCTGTCTCTTAACCTCTTGACGATTTCTGCTCCGTCAGTTAAGGTTGTCTGAATCCATCACATCACAGTCTGGTATATCCATTTCCTTGGTATCTAACAGAAACATAATGGGTGTGATAGGGGCTAAGTCGGTAATATCATCTGACACATATGTCAGTGGTCTAGAGTTCATCACAACTTCGCCATCACATGAGACTGTCTCCAACTCCTCATAGGTCAGTGAAGCTTTACCAAGAGATCTCCTTAACAGTTGCTTCAGGAGCCTTATCAGGCGCTCCCACCATCCTCCCCACCATGCTGCTGTGGGAGGATTGAATCGCCAGACAATTTGATGAACAGTGCTATATTTTGATATCTTGTCCCAGTCTAGGTGACTGAAGGCATTGTTTGTCCCAACAAAATTTCCACTATTGACTGTATATACAATTGAAGGTCTACCTCGGCGAGCCACAAATCTTCTGGAAGTTCGTAGAAATGAATCCATGGACAACGATGAGGTCAACTCCATGTGAACTGCGCAGTACACTGCACACGTATATAGACATATCCTTACTTTTTGATAGTCTCTTAAATACAAAGGCTCTGCTAAATCGATACCTGTGGTCTCGAAAGCAACTTCATCCCGCACTCTTGGTTCAGGCAGAGCTGGTGTATTTGCGGATATACCTCTCGCCTCATGCCACCGACAGATAATGCAATTAGTCAAAATGGCTTGAATAGCTTTTCTTCCCTTGATAATCCAGAATTTTCCCCTCAAATGGCTTAGGAGACCTTGCACTCCTACATGGCAAGATTTGACATGTGCTCCGAGCACTAGCTTCTCAACTACAGGATGCTTGGAAGGTAACACTGCAGGCATCCTGAAGTACTCCAAATCACTTCTTTCAGTGATCCTCGTCTTCAATTGAATTACGCCATCGGCATCCATAAAGGGGCACAAAGTAGAAAGTTTCTGATCTCTAACTCCACTAAAAGTCTCTCTTTGCATAAATTGTATGAGATATTTCTCTGCTATGTTGAATTCCTTCGTTGTAGTTCACTTTGACCCGCCACATTTTTCTTTCTACATGAATTACTGAACCGCAGTATCCAACCAATGACCCTTACAACTTTCTCATAATCATTGGAGAAATTGTAGAACTGACTCATATCACTAGCATTGCATAGAAGTGCCGAGGTGATAGCTTTCCTACTCTCTAGCCTTACCATTTCTTTATCCGGTTCTGGGGCTTCTGAAGGCCACTCTCCCTGTGGCAGCTTCAGCCATGGTGGGCCCTCCCACCGTTTAGACTCCAGCAATTGTTCAGCAGAGCATCCATGACTAGGAAGATCAGCAGGATTCATATTGCCTGGTACGTGCCTCCAAGCTTCCTTCGCTGTCGGCCTCTTGATCTCCTGAACCCTATTCCATACAAATACTCCCCAATGATCTTCCCACTGTATCCATGTGAGGACAGTAGTCGAGTCAGTCCAGAAGAAGAAATCTGGATGTAGTTCTTCAAATTCTTTCTTCAAAGAAGCCATTAACCTAGCTCCAATGGTTGCAGCTAACAATTCCAGCCTTGGAATAGTCATTCCTTTGAGCAGTGACACTCTAGACTTTGCCTGTATCCGCTGCACATGTACACAGGAATTGTATTCCAAGCTTAAGAACACTGTTGCGGCATATGCCAGCTTACTGGCATCACAAAAGGTATGTACCAAACACCTTATTACCCTATTGCTAACTCCCATGAGACAGCGTGGTATTTTCACATTTTCAAGTTCTTGTAACGATAACAAGAATGCATTTCTCACACCATCTGGAACTTCTTAATCCCATCCTCCTTTCATGGCCCAACACTGCTGTAACAAAAGCTTTGGACATAGCAAAACAGGGCACGTGAAGCCAATAGGATCAAACACTCTCTGTGCTATTGACAATATAGTTCTCTGAGTGATCGCCTTAATGTCCATAGGCTTGTAGCCACTCACAGCTAGAGTATCGACTTTCCTGTCCCAAATAAGGCCTAGAACAGGAGTAGCTGTCAAATTTTCTAGGTTAGAATCTGAATATTCCCAACCTCTCAAGTCAAATTAAGCTTGTGCCAGTAAGGTAAACGCACCAATGGTCGTCATGTTAAGGGAGATTTAGACAAGAAATCATATACACCGTACACATTTTGGTAAATTTAATCAACAAAAGTACTGTACCTAACCTCAAACTCTACTCAAACACTAGGAAAGGCCAAATATCAAAGATATTCGTTTTAGGAAAAATGACGTATTTTTTAAAAAAGTGTGTTTTTACGCCAGTGTTTGGCACGATGTATTTGGATTTTTCCTATATTCGTCACCCGTTTGCACCAATTGCCATCACATTGTTAATTTTCCTTGTCTGCTGTTTATAATGCATTTCTGTAAATTGTTGCATAATACACCGATTTATTGACTTGGAGGCTAACATTTACGAATAAAACAGTACCAGTAATTATGTTTTTTAATAAAAATGGAATATATATAAATAAAAAATACGGCAACGGGAAGTGGGATTGGTGGGCAGAAGACATACGAGCAGGAAAATATCGTAATTCTGCTCTAAACAAGTGAGACCACGGCATAACAGCCCGGAAAATACCATTCGCCGAGGCCTAACACCGATTGTTGCCATAGAAACCCTCTGAATTCGCCACTCATGTACATTTTTCTTCCAGGCAGTCTTTAGTAGCTTAAAAAACCCTACTTCCGTGGGTTGAAGTACGTGTGTGACATTAGGTAGTAAAGCGACCAAAACAATTCCATGATCCTCACACAATTTACTAGTATGTATGGTCAAGTGCGAGAAGTGCCCGTCTATGAATAATGTCAGGGAGAGTAATCTCCTTCTCAACCAACCCAGGATGAAATATGTTACTGAGAAATTCGTAAAACACTTCCCCCCGCCATTCACCCGTTTGGCGATTTGCCAATGTCCCAGTGTGCTGGCATTGAGGCAATAATGATGTCTTGCGGCAGACGTTCATACTTGAACACTACAAGGGAAGGAGAAATATCGCCGTGGGCATTGCCTGTTAGAAGTACCGTCAAGCATTCTTTCTCATCCGAATTCACTTGCTGATATATTGTCTTGTAACCCCTGTTCGCCAGCACTTTGTTACCTTTCGGATTGAGAAAGAAAACAGTCTCGTCAGCGTTGAACAGTCACCGAAGATCTGACAAAATAGACTGGAAGTCGTTTTCCACTGAATAGCTGTAGACTTCTGAAACCCAGATTTTATTTGATGTTCTGTAATTGCAGCACGGCTTACTGTCAAATTTTGAGGGGTTCGTAAAAGATAGACCTGGATTTCTTTTTATGAAAGATTCACGCCATTTCCTTCCTGGCGGCCATCTTTGAAAGTAAAGTCCCTCTTCAATTCTTGTGTAAGGCACTGGACGCTTTTGCAAATCATCCTTTGTTACGGGGACCCCGCTTTTCGTAGTTAGATTACCCATTGAACTAGCATAGCCTCAGCTTCCTTTGTTAAAATGGAACTAAGCCCCATTTTCCTCTTTCTAGGAGATTTTCCTTTAATTTTGTCCGAGAGGGTATTTCTCGGAACACCATTCCTCTCCGCGGCCTTTTTAATACTCATGCCGTCCTCCACAACGGCCTTAATAGCAGCTTCCATTTGCTCAATATTATAATTCAGAACTGTGCGTTTCGACATATTGCCTGGGGCAGATGACCTCGTAGGTCTGCCCCTTAAAACAACAATAACTATCCAACATATTGCCTGAAAGCAAAGATTTAGTCTTAGAATAATATATTATTTATCATCTCAATAAAAATAAAAAAAAATCCTCTGTAGCACGCCTAGCCAAAAAAACCTAGGCCTACTGAGGTGCGACCGTCAGGAAGAGAGACCTACGTAATAATAACAATACCCTGTAAATGTTTATTGGTTGCGAAACGTTAACACAAACATTAACATTATCGTGCACTAGTGTTCGTCACGAATGTGCTCTAAAGTTCGTCAGCTATGACGACTACTGGACACGATGATCAAATGATAATTTAATTAATACAGGGTACTTTAGAGCTACATTATAAGTATATTGCCGCTGTTAGTTAGGTCTTGCAAGGAGAAATGACAATGTGCCAGTTTTCGTCACAAATGACGAGCATTGGTAAAGTACATTTTTTTAAATCCAGTGTTCGTCACCAGCATTTCTAACAAAACTAGGCACGTGAGCACGAAATAACAAATCACATATGCTACAGAAACAATTACCAACTATATCACGCACTTGTAACATTTTAAAATGTCGGAACATAACACGCATGCACATAATTAACTCGCGTGCTTAGCACATGCGAGAAGCAAATGGCGCGTTAAGACAGCTCAGCTCACAGGAGATGTTTGACGCAGGGAATCACCTATTACATCGCACGCATGATTTCGCAAAGTTACTCCTTTTCGGCAAGGAAGGTATGACGCATCTCGTAAGACTTCGTGCATTGAGAAAGACCCGTTGACATGCTTATTTTTTGTACTTATATACGAGAGTGACGAAGACTGGATCAGTGACGAAAACCGGTACAGTTACCTTATGCTTATTGCTTCTTCTTGAAAACGGTGCAAATCCTCAGTAGATTGTAAACTGGTTACACAGTTATCCACGTAAAAACTCTTTCTAAGCTTGTCGATGGTAGCTATGGAATACCTCCCATCTCCCATACGTTCAAGACGTTTCGAATGTAAATTGATCACTGCACCCAACAAGAAAGGGCTGCTAGTCACCCCAAACACAACACATGTATGGCGGGATAATTTCAACTCTCCCTCCATGTCAACACTCAAAAACCTGAGTAAGTCCCGGTCCTCTTCACAGAAGCTGATTTTCAGTAATGCTTTCTTTATGTCTGCTATTACTCCAATTTGGTAGAGCCTAAAACAAAGAAGTAATGTAGGTATAATTTCAATTAGATTTATGCCCTTCTCTAAACACTGGCTCAGCGAACGAGAGCCACGCTCTCTAGACGAAGCATCGAACACAGGTCGAACTCGCGTTGTACTGTTTTCTTTAAAAATGGGTCGATGAGGTAAATAGTGCCCTTCATCCCATTGTGACACAGGTACTTATTCAATGAATCCTTCTTGTGTCCAGTCCTTCAGAATTTCGTCATATATTTCTTTGGAATCACTTTCTTTCAGCTTCTTGATGGTGTGTTCCATTCTTCTTTTCCCCAAATTGAAATTTCTTGGAACTGGTGGGTGTCCTTCAATCCATGGAAACCTCACTTCATAGCATCCCTCTTCATTTGTCTTAACAGTATCCAGAAAGTAATCATGAGTTGCCTGTTCTCTCTCTCCTCTATTCTTCCTTTCACCTGGATCTTGAATACCAAGTACATCCAGCTCCCGAAGTTTGCTTACAGATTCGGTATGAACAAACATTGAAAGTGCTGTCATAGAATTGGAAGATTGGGGCCCCTTTATCTTTCCTGTGACATCCATCCCAGATAAGTCTCAATTGCAACAAGCCCACATTGTAAAATCTCCCTTTTGCCAGTGAGAAGTTTTCAATATATATCCGCTCCCACCAAAACTTCCACTGGCTTATCTTCATCGAAGAGCTGGATACCTTTTTCAGTGGTTTCAGTCAACCCTGTTCCAGGCTCAATTACAGGGATGCGAGAACAAATGTTTTCTTCATCCAGTGCTTCGAAATTACAAGCAGAGGTCCCCTCGAGACTTTTTTAACCTAACCTTGTAACAAAGATGTGGTTTTGGATTAGTCACCTTACCTCCAAACAAACCATATATCAGTGTCTCTTAACCGATGGGCTCATATCCCATACATTGAGCAGTGTCCTTCCTAATGTAGGAACGTTGCGAGCCTGGGTCCATGAGGACACGGACTTGTTATTCCTGCTCTCCTCTTATGGTCACCTTGAGCGTTTGTTAAAAAACCTGACTACAGTTCACATTGGATAGGGAATTCTCAACCGTTCCCCCTTCTTTTGGAGTTTGCTGCCTGTGTCTTCTGGGACACATAACTGGGACATGCTTTCCCTCACAAATAATACATTTCAACAATGTTTTACATTTCCTATTAATGTGGCCAATCTTAAGACAAGAAAAGCAACAGTTCCATCTATTTAAAATGTTCCTCTTGTCTTCAAGCTCCATTTTCTGAGCCTTAAAACAAGCATCGCTTGAGTGATTACCTTCACAAAAAACACATACTTTTTGTTTGGCTTAAAATTGACAAGACCAGCTGCTGTTGGAATATTAGTACCGGTATTGTGACTGACTTTGCTCCTAATGTTATCATGCTACCCTTGGAGTGGTTTCCTATCTTGAAGCCTTGGGCTGCCATACAGATTCGCTCTTCATTTTCTACCTCGCATTTCAAGAAATTCATGAGGTTATCAAGTCTAGTTTTACCATCAGTTTGAGCCGAACTGGTGTTGTAACTTCTCTGCCAAGCTCTCAAGATTTCTTCAGTGAGACACGACTTGACAAGTGGAAAGAGCATTGCAGCATATTTATCTGTAGCAACTCCTAAAGTTTCCAAAGCCCTTAACCGTGTCTCAATTTTGTCGTATAGGGAGGAAGGACTGACTTGATTGTGCTTCGAATTCATCGCTAGAGTCAGTTTGAGATATTCCCTGACATAGAATTCTACCAAAATGTCTCTACGACCAAACCTAGCTTTCATGCATTCAATAGTCTTGCTATAGTTACTGCCTGTAGGGGGGAAACTTTCCACCACTTCCCTAGCTCTAGTGTTTGGCTCGATAGCTTGTAGGAAATACTGAAATTTGTCATAATCATCTAATTCAGAGTCATCATTTATTTTCTTAAATTTACCCCAGAAGGTTAACCAGTCCTTGATTTCACCTTCAAATTTATTTAACTCGAGCAGGTAGTTTAAATTTTCTCTTGGTGATGTTCGAAATAGACATACTATCATCAACAGCATTTAGGCTCCTTTGCAAGTAAAGACTTATTCGTTTGTACTTGCCCGAGTATTCATCAGCAGTCTGTACCTCGGTATCCAAATCCTGTGATTTAGTAGCCGTATTTTGCAGTAGCAAATCCAAAATGTCTGCATCCAAACGCGCCATCTCCTCGAATTTCTCACATAGCACGTCCAGATCCGCCATAACCTCCACATCATCTTGCTTTTCCGTATTCACTCTTGAGTTTCTTCTTTCTTCCAAGTTGCTATACACGCGAGTAAATGCCGCCCGCACTACCGTCCGTTTCTTTTTCAATGTATCCATGACCACGTGTTCACAAACTGGATAAAACACTTCCCGCCCGATATATGTTACGCTAATATGCAACCCACAGTTTAACACAATAATCCTGTCACGGTTGCCATATGTTGTTTCTAAAGCCTACCTGGCGTTCTCAGATTCTCTTTATCATAATTAATAACAGTTTTTATTGTAAGACATTTATTATAGCCTACATGCTTCCCTCGTGGATTCATGAGAATACTACACTTCCAAAGAATACATACAAAGAGCATTAAAAAAAATGTTACATCAAGGAACATACTTACAAAAGATATCCCGATATCCAGCAGTCACGAATTCCCTCAATTTGCACACGAGATAAGAAACCTGTGATACCTTTTTACAGACATGATTGATGTGCACTTCGCAGTTTAATTTGGAATCAATATAAATGCCTAAGAGCTTAACTGACTGAATTTCTATATTATTAGACAATGCTAATAGAAGGTGTTGAGTTTTATCCTCATTCCAAAGTAATTTATTGGATGAAAACCATTTTACCGCAGTTGTAAGTGCTTCTAGCGACATCTCATTCAGACTTAATATGATCCGATGCTCGTTAAGTAATGTTGTATCATCTGCGTAAGACACAACTGATTGTGATATAAAATTTTGTGGTAAATCATTAACTGCAACATTTAAAAAAAGAGGACCGAGGACCAAACCCTGCGGTACACCGGTTATGACATCTTTCTGTGTAGAGTGTCTATTCCTAATTGCTACAAATTGGCTTCTGTTACTTAAGTTTGACTTCATTACATCCAGTGTGGGGTTATTTACACCATAAATCTGAAGTTTTGCCAACAGAAACTGATGATTAATGCAATCAAAAGCTTTACTCAGATCACATAAAACCGGAGATACTTTGTTCTTACTTTCAAAGGCTGTTAAAGTTTGATTGACAATTTCCAAGACAGCAGAAGTTGTGTTTTTACCTTGTCGAAATCCAAACCTACTGTTGGATAGCAGTAATTGCTAAGTTGGTTGTAAATAACAGATTCAACTATTTTAGATAATATGGGAATGATTGAAACTATGCGGTAATTCTGGGGGACATGTTTGTCGCCACTTATGAAGATTGGAATAACTTAAGAAATTTTAAGCATGTTTGGAAAGAATCCAAACTTAAAACATTTATTAACAATAGTAGCTAGAGGTTCACAAATTAAATGTATTGTTCGTTTGATAATGTAATTAGATAACCGATAGCAGTCCATGCTTTTTGAATTTGATAATTTAGAAGTGACCTTCATAATTTCATTTGGTGTAATGTCAACCCAGTGGAAAATATGCCCCCTGATAGATGTGGACTATGTTCAGTATTTGCCGATGTACCTGTTAAATTGATTTTATCCCCTATTCTTTTCACATTGTTCAAAAGAAAGTCCAATTGAGCATAAATGACAGATTCAAATTTCAGAAAGTTGAAATACTGATCCAGTAATCTCTATCTGTTTGCTGGCATTTTGCTCAAGTGTACCATTGGGCTCATGAGTTAGTATGGTACACCTCACTAAGATACTGACTAGTACATACTGAGAAGGCCACTCGAAGGTTCTGCCTGGAAAATTGAAATACATTTGGTTTCCCCTATTAAATAAAAACACAACTACTGTGGGAACAGACTGAGATGACCAGATAAATTTACCAATTTCTTTTGAAATCTGAAGCAATGTCATGATACTCAATGGGAGCATAAAAATATTCTGGATCCTTTGGGAAACAATTTATTTTAATTCGATCTGTCAGACAGGCTATTTTTTTTCTGTTCTGCTTCTTGGGAGCACAACACAGCGGCCTTCTCAGTTATCAAATAACCAAACCCAAAAAATATCCTTTCCCTCGTACCCAATTATACAATATATCATCACGTATTTTACTAATCAACTTAAAACTAACATGTTTGTAGATCATTATTCTAAAATTTTCTCTCCCACAAAAGCTATCCATTTCCAACATCCAGACAAACAACTCATCACAATTATCACTGATCACCAAACACCCCTACTATATCCTTCTTTCACCCACCTATCAAATACTGACTATACCGATCCCTTAACTCTCTTTCTACCACAGTCGAAATATAACAATTAAGAACGAAAAGACGATCCATGGCCCCCGGAGGAGATGGAATTACATTATGTCACCTCCAAGAGGCCCCAGACATTTTGTATGATTATTTTTCACTTATTTATAATAAAACACTCCTTACAGGCAATTACCCACCCACTGGGGCAAGGCAAATATCCTGCTCTTCGTGAAACCTTCTAAACTCCCCTCCGATCTTCACTCATATCTGCCGATTAGCCTCCTCCCTGTACTTGCTAAACTATTGATCACAAAATTATTGTTTATCTAAATCTAATTCCTGCCTTCAAAGTTGGACGTTGCCAACATTTCTCCACTCAAGATCAATTCTCAACTCAAGATAGTTCGTTTCATATAACACCTTCTCTACTTATCTAAGTGTAGCAACAAACCTGATGCTTTACTCTGTTTAGATATAGAGAAAGCATTTGATAAATTCTGTTTCCTGGTTTGATCTTCAAACTCGTGCACCTTCCCATTCCCATGACTTACATATGTTGCATGTCCAACTTCCTATATTAAAGTTCTGCTCAGATTGTTATTGATGGCACCTTATCCTTTACTCTTTTTCTCTTCGCAGTGGAGTTTACCAAGGTAGTCCAATTTCTCCTCCTCTGTACATTCTATTTACCCACGACGTACTACATCCTTCACAACCCCTGCGTTTATATCAATATGCTGTTGACCTTGCTGTTTTAGCCCTGGTCCTTCAGATTTATCAAAAATATATCAACAATCTCCAGAACTGGTGTAATAGATGTCATATAACGCACAAATCAGAATATTTAATAATTAAGCGATCTAAAATCCACCACATACCCACTAAAAAAGTAACCCTCGCTTTTAAGAACACAGTTCTAACATCAAAGAATGTAGGCATATAAATATGCCTTGCTTAACCTGTTTTCAAAGAAAGAAATTCTTCAGCATTTTAGGAGGATTTGTCACAGATAATAAATAAGCTTTTGAAGCATCATACATATGAGGCGTTCCGTAAGAGAAGGGTGAGCCCGCCGTGAGTCTTTTTATTTTATTTTTATTTACGCATCAAGTAGCTGGCTTTCTGCTGTATTATGCAAGGGTTTCCCATGCTGGCGAACTCGCCCTTATCGTCCGGAAAATGAACATTATATTGAAGCCTGCAGCGACAAGGCGGCGACAAGAGATGTCATATTCATTGAAATGCTCCCGCAGAGGACGGCGAACGCGCCCGTCACGGCTCCATTCGCGGTGTGATCACCGTGGTGAGTGGATGTAGTATGTTAGTATAGACGTTGTAATAGTGTTGCGTTTTCTTATCCATTATTTATAGTCACGTTTAGTGTATTGTAATGTCCATCATGTTACAATACTATGTTTCACTGTGTGGAGTGCCTTATCTACATAAATGAATTTATATTTTGTTCTATGCATTTACGAGTAACAACAGTAACAATAAATATTTGTACTTTATGTTTCATATTTCAATAGTAGTCGTAGTATTGCAATACAGTGTGCATTTGAAACTGCTCGCAGCATTAACATGTCCGGAGCACCGAATGGTGGCCTCACCCTTGTCCAATTCACGATCACGAACTTTGCACACTGATTATTTCCAAATGCACATGTGGCCCTTCTCTTACGGAACGTCTCATATGAATTGTTCTTTCAATTGCTGTGACATAAAAGTTGCTTATTTGAAGTATCAACAAATTCACAGTATTGTTTGAGCTCTTCTGTTCTTACAGTGTATATAAAGAAATAGTTAACAGATATTGAGCACAATACATTCCAAATCAGTACTTTGGTCCCATTTTGAATGGTATTGTGAAAAATATGAGGTGGACAACTGTACGAACTCCAAAACAAAAAATATCTTCTAGACACTGAATAGTTACACCAACAGAATGTGGTGCAAGAATTTTATTAACAATTGTTTGATTCTTTGGCCTTGCCCATGACACGTCTTTTGCAACATCTGAATCAAAAGACATTTTTGAATTTATTTTCGGTGTGCAATCCATAGTTGTACATGACGAATGATGGCTAGGGACCCTGATTTATGGTAATATAAAAGGCTTCAAAGAAGTGAAATAAAATGTTCAAAGCAGTGAAATAAAGGAAAAAGTGAGGTGTGAATGTGCTTAATAACTATGTGTACAATGCATGGAGGCACTTGATATTCACAGTCCAGCCCGATTGAATATGATAACTGTACTGGTACCCTAGCTTACACATTTTATGTTCAATAGAAGTTATTACAGTGAAGCTTAATTTTTGGCTGCTTAAATAACCACTGTGGCTCGCTTAATAAATTAGCGCTACTTGCACCCTACAGTATCTTGTCATCTTTGGCTATAATGTACACCAACCGTTTATTCTTGACTTCACGGAAAGCGTTTGTATCAGCGTTCAGCTCAGCACGGATTCAGCCTAGGGGCTTGGATACATCCACTGTCCCTTTTTTAACTGTGGGGCTGCCATATATACTCTTAACACTCGGAACACAATATACTGCTCCCCAGAATTTCTGCGCTCATGGAAGACGCTGCAATGGCGACTCTGGCCTGTCCTATTCTTGGAGCAAAAATTCTACTGGTCAACATGCTAGTCTTTTTAATTAAATCCGATTGCTTGTTTCTGATTAATCGGCTACACGTCATAGACGCTCAAATCAAGGGCGGGAAATCCCTGCCCTTCAATTTGAATCTGTAGCCAATGCAGTACATCGAGGACAGAAGGATATGTCCAGCTGGTTTAAATTAATTATTGAAAGTTATCATTCTTGATCATCATCTTTTGGTTCCTGAATGTGCCTCATTTTTTGAATCTGCATGCGTGCTCTCATTCTTATCCATAATCTCCTGATTGGAGATATTTTAAATTTGCCCCGACTTATGTCTCTCTCTCTTGCAAAACTGTTAAAAGTCTGTCTTAAGAATTATGTTGCGTGGGTTCGTGAATCTCCGCGCCCACTGAAGGTGTGGCATGCCTTCAGATCGTAGCTACTTCTTTGAGGACATTTGGCGCCTTTGTGTCCTTGGCTTCCCTTTGCAAGTTTCGACTGCCTTTTCTCGGGTATCTTCAAGCTTGACTGCCAGTAATTTTAGTGTAGAAACAAATGTACCGTATTTCCTCGCATAATCGTCGCAGATTTTTGGCCTAATATTTGTTGAAAAAAAAAAAGCGGGTGCGGCGATTGTGCGAGAAAAAAAAAACAAGTAATCTTTAAAAAAATTATTATTTGAATAACTATTTACTACACGTTCAAAATCAAAATAAACTAATAAAAATAGGTCGTCTATAGGTTATCTTCATCCATGGCGGCCATCTTGCCGATCTGAAAAAATGCCGTGATTACGTTACCGATTTTTGTTGAAAATTTTATATTGCAACTGTTATGGTGGTTTGTTCAAATTTAGAGAACTTACCAGATCTAATCATCTGCATCGGAAGAATTTTCACTCTCCTCGCTGCTCCCCGAGAGCGGTTGGTCGTCGTCTTGCTCCTCGTCACTCTGCCATAATTTGTCGTCCTCAGTGCCATCTGAAGCGTTCGAAATTCCGGTCTTCTTGAAGCTCTTCACAACTGTTTCAAGTGGAATAAGATCCCAGCTCCTAACAACCCACGTGCAAATGCATTCCAAGGACGGCCGCTTAAATTTTCTTGTGGGCGTCACTTCGTGGTTGTCACTAATCATCCATTCATTGTAAAACCGGCGCAGATTGTCCTTTTTTTTTTTTTTTTTAAACAAACGTCCAATGGCTGAAGGATGGAAGTCAATCCGCCGGGAATAACCACTTGCTGAGTATTGGTGTCCTTTAGGATCTCTTTCACCTCATTCACAAGGTGAGCCCTAAAACTGTCCATTACTAGCATCGCTCGTTGTTTTAGCAGCGCACCTGGTCGTTTGTTCCACACAGTCTTCACCCAGTCCACCATAAGTTCCTGGTCCATCCAACCTTTATGTTGCACGCGCACGTGAATGCCACGTGGAAATTTCACACCCTTCGGCATAGTCTTTCTTTTAAAAATTACGTAAGGCGGCAACTTTCTCCCGTCTGCGGTAACTGCGAGCATAACCGTGCAGCGAAGTTTCTCGTTGCCTGTTGTTTTAAGTGGTATGCTCGCTGCACCCTTCTCTGCAATTGTCCTATTGCGAGGCATATAAAAAATTAAAAGAACTGGCGTCTGGTCAGCATTTCCAATTTGCGACAGAAGAAATGGAGTTTCCTGGCGCTGACGGATCAATAACCGTTGGAACTCGATCACTTTGTCCGTGTAGTCTGACGGCAATTTCTGACAAACAGTCGTCGCCCTTCGCACAGATAGGCCTTCTCGTCGCATAAACCTCGTTACCCAGCCACGACTAGCTTTGAACTGGGTTTCGTGACGACGCGCTGCTTCACGCCCCTTCATTTGAAGCATATCGTACGTAACACTGCAACCGTTGTTGCGCACTTCTCTAACATACTCCAGCACTTCCTTATCAATTTCAGGAAATTTTCCAGATTTCGGTCCTCGAAATGCACGTCTGTGCGGGTTAGTGTTTTTCAACTTATTTTTAAGTTTCCGCCAGTCCCGAACTAATTTTTTGTTAACTGTGAATTCACGTTCTGCAGCTCGGTTCCCGTGTGTTTCAACGTACGTTATCACTTTTAATTTAAAGTTCGCCGTATAATTATTATATTTGCCCATTGCGAACACCTAAAAAAACACAACTGAAAAACTGAAAAAAGCACACACTGGTCCTCGTTACAAGAGTCCGCAAAAGTGTCTGACAAGGTACAGCTGTATTTCGAAATAAAGAATTCAAGAATGTGGCGGGACCAATATCAAATGACCACCAGCGAGCTCCGGTTACATAAGACATTCATCATCATCATCATTTCCCCTTATCCAGCTCCTGCCGGGTCGGGGTATTTATGGCACTTCTCCACTTTCCTCTTTCCTTCCACCATTCTTCTTCCACGATCTTGTCCCAGTCCAGATTTCTTTTTCTTACGCCGTTCTTCACTGAATCCATCCACCTTGTTCTGGGTCTTCCTCTTGGTCTCTTACCCTTGCACTTCGCCTCCAGCATCTGTCTTGGTATTCTATTTTCCTCCATCCTCTTTACATGTCCAAACCACCTTAGTTTATTCTTCTCAATTCTCTCATTCAGTTTTCCCATCCCAACTTCCTTCCTAACATCTTCATTCCTCACTCTGTCTTTCCTTGTCTTTCCTATCATACTTCTTAGGAATTTCATTTCACTGGCTTGGATTCTACTCTCTTGCCTGCTTGTCAGGGTCCAAGTCTCAGCTGCATAAGTTAATATGGGTACATAGTACACTTTATACATTACCTCCTTGCTTTTCCTTGGTACTTCCTTATCCCAAACAAGTTTTCTTACACTTTGATAGAATGCATTGCTCTGCTGTACCCTCCTGCCAATCTCCATGTCCAACCTACCAGTTTGCATCAATTCACTTCCTAGGTATTTGAACGTGTCCACAATTTCCAAACTCTGACTTCCAATTTTCACAGTGCCCTTTCCTTGTCTTTCCCCTCTTGTCATCACCATGGTCTTGCTTTTCTCTATACTGATTTTCAGGCCATACTTCTGAATATTTTCGTTCAGTGCATCTAGTTGTTTTTGCACTTCTTCGGTGTTCCTTCCCCAGACCACAATATCATCTGCAAATAACAGTAACTTCATTTCTTTATGTTCATATGCTTCCTTTGTTTCCTTTACTATTTCATCCATCACCATTATGAACAAGAGAGGTGACAGCACACTCCCCTGTCTTAGTCCAGTCTTGTTCGTAAACCAATCTGTCTTTCCAACTGGGGTCAGTACCCTGCTAACACAGTTGTTGTACATTGCTTGCACCATTTCCAACATTTCTCTTCCCAGTCTCTTCTTAACCATGGTTTCCCATACCTTCTCTCTGGGGACACTATTATATGCCTTTTCTAGATCTATGAAAGTCATGATCAAATCCTCTCCATATTCCCAGTTCTTTTCCATCCCCTGCCTCAAGCTAAAGATTGGGTCCACTGTGGATCTTCCACTCCTGAAGCCATACTGTTCCTCTTGCAACTCTCCTTCCACCTTTCTTCTCATTCTTCTTTCTAATATCCTTTCCAATATTTTTACTATCTGTGATATGAGGGTGATCCCTCTATAGTTATCACACACCTTCTTGTCCCCCTTCTTAAACACTGGTATTATTAGCCCTTTCTTCCAGTCTTCTGGTACACATTTCCATTTCCACACACACTTTAGCAGTCGATACAGCCATTGCATACCAACAGGTCCAGCAGCCTTTATCATTTCTACACTGACTTCATCCACCCCTGTTGCTTTTCCCATCTTCATTTTCTGTACTGCTAATTCCACCTCCAGCATTGTTATATCATCTTCTGTTATAGAGTCGTCAGGTTGTGTCACTTCCATCTCACCAGTACCATTGCTCACATTCAAAAGCTTATCGAAATACTCCTTCCATCGTCCCTTTATCTCTTCTGGGTGTGTTAACAACTCTCCATCTTCCTTTTTCACTAGCTTTGTAGTAACTCTTTCTTTCCTCTTACTTCTTAGAAGCCCATACAGCATCCTTTTACTGCCACTTACATCTGTTTCCATTCTTCGTGTAAATTCTTCCCAACTTTTCTTCTTTTCTTCTCCTACCACTTTCTTACACCTCCGTTTGCTATCGTGATACTTCCTTTTGCTTTCTTCTGTTTGATCTCGGTTCCATTCTTTCCATGCAGACTTCTTTCCTTTCACTGCTTTCCTCACTTCCTCATTCCACCATGGTGTCTCCTTCTCTTTCACTCTTGTTGACGTCCTACCACAAGCACTCTCTGCTGCACCAACAAATGCCTTTTTAAAGTGAGACCATTCCTCTTCTATGTTTTCCACTTCAGTAACTGGGATTTGTTGCTTCAATCTCTCCTGAAAATCTTCCTGTACGGTTTTGTCTTTCAATTTCCATACTTTTATTTTACTTTCTCTGATCTCCTTTAGGTTTTCCAATTTTTCCCATCTAAATTTTGCCACCACAGCTCTATGGTCCCCATCAAATGCTTCTCCTGGTAAAGCTGTCACATCTATCAGCTTTCTGCGATTAGTCCTTTCCACCAGAAAGTAGTCAATTACTGATTTTGTTCTTCTATCGCCCCAACCATATCTCGTAATTTTCCTGCTGTTTTTCTTCCGAAACCATGAATTACCCACTATCAGTCCATTCCTTTCACAAAAGTTTACAAGTTCCTCTCCTTCCCGGTTCTTTTTCCCATATCCATATGGTCCAATGACTTCTTCCTTTCCTTGTCTCTCGTTTCCGACTTGTGCATTCATATCTCCCATGATCACCACTTCTACATCTGAAATTACTCTTTCTACATCCTCCAGGAATACTTCAATATCTTCTTCTCTGTTTCCAGTCTGTGGTGCATACACTTGTATGAAGTCCATCACGTCATTTTTCATCTTCATTCTAATTTTCATTATTCTGTCACTCACACACTCGACCACTTCAACATACTCCTCCAGTTGTTTCGAGGTTATCAGTCCCACGCCATTTTTGGCCTCTTGTCCACCACTCCAGTATAATGTATATCCTTTCCTCAATTTCTTCCTTCCTTTACCTTTCCATTTCACTTCACTCAGCCCCATCAATCCAACATTCTCCCTCTCCATGAAGTCTACCACCTCCTCCACTTTGCCTGTCAGGGTCATGACATTCATGATTCCCACTTTCATTTCGGTTACTGGTCGCCCATTTCTCACAGTTCCCCCAGTACCAAAAGAACTGCGCGTCGCCTGCAGGGTACGCCCTAACCTTTTCCGATTCATTCGAAGTGCCATTTCCATTTTAGGCTATTATTACGATGGGGTCGCCACTCCCAAAGGCATTTTATGAAGCTACTGCCAGCTATTATACAGGCCGCCCCTAACATGGGAAACAGACGCCCTTGCAGCCGCCCCTAACCTGGGAAACAGACGCTGCCGATTGATGCTGTACTCTTACTATTCCCTGAGTACTGGGTTGCCTCTTCCGCAATCTCCACCGTTCCGAAGTCCATCTTCTCCGCTGCAGATTCCGTTGAGGTCTTCGCACGTAACCCTGTGCACGGGGCCTATGTTATACCCCATAGGACTGGGTCCTCACCAGAACTTAGCCGGTACTGTAGTTCCATGGTATATTACAGTACCGTTGCCCACCCCCGCGACGTGGACGCGCCTGGCAAGATTTATCCATGTAGCCAATTAAAATTGCCTCATGGACCGGGTTAAGGAGCTGTCTAAATCCAGCCTCCATTATTGTCAATTATTCAGTCGAGTATTAGCCCTTGTTTCCCGTCATAGTGTTATAATATTACCGCCTGACATCCAATACTACTCGACAATGCAAAAACACGTCAGCAAATATCGCCACAGTGTAAATATTCTTTTACCAAACTTATGTTAAGCGATTATAAGCAGTCAAGATTATGACCCGTTATTTCTGTAATATTATTTTCAACAGGGTCGGGGATGGGATGTTCTTTGTTTGATATACACCAGAGTGTAGACACGTGCGTATGCCGGCTGGCCGGCTCGCCGGCTACCTGCCGCATGGCGTGAGTCATAAGCCTATGCACCGAAGGAAAGAGAGACTTCTTTCTTCAAACAAGGTCACAGCTGGTTAGCAATAGAGCTCGCGTACAAAAGAAATACGGCAGGGTGTGTAACGGACTGGCGCGCAAATACAAATGTGCTATGCGCTGAGT
Source organism: Meconema thalassinum (assembly GCA_946902985.2). NCBI lineage: Eukaryota > Metazoa > Arthropoda > Insecta > Orthoptera > Tettigoniidae > Meconema > Meconema thalassinum. Next base: position 592,054,675 of record OX336389.2, on the reverse strand, counting down.
AGTTCATGAAATGTAATGAACCAAATTTTCATTCGAAAGGTAGGGTGCGACGAATATGTGAGGAAATTTTATAAACCAAATTTTCATTCGAAAAGTAGGGGTGCGACGATTACGCTCAGGCGACCATTATGCGAGGAAATACGGTAATTATGGACCTATGCGCTTCCTACGCCATCTCAATTTTCATAAATAGCGAGGCTATGATTCATATTTGATTAAATATCCACGTGGGAGTTCCTGGGCTCAATTCACGCCCGAATCTTATTATTATCTAATTTATATGGAACCCATTTGAGCCTAAGGTCAGATGGTTACAATACTGAGCTTTACGTCCATGATTCTACTCATATGGTTGAAATAATTCAAGACTGCTAGCTGCAAGAATCGGATCTGTCAGCTTCAACATCCAGTCACATTTTATGAAGATTCCTATAAGTTACTGCATTAATATAATGGAGCAACTTGAAGCATCTGGCACCGTCCTGATCTTGCACCATGCAATTTCCATGTGCTCAGCAAGCTGAAAGAACATCTGGGTGGAAAAAAAAATCACTAGAGATGAACACGTTCAAATAGTAGTTCATTGGTGGCTCCAGGACCAAGGAGTGGTTTCTGTAGTCACTGTTGTTTACAGGAACTGGCTGACTTAACACCATAAACAGTGTGATGACTCTGTGTCACTTTGCACTTGACTGCATCACACAATATAAGTGAATTGACCTGCCATCATGTGTAACTTTTTGAATACCCTATGAACTTAAAATAATCCACTTGTTGCAATTTGGTGTTCCCAATTTTCTTCCCTCTGGACATAACATTTGTTTTTTAAAGCACTTTGTACCATACTGGTATTCCCCTCATATCTATTCAGGATCTAACAAGTTTGACTTTGAGCTTTTGATTGAACATGGTCATCAGTAGGGCTCGGATGCTTACGACCTAAAAATAGCCTGAATATGCAAGCAAATATGACCTTAAAAATGACTAAATATGACTCTAAAAATGACAAAATATGGCCTGAAAATGACTGATTTAAATATGGCCTTTTTTTTACATATAAATCCAAGCGACAATCCCTTCGAGAATAAATTGTTAACTATATTCTTTATTCCTATTTTCATATTAATTTTCTGAATATTCATGTTTAAGTGGTTATTTACAGTCTATTTTTCTCGACTCATGAAACACCTGAGAATATATACCTATAAAACATGTCCACTAAAATGATCAGATCACACAAAATTTTAAAAGTCAGAATATATTTCCACACTGCAATGGTGGTTTGAAACATCAGAATATTAAAAATGTATCTTATAAATTTAGAGTGGTGAAGCCCATTTTACATTTCTACATTCAAATGTGTTGAAGTTTTAATTGAACACTACAAAATGAATTAGATGCCATTCAGTGCATTATGGTGGGGCGTATAGTTCAAACGCACATACCTTTTTCATTCTGCTCCACAGGTGGAATTGAAGTGTATGCTAGAATCATCTTCAAAGTTTCAGGCGTGAAAGACTTCTGATTATTACTTAACACATTCTTGTCTGAAGAGAAGCTCCTTTCTACATCACAAGACGTTATTGGAGCATATTTAAACAATGTTAAATCACTGCTGTAGAGTACGCACTCATCTTGAACTGTACTGGTACCTTCCCCTCTAAGCGCATCGTTTATCTTGCTCATAAGATGAAAGACGAGGATGATTGCACACCTACAGCTGCCTTCAAACTACCGAAATATGACATTCTTACCTAAAACTGCTCAAAATATAATGGTAAGAAATGTTCGAAATATGCATTTATATGACAAATAACAACCACTGTATTGTGATGATAATCATTTGATTTGCATCAGAAACCAATCATGCATGAAAATAGAGGCAAAGAAAAATATATGACTTTTCTTAAACATCCGAGCCCTAGTCATCAGCATAATAAAAATTGTGTACATGTCTACCCCTTGTCATTCCCATTCATATTGGGTTAGAGATGAGATGTGATTAATTTTTATGTGGTTGTTATGGCTGAAAGACCCTCACTGTTGCCAACATCATGAGAGGAGTTGTGAGAGAATAACTGAATGATGAATGAAACTAGGAAAGGAGTTGGCAGGAAGTGGCCATGGATATTAGAAGGTACCGTTCCTGGAGTTGAAAATGGAAAACTACAGAAAACCATTCAAATGACGGCCAACATGGGGGAGGGTCGAACCCTCTCATCTACTGAGCCTGGCAATCGACTCATTGTGTAATTTAGTTTCTCCTCCTCCTCTCCAGCAACTGGCCGATTCAGTTTGGAACATACGCTTCTCCATAGTCTTCTGTCTTCCTGCACGCAGTCCTCCACACCTTTTGGCCACTTTCTCCCTTTAATTTCATCTTGTATATTTTCCTGAGTATCCTCTTCTCCTCTATTCACTTAACATGTCCATGCCACTTAGGCCTTGATTCCTCTATCCTATCCTGTAATGCTTCCTTCTTGACTAATTCTCTGATTTTCTCATTTCTTAACCTGTCCTTCTTTGTCACTCTAATACTGTTTCCCAATAATTTCATCTCACTAGCCTGTATTTTGCTTCTATCCCTTCCTTTCATAACCCAAGTTTCTGAGGCATGCGTCTGGTTTGGAACATACTACATCCGATATATAACACTTTTGCCGTTTCTGCTTGTCTCCCCCGCTTATTTATTTATTTCTCTTGTGTCTTCCATTTTCTTTTATCATTCTTCCCAGATACTTGAAACTCTCTACTTTCGTCGTGTCGTTCCCCACCAATTGTTATTCCCGTTGTGACTCTTCCCTTCTTCCTGGTTGTGATCATCTCTCTCTTACTTATGCTGAATTTCATCTCATATCCATGTACTGTTTCTTCCCATATATCCAACTGCTCCTGTACTTCTCATCCTTGTTTCCCCAAATCAGCTTACTTCTACGTACACTATTTCAATGTCCAGAAAGCCCATCAGTAGATATATTCCATATTCTTAATGCTGTTTCTGTAACTGTCTTACAACAAAAATTAGATCTACTGTGGACCTTCCTACTCTGAAGTCATGTTGTTCTTCTCTCATGCCTCCTCCTATTTTTGCCCGAGTCTGGCTGCGTGGCTCAGGGGTAACGTTCTCGCTTGCTGAGCCCAAGGTTGCAGGTTCGAAACCTGGCGCAGTCAGCTGGCATTTGAGGGTGCGCAAATGCGAGGGAGCCGTGTCAGTAGATTTACTGGCACGTTAAAGATCCCCTTCGGGGCAAAATTCCGGCACCCCGGCGTCTCTAAAAGCCAGTGTAGTTAAAAGGGACGTAAAACCAATAACATTATTATTATTTTTGCCCGAACTCACATTTCCGAAACTTTTCAAACACTTTTGCATAATGGCTCATCAATATTATACCCGGATAGTTTTTGCACTCCGTTCTGTTACCTTTGTTGAAAATCTGGGGTCCTCCTCTCTTTCCCACAATAGCCATCCGGACCTGCATCCTCCACTTCCTTCCACATTAATTCTTTCCTATTCGCAGTTCCCTTCCACATGATCTTGAGTTCATCCTAATTTTCTACATCTTGACCATTTTTGTTCACCATTCAAACATAGTTTGCCATATCATTCCTCCTCTAACTTTCAACCATCCCTTTTTTGTACCTTCACTATCCTCCTCCATCACCTTAGTCCTCTCGTCCATCCACTTTCTTCCCTCCTCTGCCACCACTCTTTTTGCCTCCTCCTTGTCTCTACTGTCCTATTCTTCTTCTGTACTATATCTTTCGTTTCATTGTTTCACCATGGTGCTTCTTTCCATCTCTTTTGGTTGCTTGTCCTCTCACATACTACTTCTGCCGCACTCACTAATACCCTCTTGAATCCACCCCATTCCTCTTCTATCATTTTTGGTTCACCAGAATGATTTCCTTCACTATTTTGAAGTATTCTGTCCTGCTTTCTTCTTCTCTCAGCTTCCATACCCTTATGCACCTATCCTGTTAAAAAGGATTTTTTCTTTTTTTCTTTATGTGCACTTCTTTCTTTTTTCAGATCGCAATCAATACCATGTTTGTGGCGGTGATGGCTTTTTTTGCACGTATTAGCGATCCAGCTGTTGGAGGTACCTATATGACGCTGCTCAACACTGTTAACAATTTAGGAGGAAATTGGCCTTCAACTCTGGCGCTATGGATGGTAGACAACCTTACCTTTAAATTTGATTGCCCAAATGTGAGTAAAAGAAAGACAATTAATTTTGAAATTATGATTTGAAAGATATTTTAAAGCTCTGTGTGATTCATAGCTTTTTTGTGAATGACGAATTCACCACTTCTTCACTTAGTTTTACCAAAGTCTTGTCATGCCACTTGCTGAAATTTACCTCCTAAATATGGACTCATGATAAGGTCTGAATGGTGAGGGAACATTACAGCCCTACCATAATCACTTCAATTTTTACTTTTGCATTTACGATGTAGCACTCGGATGGGCAGGGGCGGACCTGGCATATGCCTGGTGAATGGTATTTACCAGTGTGTGTTGTGCCAACAGTGAAATTTAGTGGCGGTGGTGTGATACTCGGGGGCTGTTTTTCGTGGTGTGGGCTCCAACCATTAGTTTTGATCAATGGCAAAATGGATGGAGGTGCTTATGAAAATATTTTAGACAATAGCACACTTCCCACACTGTGGCAGCAGATTGGAATTGTACGTTTTCTGTATCAGCATGACAATGCTCTTGTCCACAAAGAAAGGACCATTATGGTTCGAAGAAAGTCGGTTGGATTTGCTGGACTGACCACTCAAAGCCCTAACCTGAACCCATTGAACATCGTTGGGATGAACTAGAACGTTAAATGCATGCTAGATCAATTCACCCAACAAACTGGCAACAGCTATTCACCTTGCTCCAATGCTTCAGGAAGTATGGAAACAAATTCCACCATTGTGTCAGGCATAAATCCTTCTGCAAAGAATAAATGCTGTAATAGCAAAGGAGTTCCTACATGCTATTGGTTACTTGGCTGGCATCTTTGGAATGAACAGCAATGGGTGTCTGGAGACTTGACCACACAGTGTTCTTATTCTTAAGAAAATCCTATACAAATTTACATTTTACTAGTGAGTTGAGATGCAGACCATGTGTTGTGTAATTGTTTCATTCTAAGGTATCAGTGTCATTTTATAAGTCATATCAACTATATTATATCAACCAATAAAGCAGCAGGAATAGAAATTCACTGTGTGCAATTGAAGGTCACTGGAATGTACTTGGCACTGTTAGTACCAAATTGGGTCTGGGCACAGGAGCCAACAGGTAAGGAAAATTGAAAGAATCGTTTTTCTATTATGCACAAAAGGAAACTAAGTGCGTTACTTACAGCTAACACTCTTTAAAACAATCCCCCAAGGCTTCCACACAACTTTCTCCTGACGGTACAAGTATTTTGATTAAAGGTCTCAATGAGACTAAGTTACAATACTCAATAAATACAGCTGTATTCTTGGTTTGAGTCTAACAATGTAATTATTAACATGAAAAGGACTAAATATGAATTTCCACATAATCCAGAACAGGCACTATTACACTAAATCAGGACAGTATTTGATTTACTAAAACGTCTAACTTTTTTGGTTTACATATTCAGAGTGATCTAAATTGGGACTGCCATATTCCACAGTTGAATACAAAACAAAGTTCAGTGTGATATGCTTTAGGGGTTGTGGAAAAAGACTACCAATGAACATGTTTTTTTTTACTGCTTATCATGGCTATTTTCATTCTATCTTGAAATATGGAATAATATTTAGGGGTAGCTCAATTTCTTGCATGACAGCCTTCGGAATGCAGTGAAAGGCTATTAGAATAATGAAAGGGGTGTATCGAACTGATCTTGCAAACCTGTTTTTAAATATTCTCAATAAAATTCTACCTTTGCCATGCATTTATATATTAGAAGTTATGTTATTCGTTACAAGGAATATTGAAAGAAATAGCAAAATATTCATATCCATCAACATATCACAAGATGATATTCTCTTTACATACCAATAGTAGTAGAGCAACATCTAATCAGAAAGGAACTTTTCATATGGGAACAAAATTGTATGATAAGTTTCCCTCCAGTGGCGTACATTCAATCCCATCTACGCCAGCAGTGCAGGGGAAAGTATTTTTTATCAAATTATTTATTTAGGTAACTACCTAAACACATTCAAAATCGGGCGCACGGATTATCTTAATTTATCGCCAATAACTGTTGGGATCCGAAGCCTCCGTGGCTTAGGCGGCAGCACGCCGGCCTCTCACCGCTGGGTCCGTGGTTCAAATCCCAGTCATTCCATGTGAGATCTGTGCTGGACAAAACGGAGGCAGACAGGTTTTTCTCCGGGTACTCCGGTTTTCCCTGTCAAAATTTCATTCCAGCAACACTCTCCACTATCATTTCATTTCATCTGTCATTCATTTAATCATTGCCCCAGAGGAGTGCGTCAGGCCTCGGCAGCCGGCACAGTTCATATCCTCGCCGCTAGGTGGGGGCTTCATTCATTCCATTCCTGACCCGGTCGGAGACAGGAAGCAGGCTGTGGATTTCATTTCATTCAACTGTTGGGATCCAGCTAGCCAGGCTGTGTGGCGTGGCTCTTCCACTATGCTGCATTTCAACCTGCGGAGTCGACGCATGCACATACCTGCCAACTTTTACGGTTTATCCGTAAAATTTACGGAAATTGCAGCATTTTACGGTTTTACGGATGAACGGTGTCATTTTACGATTTCGCGGAAAAAATTTGAAACGATAATTTACATTCGATAATACCGCCCACTTCCGTACAATCGATTGTTTGCGTGGGTCGAAGGCAAGTCCACGATAGTCGATAAGTCGTTCTTTGATATGATTCGTACTTATAACCGTGTGATGGTTGTGTCGTCATTTGTAATTGAATTTGAAGCCGGGATAACCGTTCTTCCATGTGAATCTTAGGTGTCGACAGGCTCTGCTTCGCATATTCTTTGTTCCGCTCCGTTCGCTCGTTGCGATTTAAACCATATTCTTTGACCACGTTAGTTGTTCATTGTTCACGAAGTTGGCGTTCCTTGAATGTTTTCGTCTTTTAAGGTTATGGCATATTTTAATGAAGCGGTCGAGTTTTTGTGCTATAACTTCGTGCTTCGCAGTTTCCTGTATTCCTTGGACTAATTACATTCGTTCCACGTGTGTGTGTGTTTTTTTTCTTTCTACCATGTGCATATTCTTTCTTCACGAGGTTGGCATCGTGGTTTAAGACTTTGTGTGTTTTGACATGTTTTAATGAAGTGTTGGCTGTCTTAAGTGTTTTATGTTATAATTTTATGTGGCGTTCAGTGATCCAGGTTCCTTTCGATGTTTTAGTAGATATCGAGAATGAACAAATCCAACAAGAAACAGTACTTCCAGACATTTAAAGAATCATACTCGGTTGATTTTCCGTGCATACTAAAATCAAAAAAGGGAGAAAAATTTGCCTTTTGCACGGTATGTGGGTGTGATATTAATATTGCACATGGTGGAAAAAACGATTTAAGTAATCATGTGAAGTGCGGTAAACACATTAGTTATGTTAAATCGAAGGAAGATAGCAAGAAAATCAACACCTTTTTTGCTAAGTCTGGAAACGTTGACAATGACGTAATTAGGGCCGAGTGTCTGTTTACTTCCTTTTTGGTGGAGCACAATGTGCCCTTAAGTGCGGCTGATCATGCTGGTGCTTTATTTAAGATGTTTCCCACATCAGAAGTTGCAAAGAAATATAGTTGTGGTCGCACGAAAACGACATGTATTGTAAATGGCAAAAAATGCATCATCTGAAGTTGTTAAGTGCCTTCAGAACGGACCGGATACAGATAAATCCCTTTTCTTTTCATCAGTGAGACACTACTTTTATACTGCCTGTGACTACATCATCAACAAGTTTCCACTCAAGGATGACGTGTTAAAGAATTCTCAAGTTGCTAGGTTAGACAAAATTGAAGATGCACAGTTATCTTCCATTCGTTTTTTCTTGGAAAAGTTTCCTATCATGTTATGCAAGGAAGAGAATGAAACTACAGATGAGGTGGTGAATGAGCTTCAGAGGCAGTTCACAGCTCTTCAGGTAGATGACACTTTGGCTGCACATCAAGATGCTGCAAGTGATTCCAGTTGGACACAAATATCAAGAATTCGTGGAGCCGATGGACTTCTTAAGTATAACCGAATTTCTAGAGTATTGCTCTCTATTCTCACCATACCCCATAGCAATGCAGAATGTGAACGTTTTTTTTAGCCTTGTGAAGAAAAATAGAACACAGTTCAGGTCATCCATGTCCAATGAATCTCTGGAGTCTATTTCTATTTTGAAGACCAGGAGTTCTGGTCCCTGTTATGACAAAACATTTTCTCAAGACTGTTTGCAGGAAGCTAGAAAGGCCACAACCATGACTTAAAAGTCGAACTAGCATGTGATTTGCAGTGTGTATTATATTATTTCTTGCCTGTGTTACGTTAAACAAGTTTTATTGTTTAAAGCCTTTTTCAATTATCGTATATCAGCGTAATCTATCAAGGAAGTCCTGTTATGTCTGCTCCAAACCAATATTCACCACGCCTGCTGCTGATTAACATGGATTTCTTCTTGATTGTTATGTTCATCTACAAATTATGTAAGTAGATATGATTTCATTGAAGTATCCTGTTTAAAGCATGAGTTATTGTATTTTGTAGCCCAGAAGTATTATTATTTTCGTCAAGCCGGGATATGTCGAAAATCCTTAGATTTTTTTGTCGCGCGTGAGTTTTACTGATAGCCCTTTTCAAAAGTTGGCAGGTATGCATGCACATTGCACTCCTGTAGAGCTTTACGAGGGTGAGGGAGGACAGAGGTGTTAATGTGAATCAAATGTGTCTGAATCTGCTAGCAGGGGATGGGCTACGACACAAGTTCTACTAGTTAACGCTGCGAACTCTTGGCGCCACCGTAAAGAAGCTAGCCAGGAAATGTCAAGTATGCTACAATGTTGCCAATATTATTTTGCTTTTGCATCGTAATGTTTTAGTGAATTAAATCGAGTGTACCCATTATAATAACTAATTCAATACCATTCATAAATATTTGATTCAATATTTAGAGAATTTCTACACGCACGTTACATAGACATTGAGTTTGTTTCCAATAAATAACAAGTCGATGTTGGTTACTCTGTGCAGAGATCTAACTTTAAAGGCCACTGCAGCACGCGAATCGCGGGTCTTATGAATGAGTTTGTTCTGAATGATATTCTTTGTTCGTGAAACATTAACAGTTTCCAATATAAATATGCAATTTTTAATAAGTTGACTTTGAATAATGTTCAGTGATGACAGTGCCATGAGATACGTAAGTTAGACCTGTAGAAATGGTATTTTTATGGGTTCGAAAGTTCCTCTTACAGCTAGGCAACTGTAGTTACCACTGCACGCCACTGCTTCCCTCAACCCTGGCATCTATTAGCCGTCGATAGAATTTGAAGTCAAAATTAAAGGCATTTTTGTTGGGACATCGCTTCTACTCTATTGAAGAATACTTATCACACAGTTGTACAGACTAAAGCAGTAAATATGCACTCTGTGACTGTACTCGCGATTCGCGCGCTGCAGCGGACTGGAGTGGAGTCCGCTGTAGGTACGCAGCAGAACTGGACCACAAGGATCAGCTCTAAAAACCAGATAAGTTGACATAACTCCATTACTTCCAGTGCATCTGTGTATTTTTGTAACTGTGTATTTGCCAAGCGAGACATTGCAATATAATTAGGCCAATAGTTTTAATATGAACGGTTGATTTAGAACAATAATAACGAAATAGGCAGACAATTTCAATACTAAAATTATTCATAACAACAATTCAATTGACAACAGGAAACATACTTAATCCACATTAATAATAATAACTTAACTACCATGGAAGTGTACTATACTGTCAGTAAATAGTTGACACGTTACACAAGTTTTTACAAACTTATGTAATATAAATATTGTATTAATTCATTTGCGTTTAAGTGTGATACATAAACATCATACACTAGTTAAGCCTAAGTGAACACGATCTGAGGATGAACGCATGACGTTCGAAACATGTCATAAAATTAAGTAGGTATTTGTACATAAAAAGCGTGTTAGTTTGTAGGGTATGTAAATACTTATTTCCCGCCTAATATAATTGGACACAATTCGTGTTGACCGACTGAAAAGCTTTCTTTATTATTAAAAGCAAAGAAGAAATTGCACTGAATTTGACTGTTGGTGAGGAAAATGGAGATCCAGTAGATATCGCGTGCGGGAGTGATGCAACGGAAATCCCGAAAGTTTCCCACAGTGAAGCTATTGTCTCTTTAGTCACACATCTCTTATAAAGAAAAACAAGATGAATTTTCAGTCTCATATAATGTTTTCTTCGGAAAAGTGCAATCGAAAATTAGAATAAACGATCTAAGAAACAAAAAGTGATGACCGTTTTTTGTTAGATATTAATGTAGGCATAATCCACATAGGCCTACCTCTACCCTAGCATGTCTTACAAGACACTATAAACAAGTGTTATAATTATTATTTTGCATGTTCGCAAATACAAGCCTATTTCAACCTCGATGCATCGTTTTTCAAGGGGGAGGGGGAAAATGACGATGGATGCGGGAAAACGATAATAGCGGGTAACATAAAAAAATTAGTAAAAAAATGTTTTTTCCTGGTCCCTGCGAAATCCCTATACTTTTCATGTTAATTTCTTTCCAATATACGTTTTTCACGCTTATACGATCATATATTAAGTCCCTTGCAATATAAAGCGTCATTTATACGTTGCGTGTTCTGAGAAAGTAGGCTATGTATGGTTGAATGCAAACTTTTGGTACAGCCTGTACTTCCGCTCCGAAGGATGCACCACGTGCTATTATTTGTGTTACGATGACCTTGAGCGACACCGGTGGTGACGGCGACACTCGCTTCTCAGTGTCGCAACAAGGAAGAACAGCTCGCGTAATAAGCGAGCGCTATTTGTGTTAGCCAAAGTGTTGTTGACCTCTCAAAATAACAGGAAGCAGCCAAAGAACACAGACAGCATCTGAAGCTTGCGTTAGGATGAGCGAAAAAAAGCGCAAGTGTTTTACAATCACCGATATATTAAACATTTTATTATTTCCGCTTTTATAATTTTTATTCGCGTTTTTTTAGGACTTCTCGTCAACCCATTAAAAATACGCGATTGATTCTGTGTTATAATAATCTTACGTCTTCTTTTTGACTTTTAAAGTCGCACATTTTTCCGTATTGACAGAATGTAATAATAAACAAAGTCTTCAGACAAATGAAAATCCATAAATTAATTTAGGCCTACACTACGGTATTTTATTAATGACGATGACGAAGAGCCCCAGCATAATACTGTGGATTTTAATGATACTGTCAATGCTCTAAGGACTATCAAACATTTTGTGACGCGCCTCAACGTTTCTGAGGAAATAATGGCCGAATTATATCGGTTTGAAAATACTGTTCACGCCGTAGCCGCGGCAACAAAAAAAACAAGTCAAGATAACAGACTACTTCGTAAAGTGACTCAATTTTCTTTGTTTTGTTGTATCTGGGGGCATTTCTCGTGTAGTTGTTTTGTTACATATTGCCGATAATAGTTAAACAATCGTTATATTATTTCTTGTTTTTCACTTCTTAACGGGGACCCTCGCTAGCCCGCCCGCCCGCGTTGCGAGCCTGTCTCCCGCCGGCACTTTGCCGTAATGCGTAGCTCGCGCGGCACTCAGTCATTGAATAGCCTGTAGTTCACAGCTGGTGCTGAAAATGTTCGCCATTCACTGCTACGCATCCCTGGCACCTCTTTATGAAATTGTAATTTACGTTCTGAAGTTCCTCAGCACCGATTGACTGCATTTCAGCTGTAATACACTGCAGTCCAGCCTACTTGAACCTTGCTCAAGCCTAGGAACTCCTAATCGTTCGTACCTCGTACATTCTCGCGTAACTGCCGCTATTCTATGCCCCTTCCAATTCAAAATAACGTTTGCATATATTTTCTCATAAACGATCAATGCGGGAAAATTGTGGCCAAGGACTGGTGATTTTTTGATGATCCATGCGAAAAAACGATAGTTCGAGGAACGATAGATGCGGGGAAATTTAACATTAGTTTATATGGAAAAATTTCGGGACTAAATAAATTGAACGATACATACGGGAAAACGACAGTTCCGGGAACGATGCATCGAGGTTCTACTGTATTTTAACCAATATATTTGTTTTTACTAGGCTTAACAAAAATAACTGTGGATAATTCGTGGAAGTTGGTGCATTAATTACTGCGAATTAATGAGAGTGCATTCTGTACATGGCTGGAGAATTGAGCAACTCACAGAGCCTTTGTATATTGCTTAATCTCAGCTAATGAGCAGGGAAATACGTGTGTATTTGTATTCATGACCGCAGCCAAAGTTGAGTTCGCTGACCCTTCTACGGGGCGACTTGAGTCAGGACAGGGTAGTGCGCTTGTTATTGTGAGGCACCTTTGTGATGACTCTACTAAGTTAGTGTGGAGATTGATTGCGGGTTCAGCAGGCGGGAGTTTGAAACGTGACCGGTGGCATATAAGAGCCACGACAGATGAGTAGCGGGCTGATTTTTATTTCCTGAAGCGTTGGCTGTTATTGTGACATGATTTTGTTGCCGATTCATTTTCTGATTTATTTACCGATTGTTAGCATGGAGTTATTATACATGTTACGGTTAATTGTATTCATGTCATACTAGTGTCTGATTATGTCTACAAGCTAATGTCCCTAGTATCATTTTGCAAAGTTAGACTTTGTGGCAGCAGTGCCCGCATTAGGCTGTAATGTCGTAACACTCGTCTGTTAACTAGACTGTGTTATAATACAGCAACCAGGAACTTGTTTATATGGGATTGCTACTCGCATGTCGCGGGGAGATGTTATCTCGAGCAGCCGAACAATTCCGTGTTGGTCTGAAGGTGATAACCGTAGTAGATCAAGGGGCCAGCACAACTGGTTTACTCAACGGGCTTAACCCAAGGTGCTTCTCCAAGTTAGAGACATTGAAGTATCTATATAGTAAATTCCAAGTGTTTGCATTTGCAAAGGCTACCAAAGCCTGTAATTTATTCATTTTAACTTTGCTTAATTTTCGAGAGAAAAAAATTAAAATGTCAACTGTTGCTTAACCTAACTAATTTGACATGTGCACACATGTTTTCTATGTTTGCTCGTTTGAGTCTTGATTGACCATTTTGTTAAATTGTTTCTGATATTTTTCACTTACTTGTTCTGCATTTACGCCTGCATGGTTTTAAGATATATTCTTTAGGCCTGTTACAGTTTAAATATTTCTACTGAACTTCATAAGTGCTTCAATCCAATTGACAGCCATATTGTCGTCGTACTGAACTCTAATTCTAAATTATTCAGGATGGACAGGATGCTATTTTGGATGTGTTTGTGAAATTTGGAGAAGATTGCAGTATTTTTGGAGGAATTACGATATTTTTAAAATTTTATTATGAGGGGAAGCTTCAGATTGTGTTTGACGACAGCAAAATGGCGATCGAAGCCGCCGTTGGGCAATCCTGTGTCGTATTTTTGCTTGGCCGCTCATAGCAACGTGTAGAGTTGGAAGAGAAAGGCGTTGATTGGCTAATCCAATTGCTAGAAACAAGGAGGAGGGATAAAATGAGCGCGCTTAATGAGAAGCTTCATCGGTTTATATACTGCTATTTATTAAAGAAGAGAGAATCTGCACATTTAAAACTGTTGAGAAAGGATCTAAATTAAAAAGAACTAGGTTAGTCACTCAGAGAAGGAAGTTTGAGACTCCTGTAGAAAGATATAAGTAATGAATGATTTACCGCTCTTTCCTCATGAGACGCCAGTCGATTGGTTTTGACGAGCGTGGTGACGCACATCAAATCGAGGTCCTTGTGTAGAAGCAGTGGTAGAGAATGGACCTGCGACACATGGGTTCTCGAAACCAGCGTGTGTAAGATAGGGGTCTCACGCGAACATAGTTTGGCGGCGAGGAGGTCGGTCCTGTCGGTCAAAATTTAACATGAGAAGTCCGCTGAAGATGTGGGAAACAAAATATCGTCATAATGTCAGTTCTCGTGTGAAACTAGTATCGAGAGCTCGACTAAACTAAAGAGAAACAGCGTGTGTATTTCGTAAAAGTTCCAGGACGATATTTGAAAGAATAAGATAGTTTTCTTTGTTGAAAGCATTCACATTATTTAAGCACGTTTCACTCTGTGCGTGCCAGCATTGCAAGCGCTCGGCAGTGAGAACAATAGCGACTGCAGGGGATGGCCCGTTATATGTCTGTTCCAGTATATTTGAAGGACAGCGGCACTTTAGTATAGCAAGTCTCTGCTCAGTGAGAAACTTTTTGTTGAGATGTTCGATATGCAAGCGTTAAGGGGAATAATTAACACTGTGTTTAACGCATTAGTGATCATGAACTAAGCCAAGTTATGCGCAGGGAACGTGATGTTACATTGTCAGTCTAGAATATCAGGCAACCGACATTTATCACAAAATTATAAGATGTGGTGTAACTATTGCGCAGCTACAGTCCAACATTCCGAGATGGAATTTGATTATCGCGTCATGGCTAGATACTATCAAACCCGAACTTAAGCAGTTCATCACACTTCGAGACTTGGAGGTTCGTGCGGTATTGCAGATCGAGGCGAGGTCCGCGTTCGTAACCAGCCAGGGAGATTAGCGATCGGAGATCAGGGTTCGACTCGTGATGAGGCAGTTTCCCGGAGGAAGAGGATGAAGATTATCAAGTGTGGAATTACTGGTGTCGTCGGTAATTTTCTCCACTCTATTTCTACAAGATGTCATCGTAAGGTAGAGACAGAAATCTTCGTTCGTAGTTGTTGGTTCTTTTTGTAGTTACTTGTAGAGTAGAATATCAGAGAGCATGGCACCATTTCAACGCAAATCCATTTTTATTGTGTGTGATATATTTTAGGCCCAGAAATTATTTTTCAACGTTGGATATTTAAATACTAAATTTCTTTTAGTGAGATTTTGGATATTAACATTTGGATTTTTGACTTTTAGGCTTCGAGATTTAAGCTCATTTTATAAATAATTTTGTTTTTCGAATTTATTTCGAACTATGAATTCTTTGGGAATTTTATTGAATTTTATCGAATTTTATTGAAGTTTATCGAATTTTACTGAATTATATTTAGCATTCTGGAATATGATATTAATTTACCCAAGCAACCCAGACTAGGAAAAGGATATTTCTTTGGAAATGAATTATTTCTTTGGACATTTCCAAGATTTTATTGCAAATCTTAGGAACAGTTATCCTTTATTTTGGAAATATAGTTATTGTGTTATAGCTAACTTCGAGTCTGATGCTACTCAAGTAATTATTCAATCGAACATTTTGGATTGGTTGAAGGATGAAACATTATTTGGACATTCCACTTTAGCCAGTCATTATTATTAATAATTTATCAGTGGATAAATTATTTTATTTTGAGAGATCTTATCTGCTTAGACAAATCAACACATTTGAGTATTCTACGAAAATTTTGCAACACTCTTAGAGACTGTTGTTGACTATTGATTGCATTAACGCAATATTTTGGAAAGACCAGAGAGAAGTAACGAATGTTTATATTTATTAAATGTTAACAACAATTATTTGAAATCTAGAGTAACTTATACTAGTAAACCATTACGTCATCACTGTTTATTAGAGTCGACTATTATGTATTATCACAACATCTGAAAGAGTTATACGCTGTAATTATTATATATAAATATATTATGAAAGCAAGGCATTATATGCAATTTAAATAAGTTGTTACGCCAGAAGAGATCGAAGTGAAGAATTATAGCAGCTATATTTGTTTGATAACAAGCTGAGAAAAATGTTATACGGAATTTACCTGTGTAATTGAGAGAAGTTGTCGGTTACGTATTCTGTGGATGTTTGTTCAGTATATCAGAGAAGGGAAGGTCATTATACGTGTTGTAAGCGTTTATTTGGAAATTATAAGTAACTATATTACAGTAAAGAATTAAGTAAGACCTTTGTTGTTTATTATTATTGTGAAACGACTCTCAGTTGAATTGATTAGTTCTATTGGTGGAAAATATTTGGGAAACGGATTGAAAGTAACAATGTTGTTAATTATTATTAAAATATTATCAAGAACAAGACAGTAATTATATAAGCTTAACTTAACCGTTCGGCTATGTATGTATGCCCAATTGTGAAACGAAACAACTATATTATGATGGATAACAATGTGATTTGGTTTTGTAACAGTGACACTTTATTTAAGAGCATAACAATTTTGGTTTGTCACTAGTTGACAAGAGAAGAAAGGTTGGATGGTTGAGAATCATCACGAATGATGTAAATGAAATGAAATATTTTGTTAACAATATTTAAATATAATATCATTAATAACTAGGAGAATTTAACGATATAATAAAGTTAATTGAATAACTTTCTTGATAAACAGCTGATCCTAAAACAATAATAATAATATTGTTTATTATTTGAATTAATACGATTAATAATTATATCTAATAATTAATAAATATCTAAATAATAACTATTTTACAAACTTAATTAATATTTTGGAAATATTAATAGTTTTTAATTAAACATTTAATAATAATTTCTATTGTTAATCATTAAATAATTTGGGGAATCTTAGTTGACAATTAAACTTTTGCTTAATTTATTATAAAGCTTTTAAACGTTTAAACCATTAATAGGAGTGACGTTTAAAGAACGTGACGACGTTCTTTGACTACATTTAGTTTTGTTTTTTTTGTACAGAAGTGATCTTATGGAAGATCAGTATAATATAATTTTCATTATTTTTACCAATGGATGGTTTTGTAATAGTAAGAAGGAATGCCATTTGAAGACATTGGCTGTATTAAGACAGATATTTGTTCAGATATTACTAGAGAACAAGTGTAAATTTTAGCGCTGTTGTGCTAACAGCTGTTTGATGATTTTTTTTATTTTTTTAAAGAGAAGTGGAGTACTTCTAACGTCCATGGGATGGTGATTTATTTTATTTTGGAAAGACCAGAGAGAAGTAACGAATGTTTATATTTATTAAATGTTAACAACAATTATTTGAAATCTAGAGTAACTTATACTAGTAAACCATTACGTCATCACTGTTTATTAGAGTCGACTATTATGTATTATCACAACATCTGAAAGAGTTATACGCTGTAATTATTATATATAAATATATTATGAAAGCAAGGCATTATATGCAATTTAAATAAGTTGTTACGCCAGAAGAGATCGAAGTGAAGAATTATAGCAGCTATATTTGTTTGATAACAAGCTGAGAAAAATGTTATACGGAATTTACCTGTGTAATTGAGAGAAGTTGTCGGTTACGTATTCTGTGGATGTTTGTTCAGTATATCAGAGAAGGGAAGGTCATTATACGTGTTGTAAGCGTTTATTTGGAAATTATAAGTAACTATATTACAGTAAAGAATTAAGTAAGACCTTTGTTGTTTATTATTATTGTGAAACGACTCTCAGTTGAATTGATTAGTTCTATTGGTGGAAAATATTTGGGAAACGGATTGAAAGTAACAATGTTGTTAATTATTATTAAAATATTATCAAGAACAAGACAGTAATTATATAAGCTTAACTTAACCGTTCGGCTATGTATGTATGCCCAATTGTGAAACGAAACAACTATATTATGATGGATAACAATGTGATTTGGTTTTGTAACAGTGACACTTTATTTAAGAGCATAACAATTTTGGTTTGTCACTAGTTGACAAGAGAAGAAAGGTTGGATGGTTGAGAATCATCACGAATGATGTAAATGAAATGAAATATTTTGTTAACAATATTTAAATATAATATCATTAATAACTAGGAGAATTTAACGATATAATAAAGTTAATTGAATAACTTTCTTGATAAACAGCTGATCCTAAAACAATAATATTAATATTGTTTATTATTTGAATTAATACGATTAATAATTATATCTAATAATTAATAAATATCTAAATAATAACTATTTTACAAACTTAATTAATATTTTGGAAATATTAATAGTTTTTAATTAAACATTTAATAATAATTTCTATTGTTAATCATTAAATAATTTGGGGAATCTTAGTTGACAATTAAACTTTTGCTTAATTTATTATAAAGCTTTTAAACGTTTAAACCATTAATAGGAGTGACGTTTAAAGAACGTGACGACGTTCTTTGACTACATTTAGTTTTGGTTTTTTTGTACAGAAGTGATCTTATGGAAGATCAGTATAATATAATTTTCATTATTTTTACCAATGGATGGTTTTGTAATAGTAAGAAGGAATGCCATTTGAAGACATTGGCTGTATTAAGACAGATATTTGTTCAGATATTACTAGAGAACAAGTGTAAATTTTAGCGCTGTTGTGCTAACAGCTGTTTGATGATTTTTTTTATTTTTTTAAAGAGAAGTGGAGTACTTCTAACGTCCATGGGATGGTGATTTATTTTATTATCTGATTATTGGATTTACGCATAATCATTTTGCGGATCATATGTAATTATTATAGGGATATTTGTTGATTTAATTTTTTTTATTATCACTTTATTAATAAATGTATTTGTTAGTTTTTGTACACACGTTTTGATGATTTATTTAAGTTATGAAGAAGGATTATGTTTTGGTGCATTTGAGGTTTTATTGAACCACTAATTTCGCCCACTTAACCGGGAATGGTAAGTTTCTCAAGCTCTTCGTTTATTCAGTTAATCCACCCATATTGCTTTACCAAAACATGATCTTAGGAAGTGTGCACCCCCCATTTAGCTATTGTTGGTAGGATTTCCAGGTTTATGAGCCGGGGACCTCGAGATTCTGCAATCCAGTTGATCTTCGGATACGACAAGCAGCTCAAATGGTTTAAACGGGTACAGTACCTTTCATCTCTGTTTCAACGCTTCTCATTGGTCACTATGCCCTGCCGACCAATCACAGTTCCCGATCCATCAAAATTTCTGTATCTTCTCTTCCAAGCTTCTATAAAAGCGCCTGCATTTTAGTTCTCGTCACTCGTCGTCACACACGTTGTCATCTGAGACACTTGCTGTCATCATGTCGAAGCTATCGACAATTCAGCACGCTTTTCTTCATCTACATATTTAAAGCTTCGAACTTGTCCTCATTTGGACATGAGCTTACTTTCCACTAAGGAACTTCCTACGCCATGGGACTCTAACAAATTCAGCACTGCTACAAGCTTCGGCTGATAGCCGTTAGCTTTAAGCCTTTTCAAATTTCTACAAGTATAAGTTTTTCTTTGACCATTTCGTCAGTGTGCAAAAGTGTGTTCTTCAAGACTACGTGTATTTTAGCTATGCTTCGCTACAGCTTTTAAACTGCTCCCCCTGGAGAGGTAGTATGGTTAAGGACCAATCAGGTCTCTGTGTTTTTCAGCAGTTTACTGCTAGTGTTTACAGTGTCATGCGAAATCATCGCTGCAAGAAACCAAACTAAAAGATAAGTAAAAATGTTCCATTGAACTCTTTTTAATATGATCATCAAAATCTTCAAGTAAAACCTGCTTACCATTTTTCTACAGGGCTCTGTTCACAGGCCACACATGCTTTGATATGAGCTCTAAGCTCTTTAATTCTGCTTAGTGTTTTTCTTAAGGCTTTAATTTTGCCTTATTTGGTTGCATGAATGATTCAACTGATCATTTGTTTTTTGAAAGGCTCTTTCTTGCCATTCACTGGTTTCTAAATCAATGCTTGCTTGTATTCTATGGTCTAACCTCAAATGTAGACACGTAGCAATTGTTTCTATTTTCTATTCCTGTTAACATATCGACTTGATTGCTTGTACAAATTGATATGGTGTTCATTAACATTGCTTGGAACTTCGTTCTTTCTTGCTTTTTTTTTTTTTTTTTAATTGTTGAATTCCGTTTCATATGTTTATGGGGCTTGACTCTCTTGTTGTATTTCTATCGGTGCATGATTTCATTTGTTAATAAATTTAATGCAACTAAGCAACCTTCTGATTTTTAAACTTTCTGACCTTAATCCCCTTTGTAACGCTCAACTCAAGTTTAGTTCAAGGCATCTCCTTGAGTTCTTTCTGATTCAGGAGGTCTTAAATTGACCAATCCCTACCACCAAGCGTGTGTATTTCAGCTAGAGCTTACCAAATCAAAGCAAGTATTGTTAGGCCTAATTCTACGGGAGAGTAACCCAGAATTGGTAGTAACGTAGTCGTCCAGATCCAGAGATGTCATCAAAACTGTGAGTTACTCATCTGTACCAGTATCTTCTTTCCAAGGGTCAATGTCACATGTGTGTGTTTTAGGGCCAATAGCTAGCTTGTACACAAGAATCCTTGCCCGTGCAAAATCTATAGAATATAGTCATTTTACCAGATTTTAATGTTTAATTTCGGAGAATTACCCCATACAGTTAGATGCTAATGCCTATCCTTGCTGTGCACTTCTCTTCAGTGTCCAACCCCCACTACCTGAATTTGAGTTATTTAGAATCATTTAAATTGTTCCCCCAATGTGAGGCAAGTTTAGAAGTAAGATTGAGAAGAATGTCACAATTGGCACCCAACAGTGGAGCGAACTTCGAGAATGCATCTAGTACATAAAAACTCTTGTATTATATGTTCTAGATGCTGTTCTCTATCTATACTGTATATCTTATGATACAATGTCTTTTACTGTATATGTGCTGGTCTGCCCAGGCTAATGTATGAATTAATGTTTTTACATCCTCAATCATTTATATGATGAAATAGGATGTAATAAATGAGGAAGACTATGAATAGCATCAGCTGTGTGCGTTTCCTATATTTATACCATCTCTCATCAGAATTCTGTCATGGTGTCCTCCTCGTTTGCAAACCGCTTCCCATGCAGTAGCTTCTTCACGTGTAGAATGAGATCAAAGCCACATGGACTGAGATCAGGCGAGTTGGGACGGTGTCTTAGATCTCCCACCCAACCGTATCACTACAAAAGTTCCTGACAGGGGTGCAGTGTGGACTGTTGCATTACCATGAAGGATTATGTCATTGTCCAATTTCCTCCAAATTTTATGGCACGGATAGTATAAATGGGACCTTCCTTCTAGGCCAGTACAATTTACGTGCACAATGATGTATCCAGCCATGGAGTGCTTTCATACGTTTGTGACTAGTGCAAATGAAGTGCACAATGTCTCCTTATGCAGCGCATGTACAATTGTACTGTATACAGGTATATAGAGGCTGGTCTCAGCGTTCTACTCGAGCTATCAGTGTGCGGATAACAAAGTAATGTGTGAGCGCCAAGAATAGAGACCGACAATATGCCTGTAGACTGTCAAAGGGATGTCACCTGATATGTAGATTTGCTCAAAAATTCTCACATGCATATGACCAATCATGGCGAACAAATTTATACATCAGAATGATCTGTAGTATGACCACTGGTCAACTTCATACATCCACCTTGGAGAGTAGCTTCCAAAATACTAACTCTTGCATGTTCTGCCCATTAACCACCAATGCACATAAATGCAATTTGAGGTTGACATTCCATACATTGTAAAACAGGTTTTCAAACAACATTTTGGAAGAAATAACATAGGTAGTAGCCATGACTTATAAAATGGCCTCCATATTGAATTAGTTTTTTGAGTGTCCTTGAAGTGTTTCCAAATATTTACAATGTCCTCGTGCACCTTATTTACCCAAATGTTAACACATGAATTTTCCACTACCAATACATTAGTGCCTATTAGTTTACCAAGTTTGTTTCCAAGTTGTGAACTTACGTGCATGCCGTTATTGTGAGCTACCTTGTTAATTACTGCTATATCGTTGCTGCAAAATATCTTTTATCCTTTTCAATCGTCTCTAAAAACTTTTTGGATTCATGCTCCAAGATAGACAACAGCCGATGCAGCAATTTGTTAATCACTTGTCATTTCCTGGACTTAGTGCTCTCCAAATATTTTGTCTCTTCATAGTTTCGCTGGTGCATTGGTATTGATTTTAGGCCTACTCTTAGTTATTAGTTAGTGATTGTTGTTTTATGGGATGGAACAGTGAGGTCATCTGCCTCTAGGCTTACTGTTAATATGCCTTTTTGTATTTACCTTGTTTTTGCCATTTCTATTATTTTGCCAGCAGTCCAGTTTTTCCATTTCAGCAGGGATTAATGTGGAAATTCTATTTCTTGGGAACACACTCAAGTTTTCTGAAGGTGGTATCACGTTTCTTCTTCTGTCAACTTGAATGACCTGGCATCATTTGTTCAAGTCATCCACGTTGTGCGTAAAATGGCCTGTTATAAATAATGCCTGTGAACAGACTTTCACCTCCAATGACTCGTTTCCTGCATTCAGTTCCTGAATATCTTTCTATAACAGTGAAATAACTATTAAAATGAACAGCCATTAAGAAGTACACACCTGATGGGACCCATATTGGGCAGGCTAGACAATTACTTGATTGATATAAGTCCATTCAGAACCCATTCACTGTTCCACCCCATAAAACAACAATCACTAACATGGCATTTTATTAGTTGGTCAATCAACACCAATAAGTGGAGGTTGGAGAACAGTGTTTTTTTTTTTTTTTTTTTAGCGTATGGCTTTTAGTGCCGGGAGTGTCCGAGGACATGTTCGGCTCGCCAGTTTTGTAGCTGCTTCGAGACGGACACCCAATGGGTGAGCTACAAGTACCGTTGGGGAGGAATGTTGGATGGGAGGGTCGAGGAGTTGGAAGGTAGCGGCTGTGGCCTATAGTTAGGGACCAACCCTGGCATTTGCCTGGAAGGAAGATGGGAAACCACAGAAGACCATCTTCAAGGTTGCCGGCGGGGGGATTCGAACCTCCTCGCCTCCCGGATGTGAGCGACTGCCAACAGTCATGCCGCAACGACCTCGGCTAACTCACCCGGTAACAGTGGCATTGTGTTTCACTGATAGGGTTAGTGTGCCGCTGTTGAAGAACACTACAGTCGTATGAACAATATTTGACCATGGAAGAACTGTGGCCCGTTATTATTGTGGATTAGCCAGCCATGGAATTGGTTCTCATGTTGGAAGAAATGCAACCACAATGAAGTGGATAAGGGATTGGTGGGTCAAGAGGGACATACCGAGTGATTTATGGGAAGCCAGGGACTCCATCACACTAACAAATGTGAGGACAGACATCTGTTGTGCTTGGCTATTATGTATCACACAGTCAGGTACCCATGTGCACAGGTTTTCAGGCATGTAGCACATCGTTCTCATTTTCACATGCACAGTTCGTCACAGTTTGCAACAGAGAGGCATCTTGTCCTGGTGCCCATTACTACGGTTGTCACTGACTGCTGTTTTCTCTACTTCAATAATTAATTAAATAGTAAGTAATAAAGTACACGTGAAGTGTTAGTGTGTATTTTATATTATTTGCATTTGCATAGAATACACCATATTAGCATCAACCACCCCAGATGATTGGGTTCGCCCTATACATGTTGACCAACTGAAGAATATTTTCACATAAAATAGAGCATGACGACAAAGATGTATCAACTTAGTTATGCCTGCAAATTAAAAATATGTCTTTACATGAACTTCTGAGGTCTAGTTATGACCGTCGATGAGATATGCTGGTGAAGTTCAAGATCACTAGATTTTGGTAATACGTCACTTGGAGCTACATCTCTATTTGTAACATCCATGAGTTGGGCCGCTCTAACGAAATAGCCATCACTCTTGTCTAGAAACACAAGTGCTTCCATTTCATCTTTTCATCCCATTCCTTTGTAGAAATTGTTATATTTATATCTTTTTATGTTGTGTTCTGTTAGATATCCTTTTTACATATTGGTTTAATACTTGGCGAACATTTCTTAATTAAATTCTTGATGATGATGAATACAATAGTTCTTTATATTCTATCGTGTGGTTCAATTCCAAGGCTTTTCGACATTCATGGTGGTTGAAAATATTGGATATACAGTACATGTCACTAGTAAATTTTCCATTTCTTCCCTTTTGCATATTTTTTCTTTTTCTTTCTTTCCAGGATTGCTTCATTATTAACGGCTACTATGTAGAAAGTGTCATCTGTTTTGCCATTGGATACGTTTGGCTCTTCTGGGCCAAAAGCAGGATTATTAAGCTTCAGTACAAAAGAGTGCAAGACTGGAAAGCTGGAAGGGAGCAAGTAAGATAATCCTCTAGAATTTCTAGATGTTAACTTCAGTTACATTGATCTGCATTGGAGAATATGTATCTGATTTCATCTATAGCAACTAAGTTTTTTTTTTGAATTGTCATTTAACAACTCCTTCAGTACAAGAGAGTATTAGATTTGAACATAATTGACTACTGAACATTGACTCTATGTAAGTAATTTGAAGAACAATAGATATCACATGATATCGTAAAGAACTTGTTAAGAATTTTACCAAAATAACTGGTGGACTTCTTTGAGGCTGCAAACTCAGTCTAATATACACAGTCGCAAAGCTTGGCTCATTTTCTTTTTGGGCAGCATAGTTGACTCTGGTGGCAGGTTAACAACGTCAGGCATATAAATATGGGCTGAACAGGCTAGCATCTCGGAGGGGACAATACAGGTTATAAGGAGGCACTTTCTCTATGTAGCAATAACTGAACGGTTATCAACTTTCTGTCACTCTTTTTAGACCCAAGAATTAAACTTCAACGAAACTGGAATTAGATAGTGAGAATATCTGAAAAGCCATTAAGTACATGGAACTGAAAGAAAATTTTGAACAGACCAGGCTTGCCTTAACGTTCTGTGTACTGTTTTATTATGCCCATAAAATGCATGGTGAAAGAAAACTTGTTCAGCCATGCAACCTTTGTAATTAATAATATGCAAACAGGTTTTGATTTTGAAAAAGTGAGTGACGAGCTCTTTCTTCATAGTACTACAATTTCAGACACTTGAAAACTTACAGTGAATAATGTTTGTTTTACAAGTCTGAGCTCTGTGTTTGATGACATGCAAACTGCAGAAATTTGAGATCCACAGGTATTAATGTAATAAGGTTAAATGTTATATATTTAATTACATGTATGAACAGACAAAAACTTTATTTACATTATGGCATGTGCTATTGTTATACTAATGAAGAACGTATGGATGGATAGTATGCTACATAGTTTGGAAACTGTTTCAATTTCAAAATGTATATTAATATTATTTGAGGACCTAATTGAAAGCTACTGTACTATCAATACTAGTTTGACAGTCACAGTAAGTTTCCACAATAGAACATGAAATTGGTTGCCATGAAGGAACAAAGGAAAAGAAACAGTGATAAGGGGTCAGTAATTCAAATGGCACTTGTGAAAAATAACTCCTTTAGAAACTTGGTAAATTATTATTTCATTAGAAGATGAAGCAACAAAACCAAATTTTGGACTAAACTTAGCTTATTAAAGTGCCAAATCTCTTTGACTACTAAATATGAGGGAATGGGATGGATACAATATATAGACAAAGCAATAAACAGGATGTCTACCAAAACCAACTAACAGATTTCCCTGACAATTCCCTGATTTTTCCAGGAGAAATCAGAAAATATAAAAACAGAGTTTGTACTTAAAAAGCATTTCAAAAAGTGCTCGCACAATAAAGGGTAGCATGACAAAGTTTAAAGGGCAAATATATACGTGTATATATATATTTCTATATGTTGCCAATTTTTTAATTTTTCATCCAGAAAACTATTGTACTTGCGAGTATTGAAAGTAGCTCGTCAAACTTAATGCTCTCAAAAATCATACAGTTTCACATTTATATGCAAATACACAGTCCACACATGTAATCTGTGTGCTCTATCTCGCAAGAAATGAGAGCTTACTGATTTAACGTCAGTACGGACATGCATCTACAACAATCATCACCAGAATATACTTTTCCCCTATCAAAATTTAAATCTTAATCTCCAATTATTCATGGTTGGACCTTGTAAGACTAAAATTCCGTGAGTGTCATTAAAATACCCTGATAATTCCCCGAGTTTTCCAAGATTTAAAAATTCCCTGAGTATTCCCTGTTTTCCAGAGTAGTACACACCCTGAATAGAATAAAGCAAGTAAGGAATGTGCAGAATATTTGAAATGATTGTTCAGTAAATGGTCGCCTAACCTCATATTTTGTACTGCAATAGTCCCTATCATTTGACACATCGTTTGATTATCATGTTAATAGAAGAAGTTGTATGATTGTCACTGCTCTAGTGTGATGAGGCATCTGTAAAAATATGTAATGTTGTGCATTACCGTTTGTTGACAAATGTGCAGATATGTTATGAACCTTGTATGGTTTTTAATTGAAAATGTATTATGCTTTTTTTTTTTAATGTACATTTGAGTATCAGTATTATGTGCACAAGGGAAAGTCAGTTACAAAATACTGTGTAATTCAGTATAATTTATTCATAAACACTGTTTAACATGTGTATCCAAATTACTTTCCATATGAGTTCATTGATGGGTATAATCTTACTTCCTTAATTGGGTGGTAGGTATTATAGGAATGAGCTGATGGAAGATTATAATGAGAAGCGAGTTGCACCCTTATCAGCAGAACTCTGTTCATAATCTGTTTTCTCTCTTTTCTCACATTATATAGTGCCACTTCACTATTCTCTATATACACATCATGAGTAATAGCTGGTGTTCGATTAACAGTACATGGTTGTCAAACATACATGGAATAGAGAAGTAATATCTAGCAGGAATGGACTGACTGTTGAGGCCATCAATTAGGCCAAGTTTGTCATATTTTCGTATGTAAATAACTTGCAGATGTCGCTAGGCTTGTTAAGTTAAAGCCTGTGAATGTTTTCTGACACTGCATTGCTGTCAAATTTTTATTAGATGTACTCGATGTTCAGAAGACTAGGTGCTTTTTCATCTTTTGCTGACGATATGAATTCATTGTGGAACGGAAAAATACACGGAGAGTAAATATCTCTTGGCACCGAATGTGAAGAGATATTCCACTTAGGGATGTTTCTCCTTGATATGTCACTGTTGATTCAAGAAATTCTCTGTGAACTTCTCAAAGTAATTCATTAAAGAGGAATTCATGACACATCAATTCCATACAGGACTGATGACCACGATGTCCCTAGCCCAAAAATGAAACAACAATAATTACAAAGGTGTTACGTGAGTACAGTAAATACTGTGCAAGTCATGCAAATCTATGAGATTATTGAATGTGTGGGTTGGGCATGAGTAATGACATTTTTTATTTATTTTAGGCATTCAAGTGCAGATGGAAATACTGTAGTGGCATATACAAATGAAAGGCTGTGGATATTGCAGAGTATGTGTGTAGGGATCATCAGTGCAAACCCTGCTTGTATATTATTATAGGGAGCATTACAGCATCCTGTCCTTGACCTGTGGCGAATTTTGCTTTGCAGGAACCGAGGATGTTCCCACACTTTTAGATTCATGCCAATAGGAGTACGGCAGTGGATACTTTTAAAATTACTTCTATGATCATGATAAAAGGAAACATGAGAATATGCTGTAAGTGGTACCTTATGGTGCTCAAGGCGTGGGCGTGTTTGAATTCAGCGCAGAACCTGACAAGACGTCCTCTCACTCAAACTTCTACTGCCACTGTGGCAATTGCCTTACTGTGAAGCAGAGAGCGTCTAAAATATGAGAATATACAAGTCGGTGGCTTATATCCTTGCAGCATTTGCATAACTAGTGCTTGGAGAACCCACAGTCAAACACTTCTGCAGCTGAGGGATGTTAATTTTGTAGATGTTAAC
This sequence comes from Meconema thalassinum, assembly GCA_946902985.2. Lineage (NCBI taxonomy): Eukaryota > Metazoa > Arthropoda > Insecta > Orthoptera > Tettigoniidae > Meconema > Meconema thalassinum. Next base: position 592,026,789 of record OX336389.2, on the reverse strand, counting down.
AATCCTCAGAGTACCATTGACAACCTTGAATGGCGTAAGGTCATCGGTTGTTTCAAATTCCACCCATGACTTATGTCTGCATCTTGGTTTGAAATCTGTTGCATGTGTTTTCAATATTCATCTGTGTGTGTTGGACCTCAACCAACAGCCATGATTGGTTTCTTGGGTGTGAAGAGGTGACATGTTACACTTCTGTTGTTGAGTGATGGATATTTGATGTGCTTAGCCATCAGGAGAATAAACAACTCCCCCCTTACCCATCTTTACCAGTTCCAAGAGAACAAATGTGTTAAAGCTACAGTTCACCTCTCAAATTACAAATAAGGAGGGTGGCTATGAGGTTGCAAAAAATCAAACTTGCTTGGGTTCTGGGTATCAGGCTAAATCAAGGTATTGATACAGTGCGCCTTCTCAGTGCTTGCTACTGAAAGGCATGTGAAACTTTCCATATGCATCCCTTATCCTTTAGCCTCTCCCGCATGTTAGAGTTTAAATCCCTACAGTGTGTACCAGAAAATCAGTAATTTTTTGTCAGTGAGTGTTAACTACAATGTCATAGACAAGTAAAAGGAGGAGTGGCAAAAATATTTGTACCAAGGTCAATAATACAACTGCAAATATAAATTTGTAATGAAGAGGCTAGATCAGAACTGTTGCCATTAGTTCCAGCCTCTGAACTGTCTGCTCTCCATGAGCAGGTAACGATCAGTAGTATTCAACTTTTGAAGCACCTCGTTTTTAAAGGTCCAAGTGATGGGGACATACCACCTGTCTGGTACAGTCTTCGCCCGTTACCCTATGACCACATTGTTTTCGAAGTCAAACTAAACGTTTAATGAGGACCCCTGACATCCTGTATGCTGTGAAATATGAGTCACCCCTTAACAGGCCGAAATTGCCCAAAGGAAATTTTAGTCGGTGTGATGGGTGATCCGACAACACGCCAATAGCTGCTGCACACACTGATACACGCAGTTGTGCATTGTGGAGAGTGATTGAATTGTCCACACTTTTTTCCTGAATGGTATGCCACACTTGTCACTGCATGAAGTCCCTGTATACCCCACATCAGGTCAAGACCTGAGGAAAATATCCCTCCACGCATCTTCTCTCTCTGTCCCATCTTGTTTTTCCAGCATGGCGCGCATCTGATCGAGTATTTGAAACTACCTTAACCACAAACGACTTTATTGTGTTTGGACCTTTGATTCAATTCGATTACGAATTTATCCACGGTATATTCACTGAACCAAATATGTTTTCCTGTGGTGTTGGATCACCCAGTCAAAACCCGAGGCTCTTTGATAATTAAAAAAAAAGGATGCTTGTAGTTTTATGTTATTGTGCGATTATTTAAAACATTATTTGTGTTTGGCAAGGTATGACACATAAACGATGAGTAATATACGAAGACGAAATGACGTGTGTCCTTGAACCCTATGAACCAACTAATTGCTTATGTATCATCCGTCCGCATCTTATCTTGGGAAAGATCGAAAGAAGACGGGGAGAAACAGGCTGCTACCTTGAAGGGTTACGACACGTACTCGTGAGAATTAGAAGGCAGAATGGTCTACTGCCAGTACACAGACTTAACTGTAACGTGAAGTGGAGGGTAATTATAAACTACAGTAATAATACCGCGCATAGGAAAATGATACTGTCAGGTGTATAGGCATATTAGCCATCATCAAAATGGCATTACTAATCATGGCGTGTAGGCTATATATTTTCGGTTGAGCTGATATAGGCTACTGAGAAGTAAACACTCTCCTATAAATAAGATTAAATGTTAGGATACAACATGTGTATATATCTTACAGATATTGTCACTAATCTTCCTCCATTGCTTCTATTCCACTGAGACCGCCGTCAGATGATTCACTACTGTCACTATCACCATTAACGTTAATCACAAATTTGTCTTCCATTTTGTCCACAATAAAGTCGGAGTAACAAGAAGAGACAGGGTGAGGAATGAAAAGGTCAGGGAAATGGTGAAAGAGGAGCCCTTGCAAGGTAGGATTGGGACATCAAGACTGAGGTGGTATGGACACTTAAATGATGGATGAGAAGAAGATTCCCAAGAGGATACATGAGATGCAGATGCAGAAGAAACGACCAAGGGGAAGACCAAGAAATAGATGGCTGAAAGGAGTGGAGGAATGTGTCAAGAGGCGAGGACTGGACCAGAGTGACAGCGGAGAGGTGGTGGGAAGAAAGGACTAAGTGGCGAGGCTTATGTTCCAAACAGACACAGCCTGGGGCTGGAAACTGTACAAGATGATGATGATGATGAAAGTCCAGATCCCAAAGTTTCTTCTCTTCTCCCTTTACGTGGCAGACACAGTTTTCCTACTTCTCCGGTGTAACTTCAGCGATTCCCTCCTGCAGTAGTTTTTTGACAGGTTTCAAGTTTAAAGTGCTGTTGTTACGAGCAATGTAGCTCTTTATTTGGCTCTATGCTAATTCTCTTGGATTCAATTTGCAGTGATATGGTGGTAAGCGAAGTACAGTATGTCCAGCCAGCTGAGCAATGCTGTCAATGCGATAACTTTCATACTTATGTTTGATACTTCGAATGACCCCGATCAGCTCTACCTTCATCCAACTGTCCTCGAAATGGACACCCTTTTCTTTCAGAAATTTTTGCATGTCACTTTCTTAGATGATGATGTGGGAATTTTTTCAAGTTTCACAGATTGATAACTGGCATTGTCCGTAACAATCACACTAATTGGTTCAAGTTTTGGCAATAGTTCCCGAAACCAGATTTCGAACCTGGGACCGTCCATTTCCTGGTGGTAATCACCACTCGATTTCTTGGCTGGAAATAAAAGTCCCGCACTATCAACTAAACCTTTTTCATATCCTCAATGAGCTACGATAGCACGACTCCCTTTCCCAGTAGGATTTTTGGGCCCAGTACTGACACCACTAATGAAAGCTTCACGTTTACTCTCAACTGTAGTATCATGCCATACCTTTGATACTGTAGGTCCGGCGTTGCACCAGGTTTCATCTAGATATTAAATAGTGCGTCCTTGTTCATGGTACTCTCGTATGGACGTTAGGTACTGTCCCCGTATATTCTTGAGGCGGTCTGTTGGATATCCGAAGCAACAGCTGGATTCGTAGATCCTGACAGCTCCGGCGCAAAATACTAGTCAAGGATCTACTTCCAATTAGACCCTCGCGAATATACGTGGCGGAAATTACGACACAACTGTTAATTACATGAAAAATGCACTTAGCTCGCAGTAGAACACCTACCTTTATTCTCGGGGATCTCGTGGTCAGTCTCTGGACCTATAATGGGTTTCACAGTTGCATCACCTTATATCTAAAATAAATCTTGACGATGCGACTTCTAATAAAACTAAAACGATTTAACAACAAAAGATGTAAACTATGGCTAAACATTCATACAATAAAATAAAAACACACTTCCATTCTCTCATCTTTACATTCACGCCACTGATAGAACTGCGTTCTATGAACGCTATGATAAAATTTGGGGTAGCTTGTGTCAATACATCAAGCTGTACAACAATTACACACCCCTGTGTATTTACATTCCTTTGGCGCGTTCCAATGAACATCTGGGCGCTAAGAGCGCGCGATCTTCGCCACGCGTCTGATGACATAACATTCTCCGTTACATTCCCAGTCCTAGCTGGATTAAAAAGGTGCAAGCCGTGCGGTTCGCAACAACTCTCTCCATTTGTGCGGCCTAGCCGTGGCCTTGGCTGGAAACGAGTTTTAATCAACCCCTTGCTATTCCGACCTGGCCCACTAATACACCTCTCCATAACAATAAAAGCTGTGATAAAATTAAACAGATTCACGTCGGACAAATACGTGAACTGTACGCACATCCTACACGCTATTAAGATAAAACTTCTATACACACTTCCATTCATACTCTCGCATTGTGACGTCCCAATGGAGTTCATTTCATTCACACTGAACAAGAAACAAACCACATCCAGTCACATACTCATTCATACTCTAACCTCTACGTTAAAACAATCCATAAAATTCCTATGCCTAACATATTATACACTCGATTGGTAAATAATGAAAGTTAACAGTAAACGAATTTACAATGACGCTTATAGCATCAGTTATAGTCGTTTCAAATTAGTAGCGTCTATATACACTTGAGCCTGTGCTCTGATCTAACAGTTCTGTCAAATACAGTGAACTGAGATCCTTAAAATCTTCTACATCTCCAGAAATAACACCTCCGGTCTCTCCTCTCTGTTCTGGTGTCAAAATAGTTTAAATACATTCGACCACTCAAGGTGAAACATATGTCGTTACATACTTGGTTTAATAATCTCGATAAGAGTATAACATAACAGATGTCATTATCTATTTCCCGTTTCAATTTCAACCGTGACCCTTCATGTCCTCTCTAATCCAAAGTCGTGTATACAAAATAAGGAGTACTCTCTACTCACACCTTAGTGCCTTGCCAAACTTAGTCATGCCCACGCATTGACTACTATAAAATGCGGAACACACCCTCGCAATACCCTCGTATGCCAACTACATACGGAATTCTATACACATTAAACCACTATCAAAGGGTTATCACCTTCACTTCTTTCAAACTGGCATTCATTAAAAAGGGCATAATTCCTCAGCGTTGTCACAACAATCGCTGGTCCAATGAACAATAACAACAATTGCTAAATCATTAATTTATACATCATAACGACCTTTGGACTTTACGATACTAACCTCCTCACTTATTACTCTTGAAACGTTACTCTGATAAATATAAACTGTGTGCATACATTTAATAAAAATACTGCATCTCATCTTCATATTTCTGGGTTCGACTTTAATCGATGAAGGAATATTATGTCTACAACGTGACATGATATTACTCCTCGTAAATATTTAATCACAACCTTATATGTGTGTGAGTCCAACAAGAATCGATCACGACGAGGATATCAAACGATAACTACCCTAACGCCGGATGATAATAAATCTTACACGAAGATTCTAGCTTCAAATAAATTTAAATGACTGAAAGTTCATAGCTTTCTTCAATAAAACATACAATTAGTCATATTCGTATTATCTCCATTCTGAACGAATGTCTATGAGTTCTGACGATAATAATCGTTTCCACGTTAAATGTTTCTTTTCCACAAGATGTCATGATATTTCACAATATATCACTACCAAAATCTTCTTCTCTTGACGTTTCTTCTTGACGGATAAAATGCCCAAATTAAACTAATAAAAATTAATTTAATGGGTAACATAGACGAAAATGTCAATAACCTGAATTCTAAGTGAATTCAAAAACGTCGAAAATAAATTAATGTTCCTTAAAGGAAATGACAAAGCTTGTTCCTCGAACAAGTAAAATAATCTCAGTTCAGAAACTGGATTCCTAACAAAAGAAGCTAAAAGCGTCGCAAGGCGATCACTATAATACATTTCGAAGAATAAAAGGCTATACATTGAGTACATAAATATTGTGTCGAAATATGGATAAAGGATTTGCTCAGAAAATGTCACTACAAGCTCTAACTACAAGGTTAGTGAACACTGCTACCTGGTCTCGAAGTCTAGAAGATCAAGATAGAGTATTACAAAATACTCGGATGTTACATCTCCCAGAGATCTGGGCTGGATCCTAGTTCGTCTCCAAGAACTCGTGACCTCAGGAAAGGAACGAATTCCCCTACTGGAAAACAGCAAGCTCCGACCGGGATCGAACTGCGGGCCTCCAATCATCATCTTCTTTGTGACCGGGATAACCCTGGACCTCTTAATAATCTTGATGTTTCTTCTTTCTCCGTCAGAGCACAGTGTCATCATAACAGCGAGTAGCGTCGAAAGTTCTGCTTTTCACTTCGAAAGGCATTCGAAAAGAAAGTCATGGACCTCACTCGCATAACGAACATTCATGTAGATGGAATATTAACATCGTTCTGTAGTCGCTGTTGTTAATGTTGAGCTCATGTTTGACAAGAATGCACTAGAATAGAGTTGTACATCAAGTCTCATGATCGCTCACTAAGTAGACATTCATGAACAGTCTCCTCTAACGAAGCTCCATCGCTGACTATACTGCTTCTATCTGCCTATACTCCTGGCGCACATAATAATTTAGTCCATAATAATCTTCATAATAGTAGACTGAATATTGTTCTTCACTATGGAATACATCTCCATCCTAAGTGTTGTAATACAGTTCCACACAAGCAATGCTAACATACACCCGTATTCACTTGTGGCTGGTGCATGCGCTATAGTCGCTCGGACAAAGTGTCTTATCGCGCTGGAAAGAAACACTTTTCTCGCGCTTCACAAAACTGCTTATAATTGCTGAAATACTTCCTCAAACTTCTGAAAGTTCGTAATACACAATATCTGATAACAAGCTACAATTTGTAGTTGAAATAATGTCTCTGAAGCCGATCAGACCAAAGTGATTGCGGCATATAAGTTCATCGCAACTTCACTTAGTTTCAAAGCGCGGTAATCTCCTAACTCTACCATCGCTTATGCCTTGTCTCCACGAGTCACCTTCTACAAGCTCGGTGAAACACTCGGAACTCCTCTCTCTTCCTGTAACACACGTCTGACCTCTCGGACATTCAGGTAATAAAGAGCCTCGATGCTTGGCATCTCCCCTCCAAGTCTACCGATTCTGGCCGCCTTTTTGAGTTCCCTCTCAAATTCGCGCGGGGTCTAGCTAATCGCTTATTCCTTCCAATAGCGACCTGCTATTGACTTATAAAATATTTCCAATATTTTATATTCAAATTCTTCTCTTTTCCAATATATAAATTCACTCTCAAGGGGCTTAAATGAATTAAATATCCATAAAAATTTAGTTGCTGGAACTCCCGTCTTCTTTAAAACTTCTTCCTATTGGCTGTAAGCTCATATCCAATCGCACAATTTATAACAATATTTAAACAATTCCTGGGAATATTCGCTGTTGCTAGGTCGATTCTAAGCTTCTGGAAACTTCCATTGTGCAATACAATCACGTGACGGAATTTCCCTCCTGCTCAACGTCGCCTCACGACTGGTTTCTGCCAAGTTCCAGCCATCATATTCCTTGGTTAAATTTTATCATTTGCTTCGAAAAAAATATTTTATTCCCATTTTCATCCCTTATAATTCATTTTACGGGGGCAGTACTTGTGATGCCACTGAATTAAATCATCACGTTCCAGCAAGGCTGAAGCTCTTTTCCGTCGCTTGAAAAGAAACCCTAAGTCTTCCATTAATCTACGAATAGAACTCTCACTGAAACTAGGAAAATCTTCATCACTATTCACTGCGCATGTCACTTGCTTCACAGTTAGAATTTCATTCTTGAGGGGGGGAAAAAAAAGCACTTGCCTACGAATTCCACACAAAACAAATTCCGAATACTGCGACACACGAACCCTCTTTCCTTTTGACACCGGTCGACTTCTCACTGGAGACTTGCATTCACCATGAGCTTTGAATTCACTGTATGTCGAAACGCCAGTCAAGTATGCAGTCTTCTTCACCAACTCTTCTACTGTCCACTCTGGATTGTCATCCCTCACCTACTACTGTGTATACATTTAAAATAATTTGTTTGCACCTTTTACTCAACTTCTCTCCACTTGTATTACCTTTGAAGTATTTTATTGGTGATTCAAGCTTTACAGCTTCAGTTTGAACATGTTGTGTACTTGAGGATGCCATGTTGAACTCTTAACAGTATTGCCAACCTTTGAACCTGATCCGCCACAAAATCTAATGACTCGGGTACTCTTATGCCGCTCAAACAAGGTTTATACAGAACGAAAGATAATATAATATCAAATTCGTACTGAATTACTCTGCCTATTGTTTCAAATACCACTATAAACTGTATTCACTCACACAATTAATCATATGAAAAGCAAAGTTGGTGCAGCACCCAAATAACGAGAAAATGATTAATTTATTCATAGATTTATACCAAGGAATTTCTAAAAAGTAATCAAGCCAGTTTATCGAAACATAGCAACATATGCTGAAAAATATTGTACTGTAAAAGCAAGCAGAAAGAGTGGAAACTATTTCCTTGCGCGTTAGCCTTTTCACAGACCTGAACATCAAAGGGACCGCTTAGGTCTTGACCTGCCGTTTGGTATAGTAAACTACTGTCGTTGTTCCCCTGACAACAAACACAACAATTACCATCAACTGCACTTCGGCTTTCACAGTATTTGTGCATGTGACCACTCTGTGGACTTACATTTGAGCTCTAATGTATATGGCTGGGCCCAAAATTCATTGATAGTATTGATTCTCAAAAATAGGTAGTCTCCTTCCTGCTAACATTGAAAATTGTATGTCCTGTCGACTTTTGAACTTCCTTTACTGCTTGTAAAAACGTTGTGGGTTTGACATCCTGTTTAATTGTTGTGGCTGTAGAGACACCAGACTGTTGGAAGTTTGCCCTTGGAAGGGATCTTTAACATCCCAATAAAGCTACTGGTGGAAATTCGTATCGGGACTGATTCGGAATCGAACCCACTGTCTTGAGTTCTGAAGGCCCTTGCTTAACTGACAGCGCCGCTCAAACCAATATTGGTGCATTTCTCAGTGCCGTTTTTGGTGCAGTACCATCATTACTTGGTCTCTAGCATCTTGTCAATTATGGAACGTGACACACTCAAACTCACGGCATATCTGTTGCTGGTCACTGATTGGTGATTGCTTTGGGTCATTGCTGAAATGCTGCTACCCGCCTCCACCACAGAACAGTTATTTTGGTAAGTGATTGCTGTTCACATCTGGTCACATCCATCCTGCACGGAGGTTGACATAACTGTCTTACTAGCTCTCTCTGTGCACTAACCTTTACTTACAGAGCCATCTGGTAACATGGATACACACTATAGACGCCAGGAGATAAATGCAAAAGACTGTTTATCCGCTCGTGTACTGAAATATGAGACGTAGTTCTTTGTATATGGAAAGTGCACACACACGCCGATATAATAAAACCAGAATAGCATTGTTCCGTATGTTAACAACACTTTTATTGACAAAAGATGTAACTGGACTTGGTCCATTTCAACATGGAATGGGCAGAACCTTTGAGCGAGGAATATCATTCACATTCTTAGTTTATTTACTTTATTTCTAAATGAACCTATGTATAAGGAAGCCTGAAAAGAAAGGTAACATGAATGTAATAACTGTTATTTTCCTAAAAAACATGCAGAATTGTTCATTATTTTCGTATGCTACAATATAGTCACAGATATTGAACAACACTATATTATTAAAACAAATCACTCTGTTAGAAAAGACAGGTAATGTGTTTTCACTGACACGGCCATTGCATTACTTCATCAAAAAATGCTTTACTTGCCTCAGGAGTCGTGACATAACGCTGAACCTTCTTGAGATTATCCTGTTTTGCTGATTTGATTGGTACTTGTCAATCTTCATAGGCCTTCCTCAACTGATTCATAAGATGATCATTTCTTGGTCCTGGCTGACACAAATGGAATGTGTGATGGACTATGCTCCCAATAAAGGGACGAGCAACCACTCTGCCAGGATGATCTACAGAATACTGGAACTCAGAGAACGATGTAGGAGCAAACACCACCATCGCGCTTCTAGCAACGTTCTTCCCTGTCAATTCATCACTTAAGAGTTGTTTTCCGGTAATGCCTAGGCCACCATGCATCCACATCAACAATGTCAGTTCCTTCCACCATTAGCAATGATTGTACAATATTCTCTTTGAGTGTAGATTCTGTCGCAGTGCTTAATTTGTCTCTTGAAGACACCAAAATCCCTATCGCAAGGCAGAAAGGAATGGCCTCTAATAGGAAAGCGGTGAATAATTTCCTCGAATCGTTTCTCATCGACCAAACCCATGCAGAAACGAATGAATGATTCCTATTTTGGCCTGGACACACATCCGAGTACAAGTGAAGTTTCTTCATGCCAGGTTTAATCTCGTTGGTGAGATAGTCCAATATGAATGTGCATACTTCATTGGCCCCTTTCTTGGCCTGTCTCTCATGATACATGTACACTTTGGAACTATTGTCTTTGAGGTTGTGTATAGTAAATACATGTACCCATATTTGCCTTAGGTAGAATATTTCCTGAACAGGTATATGAGGTAGAGGCAAATTTTGCATATACTGTAGTCGAAGGCAACACATACTGTATCATCAGATTGGCAGGATTCTGAGCATGATTTCATACATGAATAAAATTTGTGACTTCTGCGCTTGTGAATACTTAGCTCACTAGCTGCTGCTAATTTAAGGGGACACATACAGCTCAACGAGCCACAACAATAACAATTTTAATATTATATCTGTGCCTGCCACAAATCTTGTACAACAATGATATACATATCCAAGGAAACACACACACCTTGCTGTTAGAAGCAAAGTTAAAAATTTTCAAAACTCAAATGATATTTTTATCAATTTTTTCAAAATTGGTTCTTGTTTTGTGCTGACCTTCACCGTTTCCCTGATATCTCCCGTGTTTATAGGAATTTTTAAGTTTTCTTTTTTAATGTGGGTGTTAAACCTTCTGCTACAAAATGAATCTCGCATATTTTCACATAATTAATTAATTAAGCGTCATTGTTTCCATTTTTATTCTGAGCAAACTAAAAAAAAAGTTAAAGTTGCATAGAAAGACTAATTAAAGCCACAACTGTTTTGAATGAGATTCATTTTGTAGCATAAGGTTTAACACCCACATTAAAAAAGAAAACTCCAAAAATTCCTACAAACACGGGAGATATCAGGGAAACGGTGAAGGTCAGCACAAAACAAGAACCAATTTTGAAAAAATTGATAAAAATAATCATCATTTGAATCTTGAAAATTTTTAACTTTGCTTCTAATAGCAAGGTGTGTGTGTTTCCTTGGAAATGTATATCATTGTTTTACAAGATTTGTGGCAGGCACAGTTATAATATTAAAATCGTTATTGTTGTGGCTCCTTGAGCTGTATGTGCCCCCTTAAGGTTTTGTGATAAGTGCGGAGATTTCATTTTGACTTGAAGTTCTTCGCAGATACTGCACACATCTATTTGAGGTCTACCGAATCTGTAGCCAAAGTTCTTATTGAAATAATCAACATAAAATGTATATTTTACTTCAAGATTAGGATGTTCCTCACAAAATAAATCATGCATTTTCTTAAGGTTCAGCCTTGCATCCAAGTACGTTACTTCTTTACCCCCATAACGAGATGTTTTGACAGGAAACTTGATAATGTGGTCCCGAATTTCAGCGCAGATTTCACATGATATAGCATGCGTGTTCTTATTGAATCCTCTCTTGTCCACTGGCTTTTCGCCTTTTGACAACAGTTTAGCAATCCTGAATACACGCTTCTGCGTCACTCCATGTAAACTAATGAATCCATTCCTACAGACCTGCAGACACTCATGGTTTCTGAGTACAAAATAAGTATATGCTGATTCACGTTCCACTTTCGATTGTTCTCTGTCTTCATTATCAGCCCTAGGTCTCCACCGTTTAATGGGATGCCATTCAGTCAGTCTCTGTAAATGGATATCCTGTTCATTTTTTATTTCAAAATTGTAAAAGGCACTATTTATCTGCAGCCTCTCTTCTTCTTCCAATATATTGAAGCAATGACGATTGCATCTGAAACAAACACACAAGTTACCTAGGTAAAATCTTTGTCAGACATCAAGTAATCATAACTTCAGCCTCGTTAATCATTCGAATCCCCTTTACGGAAGTGAAATGGTTGAACAGATAATATTTAGGTAAAAACGATAATTTCCATCATACCTGCAGGGAGGTCCAATAATTTTCGGAGGGACTGCTTTTCCTGCATAGCTTGTGTATGCAGTACCCTTTACCCTTGATCGCTTTACTACATTCCTGGCGTAATTTTCTTATTTGTGTTTACGTTTCTTTCCTACAATAACTTCCTTGTCCGTGATGAAAATATGTTTAACACAGCAAGAAATAGATTAATATTATGCACAGAACAACACAGGATATATCGTCAACGACAATCACTCAACAGCTATGCAAACAAATGAAAGAAGCGTGCCAATCTTTACATCTGAAACACCGCAGCACTCTCTGCAGATGTTGGTTGGCGCTAATGGACATTCCGTGTTGAAACGCACTAACTGCTGGACTAAGTTCCTTTCAACACGAAATAACTAACTTGACGGCTGTGGTAATAGCAGCCAGGACATGGTTCCATTCAACACCAAAACATGCAACTTGCTTCCTAGGATGCAAAATCGCGGTAAAAAGGGTTTGTCAAAAATGTGGACTTAGTGCCTTTCAATAATGAGCTATTCAATTGCATAACTTAATCATTATCGTGACTTATGATCCAACCCTCGTAGTTTGTTTCTGACAAAACTGTTTTCAAAAGGTTTGAGTTAAATGAGCAAACAGTCATAACCATCAACATGGCTCAAATATAAAAATTTATCAGCTGAAAATAATGGATAAACTGCGAGTTAACCCGTATTATCCCTCCGCTGGTGGAGGACTGGCCCATGTAAAAAAAAAAAAAAATTAAAAAAAATGAATTTTTAGTCTGCTACTCTGGAAAACTCAGGGAATAATCAGGAAAATTTTATGACACTCGGGAAGATAGAGCACATATTTACACCCTCAGACTGTGTATATACTGTACATACTGATATCTCGCCAGGAGATGGCAGTCGGGTTTGAACTGCAGTTGTCTTCCCGCTCACTGCGTAGCACGCATTCCAAAAACATTAAGTTGGTCACTGTTTCCATTAGGCTACTGTACCTGATACTACCACACTGTTAAAGGTAAACACAAAGGCTTGTAAGAATATCGGCAGTAAGACGGAAGGTAACAATACACACACACACGTGAAGCCCGATAACAAATTAGCATGCAGGAAGTAGCAGCAACTGACGGCCGGCCGATGTATTTAGGTTTGGAATAGGCGGGCCGCGCATGCGTATTCCAAGGACCCCCCCTTTACCCTGTTGCAGCGTGTTGAACTGCCTACTCCTGGCGTGATGACATTATGCGTGTAACTGTGTTTATTTTGAAAGGATTGCTATTGAAGAGTTCCTTGGAGTACACACAAGTTTTACTTATATTGTGAGTCATTTTTATTTTTATTTTCTCCGCTTCTCTGACAATAGTTTCTATTTTAAAAAATTTAAGAAGTATTTTTGCTGGTGTATTTTTAATTTACAACTGATAGTCTCTTCAAAATGTCCTTTGAGTGCAGGCTTTCTGGTTTATTACCACTTGTAGATCATAGGGCTAAACTGAAGTAACAGCCAGTAAAGCTTTATAATTACTTTATTATGGCTGTTAATGTTCCTCAGGAAATTTCCTAATTTATCATGGAAAAATCAGGGAATTCTCAGGGAAAACATTTTGTTCTGGTAGACACCTTGTTTAATCAAGTCTGTGTCCTGGGAAACTGCCATAACTCAAATCGTAAAGACAGTGATTCTACTGCGCATAATTCAGTTTTCTTCTTGAACCGTCTCTGTACAATGCAAGTAGTGGAAAATTACCACATCTTAGTTGTGGAAGTTTTCTTCAATTTTTTTGGTGTAAGTTATGCAAGATTACTTATTCAAGAGAATCAATGAACAAGCAAATAAACAAAAGTCACCAAAATAGTGTAAAATTGTGTTAACCGAGCCTGTCACAACTGTTAACAATTTGTGAAACGCTGAATAGAAAGCTTCCACAACTCAACATTATTATTACTTAATTTAAATAAATTAATAAATAAATGAACGTAATACACCCCGAGTCTTTGCATTTAATTGTATAATACTGAAGAATGTTAGAAGTTCATGTTACATTATTTCCACTTTCTATATGTAATATATACTACGCTTCATAATTAATGCTTCTCCTGAAAAAATGCACTTTTTGACTTGTGGCTTATTTCACTAAGGATTGCAAACAGTTTGGAACACGCACAACGGAATGACATATAGAAGCATCAGGACCCAGAGCGTTCCGCAAAACTATTACTTCTACAATTCATGACTCCAAGTACTGTAGTAATAAACTGACATAAGTATTGAAAATTAACAAAGTTCCACTTTAATCAGCCGTTGGTACCCAGCGCTCCAGTTGTGGAATGGCTGGCTATCTCCTTATTCCAGCAAACTACTCATACACAAACATTAATAGTAGTGCTATTACAGACAGATTTCGTATGTCAGGTACATTACGTACCGTATCTGATGTAACGTTGCATGTCATTTGATGAAGATATCAGTTTAAGGCAGTTCGAATCCTACCTCAGAAGATTTATTTGCCTTCTTATTTGTTTTTTCATTCTTCATACTTGGTGTTTCATTACATCCTATTTAATTATTATATACAAATTTATGTATGTGTTTTAGGAATCATTTGTGTACCAAATCCTTGGTTCACTACAGGGAAGTATTGTTTGACTTAGGGACTTGGGCATTGGCATTTCAGCCCCATGGAAGTTCCACATTCATCTGCCTACTGCGCCCCAGCTATCAAATTACCTTCATAATTTCCAAAGCGGTGTATATAACCAACCACCTTGGCTTGCAAGCAGATTTCATTATAACATCGAACATTGTATACACAGAAATTTGGTCATTCTCAACCTATCGATGTCTATAAATATGTTTTACTTTGTGCTCAATTTCAATTAAATATGCTTCCAATAAACACTTGCTCTTTTTCTTTTGTAATGAGGTTTGTGCTCACATTTCATTGTTGTTACGGTAAAGTGCGAAAGCTTCACACGGGCTCACTAGTCTAACTTAATGGCATAGAGGATTGTTCAATCAATGAAAGGCTATATGGTATAGATAGCTTTGTTGACCAACTGATTGGTTGTAATTTAAAGACTATATGGGCTAATATTACGAACAAATGGGAAACAAAAACATATTCTAAGCAGTCAGTTTCCGGAGTATGAAAGGAAGCTTTTCTCAGTGTCAAGAATTGTAACTAGATCGAGTACCTCTCTTTCTGTGTATCATTGGTCATGTAGAAAAAAAAGTAGAATTGGTGATAAAATATGCTCTTTGTCCAGCTTCACTATTGTTTATTTATTTATTTATTTTGGAATCATATGAAGCCTAACTATGGAAAAACGATTTTGTGTGCATTTAAATAATTACTTAAAATGTTCCAGTACTCAAAGGCTTCATTTCCTCTCCAATGGGGCTGAAACATTTACTTTGCTTTTTACTAATTGAAAATTGTGAAGTTGAAAAGGGCCCTTATCTCGACTCTTCTGCAAAGTTGGTTTATTTCAACAAGAGACTACAGTGGAGTCCCGCTATTCTGAACTAATTGGGAACGAACCCTGTTCGGATTAGTGGGAATTTCGGAATAGGCGGATTTCATTAATAATATCAGTGTATTGACTTGTTAAGGCGTAAATTAAGTGTGGGGACATCACTTAGTGTCAGCTCTACACAGTATTGATAAGTCCATGAACAGGTTCATTGAAAGTTGGAAGGGAAGGACAGTGACCTTCGACTACTCATAGCGCAGACAATTGTCTGAGTCGTAAATAGACTCATCATTTCACCCCCACCCTACCTATCCCTCTTGTCCCGCATTCCATACACACGACTCACTGCACTGCGCTCTGTCTAGTCCTATCCATCAGGTCAGTGTTTACTCTAGTGAAGTTTGATGAACTGTGTGTGCTTATTGCAAATTTGTTGAACTGTATTCTCTAATACCATTTATTTAACTTCCTTGTACGGTATAACATACATGCACGTTTTAACACGAAAAAACTAACGTCTTCTTGATTTCTCCTGGTTTTTAACTAAAAAGGAAAAAGAACAATCAGGCATATTTCTGAACTCTGCTCAGAATAAGAGGATTTTCGGAATAGCGGGACTCTACTGTATACACACTATTTTTGTAGCATTGTATCATCGAATGCATATTTACAGTTTTGCATCTACAATGGTAGACAAACTTGGCCTATGTCCCTAATAAGATGATAGATATCAGTCTCTACTACAAATGATTTAAGACATTGAGCATAGAATGCTCATGGTGAGGTTTCTGAAGATCAATCGATTCTTGACTCATCCCCTTTAGGCTTGCTTTTATAGGAATATACACTAAAAGACTAAAAGTCTTTCATAACTGCACTCCTTTAGTCTTATCAAAAGCTTACTATTGGTTGCCTAGAAGTGGGAAAAGAGCAAATTCTGTGCTCTTGGTTTGGGACCAATATATATATATATGCAAGTATGGAAGTGATTTAAAGAACTGTATAATGTGAGGATTGAAAGTTTCTTCAAATGTACGGAAAGTCAGTCGTGCTTATATTGACTTGCCCAGTATTTAACACATTCCATTTATTAAATCTAGATGTTTGTGGTTAGATAGGACTATGGACCATAATTCTGCCACAGTTGAGACACTTGTCAGGTTGTTAGTTATAAGACCAAAAAGAAGAATACAAATATTTATTGTTGAATTTTATATTTGATATATATTTTTGGTACTCTATTTAATGTTATATTTAGCCTTATATTGGTAGCTCAATGTTCCTTGTTGGTTTCAACTTTTGTATTATGAAGTATATGGTAGTAATTTGTGTAACCTTCATACCCAAGTGTAACACGAGCACCAAGTAGTTTGGGGTCTTTAAAAGACAAATATTCAGTAGACTACTTCATCATCATCATCATCAATGTCCCACTCCAGTCGCCCGGGTGTGGTTAGACTACTTAATGATAGGTACAAATTTTTCCTAAAATTAAATGGAATAACCAATAATATGTAGCTGATAAAATATTTTGCCTAATTTTATTTAGAATATAAAGCATTGTGTGTGTTTGTGGAGAGAGGCTCATCTTAACCCCCCATATAGCCTCTGTATTTTTTTTATTAAGAGAATAGTTGCAGGGTAATTCAACCTGGCACAATTCATTCTGAAATAATGTGCTTTGAACTCCTGACCTCTGTTAAACAGTTGCAGGCTATGAATTTTAAAATTTGTTGTGTGTTCTAGCAGTTCTAGTTAAATCTTTCCGATTCTTCAAAGTGTGTATGTGTGCTGTAAAACATGAAAATATGTTGTGTTGCTGCTGCATTGTTTGTAATTTCACTGCAAATTAATATTTTTAGTCCATAGATCTTCATTAAAAATAATGGCTCGCGTGAAAGTTTAATTTGCCTATTTTTTAGAGAATTCTTTGTACTTCCATCTTTCTTCAGTAATATTTTTGAAGACTTTTTTCACTGGGTCCACTCAGAGCACTAGGGTTGTGGCATCTCTCACCTTACCTTGTTTGTATACTTGCCTTCAGCCTTAATGGATCATGGACATTTATGGAATCTTGTCTGGCAAATGCAGTTTTAATGGATAATATATTCTGTGATCTGTACAAGGAGTGTGTGTGCCTTTGTCCATCTTTCATTGTAATAGTTTCTGTTGCCATCTGGGGAGAAGCAAAACTTATAATTGGGCTTCAAACTTGGGATTGCCCAAAAGTGCTTTCAAGCTTGGTGCAGTACTAAGTCAGTTTTGTTCTGCTGTAGGAAGGTAGGCACAAAACACTGCAATTAGCTGCAACTTGCTACTCCATGTGTCATATTGGACAGTGGTGTTACTTCTAAAGCTGTACTCCAGGTTCACTCTGGACATGCCTGCTTCCCATGTTGCACTTAAAACTTAACACTTTTACAATCCCAAGTCCGAAGCCACCTCGTGATAGTGTGTCAACCCACACCAGTTGCAATTATAACTTGTATTAAAGAGTGATTCCATTAGCTTCATAATAAATTCACAACTAGTCATTGATCATTATTTTGTATTTACATTTTATCCCTTCATTCCTCTCTACCACTTTTCATCCTATACCAGTTCTGACTCCACTTTGCTGTGTTTGCCCATATAGGTATTATCTATTTTACATCTTCCTCGTTCTCCCTTTCATATTGCTGAGAGGGTACAAACAGGCATGGCCAAATTATTAGAATAAACATTAATTTATTATCTATCTGCAACCTTGTTAAAGTATTTATCTCTGTATTTTATGTTTTCTTTATTGTCACTAGCGGTTGTGCAATTCCTGTTTCTTTCAACTATTTCAATTCTTGTGAGCCACAAAGTCTGTTGTTACTATGCCATTGTTTTGTAAAGAAATTCAAGCTTCTTGCTTATTATCTTAAATTTTTGTTTATTATATGACACTCGTACGTAGTAACAGAACGTATAAAATATTTCTCTAATGAAGAAATTCTGTGCAACTCTGGCTATATAAAAATATTTATAATTAAATAATATTGTTAATGTAGAGTTGTTACTTAGTGCAAACTCCTAATTTCCTATTGCAATTTTTATAAATTTTTGCTAACTTTTATGGTATAAATGCATACAAAATGTGCTGTACAAAGCACACTAAAGAATTGTATTTACCCAGTTGCGTCTGGTGGTTCCAAAAGTGGTGGTTCACAAAAATATCATATAATCACTGATATAAGACTTCTAAAAATCACTAAGATACCCAAAAGATAGAAAATAATGGAAAGCAGAAATTTGAACATATGGATGCTTATACTATTCCTACTCTTCTACATGAATGTTATGCTACATCACTTGTTTCATATGTCATGACAGATACACATTTTGAATCTTTAATTTCTTTCACAGTTTCCTCTTGGAAAACTTCAAGCATGCACTGTAGAATTTCATTTTGATTTGTTTTTGAGGTGCCCTTGAACAGTCACTTTTTCCAGATGAGTTTAATAGCAATATCTAATTCTGCACAAAAATTGATTAGTCCACGAAAAGCTTCCGATTTGCTTGATCTCTCAGACTCGTGAAGTCCGTGCAATGCCAACTCAAATACATTACACAATCTAATGCAGTTAATTAAAGGTCCAAAACATATCTCTTTTGGGCTACCTTTTGATTGTGAGTTCCTATTACTATTCGGTATCCTGTGTCCATCTGCTGTGCTATATTAAAATTGGCAAACTTGAAGAAGTTCAAGGTTTTCTCTGTCTGTAATTTCGATGACTCATGCTTTTCAGCTTGGTCATGAAGATGCTGCTTATCACTCACACCATTCTTTGTCCATGAACCTTCACCCCCAAATAAAATATATGGGAAGCAAAACAAGGTGTTTCACTTCACAGCCACACATTGTCATATTTATTCTACACGTCCGGATGAAGACCACCTCGTGGTGTAGCTACTAGCATTCTTTTCTAATTCTTTTATTTTATAGAGGTAATTTCTGCCGTGTCCTATATCAAAATTGTATTGTATACATGTAATTGATCAAATGGATAAATAAAAATCTAATCTAAGCCCTGGAGGTCCGGGTTTGATTCCCAGCTTTGCCAAGAAACGTGAATTCTGATGGGAGGGCTGGAACGGTGTACAGTCAGCCTTGTGAGGCAAAACTGAGAAGAGGAGGGTTAGATTCCCACCTCAGCCGTGCTGGGAGAGGTTTTTCGTGGCTTTCAACTTCTACTCCAGGTAAAATGATATGGTTCCAAACTTAAGACTACGCCCGCCTTCTTCCGAATTCTATCCTCAATTCACAAATACACACTAGTACAGCCATCACAATTACACAGGTTATCACACAAATTACACACACTCAAGTACATGGGGCTACAGGACCATAAGGTCGCAAACCCCCTAAAAAAGAAAAAGAAAGCAAGGAAAACGGTCAAACTAAGAGAGAGTGGACAGAATTCATCATGTGAATGATTAATGCATAGCTGTACATACAGTACCGTACACAACTAAATAAAAAATAAAAATAAAAAACAGCATCGCCCGTCGAAACTTTGAAGCCAGATATTGCAAAACTACTAAATTATGCACGAAACAACAATACAGTTTCGCACACTTCCGAACATAGACAGTAGAACGAGACAAATTGCTATGTATCGCGCACTTGAACAGAAAGGCACATTCATTTCGTTCTGAAAAGTGGTGGAGGAGGGTTCGATTCCCACCTCAGCCATACTGGAAGAGGTTTTTTGTGGCTTCCAACTTCTACTCCAGGTTTAGGGGCAGATGACCTCGTATTTCCGCCCCTTAAAACAACAATAACTAACTAACTACTCCAGGCATTAATAATAATAATAATGTTATTGGTTTTACGTCCCTTTGAACTACTGAGGTTTTTAGAGACGCCGGGGTGCCAGAAGTTTCTCCCGAAGGGGTTATTTAACGTGCCAGTAAATCTACTGACACGGCTCATTCGTATTTGCGCAACCTCAAATGCCAACTAACTGCACCAGATGCAACTTGTGGGAATGATGTCACAGCCGATAGCTAGGCAAGAGCTGTGAATAGCAGTGGTGGAGAGGGAGGGGTGGGGAACGGGAGGGGTGGTGTAAGAGAGAACACAGGTGGGGAGGGAAAAATATATGTTGCTCATAATACATGTGGAGCTGGGGACTGTACACATAAGGGCTATAGCTTGTGTACAACATGAGTGAATAAATAATTAAAAGGCACATGAGTTCACACAACATGTAATTTATTAATCCAAGAATTAAAGGCTGAGCTAAACCCCAACCATTTTACATAGAGTTAGTTTCCTTTTTGTTTAAACACTTTTTCCACAAGGTAATGTTTTGGAAACGCTGTCTTGCAAAGCTCTTGGAGATAAAACCTGCATTTTATGGGTTGATGGTTGAGGTCCTCGAGTAAATAGGTGACTGGGCTGTCCAGGCTGACTTGCCGAATTCGAAGTAGTTCAGTCCCCCAATTTGATGTGTAGCCCTTATAAAAGGCAGACTTAAATTTGCTTACACGAACATGGTCCCCGATGTTGAGAAGGTGACGTTTAGGGTCTGCTGTTTTTAAGGGGTTAAACAGTTTATCCAGTCGCGGAATATTTTTGGTCACTAGTCGTGGCTTGGTCCCAATGGTTCTGTGTTTGGTGTCATTGTAACGTGACACTAGCTCAGGTAACAAGTCCAGCCAGCGATATGAGCCTTAAGCGGTAAACTCTTTCCACATATGAGTTTTCAATGTTCGGCATTGAGATTGCTGTACGTGGTGTAATGGTGAATATCCAAAGATTTGAGAAAACTGGAGAAATCCTTGTTGAATAATTCTTTTCCCTGGTCGGTTTGTAAAAACTGGGTTGACGTTTGGATTGTTGAATAATATGTTTAAAAGCTTTGGTAACTAGCGGGACAGACTTGCGACTTACAGGTTGAACAAAGGCATTTTGGAATACACATCAATGACCGTCAACATATAGCATACACCATTGTTAACGCTAGCATAAGGAATTATTTCCACCAAGTCGGCTTGCCAAAGTTCATCCACACCTCGTGAAATCACCTTGAGTCGCTGATAGTGACGTCTAGCTGGGCGATGCAACTCTTGAGCAATGCCCACTTTGATGGGTGAGGGCTTAAACAATAATTTTGGCATTTCGAAGTTCTTTTTTCAATTTCTTGAATTTCCCAATCGTGACCAGTATGGCCAGCTTGACGTGAAGCATGCAACTGCTGTAGTCGTTGGATGAGCTTACTGGGATTATGCCAGTAGGTAACATCCACAAGGGGTTTTAATGGTTTAAATGTCACTACCAAAGCGGACACTTTACGACGAACACTTTGACTGGTTGGAAACATTTTTGCAATGATGGCTGTATACTTTTTAGAGATATTGGCATTCACTTGTTGAGAGGGATCATACTGTCTTTTGTGGGCATGAGTATCCTATAAAATGGATTTATATTTGGCAAGGTCTTGTTGTGTATAATCATGCGAAGAGGGGGTACGAGAAATTAGCAGCTTTAACAGACCTGGTGTTAATTTATAGTTGATCTTTTTAATGACGGCACTAGTACGAGCAAATTTAATCGATGAATCACCAATTTTAAAACCATCATCCTCATAGCGAACACCATACGTGGTATCTGTCTTTCCAGTAAATAGATCTGTGAGATAAGATTCCAGTGGTAATCCATAATATTTTATTAAAATGTTTTTGAGTAGATCTTTATGTTGAGGTGTGGCCAACAGTTGTGGCAATGGTGTTTGCTTGGAAGTGGAAGGTGGTTGAACCAAGGCCAAGGATTTTTTTTACTTTGCAAGGGGTGAGGATTGTTTTTGAGGTGTAGACACTTGATCATGCTCATCCTCAACATCGCTAACATTAGTCAATTCCTCCTCTTCCTCTATCACAGGGTCCTTGTGTAGCGTCTGTGTGGCTTGCGAAACAGTGGGTGGCGTTTCAGATGGCTTGAAAGAGGTTTAAAACATGGCTTTTAGCGGAGGTGCTAAATGTTGTTGAATAAACAAAGCATTATCCGCACGTGATCGTTTGAATTGACGAAACTTTTGGCGAATAGTATTTTTCGCTCTAATAATATGCTTTTTGAATTGACTCTCTGCTAACGCCATGGTGTCTTGACAAATAACTTGAGGGGGAATGAGACCGTCCCTTAAATAGTAAGAAAATTATCAAACTCTAAGCGATAACGTCCTTGGTTGAGTTCACTTTGTTTGTCAATCCCTAAACAGGCATGGCGTTGGGTGTTCCAGCACTTGGCACACAATTCAGTAAATGTCGGTAAGGTCATATCAGGGTTGACATGTTCATTATAAATGTGGCGACTATTGCGCTCATCCTGGCGAAATAAAACAATGACATTGGCATTGTCACGAATAAGTAGTTTCCACATTTTAGAATACGTTTGTCCAAGATAGAAACAATCGATATGTTTGTGACGACCCATGCTGAAATAGCTTTGAATAATGCCTTGTTGTTCAGTGGATACATCATCGAAAATCATGAGTGAATCAGGCTTTACTGCATCCGGGACAATAACATTTTCTTGCATAGAAAATGTAAAATAACCCATATTCTCTTTTTGTAATTCGGACATGACTTGATCCAGGTACACGTAGAGGGGTTGGTAGAGAGATTTTGCAAAAATATAAATATTTTGGAAACTCAGACCATTGGGTGCTGTGATGAGCGTGAGCAAAAGATTGGTCTTTCCACATCCTGAAGGCCCCACGATGATGCAACGAATGGAAGACGGGAACAGTGAACCGTAGCGTTGTTCATGTGATGTGGGATAGAGATCGGAAACCATATCCTCCACGGTGAATGACTCTTGCTGCTTAATATTCATATCAACTAACGGTTAGAGAGGTTAGCAGGCTGTCTATATACATGGAACCATGCCTTGCCATAGAAACCGTAGACCCCTACAACAGGTTGACGATGGATGTGTTTGGACGTACATTCACGGCTAACTCTAGGTTTGACCCCATACATGATCCTAAACAAGAAACAGGCCCTGCTAATAAACACTATGTGGATAGATCTGTAGTGCCATGCACTAATCAGGGAGATTATGACTTTAAGGGAAAGTGGTTAACCCATGTGAAACATCCTCAAGTGTCTACAGATGTCACTACAAAAAAGTATGTGGATAACAAGGTGTATGAGTTATATAACCAAGTGCCTCAGATTACGGTGAATGGCTATACAGCTAATCACTACATTATTCACGTGGAAGACCCACAAGAATATGATGATGTCTGCTCCAAACGTTATGTGACTTATCAAATGAAAAGACTTTATAAATTTGTCCCATTCGTATTTTTAGTGTATCTAACAAATTATTTATTTAGCGTATGATGAATACAATATTATATACAATATTATGTACACTATATACAGTACAACTACCATCTTAAGTTCATAACTAGAGTTCCATGTTTAAAGTTGAGAGCCAGAGAAGGGCTTCACTAGAGACACAGTGTAAGTCTTCTATAGAGCCTCTGTATGCACGTAAAGGACACTCGAATGTAATGTGTTCCACTGTCTATTCCTCTTCTCCGCAGTCACATTGAGGTGATGCCTTCCATCCCCATTTGAGGAGAGTGGCTCCACATCTACCTTGGCCGGTCCTAATACGGTTTAGCGTCCTCCACTGTCGTCTGGGAAGGGAAGATCAATCAGGGCACTTACAGGGGTTCTTGATGATGTGATGATTTGGTAACGAGGATTGCAGATGCCATTGCTCTTTCCATGCGTCCAATACATTAAAGGAGGTGTCCTGTAGATTCATTGCAGTACGCCAAGAAGTGTGTCTGGATTTCAGTCGTTTGGTTGGAGAATCTGCTATATCAGAATGAATAGGGAGGTGAGGATTGTTTTCTATTTTCTTCCATAAGTTAAGCAGTGACTGTGATCTTCTTAGGGATGGAGGTGCTATGTGGCTTAGAGTGGGAAGCCAGTGTGTGTTAGTTGGTCGGATGCACCCTGTAATGATACGCATTGCCTGGTTCAGCTAGGTGTCTGCTAGTCCATTGTGAGCACTGTTAAGCCAAGTTGAGCAACAATATTCAGCAATATTCAGCGACGGAATAAGAAAGTGCAAGAGCAGTGGATCTCAGGACCTGAGCATTAGCACCCCAGGATGTACCCGCCAGCTTTTGAAAGGATGTTATTCCTGGTCTTGATCTTGGCTGACACATTGCAGAGGTGATTCTTGTAAGTCAATGACCTGTCCAGGGTGACTCCCAGGTATTTTGGGTTACTACAGTATTGTAGATTCTCTCCTCTGAATGGTATGGTTGGTTTGTACCCAGAACTTCTATTCCGCAAGTGGAAGGTAGACACAACAGTTGTCACTTATTACTAGCCCTCCTTGGGCGACTGATTTAAAACTTCCCAAAATCATCCTCCTATTTTTGATCGGAAGTACTTCATCATATACCACACAATTGAAATGGCAGGGTCGTGGAGTGTTGGACACACATTTGGTCAACCTAACTGGTATCATTTGGGCGTTCAACTATTAGGTGTAATTCCCTATAAAGAAAACTAATTATAACCTTCAAAATATATGTATTAATATCAACTTTAAACATATGGCGGGGACTCTCGTCGAACAGACTATGGTTTCCTATCTTCAATTCTCCTCGGCAATGACGAAAACATGTGACCCAAAATGAATGTTGGAATATAAAGATGTTGGTTACTCACTCATCGACGATCTTGCAGAAAATCTACGAGACATGCTCGATAGATCAGTTCTCCCCAGCATTTCTAAGATTTTCCACACGTGGTTTGAGGTTAGAGATGTTTACTGGTTTACATAGCCACATCTCTGCGAAAGAAATGAATGTGCTTCCGTACCCAACTTGAATTGTGCTAACAGAGATAACATCGTTGTGATTTGTAGCCGTTTCGAGTACTTTCGAAAGCCATGCTTTCAACAAAACTGTTTCTCCAAATAGGCCTACGCCAAATTACGAGAACGCGACCTTTCCAACCAGACGCTACAATAGAAGTGAAGCCCCGCTCCACACGAAAAAAGCCACCTCTCATCTTGTAAACACATGTTTTCGTCTTTCTCCGCCAGGGTCATGATACCCTCCAACCCATACAAAAAACACCAATAATCTCGAACCCATGTATATTTCTTACAACTCATGGCGCGAAACTCTTCTCTGACGTCAGAATCTTACACAATTTATACAAAGCTTTCTTCAAGACAAGGGAAGTTATTCTCGGCCCAATCTAAATTTGGCCTAGAGTTTCCTGCTGTTGCAACATCTTGTAGCTTGCCTACACAATCCGCTGTCTTGTATACTGACATCTCCCATACAAATTAAATGAAATATTCCTGACTGAGTCCCCGAGATACACAAGATATATATACACTAAATAAAATGAAATCCTACAACCTAAATGATGATGATGAACAAGAAAAGAAATGGTATGAACAAATTACCCTAACCTGACTTCTCTTGCAGTCAACCAAATAAGGGTTTGGGAACATTGTGACCGGAACAGTCACAATACGCCCCCATGTGATTCACACGGGTGAAACAAGTGTGGATCACAAACACTCAAACAAGCAACGCACTGAAAACACAAAGAATTACACTATTACATAAATAAACCCTGGAAGACATATATACACACACACTTGTCAAATTTTCACACATTCTCACTCTCTCGAATGTCTTATTGTGTCCATTTCCTAGCCTCACTGATTTCTCTCAAGTGTCTTAGGTCTATCACTTCATTTTCTTCGTCTCATCATGAGACCCTATCGCTTCACAAGCCATGGTATTTGCCTGCACAGGCCTTATCATACCATCTATCCATCTAACACTCGATGCCACTTTGCTGGTTAGCATTCTTCGTCACATCTCTTGAGTTTTGTCATGCCATCACGTTATGTTGACTAATTCTCTAAGAGTCCATGCCATATTATTTTACAGAGTGATATCTACGGAGATTCCTAATATTATGTGTACTGACAGACTTACCATCCTGGTCCGTTAAACTATAGGCACACTCACCAATACGTTTAACCACCTTAAAAGGCCCCTGAAATAGATGAAAAAAAAAACTAAACCAACCCCTAAACTGAAGATAGATAAGAACTCTGAAACACACCTGATCGCCTATCCAAAATAAAACTGAATTTAACCCTCCAAAAACTGTAAGCTGCCAACTTCCTACTCATCTCCCTCAAACTTACCTGCCAAAATGATACACTCGATGAAGGTCGACTGATATCCTGATTCAGCATAATGCCTATTTCTTTCTCCTCTGGTTCACCTGTACTCTTTCGTTGCCACTTTCCTGACGCCCCCCACCCCTCTGATAGTTTTCCTGTGCTGATATTATCCTTATCCTGTTTCTTTCTACTTCTATAATTCCTTATTTCCACCTCCCGTTTATTCTGTCTACTAGAATCTCCCTGCTGACTTTCACCTAACATCACCTCCAAATGTTGTTCACTCTCACTTAACGTCTCCTCCCACTGCCGTTCACTCTCCTCTAAGTTACTATCACCTACCATCCCTTTCAACTGCTGTTCACTCTCGTCTACGCTACTATCACCTACCGTCCCTTTCAACTGCTGTTCACTCTCGTCTACGCTACTATCACCTACCGTCCCTTTCAACTGCTGTTCACTCTCGTCTAGGCTACTATCACCTACCGTCCCTTTCAACTGCTGTTCACTCTCGTCTGCGCTACTATCACCTACCGTCCCTTTCAACTGCTGTTCACTCTCGTCTACGCTACTATCACCTACCGTCCCTTTCAACTGCTGTTCACTCTCGTCTACGCTACTATCACCTACCGTCCCTTTCAACTGCTGCTTCTCTGCTGCTTCGTCCACACACAACTTCACAGATTCTACCTGCCTGCCTACCTCCTTTCTAATAGCCTCTCCTTGCTGCCTAACTTCTCCTACCTCCTTACTTACAGGATCTTTCACTTCTCTTTCCTGCTTGTTCACTGCCTCTATACCGGACTCTAACTTCTCTGTACTAGACTCTACCTGCTTGCTCCACTTATCCACACTAGGCTCAAACGTCTCACTCACGGACTCTCCCAGCTTGTCCAACTCTTCCCTACTGGACTTACACGTCTCACTCACAGACTCTACCAGAGATTCTAACTCCTTACTGACAAATACTCCTAAATATGTTACTTCCTTACTTACAGATTCCTTCCAAGACTCTATCTCCTTGGTCACTGACTCTACCTTCTCATTTACAGAGCCTACCTGCTCCTTAATTTCCTTACTCATAGATTCTCCTTGCTTCTTAATCTCTTTTATTTCACTCAGTAGCATTTGGATCAAACTATCGTTCATAACCCCCCCATTTACATTTAAGTTGCTACCTTCAGTGATCAGCTGCGACTCATTGGAGACAATGGTATCCGATTCTCCCATTGTCTGTTCCTTACCTTCCTCACTACTATTTCCCCCCGTTCCCTGATTAACTGACATTTTACTATTTTAATTTATTCACAACCCTAGACATTAATTCCATATTGTCCAATTTGGACATACCCCATAAAAGAAAACAAATAACTGTGAACTCTAATACTCCTAAGGTGTCTATCGGCTGTGTGCATATGTGCCCTAATGATACCTGCTAGGTTTCCCTACTCTTTCCCCACGTTGAGGTGCTATGTTGTCACTTATTACTAGCCCTCCTTGGGCGACTGATTTAAAACTTCCCAAAATCATCCTCCTATTTTTGATCGGAAGTACTTCATCATATACCACACAATTGAAATGGCAGGGTCGTGGAGTGTTGGACACACATTTGGTCAACCTAACTGGTATCATTTGGGCGTTCAACTATTAGGTGTAATTCCCTATAAAGAAAACTAATTATAACCTTCAAAATATATGTATTAATATCAACTTTAATCATATGGCGGGGACTCTCGTCGAACAGACTATGGTTTCCTATCTTCAATTCTCCTCGGCAATGACGAAAACATGTGACCCAAAATGAATGTTGGAATATAAAGATGTTTGTTACTCACTCATCGACGATCTTGCAGAAAATCTACGAGACATGCTCGATAGATCAGTTCTCCCCAGCATTTCTAAGATTTTCCACACGTGTTTTGAGGTTAGAGATGTTTACTGGTTTACATAGCCACATCTCTGCGAAAGAAATGAATGTGCTTCCGTACCCAACTTGAATTGTGCTAACAGAGATAACATCGTTGTGATTTGTAGCCGTTTCGAGTACTTTCGAAAGCCATGCTTTCAACAAAACTGTTTCTCCAAATAGGCCTACGCCAAATTACGAGAACGCGACCTTTCCAACCAGACGCTACAATAGAAGTGAAGCCCCGCTCCACACGAAAAAAGCCACCTCTCATCTTGTAAACACATGTTTTCGTCTTTCTCCGCCAGGGTCATGATACCCTCCAACCCATACAAAAAACACCAATAATCTCGAACCCATGTATATTTCTTACAACTCATGGCGCGAAACTCTTCTCTGACGTCAGAATCTTACACAATTTATACAAAGCTTTCTTCAAGACAAGGGAAGTTATTCTCGGCCCAATCTAAATTTGGCCTAGAGTTTCCTGCTGTTGCAACATCTTGTAGCTTGCCTACACAATCCGCTGTCTTGTATACTGACATCTCCCATACAAATTAAATGAAATATTCCTGACTGAGTCCCCGAGATACACAAGATATATATACACTAAATAAAATGAAATCCTACAACCTAAATGATGATGAACAAGAAAAGAAATGGTATGAACAAATTACCCTAACCTGACTTCTCTTGCAGTCAACCAAATAAGGGGTTGGGAACATTGTGACCGGAACAGTCACACAGTTTTCTGAGGATT
The DNA here is from genome assembly GCA_946902985.2 of Meconema thalassinum. Lineage (NCBI taxonomy): Eukaryota > Metazoa > Arthropoda > Insecta > Orthoptera > Tettigoniidae > Meconema > Meconema thalassinum. The sequence goes on along the minus strand of OX336389.2, from coordinate 591,997,616 downwards.
TGGTATAAGGTATAAGGTTGTTCTGACGAAAGTAGCTGTCTAGGGTCTTTAAGTCTGATGTAAGCATCGACTCAGGCTCATCGAAGCATTGGTGTTGGGCGACCAATGCGATGTCATCTGCATAGATGATTTTTTTTTATTTCGTTGCTGGGAGATCATATGAGTACAGGTTGAATAGTAGAGGGGCCAATACAGAGCCCTGAGGGAATCCACCATTTATTCTATGTACTATACTCCTGGAGTTTTCTGAAAATATCTGAAAGTACCTATTACTCAGCATGGGCAAGGGATGATACTGATAAATTTAAGAAGGATCTAACAATTTAAAAACCTGTGAATGACAGGAACCATTTACCGCTAGTAAATGACAACGTGTGTGCTTTCTTGAGGTTTAATACACTATCGATTACACTATGATGGAACTATTCACATGAAACAATCCAATCCATGCCTGATGAGAACCATTTGCATGTAGAGATAAACCGTCATAAGATGTTGGTCCATAACCATCAAACGGTTAATGTAGGTGATGAATTATCCTTTCATGTCATGCTTACATGGGATGAAAAGCAAGCGGGAAAAAGCAGATACGATTTCCCACTCTATTTGGAACTTGAATATACAGCCATGAAATAAGGATAACACGTTAGTTGTGACTTAAACTTTCTTGTGAAAGGTTGTTCATCATCATGGTGAAACAAAGATATGTGGTGAAAAAGACTAAAAACAAGACCTTTGTTTCAATTGAGTGAAAGACCTTATGGTTTGAGACTTGTTTCTCTTGAAACATACAATAGAATATACAACATATTACAAACTATTATGCTTAACAGTTGACATGGAAGTATCAACGACTTGCTATGGTAAGCCATGTGCTTACTATAAAGGATATACATATATTGTAAAAAGAACTAATAAAAATGGAACTGTTATTTGGTGCTGTTCGAAACAACGATCTAAAAAGTGTCGAGAAATGATTAAAACAAAAGGCTCCAACATACTTATTTCAATAGATCATCATTGTAAATCTCAAAATAATACTCATTTAAATGGACAAAATACTCTAACCAAGGAAAAAAAAGCAAGTCCAAGAAAAAAATACTGTGGCTCAAGATAGCGCATTGTTTGTTAAAGTGCATATATTATCTCCTGAAAACGACACGTTAGGACAGTCGTTAACGTCTAAGAAACCCATAACACTATCAAAGGCATCACAAAATATGCAGAAGGTTGTTGCGTTGCAAGATGAACAAAAAGGAATAGATAGTAATATTGATGATAATAATCATGTTGATGTTGTTGATAATGGTAATGCTCTGTTTACACCCAAAAAATCATTTGTTAAATTTGTTTACTGGAACAATCAAAGTAAGCTAATCCACCGGTTTCAGTACTTGCATGCCTGTAAACAGGCTGGTCATACTGAATATGAGAAGAACTATTGGATATAGAAAATGAGCTTCGTCATATCTAAAAATTATTGTGTAATGAATCCACGTAACCGCTTAAACTATTTCTTAACAATACATGTAATATTTTCTACCACTTTGCTACCACTTTTCTACTATTCTGCTTTGCTACCACTTTTCTACTTTGCTACCACTTTTCTATCACTTTAAACTGTACATATTAAATATAAAAGCCAACGCTAAATCATTATATTACCAGAACAGTTATAACCTTTGTAGTGAGCAAATCATACTAACAGATTAGTTGCTACTATGGAACTTACTACAACTAACCAAGGTAAACAACGTGTACTCTATAAAGGCTACTCTTATAGCTATAGACGACAAAATGTAAAAGGAATAATATTCTGGCGATGCTCAAAACAGAGGTCAACAAGATGTCGAGGCGATATGAAAAGTAAAAATGGTGAGATTTTAAGTGTGAGTGATCATCAATGTAGTGCTTGTAGGAGTATATGGCAGGAGAAAGACGTCTGGGCGTATATGCAGTATACATGTTTAATACGAACTGAACGACAAGGTTACATACAGGCGTATATATACAAAAACAGACAAAAGAATCAACGAGAACATTCTCGTAACTAGAACCGCCACCAAGGGCGTTGCGCTTCCTGGCGCTGAATTTAAACCATAGATCACCTGTTGGGTTACATATTTCTAACACACCCACTTAAACCAATAGCTGATCTAGAATGTAATAGACATTTGTCAACCAGACTTCAATCATAAACATAATACAATTCCTGAAAACATTTTTTGAACACAATGTATACTTAAAATACTAATTAAAAATTCAAACCCATTCCTTGAGTACAATACACATGTAATGGTTTAGGTAAAGGTTTGGTGAGAATATATGCAATCATTTCTAGTGTGGACAAATAGTGCAATGAAATGATTCTCTCTTGAACCTTTTCCCTTATGAAATGATGTTTAATGTTGATGTGTTTAGTGCGCCTATGAAAAACAGGATTTTTTGCAATTTTCTGTGCACTTTGACTGTCATTATACAACACACACTGCAAATCACATTCACCTTTAACAAATTCAATTTTTATTGGACCTTGATTAGAACTAATCAAATATCAGATTCTTAAGATAAACTGCTCCTTCGCAGCCTCTGACAAAGCTACACACTCAGCCTCTGTCGATGAGGTAGCAACTGAGCTCTGCTTGCGAGCTTCCCATGATATGGCAGCATTAGCAAGCTTGAAAAGATAACCAGTATAGGACTTACTATCACTATCTGTGGAAAAACTGTCATCTGCAAACCCTACCAAATCTAAACCAGTGCTCTTAAAAATGAGTCCTTGGTTTATCGTACCTTTAAGATACCGAAGTACCATTTTGGCTGCAAGCCAATGCTCCTCACTGTGGCAAGAATTAAACTTACTTAAATATGACAATGCATAGGCAATATCTGGTCTAGTACACACACTCAAATACATAAGTGAACCTATCAGTTGCTGATAAGGTTTATCATCCACGTTTTTGGCATTCGACAATTTCATATTGACTTCCACAGGAGTACCGATGGGATTAACATCAGTCATCTCAAACTTATTGAGCAGATTCTTTATGAACTGCGTCTGAGAAATTTTGAGTATATTGTAATCTGTGTCCCTTTCTATTTGCATTCCAAGAACCTGAGCAGCGGTCCAAGATCTTTCATCATGAAATTTTGTTTTAAGACGTCTTTTAGTTTACTAACTTCCTGTGGATTATTGTGGAACACAAAGAAATCAAGTCCTTTTTCATGTTTCTGAATTAGTTGTTCTCGTTCAGACAAGAAGTACTCGTCGTTTATCAGTTTTCCTGGTAGTTCAATTTCAGTAATTTAGGGCGGATAGTAAAGCAACGTTTTTTTTTTCTTTCGATTCCTGATTCGTTACTAGTGATATGTGTATTGGTCACTCACGAGTTGATTTTGTGAAGGAGGAATGATTTGTGCAATGGAAAAAATAAATAAATAACAATAATAATCGAGTACTGTGAAGATTTAAATAATAATAATAATATTTTGGTATGAGAAACATCATGAATTCTCATAAAAATATTCGAACAAGGAGTCGAAAATATATTACCATAAGTATCAATTGATTTTGTTGCAAGTTCAGTTGTTTATATAAACTCAGACAAAGGAGGAATAGTAATCCCAAGGTGAATAGGGGATCAGGTTTTATAACAACCAAAAGTAGTTGAGGGCTGAGCTAATTGAAAATGTTTTTGAGTATAATGAAATGTAAGTAAATATCCCGGTTGTTGCCAACAGAGGCGGATCAGATTGTGACCAATGTTTTATGTTGAAGTGTGAAAGTATAGCATTCAGTTTATAAATGGGCCTGTCGAAGACAGTGCACCGATATAGTGTGTGATATGTGGGCATTAGGAGTTTGAATGCACCATTAATTGTGGAATAGTGGTGGTTGTCGAAAATGAATAGGGGGCTAGACCCCGTGAAGATTCATTTTTGTTTTCTTCTGAATGCATTATGAGGGGAGGCCACTTTTAAGATCTGATCACACCAGGGAATCATTTCTTTTATGTATGGTCAAACAGCATCTGAATCAGTTACGTTTAGATTAATATTGCTTGATACTAATCGGAAAATTCCATGGGATGATTATTTTCAAATATACAACAGCAAATCCTTTAATTATAACATGCCGAAAATTCTATAAACAAATTTGGCAACAGTTATGATCATAATATTTCATGAGTGGATCAATTATTAATAAATGAGGATGGTGAAGCATATATTTTCTAGATAATAGAAAACAGACTGAACTAAATTTTACTCAGTGCCTAATGTGAGGTGTAAGTTGTAAATAAGTGTCAGTTATGATCAATATAAGTGTTTGTGAGTGAATATGGACATGATGGACATTCAACTTTGGAAGTGATTTTTGAGAATTTTTTTCTTTATTTAGCGATCATGAATCTCAGGGTGAGTGACTGAATATTTTTACACCCTGTAAATTGAGGTAGGAGTGTTATGACCTGTTATAACTTTTAACTTAATAAATGTGGGGTGTGGTTTGTGGAAATTGTGTGTGTTTTTCGTCCTCACTATACTCCGGCGTGAGTCTCGGACACAGTTTAGCACCACCTAGCCCTTACCCTTTAACCCCTGAGATATTAAGAATCTTGTGCTCAACTGTCTTCGAGGCTCCCGCATATCTTCGGATAATCGGGCACATAGAGTATAGAAAGGTAGTTGGCTTAATCAAACGTGGGGCCCGATTGGTGCGCATTTATGTGTGTCAATCGTGTTCGCACAATTTTTATATGGTACTTGACGTTGTTTGGTCTTGCACTTCGGATTAGCGACCAGCATTCAAGCAATTTAGGTTTAAGGTTTGACTTTCTGTCACCCCTTTTTTTCTTTTCTTGTTGAGGTTTTTGGATTAATTGTAGATTTTCTTATTTTTCGATAGGAACACACAAATTTACAGATAGATGGATTATTTTTGTTTTGAATCAGTCTAGTTAGGGACACCCACTTGTATTCATTTGGGAATACACATGACTACTGCATAGTATTTAAGCTAGTTATAAGTCTTTCTTCCATTTTCTTGATCTAACCTATCATATTTCTCAAAATGGAAGAGTTACGTTTATTGTTACAGAGTGTGTCTGCTCAAATGCTGGAGCAAAGTAAATCTTTGGAATCCAAAATGTCAGATCAAAATAAATCGTTAGAATCTAAAATGTCTGAAATGTCAGATCAAAATAAATCGTTAGAATTTAAATGTCTGAAATGCCAGATCAAAATAAGTCTTTGGAAAGTAATTTGCAAACAAAAACATTAGAACAAAGTCAGTCTTTGGAAAATAATTTGCAAACGAAAATGTGGGAACAAAATAAGTCATTGGAGGAAAATTTGAAATTTACCTTCTTGAATGAACATAAAAACAATATAGAGGATTTAGAAGAAAGATTATTGGAATCTTTAGATGCGAAAATAGGGGACAAGGTTGTTGCGTTAGAAAAGAGGTTAAATGACCAGACTTACAGGGTCCAGGAAAATTTGTTGAGCGTAAAAGGCCGTATAATTGAGGGGGCTAAACAAGCTCGTGAACTCACTAAAAAGAATCATGAAGCGATTAAGGAGGATTTGCTCACCTTAGAGGGTAGGATAGAGAAAAACATGACTACAGTACAGGAAAGCATGGCAGCGATGGAAATCCGGTTAATGAAAGATTCGAATGACATGTTTAAGAGAGTCACCGAGAAGATTACTAGGGATTTTCACGAAATCATCTCCAAAGAACTTATGAGTAGCATAATCTTGGAATTAAGGAGGGAGGTCAAAGAGAAGGTAACAGAGGAAGTCCGGAAAGAGGTTAGTTGCGACATTCAGGAAGAAGCACTTAGGAAGATCAAACCAACATCGAGGTTATTAGTAATGATGTGGAAGTATTACAATTGGATATGCGGAGGTTAAACGAACAAGTAGCAGATAATATGATGAGGCCAGGAGGAATAGACGCGCCACTAAATGAATAAATTAGAAAAAAACATTGAAGAACTCAAGTTAGGATCGAAACAAACACAGGAGAAGTGCGATAGGATTTCACTAACACCGATATCAAGTCAGGAATTTAGGGCGATCATTACTGAGGAAACCCAATCTTTCACTCCCGAGAAGTTAGAGCAGTTAACCGAGACAGTACGACGAATTGAGGGAAAATTAGCTTAAACAAAAACTAAATGGACGGAACCAGTAACGCCACAGAATAGTAGTTCGGGGTTCAGTGCCTTACCCTTAGCAGATTCGACCCATGTAACAATTATAAAATCTTCTGAAGGCAAGCCCAACAAATTTAATGGGGTTGACACTGTCACACCAGTCGAGTTTCTCAAATATGTTAAAGACTACTTGAGGGATACAAAAGTAACCCGCGAGAGGGAGATCGTTTGGTTCCGTGCTTTCAAATCAACGATGTCTAATTACGACGAGTTTGCTCAGGCGTTGATGAGACGATTTTGGTCACCGGCAATTCAACAAAACGTTAGATCCGACCTGTATGCGAAGCGGTACGCAACATCTCAGCCTACTAAGTACGCGAACTATTTCACAAATCAGCTCGCCAGACTAAAATGCCTAGAACCTCCAATGCTGGAGCATGAACTAATTGTAACCTTGGTACGACAATTCCCAGCTGACGTGCAGCGCACTTTGATTGCAGCAGGTATCAATTCTTTGGGAGAGTTTGACGAGATTCTGAAACAACTTGACCATTCCAGTGCTCAATTTTTTCAACGGAATGTAAAGTCAGACGCACATTCTATTAACTTCATTATGGCCGACCGTCAGGTGCAGACAACAGGGGAAGATAGAAATAAAATGCAGAATCGAGGAGAGTTTTTACCCCGAAGAGAATTTTTCCGAAACTATGGACGTAATTCACCTTATGGTCAAAGAAGAGACCAGAATTATCAAAATAATAGGAATTGGAATAATTGGAATCAGGACCAGGTTAGAGGAAGAGATAATAACTCGCGCCAACAACAAACAAATAACACAATTCGTATTTCGCGACAAGAGCTCGAGCAACGTCATCAAGCAAGCCAAAAATTCTTGGGTGAGTTGAGATCTCAAAATTATGAAAATGCTCAACCAGGACCATCAGGGTTACAACAGGATAATAATGAAAGAAGAACGCAAAATTCGCATCGCCCCAACCAGGCAAATCAACAATAAATTTATCACTCCAGCACAAGAATCCAATGAATAACGACATGAGCAGGAAGAAAAATAAAAACCTTGTGAGTTTCTATTTTTGAGACGGTAGGGGGTGTGTGTACCCGCGGTCCAGGCCCGTCAGGTCGTTATCCATAGTTTGAATGGAGCGCCGAACTGAGTTTGAACTAGCGCTCATAGGAGGAGAGCCTATCGGAGGAAAGCGCGCGCCCACTTGGCGAATGGAAGAACGCCGAATGTTCTCGAACTTATGGAGCTATCTTATTCCCGTGAGATAGAAAGAAAAGTGTTATGGCAGGATGTAGCCCTTGAATTTACATTGATTCCAGTGAAAGGACCAAGAAGATAGCTTTACGCACTCCCAAGTTATGAAGGAAGGACCTTTGGGGTATGACGTAACTGCTTACGCACGCGAGGAGCCCAAGCGGTATATAAACTGTGATGAGCAAACAACAGGTAAGCAATGTGTTCAGTATCAGAGCAGCGTGTCTCTCTGGTCCAGTTTGTGTCAGTGCGACCCTCGAGCCATTGTTATAATACGTCATCGCCGTGAATAAGTATACGGGTTGCCGGAATGCGCGGAGTAGAAGGTTCTGGAAGGCCTGTGAATTTTCTAAGTGCCAACGGTGATAGTATTACTGGTGGAAAGAAAGACTTAGTTATTCTTCAAACACATGTGAGTTGAACTATACTTTATAATAATTGTGAACTGTTATACTAGAAGTGACTGTCATAATGTACAGGCCAATAACTTCATTTTTTGACAGTACATTACTTTAATGTATTGAAATAACGAATAGATCATGTGGACAGCTAGAAAGTGAAGCGTGTATTTCAAAGTGTTGCCACATGTGAGGACTCGAACAGTGAGGATATCAGGTCCATACACTTCCAATTCAACCGCGTGATTAGTGATTATATGAAAGTTGCAATGCCCAGTATTATGTTTTGGCCATGTGCACGAGAATTTTAGATAGTCATGACGAGTGTTTGCAACCATTAGTTGTGCGAGCTTAGGACTTTGAAAATTCATTAATGAACTGTAAGCCGATTGTGCTTAAGTGATGCGCGAGATATCAGTATAAAGTGAAACGCATTTAATATGTGGTCTGAAGACAGTGAAAGACATCGTAAAATAATGGGGGCGGAACATAGTGGACATTTTACGAGTGATGTTTTGGAACTCCCTGATGTTATGAACACGCACTAATAAAACCGAAGATTGGTTAGATTCGAGAGAATGAAGAAGGGGCGTAGACGATTCCAGCCCGTGAAGGAAGCCGGAATTGACGTAGCCAACATCAGCCCAGGTGAGAAGGTTCGGGAACCGCACGATGAGCCGAGCGGAAGGAGCTTTACCAGAGGTCAAGGGGAACTCACGCCAGGGCGTGGCACGGTGTGTGTGGACACACGCTGGCACTTAATGGAGGAACTTTTAGGCTGCGCCCTCAACACCGGACATACAGTGAGTATCTGGAAGTAAGATCTCTACATGGTATCGTAATTGTACTGTAGTCGAGTCATGTGTATTTTTTCCCCCAAACTTAATAGGTCAGCGTATTTTTTAAAGACCTTTTTCATGTTTCTGAATTAGTTGTTCTCGGACAGACAAGAAGTACTCGTCGTTTATCAGTTTTCCTGGTAGTTCAATTTCAGTAATTTAGGGCGGATAGTAACGCATGTTTTTTTTCTTTCGCTTCCTGATTCGTTACTAGTGATATGTGATATTGGTCACTCACGAGTTGATTTTGTGAAGGAGGAATGACTTGTGCAATGGAAAAATTAAATAAATAATAATAATAATCGAGTACTGTGAAGATTTAAATAATAATAATATTTTGGTATGAGTCACATCATCATGAATTCTCATAAAAATATTTGAACAAGGAGTCGAAAATATATTACCATAAGTATCAATTGATTTTGTTGCAAGTTCAGTTGTTTATAAAAACTCAAAGGAGGAATAGTAATCCCAAGGTGAATAGGGGATCAGGTTTTATAACAACCAAAAGTAGTTGAGGACTGAGCTAATTGAAAATGTTTTTTGAGTATAATGAAATGTAAGTAAATATCCCGGTTGTTGCCAACAGAGGCGGATCAGATTGTGACCAATGTTTTATGTTGAAGTGTGAAAGTATAGCATTCAGTTTATAAATGGGCCTGTCGAAGACAGTGCACCGATATATTGTGTGATATGTGGGCATTAGGAGTTTGAATGCACCATTAATTGTGGAATAGTGGTGGTTGTCGAAAATGAATAGAGGGGTAGACCCCGTGAAGATTCATTTTTGTTTTCTTCTGAATGCATTTGTATGAGGGGAGGTCACTTTTAAGATCTGATCACATAAGGGAATCATTTCTTTCATATATGGTCAAACAGCATCTGAATCAGTTATGTTTAGATTAATAATGCTTTCTACTAATCGGAAAATTACATGGGATGATTATTTTCAAATGTACAACTGCAAATCCTTTAATTATAACATGCCGAAAATTCTACAAACAAATTTTGCAACAGTTATGATCATAATATTTCATGAGTGGATCAATTATTAATAAATGTGGATGGTGAAGCATATATTTTCTAAAAAATAGAAAACAGACAGTGAACTAAATTTTACTCAGTGCCTAATGTGAAGTGTAAGTTGTAATTAAGTGTCAGTAATGATCGATATAAGTGCTTGTGAGTGAATATGGACATGATGGACATGCCCAAACTTTAAGACATTCAACTTGGAAGTGATTTTTGAGATTTTTTTCTTTATTTACCGATCATGAATCTCAGGGTGAGTGACTGAATATGTTTTACACCCTGTAGATTGGGGTAGGAGTGTTCTGCTTATGACCTGATATTATAACTTTTATCTAAAAAGTGGGGTGTGGTTTGTGGAAATTTTGTGTGTTTTTCGTCCTCACTGTACTCAGACGTGAGACTCGGACACATTTTGGCACCACCTAGCCCTTCCCCGTTAACCCCTGAGATATTACGAATCTTGTGCTCAACTGTCTTCGAGGCTCCCGCATATGTGGGCGTTTATCTTCGGATAAACGGGCACAGTACAGAGAAACAAGAATTACAGTATTGCCGATACTCTTTCTGTAAACACATGCCTCATTATGACTGTGTAGTCCGAATCAGACAGAACTGTATGAGCCTTTCTGTGCCCCATAGGTGCAGCCTGCTTTAGTCCATAAATGGCCTTTTTGAGCAAACAAACCTGGTCTTCCTTTCCCTTCACCTGGTAGCCCTCTGGCTGACACATAAATATTTCCTCCTGTAACTCTCCATTTGGAAAAGCGGTCTCAATGTCTAGATGATCAATCTGTAAATTTAATTCAATCGTTAAAGCAAACAACATTCTGAGTGTGCCATGCCGCACAACTGGTGAGAGTGTCTCAACAAAGTCAATGCCAATTTGCTGTGTAAAGCCCTTTGCAACCAACCTTGCTTTATATTTTACAACATCACCATTTTTATTACGCTTAGCTTTAAACACCCACTTATTCTGTACAATGTTTTTACCTTCTGGCTTAGGAACTAAAACCCACGCCTTATTAACCATCATGAAATCCATTTCGCACTTCATGGCTTTATGCCATTCCTTAGAGTAAGGTGATGACAAGGCTTTACTTACTCTACATGGTTCATTTCGATCAGAACAATGAGTGTAATGCAGAATGTAATCAGGATATTGTCTTGGTCTTCTTTCTCGCTGGGGGTAGCGACGCGCTTCCTCATTGTGCTAGTGATGGATTATCTTGATGATCAGGCTCAACTTCCACTTCTTCATTATGCTGAGGAGCTGGATCTGGAACATCCCTATTACTTGCAGTGAATAGTGGTTTACTGACTTCAGTGGTTAGGGGTATTATTGTATTCCCTGGTACCACAGGAGGATCTGTTAGAGCAGAGAAAGACATCTCATCAAAAATCACATCTCTCGCTGTGATTAATTCATGGGTCACTGGATGCAGGAGCCGGTACGCCTTTTTCTCATCCGAGTACCCAACAAATACCATTCTCTCAGTCTTGGGATCAAGTTTTCTTCTCAGCTGATCTGGAATATGAACGTAGGCATTACATCCAAACACTTTAAGTGCGTCAGATCTACTTTCTCTCCAGTCCACATTTGTTCTGGTGTTGAATTTGGTGTTTTCCGTGCAGGAGACCTATTGACAAGATATGCAGCTGTATTGACAGCTTCTGCCCACATGCGTTTGTCACAGGCTGCACCTTGCATCATAGCGAGTGCTCGCTCATTCAGAGTCCTGTTCATGCGTTCTGCAGTTCCATTTTGCTCTGGTGTGTACCTTACTGTTACCTGATGCTTGATGCCACGCTGTTTGAAAAACTCATCCATAGCTTTATTACAATACTCCCCACCATTGTCAGAGCGTATGACCTTGATTTTCCTTTCACACTCAATTTCAACAGAATTAGCAAATTGTTCACAGATTTCTCTTACCTCACTTTTCTTTTTTAGAAAAAAAAAGACAAAAACCTTCCTCGTATGGTCATCGATGAAGGTGAGAAAATATCTGGCTCCTCCCCAGGATTCCTCAGGCATAGGTCCACACAGGTCACTGTGCAACAGGTCCAGTCGGTTCTTGGCACGATGCTTGGTGGTCTTGAAGGGCTGTCGAGCTTGTTTCCCTTCTATACATGGAACACAGAGCTGCTGTTCACCCGAAAAATCAATACCGGTAGCCAAACCATTTTTAACAAGTCCATCCCCACGTGATTGAGATGGCCTAACCTTTTGTGCCACAATTCTCTAGAATTAGAACTTTTTGAACAAACACTTTTAGCATCTCTTAAACAAGACACTGCTGATGCATTTGCACTTACAGAACCTGAGTTATTTAAGATACACACATAAAAAAAAGTTTTGCATCACCTCGGTTCCAAGAGTTCCGGAACCGTTAAATACAAAGGGAATAGAGATCAACACAAACAACATTTCAGCTCGTTTTATTGCTCATGAGACCCACACATTGCATGTTGTACCATCATACAGCTAGACTTTCAGCATTTGTGGTCCAGATTGCAGTACACACCACTACCTCTAATACCCAGTAGCACGTCCTCTTGCATTGATGCATGCCTGTATTCGCCGTGGCATACTATCCACAAGTTCATCAAGACACTGTTGGTCCAAATTGTCCCACTCCTCAACGACAATTCGGCGTAAATCTCTCAGAGTGGTTGGTGGGTCAAGACGTCCATAAACAGCCCTTTTCAACATATCCCAGGCATGTTCGATAGGGTTCATGTCTGGCGAACATGCTGGCCACTGTAGTCGAGCGATGTCGTTATCTTGAAGGAACGCATTCACAAGATGTGCACGATGAGGTCGAGAATTGTCGTCCATGAAGACAAATGCCTCTCCAATATTCTGCCGATATGGTTGCACTATGGGTCGGAGGATGTCATTCAGGTATCGTAAAGCCGTTTCGGAGCCTTCCATGACCACCAGTGGCGTACGTCGGCCCCACATAATGCCACCCCAAAACATCAGGGAACCACCACCTTGCTGCACTCGCTGGACAGTGTGTCTAAGACGTTCAGCCTGACCAGGGTGCCTCCAAACACGTCTCCGACGATTGTCTGGTTGAAGGCATATGCGACACTCATCGGTGAAGAGAACGTGATGCCAATTCCGTGGGGTCCATTCAGCATGTTGTTGGGCCCATCTGTACCGCGCTGCATGGTGTCGGGGTTGCAAAGCTGGACCTCGCCATGGACGTCGGGAGTGAAGTTGCGCATCATGCAGCCTATTGCGCACAGTTTGAGTTGAAACACGACGTCCTGTGGCTGAACGAAACGCATTATTCAACATGGTGGCATTGCTGTCAGGGTTCCTCCGAGCGGCAATCCGTAAGTAGCGGTCATCCACTACAGTAGTAGCCCTTGGGCGGCCTGAGCGAGGCCTGTCATCGACAGTTCCTGTATCTCTGTACCTCCTCCATGTCCGAACAACATCGCTTTGGTTCACTCTGAGACGCCTGGAAACTTCCCTTGTTGAGAGCCCTTCTTGACACAAAGTAACAATGCGGACGCGATCGAACTGCGGTATTGACCTTCTAGGCATGGTAGAACTACAGACAACATGAGCAGCGTACCTTCGTCCTGGTGGAATGACTGGAACTGATCGGCTGTCGTACCCCCTCCGTCTAATAGGCCCTGCTCATGCATGGTTGTTTACATCTTTGAGCAGTTTTAGTGACATCTATGAACAGTCAAAGGGACTGTATCTTGGATACAATATACACAGTCAACGTCTATATGCCGGATATCTGGGAACCGAGGTGATGCAAAACTTTTTTTGATGTGTGTATAAAGTCAATTTGACTCTTCAATCATTAATTGGACATCACCTGTAACTTGACAGTCACTGTCTTAAAACACTTTACAACCTTCTTCATCAAAAACAATTATATGACGCTTTTTAACAATACTGTTCACAGAGAGCAAGTTTGCTGTAAGGTAAGGTACATACTAACATCGCTCACCTTTGTAAAAACATTTGCTTGTACTGGAACATCACCTATGCCACCACTATATAGTTTACAATCGTTTGCTACGGTGACTTCATATCCAACCTCCCTTTTATCATCAAATTTGACATCCAATCCACTCTACCAGTCATGTGTTTGGAGGATGCGGAGTCCATGTACCAGCTATCTGCTGAGTGCTGTGAGCAGAGCCCTACCCTTCTTCTTTTCTTCTTTCTTCTCTAGTGGCTTGGCATCTGCTTGATGTGCTGCTGTCTTGTTTTGGTGTTTGCAATCTTGTTTCCAGTGGCCAGTTTTGCGGCAGTTCCAACAGAATGGTTTCTTGGGTTTAGTATTCTTGAATCCACTCCTGTTAGTGTAGAGTGCTGTTTATTGCTGGAGCTGCGTTTGTCTTCCTGTAGCAGTTTACATTTCACAAAGTCACTAGTCAAGTCGGCGCCTGAATTTTCCAATGCCATAATCATAGGTTCATAGTCATCAGGTAGTCCCTGCAAGAGCAAGGCACCTAGAAATTCATCATTAAGTGGTTTTTTAACTGCTGCTAGCCGCTGGGAGAGCCCCAAAACTGTGGTGACATATTCTTCCATAGTCTTGAATTGTTCAAGCTTGGTGGAACACAGTTGCCGAAGAATTCTTGTGTACCTGTTGGCGCCTTTATCTTCATATGCCATCTCGAGCGAATTCCATGCTGCTTTCGCCGTATTTGCTTCCATGACGAACGGAAAAACACTCTTTTCACCATAAGGTTAATCTTGCACAAAGCACGTTCGTCGCGCCGTACCTTAACCTCTGCGCCCGTTTTATCATCTTCTGCATAACCAGATATGCACTTCCAAAGATCATCGTGCATAAGATAATTATTGTTCATCTGGAAACGCCAGTCAATGTAGTTTTCTCTCCCCTTCAGTTTCTCGAAGTTATAAAGAGACACACTTATTGCACGCGATCACAGTTTTGTTAATTGAAATAGAATCACACTGGTCAGAAAACTATACACTCGTCAATGATCCTGCTGGGGCCATAACCTGTAGGAGTATATGGCAGGAGAAAGACGTCTGGGCGTATATGCAGTATATATGTTTAATACGAACTGAATGACAAGGTTACATACTGGCGTATATATACAAAAACAGACAAAAGAATCAACGAGAACATTCTCGTAACTAGAACCGCCACCAATGGCGTTACGCTTCCTGGCGCTGAATTTAAACCATAGATCAACTGTTGGGTTACATATTTCTAAGTGCTCCAAACAAAACACTGATAGTGTTGACAAAAAATCACCAGAATGCTAAAAAGCTAGTACAAGAAAAAGATGTTGCTACTAAAAATAGTGCATTGTTTATTGAGCAACATTTAACCCCTGTTGTAAAATTTATGTTTAATCCATCTTCCACGTCTCAAAAGCCATCAACATCACAGACTATGCAAGAGGTAGTGTTGTTGTTTTAAGAGGCGGAACTACAAGGTAATCTGCCCTTGATATGCAGAGAGTTTTACCAAAGAAGAATTATTGGTGCTCTCCAAGTCGTTCATTTATTATGTGGCAGCAAGTGCAGTGAAAAAAATCTGGCAACATGTACCAAAATCATGAACTCAAGACCCTGTGTTAAGTGAATTGCAACCATGTACGGATTACGATCACCATAAGCAAGTGGTCATGGCCAAAATACCCTCTATGCGACAGTGTGCTACTTGTCAGCTGGTCAAACTTTATCACGTTCATAAAAGTCCGTGTAAAGACTTTGTTCAATCATTCCACGGGTTTGACGGCGAGAAAGAGCAACAAAAACAACAAACATCGTCCACAGAGGAGGAGAAAGATAAAACCTTTTCACCATCGATGAAAAAGGATATGCCAAACCTGTACTGGCAATGGCGTCATTGACAAAGTCATTCAATACTTACCTTTCAAAATCCATCTTCCTGGTTATCGGTTTTGTGGACCTGGAACTCGTCTTGAAAAACGTTTGCAGCGTGGTGATGTACCCATTAATCCTTTGGATCAACCATGCAAAGAACATGAAATTTCTTATCGTCATAGTCATCCTGCTTTAAGACGTGTGGCGGATAAAGTGTTGTTGAAAAAAGCTAAACAACGTTTCACATCCTTTGATGCCTCAGTGGAGAGAGGTTGGCAGCCCTAATTGTCATGAGTGCTGTGAAAGGAAAGTTAATAATGCATGGACATGAACATTTATGAATTGAGGATTGATGAATTGGTATTTGTTTGTATTCTATTTTTTGTAAATCCCTATGGCTATGAAATAAAAACACAGTTTACCAGAGCATGATGTTTTTAATTTTTTTAAATGATGATAGGCATTTGTTGATTTCTCATTTTTACATTTCAGACATTGCCATGTTTGTCAATTTTCACTTTCCACTTTTTAAGAATGTCATTTTGAAGTTTTTGTATTTTGTTGATATGTAAACTTGGATTTCCTATTTTTGCATATCACTGTTAACTCGTTTATGATTTAGTCCCTGTTGGAAGTTTTGTAAAACACACATTTGCTGATTTCAAGTTTTTGAAAAGGTCTTGTTGGAAATGATTGGCCATGGTGATAGTGCAGTCTCTTTCTGTTTGTTTCCAAAAACGTAGAGGCCTACTACTGCTACTGCAGGTAAGACTGTTTTACAAAATAATGCCTATCTACCACTGCATTTCAAAAAACAAAACTATAAAAAACTATAGTATACTATTTACCATTTGATATATACATTAATTTCCCCCACCACTCTACCTTGCCGTGTTTGCTCTGGTCAAACAATCAATGCTACCTCCACACACAAGCTTTCTCTCTCTAGTCATACATTCACACAGCCCTACTTGTCTTTGGAAACCAATGCAGCCTCGCTATTTATTTCCAAAGAACATCCTTGACATGCACACTCATCGTAAAGAACTTTTAGTTTACCATTTTACCATTACAAAAAATCCTATTACTTATTTAAGTTACTAAAAACAAATAGCACTCTTGTACAGCCTTAAAAAACAAAATTAAACTATTTACCATTCTCAACCCAGTCAAAATTTAAATTAAAAAACTAGGGTTGCACAGGGCTTTAAAGAGCAAAAGGCCTAAGTGGTTTCTACTATTTACAAAATCCACAATTTACAATGACAAAAACCAATATTTACAAAATACTAAATCTGTTAGTTACAAAAAGCTATGTCTCTAAACAATCAAACACAGAAATCACACCTCCTCCTCGTTGTCATAACCCCATGGTAGACTAGTGAGCAGGTCATCCGTCCACACACGTTTATTATCCATTGAGGCTAGGGTGCGTTTTCTCTGTTCCACAAGATACAAATTATGGTTGTTGGATTGTATACTGCACTGTTTATGTAACATAGCTTTACCAGTTTGTAAAACAGCTAGTTAGTCGTCTACACATAGCGATTTTACCACTGCCCTACCTACACCTTTTGCTCTTTTGGCTTCCTTACAGTCTAGTGTGCGATAGGCATACATTTTGGAAGCCAACCCAACGAATTCCGTCATAATGGAATCACCGCATTCATCTTTTAAAACACTCATTACCTTCTTGTTTTTATGGGCAGCTGAAACACGTCAGCGCTATATGAAGAGGTGTCGAACCAGTCACTATGTTCCTTTATCACGGCATAAGGGTTGCAGTGGCGGATGTGATAAATAAACGAGTCCGTACCCATATACAAAAGAGATACGTCCTCAAAATGTTGTTTGGCAAACTCGTAGTGGAATCGATACATGACCGATTTAGAAGAGTCTAAAATGACTTGGCCCAAGTAAATGGGCTTATCCATGGTCACGCTGGTCTTATTCAATTTAATGGTAGCCAAATTCTCATCAATAATTTTAATGGATTTGAAATTTGGCTTGGCAATGTATCGCCGGGCACCCCACTGTCTCTGCCACACATTCACCAATTTAATGTCACGGTATTTGCAAACATTTCCCATGGTCTTATCATAGATACAGTTGTTCTACAATTTAAAAAAAATAATTCAAACTGCTGTGTCGCCATTTGTTGGTGCTCTGTGTTGAGTCGCATGTATGGCTCAAGCCATGCTTTTTTGGCAAAGGAAATCCCCCTGTGGATTTTCTTCAACACTAAGCCTTGGGCTAGGCATTGCACCAACATTTGAATATGTAGCACATACCGATTTTTGTTGTAAAGTGTGCCCATGAGTTTTTAAATTTTCACTTTACTGTCATGGGGAACCATTCGCTCTAGGCAGAATGGAAAATCAGCATGTTTATCATACAAGGATGAGGGATATTCAATATCCACTTCTAACACATATCCACTGCCTGTTTCCTGGCTGGCCTTGTTCA
This sequence comes from Meconema thalassinum, assembly GCA_946902985.2. Classification (NCBI taxonomy): domain Eukaryota; kingdom Metazoa; phylum Arthropoda; class Insecta; order Orthoptera; family Tettigoniidae; genus Meconema; species Meconema thalassinum. The sequence goes on along the minus strand of OX336389.2, from coordinate 591,979,596 downwards.
CATCAAATTGTGATACTTGTTTGCCAGTCAGCCAAGCAAAATTCCCATAGGGTAAATGCTGACTCATGGCACAACCATACAAATTATTCACGTCATAGTACATTAAGTACGAATCTGGTTTGTCTTGTGAATAAGAGGGCATGTAGGAATTATTCGCTTCGGCATGCCGCTGGTTAAGCGACACAAAACCAACGCGAATGCCCTTTTCAAAGAATAAGACCATGTCTACATCCGTAAGTAAATCCAATTCCACTTGTGTGTATTATAAAGCTGCATCAAACGACAGGCCATGACTTGTATAATAGTGAGCAGGGTCAAGGCCATAAATGTGTTGACGTAACTCACGGAATTTTTCAAACACATCTGTCAGCATAAATACATCGAGTTTTAGGTAATTCATAGCATATTCACCTAGCATCTTGGTATCAAACACTCTCCAAACTTGCCATGCATGTGCATATTCTTGAGCGGAAACAGTATTGTGTGTTAGCTTAGAGTAACATTTATCTTGCAGTGGGAGAGTCTTCTGCTCTAACACATCCCACCTGTTGCAGAAATCATACGGGAAAATACATTTCCGAATGCACAATTTAAATTGCTCAGGATCTTGCAAATGCATTATGGTTTATTTTAATTCCTTCTCATCCAAGCCATTGACAAGACTATCTAGCGAGGATGTCATAAACGTAAAGGAATCCAAAAATCGAATGCAAAATTCGCCCAACCGCCATGTCAAGGCTGTAAAACGTTCATGGTTTTGGTGGATATTTGAAAACGACCCCTTGCTGAAATGTCTTAATTCACGAATCAAAAACTGAATATCATAATTTTCCAGATTGTGGAAAAACACACTGATAAATCGAGGAGCTGGGTAATTCACGTTACACTTTTTGTGGGCAGCTCCCCGAAACTCTCCCGTAAAGTGCGAGTGATCACGAACAGTGTCTTCAGCACTGACCAGCGGCTTTTCACAAATATGGCATGTGGTGGCATGCTCATACCGTTGCTGCTGTTCTAGAGTTAGGCTCATGGGTACTGGGTGGTCCAGTAACTCTTGAACATGATCCGCCAACTTTACAAGTTGGTCCAAAAACCATCTGGCACAATCTGTTCCGCGACGGGAGTCGTAATAGGATTTTGTGTGGTCATAGGCACACACCACATTAAATCCTATGGCAAATGGTTCATGTTTTTAATGGGTGTGGTTGAGCTGATGGTGGTATATAGTTCACATCCCGCCATGGGTGTGCTGAGAGCTTCGAAATCTACATACACCACATAGGGGACAGTATCACGCTTATAAATGTTGTTAAATTTCAAAACAGCTTTGTCCCCTTGTGGCAATATCAGTCTCACCGCTTCCTGAGATACGCAATCTACCCTATGTCGTTCCAAAAGCGTAGGGCTAACAAAATATTGCAAGTAACGATCACAAATATGCTTCTTTCCATTATGCTTGGACGCTTGACTGCTAACCAATCTACTCAAATTCTTAATCAGGCAATAGTGATTCACCTCTCTTACAGACAAATATAAAAGATGAATGTGGTTTTGTTTTGGTTGTTTCGTGGCATAAAGAGGACCCACAATGTCATCACCATCAAGGCCATACACCATGAACGAAAAGTCCCGGTTATTCCGTTCAAACCTATGGATGTCGGTTAAGTCCATAGGGAACGACACATCTGTTACATTTAAATTTTGTTTCAATTGCTCAAACATGGCGTTGTACATTCCTGGTCAACAACTGTCACGTTGTGCTGGCTGAAAATACGCAGCCACAGACCACAGAAAACATTTATCGTCTTTATTTTCAATGTTAACCACCGCTCTCCGACAGGCAATCGCTAATGGTGTTTTAATAAAGTTAGACCCAGCATTAAACGGGTTGAATTGACAAATGTTGATTTGTAGGTGATGAATTTTGTTTAACGCAAGGCCATTGGGTCCATCTTGCAGTTAATCCAATTTAGCAAGCAAGGCATTCAAGACGTGTGATTCATACCACTGTTCCAAATTATCGGCTATGAAAAGCTCTTGCATTTTACTGCAAATATAACATGTTTCTTTATGCTCCACGTCCTTCTTTTTATATATGAAATCGCACACCAGTTCTGAATTCACCTTCAAAGCTGTATGCAACCGTTGCGCTGTACAAATGTCATCCTTAAAATGTCAAAACAAGATTCTAAAAATTCTTTGGGAATCAAACTTTCCCTAACATTAACTACGCGACCAGAGCACACACGCGATTTGAAACAACTATTAAGGGGTTCCCAAGTCAACGTGTCTGTAGCAGTAAAAGGCATTATTTTGAAAGAACACTCTCACCTGAGTTTTCAGCTATAGACTGCTTGACAATGTTCCCACTTTAGAGCATCTTAGTGCTCAACTGTCGTGGCTATAGCAAAACAAAACCATTCTCCAAATATCTAAAAAGAAATTAAATAAACTACCATAAGTATATCAATTCCATATAGTTTATGCATGACATAAACAAACAAAACAAAATCATACAGGTTATATATAAGAAATAAATCTCACCTTGACTTGTAATGCTTTGCTTTATTCCAGTCTCGTGGACTAGTGTGCTAATGGTTTCTGTCTGTCTTTCTCTCTTTTTCAATCTCTTTCCCACACACAGCAGGCAGGCTATACACGTTATCTGAAAACAAATAAAATAAACATTCATTTATCACCTTATCAATCAATAAATAATTGCTTGTAAATATATATAAATCAATAAATATGTAAACAAATACCTACCCCACAACAAGGTTAAGTATTTTCCACCAACACCAAAACTGTTAAAAATGACCAAGTGTTTAACACAACGCTGTAGCGTGTTCAAAGGTTATCACATAAGTGCGAGTGAAAATGTTAACGACGAGTCTATTTATGTCACGTTGCATGTATAATATTTTTTTCTCACGCTTGCACATCCTGTTATCGGGCACGTGTACAGCTAACGTCAACCTGTGTCAGGTCATATTACACATCAACAAGCATTTTCTCACATACGAAGCAAACAGGATGTGACTTGTTAGCTTACACGTGTTCACATGCATTTCGCTCTCCGCTCCCACCACGGTTGTCAGATAATTTGACCTTCAAGCGTCCTCTACGTCTGTGTAGTTTTCCATTGCACCTGTTGTCAAGTCAGCTCAGTGCATTCCAATAAGATCAAATGACATTCACATCCTGCTAGTCTACCACTCAGCAAGTTTGTTTTCTTTACTCGCTTCAACCAACATAATATAACCAAGTTCTGTTTGCCCTTCATCTGATCATAGAATTATCATTTGCCATGTAACACATCATCGTTTACACGTTAAAGATCCCCTTCGGGGGTAAAATATCGTAAAAACAAACCTTCGCTCTGTCATAAACCGACCTGCTGAAATATCGATTGTTCTATTAAGCACGGCCACTGTGGTCAGTAATAGCCTTGTTAAAACACATGCCCAGCGGTATCGTCTCTCTCTATCTACAACCACTCTTCATGAACATTTTAAACAAGTAAAAAAATAAAGTTTTAAAAATTAAAATATTTTTCAGCAAAAGTGTCGTTAGGCTCCTTTGTCAATTTTGTTTTAGAAACATAAATACTATATTCGAAAGGGGGCGTTCCCCCGAGTCCTATGACACCTCATACACGTCCCTACCTTTATTAGTTTGCGAGATATAACAAAAAGTCTAAATTCATGTTTTTACCCAAAAAAATTCTGCTTCCCTCATTCTTAAAAACTTGAACCTATTAACAACATAAAGAGGGTTTCGAGACAAGCCATTTGACATGTCACATGTCCAATCCGACCAGGCGTTCGAGAGATATCGGCAAACTTCGTAGGAAAGTAGGCTGTGATCTAGCTCCGGTATTGCTTCCCTATTGCACAGTTTTTGTCCTAGAGACTTGAAATTTATTTTGTGGGTAGAGGGGGTAAGGACCATGAATGTATGTCAAACAAACCTTTAGTGGAATTCCTAGTTTCCAAACTATAAAAATTTCAAAATTGAACATTAAAAAAATCAAAAAAATATAAACTTTTGTTCTAACGACAAAGAGCATACCGACCATACGTTTAAGTCATTGCACAACGTTCTATCATGTTTGGTTTTAAAAAATCGCCTAGTTTCAAAAACAAAATTTTCAAATTAAAACAAATATATATAATGAGTGATCCATAGCAAAGCCCCCGTCAACCCAAGTTGATCAACACCTCTTTCGTCAAAATCCGACCATAGGTTCGAGAGACATCGAAAATATTACATGGCTGAGGCTTAGTAGTGGAGTGAGGAGGGTTCTAGATTGCGTTTAAACTCTCATCATCCCCCTACTCATATTTCTTTGGAACCTAGTCTAGTCTTGTGATATCTTTTATACTCTTAAGTGAGTTAAAATAATAATTTACATGAACTATGACAAGCCCGATGACATGATCTTAGCTATTGGTAGGGCATTTATCGCCGCCATGTTTTTTCTACATTAAGGTCTGAGGATTGTAGTTGGTCTTGGTTCTACGGTGCTAAGAATTGTGTCTGTTGTGAAATTTCTCTCAGAGGATTACCTTTTCAAGGTGATAATGAACATTTGGGATATACCTCTGATGGTCTGTATCTATGATGCCTTGAGTTGATAAGTGTATTCGACCCTTTTCTTTCCCAGCACCTTGCTCAGTATGGGAACAAAGGGCTAGGACGAGTGTCATACCTATCTGCTTAAACGTGTGACGAGTTCATCAATGTTATGGCAGACTTAGTACTGCAAACTATGACAAAGGATGTCAAACATCCTCGCTACTATGCCCTCATCGTGGATTCTACTCCCGATTGTTCGCACACCGATCAATTAGCATTGGTTCTACGTTACGTTTGCTTCAAAAATGCTAAGCCAAAGCCAAAGGAACGTGTCTTCAAGATTCTCCCTGGAATAGGCCATACCTCAAGTAGTTTAGAAGAGGCAGTTTTAAGTTCAATCTCGGAATTAGGCCTAGATATTGAGTTATGCCGAGGACAAAGGTATGTTAACGTGGCAAATAGGTCAGGAGCTTACTCAGGCCTACAATCTAGAATTAAACAACACTGACCTTTTGCTGAGTTTGTCCCTCGTGCACCGCATTCTCTCAACCTTGTTGGTTCTTATTCTGCAGAGTGCTGCACTGAAGCTATTGTGTTTTTTGGATTCGTCCATAACCTTTACACCTTTTTTTCAATTCATCCCATAGATGGAGTATTATGAAAACATGTTTAGAAAACAGTAAAATTCCAGTGTTGAAATCCCTATCTTAAACAAGATGGACAGCGAGAGCCGATGCTGAAAAGGCCCTGGTCAAAGGCTACAAGGCGATAAATAAATCACTGAAGGAAATATCCCTAGACCCTTCTCAGAATCCTGCTGTCCAAGTTGAAGCTTCAGGGCTAGAAAAGAAGTTTGACAAATTTGAAATAGTCTTCCTCACTATTTTGTGGAGTGATATTTTGGAATGATTTGATAAAGTTAGCAACAATCTACAAAGTGAAACCCTTAATCTCGTAGTAGGTACAAAACAGCTTCAAACTTTGGAGAGCTACCGGTATTTAAAATCAGTAGGTTTAGTCATCAGTAGGTTTAGCTATTTAAACGAAAAAAGAAATGAGTTTGACAAGTACGAACAAGCAGCCATGAAGTTGTTACAAGTTGAATCACCCAACACCAACTACAAAATAATAAGAATCAGAAAAACGTTTGCGGATGAGAACATAGGCGATGAAGCTATTCTTGATGAAAGGTCGCTTTTTAAATCCCAAGTTTACATTAAAATCTTTGACTCTTTGATAAGTAACCTGTCAATGTGAAAAACAGCTTTTGAAAATTCATCTGACAAATTTGAAATACTTTCTATTCTTGTACAAAAGGGATCGCAGAAAGAGGTCATATCACAGGCTGCGAATAAACTCTTATGAGTTCTACTCTAATGACATCGGAAGTGAATTTGAAAACGAATGTCAGCACTTCAAAATGTATGTGGAAAAGGAAGAATTTACTAGCATTACTAGCAGTCATAAAAATTGTTTGAAAACTACTTTCCTTAATCTTGAGGTGGCAACTATAATATTTCTGACTTAACCAGTTACCAACTGCTCCGCAGAAAGAGGATTTTCAGTTTTGACTCAGCTAAAGAATGAGAAAATATCAACTCTTTCAGACAGCAAACTAAATTCTCTATTGTTATTGTTGTGAAAAAGACGTAACCCTTAGCACAGACTTTTCTGACATCATAAATAAATTTGCAAAGTTAAAAGGCAGATAAAAATCTTTGATTTGAAATGTTTCTGTATATTGTAAGTAGGGGAGCAGTGAGAGTTCTAAATAGTGACACGAGCCGCTCGGCTACGCTGACCTTTTATGTATATTTCGCGAAACCATGGACATGCGACATATCGTTGGACTCGGGCTGACGCCCTCTTTTTAATGGACCAACGTTATATTTTTAATTTTTTTTTTAAATATTTTGCTTTTGAAAGTAGGCGATAGTTTGAAAACAAACATGATAGAATGTTATGCCATAGTTGAAACGAATGGTCTTTCTGTCCTTTATATCTTATAATAAAACTTTTTTATTTTTGATGTTTTTTGAAAAACGTTCAATTTAGAAATTTTTATATTTTGGAAACTAAAGAGTTTACAAAAAATTTGTTTGACATAAATGAATGGCCCTGACCCACTCTACCCCCAAAATAAATGTCAAGTCTCTAGGACTAAAACTGTGCAGTAGTGCTAGGTTGTAGGTTCTACTTCACCCCCTACTTTCATATAAACTTTGCCGATATCTCTCGAACGCGTGGTCTGATTTTAACGAACGAGATATTGTTGGCGTTGGGATGACGTTCTCTTGGCTAAGCATGTGTGTTAGTATTTTTTAAAATAAAATTGAAAATTCTTGTTTTTTGGATTGGCACTATTTTGGAAACGGTGAACTGGAAAAAAAGTTTGTTTGACGTTAATGAAAGGTGGGTATGCCCTCTAGGTGGACAGCAAGTTTCAAGGGTGTAGGAGGAAAAACAAAATGATAGCCTACTTTCTCGCGAACATTAGCGAACGGATGGTTGGATTTTAACAAATGAGGTGTCGTTGGACTCGAGCTGACGTCCTCTTCCCTACAGACCACTCTTTGTATTTTTGAATTTGTTTTTGAAAAATTTTGTTTTCGAAAGTAGGCGATAGTTTGAAAACAAAACATGATAGAATGTTATGCCATAGTTGAAACGAATGGTCTCTATGACCATTATTTTTTATAATAATACTTTTTTATATTTTGAGATTTTTGAAAACCCTTAAATTTTGAATTTTTACTATTTTGGAAACTAACACGTTGACAAATAAGTTTGACATAAATGAAAGGTCCCTACCCCCTCTACCAGGAAAATAAATGTCAAGTCTCTAGGACAAAAACTAAGCATTTAATTTTTTTTTTTTTTTGAAAATAAATGCGTGTTTGTAGACAGAGAGCCGGTAGCGCTTGACGTATGTTACAACGAGGCTATGACTGAGCATGGTGAATACTGGTAATGGCTATTTCGACGGGAGCGATGTATGGCAAAACGAGGGGTTGCTTTTCGATATTTTTTCCTATGACGAATGAATGAAGGCGAATATTTTGAAATGTGACAAGCATGCTAAGATTTTTACCCCTGAAGGGGATCTTTAACGTTTTAGTTAACGGTGATGAGCGAGATCGCTCTCTGACACAACAGACGGTTGTAGGATATGACCAAGTGATTCTTAGACGTTGGCGATCTCGGTGACCGTGCCCGGAAGAAATGAATAGCTGTTTTCGTGGGATGGCGGGGGCAGCTTATGACGGTTGGTTTTGTGACATTTCCTTTGACGGATAGAGGCGAATATTTGAAAATGTGTTAAGTGTGCTAGGAATTTTTCTTACCCCTGAAGAGGATCTTTAACATGCTAGTAAACGGTGATAAGCGAGACTGCTGTCTGGCACAGTAAATGGTTTTAGACTATGGAAACCTATAACATTTGCTCGACCAAGTCATGTGCATGTACGCAAAGAGCCAAAACGGTAAGGTCATTGGCCTGAAATGTTATAAACTAAATATTGAACTGGGTAAAGTCATGTGTTTTAGGATGAATGTATGTGGTTAACATGATCATGTATTGAGGATGGCCGCTTGCTAGTAATTATTATTACAGTAAAATGTTTAATAATAATAATAATAATAATAAGAAGAAGACACACACATGTTTTGAATGCTAACACGCACACAGTCCAGCTCACTGGTGACTGAATATTGTACCTAACCAGAGGACTCGTGAGAGCTGTTGCTGGTGCTGACGAGGCAGGAATGTCTACGTCAGCAGGAAGTGTGATATCAGCTTACGTGCCTCGTGGTGGCTAGCAGGTGTGCTGTTTAAGCAGAGACCGCCATTTTAGTTCTGAGACAGTAGGACTACCGATGTATAAGAGGTAGCCATTTTGGTTCCTTATTAAAAACATGAAACTAGTATAAGGTACACGAAACTTATTCAGATTGAGGAATGTGAAAGGCGTGGGAACGCGTGCGAGAGAGAGACAGAGAACCATTCAAGGTCAAAACGCTGAGAAAATACAACTTTTTCTGTTGCTAGGCTAACTGATAATGATTGCGTTAGTCATGCACTTGCCATTTTAGCACACGGACGTATACAGTAGAGCTGTGGAAGAAAAATCCTTTTATTTTTTGGTAAGTACCTATGAATGATTATTTTAATAATGCCATGCTAATTGATTAGTTATTGATTAGGTAATTATTGATTTTTTAATTTATTTGTTTGCAGATAACCGGTATACCTTACATGTCTGAGATACAAGAAACCAGTTTACGTTTGAGCCCACTAGAAGGAAACAGCAACAAGCCACTGCAAGTGAAGGTGGGATTATTTTTTTAAACTAACTTGTTTCATTTTTGTTTCATATTTTATTTTATGAAATGCATGTACTAACCTGAATTTAGGTATTTATAACGGTTTATTTTATTTATTTTTAGAAACTTGGAAACAAAAGCCTTACCGCCGTAGCAGTCGCTGAAAACCCGAGACGCAGTAAAGTGCAACCATTGTTTCCAGGCAGTGAACTATTTAAAACTCAGGTAAGCCTAACATAAAATGCTATTCCATTTTACCACTACTGAAAACTCGTAGACAAAAAATTCATGACCTGTACATGACTAGGACGATGATTGCTTTCTTGATTAATGACTATGTATTGGTAACCGGTAAAAGACCATATTGGTTGTTTACCGGGAAAGTACAAGGCCATATTGGATTTTGTAAAAAACAAAAATTTTAATTTAACTGACATGTCGTTCCCTATAATAATAATAATAATAATATAAATATCGTATGGCCTCGGCTGCCGAGTGCAAGCTTTGTAATTTGACACACAGAGGGTAGCTTGCATGTCGAATTTAGTTGTTCCTTGACTATGAAAGTCAAGGAGGTTAGATGTTAGATATCTAATCTCCTTAAACTCTATAGCGCTTTCTATTAGAAAAAAGAGGAAATTTGTACCCTATGAACTCAACGAATATTCACAGGTTTGAACATGATAATCTGAACAAAATGTAATGACGTTATAATTTTTTGTTTGTGTATTGTTTAAAGGGGAATGTAAATGACTGCAGCTTTATAAAAAGAAAATAAGTACATGGGTTACTGTTAGTGCCGACATACAGTTTATTATAATTTTTATGGTGTTTTGATATATTAATGCCAATTAACGTTAAAGTTTTATTTACAAGTATTGGTTGATTGATTGAGTGATTGGTTATTTTGTTTGCTTTTAGGAGTCGTCATGCGCCATTAACGTAATGAACAGACAGTGAACAAGCATACATTGTGCTTTAACGTACTCTGTGCATCGATAATAACTTACAATAAGAAAAAGTTTCATTATAACACATGGCGTTAGTACCAAATACAACAAGTGAGCAAGTTGGTTTACCACGTGGGTTAAATTTAAAATCAGAACATGATCGTTGGTTAACATTTGAATCCTGGCCTGTAGGCTTTTTGTCGACACATAAACTTGCAAAAGCATTTTTTTTTTTTTACTTGAAGCGAGGAGATATTCTGCGCTGTGTGTTTTGTCGTATTGAACTTTCACACTGGGAAGAAGGGGAGTATCCCTTTAGAGACCATTTGCGATGGTCTCCTTGTTGTCCTTACATGCTTGGAAAACAATTGGGTAACATACCTGTGTATTAATTTTACCGAACCACAAGACCATTGGCCGCTACTTACGTTGCTGAATCACAAATAAATAATAATAATAATAATAATAATGATGTATTACCAGCCAAAAACGGTAGTGTCGATATATGTGGTCCATATGCCATAGACAGTGTTGAATTGGCATGTGCTTTTGAAAAATTGGGAGTTTGCAAGACTAAAGCACTAGCACACCCAGAGTACAGCTCTGTTGAAAAACGTTTAGAATCTTATAAAAATGTTTGGTCATTAATATTAAAACACCTTACCAAACAGCTAAGTGAAGCTGTTTTTTTTATACTGTTGAAGGGGATAAAACAATATGTTTTTATTGTGGATTTGCTTTAAAGGATTGGCAAATGACTCATGACCCTTTTGTGCAACACGCTCGTTGGTTACCTAACTGTAAATACATGGTGTTGCTTAAAGGTCAGGAATTTGTGAACACTATTCGTAAAGAAAACGTGATTGCAGCACAAGACATAAAAGTGCCTTTCGAGTTAGAACATGCGGAGCAAATACATGAGGCTGAAAAAAAGACTTGTCTCACGAACAGATAAAAAGTGTGACCAACAATTATGTAAAATTTGTTATCAAGATGAACTAGGTGTTGTATTTTTGCCTTGTGGACACATGATAGCCTGTGTCAAGTGTGCGTTAGAACTCAACACCTGTGCTATATGCAGAAAAGCAGTATCTGCTACAGTTAGGGCATTTCTTGCATAAATAGTAAAATTTATCAGTCATGCATAGAGCAAAATCCCTAATTGCACAATATTATTAAAGCTGTTTTAGAGTGTAATAGATATGCTTTTCTTTTGTTTATAGACTGCTACATTGAATGTTTTGAATGCTGTGGGTCAAGGATGTGGCTTAGGGACAAAGAAGCTCAGCGAATTGCCAACGCATATTCCATTCCGATTTATCAAAATTCGGAAATTGAAAACAGCAATATGGTGATCGTGTACTTTGTGTATGTGAAAACTTTGAGACATTTCTGCCTACACGGTTTAATGATATGTCGGAGAGTGTTTTTGATGAAGTCAATAATGCTGTGCAACCTGTACACTTAATTTATGAAGGTTTTAAAAACAATAGGTGCATGGTTCGTTTTAATTAAATAAAAAAACAAATGTCAAATAATAATGGAAGATATAAGTCGTGACAATGGACTGAAAGAAAAATATGTGTATAGAATAATCATGTTTTAGTGTTTAGTATTGTCTTAAAAATATTATCATTACACAAAAAAATGTATAAAAAGTTTGTAAATAAATGAAAATAATGGTACAATGTTGTTTTATTTTCTATAGAAGTCAGAATATTTAACATTGCAGAGTATACATGATTATGACAATAAAAAGCACACTTAATACAAGTCTTTGCCTTTACGATAGTGTGTTATAGTTTTAAAAACAAAGCTTGTTGTAGATCTTTTTTCTTCCACGGTGAACAATAGGCATGAAAGCGTTATTGTCTTGTTTTGGATCATTATCACTATCATAATCATAAGCAGCATGATCTATATCACTATTATTATAATTACTATAATTATCCTCATCTTTACTAAAACCAGTTAAATATTCCTGTTCCTGTTCCTCTTCCTCTACAGTGTCCTCATGTAGAGTCTGCGTGGCTTTTGATAATGTTAAGGGTTTTTTGAACATTGAGTTATTTTCAATAGTAGTATTGTTTTGTAGCACTTGCTTTTTAACATTTTCATGATTTTCTGTTGACAGCAACAGTGTTTCATGCAGTACACTACATTGATGATCACTGACACTTAAAACCTCACTATTTTTACTTTTTAGCTCACTGCGACATTGTTTTGAACGTTGTTTTGAACAACGCCAAATAACAGTTCCATTTTTATTGGTTCGTTTCACAATATATGAATATCCTTTATAGAATGCATGAGGCTTACCATACCTAGTCACAGATACTTCCATATCAACTGTCACGCATAGACTAAGCTCTAGTAAAGACAACTTGGTAATAAGAACAATAGTTTAATGTGCGAGCATATATGGGTGCAAATGTGGGAGCAAAAAGTGGGAGCAAAAAGAGTAGGGGCAAGTATGGGAGCAAATGTGAAAGCAAAAGTGGGAGCAAGTATGGGAGCATATGTGAAAGCAAAAGTGGGAGCAAAAAGTGAGTGAGAAAAGGGGGAGCAGAAAGTGTAAGCAAAAGTGGGAGCAAATATAAGAGCAAAAAAGTAGGAGCAAGTATGGGAGCAAATGTGAAAGCAAAAGTGGGAGCAAAAAGTGAGAGAAAAAAAAAGTGGGAGCAAAAGTGGGAGCAAATATGAGAGCAAACAAAGTGAGAGCAAATACGGGAGCAAAAAGTGTAAGCAAATGTGGGAGCAAACAAGTGTGAGCAAATATGGGAGCAGAAAGTGGGAGCAAATGTGAAAGTAAAAGTGGGAGCAAAAAGTGAGAGCAAAAAGAGCGAGCAAAAGTGAGTGCAGAAAGTGGGAGCAAAATGTGTGAGTAAAAAGTGGGGCAAATGTGGTGTTTTACTAAAACAATCTCCCCTAACCTAACCTAACCTAACTTCACCTAACCTAACCTTCCAACTCTCAGATCAAAAATTAAATTCTGGCCATAGTCTAGTTGGAACCCAAAACCTCTGGGATAACACCCAAGTATACTAGCCACTACACCGCGAGATGGGCAAATTATCATGCAACACAACACAAAAATAAAAGTTTCCTGTAGTGTAACTCATTGGCTGACTACCATAGTTGAGAATTCAAACTTTTGTGTTGAACTTTATCAGAAATATTATTCCATTTACATTTTGCTGTTGCTTATAGTTATAAGAGTTGGCATTAATATGGGAGCAAAAGTGAAAGCAAAAAGTGGGTGCAAGCATGGCTGGTTGTTGAGACTTTCATATCAATTAATACACATAAATTAAATTTTAGTAAAGTGATTTGGCTAATAATAATAATATTAATAATAACAGTTTAAAAAATAACAGTTTTCACATACACAAAGTACACGATCACCATATGCTGTTTTCAATTTCTGAATCTTGATAATGCGGAATGGAATATGCGTTCGCAATTCGCTGAGCTTCTTGGTCTCTAAGCCATACGATTGTCCCACAGCATTCAATAAAGTCATTGTAGTAGTCTATAAACAAATCAAAAGCATATCTCTTACACTCTAAAACAGCTTTAATAATATTGTGCAATTAGGGATTTTGCACTATGCATGGCTAATAAATTATACTAGTTATGCAAGAAATGCCCTAACTGTAGCAGATACTACTTTTCTGCATATAGTACAAGTGTTAAGTTCTAATGCACACTTGACACAGGCTATCATGTGTCCGCAAGGCAAAAATACAACACCTAATTCATCTTGATAACAAATTTTACATAATTGTTGGTCACACTTTTTATCTGTTCGTGAGACAAGTCTTTTTTTTTCAGCCTCATGTATTTGCTCCGCGTATTCTCACTCTAAAGGCACTTTTATGTCTTGTGCTGCAATTACGTTTTCTTTACGAATAGTGTTTCAAATTCCTGACCTTTAAGCAACACCATGTATTTACAGTTAGGTAACCAACGAATGTGTTGCACAAAAGGGTCATCAGTCATTTGCCAATCCTTTAAAGCTAATCCACAATAAAAACATATTGTTTTATCCCCTTCACCAGTATAAAAAATCCAGCTTCACTTAGCTGTTTGGTAATGTGTTTTAATATTAATGGTCAAACATTTTTATAAGATTCTAAACGTTTTTCAACAGAGCTGTACTCTGGGTGTGCTAGTGCTTTAGTCTTGCAAACTCCCATTTTTTCAAAAGCACATGCAAATTCAACACTGCCTATGGCATATGGACCACATATATCGAGACTACCGTTGTTGGCTGGTAATACATCATTATTATTATTATTATCTATTTGTGATTCAGCAACGTAAGTAGCGGCCAATGGTCTTGTGGTTCGGTAAAATGAATACATGGGTATGTTACCTACTTGTTTTCCAAGCATGTAAGGACAACAAGGAGACCATCGCAAATGGTCTCTAAAGGGATACTCCCCTTCTTCCCAATGTGAAAGTTCAATACGACAAAACACACAGCGCAGAACATCTTCTCGCTTCAAGTAAAAAAAAAAAAAAAATGCTTTTGCAAGTTTATGTGTCGACAAAAAGCCTACAGGCCAGGATTCAAATGTTAACCAACGATCATGTTCTGATTTTAAATTTAACCCACGTGGTAAACCAACTTGCTCACTTGTTGTATTTGGTACTAACGCCATGTGTTATAATAAAACTTTTTCTTATTGTAAGTTATTAACGTTGCACAGAGTACTTTAAAGCACAATGTATGCTTGTTCACTGTCTGTTCATTACGTTAATGGCGCATGACGACACCTAAAAGCAAACAAAATAACCAATCACCCAATCAATCTATCAACCAATACTTGTAAATAAAACTTTAACGTTAATTGGCATTAATATATCAAAACACCATAAAAATTATAATAAACTGTATGTCGGCACTAACAGTAACCCATGTACTTATTTTCTTTTTATAAAGCTGCAGTCATTTACATTCCCCTTTAACCAATACATAAACAAAAAATAATAATGTCATGCCATTTTGTTCAGATTATCATGTTCAAACTTGTGAATATTCGTTGAGTTCATAGGGTACAAAGTTCCTCCTTTTCCTACTAGAAAGCGCTATAGAGTATAAGGAGATTAGATATCTAACATCTAACCTCCTTGACTTTCATAGTCAAGGAACAACTAAATTCGACATGCAAGCTACCCTGTGTGTGTCAAATAACAAAGCTTGCACCCGGCAGCCAAGGCCATACGATATTAATATTATTATTATATTATATTATTTTTTATTATTATTATTATTATTATAGGGAACGACATGTCAGTTAAATTAAAATTTTTGGTTTTTACAAAATCCAATATGGCCTTGTACTTTCCCGGTAAACAACCAATATGGTCTTGTACCGGTTGCCAATACATAGTCATTAATCAAGAAAGCAATCATCGTCCTAGTCATGTACAGGTAATGAATTTTTTGTCTACGATTTTTCAGTAGTGGTAAAATGGAATAGCATTTTATGTTAGGCTTACCTGAGTTTTAAATAGTTCACTGCCTGGAAACAATGGTTGCACTTTACTGCGTCTCGGGTTTTCAGCGACTGCTACGGCAGTAAGGCTTTTGTTTCCAAGTTTCTAAACATAAATAAAATAAACCGTTATAAATACCTAAATTCGGGTTAGTACATGCATTTCATAAAATAAAATATGAAACAAAAATGAAACAAGTTAGTTTAAAAAAATAATCCCACCTTCACTTGCAGTGGCTTGTTGCTGTTTCCTTCTAGTGGGCTCAAAAGTAAACTGGTTTCTTGTATCTCAGACATGTAAGGTATACCGGTTATCTGCAAACAAATAAATTAAAAAATCAATAATTACCTAAACAAAAAACTAATCAATTAGCATGACATTATTAAAATAATCATTCATAGGTACTTAGCAAAAAAAATAAAAGGATTTTTCTTCCACAGCTCTACTGTATACGTCCGTGTACTAAAATGGCAATTGCGTGACTAACGCAATCGTTATCAGTTAGCCTAGCAACAGAAAAAGTTGTATTTTCTCAGCGTTTTGACCTTGAATGCTTCTCTGTCTCTCTCTCTCTCGCACGTGTTCCCACGCCTCTTCACATTCCTCAATCTGAATAAGATTCGTGTACCTTATACTAGTTTCATGTTTTTAATAAGGAACCAAAATGGCTACCTCTTATACATCGGTAGTCCTACTGTCTCAGAACTAAAATGGCGGTCTCTGCTTAAACAGCACACCTGCTAGCCACCACGAGGCACGTAAGCTGATATCACACTTCCTGCTGACGTAGACATTCCTGCCTCGTCAGCACCAGCAACAGCTCTCACGAGTCCTCTGGTTAGGTACAATATTCAGTCACCAGTGAGCTGGACTGTGTGCGTGTTAGCATTCAAAACATGTGTGTGTCTTCTTCTTATTATTATTATTATTATTATTAAACATTTTACTGTAATAATAATTACTAGCAAGCGGCCATCCTCAATACATGATCATGTTAACCACATACTTTCATCCTAAAACACATGACTTTACCCACTTCAATATTTAGTTTATAACATTTCAGGCCAGTGACCTTACCGTTTTGGCCCTTTGCGTACATGCACATGACTTGGTCGAGCAAATGTTATAGGTTTCCATAGTCTAAAACCATTTACTGTGCCAGACAGCAGTCTCGCTTATCACCGTTTACTAGCATGTTAAAGATCCTCTTCCTAGGTAAGAAAAATTCCTAGCACACTTAACACATTTTCAAATATTCGCCTCTATCCGTCATAGGAAATGTCACAAAACCAACCGTCATAAGCTGCCCCCGCCATCCCACGAAAACAGCAATTCATTTCTTCCGGGCACGGTCGCCGAGATCGCCAACGTCTAAGAATCACTTGGTCATATCCTACAACCGTCTGTTGTGTCAGAAAGCGATCTCGCTCATCACCGTTAACTGAAACGTTAAAGATCCCCTTCAGGGGTAAAAATCTTAGCATGCTTGTCACATTTCAAAATATTCGCCTTCATTCATTCGTCATAGGAAAAAATATCGAAAAGCAACCCCTCGTTTTGCCATACATCGCTCCCGTCGAAATAGCCATTTCCAGTATTCACCATGCTCAGTCATAGCCTCGTTGTAACATACGTCAAGCGCTACCGGCTCTCTGTCTACAAACACGCATTTATTTAAAAAAAAAAAAAGCTTAGTTTTTGTCCTAGAGACTTGACATTTATTTTCCTGGTAGAGGGGGTAGGGACCTTCCTTTTATGTCAAACAAACTTATTTGTCAACGTGTTAGTTTCCAAAATAGTAAAAATTCAAAATTGAAGGGGTTTCAAAAATCTCAAAATATAAAAAAGTATTATTATAAAAAATAAAGGTCATAGAGACCATTCGTTTCAACTATGGCATAACATTCTATCATGTTTGGTTTTCAAACTATCGCCTACTTTCGAAAACAAAATTTTTCAAAAAAAAAATTCAAAAATATAAAGAGTGATCTATAGGAAAGTGGACGTCAGCTCGAGTCCAACGACACCTCATTTGTTAAAATACAACCATCCGTTCGCCAATGATCACCAATGGTCGCTAGAAAGTAGGCTATCATTTTGTTTTTCCTCCTACACCCTTGAAACTTGCTGTCCACCTAGAGGGTATACCCATCTTTCATTAACGTCAAACAAACTTTTTTTTTTCCAATTCACCGTTTCCAAAATAGTGCCAATCCGAAAAACAAGAATTTTCAATTTAAAAAAAACAACAACACACGTGCTTAGCCAAGAGAACGTGATCCCAACGCCAACAATACCTCGTTCGTTAAAATCCGACCACGCGTTCGAGAGATATCGGCAAAGTTTATATGAAAGTAGGGGGTGAAGTAGAACCTACAACCTAGCACTATTGCACAGTTTTAGTCCTAGAGACTTGACATTTATTTTGGGGGTAGAGGGGGTCAGGGCCATTCATTTATGTCAAACATTTTTTTTGTAAACTCTTTAGTTTCCAAAATATAAAAATTTCTAAATTGAACGTTTTTCAAAAAACATCAAAAATAAAAAAGTTTTATTATAAAATATAAAGGACATAAAGACCATTCGTTTCAACTATGGCATAACATTCTATCATGTTTGGTTTTCAAACTATCGCCTACTTTCAAAAACAAAATTTTTTGAAAAATACAGCGAGTGGTCCATTAAAAAGAGGGCGTCAGCCCGAGTCCAACCATATGTCGCATGCCCATGGTTTCGGGAAATATACATAAAAGGTCAGCGTAGCCGAGCGGCTCGTGTCACTATTTAGAACTCTCACTGCTCCCCTACTATTGTACTTTTAAAATGTAACTTTTGAATTTTGTAATCTTGGTTTTTAGTGTGATTAATGTATCAATAAATGGCTTCAAAATTGTATGATCGACTTACTTTTCTTATTATTTCCTGTGATACAATATTAGTGACGTAGTTGTTTGCAAAAAAAAACCTATTATGCTATTTTTATAACACATATATGAGGAAAAGGGCGCCAGTAGACCATTTGCCCGGGGCCTGACCGGTATGCAGATTTTTAACCTGTAATTATTGTGGGATTTCTGGCAACCAGACACCCACCACTATTCCTAACTTGTACCAAATAATAGACAAATAATTACTAAGATACTAGTTGGCCTGCCATTATATTCACGAATGTGTATTAAATAAATTAAATACATTTAAAATATTACGGCATGTGAACTAATTGGG
This sequence comes from Meconema thalassinum, assembly GCA_946902985.2. NCBI lineage: Eukaryota > Metazoa > Arthropoda > Insecta > Orthoptera > Tettigoniidae > Meconema > Meconema thalassinum. Next base: position 591,961,015 of record OX336389.2, on the reverse strand, counting down.
TGGTGGCGTTATTGTTTTTATTGCAAGATGTTTTTAAAAAATAGGTTCCGGTAACAAAATAAACAAGGTTGCTGAAGTTTGAGATTAACACGCTAAAATATGCAAATAATGGCATATCAATCATCCAACAACCACGAGAAATAAATATAGAGTTCAAGGCACGTTAAAATAGATTGGGTAATTAGTTTACAGTAATACCGTTCATTAATTGACAAGCAGAGACTATTTCCAGTAAGAAACGAAGGAAAATATCCGTAATTAATTTCTAGCAATCAAAATACTCACATTGGTGGACACATATGCCACTATTTGAACAGTTAACGAATGATACTAGAACAGTACCGTACCCTAAGGATAAAACTTAACACAATAAATGGCAAATAAACTGAATTTACTTGTGAAATGACATTACTTTGGCAGGTGGGAGTTCTGTTTGTGCCATAATATGCCCCACGCGTCGACATTTCGACCCACACGCGAAATATCTCCACTTTTTAGAACGTATGTCACACCATCAAATGCTATTCTTATGAGCCTAACGCAATGTTTTGAGCATATGATGAGCACAAGCCTGTGGCTTCACTTCCGGGCCGTTAGGGCCTCTCCTTATTACTCCTTGGGCGCGACACATTTCAGGCAGGGGCTACCATTTTGTTTAAAAGCACTTTATGAACAAATAAATATATTTCCGTTAACTTTTCAAGAAATGCAAGATTTTCCTGTACTGTTGAGACGACCTGGAAGAATTTGTTACAAACCGCACCTTCTAACTCCCTCTGGTTTAGGAGCTTGAGTTTTGTGAAACATACACCTTAGCGTATTATATGTATAGATAATGAGCCTATATTATGGAACTGGCGAAGAAGAAATATTCCGGACACACAGCTCCTATGTGTTTCACCAGGTAGGGCAACACACGATCAACAATTTATCACAATAGGAGAGATCACAAGCCAGATCTATAGAAACTAAAACGTGGCGAACCGGTCAGTAAAAAAAAAAAAAAGAACATACTCTTTGGCAAACATGAACCTTGTCAGAGTAAGGATGGACGGAACATCTGTAGTAGTAGCCACTCGTTTTAGTTTGATTTAACTGTACGTTTCAAATACATTTTATCTGATATCAAATACGGATATCTGTAGAAGATTTAAGTTATATTATTGTTCAATCATGTAAATACTGTGCATATATTAAGTTCAGCGTGACAACGAAGAGTTGTGCTTATCAGCCACCAGAGAGTGCTAACGTTGCCGCGCTATCTGCTGCCTGTGAGCCGAACATACCGTATCTACTTTTGAACTCAATGGATTGTGTTAACCAACCCAAGACCGACTACAATATCTCAGACCGTAACATCAAAACCAAGATGGCCGAAATCGTAGGGGAACAGCTGTAGCGACTGGGGGGCATGGAGCCATCGAAATAGCGGCAAATTCGAAGACAAACATTCGCATAATTGATTAAATTCCACCAGAAATTACAGGTTTTTATGTAATAAGGCACAAATTCAATATGAAACCCTGACGTACTTCGCTACTAGCAACGCGAACAGACAGTAGCTAAAAATACAGACATAAATAAAGCAGAGGTAAGACATAATGTTAAAAAAATGCAAATACTTCTAAATGGAACTACAAGAATAGTCAACCAACAACTAAGTCAACCCCTGACATTATACAGCCCATGAAGGGCCTAAGCAAATATAAAATGCAAATATAAAAGGTTGTTGCTTATATTAGGGGCTACGACATCGTGGTCTTGTAGCCCCATGTATCTGTGTGTGGAATTTGTGTAATAACCTGTGTTATTGTTATGGCTGAACTAGTGTGTTTGTAAATTGGGGATTGTAATGGGAAGGAAGCGGCCATGGCCTTAAGTTAGGAACCATCCTGGCATTCGCCTGGATTAGAAGTGGGGAAACCATGGAAAACCACTTCCAGGATGACTGAGGTGGGAATTGAACCCTCCTCTACTAAGTTGCTTCAAGAGGCTGAGTGCACCCCGTCCCAGCCCTCACATGAGAATTAAATTTCTTGGCAGAGCCGGAGAATCAAACCCGGACCTCCGGGACGACAGCCAAGAACGCTAGGCACTACACAACGAGGTGGTCTAAAACAGAATGGTAGCACTCAATGAAAGTAGAACGAGCGATAATATTCTCTATAGTACATGAATTAGCCAAAATACCTTATCAAACAACGAGAAATAAATCAGGGAATGTTGTTTTAATGGATGCTTCCTCCTCCTCTGTATGTGACCCACCCAGCCATCCGAAATAGCATTGCGACTCACAATTTGGCTTTAGGAGAGGAAGATGCACAATCCAGGCAATTCAAGGTCTTCATACTGAGATTGCGTCTACCCTGTCAGTGCCGAAGGGAAAGTTACAATCCATATTCATTGACTTCTCTAAAGCTTTTGACTCGATTAGCAGGAAGAAAATATTGGAAAAACTAGACAGTCTATTGAGAGGTAACAGCTACACGAAACGTCTTGTCAAATGTATTTTAGGCTCTAACAATATAGTCATTAACGATGGCATTACAACATCAAGCCCCATAGAGCAGACTACAGGCGTGCTACAAAGAGACCCATTAAGCCCTCTGTTATTTATCACTGCTATGGCAGATAATATCACAGGTATATCATCAGAGAGGGTAATCTCATTTATATATGCAGATAACATGGTGCTCACTTCGAGTTCACAGGTCGAATTGCAATCTGCTCTCGACGCCTTAGAATGATGGGCGTTACACAATGACCTTAGGTTAAACAGAAACAAGGCTAAATCTATGACCTTTAGGAAAGGGTGAAAGCCAGCAATTTTTCACATTGCAGGAAAACCGCTTGAGAGTGTATCACATTACAAGTAGTCCTACTTAGGTCCTACATTACAGTCAACTGGCAATGTTATCACACTGCACATCAAGGATAGACCCAGCGTCGCTACCAAAGTCATCAACGACATAAAACATTTGACTAAGCTATCTATAAAATCAGCCTTAAAACTTTTGCGTTTAAAAGTTACCCGTATTGTGACTTATGGACTGGAGAGCATTTGGACACATTTAAATATGAAGTATTTGTAACAATATGGAGAAACTGAAGGCGACTTACATAAAGAAGGCCTTGGGTGCATCAAAGTATACACCTTCAAGACCGGTGTAAGAGGTGACTCGCGAGGTTTATAATGTAGAAGAACTCCGACTTCAAATGCTGCTACCTTCTACTCCAGGATATGTAAAACTCATGGACACACTAGGGTCAAAGGACATTTGGTAGGATTTTTGCGCCACGGACGCTATGATTTTTGACGATTGGAAGAGTGTGGGGGGGGGGGGGTACGAGCTGAGACCATTGAACTGTAGGTACTACTGGAACAACTCCTCCCATGGTAACCCTCGCTGAAAACTGCTTCTTGGTGCCCTACCAGGCGTAACTAGTTGCACCAAAAACTGTCATACCATTTAACTCTAGGTTGCAAGTCAGCTGATATGTCGTGATTCTTTTCATATATTTGATCGTTCGTACCTCTGTGCAACGTTATATGTATGGTATTTTCCAATAATACGGTAGGTTTACGGTCTACTTTATTTTCGAATTGAGATTTGTAATGAAGTAGCCTATTCTGCGTTTATGGATACGTCTTACATCAAATTTTGACATAGGCCTAAATAGCACATAACAAATACACGTAGGCCCTATTGTAGGTTATAAGTTATTAGTCACAGAATTATAACTTACGCCTAGCTTATATTACAGATTTCCATGGAAACGCCCAGATGTAGGCCTATTAAAGAAATGGGTTATAGCTGTGAACACTTTTATAAACATGCTACTTGTTTCATTCAAATAGAAACAAACCACTGCTTAAAGATGATGCGGTACCTGCTATTTGCAATTTCCCACAGCATCGGCTTCAGCCACCCAAGAAAAGACCGAGAGCTATTGAACGACAAGTAGCCTAATATTTACTGTTACTTTCTTCATCAGCATAGGCATAAAATTTCACATTTTCCAGTATACTTTTATGATGTCAGTCTTGGAGACGATAAAAATAATTCGGCTTAAGGGATATTCCCTGCAGGACCTGTTCGTTTGCTGTATGACTTACGTGAGGTCTAAGTTTCGACCTGCTTTGAAGAAAAAGAAGCTTGTAGTTTTACGTGACCGTTAATCTTGTGATCATGAGCCAAGGGACCTCCATTTTACGTGGAATCCGAACCACAGAACATGGCATTTCACTTCAAAAATCTCACTTGCAATGACCGTGAATCGAACCTGGTCCTCCTTGGTGAGAGGCGAATAGCTTGACCACTGCGCCACCACGCCCCATTGCTTTGAAGAATACTGAACATGTGGGTGTTTTGTATAAAAAAAAGTAGGCTATGTATTTTTGTTCACTAAGCATCTATTTAGTTGTTTAGTTGTAGGCTTATGCATATTCACACACATATGAATGCTGCCTTTGAGTTAATAAAAATGTTGAATACCAATTAACATATTTTTTGTTCTGTATTCTTAGTCATTCCCAGCCTAACCTTATTTTTATTTTATTTTAATGTACGTACGGCTTGTATTTTTTGCCAGTAGGCCTATAGTTATTGTGTATGCCGCCTTTGATCTAAGGATAAAATGATGAACAATCAGGCTGCAATATAATATTTTATGTTGGCGTATATTCCTAGCCATTTTATATATCAAATTACTATGATGTTTTGAAATATGTATTTCGGCGTAAGTTCCGTTTAGTTTACCGTTCGCCTAAATGTTCAAAAGTACCTCTTTTACTTGTATCTCGTCGTACGTACATCATCCTTTCGTTCGTATACGTCAAATTCTCCTCCTTGACGTGCACTACCAGGCGTAACTAGTGGCACCAACAAACCGCACTTTCCTCCCATACAGTCGGCATTCCAGTATTACTTTAGAGTTCAATGGCTGAGACATATTCTCACGCGCGTTGCCATACATGGTTTCCGTTATAAAATGTGTCGCACCAAAAAGTTCCATCATCCGTGTGACGAATGTTTGTGTGAGCGCTGTGGTGAACAATGTGGAAGATACCACGCTATATTCTGCACATTAAGACATGAATCTTTGGTATTCCTAGGGAATAACAATTAGTTTACTGTATGATTTTAGATTTTATTCATTATATGCAGGGCCAATGGCTGCAATAATCCCTTTTTATTATAGGCTATAGGCGAATTTCCAGCTGTGGATGCCATTATTCACATTAACCATCATCAGAACAGTACTGCCAACCTCACCATTTTGGTACTATGCCGCACCAACACCCGACCATTCTAACCTCCGTTTTGTTCAATCCAATGGTTACAACCTAACGCGTCCAGATCAACGGTTTCGTGTCAACCTGCCCCAATAGCTGCGCGCGGCCAAAGCAACTACACCAGACCCTTCTAACCTTCGATTTGTCCAATCCAAAGGTTTTTGACAATGGTTACAGCCCAACGCGTTCCGATGACTGCCTTTTTTTTTAACAAGAGTGATCTGCTAATAGATGTTGTCTCCTCCGCTGTCTATAACCCACCCACCATCCCAATTTATAACACGACTTAGGCCTATATAGTGAAATTTCAGTTGTGTCGGCCATTGTAAGCGTGGCTTATTTGGCAAATAAGATATTGAAAAGGAAGGAAGCTTGTACTTTAACGTGACCGTTAATCTTGAGATCATGAGCCATGGGACCTCCTTTTATCGTGGAATCCGAACCACAGGGCATGGCATTTCACATGGAAAATCTCACATGTATTGCCAACCCTACGTATTCCGTAAACACGGTCGGGTTTTGTTTGTTTTGAGCGGAGAGAGCTATTAGAGCGCACTCGCTTCTATCTGTTTGTATAGGATAGGGGCATCCTGAACTAGCTCCAACAGATGGCGCACAGGTACTATCATTTTGTTCTTTATTTCAAATAGCATTTGCCAATAACACTCAATTGACTGTTACAAACTCTTTAAAATTAAAATTTACTGTTATCAACTTGTCATTCTTCAAATTCGATGTGTATAGAATTCCAACGGAAGGCAAATCAATTGGGTCTCGAAGGCTTTATATATAAAAACCTAACCTAGTAGCGGACATACATTCTATCTTATTAATGTATTATATACAAAAACGAACCTAATCTGGGGTTAACGCCCCAGGTCCACTTGCTTGTGATAATAACAGGAATTTTATTTACATATCTGTAGCATTTTAAATCACTGCTTCCATCAGACTGCAGTATCCACTTGCCCACAAGCACACAAAGATTCTTGATTCATGATTCTTATAGAATACATTACACTTAAAGAACTTGACACTTAAGAACACACTGACACTCATGGTATGTCATTAAAACTACCATCATCTACTTTAACAAACAGGAGTTGTGTGGCAAGACGGTTGATTTGTGAAAATTGTCGGAATGGCCAACACCACCTACTGGAATGGCATCAGGGGTTAGGTATTTTCCTAACCACAACATACAACTGTTTTAACTTCGAAAATTATCCCGGTGAATATTTCTTATCCACTTCTCTTTGTTTAGGAAATTTAAAAATTGAAGTATCTGCAGCGGTATTAAATTTACAGCCGGGTTCACAGACAATAACAATGAACAGACAATAATTCTCACATTAGGTATCACCGGAATTTATAATTATTCACAGTGCACTACATTACTTAAGGTACACTATTACAATAAATAACAGCACAAAATCACTTGAGATATGCGACATTTGAACGAAATTCTGGCAGCAGACAAACTAAAATGTTGGTTCACCAAATGTATACAATCCCCTAAGATTTCCGCCATTTTCTACGGTATCGATAGTGGCATTGCGGTCTGATATATTGTAGTTGGTCTTGACCAACCCATCGCCGTCTGCTATGCTCTAACGCCTTCCCATTCGGCGCGAGTTGTGTGCTAAGCAACGAACATCCCGTACTTGACGATCTTCCCGACAGGAGCGCTGCTAGGTTGAACTGATTGTGAGCCTGTCCAAGCATGCAATATCCTGTTTACGTCTCTAATTTTAATAACTGACACCTTTGTTGCTTGTCACATGAGTTGTGTAATGCGAGATAGAGCGCAGAGGTGTTCACTAAGTGTTGATATTTTGTATTACTTACAGTAGTTACAACATTTGCACTATGATTCCATAATTTTGTCATGCCTATGGAATATAGAGACAGGTATGTTTAATTAATTTAAACGATGTTGTGCCGGCGTAATCTTTTGTTATGTATAGTCTATAGAGCATGAATCGGTATTCAGTATTGTGATAACTGATAAACTTGTCGAAGAGAAGTAACACTTATAATTGTCGTAGGTGATTTGTAGCCCCAATGGTATACTGCTGTGATCCATACTGCAAGAGTAATAGCGGGAAAGTAAGAGGCATTTCGTTTCACGAATTCCCGTGTGATGAAGAATTAGGACAGAAATGGCTTAAAAATATCTCTCGAAAAATTTTTACGGAATTTTGAGTCAAGAACTTCTCACGTATGTGGGCGGTATTTTCTTGAGTCTGATTATCGCCCAGGGCTGAAAATAAAGAAATTGAAAAACAATGTCTTCCCCACGGTATTCGAAGATTATCCTGCACATAAAGTGCCTAAAACAACATTAGAGAGAAGAATACTCATGAAACATGACGGAAACCAAGGCGAGAAAAGAAAGCGAATTGACGATACTGTGGGAGATTTTCACGATAGTAATGACGTCACACCCATAGCCAACATGGCCTATTTAACCGAGGGAGTTGAATCAGTTGATATTCCTTACGATGACCAAGTTTCTGGTTTGCGAGGTCATGGTAACAAATCTGTTGAAGTCCAGACAGATAGTCAAGCACGTAATAAATTCGCTGACGCTGGAAGACATTTATCTTCACTTAGATCAAAACTGTGGCGTGCCAATGACAAAATTTAAAAAATTGGAAATGGAACTTGAATCCCAAAACTGTTATTTATTTATTTATTTATTTATTTATTGTTGTTTGAAGGGGCGGAACTACGAGGTCATCTTTCCCTGAATCCCAAAAGAGACAACTACACCAGTATGATTACCAATATCATGCATCTTAAAAATCTATACTAAACTAGCGGACCCGTGCGAGAACTCTTGCATAATGGGTTGTGTGCCCCCCATGTGTATAGACTACCAGCCGGGTTCTAGTGCTCTGCGGGCGGTACGCGGAACAGTTCTGCCCAGGGATATCGTGTTGTTTATTTGTTTAAGAGCACTTTATAAATAAATATATTTCCGTTGACATTTCAAGAAATGCAAGATTTTTCCTGTACTATTGAGACGATTTGGGAGATGTTGGTACAAATCACACCTTCTAACGCCCATGGTTTAGGAGCTTGAGTTTTGTGAAACATACACCTTAGCGTATTATATGATAAGATATTAACGAGCGTGACCCTTCCAATTCCAAATGTTCATTCATTTTAGAGCAAATTGTAAACTACAACAAGAAATCACCCAGCTGGACAGAAGATCCAGTAAATTCAGTAATATGGGAATTCATTTCACCTAAGGGGTACAATTTCGCCAGAAAATTATCATCGAAGAGCACACTGAGCCGTTATATAGGGGACACTTCATGTGAAACAGGAATGACAGATTTAGTAAAAAAAACAGGCTTCTGCTAGAGTCTGAAAGGTTGAACAAAGTCGAAAAAATGTGCTCTCTAATTCATTATTGACGAGATGTCAATCAAGCAGCAATTGCTGTAAGACAAGAAACTCGACACACTTTTTGGTCGCCAGGACACCTCTACTCATGCCGAAGCTCTCAGGTGTGAAAACAGTTCCAACCTGACGGATGCAAAAGAAAATCGGACAGTTCTTGGAAACAACTTACTGTGCTTCCTGATATGTGGCTTATCTGCCAGTTACAGAATTCCTGCGGCATATTTCTTCTCTAAAATACTTTCGGGAATGGAACTTTACACTCTAACTCTGTCAGTAATAATAATTGTGATTTTAAGATTAGTTACTGACAATCATAAAACTACTGTCGATCAAAGTATTATGTGCACTCGAGTTTGAAGGTTGTTTGTGAAGTAACCAATAGGCCTACATAAAATCCAATAACATCATTATTTTCGTCGTTCTATTGTACGTTAGCTCATGTAGGTTTGGAATTTTTAATTTATATTTTAATATTTTTTGTCGCAGTTGGAACACAAAATGTGCACGTTTTAAGCGTGTTTGAACCATTATTGAATTATTATCTCAAAAACCCGTCATCAGATCGAATCCAAATTTTAACACAATATACATTGGAATGTTGTATAATTGGTTTATTAATTTCAAAATTTTACGTGTCCAAGAAAAAAAGTTGTTATCATTTTTTAAGGTAACTTTTTCTGGGCTCGGGGTGGTTGGAAAATGTAGTTCTTGATCGCGATGTAATCCTTATACATCAAAAAGTTATGCTGTATGACTGTGAAATACGTAAATTAACTCACTTATTTTATATCGGTTTGTATTTGTAGGCGGAAATAACACATCGTTCACCGGCTACCCGCTCGAGGAAAAGCTGTACAGCGTTGTCGAAATGGAGCCCATCACGCATCATGGCGTGCCTCGCTCGGAAGTGATGGGCTCCATCACAGCAACGCTGTACAGCTTTTCCTCGAGCGGGTAGCTGGTGAACGATGTGTTATTTCCGCCTACAAATACAAACCGATATAAAATAAGTGAGTTAATTTTCGTATTTCACAGTCATACAGCATAACATTTTGATGTATAAGGATTACATCGCGATCAAGAACTACATTTTCCAACCACCCCGAGCCGAGAAAAAGTTACCTTACAAAAATGATAACTTTTTTCTTGGACAAGTAAAATTTTGAAATTAATAAACCAGTTATACAACATTCCAATGTATATTGTGTTAAAATTTGGATTCGATCTGATGACGGGTTTTTGAGATAATAATTCTTAAATGTGACGCATGGTTCAAACACGCTTAAAAAGTGCACTTTTTGTGTTCCAAATGCGACAAAAAATATTAAAATATAAATTAAGAATTTCAAACCTACATGAGCTAACGTAAAATAGAACGACGAAAATGATGATGTTATTGGATTTTATGTAGGTCTATTGGTTACTTCACAAACAACCTTCAAACTCGAGTACACATAATACTTTGGTCGACAGTAATGTAAATATCATGAGAAGACTATCGAGTGGAAAAGAAATAAAGCCACAGATATGCCATCCTGAAACTCAAAACAGGCCTTTATTTCTGGCTTTCGATCAGCGTCACATTTTCAAGAATGTAAGAAACAGTCTCCTAGAAAATACCATGACAGATGGACATGAAGAAATAACAGGAGAGTATGTAGAAAATGTATATAAACTGCAGTCCAAGGAAATAATTAATCCCGTCCCCTTCCTTAGAAGAAAGCATGTTGCACCTACCAACTTTGAGAAAATGAACGTACAAAGGGCGAAAGAAGTATTATGGAAGTCATAACTGCTTTGGAATCCCCGAAGGACAATCTTTCTCATTTTAAATGGTTTGAAATTCACGATGTAAGTAGTACAAACCTTAGTCAGTATCGCGATACCTTCACATAAGCGACGAGAGACTTTTATGGTTAGAAGAGGAATTTCCGTCGTATCTAGCTACGATCAAGGAATCGAGTCATGGAAAGGCCATAGGATTTTTTAGTAAAGACAACTTATGAAGCTATTCTACTGACTACTTCTTCAACCGTTCTGTGTATAAAGTATCTTCTGTCTTTTTCATTTCGTACTGACAAGGGCATTCAACAATGATTCCATAGAGAACTTCTTTAGCAAATTGGGGCATATCTCGGCAAGCAATGACATGCTAGATTGAAAGGCTGTAATATTCAGCTTGAACCGAATATTGAAAACAGGCTTTTATTCCCTCTCATCCCATACACGAAGAAACAAAGAAGGCCTACCGAATATTGAAAACAGGCTTTTATTCCCTCTCATCCCATACACGAAGAAACAAAGAAGGCCTAACGAACATGGTCATATCCAGTAAGGACCTGAGATAGAGTGGACTTCTATTCCTGATTCAGTCAAGAGTATATTAAACAACCTCAGTGAACCACCACGTAAGTCGAAATTTTTCAGTATTTATTATATATATTTTATTGTATTGAAACATAATTTGAACGCATTGATTAATTACATAAACTTTCAGGTCTTGGCTTTGTCACAATGGAACAAGCATCGATGACGTACATCGGAGGATTTATAGTGCAACAAGTTTAAAAGGAAATTCAGTGTAAATTATGTTACCAGCTGGTTGGAAGAAGAAAATTTAGCTCCCCACTGACGGATTTAATTTACAAAAGGGACACTTCTGATAAGCTGCATTATCCGAGTGAACAACTTGTGTGGATTATGACAACAAATTTTCAGTTCGTGTGTGCTGTTGTAAAGTTTATGTCCACCCGAATATGTGAACACGTGACTGCAATAATTATTCTGCCTGCTTTGAGTAAGTCCCCATTGATGAAGTGCGAATCGTCGTCTGACAGCGGCCACAACGAAGTGCTAAGTAAGTTGATTTGTAAAATTGCAATACCAGCATTTCTTGATAAGATCGCATGTGAAATAACAGAGTGATTTGAACATGTTAAATACCTGAACACAAGCCAACAAGTCGGAAGATTCTTCGTGTTTAGATGACAACAACAAATACGAGCGACTGGAGTATCAACCTACTAGCGCTGCGAGGTAAGTGGTGAAAAATTTCAGTACTCCTGCATGTTCGCTATTTGGAGTGAAGTGGGGAGGCGTTAGAGCATAGCAGACGGCGATGACCAACCTCACGTTGCTCCTACCCCACCCATCCCCCCATGCACCCGCTCCACTCATAGGTTCGTCTTCGCGTATACCAGCCTGTACAAGCTGCCTGGGATGCAGCGAGGAGTGAACTATATATGGAACTGGCGAAGAAGAAATATTCCGGACACACAGCTCGTATGTGTTTCACCAGGTAGGGCAATCCATAATCACAGAGTCACAAAGAACTGTGCTCGTCCCGACCCATTATGAGTGATGAGATTCAATACATCACGCCTCCATTTAAGCAAATATATTATTTGAATCGATGAAGGTCCAGAATTTTGGTTGTGGTGCAATCTTGCTACCATGGTAAGGAGCCGCCCCTGGTATTATCATACTGTATACATGTAGGACTTATTGTCACACTCCTTAAGGGCTATTGGCACACTTGGAGTGTCTTTAAGCCAATATCACAATTATTCTAATCATTTGTCCAAGTCTGTAAAATAGGGATTCTGGAAAGGTGTTTTTATGTGTGTTGTAGTTCCTTGGAAACATATTAGTTGCCTTAAATTTGAAATGTTTGTAATGGAATTTAAAGGTTGTAAAGATAGCGTCTCTCATTAATTTGTGATCTCCTTTATTTTCATTACAAACTTATAACTGATTGATGCCAGCATGAAGTGTCTTGTTCTTAAGCTTGAGTTTGTCGTACTTCTAACATTGTAATAAGCTTTTAAACTATAAAATTTTAATTTTCATTTCCCTCAATAAAATATTGATTAGAATGTAATCATGGGGGGGGGGGGAGAAAATTGCTTTCAGATATATAGATAGTGTTGCATTTCAGCTTTGATTTAATTTCACTGATCATCTTGGCAGTTTTGGATATTTTTCTAAATTATAATTTATTTTTTACATTACACTCTTAACAGCAGGAATTACATTTAATGCTTGTCAGCAAATACAGTCACCAAATCAGAAAAATGGGCAGCCCCTGGAAGGTAAGGTTGCCTGGAACAAGTACAGGTTGGAGAGTAGGACACGCAACATGGCACTGCCAAGTTACATTCTATTTCGTTGTCCTTACAAGGCCACGAGACATGGCTTGTTACGTCTCTAGGTCTGGGACATAACGCAGTAAACTCTCACTAATTCGGACTAATGGGGGCGAGGTCTAGTCCAAATTATAGAAAGTCTGATTTATAGAAATGTTTTCTAAAATATTGTACTGTACAATACATGCATAGTTGTCTGAAGCTATATTAGGAATATAATATACAATGTATGTAATTGTTAAAGAAAGACTAGATGTGCCGTACCTCATAATATGTACATAGTGTGTTAAATTGAAGTTACTATACTTTACATATTCAAATATACATTTTGTCTTCTAAACTTAACGATGTATATTTATCCCTAATACTCATCTTAGTTACTGTATTCTAGCGAGGACAACAGTACGACACTTCCAAACACTTTTAAGCAATCACAGAGATATAATTTAACTCAATGTAACAGTAACTCGTCATGTGGGCTTCAAAAGGTGAACTGAGCAGCCTCTGCCTTTGTTGCGTGCTTGTGACTAATAATGATGCATACGGTACTTATTATTGACCGAGGTTGGAGTGAATGGGAAGGGAGGGGGATGCGATCGACATTTTACAATCGATCGCCTTGGTGAGAATGATGTCTGGCGCAGTACTGCGGCGATGAGAACCTGTCCAAATTATCTGAATTCCGAAATAGTGAAGGTTCACTGTACATCCGTCCAGTGGCCACACTAGTCGTAATGACATGATGTATACGTCGTAGGATTTTGAAGAAACTAGTCATTTCAAGAAAATTCTAGTCACTTTATGAAAAGTGACTAGTAAAGTTGTAAAGTTCATAACAAGCCTCGTGACTTCATGAAATGACTTACGCTTGACGTCTCATGGTGTAATTGCATTTCAATTAACCTACTGGTTAGTTCATCCCGTCACTTCATCATAGTCGTTTCAAGTTATATAACAATTGAACATAACGTATATTTATTTATTTAAACCAAATCTACTTGTTAATTGTCACTTTAACTCAGAGAGTCATATCGTGACATACAGACAATAAACATATATATAACATAAATTTACATTATGGCGTTAAATAATTAAACCAAATGTTCATTCGGCATTTCATAGCTTCCACGTTATTTCAAAACTTAATAATGCTTTGCAGTAGTTATCTTCATTCACAATATCACTGGGCAACTTTTCTGATGGAGACTGCACAACGTTCTTTCTTAATCATAAATGTGGACACAGTGTTCTTCATTTTTAGACAGTTCTCCATGGGAGACACATCACAGAAAGAATTACTTTTATTTCCCTATCGAGCCCTTACTGACTGTAAGAGTCTGATAAGTTTTGTAGTAAGGAAAAAAAAAACATCAAACTCACAGGAAAAATCTACAGACAGCAATATGTGGCTGTACTGTAGTAATCGTATAGGCTACCTAGTTAATACAGATAGGCTCTCCTAGGCTTTAACAAGATTTATAGCTTAGGAAGCCGTCTCCTGTACTTGAATGCTTAATTTACATGCATCTTTGTTCTGAATCTCATCCGACGCTTTCTTATTCCACATTGCCCTGATGGTATTAAAATATTTTGCTAATTGACCTGCTTTCCCCCATTCCCTTTTTAGTAATTTAATTAAAGTGTGATACTCATTTTCATTTTCTATTCTGTTTAGATCTGCTTTGTCTACAACCTTTGCTCTTATCATTTTAATTTCCTTGCATTCCCTGATCAGGTGCGCTGCACCCATAACCTTCCCACAAAACAGGCAAATGTCCTCTTTTCCTACTTCTCTCAACGCTTTGTTCTTATACACCCCCATTAACCACCAAATTATCCCTCTCATTTCTCTTTTCATTAGGCATTGAGGCTTTATGCTCATAAAGTTCCTTATTTCGCAGAACTACGTTAAGGTTCTCCTACTGGTGCACTCTTCTCTTAGCACCTGCAACTCTACGTCATTAACCCTTCTACACACTTTTTTGCACACCCTACCTTCCTCTCTTTGTAAGTCCCTATCCCATAGATAACCCATTCCTACTCTTTCCAGTACACTTCTTACCCCGTCCACCCAGTAACCCTCTTGCTGATGCTTCATTTGGTGCAGGTAGGCTACCTTAAGAGTTTCCCCCCCCCCCTCCACCTGCTTTTAAACGAATCCAAGACTTTATGACCTATTTTATGATATGTTGTCTAATGCTTACATCCTCACACAACATTCTCGCTCCACAATTCGCCGTGCAACTAGGTAGCCCCAAAATTATCTTGGAAAACCTACTTACAATACTGTCCAGGGTTTTCGTTCCTTCCTCTAAACCCCATACTTCCACTCCATGGAGTGCTCTTGAAACGATGAGTGCGTTGAACACATTCTTATACACTTTGTAGTCAAGATTCGGTAACCTACGCTCTAACACTTTAACATTCGCCAATGCCGCTAGCCCTTTCGATTTTGCCCTTTTAATTTGTTCGGTCCATTTACCATTGCTCGCCAATATCGTCCCTAGATACTCAAGTTTTTTCACCGTCTCTAACTGCGACCCATACATGACCCACTTTTCGTTCTTAGCCAGTTTAACTCCCTTTTTGCAGACCATAACTTTGGTCTTACTCGGGTTAATTTTTAAGTTCCAGTCCTCACAATATCTCACAATATCGTCAATACTATATTGCATATTATAGGGTGTTAGAGCAAGCAGAAGGATGTCATCAGCAAAAGCTAGGCCCGGGATATCATAATTGTCCAAGCAAGGGTTGGACCGTTGCTCAAAGCCCTTTGAATCGAAAATATCGTTGATAAATAGCAAAAAAAAAAACACCGGGGATAATTTGCATCCCTGTTTTAATCCTATATTAGACGTTATCTCTCCTACAATTACATCATCTTTAGTTTTAATTGCACATTTCACTTCGGAATACACATTCTCAATTGCTCGTATCATTTTATGTGACACCCCGATTTTTCCCAGCTTAGCCATGACAGCTCCCCTTCTCACTGAATCAAACGCCTTCTCCAAATCAATAGCTGTGATATACAGCTTACCTCTTTTCCTTCTTATGTACTTGTCCATCACCGTTTTAACCACCATTACATTGTCACTGGTTCTCATCCCTTTTCTGAACCCTGTCTGGAGTCTCGAGAACACCGAACAGCCCTCTGCCCTTGCTATTAAACGCTTGGATAAGACCCCGGTATACATTTTGCTCAAATTATCAAACAAAGTTATGCCTCTATAGTTGCCTGGGTCTAGTTTGTCCCCACGCTTCTTATATATTGGACAAATTATCCCCTCCTGCCACGCCCGCGGAAATCTACCTCTTTCAAAGATTTTGTTAAAGATTTTTACCAAGCTGTCCATCATGAACCTATTGTTACTCAATTCTTGCCAAAATTCATTTGTTATCCCCGAAATAGCACCTGACTTCCCTCCCTTACTTTTTGCTATTACTTTCTTAATTTCCTCTATCGATATGACTTGGTCCAGCATAGGCAGAGCGGCCTCCAGCCCCCTCGGGACGCCAAACTCATCCCTCTTCCTCCAATTATCTTCAGCATTTAACAGATTCTCATAATATGCAATCCATACTTCATCACTAATAGAGCTCCCCCCACCACTTCTGCTCCCCCTACAGTAAGAATTTATCCTGCTCCACACTTTGCTACAGTCGTTAGCTTTAGAATCCTTATTTAGTGCTGTAGCTTCCTTACCCTGCCATTCATCTTTCATTTTGCTGAGCAGTTCCCTATAGTATTTCCTTAGACGACAAAATTCTACTCTCATCGTATCATCCCCTCCTCTCTTGTAAAACTTCAGTGCCCTAATAACTTCGGTTTTCTTCCTTCTACAAGATTCATCGTACCATCCTTTAATTCTCCCTAATTTTCCTCTAGCCTTCACGCGCATTTTCCGCCCGGCCATCATAATTGCATTCTTAATCATACGTATTACCCCTTCAATTTCATCATTACTGATCATTAAACTTATCCCTACCTTTATCAGCTCAAAATTTTCTCCCTGGAAGTAGTTCTGGAACTCTCTGCAGCTTTCCTCCCTCCATCTGAATCTATTTACTTTTCTCTCTATAGCTTTAACTTGTGGGTTCCCTTTTAATTTTGATTTTGTCACCGCTCCCTGCATGTTGATGACAATTGGTAGGTGGTGTGATTCCCCCCATTCTTCAACAGTGAACCTCTTAATTAGGGCTAGTGCTCCTCTGGAACATATTGCTAAATCTATTACACTTCCTCCAATCTCAGTTATATACGTCAGGTTACCTTCTTCATCCCCCACACAGACACCATTTAATATATATAGCTCTTCTGCACCACATAGTTCCGAAATCTTTTCTCCGTTCTTATTACATTCCGTGTCTTTGCTGTGCCTATCCCCACATACGGCCTCGGCAACCCCCTTGCTGTAAAGGGGCTTTCTGTCTGCAACCCTCGCATTGAAGTCCCCTAAAAGCACAATCTCTGCCTCTTCATATATATTTTGAATTCTGTTTATTTCAATAGCTAACTCATCGAAAAAGCTTTCTCTTGCATACGGGGAATTCTCCGGAGGGTTGTAGACAAAGCCGAAACATACCGTTCCTTTCCCCCTCCCCCTAATATCTGCTTTTACCCACACTACTTCTTCCAGTTCTGAACTAATAAATTCTGATAATTCCCTCACCTCTTCTTTAATTAAAACAACAATTCCCCCCGGAAACCTACCTGTACGAGCTTTCCTAATCTTAGGTTTTGTATATATATTGAAGCCATCTATTTTAACCTCGCAACCTACAGGGAGCCAACTCTCAACAAATCCTACAATCTGCATATCTTCTATTAGGGTCAAAACTACATCGTTCCCTCTCTTATTTAAAAAACCCTCTATATTTACGCTAGCAATATTCCAGTTTAGTTATTTTTTACCCCTACCCTCTTCGCTGGCGGTAGCTTTACTTCTAGTAACTCTAGCTTTCTCTAGCTCTAGTATACTGCCACCTGGAGAAGAAATGACCTCCTTCTCCACATTGAACTGCTCTGTCAAGGTTTTCTTGCCCCATAGTTCTTTTAGACTAGTAACTCGTTGTTTGACAGTCTCACCTTTCTGCAAACCACGCACTTGTCCGGTGTTCCTGGCGCTGACGTTAGTCGTTCCTGCTCGCGCCACTTCCGTGTTGGACTTGGAGGTCGATGCTCTCTGTTGAATCATCACCGCACGTCCCTCTGAACCGACAGCTGCTTCCACCTGGTTGCTAGGTCTAACTGTCTCGTGTTGTTGTTGCTTCTCCATATCCTGGAGTTGTGCCACTGTCCAAATCCGATCCCAGTTGTTGCCGCTAACCGCCAGTCTATTGCCTTTTACATAAGCCTTGAGACCAGAGCTCCTTGCCTTCCTTAAATGAAACTGCAAGGTCCGTTGCTCGCTTGCCTCTTCTTTACTCATTTCTCTCCTTACCCATATCCTCTCCTCTTTCAGGTTCTTTGTGTTCGCCAGAATTCTGTGAGCCATCAGCGAAGAAACTAATGACACTTTCACGGGCCTCGTGCCCCTTCCCCGGCCTATCCTGGTCACATTGTCAATCTCTGAGACTCCAATGTTTATCCGCATGCCTTCACTAATCACTCGGAGCACCTTGGATGTTAGATCCTCGGTGCTTTCCTTGGCATCTTCCTTTATTCCGTAAATGAAGACGTTTTTCTTTCTCTCATCCAGCTTGGCCTTCCTTAATTCATTTACCTCCACCTCTAATATCTTCACCTTTTCTCTTAGGTCTTTTATCTCTCTACTATTCTCGGTCAGCCTTTCTGTCACTATTCCCATCTCTTCTCTTATACAAGTCTTCATCTCCTTAAATTCCTTACATTGCTCACGAAGAATGTCCCGGATCTGGTCATTTTGTGACACTTCCTTTACAATTTCCCTTATTTTTTCCATTTCTTGCCATCCAAGCTGACCAGGCCCTGGGTTTGACTCCACTCCTCCAATTAATAGTAGCGTCGCCACAACCAGCGCTACCATCCCCATCGCCAAAATCCCCATCTGTTCAGTAACGTTGCCCGCTATCACCTTCCCGACACCGAAATCGCACTTCACTCTAGCCTGCCAGCGGCCGATGACCGCCCGGTACTGCTGAATAGCGATTCCCATTCTTCCGTACACTTCACTGCACGTCTATTCACCTTGCTTGCTTGGTTGAAACTGGACATAACGCATAGTTTACTTATTTCGTGTTTTTCCATTCTTGAAGTCTTGCCTTGTTGAAGAAATTGTGTATTTATTTACTTGTGTCAGAAGCCTACCTTTACAATACACACAGTTATATACAGTATACATATTTACAAAAACAAAAAGCACATTAAGAAATATCATTGACCGAAATTGCTAAACAGACGGCATTTTTTCCCAAATTCAGCCAAACCTATGGCGCTATTGTTTGCAAGCATGAGGTCCCCTGTTTAACAGGTGAATTGAAAAAATGGCACGAGTGTTTCCCGTTTGTTCTTCTCCACACTTAGAGTTGCTATCCTCTGCGAAACCCCATAGTTTAAGAGAGTACTTCACACTACCGACACCAGTTCTTAAGCGGTTAAGGGACCTCCAAACACCCCAATCCTCGTGACCTGCCGCAAGATGTTCTTGCGGTTCCATCCAATCTTGTTGTACCGATTTCCATCGAAGAAGCCTTGCCTTGTCTGAAGGGATTTTCAAAGGAAACTTTATCTTGATTTTAGCCTAGGCTGAGGTATTACATGGCCAAACAGTGGGTGAGCTTCAACGTTCTCAACCTTCAGTCGTTCATGAACAGCGGCAACTTCTCGACGAATATTTGGAGGTGCTATACCGGCAAGACAGTAAATCTTCTCAACAGGGGTAGGTTTTTAGCACCCTGTAATCAGCCTGCAGGCTTCGTTCAGAGCAGGATCCACAGTTTTGGCATGATATGATTTATACCAAACAGGGGAGGCATACTCTGGTGCAGAAAAGCACAGGGCCAAAGCAGTGGTTCTAAGAACTTGTGGCCTAGCTCCCCAGTTTGTACCTCTTAACTTTCTCAAGATGTTATTCTGAACACTGTTTTTTGTTTGTTCGACATTGGAGCAATGTTGTTTGAAGGTGAGGGAGCGGTCCAGTGTTACTCCTAGGTACTTTGGAGTGAAACAATGTTCCAATGGGGTGCCGTTCCTTGGACACATTCAATTTTCTTGAGGCCTCCCTGTTCCTGAGATGGAAAGCACAGGGTAGAGTGTTTGAAGGGCTGGGCTTTAGGTGGTTAGCCTTATAGTATGTGTCGAGAAGAAATAATGATTTGATCATATGAAAAACTTGTGAAGAGCAGTCGTTCAGAATCTACAGAAGTTATATTTTGATAAAAAATATTCTGTTACATGAAAGAAAATATATCACTCTTACGAATCATCTCCTATGTAACCACACTTGGCCTGTATTCACTTTTATTGGTTTAATGCCTATATGCGGGAAAAAATAATTATATTTTACCTGAGGTTGAGTGCGTAACGTAAAGGTGTGATCTCGGGGTAAGCCATATGTTTCCGGAGTGGAATATCCACTGTTCAAATAAAGAGTTTTTGTCAGATAATTTATATAATTGATTTATTGGTCTTCAGGCTGCACATATTTAGGCTACTGCTGCCTTACCATGCAAAGTCGGTCTATGGAATCAACAATGATCTACCTCCTGAGCGAAGGGAATACGAAAGGCATATGCAATGAGTAAGGAAGCTGATATTGAGGGGTTTGACAAGAGATCACAGTGCTTTTCGGTGGCTATCCTGAGTCTAGTTATACCACTCGCACTCTGAGTAAAGGCGAATTTACCTTTTCATCATCGATTAAATGGGTATACACATATCATTACGGATACTATGTCAGTTCTGAGGTTGGAGTTTTTATTTTAGGGAAACTGCAAACCACCCTGCCATGAATTAATATTAATATATTTGTTAGAGGTAGATGAGCAAGAGGGCTTCTAGGCAAGTCGACGCCTGACGTCGCGGAGCGTCCATGTTAAATTAGTAGATATCTTGCGAACCCATGGTCGGATTTGGACATGTGACATGTCGTAGGACTCGGGGCGACGCCCCCTTTCTTATGGAGAACTTATTATATTTAAAAAGAAAATGAAAATATCTGTTTTTGAAAGTAGGCTATATGTTCAAAACTAATAATGATAGAGCATTGTGCAATGGCTCAAACGAAAGGTCTGTGTGTCCTTTATCGTTAGATCAAAACTTAATATTTTTTACATTTTTCCAAAAAAGTTCAATTTTTAAAATTTGTTATATTTCCGAAATTAGGGATTGTACAAAGAAGTGTGTTTGACTTAAATTAAAGGTCATTACCCCCTTTACCCCCAAAATAAGTTTCAGGTCTCTAGGACAAAAAGTGGTAGTAGTTAAGCATCAGGGTGTCTATCCAACTTAGCAAGTTGTGAGCCCCTGGCGGGCTTGGGGCATATGGTTATCTGGTGATATTTGGGGAAGGAATAGTGCTAGAGGGTCGAGTGAGGAGTCGTTTTAAGGGTATTTTTCTGATCTATCTTATGGCGAGCTTATTTTTTTAATAGGTTGAAGTTTTGATAATGAGGGAAATGAATTTTTGTCAAAAATATGTTTTTTATAATTTATGTTATATTTCGCAAACTAATGGTCAGATTTTGGCATATGATATGTCCTAGGACTCGTGGTGACGTCCCACTTTTGAATGTATCATTTATTTTTCCAAAACAAAATTAAAAAAGGGCCTAACGACACACATGTTGAGAAAATTTTGATTTCTAAAACGTTTTTAAATTTTAATTAAGAGTGGTAGTAGAGTGAGAGGCAGTACCGGTTGTGTGTTAAACGAGCATTTCGCTGGCCACGGTGGCCGTGCCCAATAGATCAATCGATATCTCGTGAATCATTGATCGCAGAGGGTCATGCGACGGTTCGTTTTAAGGGTATTTTTTCTGATTTTTCCTATAGTGGACTTATTGACAAAAATAACCCAAAACTGCTAGGTCATCGACATTGGTTTCCCTAATGTTTCGCGACCCTGTCATGTTAAAAAGGTGTGCTATTGCTCATTTAAAACGGGTGAATGATTGTCTTTACCGCGGATGAGTTATTTTTTAGAATGTTTTAATCTGACGCATGAAAAGTGCTAAGATTTTGTTTACCCCTGAAGGGGATCTTTAACGTGTTGGTAAAATGTAGTGACACGGCTCTGTGGCATTGACATATGCTTATAGACCAGTGGACTGTTTCTTGAATATGAACCTATAACGTTCGGTTGACCAAGCAATGTGCATGGACGCAAGACATGGGTGTAAATGAAAATTATAATTCAATGATAAGCCGAATGAGTTGAAGATACTTGGAAAACTTGGATGTGTGTATGTGTTGATGGAGTGAGAGACAGACTATAGTACAAGTGGCAAGCAGCGAATGAGTTTGTCTGCTGGCTGAGAATGTTATCGGCTTGAGGAATGAAACATGATACGGCAACTGGGCTAGCGTGAGAAAGACAGACAATTGAAGGTCAAACAGTGCAATGCACATGTAGGAATGACGTGACCTGCAGTGTAGGGAGGGAGGCGGGGGGGGGGGGGGGGAGAGGCGGGGAGAGAGAGAGAGAGACGTGTTGCCGATAACAGTTTACTCTTAGTTACAAGTCTTTGACCATTTGGAACTTGTATCTAGACCTGAGTGCAGTACAGAGGCTTAGTAGGGATGAGTTAATAAATAACAGACACATGGGTTCACACAAAATCTGATTTATTAATCCAAGAATTAAAGGCTGAGCTAAATCCCAGCCATTTCACATACATTTTGTTTCCTTTTTGTTTTAACACTTTTTCCACAAGGTAATGTTTTGGAAACGATGTATTTTGGAGTTCTTGGAGATAAAACCTGCCTTTTATGGGTTAATGGTTGAGGCCCTCGAGTAAATAGGTGCCCGGGCTGTCCAAGTTGACTTGACGAATACGAAATAGTTCTGTCCCCCAATTTTGGGTGTAGCCCTTGTTGAAGACAGACTAGAATTTGCTCACACGGACATGGTCACCGATGTTACGGTGGTGACATTTAGGATCAGCTGTTTTATGGGGTTAAACAGTTTATCCAGGCGCGGAATATTTTTTGTGGCCTGTCTTGGCTTTGTCCCAATTGTTATGTGTTTGGTATCATTGTAACGTGACACTAGCTCAGGTAATAAGTCTAGCCAGCGATAGGACCCCTGAGCTGTAAACTCTTTCCACATGTTAGTCCTTAGCGTGCGATTAAACCTTTCAACAACACTGTTTCTTAGATTGCTGTGCGTGGTGTAATGATGAATATCCAACGATTTGAGAAAACTGGAGAAGTCCTTGTTGAAAAATTATGTTCACTGGTCTGTTTGTAGAAGCTGGGGTTGACGTTTTAATTGTTGAATGATACGTTTAAAGGCCTTGGTGACTAGAGGGTCGGACTTGCGACTCACAGGTTGAACAAAGGCCATTTTGGAATATACACCAATGACAGTCAGCATATAGCGTACACCATCGTTAACGCTAGAATAGGGAATCACCTCAACCCAATCGGCCTGCCAAAGTTCATCCACACCCCTTGAAATAACCTTGAGTCACTGATAGTTACGCCTAGCAGGGCGATGCAACTCGCGAGCTATTTTCACTTTGATGGGTGAGGGTTTAAACAATAATTTTGGCATTTCGAAGTTCTTGTTCAATTTCTTTGATTTACCAATTGTGACCGGTGTGGCCAGCTTGACGTGAAGCATGCAAGAGCTGTAGCCGCTGGACTAGCTTACTGGGATTATGCCAGTAGGTAACATCCACAAGGGGTTTTAATGGTTTAAATGTCACTCGCGAAGCTGACACTCTACGACGAACACTTTGAGTGGTTGGAAACATTTTCGCAATGATGGTTCTATATTTTTTAGATATATTTGCATTCACTTGTTGAGATGGGTTATACTTTATTTTGTGAGCATTGGTTTCCAATAAAATGAATTAATATTTGTCATGATCATCAAACGTATAGTCCTCTGAAGATGGCGTCCGAGAAAGTAACAGCTTTAACAGGCCTGGAGTTAATTTATAGTTTATTTTTAATGATGTCACCAGTACCAGTAAATTTAATAGATGAATCACCAATTTTAAAATCATCATCTTCATAGCGAACACCGTAGGTAGTATCATTTATTTTGTAAAAAGCTTTTCTAATTGGGTGCCAGCTTTGATCCATAATGTTATTTTAAAATGTGTTTTAATTCTGCAGTATTATGAGGCGTGGACAAGACAATGTAGGCTGCTTGGAAGTGGAAGGTGTTTCAACAATGACCGATGTTTTGTTTGTTTTACTCTGGAAGGGGTGACGATGTTTCAGGAGTAAACACTTGATCATCCTCATCCTTAACATCGCTAGAACTAACCAATTTCTCTTGTTCCTCTTCCACAGGGACCTCTTGTAGAGTCTGCGTTGCTTGTGAAACTATGGATAGCGTTTCAGATGGCTTGGAAGAGGGTTTAAACATGGGTTTTAGAGGAGGCGCTAAATGTTGTTGAATAAACAAAGCATTATCCGCACGTGATCGTTTCAATTGACGAAACTTTTGGCGAATATTATTTTTTGCTCTAATAATATGCTTTTTCAACTGACTCTCTGCTGTTGCCATGATATCTCAACAAATGACTTAAGAGGGAATGAGACACCCCCTTAATTAGTAATAACACGATCAAACCCTAAGCGATAACGTCCTTGGTCAAGTTCACTTTGTTTGTCAATAACCAAACAGCCATGGCGTTGCGTGTTCCAGCACTTGGCACACAATTCAGTAAAGGTTTGAAAGGTCATATCCGGATTGACATGTTCATTATAAATGTGGCGACTATTCCGCTCATCCTGGTGAAATAAAACAATGACATTGGCATTGTCGCGAATAAGTTGTTTGGACATTTTAGAATACGTTTGTCCAAGATAAAAGCAATCGATATGTTTGTGACGACCCATGCTGAAATAGCTCTGAATGATGGCTTGTCGTTCAGTGGATACATCATCGAAACTCATCAGTGAATAAGGCCTCACAGCATCCAGGGCAATAACATATTCTTGCATGGAAAACGTAAAATGACCCATATTCTCGGTCTGTAATTCAGACATGATTTGATCCAGGAACACGTAGAGTGGCTGGTAGAGGGATTTTACAAAAATATAAATATTTTAAAAACGCAGACGCGGTGATGCGCGTGAGCAAAAGATTGGTCTTTCCACATTCTGAAGGCCCCACTATGAAGCAGCGAATGGAAGACGGAAACAGTGAACCGTGGCGTTGTTTACATGATGTTGGATAGATATGGGAAACCATGTCCCCCACGGGGAATGACTCTTACTGCTTAATAATCTTCACATCAACTAAAGGTCAAAGAGGCTAGCGGGCTGTCTATATACATGGAACCAAGCCTTATGACAGGAACAGTACACCAGTACTACAGTATGACGATGGGTGTTTTTGGTCGTGCGTTAATGGCTAAGGCCATGACTGTTCTCTTACATGATTCTAAACAAGAGACAGAACCTGCCAATAAAGACCATGTGGATAGGTCAGTGGTGCCACGCACTAAACGGGGAGATTATGACTTTAAGGGAAAGCGGTTAACTTATGTCAAACATCCTCAAGTGTCTACGGATGCCACCACAAAAATGTATGTGGATAACAAGGTGCGAAAGTTATATGACAAAGTGCCCCAGCTTAATGTTGATGGCTATACAGCTAATCATAACCACATTATTTATGTCGCCGACCCTGTAAACCCTCAAGATGTCTGTACCAGACTGTTTTTAACTTGGAAATGAATAAGTGGTGTGAAATTAAAGAGAAGAGTTTACACATGAAGCGAAGACGACTAGCAAACGTTTTAGACCACATAGAAACCCATGAGGTTGCAACCAAACAATTTGTGGAAGACTGTGTATCCTCCATGATAAAACCACACCCTCATGTATTTACCATGACTCATCGAGGTTTTGTAAAAGACACCGACGATTTTATCTATGTTTTACCTTCAGGCTCAACGAGTTATCGTTTACCGTATGATGGACGTTTTCGTATTATGAACTATACACCTGATGTAAGACATTTATCGATACGATTAAACCATAGTGCCATGTCACTAATTGGTGATTATACAGTCAGCGTGGGCGATAAACTATATTTCCATTTGGTTCTAACCTTAGAGGAAAAAGAAGCAGAAAACACGATAAACGATTTCCCGCTTTATGTGGAACTTGAATATACAGCCATGAAGTATGACCACACGTTAGTTGTCACTCAAACTTCCTTGTGATAGGTTGTTCATCATCATGATGAAACAAATATACGTGGTGAAAAAGACTAAAAAGAAGACCCCGTCATTGCAAAAGAATGGAGTTAAGGCACTTGTTGACAAGCCCTTGCGAATAAAAAAGAAATAATCAAGTGTTGACTATAAAGAAAGCCCTCCGAGCAGCACAGAGACGTGTCAATCCGAAAGTAAATGACAGGTTTCAAAACTAGTCCGAGTGATTTCTGTTCCAAAACGAGCTGGATTTTTACCGGCTTTATTTGCCGGTCTTGCAGCCCTAGGTTCACTTTTGGGCGGTGCGAGCGTGGTGGCTAAAACGACGGAAGCCATTGGTATGGGAGCTAGAGAAGAGAATAATTAAAACCAGCCTTCTATAAACAAGGACTTTATATTCACCTATTACCCCCCCCCCCACAAAAAAATCAACCACAGCCATAGATAGACATGCCCTGGCCCACGAAGAGGTCAAAAGCTATGAAAAACAACTAAGGACTTACCATTTTCGAGGCGTGTTTATGCGCAACTAATTACCTCCACGACCCTGGGAACATGAATGTGCTATCATTAATCTAGATGCTCACCGTGGACCAGGAACCCATTATGTAAGCCTATGTCAAAGAGGGTTCCACTGTGTGGTAATTTGACAGTTTCGGCAATCTCCCTCCGCCCAAGGAACTATACAAGTATTTTGGAATCCGCCCAAAGATATACTATAATGTGAAACGTCAGCAAAAGTTCAACAGCCAAGAGTGTGGACGTTTGTGTTTAATTTTTTATATAAGACACAGCATAAGCAAAAATGTAAACAGTATGTCAGCAGAAAGTAAGACGTTTACACTGCATGGTCGTGGACCTGAAGTCAGCCTAGACTTTTACCCTCCTATTGAATTGAGTGAAAGACCTTATGTATTGGGGCTTGTTTCTCTTGAAACATACAATAGTATATACAACATAGTCAAATTGTGAATGACAAGTTCTACTATGATGATTCCATGCTAGCCCTGAACCTTGGTGGATGTACCATAGATGATATTTATGAACACATTTACGTGGTGCTGGTAAAGCAATATGATTTAAAGTCATTTCTTGATGAAACACGCAAGTTTGAACTTGTCGGTCATACCATCACTCATCGCTGCAGTACTTTATCCTCGTTTAAAATTGATTCCATTGGCCCTTTACTGGGGTTTCTATCACGAGTTCTTGAACCTAACAAAACACATGATTCGGACCATGAAGTGAAATTGATTGAGGAGCATCATGTGTCGGTGACATGTAATATTATTAGCAACGTGTACACGAATCAAGAGCCATCTCATTCGCTCTACGATTTTATTGTGACATCGCCTAATGGCTATATTATTCGTGAAAACCCTCCAGTGGTGCTTTTTCATTCTGTGGGTGTTGATCATATTAGTAATATAACTTTAAGACTGGTCAATAGAGACCAACAACTCATTTAACTAGATTCCCGCACCCCAGTCACCTACAAGTTGGTTCTAAAGCCACTATTAAGTTGGTGTATAAAGCACAAACACTGTCTAGCCATTGTGTTAGTTGTTTGCCACGTGAATACATGTTAACACACAAGGACAAGCTGATTTTACAGCATCTATGTTACCACGTAAACCTACATGATGAATTCTATCCTAGAAGTGGTGAACCGCATCGAGGAGCAAGAAGGGGTGGTAAGAATTGATCCACATAATGCATATAGCTCAAACACCTGGATTAAATAACAACGAAGAAATTCAATTTGTTATCAACAACCAAGATATTTACACCCTACCGCATGAAAGTGTCATTCAAATTGAAGGTCGGCTCACAAAAGCGGATGGTTCTACACCCACGACATCCAAGTTAGCCAACCATGCTTTTGCCTTTCTGTTTTCCGAGGTGCGCAATGTGATTAATTATATTGTGGATAGCACTCGAAATGTTGGTATTTCAAGTGTCATGAAAATATACTCCTCTTATAGTGCTGAGGAAGGTAAAACACTTTGCATGGCGGGTTGGTGCCCTGACTCGACCAATGACTGGATGGTTCACACAGATGGCACCCGTACTGGATTTTTACCTCTTAAACTCATTTTAGGCTTTGCCGAAGATCACGAGCGTATTGTGGTAAACGCAAGGCAAGTGCTTTATTTGGTACAGACAGGAGCGATAATAATGCTCTGAAGGGAGCCGATGATGGACTCATAGATTCAAAAATTCAACTACAACGGATTCTATGGAAAGTACCGCACGTGACCCTTTCGGATAGCAAAAAACCGGAGATGCTCAAGATTGTGGGAAAAGATGTGCCTCTACCCATGGAATGTAGACGCTGGGCGCTCCATGAGTACCCACTATTGCCAACCACTAACGCACACAGTTGGTCTGTGAAAACAACACGCTATACAGAGAGCCCTCTCTACATTACAGTGGGTTTTCAAACGAGTCGCAAGTATCAACAAACCAATGATGTGACTCAATTTGATCACCTACAATTGAGAAACATGCGTCTTTTCCTAAAAAGAGCTGTTTTTCCCTATGAAGAACTGGATTTGGATTTTCCAAAAAATAAATTTGGCCCATTCTACGACTTGTTATCTAAATTTAGATGGTCGTATTGTCAAGATGAGAATTGCCCTATGTTGTCACCCCAAGAGTTTAAGGCAAGGGCGCCACTGGTGGTCTTTGACTGTTCCTACTTGGAAGAGTCTGTCAAGCAATCCAATATTGACATCCGACTAGATTTTGAAAGTCACGACAATGTCCAGCCAAACACCACGGCTTATTGTCTCATTATTCATCACACACAAGTCAACTATTATCCACTGTCCATCCAGGTGACTAGTGTATAAATAACAAGCTAACCAACGTCAAGCAGCTCAGTCATGGATTGCTTTAAAGCCACAAGAGGTGTCACATCCATGAATTTAAAATCTGAGGAACAACGTTTCAAGATATTTGCAACGTGGCCTGTGCCTTTCAATAACTCTCAAGACTTGGCAGAGGCTGGTTTTTATTATTTAAAACCAAGAGATGAAGTGAAATGTGTGTTTTGTTCAATCACCATAGACCAATGGGAAGAGAGTGATGAACATAAGCAGGAATATCAGCCCTGGTCACCAGCCTGCCCCTACCTCTGTAGAATGAATGTGGGTAATATACCATGTTATTCAAGTTACCCCTCACTAGTACCTTTGAGTGATGAAAAAACGTTATGATACGTGTGAACCATGTGACGTCAACGGTGCTTCGGTTAGCAGTACAGAGTCGAAAACGCCCAGTTTAGAGACATTGGGACATCACAGGTGTCATGGACGCTATAAACACAAAATACTTTATTGTTGTATGAGTTGGTACCGCCCCTATCACAGAATGACAATACAATGTAAAGAGCTTGTTATGATTTTTATGCCAATACAATGATGTAATAAATAAAAAATAGGTTGTTATTATTTCTAAACCTTAATGGTAGCAAGTAAGTCGTCAGTTGGACTTGGTCTAGGCAAGCGTCAACATGTTGCGCACGCTGATTGTGTATTGTCAAGGGTTTAAAATTGCTGATAACAAATTTATATTTAAAGAGGTGGCCATGATTGACTGTTCCACGTTTTGGATTTCACAACCTATCCATCTCGTGTTTAAACCGCCTTATGCTTTCGATTTGTTGTGTGAAAAACACCGTAAACAAACCCAATGGATTGAAAATCATTTGCAACTACACTTATAAATACCTCGACATGGTGATGAAAGCCCATTTGTCATCAGCGAATGTGGCATTTGTGAAAGGTAATGAAAAGCGCCAATGGATACAACAGGTTTTAGCTCCTTACTGTCAATGTATCGATTTGATGGATTTAGGATGCCCTTCACTGCAAACACTGATGGATACCTGCCCCTGCGGCAACATTACCAATAAAGCCCTGGCGCATGCGTGGCACCTGTTTCGTTGGTTAACCACCAATACCTGCTGGGACATGTTAAATAGAATTAAAAATCAATGTTTACCTGTTAATGACAGCAGTTAGATTCCTACAAGCGACGTGTAAACATCATTATCGTCATAGGATGGAGGGGAGTGCTACCGATAAGGCCATTGGCAAATTCTTTGATTATAAAAAGAAACTAGAGAGTTTTACCAAAGAGAAATTTTTGGCGCTTCCAAAATCGTTTATTTATTATGTGGCGGCTAATGCAGTGAAATAAATGTGGCAATATGTACCAAAATCGTGGACTCAAGACCCTGTGTTAAGTGAATTGCCACCGTGTACTGATTAAGATCACCATAAGCACAGTGTGCTACTTGCCAGCTGGTCAAACTATATCACGGTCATAAGACTCAGTGTAAAGACTTTGTTTCCCCATTCCACGGGTGTGATGGCGAGAAAAATGCAACAACAACAACAACAACATCCTCAACAGAGGAGGAGGAGGAAGATCAAACCTTTTCGCCGTCGATTGAAAAGGATATGTCAAACTTGTACTGGTCATGGCGTCATTGACAAAGTCATTAATAGCTTACATTTCGAAATGCACTTACCTGGGTATCGCTACTGTGGTCCTGGAACAAAGCTGAATCAACGTTTGCAGCGTCGCGATGTACCTATTAATCCTTTGGATCAAGCATGCAAAGAACATGCCCTTTCTTATCGCCATAGTCATCCTGCATTAAGACGTGTGGCTGATAAAGTTTTGTTGAAAACAGCTCAACAACGTTTAACATCCTGTGATGCCTCAGTGGGAGAGAGGTTGGCAGCCCTGATTGTGATTAGTGCTATTAAAGGGAAGTTAATGATGAGTGGACATGAACATCGAAAAAAAAAGGATTGAGGAATTGGTATTTTTTGTATTCTCTGTTTTTCTTTTTAAAGCCCCATGGATTGTGAAATAAAAACTGTATTCCCAGAGCATAATGTTTTTTTATTATTTAAATGGTGATAGACATATTTTGATTTTCATATTTCACACTTTATAATTTTCCAATTTAAAAAAAAATATTTTCAAGTTTTTGTATTTTGCCGATATTGAAAAGTTCATTTTTTTATTTCACTGTCAACACCTTTTCCTCATTTCACGTACGTCGAAAGTTTATTTTTGTGAAATACATGTTTGCTGATTTTAAGTTTGTAAAATGTCGTGATGAGAGTGCTTGGCTATTGGTAATGGTACAGTCTCTCTGTCTATGTGCTTGCAGAAACGTTGAGGCATACTACTACTACAGGTAAGACTGCCTTACAAAGTAAAGCCTATCTACCACTGGATTGAAATAAAAATAAATAAAAGAACAAACTATACTATTAACCATTTGCTATAAGCGTTAATTTCCCCTCCCCTGCCCACCTCTCTCTCACCCAGTTTGCTATGGTCAATCATCAAATGTTACCTACTCATGCTTTCTCTCTTTCTCTCTCTCTGTAATCATACATCCACACATATATGCCTGTCTTTGGAAACAAACACAACCACCATATTTATTTCCAAAGAAGATCCTTCACTTGGACAGCCAACCCAAAGAACTTTTAGTTAACCATTTAACATTTACCATTACAAAAAGAATTAATATTAGTCATTTAAGTAAAAAAACACATTTGTGCTGCCTTAAAATCAAACTATTTACAATTTACCATTTCCAACAGGTCAAATTTAAAACATAAAAAATAAGGTTGTACAGGACTTTAAGAGGAAAGGGCCTAGGTGGTTTCTACTATTTATAAAATCCTATATTTTCAATTTAAAAAACAACAGCTATTTGCATCATTGACAAAACAAACATACTAAATCTATTACTATTTACAAAAAGCTATTTTCCTAAACGATAAAACAGAAAAATCACACCTCCTCCTCGTTGTGATAACCCCATGGCAAGCTGGTGAGCAGATCATCTGTCCACACACGTTTGTTATCCATCGAGGCGAGTTAGTGCTTTCTCAGTTCCATATGATACAAATTATGGTTGCTGGATTTTATCCTGCACTGTTTGTGGGACATAGCTTTCCCAGTTCGTAAAACCTCTAGCTGGTCGTCTACACGTAGTGATTTTACGACTGGTCTACCTAAGCCTTTTGCTCTTTTGGCTTCATTATGGTCTAGTGTTCGATACGCATACATTTTAGAAACCAAACCAACGAATTCCGTCATGATGGAATCACCGCATTCATCTTTTAAAATACCCATGGTCATCTTGTTTTTATGGGTAGCTGAAACACGCTGTCAGCACTATAAGAAGAGGTGTCGAACCAGTCACTATGCTGCCTCATCACGACATAGGGGTTGCAGTGGCTAATGTGATAGATAAACGAGTCTGTATCCATATATGAAAGAGATACGTCACCGAAATGCTGCTTGGCAAACTCGTAGCGGAATTTATACATGACCGATTTGGAAAAGTCTAAAATGACTTGCCCGAGCTTATTCATGTTCACACTAGTTTTACTCATTTCAATGGTCGCCAAATTCTCATCGATAATTTTAATCGATTTGAAATTTGGCTTGGCAATTTACCGCCGGGCACAGTAATGTCCTTCACAGTCATTGACTAATTTAATGTCCCGGTATTTGCGTACATTTTCTATGCTCTTGCCATAAATGCAATTATTCAACAATTAAGAAAAAAGTTTAAACTGTTGTGTTGCCATTTGTCGGTTCTGAGTGTTCAGTTGCATGTATGGCTCAAGCCATGCCTTTTGGGAAAAGGAAATACCACTGTGAATTTTCTTTAACACTAGGCCTTGGGCTAGGCATTGCACCAACATTTGGATATGTAGCACATACCGATTTTTGTTGTAAAGTATGCCCATCAATTTTTCAATTTTCACTTTACTCTTAGGGGGAACCATTCGCTCTAGGCATAATGGGAAATCGGCATGTTGGTCGTACAACGATGAGGGATATTCAACATCGACCTCTAGAACATATCCGCGGCACGTTTCTAGGCTGGTCGTGTTCACATCAAATTGTGACACTTGTTTCTCTGTGAGCCAGGCAAAATCCTTATAGGGTAAAGGCTGGCTCATGGCATGGCCATAAAAATTATTCACTTCGTAGTACATCAACTACGATTCTGGTTTGTCTTGTGAATAAGAGGACATGTATGGATTATTCGCTTTGGCATGCCGCTGGTTAAGCGATGGTGTGATTAGTTACTACGAACCATTGGATCAACCAATTAAAAGTTTCCATTATCAGACAGATCTCTTCAATATATTCAGAGTCGAAATAGATTTGAGCGTTAAGGTATATAAGGGGCATATCAGCAAGAACAAATACAAGACAAAAGAGAGAGAGAGAGCATGTTGCTTTAACATATAAATATATTTATTTGCAAACCAGTTTAACAAATGCAATATATATATATATACTAGCAGAAGTACCCATTCTTCGAACGGTCTTCGGTATTAATAACCAGATGTTACCAATTGATCTACTGTTGCAATGTTCAGGGGCTTGGAACCTGTTTGTTGGCAAAGAAAAATGATTAGCTAAAATGTGCTCTCAAACTAAATTTACCTAAAGTGTTCTTCCTGGCGTGAAAATAAAATTGAAAACCTCGTAGACGAATCGCAATACATGCTACATACGAACTGACCCTAACCGTTGTGTCAAGTGCCCAACTACAGGAAGACCCCTTTTCTAAATTATAAAGGCTTGTGGTGCATGAAAATTCAGTTTTCTTTAGCCTCCAATGGCCCAAATTCCTAAAATCAGCAAAAAACAGTCTACTATTTCAAATCAGGAATATTTGAAAATAATGTTGCTGTTTGGAGATATAACAGACCTTCTGTACGACATATCGCACGTGTAAGTCGTGTGAAAAAAATCAAGGGTACTTCTTGAACCGCTTAAGCGCATTGATGAATTTTACAGTTTTAGTTGGTTCCGTTTGCTTTCAAACCAGGAACAGGCCTCGGAAAGGACGGATGCAAACGACGACGACCCGGATATGCTAATGGACTACGAGTTGGGACATTAAACATACAGACACTGACAGGAAAAGTGGAGGAGATTGTAGATGTGATGGAGAGAAGAAAACTGGATGTACTGGGCTTGGCAGAAACAAGATGGAAAGGAGAAGGTCGCAGAGAACTGAGGAAAGGGTACCGGTTGTACTGGAGTGGGAACAGTGAAGGAAGGAGCAGCGGAGTAGGAGTAGTTGTGAGAGATGGAATGAAGGAAGAGGTAAAGGGAATAAGTGACAGGATCATGAAGATCAGAGTAACTGTAAAGGGAAGAAGCCTGGAGATAGCCCAGGTATATGCCCCTCAAGTTGGATGTACAGCTCAAGAGAAGGAAGACTTTGAGGAGGAGCTACAACAGCAGTTGAATGGTCAGAGCATCATTCTCATGGGAGATTTGAATGCACATGTAGGAAGTGAAAGGCAAGGATATAAAAATGTATTGGGAGCAGAAGGATGGGGTAGCAGGAATGAAGAAGGGAGAAAGTTGCTGGATTTTTGCAAGAGAAACGGTTTAGTGGTAGGCAACTCCTGGTTCCGGAAGAAAGAAAGCCACAAGGTAACGTGGTACAGCAGTGATTTAACAAAGAAATCTTTGGTAGATTACATGCTGTACGACTGGGAAATGAAGAGAAGTGTCAGAGATATAAAGGTAATACCATCAGAAGCCTTAGATAGCGACCACAGAATACTTGTAATGAACCTGGGAGTTGTTAAGGATAGCAAGAGGACAGAGTACCAGGAAAGGAGAATCAAAGTATGGAAACTCAAGGAAAAGGAAGTCAAGGAAGAATTCCAGAAGATAATAAGGGAAAGGATGCCAACAGACAATCCTAAAACGGGGGAAGAGGAATGGAAGCAATTGAAAAACACAATGGTGGAAGCTGCAGTGACAGTATGTGGAAGAACAAGCAACAGAAAGCGGTGTAGACACCATGGTGGAATGAGAGAGTAAAAGAAGCTGTGGGAAGGAAGAACAAGGCTTTCAGAGTGTGGTTCCAGGAAAGAACTGATCTGGCAAGGGAAGATTATAAGATAAAGAAGGAAGAAGCAAACAAGATTGTCGCAGAGGAGAGGAAGAAGTGGATGTTAAAGTGGACAGAGATGATGGAGGAAGACAGCAGAGGAAATAAGAAAGTAGTTTATGGGATGGTCAAAAGTAAGAGAAGAGGTCTGCGAGAGGATGTGGTAATGATGGACAAAAACGAAAATGAGGTACACAACAAAGAGACACTCAAGACAGTGTGGAAAGAGTACTTTGAGGATTTGCTGAATCCAAATGGTCATATGGAGGAAGACAATGTATTGGAAGATGGAGAAGACAACACAGGAATGGAAAAGGACCTGACTTGGAGAGAACTGGAAATGGCTATAGACAAGATGAAAGGAGGAAGGGCACCAGGTGTGGATGAAGTGAGTGTTGAAATGGTGAAGGCAGCTGGGGAGGTTGGGAAACAGTGGCTGAACCGTGTGATGAGGGTGATATGGAAGGAGAAAAGGACCCCAGAAGATTGGAAGAAAGGATTAATTATCCCAATATTTAAGAAAGGAAGCAGAAAGGAGTGCAGAAATTACAGGGGAGTCACACTCATACCTCACTGTGCCAAGATATATGAAAAGATATTAGAAAGTAGAATACGAGCCAAAGTGGAGAGAAAATTGAGAGAGGAGCAGTATGGATTCAGACCTGGGAGATCAACAGTGGATCTCATATTTTCAGTGAGACAGCTCCAGGAACACCACTAAGAATTTGGAGAGGATCTGTTGATGGCCTTCCGGGACATCGAAAAGGCCTATGATAGTGTATGTAGGGAGAAGGTTTGGAAAGCAATGGAAAACATAGGAGTGGAAAAAGGGACTGTAGGCAGAGGGAAGGAGATGTATTGTGGAAGTGTGAGTTGTGTGAAAGTTGGAGGGGAAAGAACAGACTGGTTCAGACAAATGAGTGGCCTGAAACAGGGTAGTGCGCTGTCACCCCTTCTCTTTATTGTGGTTATGGACGAGGTAATGACACGGATAGCAGGAAAGATAGGAGAAGATAAGATGAAAGCAATGGTGTTTGCAGATGATCTCATGGTCAGGGGAAACAAGGAGGAGGAAATTCAGGAGCAACTGAAGGCTTGGGAAGAAACAGTGGGAGAGTACGGATGGAAGTTCAACATCAGTAAATGTGAGATCCTGTTAACGACCAGGAAAAAGGACAGACCAATGAGTGGGATAACACTTGGAGGTGGACAGCTGAAGAAGGTGGAAAGTCTCAAGTACTTGGGAAGTATAGTGGAGGAAAATGGGAGAAATAACAAAGAGATTACGGAACGTGGCAGACAGGCAGAAGCATTTCTGAAAAGCATTAGGAGCTTAGTGTGGAATAAAGATGTCCCACAAAAAAGCAAGGAAGTGTTATACAGAAGCTACTATATCCCGATACTGACCTATGCTTCAGAAACGTGGACAATGAAGAAAAGAGACATAAGCAGAATACAGGCAGGTGAAATGAAGTTCCTGCGAAGTAGGATCGGAGTAACAAGAAGAGACAGGGTGAGGAATGAAAAGGTCAGGGAAATGGTGAAAGAGGAGCCCTTGCAAGGTAGGATTGAGACATCAAGACTGAGGTGGTATGGACACTTAAAGAGAATGGATGAGAAGAAGATTCCCAAGAAGATACATGAGATGCAGATGCAGAAGAAACGACCAAGGGGAAGACCAAGAGATAGATGCTGAAAGGAGTGGAGGAATGTGTCAAGAAGAGAGGCGAGGACTGGACCAGAGTGACAGCGGTGAGGTGGTGGGAAGAAAGAACTAAGTGGCGAGGCTTATGTTCCAAACAGACCCAGCCTTGGGCTGGAAACTGTACAAGCTGATGATGATGATGAGTTGGTTCCGTGATAACCTTATAGCCATTTGCAACCTTTCACAGAAATGTAATAAATGGAGTGGCTTTACTTATTCCAGAAATAGATGGAAAGTTGGATGCCACCTCTTGAGATACTTTTGTCATGGTTAGTGGCTTGCATTCCTTCTTTAGTTTATTAAATGAAATTAGTTTTCTGGGAATATCTAAGAAACTGTTGGGTTTAGAGCCTTAAAATATAGTTTTCGGGTACCCTTTACGGCTCTTGAGGGGCCCCGAGTTTTGTTTCTGACACCAAGGGTTTGAAAATGAGTTTGTCTCGTCGTTGTACGCCATAATAATGATAATAATTAAAATAATAGTAATAATAATAATATAACAATATAGGGATAGGGATATAATAGACCTTCCGTACCATACACGCACGTGTAAATCGCGTGAAAAAAATCTAGAGTACCCCTTGGCCCCTTAAGCGCATTGTACGTATTGATGAATATTTCAGCTTAATTTGGATCCGTTATAACCTTATAGCCATTTGCAAACCTTCACAGTAATGTAATAAATGGAATTGCATTGCGTCTTACAGAAATAGATGGACCTCTGAGATTCAGTTGCCATGGTTACCGGCATGCATCCTTACATTAATTTATTAAGTGAAATTAGTTTTCTGGGAATATCTCAAAAACTGTTGGTTTTAGGGCCTTAAAATGCAGAAAAAACAGACATTCATTTTTATATAATAGAGAAGGGATATAATAGACCTTCCGTACCACACCCGCACGTGTAAATCGCGTGAAAAAATTCTAGAGTACCCCTTGACCCCTTATGCCCCCGAGTTTCGTTTCTCACATTGAGGGGCTGAAAATGAGCTTTGTTTCACCCTTCTACGCCTATTTTAGCATGTATTTTAAGGGGGTAGGGCCCCTTTTATGAGAGATACGGAGAAGAGTTACATCAATGATTAGTGTCGGGCCCCTGAAGGATATCTGTATCAAATTTTACGTTGATCCACTCAGCCGTTCTCGAGTTATAAGGACACAAAAAATTGTCCACAGACAAACAAACAGACAGACAAAAAAATATTTTTGCGCGCATCCACCATAAAACAGTCTGAAACGCGCAAATATCGCAAATTTCCGTGGAAATTCAGAAAAAAAACAGACAAACTTTCATTTTTATATACAGTATATAGAGATTCTACGCTTATTTCAGTATGTAGGCCCCCTGTGATGAGAGGTACGGAGAAGAGGTGCATCAATGATTAGTGGCGTGCCTCTGATGGATATCTGTATCAAATTTTACGTTAATCCACCCAGCCGTTCTCGAGTTATAAGGACACAAAATATTGTCCACAGACAAACAGACATACAGACAAAAAAATATTTTTGCTTGCATCCGTCACAAAACAGTCTGAAACGGGCAAATATGTCAAATTTCCGTGGAAATGCAGAAAAAACAGACATTCATTTTTAAATAATAGAGAAGGGATATAATAGACCTTCCGTACCACACCCGCACGTGTAAATCGCGTGAAAAAATTCTAGAGTACCCCTTGACCCCTTATGCGCATTGTATGTATTGATGAATATTTCAGCTTAATTTGGATCCGTTATAACCTAATAGCCGTTTGCAAACCTTCACAGTAATGTAATAAATGGAATTGCATTGCGTCTTACAGAAATAGATGGACCTCTCAGATTCAGTTGCTATGGTTACCGGCATGCATCCTTACATTAATTTATTAAGTGAAATTAGTTTTCTGGGAATATCTCAAAAACTGTTGGTTTTAGGGCCTTAAAATGCAGAAAAAACAGACATTCATTTTTATATAATAGAGAAGGGATATAATAGACCTTCCGTACCACACCCGCACGTGTAAATCGCGTGAAAAAATTCTAGAGTACCCCTTGACCCCTTATGCCCCCCGAGTTTCGTTTCTCACATTGAGGGGCTGAAAATGAGCTTTGTTTCACCCTTCTACGCCTATTTCAGCATGTATTTTAAGGGGGTAGGGCCCCTTTTATGAGAGATACGGAGAAGAGTTACATCAATGATTAGTGTCGTGCCCCTGAAGGATATCTGTATCAAATTTTACGTTGATCTACTCAGCCGTTCTCGAGTTATAAGGACACAAAAAATTGTCCACAGACAAACAAACAGACAGACAAAAAAAATATTTTTGCGCGCATCCATCATAAAACAGTCTGAAACGCGCAAATATCGCAAATTTCCGTGGAAATTCAGAAAAAAAAAACAGACAAACTTTCATTTTTATATACAGTATATAGAGATTCCACGCTTATTTCAGCATGTATTTTAAGGGGGTAGGCCCCCTGTGATGAGAGGTACGGAGAAGAGGTACATCAATGATTAGTGGCGTGCCTCTGATGGATATCTGTATCAAATTTTACGTTAATCCACCCAGCCGTTCTCGAGTTATAAGGACACAAAATATTGTCCACAGACAAACAGACAGACAGACAAAAAATATTTTTGCTTGCATCCGTCACAAAACAGTCTGAAACGGGCAAATATGTCAAATTTCCGTGGAAATGCAGAAAAAACAGACATTCATTTTTATATAATAGAGAAGGGATAT
The DNA here is from genome assembly GCA_946902985.2 of Meconema thalassinum. Taxonomy (NCBI): domain Eukaryota; kingdom Metazoa; phylum Arthropoda; class Insecta; order Orthoptera; family Tettigoniidae; genus Meconema; species Meconema thalassinum. The sequence goes on along the minus strand of OX336389.2, from coordinate 591,921,429 downwards.
AATAGACCTTCCGTACCACACCCGCACGTGTAAATCGCGTGAAAAAAATCTAGAGTACCCCTTGACCCCTTATGCGCATTGTATGTATTGATGAATATTTCAGCTTAATTTGGATCCGTTATAACCTAATAGCCGTTTGCAAACCTTCACAGTAATGTAATAAATGGAATTGCATTGCGTCTTACAGAAATAGATGGACCTCTGAGATTCAGTTGCCATGGTTACCGGCATGCATCCTTACATTAATTTATTAAGTGAAATTAGTTTTCTGGGAATATCTCAAAAACTGTTGGTTTTAGGGCCTTAAAATGCAGAAAAAACAGACATTCATTTTTATATAATAGAGAAGGGATATAATAGACCTTCCGTACCACACCCGCACGTGTAAATCGCGTGAAAAAATTCTAGAGTACCCCTTGACCCCTTATGCCCCCCGAGTTTCGTTTCTCACATTGAGGGGCTGAAAATGAGCTTTGTTTCGCCCTTCTACGCCTATTTTAGCATGTATTTTAAGGGGGTAGGGCCCCTTTTAAGAGAGATACGGTGAAGAGTTACATCAATGATTAGTGTCGTGCCCCTGAAGGATATCTTTATCAAATTTTACGTTGATCCACTCAGCCGTTCTCGAGTTATAAGGACACAAAAAATTGTCCACAGACAAACAGACAGACAAAAAAAATATTTTTGCGCGCATCCATCATAAAACAGTCTGAAACGCGCAAATATCGCAAATTTCCGTGGAAATTCAGAAAAAAACAGACAAACTTTCATTTTTATATACAGTATATAGAGATTCTACGCTTATTTCAGCATGTATTTTAAGGGGGTAGGCCCCCTGTGATGAGAGGTACGGAGAAGAGGTACATCAATGATTAGTGGCGTGCCTCTGATGGATATCTGTATCAAATTTTACGTTAACCACCCAGCCGTTCTCGAGTTATAAGGACACAAAATATTGTCCACAGACAAACAGACAGACAGACAAAAAAAATATTTTTGCTTGCATCCGTCACAAAACAGTCTGAAACGGGCAAATATGTCAAATTTCCGTGGAAATGCAGGAAAAACAGACATTCATTTTTATATAATAGAGAAGGGATATAATAGACCTTCCGTACCACACCCGCACGTGTAAATCGCGTGAAAAAATTCTAGAGTACCCCTTGACCCCTTATGCGCATTGTATGTATTGATGAATATTTCAGCTTAATTTGGATCCGTTATAACCTAATAGCCGTTTGCAAACCTTCACAGTAATGTAATAAATGGAATTGCATTGCGTCTTACAGAAATAGATGGACCTCTGAGATTCAGTTGCCATGGTTACCGGCATGCATCCTTACATTAATTTATTAAGTGAAATTAGTTTTCTGGGAATATCTCAAAAACTGTTGGTTTTAGGGCCTTAAAATGCAGAAAAAACAGACATTCATTTTTATATAATAGAGAAGGGATATAATAGACCTTCCGTACCACACCCGCACGTGTAAATCGCGTGAAAAAATTCTAGAGTACCCCTTGACCCCTTATGCCCCCCGAGTTTCGTTTCTCACATTGAGGGGCTCAAAATGAGCTTTGTTTCACCCTTCTACGCCTATTTTAGCATGTATTTTAAGGGGGTAGGGCCCCTTTTATGAGAGATACGGAGAAGAGTTACATCAATGATTAGTGTCGTGCCCCTGAAGGATATCTGTATCAAATTTTACGTTGATCCACTCAGCCGTTCTCGAGTTATAAGGACACAAAAAATTGTCCACAGACAGACAGACAAAAAAAATATTTTTGCGCGCATCCATCATAAAACAGTCTGAAACGCGCAAATATCGCAAATTTCCGTGGAAATTCAGAAAAAAAACAGACAAACTTTCATTTTTATATACAGTATATAGAGATTCCACGCTTATTTCAGCATGTATTTTAAGGGGGTAGGCCCCCTGTGATGAGAGGTACGGAGAAGAGGTACATCAATGATTAGTGGCGTGCTTCTGATGGATATCTGTATCAAATTTTACGTTAATCCACCCAGCCGTTCTCGAGTTATAAGGACACAAAATATTGTCCACAGACAGACAGACAAAAAAAATATATTTTTGCTTGGATCCGTCACAAAACAGTCTGAAACGGGCAAATATGTCAAATTTCCGTGGAAATGCAGAAAAAACAGACATTCATTTTTATATAATAGAGAAGGGATATAATAGACCTTCCGTACCACACCCGCACGTGTAAATCGCGTGAAAAAAATCTAGAGTACCCCTTGACCCCTTATGCGCATTGTATGTATTGATGAATATTTCAGCTTAATTTGGATCCGTTATAACCTAATAGCCGTTTGCAAACCTTCACAGTAATGTAATAAATGGAATTGCATTGCGTCTTACAGAAATAGATGGACCTCTGAGATTCAGTTGCCATGGTTACCGGCATGCATCCTTACATTAATTTATTAAGTGAAATTAGTTTTCTGGGAATATCTCAAAAACTGTTGGTTTTAGGGCCTTAAAATGCAGAAAAAACAGACATTCATTTTTATATAATAGAGAAGGGATATAATAGACCTTCCGTACCACACCCGCACGTGTAAATCGCGTGAAAAAATTCTAGAGTACCCCTTGACCCCTTATGCCCCCCGAGTTTCGTTTCTCACATTGAGGGGCTGAAAATGAGCTTTGTTTCACCCTTCTACGCCTATTTTAGCATGTATTTTAAGGGGGTAGGGCCCCTTTTATGAGAGATACGGAGAAGATTTACATCAATGATTAGTGTCGTGCCCCTGAAGGATATCTGTATCAAATTTTACGTTGACCCACTCAGCCGTTCTCGAGTTATAAAGACACAAAAAATTGTCCACAGGCAAACAAACAGACAGACAAAAAATATATTTTTGCGCGCATCCATCATAAAACAGTCTGAAACGCGCAAATATCGCAAATATCCGTGGAAATTCAGAAAAAAAACAGACAAACTTTCATTTTTATATACAGTACATAGAGATTCTACGCTTATTTCAGCATGTATTTTAAGGGGGTAGGCCCCCCTGTGATGAGAGGTACGGAGAAGAGGTACATCAATGATTAGTGGCGTGCCTCTGATGGATATCTGTATCAAATTTTACGTTAATCCACCCAGCCGTTCTCGAGTTATAAGGACACAAAATATTGTCCACAGACAAACAGACAGACAGACAAAAAATATTTTTGCTTGCATCCGTCACAAAACAGTCTGAAACGGGCAAATATGTCAAATTTCCGTGGAAATGCAGAAAAAACAGACATTCATTTTTATATAATAGAGAAGGGATATAATAGACCTTCCGTACCACACCCGCACGTGTAAATCGCGTGAAAAAATTCTAGAGTACCCCTTGACCCCTTATGCGCATTGTATGTATTGATGAATATTTCAGCTTAATTTGGATCCGTTATAACCTAATAGCCGTTTGCAAACCTTCACAGTAATGTAATAAATGGAATTGCATTGCGTCTTACAGAATTAGATGGACCTCTGAGATTCAGTTGCCATGGCAGACAAACAAACAAACAGACAGACAGACAAAGAAATATTTTTGCGCGCATCCATCATAAAACAGTCTGAAACGCGCAAATATCGCAAATTTCCGTGGAAATTCAGAAAAAAACAGACAAACATTTATTTTTATATATATATATATATATCCTTCACAAATTATTCTTAAATGAATTTACATAACCAATAAACGTTGTTTTTCACAGTGCTTGGGGTTGAGCCCATAACACTATAAACATCTTTGAATTTATAGAAGGCCTTGCCAAAATGTGAAATACGTTCAAAAAGGAAAACACTCTTGAAAGTTACACAATAAGCATTGACCATGAAAGATTAGAATAGAAAAGAAAGGCATAGCCTATAGAAGGGGCTATGACGGTCAGGGATCCAATCCTGCCGCACCTTATGAAAGAGAAAAGCTGTGAAAACAGTTTTGAAAGAGAGGCATAGCCTATAGAAGGGGCTATGACGGTCAGGGATCCAATCCTGCCGCACCTTATGAAACTATTTGTATGCTTTTATGCAAAGGCAAGCCGAAGAATCATTTCTCCTAATATAAAATTGCAAAAGCCAGTAGGTATGTAAATCATGCCGGGGAAATTATGAAGAATAGAGTAACTATGTTCAAGAAAGGTAACTAAAGGCATGTAGATTTATGAAAAACATCAAGCTTGAAGAACACGCTTGAGAAATGCAAATAGAGGTTATAAACACTATAAATGTTACTTAACTTAGAAGTTGCGTAGATTAGCAGCTTTAGTAGCATGAAGAACATTGTCGAAGACATTAAGCAGGTGCCACACGTGGTACGTAAATTTTGAAGCACTTTCAGATTGAAGCATTCGAATGTTGTAGAATTCACAAAAAAGATAGCTCCTAGTAGAAGCTGTAGAAGGCAGCAGCATAGGTATTAACCTGTTACGGTTGAAGAAGGTGCACAACGAAACCATTTTCGCTGCGAAGTTTGCACGTGAAGAAAGTCCATTTCACAAACATGTCGTTTGTAACAATATGAAGATTGTGATCAGATCACGAAGCGAAGATGCCTTGGAGACATTATAAAGTTTGAAGCAAAGCTGCTTGAAGCAGAACTACTATGTTACATTGTAACAAGATGATTTTAACGCCCGGTGTTTCAAGACTGGTGAACAGCACTGCGTCTGCACGAAAAACCACACAGATCCAGGCCGGCAGGCCGTTTAAATAGGCGATAGAAACATGTTCCAGTACTTTCTGCGGCACGTCATGAAGAAGACGTGCTGTGATTGGCCGAAGCTTGGAGGCCGACCAATGAGAGCGTAGCTATGGCAGCCAGTCTCTCATCAGCATGCTCGGCGTTTGGAATGAACGTAATGTTTCACTTTTTTTCGTGTGGCCTCCTGAGAGACCGAATGCAGGTCTTTCTATTCGACGCCCGTGGGCGACCTGCGCGTCGGGATGAGGGATGGAATAAAGATGAATGAAACTGGGCAAGGATGTGGAAGGAATCGGCCGTGGCCTATCAGAAGGTACCGTCCCAGCCTTTGCCTGGTGTTGAAAATGGGCAACCACGGAAAACCATTTCAAGGACGGCCGACGGTGGGATTCGAACCCACGCGTCTACCGAGTCAGCAGAGAGCTTGGTCCCATGACCTAACGCTGCGCTTTAGCCAGCTGAGCCACTGCTGTCGGTAATGTTTCACCATGACGAATAGAAGGACCTAGTGTGAGGACTCCGCCATTATAGCACGGTAGTTTGTGGTCCCGCCGCTATAAGCACTGCAAGCGATAATGTCCAACAACGTGTCCTGTTGTTGGGTCAAGCCGGGTCTTAGAAAAGTGCGCGAGAAGTTACTGTGTGACATGTTTGTGTGAATTAAATTGAATTTTCCTTGCTTTCAGTTCTTAAATTGAGTTCATTGAGTCTTGTGTACATCAGCGTTTGTGTTTTGTGAACTTCAAACATATTTCTTATGCGGCTTTGTTAATTTAATAGTTCAACATGCCGTACTGTTTAGTGCCTGGCTGTAAGTCAGGGTATGCTAGAGTAGTTGACGATACACGATTTTTTTTCACCACTGAAGGATACAAATCAATTTGAAAAGTGGGCCAGAGCTATTCCACAAAAGGATACGGAGTTAACGCGAAGTAGTAGAATTTGTCAAATTAATTTCTCTGATGATTTGATAGTATAATCAGATATTTGTGTAGTGAATGGTGAAGAAGTGGAAATCTCTTGTGTGAGGTGGAAGTTACTTCCTGGAACAGTGCCTCATTTTCCCCCTAATATACCGAAGTACCTGTCATGTGAGAATAAGTCCCGTAAAACTCCCAACAGGAAAAAGAATCTCGACACCACCAGAAAAAGAAGAAAGAAGATTGAAGATGGGAGTGGAGCAACGAATGAGGCATTAAATGGTCACTCTAATGTTGGTAAGAATTTGCGTCATTCTAGTGTACTTACTGATGCTGAAAATACTATAATATTGCTCAAAAGGCGCCTAAAGAATGCTAATCGTAATTTAATTCGCGTTAGATCCTGCCTCAACTCAGCAAAATCGAGAATTAATTTCCTGGATAAGCAGGTTCGAAATTCACAGGCATTTAATTACAAAGATAACAAACACCTTAGCACGAAGGAAAAGATGATAATAGACACTATGCTCAAGAAATGCCAGGTAAAATCTCCCAATGGAATGAGGTACAGCAACGAATTCATTTTAGAGAGTTTATTCTTGTAAATAAAATCACCGAAAGGATTCCGTCATTGTCGGCGACATAATCTATTGCCTCTGCCCTCAGAAAGTCACTTGAGAAAACTTTGTAAAGGACTTAAGTGCCCTTATGGAGTTAATACGCATAGTATAAATGCTATTTCAGACTATTTTAAGGAAGAAAAGAATGATAATTCACGTTACGGTGTTGTAATTTTCGATGAAGTGAAGCTAAGAGAAGAAATCCAGTTTAATAGTTTTTCTCATCAAGTAGATGGATTAGTAGATTTAGGTGAACACACACCTGACCTCCAGAAGAACGTACTTGCAAATCACGCTCTAGTGTTCATGTTCGTACCTTTCATGCATAATTGGGTGCAGCCAGTTGCTGTTTATGCAAGCAGAAATGCTACTCGAGGGGACATTCTCGCAAAAATTCTAATAGAAGTGATTTTGCAGTTAGAAGAGGCTGGGGTGAGGGTGGTTGGGTTTATTTGTGATGGTAGTCAGTCAAATAAAAAGGCCTTGAATTCGTTAGGAGTAGGTGGCAAGACAACCTCTCTACAACCTCACATCCTTAATCCTGCAGATGTTACGAGAAAGATCTGGGCATTCTCCGACTTCGTTCATGTATTGAAATGCTTAAGAAACCACTTTCATGATAAAGTAGAACTTCACTTTAATGACAAAATTATTGATTTCAATTTTTATAGGGAACTGTTCAAAGAAGATCTCTCAGGGTATGCTGGGTTTAGAGCCTGCCCTAAACTGACAGTTGCTCATTTAGACCCATAATCTTTCCAGAGAATGAATGCTAGGATTGCATTCCAACTTTTCAGTGACAGTGTTGCCAAAGGTATTATATTTTATCGAGAAATGGGACTGGCGGGATTTCAAGGTAGTGAGGACACTGAGACATTTACCAGTGATATAAATGTTGTTGCTGATGCACTAAATGCATTCATTCCGTCTCAGGCTCTTCGTAAAGGTTCACCTTCTAATACAGCTGTTGTTAATTTTCTTCAGACCGTGAGATCTACCAATAACACCTTTGCCTTCAACAGAACCTTGGGATCACTAGTAGTAACCCTACTGAGTACTTTGGAGATGTGTGAATGGCTTTGGGGGAAAGGTTATAAGTATGTGTTGACAGGAAAGCTCACCCAGGATCCCTAGGAACGGCACTTCGGAATTATGCGATCTTTCAGTTCAGATGATCATCCTTCAACAATAGATTTCCTTCATTTCAATGTATATACGTCCCTATAAAACAGGCTTTAAATGTTGGTGGAAATTGTGAACCTAAACGGGAGCAGATCTAGACCTCGTATGTTAATCAGATGCGTATGTTAGCCCGGAATGTGGAGGTGCTTAACAAGACAGTGAAAGAATCAGTGGAAACTTCCATTAAGAAAAAAATATGTGGTTCAAGATGCAGTAAATATCGAAGACTGGGGAAGCTCGGTACCTGAATTTGACAACGCAGTTCGAAACTATTCGATTGATAAGTGTTTAGTGTACTATTTGGCTGGCTATGTTGTTAAGCACTCTTCTAAATTTATTAAGTGTTCGCCCTGTGCTCATTCTCTACGTGAGAATAATGTAAGTAAATTTTCAGTTCTTACCGAAATAAAGGACTACGGTTCAATGAACAATGAAGTGTTTCTAACACGTCCTTCGAGAAGTGTATGTGACATTCTTTTCCAGGCCGAGAAAGTAATTACCGGAAAATTAACCTCAAAATCGATGTGGAGCGAAATATTTTTTGATTGTATCGATTCCATAGTTGATCCTTCAGGAGCCGGCTGCTGTCTTCAACATGTCATGGATATTATCCCCAGACTTGTTCATAATTATATGAAGTGCCGATTTTTCTTCAGAACGAAGGAAATCCGCCGAGATTTGCAATATAACAAAGAAGATTTGCAATCTCGAACATCCGCCAAGTCTTCACGCAAGCTTTCGAAAGTCCAGTAGCCAACAAAATGAATTGGTAAGTAGAGTGTTACTTTAAATAGTTTATATGTGCTTGTTTTAATATGCTGGGAATTATGTTTTTTTAATCTGTGTCTGTATACTCCAGAAATCGAAGCGATCCGTAATATGTAATAAAGACCGTAGTTATTATTTCCGTGAATTATATTTTCCATTGTGCCCTGCCATGCTATTTTAATTGTAACCGCTAATTGCTTTTTAAAAGAGTATTACTCGTAGTTACAAAGTAATTCGTTTCCCTTAGCACCATCCCTAAGACCAGCTGACACCGGCAGTGTGGAACTTGCCCAATCTAGCGCTGCCTGGCGGGGCGCGCTTGAACTTCAGGAGTCTTCTCACTTTCTCCTTCTATTCGTCATGGTTTCACTAAAACACGTGGAGATATGTCTTAAATGTGAGCATGGCTTATGAAATAATACGCAAGTAATTTACAAAATACTTAACTTAAAATAGAAGCACCACGTGGTGATCATGAGAGGTTAAGAAAAAAAATCAACTGTGTCAGACTGACATAATTTACGTAAACTTGTAAAATTAATAAATTAATTAAGCTAATATAAAGGTGAATTAGTTTGGTTTTCCAGACAAATGTTGGGATCATATGTAACCTATGGCCACAACAGTCTCCTTCCCAATCCTCATATGAAGTAAACTAAAACAGTCATCACAATAAGTCAAGTACATAATATCATAATCAGTAAAATTGTCTACCAGCAAAAAAGAAAATTCACTTACTCAGTACACAGACCTTGTGACATTGACAATGAACATTCCCGTTATACCACTTTCTCTCTCTCTCTGCCTAACACTTGTTGCTCAGAACAAGGTCAGTTTTAAAGTAGAAGTCAATGGCTTTAATGTTTTATTTTATTTTTTATATTGCAACATTAATCATCTTTTGTTATCAGCCACATGTACTTGACTGTTTACTCTATAATCGATTTTTCTGTGAAGATGGTAGTTGTTGTTGTTGTTGTTTAAGTCTTCAGTCTATCAACTGGTTTGATGCAGGTCTCCACGCCTCCCTGTCCTGAGCTAATGGTTTCATCTCTACATAGCAACCACTCCCTACGTTCAAGGCAATCATGTTTAACATACTCTAACCTTGGTCTACCCCTAAAGTTATTGTCCTTGACCCTTCCTTCCATAACTAACCTTGCTATTCCTAGGTGTCTTAGTATGTGTCCTACCATCCTATTTCTTCTCGTCATTAGCAGTCGCCCGAATCATCGCTCCTCTCCCACTAGTCTTAATACCTCTTTGTTTGTAACCCTATCTACCCATGATCTTCATCATTCTCCTGTAACACCACATTTCAACGCTTCAATTCTCCTCTTTTCTACTGCACTAATAGCCCATGTTTCACTTCCATAGAGTGTCACGCTCCAGACAAACGCCTTCAAAAATTACTTCCTAACACCTAAATCTATATTCGATGTCAACTGATTCCTTTTCTGTAGAAATGCTTTCCTTGCCTGAGCTAACCTACTTTTTATATCCTGTATGCTTCTTTCATCACTTGTTGTGTTGCTTCCTAAGTAACAGAAATCTCCTACTTCCTTTAGTTTTCCACCTGTGTGTGTAAAAGAAAAAAGATGGGAATGGGGAAGATGCCCTCTTATTTGTCCCGAGAGAGTGTTGAAAATGAAACGTGGAAAAGCTACATTTTAATTTTGATGTGAGGACTGGAACAGAGTACAATTCACCTTGATGAGATGAGAAGGGTTCGATTCCCACCTCACTCAACTTCAAAACGGTTTTGTGTGACTTCTGCACTTCTACTCCAGACAAATGCTGGGATGATGTCGAACTTAAGGGACACTGGGACTGAAATTTTAGTGAAATTTGTGGAAAATGTCGATTTTCGGTTTTTTCCATATTAATACACCCCTATCCCCTGCGGATCATATAGCAGTGTTTTTATCCGAATTCTGCCATTTTTAAAGCCCTGGCGTAGCTTTAAAATGCACGGTGTGTCCTTTAAACGCCCCAGCACAGTAAGTGTCCTGAAGGTTCTGAGTCTTGGTGTTTCTACAATCGAAGTATCGCAGCTGGTAAAACACCACAGAGTCATGACAAAATGGCTGTAGAACTTTATGAACCCTTAGTTGTCAAGATTATGCCTGTTTATCAAAGGCTGGCATCAGATGAGCTACTATCCAGATGCATCCGTGGTGCTACTGAAAATCAGAATGAGTCAACGCGTTCTGTTATCTGGAGGAAGTGACCAAAGGAGATTTTTATTTCACGGAAGATACTTGAAATTGCTGTTAGTAATTCTGTAGCAGAATTCAACATGGGGTGTAGTGCAACAACAGAGTTGAAATCAGGAATAAGACTAACTTCAGTATCTCATGCCACAGCACAAACACTTGAAAGATGTGTCAGTCGCAGGAAGTATGTAAGTCCGCGGTCATAATTGGAGAAGTGAAAGGCATTTCGACGGAAGGTGAAACTGACGGAAATGAAGGAGGAGGCTGCAAAACAGAAGAAGGAGGGTGTCACCTATGCTGTAGGACAATCCTAATGTCATTGGTAAGCTGAAAACTTGTAAATTGTGCATCATTTTAGAAAATTGCTGTTTTCTCTGATTCACTTTTTCAGGCATTCAAAATGTTACTCGCGTCATAAATCTTATGATATTGCTTTCAAAATGGGAATTTATTATCTTCATTGCAATGACTATAAACCTGCGGATCGTTTTTTAGATTGCACTTTTGGTATGGCTGCAAAAAAAATTCAAACTGGAAAAAATACGATTTTTTTGTAGAAAAAAACTTGGATATGGAAAAAAATTAATTTCTTGGCCCTCATTAATGCAATTCAAAATCGGATCCGTAGGTTTCTTCCAATTGTTATAGTGCAACAGAATATTACCTAAAAGTTACACTATCTTGTTTTTTTTAACGCGGCTGACCTTTATAAAACTTGAATAATTAGCACAATAAATGTACAAAATAATTAATATCTGGAGAACTAATCAACTTACAATGCTCACGTTTCCCACAGTGGTTAATAATATGACTATTCATAACCATATAAAATTTCAAAGCTGTACCTCAGTTTATATAGAATTTGAAAATTTCAGTCCCAGTGTCCCTTAAGCACTCCCTTTCCAATCCATAACTAAATTACAAATACATGTAAATATATTTATAACAATAACCATAACCAAGAACAAAGAGGTTAGTTAGTTATTGTTTTAAGCACAGAACAAGTAGGTCATCTGCTAAATTAAACAACATCAACAACAATGATATAAATAGGAAATGATGGAGCATGGTTATAAATGAAAAGACGTCATCAAATATACACATTTATTCATTATGCAAATACACATACAATGTAGAATTGGATAAAAACACAAAAAAAACTTTATCAATTAAAATTTTATTTACACACTGTCAGTCAAGCCTACGCTTACCAAGCGTTAGACCATGGAGCTAGTTTCATCTCCATTAATTCCTCTTGTTGACAGAAAGGGTAATGTCCCCAGGGTAAACTTGAAACACCATCACTTAGCCACGAGCGTTTATTGTCGAAGGAAAATAAAGTTCGCTTCATTTGTTCCACAAGAAACACTTGATGGTTTTGAGAGTGTAGTCGCATATGTTTTTGTAACATAGATGTTCCAGTAAACAATTCATCTCGGTAGCGTTCGATACCTAATGTACGGACAACATTGGTTCATACACCCTTTGCTTTACTAACTTGACGTGATGTTTCTGTATTGTAACAATACATCCTTGGTGCCAAACCTATAAACTCCGTCATGAGATTAATGCCACTTTCATCCTTTAGATGTCCTAACACTTTTGAATTTCTAGGTAAAATTCCAAACACGTTTTCACTAGGAAACAAGGATGTGTCAAACTGCATAAACTGATCACTCATTTCACGATAGGGTCTACATCTTTGATATGATAGACAAAACTCTCAGTGTCACTGTAAATTAATGAGACATTACTAAAGTGATTTCGAGCAAATCCATAGTGAAATGCATACATGTGTAATTTTGAATACTCCAAAATACACATACCCAAGAATATGGGTTTATTATAAAATATTTCCGCTTTGCTTAATTCAATGGTAGCCAAATCATTTTCAATAATCTTAATAGACTTGAAATTGGGTTTTTCAATTAACTTACGTGCACCCCCCCCCCCCCCATGAATTTACCAAATGAATTACTCGATAATTGCGAATATCTTCCATACTTTTTCCATAACATGCATTATTCATAAGCTTAAAAAAGTTAATCTCAAACGGTTGTGTTGCACGTTGCTTCGTGTTCAAGTCCATATATGACTTCAGCCATAATAATAAAATAATACGATCAACTTTTACGAGTGTCATACCATAAGCTAAGCATTGTAAGAGCATCTGAATGTGTATGACATAATTCATTTTAGAATACAGTTTTGTTTGTTTAGATTTTAAAGACAGAATGGAAAATCAGAATGCTCAGCGTGTAGATGTGTTGGATAATTTAGATGAATTTCGAGCACGTAACTACGGTTTGGATCACGTCCAGTCATTTCAATGTTAAATTGCTCAATTTCTTGATTTGTTAACCATACAAAATCTCCGTACGGTTGATACATTGCATAACCATAAAGGTTATTGACGTCGAAATGCATTAGGTAGGAGGTAGGCTGTTTAGGTTTGTACAAAGACATGTATGGATTATTTGCCTGAATATGTTTCTTGTTGAGAGAAACAAATCCACCTCTTATCCCCTTTAAAAAAAACAAAAGCATATCAACATCATTGGGCAGATCCAATTCAATATTCGTATACCGGAGCATTGCATCCCAGGAATAACCCGGATCCGTATAATAGTGACAGGGATCAAGTCCGTATATTTTGAGACACATGTGACGAAATTTTTCAAACACGTCAGTTAGTAAAAGTGTGTCTACAGTAAGGTACAGGTCTGCATATTGACCTAACGTTGTTATACCAAATGTGAACCAAACATTACAGGCGTGACGACATCTTCATCTGAAATTGGTTCATTGTTTAACGTGTTGAAAAAAAAAGCAGATTGATCAGGTAAGCACGACTCGAACGATGCCCAGCTATTAACATAGTTATAAGGAAAAATACATTTTTATGCATAACTTAACATGATCAGAATCTGAAAAGTGTTTTCGCGTTTAGTGCATGTCTTTGTGAGAAATTCATTTTACTAATCCATCATGAGATGTGGACATAAATCGAAAAGAATCAAGGAAACGAATTAAAATATCTCCATGTTGTATGGAAAAAGATATAAATCTTTCATGATTTTGAGGAACAATGAAAAATTTAGCTTTATCAACGTTTGCAAATTCTCGAATAATAAAATGAGAATCAAATCCACTCAATTTATGAAACAGACATGGAATAAACTTATCTTCACGGTAATTGATGTTGCATTTGTTATGTGCTGGTCCTCTGTAGCTACCTGTAAAATGACAGTGTTCACAAACTTTGATTTCATCAGGTAAAATATTTTTTTCACAAAAATGACATACATTTGTATTATCATGTCGTGTTATATCATCCATAGTGAATTGAATGGGTACAGCGTTATGTAAAAGCTGATGCAAACGATCAGCAAGCTGATACAACTTATTTAATAACCACTAAATGCAGTTTGGTCCACGATATAATTCAAAATACGATAAATTTGAATTGTAAGAACAAGCTACATGAAAAGCTACAGAGAACGGTTCATGTCCTTGAATATCATCCGTGTATGATTGATGTGGATTTGGTTGACATCGCTGCACTGGAACGGAGAGAGTTTCTATATCTGCGTACAGAACATATGCAACTGTATCTCTACAGTGATAATTAACAAATTTAATTTTTGCTTTTTCTTTTTCAGGAAAAGTTAATTTTACAGCACTATGAGTGGCACAATCAATCACAAGATTATTCAATATGTCGTGTGTGGTAAAATATTGTAAGCATCGTTCACAAATGAATCTCCTTGAATGTTTGGTAGAGAGTTGCACACTCACAAGTTAACCAAAATTAGTGATGAGACAATAATGACTTGTGTCTGAGTTGGAAATGTATAAAAGATTAATTTGATACTTTCTGTTTTTATCTGGTGAAAAATAAAGAGGACCAATAACAGTACTCCCGTTAAGACCATAAACGTTAAATGAGTAATCAGGATTAAGTCCTTCGAATTTAGAAACAGATGTTAACTCAAGAGGAAAAACAATAATGGTTAAGTTGAGCGATTCTAAAAGCTTGTTAAACGTTTTCTTATATTTCGTTGATCTGTTTCTATTACGTTTAACAGGTGCTAATGTGGCCGCTATACACCACACGAAACAATAAACGTCTTCATTACATATATTTACAGCAGCATTTTTCATTTTAATAGATGTAGGCAAATTAATATACATTGCACCAGAGTTTAAAGGATCAAAGTTACACATATTTATTTGTAAAAACAGAATGGTTTCGAGAGCTTTTCCACTCTCACCTTCCTGAAATTTATCCAATTTACCTAATAGATTATCTGCAATATTACTTTTAAACCAATCTTCAATATTGTCAGATGGATATAATGGCCGCATTTGTGTTATAAAATAAAAGGTTTCGCGGACTTGATCACCATTCTTTTTTTTTTTACAAAAACAAAGGTGCATGCCAATTCTGAATTTACTTTTATTGCTGTAAATTGTGATAAATATTCACAAATTTTAATTATGAATAATTCAAGGCATGCATACAGAAGTAATTTAGGATTTAGGATTTTGTTTACATTGTGTATGCGACTGCTACATACTCGTCGCTTAAAACAGTTGCGAGTATCCTCCCAAACAAGTGGCTCCATAATGAAATAAAAATGATACAATTCTAATTTAACACTCCTCCTCTTCAAAATTTACAATGTACTCATTGCTTTGCACACCTAAATCCTTTAGGATAAGTTTGCGCTAATTTAACACTCCTCCTCTTCAAAATTTACAATGCACTCATTGTTTTGCACACCTAAATACTTTAGGTTAAGCTTGCGAGCTTTTGATGCTGTTAATGCTTCCCCTGTTAAACAAGCAAATCTAGTTGGTAAGAATACAACAATGTCATGACACATGCAAAGTATTCTTGCCCCAAATTTAGTGTCTATTTTTTGAAGATTCTCCACTGGAAACAGTTGGTTAAGGGGGAGATCTATAAGTCTCCACGTTTCCAGCCCAGTCTGGGCCCCAATTTTTTAATCTGTTGAAGAGCGTCCATGATTAGTCTATAATGAAAAAATATATTTGTAAAATTGTTCTTTTCTTTAAGCTGAACTGATGAATTTACAAAAAATGGTATCTTACCTTGGGTAGTTAAGATGCGTACACTTCAGACGAACGTTGATGACAATATGGCGGGTGTTTGCTGTATGCAGCTGTATATATCAACTCACAAGAACTGTATGAAAAAATAAAAATAAACTCTTCTGCACATGAAACAAATATCGTTGTGGAAGTAGAATGACAGGGATGGTAGTAGGGAACCAATTACATTAAATTATACAAATTGCACATGCGCAGTTCTATGAATCAAGGGAAAGGTGGTAATACGAACTGGTTTGCTTAGTCTAGGAACTTGTTTTGGGTGAGTTTGAACGTTGCAGTAGTGGTGGGAAAAGGAAGATTGTAGTTTTACGTGACCGTGAATCTTGTGATTATGAGCCACGGGACCTCCTTTTTACGTGGAATCAGAACCACAGGACATGGCATTTCACTTCGAAAATCTCACATGCATTGACCGGGAATCGAACCCGGACCGCCTTGGCGAGAGAGTAGAGGTAGGGGTCCAATCACGTTAGAAGAGCTAACTGGATGTAGCAAGGTCGCTATACTCTCGAGTAGGTGGAGTTTAAACGTGGTTGTTGCTTCAAAGATCCTGTCTAGAATAATTTACAAGAGGATTGAAAGCCAGATAAAAACGGAGTTGGGTGAAGACCAGTTTGGTTTCAGGAGAAATGTAGGAACAAGGGAAGCTGTACTAAGTCTTAGGCTGATTTTGGAAGGTAGAATAAGGAACGATAAGAGAACGCTTATGGCATTTGTAGACTTAGAAAAGGCTTTTGATAACGTTGATTGGACTAAATTGTTTGACATTCTGAAATCTATTGGAATAAAGTACAGGGATAGGAGGGTGATATACAATCTATACAGAAACCAGACAGCAGTCATTCGAGCTGAAGGATATGAGAGAGAAGCTGGTATTATGAAAGGTGTAAGGCAAGGCTGCAACTTATCACCCCTACTTTTCAATCTTTACATTGAACAAGCAATGAAGGAAATTGGAGAAAAATTTAAAGTGGGAGTGAAGATTCAAGGAGAAATAATTTCAACTCTGAGATTTGCTGATGACCGACAAGCCTGAGGATTTAAATGAGTTTTTGAATTATATGGATTCCGTCTTACGGAAGGACTTCATGATGAAAAATAATAAATGTAAAACAAAAATACAGGAATGCAGCCGAAATAAATCAGAAACCTCTATGGAGATCAAATTGGCAGGTGAAAAGCTGAAGGAAGTACGAGACTTCTGTTACTTAGGAAGCAGAATAACCAGTGATGGACGAAGCAAAGAGGATATAAAAAGTAGGTTGGCTCAGGCAAGGAAAGCCTTTCTACAAAAAAGGAATCTGTTGACATCGAATATAAATTTAGGTATTAGGAAGTCATTTTTGAAAGCCTTTGTCTGGAGCGTGGCGCTCTATGGAAGTGAAACTTGGACTATTGGTGCAGCAGAAAAGAGGAGAATTGAGGCATTTGAAATGTGGTGTTACAGGAGAATGATGAAGATCAGATGGGTAGATAGGGTTACAAACGAAGAGGTATTAAGGCGAATGGGAGAGGAGAGATGTTTCTGGCGACTGCTAAAGAAGAGAAGAGATAGGTTGGTAGGACACATACTAAGACACCCAGGAATAGCAAGCTAAGTTATGGAAGGAAGGGTCGAGGACAAGAACTGTAGGGGTAGACCAAGGTTAGAATATGTTAAACAGATTGCCTCGGATGTAGGGTGTGGTAGCTATGAAGAGATGAAACGATTAGCTCAGGACAGGGAGGCATGGAGAGCTGCATCAAACCAGTCAAAAGACTGAAGACTCAAACAACAACAGTGGTAGAAGAACAACCTGGATGTAGCAAGGTCACTATACTCTCAAGTGCGATGTATTCACAATCATTTGAGCCGGATATGACCGTCCTCGAACTCGAGTTGTCTAGACGAGTGATCTTCACACATGAAACCTCATGTTTCAACAAAAGACAAGGTAAGGACACTCTACCCTTGAGAGTAAAAATAAGGTTACTCCACCCAGATGTATTTATAATCATCTTATACGGATATAACCGACCTCAAACTTGGCTTGTCTGGACACGTGAACTTCATGCATGAGTTTAGTGCTTTTCAGTCGGTCAACACGAATGTACCCAAAAGAGATGGGTTATGCCCTAATCCTGAAATAAATTACATGAGATTAATAAAGCACTAGGATGACCATTTTCGATCGTCAAGCGATCATCATCAGATCCATTACACTTAGGCTACAAAATCTATGTTTGAAATACAGGTGAAAATATTTACAATATGTACAATTATTTAGTTGCAGTATTGGTACTGCAACTGTCAGTGTATGCTAAATGCAGTATATATGTTAGGTGAAATGCTAAATGGTGATAGCTATCCGGAGATTGTACTTTAGAGAGATTATATGGTTGTAAACTATGGTTAAACTATAAAATTTTTGGCTAACTACTTATCTGATTGTCTTCCGTATTACAGCTACTCGCAGTTTTCGTGCTCACTGGAACTCGCTGTGCGGTCGACTGCGGTGGTTATCTTAACGACTGGTTTTTCCCCTGCCTCCTCCCCCCTGTCCCTACGTGCTGTGGGGAGTGATAGCGATGTGTTTATGTGAGGTGTTGCCGACCTAGATAAGATGTATGTTATTGAATGAGGTGGGTCCACAACTATTAAAGACCGTGGATTGGCCCTCGCCACGCGTGGAGCATAACCCATTCGAACTAAGCGTTGACGGTCTTATGAGGACGTCCCGGCACCTTTAATACTGCCGCGAATATGGGCCTTGGTTTATTGCAGAAGCAAAGTACATCGTACACCTGATCCAGATAACATTTACCTATTAAAAACCCCCTAATTTCCCCCCTTTTTTTATTTAGCTTGACTGTGTCGCTAAATTGTGTTTTGTTTCCGACAGGGTGTGTTTTTTAGTAGCGTGAAGAGGGGTGAGCTCTCCATGAACGTGTGTTCATTTAGATTGTTGGGATTGTTTCGTTTGGCTAGGTGTATCTCGATTGCTTCCTTTATGTCAAGAGCTCTGCCTTTCGATTCGTGATGGATTATTTTAAGGTCCGACTCTATGTTGGTAAAGCTGTGCCCTGCGTCACACATATGTTCGCACACGGCTGAATGTGTTCCGTATCTTATCGCATTCCTATGTTCATTATAACGTGTGTCTACTCGCCTTCCACTCTGCCCGATGTAATTAGCTTGACAATCGGTGTCTTGGCACGTTATAGAATATACCCCTGACCTTGAATACGGGTCACGTTTATTTAGATTACTATTTAGGAGGTGCCTAGCGGTTGTGTTTTTCGTCGTGAAAGCTATCTTTATGCCTTTTTTTTTTGAATAGGTTAGTGATTTTATATGTATTCGCATTCACATAGTTGAAACGCGCAAATTTTTTCTCATTACTGTCCGGTTTGGGAATCGTTTTATCTTTATTTTTATGTTTGGCTATAATTTGATTTATTTTGCTTGGCGAGAAGTTATTTTCCTTTGCTATTTGCATAATAGTTCTTATTTCCTTATTATAGTTGTCTTTTGACATGGGTATGTTTAAAGCTCTGTGCACCATTGAATTGAAACCCGCTAGTTTGTGCGTACTGGGGTGATTAGACTGATTGTCGATTGCATGCGAGGTTTGTGTTGCTTTCCGGAATATGGAATATGAAAGGTCGTTGTCTTTACGTTCAATAGTTATATCGAGATAATTTATTTTCCGGTCTATTTCGGATTCCTTAGTGAATTTGATAGAGTGGTGAAGGCTATTAATGGATTGGAGAATTGTTTCTTCGCTTGTTAGTTCAGTATCGTAGATGCAAATTACATCATCTACGTATCTTTTCCATATTACTATTCCCTTTGTTGAAGTCTTTTCTAAGAACGCATTTTCTAGTGCATTGATGAAGATGTCAGCGATTAACCCACTTAGTGGCGATCCCATTGCTAGGCCTTCTCTCTGTGTGTATATTTTATTGTCGAATTGAAACACGTTTTGGGTGAGAACGACCCTCAGTAATCTCACAATCTCTTCAATTTCTTTTACCGAATTGTTGGATTTTAAGTTGTTTTCGATAGTGTTGATTGCTTCAATAATCGGAATATTGGTGTACATGTTAGTTACGTCGAAGGATACTAGCCTGAAGCTAGGTTTCATTTGTAGGGTGTTCAATGCTGTTACTAGTTCTGTTGTGTTCTTTACAGAGTTGTTTTTGTCGTTGGAAAGACGGCATTTTAAGATTTTTAGTAACTCTTTGCTGATTTTGTAATTAGGGGCATTCCTACAATTGACTATTGGTCTCATTGGGCATTCCTTTTTGTGTATTTTTGGTTGTCCCCTCAATGACGGTATTTTCGGGTTCATGTTTATTAGTTTTGATTTTTCGGCTTTGGTCAGTATGTATTCTGTTTCTTTTAGCGCACTTTTTATTTGTTTTTGGAATTTGTTGGTGGGGTCTTTTGTTAATTCCTTGATTTCGTTGTTGTTAAGGAATTCGACTGTTTTTTCAATGTATTCTGTTTTGTTCAAAATTACTGTAGTGTTTCCCTTATCTGCTTTTGTGATGATTAAGTCATGTTCTTTTATTTTTTGTTTCAACGACTTTATTTCTTTGAGCTGTTTGTTGTTTTGAATGTTATTGCTATCGCCCTCTCGTTTGAGGATTTTTTGGCTTCGTTGGTGGCGAGATTTTTGGTTAATTCCCTGTCTTCTGCTGGGAGCTTGTGACTGGCTATCTCAATATCTGTGATTAACTGTTTTATATTGTGGTTCGTGTGTGCGTCTGTGCAGTTGTATTTCAAACCTTTGTCTAACATATTCATTTCACCTTGAGAAAAGGTTACGTTCGTTCTGTTGTTTACTCTGCTGTGGAAATTGAATTCATTGTTATTCGTGTGTTGTTCGTTAGATTGATGGTTCTGTGTTTCTCCTAGTTTTCTTAATTTATTTTCTAGCGTTTCATGCTTCCTCGTTGCTCTGATTTTGATGTTGTCATGTAGGTGCTCGGTGAAGCTGTCCCATTGGGCCGCGTGCCAGAAATTACTTAGTTGCAATTGAATGTCGTATAATTGTTGGTTAATTTTTTGCTTTCTTATGTATGCAAATCTTAATTCGTTTTTTATCCAAAGCGCTTTGGCTTGTTTGGTTGAAATGATCGTGGCTGGTGTGTTCGGTACGGTTTTAATTGGTACGTATTTAGGGGTGAGGTTTAGTTCTATACATTTTTTGTTGAACCAAATTGACTTGTCTAAATTCATGAGTTTAAGCCTGAGTGATTTGAATTTCTTGGCTTCACGATTTGCCTGACTAGCCGTGAACATTGTGGTGTTTGAAGCCATATTTTCAGTGTTGCCTTAGTAAACAAGAGTTTAGTGCTTTTCAGTCGGTCAACACGAATGTACCCAAAAGAGATGGGTTATGCCCTAATCCTGAAATAAATTACATGAGATTAATTGCTTCTGCAATAAACCAAGGCCCATATTCGCGGCAGTATTAAAGGTGCCGGGACGTCCTCATAAGACCGTCAACGCTTAGTTCGAATGGGTTATGCTCCACGCGTGGCGAGGGCCAATCCACGGTCTTTAATAGTTGTGGACCCACCTCATTCAATAACATACATCTTATCTAGGTTGGCAACACCTCACATAAACACATCGCTATCACTCCCCACAGCACGTAGGGACAGGGGGGAGGAGGCAGGGGAAAAACCAGTCGTTAAGATAACCACCGCAGTCGACCGCACAGCGAGTTCCAGTGAGCACGAAAACTGCGAGTAGCTGTAATACGGAAGACAATCAGATAAGTAGTTAGCCAAAAATTGTATAGTTTAACCATAGTTTACAACCATATAATCTCTCTAAAGTACAATCTCCGGATAGCTATCACCATTTAGCATTTCACCTAACATATATACTGCATTTAATATACACTGACAGTTGCAGTACCAATACTGCAACTAAATAATTGTACATATTGTAAATATTTTCACCTGTATTTCAAACATAGATTTTGTAGCCTAAGTGTAATGGATCTGATGATGATCGCTTGACGATCGAAACTGGTCATCCTAGTGTTTTATTAATCTCATGTAATTTATTTCAGGATTAGGGCATAACCCATCTCTTTTGGGTACATTCGTGTTGACCGACTGAAAAGCACTTAACTCTTGTTTACTAAGGCAACAATGAAAATATGGCTTCAAACACCACAAACTTCATGCATGTAACCTCGAGTTTCAAGAAAAAAAAACAGTCATGAAGAACACTCTACTCTTAAGAGAGAAAGCAAGGTTACTCCACCCAGATGAATTTACGATCATCTCAAACAATATGACCGACCTCGAACATGGTTTGTATAGATGAGTGACCTTCACACATGTAACCTCATGGTAGGGGAGCAAGGCGGTTTCTGCCTCCCCCCACCACTACTCCAAATGCGAGCCGATAACTCCCGATCCGTGGTCGGAGATTCACGAATGAGATGTCGTTGGACTCGAGCTGACGGGGGCTTTCCTGAGGACCACTCGTTATATTTTTGAAAAACATTTTTTTTCGAAAGTAGGTGATAGTTTGAAAACCAAACACGATAGAATGTTGTGCAATAGCTTAAACGAACGGTCTCTATGTCCTTTATTTTTTATAATAAAACGTTTTTATTTTTTCATTTTTTGAAAACAGTTCAATTTTGAAATTTTTATATTTTGGAAACTAAAGAGTTTACAAAAACATTTGTTTGACATAAATGAATGGCCCTGACTCCCTCTACCAGCAAAATAAATTTCAAGCCTCTAGGACTAAAACTGTGCATTAGTGGGGTTTTGTAGTTTCTGAGTTGCCCCCTACTTTCATCTAAACTTTGGGCGATATCTCCCGAACGCGTGGTCAGATTTTAACGAACGAGGTATTGTTGGCGTTGGGATGACGTTCTCTTGGCTAAGCATGTGTGTTGGTATTTAAAAAAATTGAAAATGTTTGTTTCTTGGATTGGCACTATTTTGGAAACGGTGAATTGGAAAAAAAGTTTGTTTGACGTTAATGAAAGGTGGGTATGCCCTCTAGGGGGGCAGAAAGTTTCAAGGGTGTAGGAGGAAAAACAAAATGATAGCCTACTTTCTCGGGAACATTGGTAATCATTGGCGAACGGATGGTCGGATTTTAACAAATGAGGTGTCGTTGGACTCGAGCTGAAGTCCTCTTTCCTATAGACCACTCGTTATATTTTTCAAAAAAAAAAAATGAAAAATGTTGTTATTAAAAGTAGGCGATAGTTTGAAAACCAAACATGATAGAACGTTGTTCAATAGTTCAAACCAATGGTCTCTTTAACCTTTATTTTTTATAATAAAACTTTTTTATATTTTGAGATTTTTTGAAAACCCTTAAATTTTGAATTGTTACTATTTTGGAAACTAACACGTTGACAAATAAGTTTGTTTGACATAAATGAAAGTTCCCTACCCCCTCTACCATGAAAATATGTGTCATGTCTCTAGGACAAAAAAACTAGGCATTTTTTTTATAAAAGCGTGTTTGTAGACAGAGAGCCGGTAGCGCTGGGCGTGTGTTCCAACGAGGCTATGACTGAGCATGGTGAATACTGGAAATGGCTTTTTTGACGGGGCGATGTATTGCAAAACGAGGGGTCGCTTTTCGATATTTTCCTATGACAGATGAATGAAGGCGAATATTTTCGAAAATCCCTCATGACGATCTTTAAACATGTTGGTAAACACTGACCAGTAACCAGGCAAAATTCATGATGGGAAGTTGTTAACAACAGAACTTGTTTTTATGATTTTTCTGTCTTAAAAAATCTTACCTGGGTATTGTAAAAACCTTGCTTTTTCTGCCTTTGTCTTGTAGGCTTCTGTGAAATGGTTTGCCTCTCTCTGTCTCTCTCTCTCTTTGTCCATCAACAGGTATATAGGTTATCTAAAACTAACAAAATAAAAAACAATCCATCAAAAAATGGTAAACCAATAATCATTTAAACATTCATTAGTATTAAAATAAACTAAACCGTGTTAATCTCGCACTTACCTCAAATATATAATGTATCCAATATAGTAACCAACTGGGGTTGAGCACACGAATGCAATTACTTTTATACACATACGATACAGCCTATGTTTACACTGCAGCGTTTAAAACAGTAATGACTGACTGCGTGTCATATCATGATAGTAGGTAATATAAGCCGAAGCTGACGCAGGGGCTAATGGGCAAGATGGCCGCCGCGCGCAACCAGCCCTATGTTATTCTTATGGAGGGGACAGTCATAGCTGGCGCAAGGGCTAATGGGTAAGATGGCCGCCACTCCCCGAGACCGTGGGTGACGTCACAGGGGGAGGTCGGCCGTGTAGTTGCTAAATGGAATATTTATTTTTATTATTATTATTATTATTATTATTAGGTAATTATTGATTGATCATGTACAATCTAGACAACCTTATATTGTACACCTCGTGGTGTAGCGGCTAGTAATCTTGAATGACACTGCGGAGACCCGTGTTCGATTCCTGGCTCTGTCAAGAAATTTAATTCTGGGCTGAGGGCTGGAAGGGGGGTACACTCATATAGGTAAGAAACGGGTCATACTATACTTTCTGCTACCGAGTTTCAGCTACTTTTCAAGGTCACGCTCACCGAGCATTGCCGGAGGCTGTCGAAGGTTAATGATTGGATTATGAGTGTGAGGCAGGTAACAAGAAACACAAGCGGTACCCATGCAATAGTTTTATTAATTATATATATCTACAATTTTTACATATAATACACTCTTTTCTTTATTTTAGTTTTAATAACAGTCATTTTTTATTTTTCTACATTTTAACTCAAATTTTTGCTTAAATGTCTTAGGTCCCTTTTGTATCCATTAGTTTATACGAACAGGGGAGCCCATGTTCTTGATTTGCCATGCATGTTTACACACAGAACACAACTCTTTCCTTATGTTTGCTTGGTGTAGTTTTAATAGCATCTATCTTAATTTTGATCCGATAATTTAAATCTGTATCCGAATCTTCTAGTTCCTTTTCCAGCCAATAATTGGATATAAACAGAGAGTCAATATTTTCCATTTCCAAGACATATCTAACTTTATGTCTATATACAATTGGTTTTATTCCCTTAACAATTAGTTCTGTTCCTTTTTCCAGACTTTCTAACCGGGTACACTTTTGGATTTTTATTTGGCCTTTGATTTCCTGCATTGTAATGTTACTAAGCAGATCGACGTCACCTTGCGTATACGTTGTCGACTCTACTCTATAGTCTGTTTGGATGCTTGTGAACAACTTAAAATTCTCGATTTTAGCAAAGGAGTTACCATTAAATGTAGTCATTCCATTGGTGTTGAATTCTGCAAACGGTTTTTCAGTTTCCAGATGCACAATGTCCAATCCACCACATGGAGTTACAATAAATCCATCCTTTTTAAGCAAGTCTAAATTACCATGACTCTTTAAAAACATAGATTTTAAATATCCTCTTAAGTAGCACACATGTTTACATTTTTCACTTTCTACAAGCACTCCAACGCGTGGATAAGTTCCTTTGCAATTAACAGTAAATGCTGAGAGTTTGTATTTCCCACTCACATCGAGATTTTGCCAGGGACTTTGTTTAATGTAAACTGTAAACCTGTTTCTTGCATCCACAATCGCCTGTTCTTTCTGCAACACCGCTTCGTACTCTTTCTTTAGAGCAGTAGTCTCTGCAACATACTTCACTTTCCTTTTTTTGATCTCAATTTCCTCCAACTCTAATTTTCGTTTCCTTACACATAGCACATTAACTGTACTCAATGAGGTAATTTCCTTAAGAGGGTATGGTTTAAGTCTGTTAGTTTTATTGGTTCTTTTTCTCAACACCTGGGGGAGAATATTATTTGTAGGAGTCAATCCTAATTCGCTAATGTTTATGTTTGCGGGAATTGTGGAGAACAATGTCCTGGATTGAGAAAAGAATGTTTCCCCAGCTTTAATGTAGCATTTTTGTATAATGCGAACATTGTTGTTTCCAGAATCATCGTTAACAATTTCTACAAAGTTTACGGGTAAGTAATTAAAACTATAGGCAGAGAGAGCATAGTTTATCAGTTTTTCCCGATCATGTCCATCGCGCAGTTCGATTTGCACACCAGTCAATTTCCGAGTATTTTTATTACCCCAATACACAAATTGCAAAACATTGTTAAACACCACACAGCAACTATTTTGTAGGTTATCCGATAGTTTGGTCCACATGTACGCGATCGGCACCGAGTACAGGGGCGCTTCTTTTAAGTAATGTTTGTTGGCGTTTAATACACTAACACAATCTTTGAGTGGGTCAAATACACCATCCATTTTGTAGTTGTAAATTGTTGCCTCTAGTCTTGTAATACCATGTTCCTTAGCTAAGGAAGACGTAAACGTTTCCCTTAGACGGGTGTCTGGACATCGGATAAAGTCTATAATATGGTTTCCAATGACTTTGTTTACACCAGGACTTGTAATTTGACATATAAATTTGTTATATATCTTTATTCTAGAATTAGAGTTCATCCATGTTAAACAGTCTATACCAACCGTTTTATCATTGTCCACAATCACATTACACTTTTCTCGATACTCTCCTTGCACACAAAAGTTGTGATTCGATGTTAGATAATCACACATCTCTGCCTTGTTAAAAACACCAGCCAAATCTTGGGTTATGTCCAAATCCATAAGATAAAACTCCTCAGCACGAAGCTGTTGCAATATCTCTGGAAGTTCGGCTAACAGAACGTCTAATTTAACATCAGCTAGCTCCACTTTGTATGGTATAGCCACAGATTTTTTATACTTTTCCATAATGTTAACCATTCCTTTCTCCCCAAGCTGTGTCCTGAGTCCCTGTGCCATTGCACACTCGTTATTGAGTAGAGGAAATGGTAGCTTTGCCTTAACACCATGTTTTGCAGAAATGAACTTGGAGAATTTACCACGTAAATAGAGGTTGAAAGCACCACACACCTCTTTCTTTAGCAGCACAGACTTACTATTTTCCAATTGTTCTTGGCAGTCCACTTGGTCACATATCCTAACCACCATAATGTTATCACAAAACGGATCCGTAATCGGTGTAAGTAGATTAACATTTTTATCACTTAGGAGCGTCTTGTTTTCTGTGTAGTTTATATTACCAATGTCTGTTACCAGATTGTCCAGGTTTTCCAACAACAACCACAACCCAAACCGCTCGTTGGTAGGCTTTATTCTGTTCCCCATAAGTTGGGGGACACTAAACACTTTAGAAAGAGACATCTTTACACTTTCAGCTACCACGAAGCACTGGTCGAATGCATTTGTAGCGTCTCTTATATATACCAATACTCAATTCTATTTTTAGATTATGACGTAACTGACAACGCTTGTCGGCAGAAAGCAGTACACATATAAATACAAAATCTCTCGAACATTGCCGGAGACTGCCGAAGGTTAACGATTGGAACTCAAACAAGATTTAACTTGTCGCACGACGTAACAAAAAGTTAAATGATTTAATTGCAAGGGAATGTTGCTTTACCTAAAATGTAATACTATGCAAGTGTTTAACATTTTACAATCAGCTTGTGTATTGGCTTTTTATGTTGGCTTTTTTTGTTGGCTTTTGTTGGCTTTTGCATTAGCTCTCTCATATTTGCTCTTGCTTGTTGGGGCTTATTTGGACTTGGAAAGTTTGTCTGTCCTTTTTATGGCTGCATAATGCTTACAGCCATGTTCGTAAGCAGCAACAACAACAACACACAAAATTAAAAAAAAAAAGTCAAAGTACTCTAAGGTTTATCAATGACTCTCAACTCTTACACCTACCTCTATACCACTCTCAGTCCACAAATAGTGTATTTTTCAAATTTTTCAAAACATATTTCCAAAATGGGTATAATTTCCAAAATTAAAAAGTTTACAAAAATGTTTGTTTGTCATAAATGAATGGCCTTTGCCTCCTCTACAGCCGTACCAAGTCCCAGGTCTCTAGGACAACAAAATTAATAAATTTAAAAATGGGCTTATATTTCCAAAATTAAAAAGTTTACAAAAAGGTTTGTTTGACATAAATGAATGGCCTTTACCCCCTCTAACGCCGTACCAAGTCCCAGGTTTCTAGGACAACACAAATAAAAATTTTCAAAATGGGCTTATATTTCCAAAATTAGGAATTTTACAAAAACGTTTGTCTATACCCATACCAAGTCTCAGGTCTTTAGGTCAACAAAAATAAAATTTTGAAAATGGGCTATATTTCCAAAATTAGGAATTCTACAAAAAAGTTTGTCTGACGTAAATCAATGGTCTTTACCCCCTCTATCCCAGTACCAAGTCTCAGGTCTCTCGGACAAAAGAAAATGAATTTTGAAAAATGGTCACTATTTTGGAAACTAGGAATTTTACAAAAAAGTTTGTTTGACATAAACGAAAGGTCCCTATCCCCTATACCTGCAAACCAAGTCCCAGGTCTGTATGACGAAAATGAAAAAAGTTCAATTTGGAAAGTAGGCAATTTTTCATAAAACCAAACATTCTAAAAAGTGTTCTATGGGCATAAAAGAATGGTCTCTATGTCCTTTATTTTTTATAATAAAACTTTTTTATTTTTTACATTTTTTTGAAAAAAGTTCAATTTTGAAATTTTTATAATTTAGAAACTTAAGAGTTTTCAAAAAAAATTTGTTTGACATAAATAAATGGCCCTGACCCCCTCTACCAACAAAATAAATTTCAAGTCTCTAGGACTAAAACTGTACAGTAGGGGGGTGATGATGGTTCTGCTTCACTTGACGCCGCTGTGCCCAACAAACTAACATGGCGCCGCACAGCTGCTAAAGAAAGAAAGAGGTGTGTGGTGCTTTCAACCTCTATATACGTGGTAAATTCTCCAAGTTCATTTCTGCTAAACATGGTGTTAAGGCAAAGCTACCATTTCCTCTACTCAATAACGAGTGTGCAATGGCACAGGGACTCAGGACACAGCTTGGGGAGAAAGGAATGGTTAAAATTATGGAAAAGTATAAAAATCCTGTGGCTATACCATACAAAGTGGAGCTAGCTGATGTTAAATTAGACGTTCTGTTAGCCGAACTTCCAGAGATATTGCAACAGCTTCGTGCTGAGGAGTTTTATCTTATGGATTTGGACATAACCCAAGATTTGGCTGGTGTTTTTAACAAGGCAGAGATGTGTGATTATCTAACATCGAATCACAACTTTTGTGTGCAAGGAGAGTATCGAGAAAAGTGTAATGTGATTGTGAACAATGATAAAACGGTTGGTATAGACTGTTTAACATGGATGAACTCTAATTCTAGAATAAAGATATATAACAAATTTATATGTCAAATTACAAGTCCTGGTGTAAACAAAGTCATTGGAAACCATATTATAGACTTTATCCGATGTCCAGACACCCGTCTAAGGGAAACGTTTACGTCTTCCCTAGCTAAGGAACATGGTATTACAAGACTAGAGGCAACAATTTACAACTACAAAATGGATGGTGTATTTGACCCACTCGAAGATTGTGTTAGTGTATTAAACGCCAACAAACATTACTTAAAAGAAGCGCCCCTGTACTCGGTGCCGATCGCGTCCATGTGGACCAAACTATCGGATAACCTACAAAATAGTTGCTGTGTGGTGTTTAACAATGTTTTGCAATTTGTGTATTGGGGTAATACAAATACTCGGAAATTGACTGGTGTGCAAATCGAACTGCGCGATGGACAAGATCGGGAAAAACTGATAAACTATGCTCTCTCTGCCTATAGTTTTAATTACTTACCCGTAAACTTTGTAGAAATTGTTAACGATGATTCTGGAAACAACAATGTTCGCATTATACAAAAATGCTACATTAAAGCTGGGGAAACATTCTTTTCTCAATCCAGGACATTGTTCTCCACAATTCCCGCAAACATAAACATTAGCGAATTAGGATTGACTCCTACAAATAATATTCTCCCCCAGGTGTTGAGAAAAAGAACCAATAAAACTAACAGACTTAAACCATACCCTCTTAAGGAAATTACCTCATTGAGTACAGTTAATGTGCTATGTGTAAGGAAACGAAAATTAGAGTTGGAGGAAATTGAGATAAAAAAAAGGAAAGTGGAGTATGTTGCAGAGACTACTGCTCTAAAGAAAGAGTACGAAGCGGTGTTGCTGAAAG
This sequence comes from Meconema thalassinum, assembly GCA_946902985.2. Classification (NCBI taxonomy): domain Eukaryota; kingdom Metazoa; phylum Arthropoda; class Insecta; order Orthoptera; family Tettigoniidae; genus Meconema; species Meconema thalassinum. The sequence goes on along the minus strand of OX336389.2, from coordinate 591,891,703 downwards.
AACAGGCGATTGTGGATGCAAGAAACAGGTTTACAGTTTACTTTAAACAAAATCCCTGGCAAAATCTCGATGTGAGTGGGAAATACAAACTCTTCAGCATTTACTGTTAATTACAAAGAAACTTATCCACGCGTTGGAGTGCTTGTAGAAAGTGAAAAATGTAAACATGTGTGCTACTTAAGAGGATATTTAAAATCTATGTTTTTAAAGAGTCATGGTAATTTAGACTTGCTTAAATAGGATGGATTTATTGTAACTCCATGTGGTGGATTGGACATTGTGCATCTGGAAACTGAAAAACCGTTTGCAGAATTCAACACCAATGGAATGACTACATTTAATGGTAACTCCTTTGCTAAAATCGAGAATTTTAAGTTGTTCACAAGCATCCAAACAGACTATAGAGTAGAGTCGACAACGTATACGCAAGGTGATGTCGATCTGCTTAGTAACATTACAATGCAGGAAATCAAAGGCCAAATAAAAATCCAAAAGTGTACCCGGTTAGAAAGTCTGGAAAAAGGAACAGAACTAATTGTTAAGGGAATAAAACCAATTGTATATAGACATAAAGTTAGATATGTCTTGGAAATGGAAAATATTGACTCTCTGTTTATATCCAATTATTGGCTGGAAAAGGAACTAGAAGATTCGGATACAGATTTAAATTATCGGATCAAAATTAAGATAGATGCTATTAAAACTACACCAAGCAAACATAAGGAAAGAGTTGTGTTCTGTGTGTAAATATGCATGGCAAATCAAGAACATGGGCTCCCCTGTTCGTATAAACTAATGGATACAAAAGGGACCTAAGACATTTAAGCAAAAATTTAAGTTAAAATGTAGAAAAATAAAAAATGACTGTTATTAAAACTAAAATAAAGAAAAGAGTGTATTATATGTAAAAATTGTAGATATATATACAGTAATTAATAAAACTATTGCATGGGCACCGCTTGTGTTTCTTGTTACCTACCTCACACTCATAATTCAATCATTAACCTTCGACAGCCTCCGGCAATGCTCGGTGAGCGTGACCTTGAAAAGTAGCTGAAACTCGGTAGCAGAAAGTATAGTATGACCCATTTCTTACCTATATGACTATGCTTAAAGAGTTACGTTATGAATATAAAAATCTTCTGCCTGGAACTAGCAAATACATAAAACAAAACAATTTAGGAAATAAAACAATAGCACTACAAAAATAAAAAACCAAAATAAAAAATGGCATTCATAATCAAAAATAAATAAAATAGAAAACAAAATAAAAACAGGTGTACAATTTATAACAATCAGGAATATATATAAAAATGTATTATGTGTAAATAGTGTACATGTATTTAAAATAAAAAAATATTGTACCGTATGGAAACTGCTTGTACATTTTTAATTACTACCCACCTCTCTCCACTCCTAATGCAAAATGAACATGTAAAACACAAATTGGAAAATCCATGTTTCCATATTGACAAAATAAAAAAACATTAAACTGACATTTTAAGAACTGTAAATGGGAAATTGTGAAATTGATAAATGTGTAAACAACATAATGCAAAATCCATGTTTCCATGTTATGAAATTGAAAAACTTAAAACTAACATTAAAAAAAACTGAAAATGGGAAATTGGAAAATTGTCATATGTGTAAACAACAAAATGAAAAAAAAAACGGTTGGGGTAGTTATCATGTTGTACAGTAACCTATAAAACTAGCATAAGGATAGTTGCTTGTACCCTTATATACTTTGAGTATGTGCATTAGCCTTTGGATTAGCTTAAGTTAGGTTTGGTGAGGTTAGGTATGTAGCCTTGTAGTTTACTCTTTTCGGAAAGTGTAAAAAGTAAAATCTAAAATCAAAAAATCTTAAATTTAAAATGTAAAATCTAAAAAAACTAACATCTAAAATACAAAAAATCAAAAATGTAAAATGTAAAATCTAAAAAATGTAAAATGAAAAAATCAAAAATCTAAAATGTTAAAATATAAAATATAAAATCTTTAAATGAGGTTTCTGTGGGTTAGGTTAGGTTAGGTTAGGTTAGGTTATAACTAAGTTTATTATTTGTGCTCTCGCATTTGCTCTTACATTTCTGCTCTCACTTTGAAGTTAGGTTATGTTAGGTTAGGTTAGGTTAGGTTAGGTGTGGTTAGGTTATAACTAAGTTTATTATTTGTGCTCTCACATTTGCTCTCACTTTTTTCTCACACTTTTTGCTAATTTTTTTCGCTTGCAATATTAAATTAGGTAGGTTACGTTAGGTTAGGATAGGTTAGGTGAGGCTAGGTTAGGTGAAGTTAGGTTAGGTTATAACTTAGTTTATTATGTGTGCTCTCACATTTGCTCTCATATTTGCTCTGACTTTGAAGTTAGGTTAGGTTAGGTTAGGTGAAGTTGGGTTAGGCAGAATGGTTGTGGTATGAACCAAAAGCCAGCTCCTGTCAGTTTTGCCTCACAAGGCTGAGTGTACCCCGTTCCACTCCTGAGACCAGAAATTAAATTTCTTGGCAGAGCCGGGATTCGAACCTCAGGAATGACCTCCAAGAATGCTAGCCACTACACCAAGAGGTGGACAATATAAGGCTGGTCTTGATTATACATGATCAATTAACAATTACCTAATAATAATAATAATAATAAATATTCCATTTGGCAACTACATGGCCGACCTCTCTCTGTGACGTCATTGACGGTCTCAGAGCGTGGCGGCCATTTTGCCCAATAGCCCCTGTGCCAGCTCTGACTGTCCCCTCCATAAGAATAACATAGGGCTGGTTGCGCGCGGCGGCCATCTTGCCCATTAGCCCCTGTGCCAGAACCGCTCTTTTATTCCTACTCATGATCAACACTCTAATACCCCATGCTCTCCTCTCCTCGCTCAGACCCTCGCCCTGTGTCCCTCTTATCATAGCTGTTAACATTGCTCTTGCCCTGCAATTGGCTATGGCAATGGTAGGGGGAGGAGTTATACTCGCTTACTGCATTATTTCTCTGATAATCTGAATGAGTGGTATCAAAACCATGTGGTGAATTCCTTGCTATCAAAATTTGATAAACTGCAACAAGGACCCAGTGGTTTAGCGTTAGACAAAATCAATTATCTACAAATCAACATTTGTCATTTCAACCCGTTGAATGCTGGGTCTAGCTATAATAAAACACCACCAGCAATAGCTTCGAAAAAGGCTGTGGTGAATATTGAAAATTTTGATGATTAATGTTTTCTGTGGGCTGTGGCTGCGTATTTTCAGCCAGCTCAAGACCGTAATGTTAACAGACCAGCAAAGTACAAGGCCAAGTTTGATGAATTAAAACAAACATTAAATTGAACTCGAGTGTCGTTCCCTATGGACTTAACCGAGATCCATAGGTTTGAACAAGATAACCAGGACTTTTCGTTCATGGTGTATGGCCTTGATGGTGATGAGATTGTGGGTCCTCTTTATGCCACAAAAGAACCGAAACGACACCACATTCATCTTTTATATTTATCTGAGGGAGAGGTGGATCACTATTGCCTGATTAAAAGCTTATGTAGATTGCTAAGCAGTCAAATGTTTAAGGACAAGCGTTCAAAACATATTTGTGATCGTTGCTTGCAATATTTTAAAACCCCTACGCATTTAGAACGTCATAGGGTAGATTGTGTTTCTCAGGAAGCGGTGAGACTGATATTGCCACAAGGGGACAAGGCTGTGTTAAAGTTTAAGGATATTCATGAGCGTGACACTGTTCCCTATGTGGTGTATGCAGATTTCGAAGCTCTCACCACACCCATGGCGGGATGTGAACAAGATCCCACCATGAGCTCAACCACACCCATTCAAGAACATGAACCTTTTGCCATAGGATTTAATGTGGTGTGTGCCTATGACTCCACACAATCCGTTTAAAAATACCGTGAGGGGCCAGATTGTGCCAGATGGTTTTTGGATGAACTTGTAACGTTGGCCGACCATGTACAGGGATTACTGGCCCACCCAGTACCCATGTGTCTATCTCTACAACAGCAGCAGCAGCAGTATGAGCATGCCACGACATGTCATATTTGCGAAAAGCCACTGATCAGTGCTGAAGACACCGTTCGTGATCACTCGCACTTTACAGGAGAGTTCCGTGGAGCTGCGCATAGTAAATGCAATTTGAACTTTTCAGCTCCTCGTTTCATCAGTGTCTTTTTCCAGAATCTGGCAAATTATGACATTCAGTTTATGATTCGTGAATTGGGTCATGTCAACAAGGGCTCGTTTACCATTATCCCCCAAAACCATGAGGGTTTTACAGCCCTGACATGGCGGTTGAGCAACTTTAGCATTCAATTTTTGGATTCCTTTAAGTTTATGGCATCCTCGCTAGACAGTCTTGTGAATGGCTTGAATGAGGAGGAATTAAAAAATACCAGAATGCATTTTAATGATCCTAAGCAATTTCAATTGTGCATTCGGAAAGGTATATTCCCGTATGATTTCTGCAACAGCTGGGACGTGTTAAAGCAAACAAAACTCCCACCACAAGAGAAATTTTACTCAAAACTAACACGTAGTACCGTTTCCGATGAAGACTATGCACATGCATGTCAAGTTTGGCGAGTGTTTGGCATTAAGACGCTAAGTGAATATGCTATGCATTACCTAAAACTGGATGTATTGCTGCTCACCGATGTGTTTGAAAAATTTCGTGAGTTGTGTCAGCACATTTATGGTCTTGACCCGGCTCACTATTATACGAGTCCTGGGCTCTCGTTTGATGCCGCTTTAAAATACACTCAAGTGGATTTGGATTTACTCACTGATGTAGACATATTTTTTGAAAAGGGCATTCGCGGTGGCTTTGTGTCGCTTAACCAGCGCCATGCCGAAGCGAACAATGTCTACATGCCTGATTATTCACCAGACAAACCAGCATCGTACTTAATGTACTATGACGTGAATAATTTTTATGGTTACGCCATGAGTCAGCCTTTGCCCTATGGCAAGTTTGCTTGGCTGACAGACAAACAAGTGTTAGAATTTGATGTGATCAAGGCTAGCCAAGAAACAGGCCGTGGATATGACTTAGAAGTAGATATTGAATATCCTTCATCCTTGCATGATCAACATGCCGATTTCCCATTCTGCCTTGAGCAGATGGTTCCCCCTAACAGTAAAGTGAAAATTGAAAAACTTATGGGCACACTTTACAACAAAAATCGGTATGTGCTACATATCCAAATGTTGGTGCATTGTCTCGCCCAAGGCTTGGTGTTGAAGAAAATCCATAGGGGTATTTCCTTTGCCCAAAAACCATGGCTCAAGCCATACATGCAACTCAACACAGAGCACCGACAAATGGCAACACAGCAGTTTGAAATTATTTTTTTCAAATTAATGAACAACTTCATCTATGGCAAGTCCATGGAGAATGTCTGCAAATACCGTGACATTAAATTGGTGAATGTCTGGGAAGGACGTTACGGTGCCCGGCGGTACATTGCCAAGCCAAATTTCAAATCGATCAACATTATCGATGAGGATTTGGCCACTATTGAATTGAGTAGGACCAGCGTGACCAAGAATTAGCCCATTTACTTGGGCCAAGACATTTTAGACTTTTCTAAATCTGTCATGTATCGATTCCACTATGTGTTTGCCAAATGCCATTTTGAGGACGTATCTCTTTTGTATATGGATACGGACTCATTCATTTACCACATTCGCCACTGCAACCCCTATGACGTCATGAGGCAGCATAGTGACTGGTTCGACACCTCTTCGTATAGTGCTGACAACATGTTTCAGCTGCCCATAAAAACAAGAAGGAAATGGGTGTTTTAAAAGATGAATGCGGTGATTCCATTATGACGGAATTCGTAGGTTTGGCTTCGAAAATGTATGCTTATCGCACACTAGACTGTAAGGAAGCCAAAAGAGCAAAAGGTGTAGGTAGAAGTGGTAAAATCGCTACGTGTAGACGATTACTTAGCGGTTTTACGCACTGGCAAAGCTATGTCCCATACACAGTGCAGGATACAATCCAGCAACCATCATTTGTATCTTGTTGAACAGAGAAAACGCACCTTCGCCTCCATGGATAACAAATGTGTGTGGGCTAATGACTTGCTCACGAGCCTGCCCTGGGGTTATGACCGCAAGGAGGAGGAGGTGTGATTTTTCTGTTTGTTCGTTTAGGGACATGGGTTTTTGTAACTCGTTGATTTAGTATTTTGTATTTTGTAAATATTGGTTTTTGCCATTGTAAATAGTAGATTTTGTAAATAGTGGCAACCCACTTGAACCTTTTGCTCTTAAAAAATTTCTATGCAACCTTATTTTTATTTTAATTTTAAATTTAACCGAGTTGGGAATTGGAAAATGGTATAGAGTGTGATTCTTTTAAAGCTGTACAAAGCTGTAGTGTTTGTAAATATGAAATGAGTAATAGTATTTTTTTAGTAACTTTAATGACTAGTATTTATATTGTTTTTTGTAATGGTAAAATTTAAACTAAAAAAAGTTCTTTTGGGATCAGTTTGCATGTCGAGAATGTGCTTTTGGGAATAAATAAAGTGGTTGTGTTTGTCCCCCCCCCCCAAAAAAGACAGGTATGGTTGTGTGAGTAGAGAGAAAGCTGGTGTGTGTGTATGACCAGAGCAAACACGGTGAGGTAGGGTGGGTGGGGAGGGGGAAATATTCACGTAAAACTCATTTTGTTTTGTCGATATTTTTTTTCTTTGATATGTAGCGGTCAATAGACATTATTTTTGTAAAAACAGTCTTACCTGCAGTGGTCGTAGACCTCACTGTTTCTCTAAACACACATAAATACATTGCAGCATTATCATGGTCAAGCACTCGCATCAACATCATTGGCAAATCTCAACTTTCGACATACACCAAATGGAAAAATGTGAAAACAGCAAAATGGGAAATCCATGTTTCAGTAACACCAACATTTAAAAAAACGTAAAACAGTCATTTTAAAAACTGGAAATGGTCATGTGTGAAATATAAAAATTCAAAAACATAAAACGGACTTTTTTAAAAAGTGTCATCAACAAAATGGAAAATCCATATCATCAAAAACGCAAAACATGAATCAGACATTCTTTAAAAACTGTAAATTGCAAATTGGCAAATGACAATGTGTGAAAATGTGAAAATTATAAATCAGCCCATCAACATCATCATTTTTTTAAAATTAAAATGAAACATTGTGTTCTGGTAAACCTTTTTTTTATTTCATAACCATAGGGATTGACAAAAGAAAAAATAGAATACAAACACATCCCAATTCCTCACTCCTCAATTCCTTAATGTTCATGTCCATGCATCATCAACTTTCCTTTCATAGCACTCATCACAATCAGGGCTGCCATTCTTTCACCCACTGAGGCATCACAGGATGTAAAACGTTGTTTAGCTTTTTTCAATAACAATTTATCTGCCACATGTCTTAAACCAGGATGACTATGGCGATAAGATAGGTCATGTTCTTTGCATGCTTGATCCAAAAGATTAATGGGTACATCACCACGCTGCAAATGTTTTTCAAGATGAGTTCCAGGGCCACAAAAACGATAAACTGGAAGATGGATTTCGAAAGGTAAGTATTGAATCACTTTGTCAATGACGCCACTGCCAGTACAGGTCTGGCATATCCCTTTCCATTGATGGTGAAAAGGTTTGGTCTTCCTCTTCCTCTGTGGACGATGTTTGTGTTTGTTGTTGTTGCTTTTTCTCGCCATGACACCCGTGGAATGATTCAACAAAGTCTTTACACGGACTTTTTTGACCGTGATACAGTATCACTAGCTGACAAGTCGCGCACTGACGCATTGAGGGTGTTTTTGCCATGGCCACTTGCTTATGGTGATCGTAATCCGTACAGGGTTGCAATTCACTCAACACAGGGTCTTGAGTCCATGATTTTGGAACATGTTGCCAGATTTCTTTCTCCGCGTTGGCGGCCACATAATAAATGAACGACTTGGGCAGCGCTAAGAGTTCCTCTTTGGTAAAACTGTCTAGTTTCTTTTTGCACACAAAGAACTTCCCGATGGCTTTGTCTGTAGCATTGCCTTTTTCCATGGTATCACGTGTTGTAGATGCTTACACGTCGCTTGTAGAAATCTCACTGGCGTCATTCACAGGTAAGTCTTGAGTTATAATTTTGTTCAACAACTCCCAGCAGGCATGGGTGTTTAACCAATGAAAGAGATGCCACTCATGCGCTAGGGCTGTATGGGTAATGTTGCCACAGGAACAAGTATCCATCAGCGTTTGCAGGGAGGGGCAACCCAACTCCATGAGGTCGATACATTGACAGTAAGACGCCAAAAATGGTTGCAACCATTCACGTTTTTCATTACCTTTCACAAATACTACATTGGCCGAGGACAAGTGTGCTTTCATGACCACGACCAAATATTTATAGGAAATGGTTCCTTGATTCCAGTCTAGATGCCTATGATTTTCAATCCACTGGGTTTGTTTGCGGTCTTTTTCACACAACAAATCAAAAGCATGGGGCGGTTTAAATAGCAAATGCGTAGCTTGCGATATCCAAAACGTGGTACAATCGATAATGGCCACTTGTTTAAATATAAATTTGTTGTCACCAATTTTAAACCCTTGGCAATCCACAATGAGTGTGCGCAACATGTTGCCGCTTGCCTGGACCAAGTTCAACTGACGAGTGACCGACAATCAATGACTAAGGTGTGGTCATGACATGGACTTATCAGCCATGCTAGTTTGAAAAAAAATAAGGTTAGGGTAGGACAGGAGGACATGAAAAAAATAAGAATTTTAGAATTACATCTCTTTATTATCATAACACGTCTTACAGGCTTTTGTCATTTTTGGATAAGGACGATGCCAACTCATACAACAATATAGTCTCTTGTGTTTGTAACGTCCATAACACCGATGATGTCCCAATGTCTCTAAACTAGGCGTTTTCGATGATGAGCTGCTTACTGAAGCACCATGGACACCATACGGTCCACACGTATCGTAACTTTTTTTTTCATCACTCAGGGACACGAGTGAGGGATAGCTTGAATGACAGGGTATATTTCCCACCTCCATTCTGCATAGGTAGGGGCAGGCAGGTGACCAGCGCTGTTGTTCCTGCATGGGTTCATCGCCCTCCTGCCATTGGTCTATGATGATGGGACAAAAGGCACATTTCACTTCATCTCTTGTTTTTAAATAGTAGAATCCAGCGGCCGCCAAGGCTTGAGGGTTTATGAAAGGCACTGGCCATGTTGCAAAAGTCTTGAAACTTTGTTCCTCAGAGTTTAAATTCATGGATGTGACTTCTCTTGATGCTTTAAAGCAAGACATGACTGAGCGGCTTGACGTGGGTTGACCTGTTATTTATACACTCGACACTTGGTTGGACAGTGGACTTGTTTGTGATGAATAATCAAACAGTAGACTGTCGTATTGGCTGGTACATTGTCATGCGTTTCAAAATCTAGTCGAATGTCAATATCGGATGGCTTGACAGACTCTTCCAGGTATGAACAGTCAAAGAAAATCAGTGGCGCCCTTGCCTTATACGCTTGGGGTAGCAGCATGGGGCCGTTCTCTTTTTGATATTACGACCATCGAAAATTAGAAAACAAGTCGTACAGGGGGCCAAACTTATTTTTTGAAAAATCCAAATCCAGTCCTTCATAGGGAAACACAGCTCCGTTGAGGAAAAGACGTGCATTTCTCAATTGCAGGTGATCAAATTGCGTGGCATCTTTGGTTTGTTTATACTTGCGATTCGTTTGAAAACCCACGATAATGTAGAGAGGTCTCTCTGTATAGCGAGCTGTTTTTACAGACCAACTGTGTGTGTTGGTGGTGGGCAATAGCGGGTACTCATGGAGTGCCCAGCTTCTAAATTCCATGGGTAGAGGCATATCTCTCTTTACCATCTTGAATATGTCCAGTTTTTTGCTATCGTCAAGGGTCACATGGGGCACTTTCCATAGAAAGCGTTGTAGTTGAATTTTTGAATCTATGGGGGCATTGTCAGCTCCCTTGAGTGCATTATTATCACTCCTGTCTCTCACCAGATAAGGCACTTGCCTTGCGTTGACCACAATGCGCTGGTGGTCTTCGGCAAAGCCTAAAATCAGTTTAAGAGGTAAATATCCAGTAAAGGTCCCATCGGTGTTTACCATCCAGTCATTGGTCGAGTCAGGGCACCAACCTGCCATTGCAAAGTGTTTTACCTTCTTCCTCACTATAAGAGGGGTATAGTTTCATGACACTGGAAATGCCTACATTTCGAGTGCTATCCACCACGATATCGTTAATGACATAACGTACTTCAGAAAACAGAAAGGCCAAACCATGGTTGGCCAACTTGGATGTGGTGGGTGTAGAGCCATCGGCATTGGTGAGCCGATCTTCGATCTGAATGACACTTTCATGTGGTAGGGTGTAAATATCTTGGTTGTTGATAACAAATTGAATTTCATCATTGTTATTGAGTCCATGTGTTTGAGCTTGATAGGAATGGAGATCAATTCTTACCACTCCTGGTTGCTCCTCGATGCGGTTCGCTATCTCTAGGATAGAGTTCATTATGGAGGATGACGTGGTAACCCAAATGCTGTAAAATCTGCTTGTCTTGAGATGTTAACGTGTATTCATGTGGAAAAAAAACTAACACAATTCCTAGACGGTGTTGTTGCTTTATACAGAAACTTCATAGTGACTTTAGCACCAACTTGTAAGTCACTGGTGTGGTAGAATCTAGATCAATGAGTTGTTGCTCTCTATTGATCAGTCTTAATGTTATATTACTAATACTATCGACAGCCACAGAATGAAAAAGAACCACTGGAGGGTTTTCACGAATAATATAGCCATTGGGCGATGTCACAATAAAGCCATAAAGCGAATGCGATGGTTCTTGATTGGTGTACACTTAGCTAATAATATTACACGTCACCGACACATGATGGTCCTCAATGAATTTCACTTCATGGTCTGATTCATGTTTTTTGTTGGGCTCCAACACGCGTGGTTTAAATGCTAGTAATGGGCCAATGGAATCGGGGCGTGTTTTAAAGTCAATTTTGAATGTGGAGAAAATACTGCAGCGATGAGTGTTGGCATTTCCTACAAGTTCAAACTTGCGCGATCGATCGAGAAATGACTTTAAACCATATTCATTGATCAACACCACATAAATGTGTTCATAAATATCATCGATCGTGTATCCACCAGAGTTCAGGATGAGCACAGAATCATCATAGTAAAACTTGTTGTTCACATTTTCACGTATGTTGTATATTCGATTGTACGTTTCAAGAGAAACAAGTCCCAAACCGTAGGGTTGTTCACTCAATTCGATAGGCGGGTAAAAGTCTAGGCTGACTTAAGGTCCACGTCCATGCAGTGTAAACGTTTTACTTTCTGCCGACATACTGTTGGCGTTTTTGCTTATGCTGCGTCTTATATATAAAAAAATAAACACAAACGTCCACACTGTTGGCTGTTAAACGTTTGCACACGTTTCACATTATAATATATCTTGATCCTGTTTCCAAAATAGGTCACTAGTTCCATGGGCGGGGGTAAATTCCCAAAACTGTCAAAGTACCATACGGTGGATCCCTCTTTGACATAAGCTACATAATGCGTTCCTGGTCCTTGGTGATCATCCAAATTGACAACAGCGCATTCCTGTTTCCAGGGTCGTGGGGGGTAATTGGTTTCGCATATACACACACCTCGAAAATGAGAACGCTTTAGTTGTTTAGCATAGCTTTCCACTTGTTGATGCGTCAGGGCATGTCTTGCTATGGCTGAGGTTATTTTTTTTAATATTTTGAAATGGTGAAATCCCAAATCCTTGTTGATAAAAGGCTGGATTTAAATTGGCATTTCTAGCCCCCATAGCAATCGCTTCCATCTTTCATAATGTCGCTGACTTTCTTTTAGTTGTTGCTTGCCCTGCTGCGCGGCTTTAATGGTTTTCGCCACTGCACTGGCACCACCCAAAAGTGAACCCAGAGCAGCCAAACTGGCAAATAATGCAGGTAAAAATCCCGCTCGTTTGGGGACAGGAATCACTCGCCCTTGTTTTGAACCCTGTCGCTGACGTTTTGGAATAACACGTCTCTGTGCTGCTCGAAGGACTTTTCTTATGGTCAACACATTGTTTTTAATTTCTTTCTTTCGCGTGGGCTTGTCCACGAATGTCTTAAGCCCAGGCTTTGCCAAGGACAGGGTCTTATTTTTAGTCGTTTTAGTCTTTCTCACCACATATCTTTGTTTCACCATGATGATAATGACCAACAACCTTTCGCAAGAAAGTTTAAGTCACAACTAACGTCAGATTGTTATGTCATGGCTGTATATTCCAATTCTACATATAATGGGAAATCGTTTATGGTTTTTCCCGCTTGCTTTTCATCCCATGTCAACGTGAGATGAAAGGATAATTTGTCACCTGCATTGACCATTTCATGGTTATGGGGCAACATCCTATGACCATTTACCTTTATTTGTAAGTGGTTCTCATCAGGTATGGCATATATGATGTGAATGGTTCCATCATAGTGTAATCGATAGTGGCTTAAACCCGAAGCAAGCACATAGGTCAAGTGCTGATCATGGACTAGCAGTAAATGGTTTTTGTCATTCACAGGTTTTTCATTTGTCAGATACACTAAAAATACAGATGGGATAAATTTGTAAAGCCTTTTCATTTCATAGGTCACGTAACGCTTGGTACAGACATCGTCTTCGTCTTGCGGCTCTTCCTCGTGAATAATCCGATGGTGATTAGCGCTATAGCCATAAACCGTAAGCTGAGGCACTTTGTCATAAAACTCATACACTTTGTTATCCACATACTTTTTTGTAGTAACGTCTGTAGACACTTGAGGATGTTTTACATGGGTTAACCACTTTCCCTTAAAGTCATAATCTCCCTATTTAATGCGTGGCACTACTGACCTATCCACATAGTGTTTATTAGCAGGATCTGTTTCTTGTTTAGGATCATGTATGGGGACAGACCTAGCTTTGGCCATCAACGCACGTCCAAAGACATCCATCGCCAACCTGTAGTATGAGTCTACTGTTTCTATGACAAGGCTCGGTGTCCTGTATATAGACAGCCTGCTAGCCTGTCTAAGCCTTGGTTGATATGAAGATTATTAAGCAGCAAGGGTCATTCCCCGTGGGGGACATGGTTTCCCATCTCTGTCCCACATCACGTGAACAACGCCATGGTTCACTGTTTCCATCTTCCATTCGCTGCTTCATTGTGGGACCTTCCGGCTGTGGAAAGACCAATCTTTTCCTAACGCTCATCACAGCGCCCAATGGTCTGCGTTTTCAAAATATTTATATTTTTGCAAAATCTCTCTACCAACCCCTCTACGTGTTTTTGGATCAAGTCATGTCTGGATTACAAAAAAGAGAATATGGATTTTTCACATTTTCCACGCAAGGAAATGTTATTTCACCGGATGAGGTAAAGCCTGATTCACTCATGATTTTCGATGATGTATCCACTGAACGTCAAGGCATTATTCAAAGCTATTTCAGCATGGGTCGACACAAACTTATCGATTGCTTCTATCTTGGACAAACGTATTCTAAAATGTCCAAACAGTTGATTCGTGACAATGTCAATGTCATTGTTTTATTTCGCCAGGACGAGAGGAACAGTCGTCACATTTATAATGAACATGTGAATCCGGTTATGACCTTTCAAATGTTTACTGAATTGTGTGGCAAGTGCTGGAACACTCAACGTCATGCCTGTTTAGTGATTGACAAACAAAGTGAACTCAACCAAGGACGATATCGCTTAGGGTTTGATCATTTTATTGCTATTTAAGGCACTGACTCATTCCCTGTCAAGTCATTTGTCAAGACACCATGGCGTTAGCAGAGAGTCAATTGAAAAAGCATATTATTAGAGCAAAAATGCTATTCGCCAAAAGTTTCGTCAATTGAAACGATCACGTGCAAATCATGCTATGTTTATTCAACAACATTTAGCACCTCCGCTAAAAGCCATGTTGAAACCCTCTTTCAAGCCATCTGAAACGCTACCCACCGTTTCTCAATCCACGCAGACGCTGCACGAGGACCCTGAGGAAGAGGAAGAGATCATGGACAGGAAGATTTGACTAGTGTTAGCGAAGTTGAGGATGACGAGGAACAAGTGTTTACGCCTCAAAAAAGGCCACACCACTTGCAGAGTTTTTGAGAAAAAAGAAATCCTTGGCCATGGTCGAAACACCTTGCCCTTCCAGATCGTCTCCGTTTTCACAAGTCTTGGCCACCCCTCAAAATAAAACTCAACTGAAAACTTTTTTAATAAAATATTATGGATCAACACTAGAACCATATCTCATTGATCTATTTATTGGAAACACAGATACCACGTATGGTGTTTGCTATGAGGATGATATTTTTAAAATTGGTGATTCATCCATTACATTTGCTCGTACTAAAGCTGTCATTAAGAACATCAACTATAAATTGACGCCAGGACTGTTAAAGCTGCTCTTTTCTCGAACGCCCTCGTTCCATGATTATACGTCAGAGGACCTTGGCAAATATAAATCCATTTTATTGGATACCCATGCCCACAAAAGACAGTATGATCCAGCTCAACAAGTGAATGCCCATATATCTCAAAAATATAAAATCATCATTGCAAAAATGTTTCCCACCAGTCAAAGTACTCGTCGTAAAGTGTCCGCTTCGGGAGTGACATTTAAACCATTAAAACTCCTTGTGGACGTTACCTACTGGCACAATCCCAATAAGCTCGTCCAGCGGCTACAGTTGTTGCATGCTTCACGTCAAGCCGGCCATACCGGTCACGATTGGGAAATTCAAGAAATTGAACAAGAACTTCGAAATGCTAAAATTATTGTTTAAGCCCTCACCCATTAAAATGGGTATTGCTCACGAGTTGCATCGCCCAGCTAGGCGTCACTATCCGCGACTCAAGGTGATTTCAAGAGGTGTGGATGAACTTTGGCAGGCTGACTTGGTTGAAATGATACCCTGTGCTGGTGTTAACGACGGTGTACGCTATATGTTGACCGTCATTGATGTGTATTCCAAAAATGGCCTTTGTTGAACCTGTGCGTCGCAAGTCTGGTCCACTAGTCACCAAGGCCTTTCAACATATTATTCGACACTCCAGACGCCAACCTCAGTTGCTACAAACCGATCAGGGAAAATAATTTTTCAACAAGGATTTCTCCAGTTCTCTCAAATCTAAGGATATTCACCATTACACCACGTACAGCAATCTCAAAGCCAGCGTGGTCGAGCGGTTTAACCGAACATTGAAAACCCATATGGGGAAAGCGTTTACCGCTCAGGGCAGTTATCGCTGGTTGGACATGTTACCTGAGTTAGTATCACGTTACAATGACACCAAACATAGAACCATTGGGACCAAGCCACTTCTCGTGACCAAAAATATTCAACGACTGGATAAACTGTTTAACCCGATAAAATCAGCAGATCCTAAACGTCACCGACTGAAAATTGGGGATTTTGTTCGTGTGAGCAAATTTAAGTCTGCCTTCAATAAGGGCTACACGCCTCAGTGGGGGACTGAACTATTTCGAATTCGTCAAGTCAACTTGGACAGTCCAGTCACCTATTTACTGCAAGACCTCAACCATCAACCCATAAAAGGTAGATTTTATCTCCATGAACTTCTAAAAGCAGCATTTCCTAAACATTATCTTGTAGAAAAAGTGTTGAAACAAAAAGGAAATAAACTAGATGACAAATGGTTAGGATTTATCTCTACGTTTAATTCTTGGATCAATAAATTACATGTCGTGTGAAACTGTGCACTTTTTTATTTTATTGAATCGTGTGTACGAGAACTCTGTGCACGGCGCTCCACGCTTCGTGCATGTCCATATATGTTTCTCTTTCTCTCTCCACACCCGCCTCTCACTCCTTCACTCCATGTTGACACACAACTCGTTCAGCTATTGGCTGTCATGGGTTCTCCACTCCTCCCCTCACCTCTCTCCCGGCTCTCTGGCCCCGCCCCCTCACCACTCTGCAGTGGTCACGTGATTTCCTGTTGTGTAGAGGTTACCCTCCTTTCCCCTCACCCACTCTGCGGGGCCCTGCCCACCGCTGTCTGCTAATCTGGCTGGCTGTTATCACTTTTTACAGAGTTGTCAGTTGGTTGCAACCTTTTATCATCTTACAGCAATGTTGTCAGCTCTCACCCATATTCCATTCTCTTAGCTGGCTAGCCAGGCATCAAGCGGGTCTCTCGAGCAGATATTCTGTTTTTTTTTTCATTATGACTGTCAACTAGGCAATGAGAAAAAGTTCTGTTGTTAACAACTATAAAAAGCCTTGCTTTTTGTTCGTCTCATAGCATTATGAATTTTGTCTGTTTACTGGTCAGTGTTTACCAACATTTTAGAGATCGTCATGAGGGATTTTCTAAAATATTCGCCTTCATTCATCTGACATAGGGAAATATCGAAAAGCGACCCCTCGTTTTGCCATACATCGCCCCTTCGAAATAGCCATTTCCAGTATTCACCATGCTCAGTCATAGCCTCGTTGGAACACACGCCCAGCGCTACCAGCTCTCTGTCTACAAACACGCTTTTATTTAAAAAAAAATGCCTTGACATTTATTTTCATGGTAGAGGGGGTAGGGACCTTTCATTTATGTCAAACAAACTTAATTGTCAACGTGTTAGTTTCCAAAATAGTAAAAATTAAAAATTTAAAAGTTTTCAAAAAATCTCAAAATATAAAAAAAAAAAAAAATGAAAAAATAAAGGTCATAGAGACCATTGGTTTGAACTATTGAACAACGTTCTATCATGTTTGGTTTTCAAACTATCGCCTACTTTTAAAACAACATTTTTGAAAAATATAACGAGTGGTCAATAGGAAAGAGGACGTCAGCTGGAGTTCAACGACATCTCATTTGTTAAAATCCGACCATCCGTTCGCCAATGATCACTAATGTTCGCGTGAAAGTAGGCTATCATTTTGTTTTTCCTCCTACACCCTTGAAACTTGCTGCCCGCCTAGAGGGCATACCCACCTTTCATTAACGTCAAACAAACTTTTTTTTTCCAATTCACCGTTTCCAAAATAGTGCCAATCCAAAAAACAAATATTTTCAATTTTTTTAAATACCAACACACATGCTTAGCCAAGAGAACGTCATCCCAACGCCAACAATACCTCGTTCGTTAAAATCCGACCACGCGTTCGGGAGATACCGCCCAAAGTTTAGATGAAAGTGGGGGGTGACTCAGAAATTTATTTTGCTGGTAGAGGGGGTCAGGACCATTCATTTATGTCAAACAAATTTTTTGTTAACTCTTTAGTTTCCAAAATATAAAAATTTCAAAATTGAACTGGTTTCAAAAAAAATGTAAAAAATAAAAACGTTTTATTATAAAAATAAAGGACATAGAGATCGTTCGTTTAAGCTAATGCACAACATTATATCATGTTTGGTTTTCAAACTATCACCTACTTTCGAAAACAAAAATTTTCAAACATTTTTTCAAAAATATAATGAGTGGTCCATAGGAATGCCCCCGTCAGCTCGAGTCCAACGACACCTCATTCGTGAGTCTCCGACCACGGGTTCGGGAGTTATCGACTCGCATTGGGAGTAGTGGTGTGGGGAGGCAGAAACCGCCTTGCTCCCCTACTCCTCATGTCTCAAGAAAAAAAACTAGTCAAGGTAAGGTCCCTCTACTCAGATGTATTTACATTAATCCCAGGCGGATATAACCGACCTCGAACTTGCCTTGTCTAGACAAGTGACTTTCACACATGTAACCTCGAGTTTCAAAAAACTAGAGATATGCAGGTTTGACGTATTGATATGTCTGTCAGCAGATGATATGAAATTAAAGAAGTCATCTTCTTGCATAACACTCTACCCTTGAGAGTAAAGATAAGGTTACGCCACCCAGATATATTTACAATTATTTGAGCCGGATATAACCGTCCTCGAACTTGTATGGTCTAGACAGTTGACCCTCACACATCTAATCTCATGTTTCAAGAAAAAAATGTCAAGGTAAGGTTGTTCTATCTTTACAGGAAACCAAAACAAGAAAATAAAAAGCAAACCAATCACACTGCTTATAACAATGTACGCTTGCGCAATTGCATAGTGTAAGGTTTCCTCCCACATGGGGAGAGGTAAAAAGTGACGCATGCGCAGTTTCATGATGTTCTCGATGGAGGGGTAAATTGCTGGAGATGGAAGGATGTCTGTTTTGTATATAATTGTATAATTGAGTTTGAAAATATTACAATCGTCAACAGTAGTAAGAAGTGAACCAGCGAGCATTATTAACAAGGGAGATGAGCAACAGTACATTAGACGGATGGATGGAATATAAACCATCATCGTCTAGAGCAAACAACTGGTGAGTTGCTTTTTGTTACATATACACATTTCAAGTTTAAAAAATTGTAACTATTTTTATTAAACATATCAATGTGCAAATGGATTAAAATATATTAGCTAAGAAGTTCACGTTCTCACAACCGTTTAAGTACTGTAATTGTAGTAAGCAGTAGTCCCCCTTCCAAAGTTAGTCAATGCTGTACTGTAACACAGGTAAACTACAAAAACACATTATCAAAATTGTAAAATCGAGAGTACGTTTTGTTAAGTATTCATATGGCATAGTATTGAGATCAGAGAAATTAAACGTACATGATTTTTTGAATAAATCAATGTTTATAGCATATTATAATTTAATGTTCTATTTCAATGCTGAACAATTTGGCGTGTATAATGACATTTGCTGTTATTGATTTGTTCATCTCACAAGAATATAGGATTAAACGGATAAAGAAACGTTTGCACAATGATATATTATATAGTTTAATATATAAAATCTACAAGATACGTTTCAAATCTATTTCAGTATCACATCTTCTTCATCAGAAAAAGAGAAGAAAACACACGTTGTACTTTATGATGGGACAACAATAGATGAATTCACTAAACTTCTACAATCACCCACACATTGCATTCTTCATCCACCATTGTCAACGCATGGATTGACTTAATTGAAGAAAGCAGTTCTTCATGACGATCTACTTGATGAACTTCCATACTGTGAATCATGTGCCGAATTGCTCGGTCTAAAACAATCAAGAGTAGTATTATCTTATAATATGAAATTTGAAAAAGTGTTTGAGGTTGTATTGACTGAATGTCAAACATACTGGTGTTATGGTTGTGGAAAAAAATTGTGGTGGTGTACGTGGGAAAATTCACCAGACTGCTTTATTGACTTTCCGGCCAAGCGGTTACCTTATACCGAATTGGAATATGTTTCCATTGAATTGGAATCATAGCCATTTAATAATGAAGACGAAAAATATAATACGTTGTGTAAAAACTTTGAAACATTAAAACTTAACAGAAACTAAAGTACGGCAAACTAAAGTATGATTTTCTTTTTTTAAATTGGGAATTTAAAGAGGTGGAAGTGTAAAATGACAATGTTCTTAGAATCACAGCCACTTAATGATGAAGACGAAAAATATAATATGATGTGTAAAAACTTTGAAACATTAAAACTTAACAGTAACTGAAGTAAAACTAAAGTATGATTATTTTAAATTGAGAATTTAAAGAGGTGAAAGTGTAAAATGACAATGTACTGATGTTCGTAATGCTTGTAAATAACGCTACTATTACTAAAACTAAAATAAAGAACGCTTTTGTTTTGTATTTATTTTAATTATAAAACATAATACATGCTGTTTATTTGTTTTTGTTTTTGTAATCGTCCACCACTGATTGTGAGCTTCCCCTTCATAGCTCCTGCAACGACAAGAGCTGCCATTTTTTCCGCAACAGATGCTGAAGGTGATGACACATGTTCCATTGTTTTTCTCATAAGGATCTGATCGGCAACACGTCTTAGTTCAGAAATGTTCTTCTCACGTTTAGTTGCTCTGTACGCTAGATCATGCTGCTTGCAGCCAGCGTCCAGAAAGTGAATTCCAGGATCACCACGTGCCAGTCGTACGTTCAAATTAGTACCAGGTCCACAGTATTGATAACTAGGTAGGTGCAACTCGAAGGGTAGAAGATCTATTACTTTTTCAACGAGACCATGACCAGTACAGGTCCGGCATATCTTTTTCAGTCGGTGACGTACACCTTTGTTCCTTTTCTGCTGCTGCGGACGTTGCTTCTTTCTTGCCATCATATCCGTAGAATGAGGAAACATAGTCTTTACATGAGGTTTTATGTCCATTTTACAGTTTAATTAACTGACACGTTCTACAATTGTGAACCGAAGGCATTTTGGAAACAGATACTTGTTGATGATGATCATAATCGGTGCATGGTTGAAGTTCACATAGCACAGGATCTTGGGTCCAATGACTAGGCACACAATCCCAAATCTCCTTCACAGCATTTGACGCGACATAAAACAAAAACGCCTTGGGTTGAGCATTTAATTCTTCTTCTGTAAAATTATGCAGTTTCTTTTTACAAGCGAAAACTTAACAATTGCCCGTTCAATAGAGTTAGAATTTAAACTTTCAATGGTAGCCATTATACACACACACGTCTGTACAACACGAAAGTCTCTATCTCACTGTTGCGGTCAACATTCATGCATCATGTTTTTACACTTGTCTTCCACATACCGACATGCATTGCGAGCCAATCAAAGAGTTTTGTCACATGTAAGAGTGTCTTGTTTTGTACACGTTCAGCAGGCTCGTACAAGGTGTGTAGTGCAGGACATCCCATCCTTGAAGATCGATGAGTTGGCAAGATGGTGAAACGTAGTGACGTAACCGTTCCCTTTTTCACCTCCCTTTACAAAAACATGGTTGGCACTGAAAAAATAGGGTTTTAAAACAAACGATAGATAATGATAAGGAATGGCTCCTTGATTCCAGTTTAATCCTAAATTACGACGCAGCCACTCTGTTTGTTTTCTGTCTTCATCCGACTGCATGTGCAATGGAAATGATGGTTCAAAAGTGAAAGCACTTACTCCAGGTGCCAACATGTTTGTACAATCTATAATTGCAACCTCATTGAAAACAAACTTGTTTCCGTTGACTTTGAAGCCCTGAATATCAACAATCAGTGTTCTAGACATGGTTAGAGAACACACAGACACACCTTTCTTCACCGCTGGCTTCTGCCAACTAACCAATGTCTACCTATAGTCCTACTAGTTACATGTGTATAAAGAAAACAAAAAGGGATGGATTGAACTATAAATAAAACAATAAGATAAATTATACTACTTTATTTGTAAAGAGATCTAAACATCTTTTACAATTTTTTATCATAGGATTAGTTCCATCCCCATCAGTGTGAGAATCTCCTCGATGCATGAAATGTCTACGGCAGCTGCGGCAGGCTGCAACATCCGCTGACATACGGAGGTGTAATGGTAGCTTATCCCAGTTGAAATCATTATCGTGAGCACGGTACGTGGACAGAAATCGAGCTGGTAAGTAGGGGATCAGATGCTGCGGCATTTTATGAAGCAATTCTGCTTTCTGGTAGGCGGTGATGGCTGAACTTACCAGGGTGTGATAAATTTCAAATACCGCATCGGAGTCTCGACTTGTTGAGCAACGATCACGTGTACAGTTTAACCCATCCGCCGGCTCTCCATCATGACATGAAGCTTTGGTGACATCATTTTTCTTCCTCTTTCAGCAGAGCTTCTTGTACCCCCTGTCGTGAATGCCAAACGTTGACATAAATCCATCTCGTAAATAGGAAACCAGATGTGGTGGCATTCTATGCACAGTATGAGTCTTGTGATAGGCGGTAATAGCTTTACTCACTGGAGAACGATAGATGATAAACCTTGAATCCCCATCTTCACTATGCGAGTCACATTCACATTTACAGTCTGTTTGCCCCCCTTGCGGAGGGGGTATTGACTTCATCGTAGCTTTCCATGACTGAGCAGAGGAATACGGGCAGACATGCTATTTATACTCTGGTCACCATGTTGGATAGCGGCTGATAATACACCTGTGCCTCGTGAACAATAAGGCAATAGGCTGTTTTTTTTTTCTGGAATAACTGCAGATGTTTCAAATTGTAGTCTGATATCAATAGTTGTTTCCTTCATCGACTCCTCCAAATACGAACAGCCCATCACAACCAGAGGTGTCTTGGTCTTAAGTCTTGTGGTGATAATAGCGGACATGCTTCTTTCTGATAATAGGATGACTGAAAATGTTTAAACATGTCATAGAGCTTACCATATTTGTTCTTGGTAACGTTTAAATCCATTCCCTCATAGGGGAAGGTAACACCGTTCAGGAAGAGTCGTATATTTCGCAATTGGATGTGATCACATTGTGATGCATCTTTATTCTGTTGATATTTACGATCTGTTTGAAATCCAACAATGACGTAGAGAGGTCGCTCTGTGTACCGTCAGGTTTTTATAGACCATGTATGTGTATCAGTGAGTGGTAATACCGGATATTCATGCAGCTCCCAGCTTCTAAATTGTATGGGTAAAGCTGTATCCTTCTACACAATCTTGAGCCGACTCAACTTTTTCTGATCAGATAGAGTAACGTGCGGTACTTTCCATAAAATTCGTTGCAATAGAATTTTTGAATCTATTGCGGCTCCACCAGCACCCTTCAGCGCATTATAATCACTCCTATCTCGGACAAGAAACAGATCCTGGTTTGCGTTCACAACGATGCGCTTATGGTCCTCTGCAAACCCTAGTATTCATTTTAAAGGTAAATGACCGGTAAATGATCCATCAGCAGGCCCGGACTTAGAGATCCAGGGCCCCTAGGCACTTGACATTTGGGCCCTCCACCATCTCGAAGCTATTTTGGAAATTTAGCAAATTAAATGCACTAGTACAGAAAATATAATTTTTTATCGACTTTAATGACTTTAATAAACGTCATAATAATATCTATGTTACTATAGTTACGTTATTCTATAAAATTTATAGAATCATACGACGAACTTCCTTCTGTGCAAAGGAATGAATGACGTCATCATATTCAATTGACTGCATTATTGCAAATTGGGGTTGAAGGATTCTTAACGGAGTGTGTACCTCTTAAACGACAGTAGTGGTTTTGTAACAGTTCTAGCACCTCCACCTCCACATTCCTCCACACAAGATGGCGGCGACGCGATATCTCTCGAACTTATGGTCGGATTTTAACAAATGATGTGTTGTTGAACTCGGGCTGACACCCCCTTTCCAATGGATAACATATTTCAACCCCAAATTAAAACCTACCCCTACTAGAGGGTGAAATTGTATTTTTTTAGAGCATCTTTCTTTCCAAGTGCAACATGTGAGAGTTTGAATGCCAATATGGAATTAAACGTTATTCAACACAATAGACATGTGTACGGTGGATAGCCAATATGAATTAACTTGCTTGTTTTTTGTTTTTACGCATACCCACTCATGGCTTTTGTAAGAGGGCGGACTTTTTAAAAGATGACGGCTGTAGTGTAACCTAACCTAACCCAACCTAACGGGTCCTTGTGGACAGGTCATTGTGGACGAGTCTTTGTTGACAGGTCCTTGTGGACGAGTCCATGTGGACGAGTGCTTGTTGACAGGTCCTTGTGGACGAGTCCTTGTTGATGAGTCCCTTTTGACTGATCCCTTTGGACCGGTCCCTTTGGCCTGGTCCCTATGGACTGGCTCATGAATTTATTTAAATTATGTCCAAGGGCCTAACTACATTTGCGTGTAAAGCAGTGTGTTGAACTGACGTTGTTTGCCAGTCCCCACTACTATAATGTGATAACGATATGAAAGGAAAATGATGAAATACATGTGAACACGTGTGAGATGACATTATTACCGTCCTCCTTGTGAAACAAGTCACATCCTGTTTTGGTTCTGCACCGCTTTGAGCTTTTACGTTTAACAAAATAGCAGAGGTATGAGGAATACAGTGGAAGCAAAAACAACAACTTAAACAGGATCGCTAAGGAGCGGGGAAAGGATGTCTCTTTCGATGCGTGCTGGGCCCAAGATTCCGGATCGAAAGAATGATGATTTCCAAAAAAGGAAACGAATGAATTGTTTAAAGCAAATCAAAAGCGGAATTAAATTTATCTAATTGATCGAAGAACCCAGAAGCGTGTAGGGCGTAACTGCGTTACAGTACGAAGCCAAGACCGACGAAATCGAACGAGAGATAAGGGAACTTAAAATTACAAATGAAAGAGGACGAAGCCAAAGTGAACTACTTACTAATGTATTTAAAGTAAACTAAAACAGGTGCGCATAAGAGTAAGGATTAATCTAAACACAAAATGAAAGGTAAACTTGAAGAGGCATTGAAATCACTTTATAACAAACAAAATAAAATTAATGACTAAAGATGGTACCCAAGAAAGGGGTACACAAAAACAATATCAAGAGGAAAGTGTATAAATGAACTTAAGTACAAACAAAGATGAAACAAGATAAATTAAAATGTACTTACAATCAATGTGCAACTAAACCGTAAGCGCGACTCGATAACCAAAATTTAGAATACAAAAAAACAAAAGATAAAGAGTATGGACGAGTCGAATAAGAGAACACCTCTACTTACGAGGATGACCTGGACTAGAATCCCAGCGCCAAGAACAGAACTAAGACGCTCATGATGTTGTGAAATCATGGGGTAGGGGATGAAAGAGTGGGGAGTGGAGGAATGCGTATGTAGGAAACGGGGGGAGGGGGAAATGACACTGAGTTACGTAATATAACGAAGTCCGAGGAAGCAACACAAAATTAACACATAAAAATAAAGGAAATGAACATTACATTAAATTACCTGACATTACCGGGACAGGAAATGAAAGGAAAAATCAATCAATTAAAAAATATGCTTTGTACGAAAATAATTGGCTTACGTAGAGATAGAAATGTCGAAATACAACGACATACGAAGAAACAAAGGAAATAAGGTGTGGTGAATGGATTGTGACTAACACAAAGACCATCGCTCACACACTTTTCCTAAAACAGAGGGAAGGATCAACCCGAAGGCGAATGAGACATAGCTCCGTTACTTCAGTGATGCCTTAACCCAAAAAACAAACTCTGATATGAAAATCAAATGACAGATGCCTCGAGAGAGTGCACATCAATTTGTGACGTAATACAGAGCGTTGCTAAGACTCGCAGGAAAATAGCAGATATTTCAGAATTGAGAGACTTACGTAAAAAATAAAACCGATTACATGAAAGGGAGGGATGACAAATAAACACAGAGACTTCGCTAAACTAACGTAAACAAAGACGAAGGGACTTGGGTTCATGGATCGAATTCACATCATCATAGGAAAGGGAAATTATAAGTGAATCAAAGGAGACACAAAATGAAAAAATATGGAGAAACAGAAATTTAAAATGACCTCAAGTTAAATAAATTCAATGACTGAATCGTACTTACATTTAGTTGCGTTGGTCGCGAGCGAGAGCTCGTCTGAAAGCGTGTGGTCTACATGGCCACAGAAAATGGAAGGAGGAACCTTCCTACTTAGGGCGCAGGCACGCGCCTTGTAAAAATAAGACGCAGAACACCCCCTCTCCAGAACATGAAGGGGGCCAATGGGAGAAGCAAAGCTTAGCAACAAGTTATGCTACAACCAATGGTAAAATTGTGTTAGTAGAGGCGAAAAGTTTCACCATCTGGTGAAATGTCTACGCAGAATTACTAAGTTTGAACGCAGTAGGAGTGACACAGAAACGTATGTCACAATAATGCGACATGAAGGAAATGATAATAATAATAATAGCATGGCAAAAAATAATGAACCAGATAAAAACGGTTCAGTTCATACGTGAGAAAATGCAAGTTCATGTGTAATATGACCTAACACACAGGTGTTCACCTGTGCACGTGCACGATAAGAGCTAACAAGTTACATTCTGTTTAGTTCGTACGTAACGTTAGGGCTAATGCACACACCCTAGTACACGAGGCACATGCCATTTGAGGGCAGGTCAAGGGATCTAACTTGGTGGATGGATGTGTTCTAACGAGTCATTTGTGTTTGAAAGAGAATAATACATGTTCTTAAGATGTTAAAACTGAGGAGATGGTACGTGCAGTAAACCGACTTGTTATTTCTTGTGTCATATTACAGACATGGCAGAGAGCGCACAGATCTTTTGCTATGACTAACGCTGCAGTAATTTGAAATCCCAGGTGTTCATCAAGACAATGGGTGATGATCATGCAAAGTTAGCAGTCATTGGATATTACACAGGTGTTCCTTCCGGTGTCATGTTGCTGACATAGCAGAGAGCGCACAGTTCTATTGCTATGACTAACGCTGCAGTAATTTGAAACCCCAGGTGTTGATCAAGACAATGGGTGATGATCATGCAAAGTCAGCAGTAATTGGATACCACACAGGTGTTCCTAGTGTACTTTGGACTCTCAGCTGTATTGGGAAAGGAATTGCAATGATCTGCAAAAAACTGCTGACACGAGCGATGGGAGTTTATATAAGAGAGGTGTCATATATTTCCCTACTGTCAGTCTTTATTACTCGCTTTGATTGAACAGTGCTCTATTACTGCTCAAGAGTTGTAAAAAGCCTTTTTGGTAGAAAATTATCAAATTATTTTGCAAGGTAAGTACTTATTATTAATGGATTGTAGTTTTTTATTACTAATTGATGTTGAAGTTATTGATTGGAATGTATTTATTGATTGATTGATTGATTTGTTTACAATTAATTGGGTACCTGTAGGTTACCAGAGTCCTACAATCTGTTCATTCAGTGGCAGCAGTTGATAAATTATAAAAAGGTAAGTGCCCCTCTAATAACTCTTAAACAGCTAGAGTGATATTTTCCAATGTTCACCACTACATGCCAGTGAATATGGTATATTTGGCAATCAAAAGTTGGAACTACTTGACCATGATGAGTAAAGCTAAATTTGTAGGTTAGATTTTCATTACCGCTCTATTAAGTCTGAATATTCATTGCTAGGTGTCAGTGACAGAGGGAATATTTAAAGACATAACCTCAGTTCACCTAACATAACCTAACTTTACCTAACTTAACCTTGTCACGTGATATGTTTTACAAGTTTAGACTTGCTTTATGACTGACTATGACGTCACACTTAGCTAACTTAACTGGTGATCGCTGGTTTCTATCACGTGACATTTTCTACAAGTTTAGACTTGTTTTAAGACCGGCTATGACGTCACACTTAGCTCACTTAACTGGTGGCTGCTGGTTTCTATCACGTGACATGTTCTACAAGTTTAGACTTGTTTTAAGACTGGCTATGACGTCACACTTAGCTCACTTAACTGGTGGCTGCTGGTATCTATCACGTGACATGTTCTACAATTTTAGACTTGTTTTAAGACTGGCTATGACGTCACACCTAGCTCACTTAACTGGCGACCGCTGGTTTCTACCACTCTATCAAGTTGCAATGTTCAGTGCTAGGTGTCAGTGACAGTGGTATATAGTAACCCCAGTTAGAACTACATGAAGTTAGACTTGCTAGGAGTTCACAGATGATCGATTTAAATACCCTGCTATAACCATTGACTGGAATGTAATTAAACTATTTATATTTTACTTTGTTTTATCTTTTATTAACATTTATGTTTTCTTTCTGTTATAGGTAATTTCAAAAGTGATCATCATGTTCAAGTGTGGTGACTGTAAGAAACAGTTTTCAAGACCTGACAACCTTCAACGACACGCAAATGCTAAACATGACATAAAAATGTTTGTGTGCAGTCATTGTGCTATGACATTTAACTGACAGGATAGTCTTGGACGGCATGTAAATTTAAAGCATGTCAGTTCAGCACCTTATTCATTTTCATTTTCTGTTGTAAAGCGATATCAATCCCACATGGTTGAAGTGCATGGTGAACAACAGGAATTAAAAACTGTAAAACCATCAACTAGCACGGAACCTTTAAACGAATGTGATGCTCAAAAGCGTAAACGTTCTCAAGATTGTGAAAATAGTTGTGCAACAAAAAGAAAGAAGAATGGTGAACCTTCGATAACACATTTTGATGTATGTAATATTGATATACCTTCTTCAATCATTCATGGACATTTACGCAGTATTCATCATAAAAATAACGCTTGCCATGAAAGAAATTTTGGAAATATTCAACAAATTGGTAGTGCATTTAAAAGTCGAATTGCTAGTTATAGACTTTATAATAAAGAAAAGACTCAAAGTATTGAATCATTTTTTAAAAAATGTTCAACCTACTGTGTTTCGCTTGGTAGTGTACCCGATACCTATTTTAGGCTATCGGCTACGCCAGCAGACATTAAGCTGTAGTTGAGGTTTTGAGAAGCAATAGGAAAAGATAGCGCACCGATCGCGTCAAGAAGAAAGCCAAGATGGCGTAGGAGGTCAAGAATCAAGGAGGCATTGAAATCTGTGAGAAGATAGAATTATGAATAGAGATGTGAAGCTTTATTGAAACATATATGGAATTATAACAATTAAAACATCTTAGAAGAGGATATATAACATGCATTATATGTGGAAATAATTTTATGGAAGTAAGTTATTTTATAACAGAACAGCCGAGAGGATTCGGGTTCGAGACTATGTTCATGACGTAAGAGCGCAGTGGTGGGAGAACAAGCCACGTGCCGCGCGGAGCACATAAGCCGAAACACAGCGCTAGCAAGTCAGTCGAGCTCAGTCAGACGGGCAGTTCAGAGCAGCTCTATAGCACAGTGAGACGGACATTGAAGGTCACGCAGCATACGGAAACTGTCACGGCAAAAGTGTAGGTGACAGTGCCTGCATCGCCGAGCAGCGAAGGCCAAGCGGGTCGTTGATCCAGGCGGGCTGGCCGAGGAGACAATTGTAGACAGCCGGGGTATTTCAAAACCACACTGCTCGTATTTGAAGACTATATTTCAAGCTTCATTTCGACGCTGTTCAAACACAGGCTTTTACGAATAACCTTATAACCATGCTGTTATATAACACATTCAAAGCGACTTTTACTATTCCAAGTAAACTGAATGTTTAGCATAGGCTCTGATGAACATTATATCGTGCATTTATAAGATTTATATCTTATACAATTTTCATGAGTTACCTATTACGAACAGATACAGGGTGTATCGTAATCTTGAACACTATCAAGTAAAATTTTATTTTACTCAAGTGGAACTTTGCAGTAAGTTGAGATTGGACTTACAATTCTCAAACTCAACATTTAACGGAACAGTGGCGTATATTAGAAGAGGAGTAAGGGGGTCCGCTGTTTCCATGAACTTTTCGAGAAGGAGTTGGACAATATCCGCTATGGGTAATCCGAGGTTCAACATGACCGAGTAAACGTGAATAGAGACAAGATGGCACCACAGAGCGATGGATTCGATTCCTGACGAGAGGAGTCCAACAGCTGATTCGCTTGGGATTTCGAAGGAAATCGTCATTTCATGGATGAAATGATATTCACGCCGATCTTACGAGAAATTCTTATGTAGGGAAAATCGACGATCTTGGAAATTATATTGCAACTGATAATGAAAGGTATTGTAAGAGTTCTAACTACCTGATACGATTATTTTCATGAATACTGGGCACACATGTATATTTTTTCTAATAGGAGTGATTTGATTATTAAGACATGGTTTGAATTTATATACTTCGAATTTGCTAGAATATGGAGTGACCATATGATATGGCAGGCATCATTATACGAAATTCTCACCGTTGTTTGGCTTTATTAAGCAAATGTTTGGTCTTATAGACATTTTTCCAGCTAGGATATTTTTCATGAATAGTTTTTTTTGTGTAACGAGTATTTCGAACTCGTGATCTGCAATTGATTATCAGAAATTACTTCGTCAGTTCATTGCATACTAGCGAGTGTGTATTATTCATCAGTAGGGATTTTTTTCCATTGGATTGTTTGGAGATATTAAGAAGTTATTCACTTTAGTGAATGAACATCGCTTTTATATGACAACTAGAAACTTGTTGATTCCTTTCTGGTACATTCATTCATACAGCCTACGAGATGGGGTCCTTCGTATTTATACGATTGTATGGTGGTACTCACCTTACCCATCGTTCAGGGAACTATCATCCAAGCCGACGGGGCGAGGTCTTTCGTATTTATACGACTGTACGGTGGTTACACATCTTACTTGCCATTGAGGGACTCATTTTTATCATCCGAGTGTACACGAGATGTAAGTGAATCTAACAAGGAACTACTAGTCACATATCAGTCGAAATTTTGTTAAATAAAGTAACGATAAATGTCAACAGGATTGCATTTAGTAATTCTTGTTTGCCAATCCAATATTTTGTTGCTATACTCTTTGGAGAGTAATTTCAGTTTAACAGCTATTACAGCTGATGCTTTGATGATTTTTATAATTGTGTTTGATACCTTTGAGAAGGATTTAAAGTAATTGAATCTTGTAAGATTAATCATTAATGGTCATAATTATTTGAAGGCAGATCAGTATTGCAGATTTTGATATGAGAGATTATAACACATTGGTGTTTTTCTGCGATGTGAATTATAAGAATTTTAAGAGAATTTATGCTATTTGAAAGCAGATCATAAATTACTGAAGTAATATTTTCCAATTGTTTAAGAAGTTGTCTAGATGTGATCAGATTAATTACAGTTATTGGAGATTATGTGCGTTGATAATTTGAAGCCATTTATATATTTTTTTGTAGATCATGCAACATGGTTAAGTGGAGTTTGTGATAGGCATTTTATGGAAGTTGCCAAGTGATAGTAGCAATGTTGCTAATGTATTTTGAAGCAGACATGAGGTCGTCGTACCCAGTCTAGCGTAATTGTTGAGATTCATGCTGTATGTGCTGAATATTTATGGAGTTTTTGGAATAATTCTTGTATTCAAATGTGATATTTGAAGTATTGAAGAAATGTAATGTCGTTGTGGATAGTTAGATCCAACATGATGTCGTGGAGACAATAATATTTTTTGGCATGATAAATTAAATACGAGATATAACTTGGAAGTAATAAAACTGTAAGACAACGTTCTGTAAACCATATTAAACAATTTGTTAGGAAATTAAACAGATAAATG
This sequence comes from Meconema thalassinum, assembly GCA_946902985.2. NCBI lineage: Eukaryota > Metazoa > Arthropoda > Insecta > Orthoptera > Tettigoniidae > Meconema > Meconema thalassinum. The sequence continues at coordinate 591,860,598 of OX336389.2, read as the reverse complement.
AAGTTGATAATACAAGATTTTCTGAAAATAATAATTAGTGAAATAATAATCTGAGATTTAAGCATATTAACGATCTGACCTAATGAAATAAAAATCAGAATGACTAGATGAAATAATGAATACTTAAATAACCAGATGATTGAAATTTAAATAAGTTGATAAATTAAATTTTGAAATAAATCGATGAATTAAATAAATGGATGAATTAAAGATTGGATAAATAAACTGATTGAAATAAATTAATAGACGATTGTAATGATGATGAATAACTGAATCAGAAGGTGATAATTAATTAAAGAAGCTTATGATCAATGAATTTATATGCAATTAAATAAATTTAATTGAGAGATAATGTGAAGGAATTGCAACTTGAAATGTGAATTTAAATGATGTAATGGTGATGAATTAACGATTCTGACAGGAATATTTAGAATTTTGAAGTGAGAATTAATGTGAGAAATATTTAATTTTGATAATAACGATGATGATGACCAATGATAATTTGAATTTTCAGTAATTCACAGATAAGTGATTGAATGACGATGTAAATAGTGTAAATTAATTATTCAATGTTTAGGAACATTTGATTAACATGTTCTATGTTCAAATTATACCATGCAAACCATAATTTATGTGATATTTAATATGAGTGATTATTATATGTGTATGTTTAGACAGATTAAAATCATTTTTTAAATCCACATTGATGTTAAATTAAAGAGAATTAGGTCTCAGGTTTCACAAATGTCAGTAACGAAAGACATAGTGCTACAGTGATCCTGAGAATCCAAGAGAACTTTATACATTTTTCTTGTTATGTGGATTAAGATAATTTTGCATTAGAAAGGAGATGGTTCGATTTTTGGACAATGACAATTTAACTTTGCATTCGACCATACTCTTAGGTAGGAATTATATTTAAAATGTCTGTCTGACTATCAAAGTAAAATAAATTTGTTTTTATCTTAGTTGTGATCTGATGATGGTGTGATGTTCCTTTTTCTTTCCTTGTCTTGAGTAAGGCTTATCCGGAAAGGAAGTGGTTTGCTAGGAATTCAGTTGATGGCGCCCATTTATATTTGCATTATTTCTATTAAACTTATGCCCGTAACGACCCTAGAGATACTTTGTCTCGTGATACCCACTGTTTTTTCGATAACTCAGCTGAATTTCCGACACATTCCTTATTTGACCAGAGGTTCATTTAACTCCGCTCTGTCCCGGAACTCCAGGAATGCGATGCTATAGCAGATGGGTCATCGCATCCCCAGGACGAACGGGTACAGAGAGAGAGGGAGAATTGGCTTCATCCAACTAGTGGGGCTTTTCGATTTTGTTTATTCTATGGAATCACATCAGATTTAGATTACTGAGAGATTGATCTCAAGTTCATTTAAGTGTGTTACAAAATTTATTAAACTTGGTCAGACAATGTACTTGTGTGCCCAATCCAGTGTTCATGTTAATCGTATTAGTAATATCATGTTAGTTATAAGACATTTTTTCCCTATACCCAAGTGAATGCAGGAATTGAGACATTGTGATGTGTTGTTGTCTAACGTCTCTATATAATTCTATATTGAAAATATAATTATGTTGCCGGAGGATTTAGCGAAGGTGTTAGGAGAGTTACAGACGGGTATGTCTGGAATTGCAGAAACTATTTCTAAGATGGAAACGGAAGTTAAAGAACAAATTAATAATTCAGAAGCTAGATTAGAAGCTAAATGTAAAGAAAATGTGCAATCATTACAGGCTAGTACTGAAGATAATTTAAAGTCATTAGAGACTAGGTTACAGTCAAATAGCAAAGATGAGTTGATGATATTAGAGACTAGGCTACAGTCAAATAGCGAAGACAATTTTAAGTCATTAGAAGAAAGGCTACAGTCAACTAGTGAAGAAAATTTAAAACTATTACAGTCAAATAATAAAGATGAGTTGAAGTCATTAGAAACTAGATTACAGACTAGTACTGAAAGTCATTTAAAAGCTAGTGAAGCTAACTTGAAAGACAATTTTAAGTCATTAGAAGAGAAATTACAGTCTCGTAGTGAAGAAACTAACACTGAATTAGAAAATAAGTTAACCAGATTAGAGAATAGTTTAACTTTAAAGAATAATGAGATGCTGAAGACTTTACATTTAGACATAATTGCAGTAAACATGAAAGGAGAGGAAAATGTTCAAATATTAAGGAAAAATATTATTGAATTGGAAAGTAGAGGGGAAGAAAATATTTTTACTTTAAGAACAGACGTTATGACCATACAGAAAGACATTAAGTCAGATGTATCGAAGTTGAGATTCGACATCGATGGTTTAGTGGCAGATGTAGGAAAAATTCAAGATTGGTCTACCGAAGTATCTTTCGAGACTAAGATTAAGGGTCTAGAAACGAATCTAGGTAACGAAATAAAAGATTTAAAGACAGTAATTGGGACCATTAAAGAGGAAGTCTTGGGAGAGGTCAATTCTAATTTAAAGTCGTTAGAAAATCAATTGCAGAAGGATATTAGGAAGATAGACGACGATATAGAGCAAAAGGTTAACGAAAACTTAGCTTTATTTAAAAATAGAGTCGGAGCAATTGTGGAAGAACGGTATAGTGAGGTCGATGCCGAAGCAAAAGAGAAACGTGAAGGGTTAGATGAAAAATTAATCGCAGGTATGGCAAACTTAGAAGCTAGGTTTACGGAAAGCAAGGAAGCGATGAAAATAGATTCAACTTTATTTAGAACAGATGTTGATCTGTTGAAAGAACAAGTCGCGTTAGTAAAGAACACGTGCGAAGAAAGAATCGACAAGTTAAGGAACGATCTAGACGAGAGTGACAAGACGCAGGATGTTACATCGTTAGATGAGTTGAAGACTCAGGTCAAGAGATTAGCGGAAGACAGGATGACTAAACTAGAATCCATAGTTAACAGTTTCACCAGTCAGAATGTAACATCAGGGGAAACATTGATAAATCAAACAGCGATAGACCGCAGTATGACGAATCAAGAACCGAGCATGGTAGAAGACCGTCAAATGCAACCGAATGTGACATTCGAAAGGGCTAGTTCAACCCCTCAGGATAATCCAAGTTCGAATAGGAGTACGTTGGGTCCAAGCGAACGATACTCAGGTCCAGTCACTATTATAAGGAATCTGGATGACAAACCGAGAAAGTTTTCGGGAAATACAGGAGTTACACCAGTAGAATTTCTGCGAGATATTCGAGACTACATGGCGGAACACAGGGTAGCCAAAGAAAGAGAGCTAAGGATAGTAGAACGCGCCTTAGATGGATCTGCACTTACGTGGTTTAGAGCGTTCAGAAGCAATTTTGCGAACATGGAGCAATTTGCCATGGCTTTCTTGAGGAGATTCTGGAGTGCCGAGGATCAACTTAACGTAAGAGCGGAGGTGTACTGCAAACGCTATTCTACGTCACATCCGACGCATTACGCCAACTATTTCACGTCACAGCTGGCTAAATTACAGTTCCTTATTCCTCCATTGCCAGAAGAAGAGCTTTTGCAAGCTATAGCGCGACAGTTACCGATAGAAGTACAGCGATCACTGATAGCATCGGGAGCCAATACGCTGGAACATTATGACGATATTTTGCGGCGATTGGATTATACAAGCGCACAGGTCACGCCTAGAAGTAATAGAAACGACAACAGAAACACGCAAGAAGTAAATGCGGTAGTCGTGGACAATGCAGCTCAAACGGACAGAAGGGATTCCTGGGAAAACCGACGGAACGAAGGGAATCGAGGAAACATCCGTAACGCAAGAGGAAATGATCGATATAGAGGACCATATGAAAGGCCATACGATCAAGAAGCGAGAGATAGCCGGTATAGGAATTATAACCAAAATTCCAGGTATCAGGACAGGAATCGGTATAATAACAGATATCGGGGAAGGAATAACTGGAACCAAGGTCAACAATATAATGGAAACGACCGACAGGATGGCCGAAGAAACGATCCTAACGACAGACGGGACAATCGTGGACATGAGAGGTCGAGACAAGAGGATAGACAGCCTAGTGCACCACTCGAGGAGACAGTGAGAGATGTCAATCGAGCCAGCACGAGTGGCGAAGGAAAAAAAAAACGTCAAATTAACTCCAGAGAAAAATGAAAATCATTGGGAATCAATCGTCATCGTGGAAACATATCAGGTCAAGGACGAGGATTTAATCGAGGAAGAACACATAGTACACCGGGAAAATAGACATGAATTGCCAGTTATTAGTGTGGAAGTCATGGGAAAAGAAATAAAGACACTTGTAGACACAGGGGCTATGGTGACCTTGATATCCATAGGTTGCCTGGATGAATTGAAATTATTAGGAGGAATTACAATGTTGCCAACTGTTGGTAGCAAAATTCAAGGGGTGATCCCAGACAGGAGTATGAAATGTAAAAGTCAGGTACTTTTAGATGTTGGGATTGGAACCAGAAGTTTTGAACAGATGTTCCTAGTAGTGGGTCAACTACATTTTGACATGATCCTAGGAGTGGATTTCCTAAGTGAGAGTGGCCTGATCATAGATATGCAGAGTAGGCGCATGTACTTTCAAGAAGGGGTTATGGAAAATCATGAATCGGAGATGACATTCTTTAGAGAGGATATATTGGATGAAATTGTATGCAGCGTTGAAAGGTCTATAGAAGATAAAACGGGCATGACAAGTAAAATAAATCCAGAAATTAAGGGGCAGTTTGATCAAGTAATTTCAGAATATGAGGACATATTCAATGACAAACCAGGTCTCATAGAAAATTTTACCTACAGCATCAAGTTGATGGATGACAAACCATACCATAAAAATTTATATCCCATTCCGGATAAATGGAAGGAGGAAGTTAGCATAATGATAAGCGACATGGAGACAGATGGAATAATTAAGAAAATGCCAACTGCTTATTTGAATCCTTTAGCTGTTGTCAAGAAACCTAACGGTAAGCTGAGGATATGTCTAGATGCCAGAGCCCTTAATGAAAGAGTTCTTCCTGAACATGACAGACCACCTGTTATTCGTGAATTGTTACGCAGATTCAGAGGAAAGAGTTTCTTTTCGACTATCGATCTGACTAGTTCATATTATCATGTTGAGCTAGCAGAAGACTGCAAACAATACACAGGGTTCTTGTTTGACCATAAAACATATGTATTCAATAGGTTACCTTTTGGAGTGAAAAACAGTGGTCCGGTGATGATCCGAGCACTAGATGAAAATTTGTCAGATGCAGTTAAGGAGCACGTGGTAAGCTATATTGATGACCTGATTATAGCGTCTGAGACAGCGGAAGAACATATCAGACACCTTCAAATGCTTTTTGAAGATCTTAGGAGAACGAACTTCAAGGTGAACTTCAATAAATGTCAGTTCTTTCATGAAGAAATTGAATTTCTTGGACATAGAATCGATGGAGATGGTTATAGGCCCAATCCAAAGAAGATCATGGCAATTTCAGAGTTCCCAACACCACGAAAGATTAAAGAGGTACGGCAGTTTTTAGGCATGTGTCAGTTCTTTTCAACACATTGTCCTGAATATACTGAGACGATGGCACCTCTGCAGGATTTATTGAGGAAGGGAAATCGATGGAAATGGGACGATAGATGCAATCAAGCGTTTTTAGCGGCCAAGAAAATGCTGATCCAAAATATCAAGCTTGAGTATCCTGATTTTACAAGACGATTTTTTGTAGAGACAGACGCATCCAAAATAGGTATTAGTGGAATCCTATATCAGTTGGATGATGACAAGAAACATAGATATTTAGCTTTCACCAGTCGCAAGCTTAGGAATTGTGAGAAGAATTACTATGCAACCGAGTTAGAGGCATTAGCAGTGGTTCATGCTCTCAAAACGTGGAAGAAGGTGTTGTTTGGACATGACATAACAGTGATCACAGATCATAAAGCCCTCCAATTTATTATGAAGACAGACTTAGCGAGTGACCGCATCACCAGATGGGCTCTGTTCTTACAGCAATTTAACCCAACTGTTGTACATAGACCGGGGAAGTTAAATCTGTTAGCAGATGTGCTGAGCAGAAACCCTTGTGAGGAAGTATTTGTCAACCATTTAAATTTGATTCAAGAGGATAATGGTACTCTAGAAAAGTTGAAGTTGTTAGCGCAAACTCAGAAGAGATATGCACCTTTGCGAAGAATTTACCGTTTTCTGACACGCAGAATGGATAACACTGATCCGGATTTTCAGAGAACTGAGATAGAGGCTAGAAAATATCATATTATGGGAGGTGTTATATGCCAATATATCGACCAGGATCATACTAAACTTAGAGTAGTGATCCCACCCAAGCTTGTCAAACCAGTTATTTGGATGATACACCGAACTGCAGCTCATGTAGGTGTAGACAAGACTTTGGCTCTCGCGCAGGAAACTTTCGTTTGGAGACAAATGGGACAAACGATTCGCGACGTCATAAAGACCTGTGACAGTTGTCAGCGAAGTAAATACTCATCTAAGTTAATGAAAGAAGTTCCCAGATCAATATTACCCAGTAAGCCAAGAGAACTTTTCGCGACGGACATTTTTGGTCCGATTCCTCGTTCGACGAAAGGCAATCAGTTCGTTTTGGTAACAGTTGATGTATTTTCGAAATACGTATCTCTATGCCCTATACAAAAAGCTACATCCAAGTACGTGATAAACAGACTTGAGAAAACAGTTACTCCGAGCATGGGGAAACCTGAAGTTTTGTTGAGTGACCATGGATCGCAATTTACTAGTATGGAATTTTCTACTGCTATGGAACGTTTAGGAATAAGGCATGTGTTTAATTCTGTACGGTATCCAGAGGGAAATCCCGCCGAAAGAATTATGCCGTAGATAAGTAAGCTGTGTCGCTTATATGTGTCAAGGCAACACCATAGATGGATGGAAGTGATACCCATCATTAGCCAATGCTTGAATTCCACAGTACATGAAAGCACAGGACAGATTCCGTCCATGCTTCATCATGGATTGAAACCGGATAGACCATGGGACAGAGTCGTGAGGGCACCAGTAGATCCTCAACCCACACAAGAAAGAAGAGTCGAGATGGCAGGAGAGAGGCTCAGAAGACAGGCGGAGAAGAGAGCCAGGAGACAGGCAGGAAGGAAATTCCACGAGCCATTTCAAGAAAATGATGAGGTGCTGATTAGGAAGCCAGTCACTTCGAACCTTCAGCTGAAGATCTACCATAAAATCGCTCCATTGTACGCTGGACCGTTCCGTATTGAACAAACATACCAGAATAATAGCTATAAGATTGTTAAAATGGATACTGATGAAGTTGTAGGAACTTTTAATGCAGCTAGCATCAGGAAATACCATCATGCTGAGTAAAGGAATTGTAGAGCTATCGTGTACATGTATTATATATTGAATGCCTGAGAGTGTATTTTTTTTCTCAATCCTGATTAAAAAAAGGAGATGTACGGGAGAGATGCACCCGATACCTATTTTAGGCTATCGGCTACGCCAGCAGACATTAAGCTGTAGTTGAGGTTTTGAGAAGCAATAGGAAAAGATAGCGCACCGATCGCGTCAAGAAGAAAGCCAAGATGACGTAGGAGGTCAAGAATCAAGGAGGCATTGAAATCTGTGAGAAGATAGAATTATGAATAGAGATGTGAAGCTTTATTGAAACATATATGGAATTATAACAATTAAAACATCTTAGAAGAGGATATATAACATGCATTATATGTGGAAATAATTTTATGGAAGTAAGTTATTTTATAACAGAACAGCCGAGAGGATTCGGGTTCGAGACTATGTTCATGACGTAAGAGCGCAGTGGTGGGAGAACAAGCCACGTGCCGCGCGGAGCACATAAGCCGAAACACAGCGCTAGCAAGTCAGTCGAGCTCAGTCAGACGGGCAGTTCAGAGCAGCTCTATAGCACAGTGAGACGGACATTGAAGGTCACGCAGCATACGGAAACTGTCACGGCAAAAGTGTAGGTGACAGTGCCTGCATCGCCGAGCAGCGAAGGCCAAGCGGGTCGTTGATCCAGGCGGGCTGGCCGAGGAGACAATTGTAGACAGCCGGGGTATTTCAAAACCACACTGCTCGTATTTGAAGACTATATTTCAAGCTTCATTTCGACGCTGTTCAAACACAGGCTTTTACGAATAACCTTATAACCATGCTGTTATATAACACATTCAAAGCGACTTTTACTATTCCAAGTAAACTGAATGTTTAGCATAGGCTCTGATGAACATTATATCGTGCATTTATAAGATTTATATCTTATACAATTTTCATGAGTTACCTATTACGAACAGATACAGGGTGTATCGTAATCTTGAACACTATCAAGTAAAATTTTATTTTACTCAAGTGGAACTTTGCAGTAAGTTGAGATTGGACTTACAATTCTCAAACTCAACATTTAACGGAACAGTGGCGTATATTAGAAGAGGAGTAAGGGGGTCCGCTGTTTCCATGAACTTTTCGAGAAGGAGTTGGACAATATCCGCTATGGGTAATCCGAGGTTCAACATGACCGAGTAAACGTGAATAGAGACAAGATGGCACCACAGAGCGATGGATTCGATTCCTGACGAGAGGAGTCCAACAGCTGATTCGCTTGGGATTTCGAAGGAAATCGTCATTTCATGGATGAAATGATATTCACGCCGATCTTACGAGAAATTCTTATGTAGGGAAAATCGACGATCTTGGAAATTATATTGCAACTGATAATGAAAGGTATTGTAAGAGTTCTAACTACCTGATACGATTATTTTCATGAATGCTGGGCACACATGTATATTTTTTCTAATAGGAGTGATTTGATTACTAAGACATGGTTTGAATTTATATACTTCGAATTTGCTAGAATATGGAGTGACCATATGATATGGCAGGCATCATTATACGAAATTCTCACCGTTGTTTGGCTTTATTAAGCAAATGTTTGGTCTTATAGACATTTTTCCAGCTAGGATATTTTTCATGAATAGTTTTTTTTGTGTAACGAGTATTTCGAACTCGTGATCTGCAATTGATTATCAGAAATTACTTCGTCAGTTCATTGCATACTAGCGAGTGTGTATTATTCATCAGTAGGGATTTTTTTCCATTGGATTGTTTGGAGATATTAAGAAGTTATTCACTTTAGTGAATGAACATCGCTTTTATATGACAACTAGAAACTTGTTGATTCCTTTCTGGTACATTCATTCATACAGCCTACGAGATGGGGTCCTTCGTATTTATACGATTGTATGGTGGTACTCACCTTACCCATCGTTCAGGGAACTATCATCCAAGCCGACGGGGCGAGGTCTTTCGTATTTATACGACTGTACGGTGGTTACACATCTTACTTGCCATTGAGGGACTCATTTTTATCATCCGAGTGTACACGAGATGTAAGTGAATCTAACAAGGAACTACTAGTCACATATCAGTCGAAATTTTGTTAAATAAAGTAACGATAAATGTCAACAGGATTGCATTTAGTAATTCTTGTTTGCCAATCCAATATTTTGTTGCTATACTCTTTGGAGAGTAATTTCAGTTTAACAGCTATTACAGCTGATGCTTTGATGATTTTTATAATTGTGTTTGATACCTTTGAGAAGGATTTAAAGTAATTGAATCTTGTAAGATTAATCATTAATGGTCATAATTATTTGAAGGCAGATCAGTATTGCAGATTTTGATATGAGAGATTATAACACATTGGTGTTTTTCTGCGATGTGAATTATAAGAATTGTAAGAGAATTTATGCTATTTGAAAGCAGATCATAAATTACTGAAGTAATATTTTCCAATTGTTTAAGAAGTTGTCTAGATGTGATCAGATTAATTACAGTTATTGGAGATTATGTGCGTTGATAATTTGAAGCCATTTATATATTTTTTTGTAGATCATGCAACATGGTTAAGTGGAGTTTGTGATAGGCATTTTATGGAAGTTGCCAAGTGATAGTAGCAATGTTGCTAATGTATTTTGAAGCAGACATGAGGTCGTCGTACCCAGTCTAGCGTAATTGTTGAGATTCATGCTGTATGTGCTGAATATTTATGGAGTTTTTGGAATAATTCTTGTATTCAAATGTGATATTTGAAGTATTGAAGAAATGTAATGTCGTTGTGGATAGTTAGATCCAACATGATGTCGTGGAGACAATAATATTTTTTGGCATGATAAATTAAATACGAGATATAACTTGGAAGTAATAAAACTGTAAGACAACGTTCTGTAAACCATATTAAACAATTTGTTAGGAAATTAAACAAATAAATGAAGTTGATAATACAAGATTTTCTGAAAATAATAATTAGTGAAATAATAATCTGAGATTTAAGCATATTAACGATCTGACCTAATGAAATAAAAATCAGAATGACTAGATGAAATAATGAAAACTTAAATAACCAGATGATTGAAATTTAAATAAGTTGATAAATTAAATTTTGAAATAAATCGATGAATTAAATAAATGGATGAATTAAAGATTGGATAAATAAACTGATTGAAATAAATTAATAGACGATTGTAATGATGATGAATAACTGAATCAGAAGGTGATAATTAATTAAAGAAGCTTATGATCAATGAATTTATATGCAATTAAATAAATTTAATTGAGAGATAATGTGAAGGAATTGCAACTTGAAATGTGAATTTAAATGATGTAATGGTGATGAATTAACGATTCTGACAGGAATATTTAGAATTTTGAAGTGAGAATTAATGTGAGAAATATTTAATTTTGATAATAACGATGATGATGACCAATGATAATTTGAATTTTCAGTAATTCACAGATAAGTGATTGAATGACGATGTAAATAGTGTAAATTAATTATTCAATGTTTAGGAACATTTGATTAACATGTTCTATGTTCAAATTATACCATGCAAACCATAATTTATGTGATATTTAATATGAGTGATTATTATATGTGTATGTTTAGACAGATTAAAATCATTTTTAAATCCACATTGATGTTAAATTAAAGAGAATTAGGTCTCAGGTTTCACAAATGTCAGTGACGAAAGACATAGTGCTACAGTGATCCTGAGAATCCAAGAGAACTTTATACATTTTTCTTGTTATGTGGATTAAGATAATTTTGCATTAGAAAGGAGATGGTTCGATTTTTGGACAATGACAATTTAACTTTGCATTCGACCATACTCTTAGGTAGGAATTATATTTAAAATGTCTGTCTGACTATCAAAGTAAAATAAATTTGTTTTTATCTTAGTTGTGATCTGATGATGGTGTGATGTTCCTTTTTCTTTCCTTGTCTTGAGTAAGGCTTATCCGGAAAGGAAGTGGTTTGCTAGGAATTCAGTTGATGGCGCCCATTTATATTTGCATTATTTCTATTAAACCTATGCCCGTAACGACCCTAGAGATACTTTGTCTCGTGATACCCACTGCTTTTTCGATAACTCAGCTGAATTTCCGACACATTCCTTATTTGACCAGAGGTTCATTTAACTCCGCTCTGTCCCGGAACTCCAGGAATGCGATGCTATAGCAGATGGGTCATCGCATCCTTAGGACGAACGGGTACAGTAGGCAATGTTTTATTGGAGTATAAAATAATTAAAATGAATTTTGAACTTTTTGGACTCAATGTAAAAACTGGGAGTGAAGGTGAAATTACGGATATCAAATCTTTTAATACAAAAAACCTAATTGTTAGTGAATCAACTAATGTTAGTGATATATACCAAAATATTTCAAGTGCTATCAGCGTGAAGAGTGAAGAGTTCCAGGAAAGGGAGTCGAGCTGGGCATTGGTTGAAGTACTTTATTTAGAAACCAACATGAATAAATATAATCCCCTTCGAGCATCTTCATATATTGATTTACCTGCATGGATTAAACGAAAGAAAACTTGTGTAAACATTATGAATAGTGACCATGCATGTTTTGCGTGGGCTGTAACCTCAGCTCTCCATCCAGCAGAAAAGGCTGTGGAGAGAACGTCATCTTATCCTCACTATTCTTCAGTGTTAGATTTAAAAGAAATAGAATTTCCTATGGCGATAAAAGACATTAAACGTTTTTATGAGCTGAACAATGTAAGTATTAATGTTTATGGAATTGAAAATAAGAGTATAGTAGGTCCTCTATATTATACTCAGGAAAAAAGGATGCTCATGTAAATTTACTGTACATAACTAAAGGTGAAAACGCTCACTATTGCTGGATAAAACATTTCAGTAGACTTGTTAGTAGTCAGCTATTAAAATGCGATGGTAAAAAGTGGTTGTGTGATGGCTGTTTGCTATATTTTAGAAAAGAGGACCAACTAACTCAACATCAACAATGGGGTTGTACTCATGTTTGTACGGTATTACCTACTCCTAAAAATAACATTCTGAAATTTAAGGATTATGAGAAACAGCTTCGAGTACCATTTGTTATATATGCTGACTTTGAGGCTTTGCTAAAACCATTTAATACATGTTCATCGAATCCAGCCCAACCTTTTACCAACACTACTCACATTCATGAACCTTTTAGCTTTGCATATTATATTAAATGTAGTTATGATGACTCTTTAAATAAGTTTGAGCTCTATAGAGGACCTGATGCACCTAAAGTTTTTATGGAAAGACTTGAGAAAGATGCCATCCGTATATCCTCTATTTTAAATACGATCATTCCAATGGAGCCACTAACATCATCACAGCAAATGGGTTTTGAAACTGAAACTAATTGTTTTATATGTGGTGAATGTTTATATACGGACAGGGTTCGCGATCATGACCATTTAACAGGGAAATACCGTGGTGCTGCTCACCAAGAATGTAATTTAAATTATAGAGTAACTAAATTCATTCCAGTCATTCTACATAACGGTAGCAAATACGATAACCTCTTTATCGTTGAAGAATTTGGAGCTTCAGATGTGAAAATTGATGTGATTGCAAATAATAAGGAACAATACATTTCGTTCAAAAAATACATCAAAACTGACACTGAAAAAACTATAAAACTGAGATTTTTAGATTCATTTTGCTTTATGCCGAGTAGCCTTGATAAATTTGCTAGTAATTTAAAATCAGATCAGTTTTGTGAAATTCAACGTGTCTTTCCAAAAGAAGATGATTTTAATTTGATTCGTCAAAAGGGTATATTCCCTTATGAATATATTAACTGTGTGGAACGTCTTGAGGAGTGTTCTTTGCCACCAAAATATGCATCTTACAGTTCCTTAAACACAAGTCATATCAGTGATCAGGAATATTTACATGCACAACGTGTATGGACACAGTTTGACATTCAAACTTTAGGTGAATTTTCAGACATATATTTAAAGAGAGATGTGTTATTATTAGCAGATGTTTTTGAACATTTTAGGAATGTTTGTATGAAAACTTATGACCTTGATCGTTGTCAGTATTTCACTGCTCCTGGGTTAAGTTTTAGTTCAATGTTGAAAAAGACAAAAGTAAATTAAAATTGATGACTGATATAGGCATAATTAATTTTATAAAATCATCAATTCGTGGTGGATTAAGCCAATGTAGTGGACGGTACTCTAAAGCAAATAATAAATACATGCCTAGTTATAACCCGTGTGAAGAGTCAAAGTATATCGTCTACCGTGATGCAAATAACCAATATGGTTGGGCTATGAGTCAATATCTACCACTGAAAGATTTTCGCTGCCTGACACAATCTCAAATTGATGTCTTTCATGTTAACACTCTAAATGAAACGATGATAAAGGATATATTTTAGAGGTAAATCTTGAGTACCCTAAAGAGATACATGATGATCATAATGATTTACCATTCTGTCCTGAGACTATTATATCTACGTACATCACATCACGAACGAAAATGTTAATTGCTAATGTGAATGATAAATGCAAATATGTAATACTTTATCAAAACTTGAAACAGTATCTACAGCATGGATTGAAACTAACTGGATTGAAACTAACTAAAATTCATCGCGTATTACAATTTCATCAGTCAGTATGGCTCAAACCATATATTGATCTAAACAATAATTTAAGAACACAGTCAACAAATGCTTTTGAAAAAGATTTTTATAAACTCATGAATAATAGTATTTTTGGAAAGACTATGGAGAATTTTGATAAGCGAGTTGTTGTAAAGCTGATAACAAAGTGGGAGAATGATGGTAAAAGGTATGGTGCGAGCAACTTAATAAGCAAGCCTAACTTTCATAGCTGTTCAATTATTCATGAGGATTTAGTTGTAATACAAATGAATCGTCTTAAAGTAACTTACAACAAACCCATATATGTGGGTTGCACCATTCTGGAATTGTCAAAAATACTTATGTATGAATTTCACTATGATTATGTAAAGTAAAATTATCATGATAATGCTAAATTACTCTACACAGACACAGATTCTTTTATTTATGAATTTAAAACTGATGATTTTTATGAGGATATCAAAACTGAGCTAAATAGGGTTGATACAAGTGACTATCCGAAGGATAATATTTACCATTTACCTCTTGTAAACAAAAAGGTTCTTGGAAAATTTAAGGATGAATGTGCTGGTGTTGTTATAGACACCTTTGTAGGCACAAAATCTAAATCATACAGCTATATGACGATTGATAATGTAGTAATGAAAAAATTAAAATGAGTAAAGAAGAATATTGGTAGTCAAGAGTTAGATATAAGTGATTATAGGAACTGTATAGTCTGTAACCCACCTATATTATATAAGAACATGTGTGTATTTAGAAGTAGAAATCATCAGCTGTATGATGCGCCCTTATCCTACGGTCATAGGCTAAGTTCGCATGGTTTTCAGTAATGCTAGAAACAGCGTTTAAATGAGCCTCGATCTGCAGGGAAAAGGAAGTCTGATTTTGCGTCATTTTAATCATGTTAAGCTCCTGCCGCAGTGTTATTAGGGCGAGTCATGCAACTGGCCACTTGACGAAACGAAGGTACGTCGCACGGAACTCGCAGACAAAGGCTAGTCGAGAACATACTTCTATAACGCGCATTTACCACGCAGGTGTACGCTCAAGGACTTTCGGGGGGGGGGGGGGCTTGCATCAGATTACGTTCTGGAAAGTTCTGTAGTGCGTCTTACTCTGGTTTCACCACGCCCCTAAATAGCGAAATTAATTTATTTCTACGATACGGCAGCACCCAGGATCGAACCATTGACTACAATAAGCCGGAAGTAATCCTGAGATTTTTTGCAGATGAACAGGATAATTAAATCATCAAGAATTTAATAAATCAGTGGTCCAGAACTGAGATCCTTCCGCGGATCCGTCTGGGGTTAAGAGTTTGTTGTGAGAGTGGGGATGGCGTCTATTTCGCCATAAATAGTCCGGAGGACGCAGTGTTGATATCCCCTAAAATTACGATCGATTATCGATGATGATCCTATGATTCGACGGACCTTACTATCACGAATAATGTGTACATTGTGTATTGAAATAGATGTGTTGGAGTACGGAGCTCTTGCTTGTGGAACAATCTTCAGGTGCTCTGTCGCCATGTTTTAGATATATTGCACCCCTGCGCAGTGCACTTGGTTAGTTTCCAGCAGACCACACGGGGAGGAGTTAGTTTTCCAGCAGACCACACGGAGAGTTGTCAGTCTTCCACAGTTAGGTTGTCACGCAGTTAGCGCGCGAGTGAATGTTAGTTGATGCACAGTTTCGCGAGCCCGCTCGAGACTGGTAGGGTGTTCGCAATGTGCTATTGTGCAGTTCGACACGTTTTCGACAAACAGTTACAAGCACTCGCGATAAGTCAGTTTACAGTCAGTCGTCATGCAGTTTTCACGCTACAGACAGTGACACTCAGTTGCATGTAAACGGTCAGTACGACTCAATGCTGCAGATTGAACATTTCAGAGAAGCAGTCGTAGCTTTAGTAAATAGCATATGTGTGCAGGGAGAGCTTGCAGTGTTACAAGTTAACACAATTTGTATAGCTGTAGAAACAGTACTGTCAGTCGGAGAAGTTGGGAGGTGCGCGGTTGATCGCCCGAGACTCGAACCCTCGCCGCTGGAACAATGACAGTTCCGTGAATGAACAGTGGGAAGAGAAAACGCATCGAGGTTGCCAGCCCGGCACGTATGAAGAGCGGAATAACAGAAGAATTGGTGCATGATTTAACGAGTGTAGCGTAATCCTAGCCCGATTTTTATGTTGAAAAGTGTATTGTGATGCAACGTATGCGTGTTGGATAAGGTACTGGAGTACAACAAACGTACCAGTAGTGTTATTTCTTTTTGTAAGAATAAGGTGAAATTTAGTGCTAACCATGATTATCAACCACTCAGTGGAGTAGTGCATTGAATGTGAATATGTGTAGTGCCGGTATGGCGTGAAAGGCACATGGCTAGGGGTTGCTGACATCTATTGCTGGAGAGGATGACGGCCAACGTTGGAAATATGATGAGTATTAATTTCCATTAATTATCTATGTCATAGTTTTATGGGTCGTGTTTATTATAGTTCGATACAGGAATAGATATTCGTTTTAGCGTAATGTTATATTTTTTTATTTTTTTTAGTTTAAGTATCATTTGTCGTAGGTTAAGTGTATCCGTGACGACGGAACGCTATTTATTTAGTTCAGGAGATGCTTATCGATGATGTTTGTTCGCAAACCGCGCCAAATTGTACACTGATAGGGATGCATGTGTTCACCCCATTATGTTGTATGTATTTCAGCCCCAGGATGAAGTTGCCGGAAAGAGCAAAGGCACGTAGATTTAGAAAGAGAGAGAGATTTAAAGAATGTAAAATTTATAGACGCACTAATGACGCAGGTTATTGATAATCATAATAATAATAATAAGCATGACGTCAACTAGGGATAATAATATCAATATCGAGAGTAATAATGATGTCAGGTATGGATAGAAGGGGAGGAAGTTTAAATGTTAATGCCCTTATTACGATGCATGTGGTGGTAATTATTCATACGGATGCACTCTGAACTGTGTCAGGGATGATTTGACGCGTCCTTTCTCTTAGATTAACGCAGGTAAGTGTGGTATTGAGTAGGAGAAGTATTTAGTGTATCCATTCGAGTGTATTGGGAGAGCAAGCTGAACATCGGCTTAATCGTGGTATGTTAATGAGAACATAGCTGAATGTACGCCAAAAGTGATACCGGAAGGTTCCCTGAGGCCCCGGGGGGTTCAACGAGGAATAAATAAAATGGTATAAGAAGTTGCAGGTGACACAGCCATTTGTCACTCGACTGCCAACTGAAAAGGAAAAGAAAGGTAAGTGAGGTATATTGGGCATACCCTGTGAAACAGGTAAGACTAAACTATGCGTACAGGTTTTGTGTGATAAATAGGACCACGATAATGTTATTGCTCCAAGACCAGGTTCCACTCAGGTCGAACCAAAGACTATCTAGATGGTGAGGTCATTTCTCCTTGTGTTTCCATTATGCCTGTGTAGTTTACTAAGAGTGCGGTTTTGGGAGCCCACAGCATTTAGTGTCTGAGCTGCGGTGGCACTTGCCAAGGTCGTACCCACCCAGCCCCTCTCCATAACGGGACTCTTTGTGTTCAATTGAGGCTAAGTTTGACGGTCATGTGGACAGCTGACTCCTAGTCAGAGAAACTTATATAATATTCAGATTCATTTCCAAAATTAATTCATGATTGAGATTTACATATGGTACTGTATTACACTAACCTTGTGATCCAAGTCTATTATAAAGGTATTAATTATGATAATATTTATCTTAATAATAATAATAATAATAATAATAATAATAAATAATAATAATAATAATAATCTGTTATCGAGTTGAGGATAAACTTATGTAAAGGGTACTTTAATCCAATAACCTTTTGTGTCCTGGCATTGCCGCGAAGATTTTATTCAAATAGATTAATAACTAGATGGATCTTAATAATAATAATAATAATAATAATAATAATTCATGGATTTCAAGACCGAATTTATTTTAGGGTACTGATACCCAGTAACCTTTGGATAGTTGATTCCATTATGGCGGTAATAATTAAGGGTGGTAATCATATTGATGGCATTAATAGCAATAATAATAATAATAATAATGATAATAATAATAATAGTGGTGACTTTTATTATAATGGGATCCGTTTGGTGATTGATTTTCCTTTTCGTGAAGTTAATTGCTCTCTCGGATAGTAGCAAGCGTCTAGGAACGTGCAATGCTCTGAAAAAGGTAGGTGAGAGTCCTTGCTTCGAAGCCTACGAGTGTATATATTTTTCCTGTTAGCGTTTCAACTTGTAAATACATATTTGTGTTATGTTGTTTATTGCAGGGTCGCAGGCATCGTTGACAAGATACACACACCGTTGTTTAATTTTGGTCGCTCGGTGCGGTATGCGAGCATAGGATGTTTTTTATGTATCTGGAATATGCAAATTTTCTGCATACAGTTGGTATTCATTTTGGTTTCCTTAATTTCTTGCCTTACGGTAAGCTATTGTTTTTGCCTTGATACTCGCAAGCATCTCGAGTTGTATTTATGTGTATAGTTAAGCACACGCCCATAAGACTTTGACAGACGGTATTGAATCCGGGACCCGGATCATTTTGTTACGAGTCCTGAGTTCAATCCTTGAATGATCATATTTCTAAGGTATTTTGTGTTTATTTTAAGTATCAGTGTAGCACATCTCAAACTCAAATCTCATTGAGGTCGTATGAGTGTAAATTTGCCAGTTGGTATAAATAAGCTCGCATTGATGTATGCTTAAAGGCTCAAAGGTATAAGTGTGCCAATTTCATATTCATTTGAAGGGCGAATGTTGTAATTGTGAATAATGGATACATGAGTATTGTGATTTGGTGAAAGTGTTTTAATCCACCAAAGGGGATCACATGGGCAATGTTGTCAGATCATGTCACGAAATGATTACCTCATGAATATTATAATTATGGAAGCCCTAAATTAATGGTGGATATGCCAATGGTTTGATGTTTGTTGTATTAATTAATTGGCACAACGGCAAGATG
The DNA here is from genome assembly GCA_946902985.2 of Meconema thalassinum. Classification (NCBI taxonomy): domain Eukaryota; kingdom Metazoa; phylum Arthropoda; class Insecta; order Orthoptera; family Tettigoniidae; genus Meconema; species Meconema thalassinum. The sequence goes on along the minus strand of OX336389.2, from coordinate 591,841,593 downwards.
CCATGGTATCCTGAATATTGAATTCAGAGGTGTGGAATATATTACAGTGAATATTAATTATGGTCAAATCAGATTGATTTTCATCTTGGCATATGATCAATGATTAGTTGTTTGTTTAATTGAGAGATTGGATTAATTGATTGATAATCGATTATTGATAAATGATGGGATTCACAGTTCAACTAAAGTTTAATTGATTTAATTTGAATATTATTTGATTCACTGAGTGATTTGAATTGATCAATTTAATTAAGGTTAATTTTATTTGAATCGATGATTAGTTTAATTAGGGTTAATTTTATTTGAATTGATGATTATTTTAATTAGTGTTAATTTTATTTGAATTGTTGATTAATTTAATTAATGTTGATTTATTTGGATTGATAATTAATTTAATTATGATTGATTTAATTGAAATGTAATTAATTGAATTATGGTTGATTAATTGAAATGTAATTAATTTAATTGAGGTTGATTAATTTAATTGGAATTTAATTACTCATTTTTTTGAGTTTTTGACGTTTTTTAATTATTTTTATTTATTTTTAAATCTTTTGGATTGGTTTTAACATTTTTTTGTTATTTTTGATTTCTTTTGGATTTATTTCAAAATTTATAACTCGTTAAGTTGTTTTGGAGATTGGTTCATTTCTGAATAGTTTTTTATTCTAAATTTTGATTTTCCTGGGTAAATATTTTTGGTTTTTGCTTTACTTTCGATCATTTTTGTATTTATTTACCAGTGTTAATAAAGTTGTTTTTCTTTTGGTTTCGAATCCTGTGTGTGATGATTTATTAATCAGCCCTATTGATCTTCCAAATGATGCATCCCAGGACAGTTGTTAGCTTCAAGTAGGAACGCACCACCCCCGAGAATAGAATCCTGTCCTGAAGGCCCTATGTTCAAAAGGGTACAATACTAATTTAATGAACAAAGTTGCTTTAAGTAATGAAGACAACAAACGATTCATTATACCCAACTCATTTGATACTCTCGCTTGGGGAAACAGTCGCATTGACGACTGTTACTTTTCTTAAGTCTAATGTTCACCATATTGTATTATTTGTAGTATGTTTATATTGTAATATATATTTGTAAAAACTGTAAGTAGAATGTATAATGTTAGGCTACTGTAGTTTAGCAAAAATAAGATAAGTAATACATTTTAGTGTAAAATGTTTGCTTTTTTATGTTACGAAAAAGATTTTAAAAAATGTACAGAATGTGTCAACTAAACAAGGGGAATGTAAAAAATGTCAAGTGGAAATTGTAAATATCCATGTGTGAAAAAATGAAATGGCTATCACCATTTAAAATTAAAAGACATAATGATCTGGTAAACCATATTTGTATTTCATAACAAAAAATGTACAGAATGTGTAAACTTAACAAGGGGAATGTAACGAAACGTAAAGTGGAAATTGTAAATATCCATGTATGAAAAATGAAATGGCTATCACCATTTTAAAATTAAAAGACATAGTGATCTGGTAAACCTTATTTTTATTTCAGAACAAAAACATGTACAGAATGTGTGAACTAAACAAGGGGAATGTAAAAAAATGTAAAATGAAAATTGTAAATATTCATGTGTGAAAAAATAAAAAATTAAGAAATGGCTATCACCATTTTTAAAATTAAAGGACATTGTGATCTGGTAAACCTTGTTTTTATTTCACAACAAATAGGGCTTTACAAAATAGAATACAAAGAAATACCAATTCCTCAATCCTTTTTTGTCAACTTTCAAATCATATAATTCATGTCAGATATGTTGGATTTTATTTGTTATATGTAAAACTATTAAGTACTGATACCTGATTGGTTACACAACTCTTTCATAATGAAAATCTTGAGCTCTGATTCATTGGAGAACTGTTTACGTTTGTCTGAACCAAGACTAACTGACTACTCACTGCTTAGGTTTAGAAATTACATTTACTCAAATCACATTCTGGTAAAAAATCATGACTACTATAAACTGCTACCACTCTTCCACCACTTTACTAACACTTTTCTACCATTTGACTCTCACTTTTGCTCTTACTTTAAACTACACATACTACATACTCTCATTTTTATTATCGAGTTAACTTTACTACTAAACTTGTAGAACATGTCACGTGATAGAAACCAGCGGCCGCCAGTTAGGTGACCTAAGTATGACGTCATAGCAAGGCCTAAAGCAAGTCTAAACTTGTAGAACATGTTACGTGGCAAGGTTAAGTTAGACTAAGTTGGGTTATGTTAGGTGAGCTGAGGTTAAGTCTTTAAATATTTCCTTTCTTTGAAATAATTTCCAAGACCAAGAAAAAACACTAAATACATTGACAAAAATAACTTGTCAAATAAGTCAACACACACAAAACCAATATAAACCAACACAAAAGCCAATACATAAGCCAATACAAAAGCTAACGCAAAAGCAAACACAAAAGCCAATACATAAGCCAACATAAAAACCAACACACAAGCCATTGTTTATTTTGCATGCCATAATCTCCTTTGATACGTCGTAAGCTGTATATATCAACATACTTTTTAGTACATGCATTTGTAGCAAAATAACTTGTCAAATAAGCCAACACAATAACCGATATAAGCCAACACAAAAGCCAATACATAAGCCAATACAAAAGCCAACACGAAAGCCAATACATAAGCCAACGTAAAAGCCAACACAAAAGCTAGTTCCAAAATGGCCTAACCTAACCTACGAGGTGTGATTAAAAAGTTCCAAAATGGCTGCCGTAGCTTAACTTAACCGTTGATTGATCCCTGTTGATTGATCCCTTTTGATTGATCTCTGTTGATGTATCCCTTTGGACTGGTCCCTGTTGACTAACCCCTGTTGACTAGCCCCTTTGGACGGGTCCTTTATGAAGGGAGCCATTTTTGACGGGTCCCTCAGGACGGGTCCTTGTTGACGGGTCCTTGTGGGCGGTTCCTTTGGACTGGTCCCTATGGACTGGCCCATGCATTTATCCAAATTATGTCAAAGGGTCCAGGGACCCATCAACAAGGACCCGTCCTGAGGGACCCGTCAAAAATGACTCCCTTCAAAAAGGACCCGTCCAAAAGTGCTAGTCAACAGGGACCAGTCCAAAGGGATACATCAACAGAGATCAATCAACAGGGATCACTCAAAGGTTAAGTTAAGCTACGGCAGCCATTTTGGAACTTTTTAATCACACCTCGTAGGTTACGTTAGGTTAGGCCATTTTGGAACTAGCTTTTGTGTTGGCTTTTACGTTGGCTTATGTATTGGCTTTCGTGTTGGCTTTTTTATTGGCTTATGTACTGGCTTTTGTGTTGGCTTATATCGTTTTTTGTGTTGGCTTATTTGACAAGTTATTTTTCTACAAATGCATGTACTAAAAAGTATGTTGATATATACAGCTTACGACGTATCAAAGGAGATTATGACATGCAAAATAAACAATGGCTTGTGTGTTGGCTTTTATGTTGGCTTATGTATTGGCTTTTGTGTTTGCTTTTGCGTTAGCTTTTGTATTGGCTTATGCATTCCCTTTTGTGTTGGTTTATATTGGTTTTGTGTGTGTTGACTTATTTGACAAGTTATTTTTGTCAATGTATTTAGGTTTTTACTTGGTCTTGGAAATTATTTCAAAGAAAGGAAATATTTAAAGACTTAACCTCAGCTCACCTAACATAACCTAACTTAGTCTAACTTAACCTTGTCACGTAACATGTTCTACAAGTTTAGACTTGCTTTAGGACTGGCTATGACGTCATACTTAGGTCACCTAACTGGCGGCCGCTGGTTTCTATCACGTGACATGTTCTATAAGTTTAGTAGTAAAGTTAACTCGATAATAAAAATGATAGTTTGTAGTATGTGTAGTTTAAAGTAAGAGCAAAAGTGAGAGTCAAATGGTAGAAAAGTGTTAGTAAAGTGGTGAAAGAGTGGTAGCAGTTTATAGTAGTCATGATTTTTTACCAGAATGTGATTTGAGTAAATGTAATTTCTAAACCTTAGCAGTGAGTAGTCAGTTAGTCTGGGTTCAGACAAACGTAAACAGTCCTCCAATGAATCAGAGCTCAAGATTTTTATTATGAAAGAGTTGTGTAACCAATCAGGTATCAGAACTTAATAGTTTTACATATAAACAAATAAAATCCAACATATCTGACATGAATTATATGATTTGAAAGTTGACAAAAAAGATTGAGGAATTGGTATTTCTTTGTATTCTATTTTGTAAAGCCCTATTTGTTGTGAAATAAAAACAAGGTTTGCCAGATCACAATGTCATTTAATTTTAAAAATGGTGATAGCCATTTCTTATTTTTTTTGTTTTTTCACACATGAATATTTACAATTTTCATTTTACATTTTTACATTCCCCTTGTTTAGTTTTTTGTTATGAAATAAAAATAAGGTTTACCAGATCACTATGTCTTTTAATTTTAAAATGGTGATTGCCATTTCATTTTTTATACATGGATATTTACAATTTCCACTTTACGTTTTTTTACATTCCCCATGTTTAGTTTACACATTCTGTACATTTTTTGTTATGAAATAAAAATAAGGTTTACCAGATCACTATGTCTTTTAATTTTAAAATGGTGAGAGCCATTTCATTTTTTCACACATGGATATTTTCAATTTCCACTTGACATTTTTTACATTCCCCTTGTTTAGTTTACACATTCTGTACATTTTTTAAAATCTTTTTCGTAACATAAAAAAGCAATCATTTTACACTAAAATGTATTACTCATCTTAATTTTGCTAAACTACAGTAGCCTAACATTATACATTCTACTTACAGTTTTTACGAATATATATTACAATATAAACATACTACAAATAATACAATATGGTGAACATTGGACTTAAGTAAAGTAACAGTCGTCAATGCGACTGTTTCCCCAAGCGAGAGTATCAAATGAGTTGGGTATAATGAATCGTTTGTTGTCTTCTTTACTTAAAGCAACTTTGTTCATTAAATTAGTATACAGCTGATGATTTTTACTTCAAAATACACACATGTTCTTATATATTATATGTGGGTTACTGACTATACAGTTCTTATAATCACTTATATCTAACTCTTTACTACCAACATTCTTCTTTACTCATTTTAATTTTTTCATTACTACATGATCACTCGTCATATAGCTGTATGATTTGGATGTTGTGCTTACAAAGGTGTCTATAACAACACCAGCACATTCATCCTTAAATTTTCCAAGAACCCTTTTGTTTACAAGAGGTAAATGGTAAATATTATCCTTCGGATAGTCACTTGTGAAAATGAAAATCCACAGCCTGCTTCCAGTCTCCGACCGGGTCAGGAATGGAATGAATGAAGCCCCCATCTAGCGGCGAGGATATGGACTGTGCCGGCTGCCGAGGCCTGACGCACTCCTCTGGGGCAATGATTAAATGAATGACAGATGAAATGAAATGATAGTGGAGAGTGTTGCTGGAATGAAATTTTGACAGGGAAAACCGGAGTACCCGGAGAAAAACCTGTCTGCCTCCGTTTTGTCCAGCACAGATCTCACATGGAGTGACCGGGATTTGAACCACGGACTCAGCGGTGAGAGGCCGGCGTGCTGCCGCCTAAGCCACGGAGGCTTCGATAGTCACTTGTATCAAACCTATTTAGCTCAGTTTTGATATCCTCATAAAATTCATCAGTTTTAAATTCATAAATAAAAGAATCTGTGTCTGTGTAGAGTAATTTAGCATTATCATGATAGGTTTTCTTTACATAATCATAGTGAAATTCCTACATAAGTGATTTTGACAATTCCAGAATGGTGTAACCCACATATATGGGTTTGTTGTAAGTTACTTTAAGACGATTCATTTGTATTACAACTAAATCCTCATGAATAATTGAACAGCTATGAAAGTTAGGCTTGCTTATTAAGTTGCTCGCACCATACCTTTTACCATCATTCTCCCACTTTGTTATCAGCTTTACATCAACTCGCTTATCAACATTCTCCATAGTCTTTCCAAAAACACTATTATTCATGAGTTTATAAAAATCTTTTTCAAAATCATTTGTTGACAGTGTTCTTAAATTATAGTTTAGATCAATATATGGTTTGAGCCATACTGACTGATGAAATTGTAATACGCGATGAATTTTAGTTAGTTTCAATCCATGCTGTAGACACTGTTTAAAGTTTTGATAATGTATTACATATTTGCATTTATCATTCACATTAGCAATTAACATTTTCGTTCGTGATGTGATGTACGGAGATTTCATTGTCTCAGGACAGAATGGTAAATCATTATGATCATCATGTATCTCTTTAGGGTACTCAAGATTTACCTCTAAAATATATCCTTTATCATCGTTATCATTTAGGGTGATAACATGTAAGTCATCAATTTGAGATTGTGTCAGCCAGCGAAAATCTTTCAGTGGTAGATATTGACTCATAGCCCAACCATATTGGTTATTTGCATCAAGGTAGACGATACACTTTGACTCTTCACAAGGGTTATAACTAGGCATGTATTTATTATTTGCTTTAGAATACCGTCCACTACATTGGCTTAATCCACCTCGAATTGATGATTTTATAAAATTAATTATGTCTATATCAGTCATCAATTCTAAATTTACTTTTGTCTTTTTCAACATTGAACTAAAACTTAACCCAGGAGCAGTGAAATACTGACAACGATCAAGGTCGTAAGTTTTCATACAAACATTCCTAAAAGTTTCAAAAACATCTGCTAATAATAACACATCTGTCTTTAAATATATGCCTGAAAATTCACCTAAAGTGTTCATACACGTTGTGCATGTAAATATTCCTGATCACTGATATGACTTGTGTTTAAGAAACTGTAAAATGCATCTTTTGGTGACAAAGAACATTCCTCAAGACGATCTAGACAGTTAATATATTCATAAGGGAATATACCCTTTTGACGAATCAAATTAAAATCATCTTCTATTGGAAAGACACGTTGAATTTCACAAAACTGATCTGATTTTAAATTACTAGCAAGTTTATCAAGGCTACTCGGCATAAAGCGAAATGAATCTAAAAATCTCAGTTTTATAGTTTTTTCAGTGTCAGTTTTGATGTATTTTGTGAACGAAATGTATTGTTCCTTATTATTTGCAATCACATCAATTTTCACATCTGAAGCTCCAAATTCTTTAACGATAAATTGGTTATCGTATTTGCTACCGTTATGTAGAATGACTGGAATAATTAAGTTACTCTATAATTTAAATTACATTCTTGGTGAGCAGCACCACGATATTTCCCTGTTAAATGGTCATGATCGCGAACCCTGTCCGTATATAAACATTCACCACATTTAAAACAATTAGTTTCAGTTTCAAAACCCATTTGCTGTGATGATGTTAGTGGCTCCATTGGAATGATCGTATTTAAAATAGAGGATATACGGATGGCATCTTTCTCAAGTCTTTCCATAAAAACTTTAGGTGCATCAGGTCCTCTATAGAACTCAAACTTATTTAAAGAGTCATCATAACTACATTTAATATAATATACAAAGCTAAAAGGTTCATGAATGTGAGTAGTGTTGGTAAAAGGTTGGGCTGGATTCGATGAACATGTATTAAATGGTTTTAGCAAAGCCTCAAAGTCAGCATATATAACAAATGGTACTCGAAGCTGTTTCTCATAATCCTTAAATTTCAGAATGTTATTTTTAGAAGTAGGTAATACCGTACAAACATGATTACAACCCCATTGTTGATGTTGAGTTAGTTGGTCCTCTTTTCTAAAATATAGCAAACAGCCATCACACAACCACTTTTTACCATCGCATTTTGATAGCTGACTACTAACAAGTCTACTGAAATGTTTTATCCAGCAATAGTGAGCGTTTTCACCTTAAGTTATGTACAGTAAATTTACATGAGCATCCTTTTTTTCCTGAGTATAATATAGAGGACCTACTATACTCTTATTTTCAATTCCATAAACATTAATACTTACATTGTTCAGCTCATAAAAACGTTTAATGTCTTTTATCGCAATAGGATATTCTATTTCTTTTAAATCTAACACTGAGGAATAGTGAGGATAAGATGCCGTTCTCTCCACAGCCTTTTCTGCTGGATGGAGAGCTGAGGTTACAGCCCACGCAAAACATGCATGGTCACTATTCATAATGTTTACATAAGCTTTCTTTCGTTTAATCCATGCAGGTAAATCAATATATGATGATGCTCGAAGGGGATTATATTTATTCATGTTGGTTTCTAAATAAAGTACTTCAACCAATGCCCAGCCCGACTCCCTTTCCTGGAACTCTTCACTCTTCACGCTGATAGCACTTGAAATATTTTGGTATATATCACTAACATTAGTTGATTCACTAACAATTACGTTTTTTGTATTAAAAGATTTGATATCCGTAATTTCACCTTCGCTCCCAGTTTTTACATAGAGTCCCAAAAAGTTCAAAATTCATTTTAATTGTTATATACTCTAATAAAACATTACCTACCAAGCCAAACACATTAGGTTGAAATTTTTTTTAAAATTTTTCAATACTTTGAGTTTTTTCTTTACTATAAAGTCTATAACTAGCAATTCGACTTTTAAATGCACTACCAATTTGTTGAATATTTCCAGAATTTCATTCATGGCAAGCGTTATTTTTATGATGAATACTGCGTAAATGTCCATGAATGATTGAAGAAGGTATATCAATATTACATACATCACAATGTGTTATCGAAGGTTTACCATTCTTCTTTCTTTTTGTTGCACAACTATTTTCACAATCTTCAGAACGTTTACGCTTTTGAGCGTCACATTCGTTTAAAGGTTCCGTGCTAGTTGATGGTTTTACAGTTTTTAATTCCTGTTGTTCACCATGCACTTCAACCATGTGGGATTGATATCGCTTTACAACAGAAAATGAAAATGAATAAGGTGCTGAACTGACATGCTTTAAATTTACATGCCGTCCAAGACTATCCTGTCAGTTAAATGTCATAGCACAATGACTGCACACAAACATTTTTATGTCATGTTTAGCATTTGCGTGTCGTTGAAGGTTGTCAGGTCTTGAAAACTGTTTCTTACAGTCACCACACTTGAACATGATGATCACTTTTGAAATTACCTATAACAGAAAGAAATCATAAATGTTAATAAAAGATAAAACAAAGTAAAATATAAATAGTTTAATTACATTCCAGTCAATGGTTATAGCAGGGTATTTAAATCGATCATCTGTGAACTCCTAGCAAGTCTAACTTCATGTAGTTCTAACTGGGGTTACTATATACCACTGTCACTGACACCTAGCGCTGAACATTGGAACTTGATAGAGTGGTAGAAACCAGCGGTCGCCAGTTAAGTGAGCTAGGTGTGACGTCATAGCCAGTCTTAAAGCAAGTCTAAACTTGTAGAACATGTCACGTGATAGAAACCAACGATCGCCAGTTAAGTGAGCTAAGTGTGACGTCATAGCCAGTCTTAAAACAAGTCTAAACTTGTAGAACATGTCACGTGATAGAAACCAGCGATCACCAATTAAGTGAGCTAAGTGTGACGTCATAGTCAGTCATAAAGCAAGTCTAAACTTGTAAAACATGTCACGTGACAAGGTTAAGTTAGTTAAAGTTAGGTTATGTTAGGTGAACTGAGGTTAAGTCTTTTAAATATTCCCTCTGTCACTGACACCTAGCAATGAATATTCGGACTTAATAGAGCGGTAATGAAAATCTAACCTACAAATTTAGCTTTACACATCATGGTCAAGTAGTTCCAACTTTTGATTGCCAAATATACCATTTTCACTGACATGGAGTGGTGAACATTGGAAAATATCACTCTAGCTGTTTAAATGTAATAATTTATCAACTGCTGCCACTGAATGAACAGATTGTAGGAATCTGGTAACCTACAGGTACCCAATTATCTGTAAACAAATCAATCAATCAATCAATCAATAAATACATTCCAATCAATAACTTCAACATCAATTAGTAATAAAAGACTACAATCCATTAATAATAAGTACTTACCTTGCAAAATAATTCAATGATTTTCTACTAAAAAGGCTTTTTACAACTCTTGAGCAGTAATAGAGCACTGTTCACTCAAAGCGAGTAATAAAGACTGACGGTAGGGAAATATATGACACCTCTCTTATATAAACTCTCATCGCTCGTGTCAGCAGTTTTTTGCAGATCATTGCAATTCCTTTCCCAATACAACTGAGAGTCCAATGTACACTAGGAACACCTGTGTGGTATCCAATTACTGCTGATTTTGCATGATCATCACCCATTGTCTTGATCAACACCTGGGGTTTCAAATTACTGCAGCGTTAGTCATAGCAATAGAACTGTGCGCTCTCTGCTATGTCAGCAACATGACACCGGAAGGAACACCTGTGTAATATCCAATGACTGCTAACTTTGCATGATCATCACCCATTGTCTTGATGAACACCTGGGGTCTCTAATTACTGCAGCGTTAGTCATAGCAAAAGATCTGTGCGCTCTCTGCCATGTCTGTAATATGACACAGGAAATAACAAGTCGGTTTCCTGCACGTACCATCTCCTCAGTTTTAACATCTTAAGAACATGTATTATTCTCTTTCAACTACAAATGACTCGTAAGAACACATCCATCCACCAAGTTAGATCCCTTGACCTGCCCTCAGATGGCATGTGCCTCTTGTACTAGGGTGTGTGCATTAGCCCTAACGTTACGTACGAACTAAACAGAATGAAACTTGTTAGCTCTTATCGTGCACGTGCACAGGTGAACACCTGTGTGTTAGGTCATATTACACATGAACTTGCATTTTCTCACGTATGAACCAAAACAGGATGTGACTTGTTTCACAAGGAGGGCGGTAATAATGTCATCTCACACGTGTTCACATGTATTTCATCACTTTCTTTTCATATCGTTATCACATTATAGTAGTGGGGACTGGCGAACAACGTCAGTTCAACACACTGCTTTACACGCAAATGTAGTTAGGCCCTTTGACATAATTTAAATAAATTCATGAGCCAGTCCTTAGGGACCAGGCCAAAGGGACCGGTCCAAAGGGATCAGTCAAAAGGGACTCATCAACAAGGACTCGTCCACAAGGACTCGTCCACAAGGACCTGTCGTCAAGCACTCGTCCACAAGGACCTGTCAACAAGGACTCGTCCACAATGACCTGTCCACAAGGACCCGTTACGTTGGGTTAGGATAGGTTACACTACAGCCGCCATCTTTTAAGAAGCCTGCCCTCTTACAAAAGCCATAAGTGGGCATGCGTAAAAACAAAAAACAAGCATGTTAATTCATATCGGCTATCCACCGTACACATGTCTATTGTGTTGAATAACGTTTAATTCCATATTGGCATTCAAACTCTCACATGTTGCACTTGGAAAGCGAGATTCTCTAAAAAAATTACAATTTCACCCTCTAGTAGGGGTAGGTTTTATTTTGGGGTTGAAATATGTTATCCATTGGAAAGGGGGCGTCAGCCCGAGTTCAACAACACCTCATTTGTTAAAATCCGACCATAAGTTCGAGAGATATCGCGTCGCCGCCATCTTGTGTGGAGGAATGCGGAGGTGGATGTGCTAGAACTGTTACAAAACCACTACTAACGACATAGGCGAGAAGTTTGAAATTCAGCGGTAAAAATCAGCTTAAAATAAGTAAATAGGTGTTCGACCGTTTTTCCATCAATCTAATTTAATGGGCCCATGGGGAGGGGTGAAATTCTGGGGGGAAAAAAAAACAGGAAAGAAAGTGTCCTAACTGATTAACTCACTCACTCACTCATCAAACTCAGGGGGAAAAGCAGCTTAAAATAAGTAAATAGGTGTTCGACTGTTTTTTTTTTTCATAAATCCAATTTAAGGGGTTCATGGGGAGGGGTGAGATTCTCAAAAATAAATGAAAGAAAATGTCCTGACTGACTCACTCACTCATCATCGCCCAGCCAAAATTATTGAAGTTAGAAACATGAAATTTTGGGGATATGTTCGTTGTATGTCGAAAACGTCCACTAAGGAAAAATTTTTGGATATTCAGGTTCTAAAGGGGTGTTACGGGGGTTAACGTGCATTTCACTGAATAACAATATCTCACGAGTGGTTTCATTTGGGGATGTGATACTTGGCATATAAACTCATCATTAAAAACAAGCTGACACAAGTCTCATGGTTTTTCGATATGGTGTATATTATGAGGTGAAAGGGATGAAACGTGGGGGTTGAAATATTCCTAACGGAGCGTGTATCTCTTAAACGACATAGGCGAGGAGTTTGAAACTCAAAGGAAAACAATCAGCTTAAAAATAAATAAATAATTAATTAAATAATTAGGTGTTCGACCGTTTTTTCATAAATCCAATTTAAGGGGCCCATGGGGAGGGGTGAAATTCTGGAAGAAAAACGTCCACTAAGGAAGGATTTTTGGATATTCACTCTCATCGACCAACCAAAACTATTAAAGTTAGAAGAATGATATTTTGGGGATTTGTTTGTTGTGTGTCGAAAACGTCTACTAAGGAGGCATTTTTGGATATTCAGGTCCTAAAGGGGTGTTAACGGGGTTAAACCTGCATTTCATTGAATAACAATATGACACGACTATGACGCGAGCGAAGCCGCGGGTACCTGCTAGTTTATTATAATATTATTTTCGATAAAGCTTTTTGATAAGGCAAGCCAGGCTCTTTAGGTTATGTAAAGATTCCTCTGCCGGGGCCCCTAGGCTGGCTGGGCCCCTAGGCCCCGGCCTTGTAGGCCTAGGCAGAAATCCGGCACTGTCCATCAGTGTTAATCATCCAGGTGTTGGTCGAGTCGGGACACCAACCGGTCATACAAAAAGCTTTACTTTCTTCAGTTCCGTACGAGGGATAAGTTTCATAGCGCTTGTTATGCCAAAATTTCGAATAGTATCCACTTCGATTCCGTTGTTCACGTAGCGAACCTCGGAAAACAGAAAGACAAGGGCATTGTTGGCGAACTTTGACGTTGTCGGGATGGTACCATCTGATTTGGTGAGTTGACCTTCAATCTGAATGTAACTTTCATGTGGTAGGGTGTAGATATCTTGTTGATTAATGGTAATACGAATCTCATCATTATAATTTAGTCAATGAGTATACGGTTGGTAGGAATGGTGTTCAATTCTTACGATACCCTCCTGTACTTCGACTGAGTTCGTCACGTCGAGGATTGAATTCACGGTGTAAGGTGTAACCCAGTTGTTGTAAGATCTGCTTGTTGACACGTGTTAACCTGTACACGCGTTGCGAAAAATAACACCCACCATCGATGGTGTTGGCGCTTTATACACTTGTTTCATGCTGACTTCAGATACAATTTGTAGGTTACGGGCGTATGACAGTCTAAAGGGATGAGACGTTGGTTTCTATTCACCAGTCTTAAGGTAATATTCCTAATATTGGTTACACTCACTGGATGATAGAGCACCACAGACGGGTTTTCACGGATGATATAGCCACTGGGTGAAGTGACAATAAAAGGATCTGATGATGATCACTTGACGATCGAAACTGGTCATCCAAGTGTATTTATTAACATCATGTAGTATTTTTAGCCTATTTTTCACATTTTGCAAAAATGAGGAAAAAGTAGACTTATGAGATCGGGCAAATGTGTGTCTGTCTGTCTGTCTGTCTGTCTGGCTGTGTGTGTGTCCCCTCCCCCCTATCAACTCCTAAACGGCTGGAGCAATCGAAACAAAATTTGGTAGGAGTAAAGATATATACCTGAATATCTCACGGCCATATTTGAAAATCATGTCAGTGCTACCAACTGCTGAAAAATCGGAATTGAAATTTGAGCTCCATGTTGGATATCTTGGAAGGTATGAATGGGAGCTATTTCAAAATTGGCACACGTATAGACAATAATATTGCAGTTTAATTTCCAGGAGGCCATACATGGCAGTGTTGCCAAAATGATTATAAGCCTGCTGATAGGTCCAATTTTTAAATGCATATAACTTCTACACTATCGATTGGAATTCAACGAAATTTCGTATGTTGCATGTGTACATAACCAGATATGACTGAGCGTATTATTAAGAACCATCAGGGCTGCCAACTGTTAATAAATGCTCTTAATTTATTTTATCCAAATACCAATATATCAGAAAGTATGCAAGCCGACAGCTTTAAACTATCCACACGTATAGTACCTGACATTCTATATTAATTTGGAGTAACTTATATACGTCAGTGCTACGAACATGATTCCAAGCCTGTTGAGAGGTCCAACTTTAAATACATGTAACATCCATACTATCATTTGGATTTCAACCAAATTTCGTATGTGCTATGTGCACCATAACAGATATGACTATGCGTATTCTTAAGAGCAACAAGGGCTGCCAACTGTTAATATGTGCTGTCTCTATTTTTCTTACCCTAATATCAATATATCAGAAAGTATGCAAGCCAATGGCTCTAAATTTTGCACACGTATAGTACCTGGCATTCTAGATGAATTTGGAGTAACTAATATACGTCAGTGCTGCCAACATGATTCTAAGCCTGCTGATAGGTCCAATGCATGTAACTTCTATACTAACTAATGGATTTCATTCAAAATTGGCACAACAGTAGATTATATTATTTCAGATTATTTCTGACCAATACATGCATGACATTGTTGCCAACATGATTTTACGCGTGCTGTTAAATCCAATATTTAACTGCATCTAACGTCCATGCTATCCATTGGACTTCAACCTAATTTTGTATTCTGTACCTTAAGAGATGGAACTAAGAATATATTCTATCACCAGGGCTGCCAACTGTAGTTATCTATTAGGCTACATTGTGCCAGGTATACAGTATTTCGAACTAATTAGAAATTTCGATATTACCAACTCAATTTCGTCATTATTCTGGATAGATCCATTTAGATTAATCATTGGCATACATCTTAAATTTTAAGAAAAGTAGGCTCTTTCGTTCGACACGGAACTTCTTGTTTTTTCAGGATTAGGGAATCATCCATTACAATTGGGTACAATCGTGTTGACCGACTGAAGAATATCAAATTTCGATTATTAAGGCAAGCCTGAAAAAGGGCTTCCAACACAATAATCCTTGGAGCGAAATTAAATGAAACTCAAAGTGGGCGTTGAGCAGTGGCTAGCATTCTTGGATGTCAAAACAGAGGCCTGGGTTCGATTCCCGGCTCTGCCAAGAAATTCAATTCTGGTGTGAGGACCGGAACGGGGTACATTCAGCCTCGTGTGGCAAAATTGATGAGAGGCAGAATTGATTCCTACCTCAGCCATCCTGGAAGTGATTTTCCGTGGTTTCTCATTTCTACTCCAGGCAAATGCCGGATGGTACCTAATTTAAGGCCACGGGTGGTTCCTACCCAAATTCTACCTGAATTACAAATACACACACTGGAACAGACATCGCAGTGACACATGTTATCAGGCAAGTCTTAAACACACCCCATTACAAGGGGCTACGATGTTGCAAAGCCCCTAAGAGAATCAAAAATATCACCCATCATGGCATTACCCAGGCTAACCATATCGAGTGATTGCATTAAGATACCAAATTGTGTCATAGTTTGTTGATTCTGTGAGAGCGTAGTTGAAAGTGCGAAATACATTCATTAATCGTCAAAACAAATCGAAAAGCCAATTATTCGGAGTACCGATTAATCGATTATTCGAAAACCGATTAATCCATTAACCGAATAATCGTTATTTGCGGCAATTATTCGGTTTCGATTAATCGATATCTGAAATTAATCGATTAAAAGTACCAGCCCTAGTTCTCACTGTCCAACCGCGAGGGCAACGTGAAACTCGTAAAACGGCCGAAAGTGGCAGCGATTCCGATACATCGCGGTATTTCTACGAATTGGATGACTAAGACAACTGGATTCATTTCAATTGGACAGCAAGCGGCACCAATTGCGTAATAATGCTCTATTTTCCCGTGCCCCACCTCAAGGACAATTTAAGTCTCGTCGAACAACTTAAAGTGACACCGATTGTGTAAATCGCGTTTTTCCTCCGTGTTCTATCGTGAAAACTACGAGAATCTCGTCAAACGGCTGAGACCATTACCGATCGTGTAACATCTCGATATTTCTCCGTACTTGACTGGGAAGACAGGATTCGGTGACGATCATGTAACGTCGCATATGTTTCTTCCTGATCTACCACGGGGACAAAGGAAATCTCCCCAAACGGCCAAGATCAGAGGTTTTAGCTGGAACAACTCATTTGATATTAAATATAAATTACTTATTTATTATTTTTAAAAATTTATAACACCATAAGTGAATTTTATTCACCGCTTTAAACACAGTTCATTGTTATTATTATTCACCGCGTAATGAGCTTTTGCGTTTGCTGACCGCAGACGTATCTTGAATTAAAAGTTAACGAAAGGGTAACTAAAAGGTAGCTAAAAAGTAACTAATTTTTACTTCATCCTTACCTTACAGTAGAATCCCTGCTAATTTACATAAAACTAAAATATTCGGTCTGTAGCTAATTATATACACAATATACACGTCTCTAATCCTATCACTTTCAATTCAATTATGTTTTTTAATTCACCACTAACTTTTGTCAAATTCCAGTAAGTTACGTCGTATATCAGGATTAGTAATCCGTTCAATAAAGCTTAGATTATAGTTCTGTCTTCATCGGATCTTCTTCAAAAATATAAATCACAATAACAATACTCTTCATCATTATGTTCAAATCATTACCATTGCCTATACATCTTTACTCTTATCAAACCAAACGATTTTTCAGTAACTCTTAACTTGAGCCTCTATCAGCTGTTAACTACTTCAGCGTACTACCACATATCTTTATCATCAAATATCGTTAGCATTACTTTAACTTACTTCTCCAAACATAAACGGCTCTACAAAACATCGTATTCCTCCCTAATTAGCCTTTTTTTTAACATTTCAATTGTATGCCATCATAGAATATCATTAGGCTACATTATCACATTTCAACATTGAGTGAAACAATTCCATCATGCCCATTGCCACTATCATCTTATTATGCATATCTTCGACTAATTAAACTGGAATACTATATAATCAGCTTGAACAACGCACATTATAGGCGTACGTGTTCTCATTCTTCACAAATGAAAAATATATCATATAATGCTTCAGTTTCAATACTTAAAATGCTTATGCAAACTTCCACTACTTCTCCTTGCCCAGTTATTGTTTTAATATTTATCTACAAGAATGTAATTCAATAATAGTTGAAATATCGATAATACAAAACATAACTTCGTTTCTAGAATGCATAATTGCATAACGATAATACTTAATGTCCGTATAACATTCTTCAACGTTAATTCTTTCATTATATTCATAGAACAATTTAAGCGATTATGAAAATCTTGCCAAAAACGCAAATAAAATATTCTACAATACTTTTTACTTACTCCCTCGGCGCTATAGCCCTGGGTGAGACTTGGCCTTCTTCACAATACACCTCCAAACTTCTCTCTTCTTTATCTTCTTCCACCGTCCTTTAATCTTCATGTTCTTAAGGTCCTCCTCTATGTCCTTGATCCATCCATTTCTGGGTCTTCCTCTCTTTCTTGTTCCATACATTCTTCCGTGCATTACTTTCTTTGGCATTCTCCGCTCCCCCATTCATTCCACATGACCCAACCATGACAGCTCCCTAGATTTCACAAATCTTACTATATCTCCACCATTGATAATATCGTCCAACACTTTCTTATATCTAATTCTCCAATGATCTTCTTCTCTTATGGGGGCATAGATACTTCTCAATATTTTCCTTTCAAATACTCTGAGAGCATTTTTATCCGCTGTTGTACAGCTTTATTTAGTTGCTCTAGACAGCAGCGTTGACTTTATAAGATTTTGGTTATCATAAGAAGCCTTGTTACCCATCATCATTCGTTTGTTAATCTCCACTGAGATTTCGGTTTCGCTGTCTATGATGGTCCATAGGTAACTAAAAAATTTTAGTCTTTCAAATTTATACCCTCCCCGGATAACACTTTCATGCCATCTTACCTCTATATTGGTTGCCATCTTCAGGTATTTAGTCTTTTTAATATTTATTTTAAGCCCTGTACGCTCTGTTGTTTTTCTTTCACCATAATCCTCAACATCTCTTGCAGTTCATTCATTATGAGTGTTATTACGGCAACATCATCTGCATATGCACAGACTCGTTTTATCATATATACTATAGTTCCCTCCATTCTTAGTTCCTTCATTGCAGCATGAAGAGCTAAGTTAAAAAGTACAGCAGACAGAGAATCACCCTGACGCACTCCTGTTGATATCTCAAACTCGCTGCTAATTTTACCACCAATATATGCTTTAGCCTTAGATTCTTCCATTGTCAATGCAACCATTCGTATAGTTTATATGGGGTACCAAAGTTCCTCAGGGCGATCACAATTTCATTCCTAATAATGCTATCAAATGCCTGGGTAAAATCGACAAACAAGAGGTGTAGGTCAGTTTCATATTCAAAGCATTTTTTCCATTGATTATCTCACAACAAAAGTTTTATCAATGGTACTCCTTCCAGGTCTGAATCCGCACTGATACTCATCAATGACACTCTCTGCATGAACAGACATTCTCTTATAGATAATGCTTGAGAACACTTTATACGCAACATTAAGTAGCGTAATTCCTCTATAGCTAAAGCAGATTAGTTTGTGACCCTTTTTAAAAACAGGGTAGATAAGTCCTGTTTTCAATTGTCTCGGTATCATTTCCGTACGGTATTCCAAATATCACTTATGAGATTATGCAATTCCTTTAAAGCTTTGCTCCACCACTTTTCAACATTTCAGACACAATATGATCTTCTCCTGGTGCTACCAGATCTTATTCTATCTACAGTTTCTTTCACCTCCACTATTGAGGGTATTTCATTGTCTGATTCATCCCCTATACATATCGAATGATCTACTACCTCACCTTCACCTTCACTTCTTCAAAATATTTAGCTCACCTTTCCAATACTCTCTCTTCCTCCCCAACAACGTTTCCATCTTTATCTCTACAACAATCAATTTTAGGTTGAAAGTCCTTTGTCATTCGCTTAACTGCCTGATAGAACATTGTGGTGTTTGAAGCCATATTTTCAGTGTTGCCTTAGTAAACAAGAGTTTAGTGCTTTTCAGTCGGTCAACATGAATGTACCAAAAAGAGATGGGTTATGCCCTAATTCTGAAATAAATTACATGAGATTAATAAATACACTAGGATGACCAGTTTCGATCGTCAAGCGATCGTCATCAGATCCATTACACTTAGGCTATAACATCTATGTTTGAAATACAGGTGAAAATATTTACAATATGTACAATTATTTAGTTGCAGTATTGGTACTGCAACTGTCGGTGTATGCTAAATGCAGTATATATGATGTTAGGTGAAATGCTAAAGGGTGATAGATATCTGGAGTTTGTACTTTGGAGTGATTATATGGTTGTAAAAATCAACTATGGTTAAACTATAATATTATAGGCTAACTACCTATCTGATTGGCTTCCTTACTAGAGCTACTCGCAGTTTTCGTGCTCACTGTAACTCACGGTGCGGTCGACTGCGGTGGTTGTTATCTTAACGACTGGTTTTTCCCTGCCTTCTCTCCCCTGTCTATCTGTGCTGTCCGGAGTCATTGTGATGTGTTTATGTGAGGTGTTGCCAACCTAGATAAGATGTATGTTATTGAATGAGGTGGGTCTACAACTATTAAAGACCGTGGATTAGCCCTCGCCACACGTGGACCATAAGCCATTCAACTAAGCGCTGCCCAGTTTTATGAGGACGTCCCGGCACCTTTAATACTGCCGCGAAACGGGCCTTAGTTTATTGCAGAAGAAAAGTACATCGTAAACCTGATCCAGATAACATTTACCTATTAAAAACCCCCTAATTCCCCCCCCCCCCCCTTTTATCTTGCTTGGCTGCGTCGCTAAATTGTGTCTTGTTGCCGTCAGGGTGTGTTTTTAGTAGCGTGAAGAGGGGTGAGCTCTCCATGAACGTGTGTTCATTTAGATTGTTGGAATTGTTTCTTTTGGCTAGGTGTATCTCGATTGCTTCCTTTATGTCAAGAGCTCTGCCTTTCGATTCGTGATGGATTAGTTTAAGGTCCGACTCTATGTTGGTAAAGCTTTGCCCCGCGTCGCACATATGTTCGCATACGGCTGAATGTGTTCCGTATCTTATCGCATTCCTATGTTCATTATAACGTGTGTCTACTCGTCTTCCACTCTGTCCGATGTAATTAGCTTGACAACCGGTGTCTTGGCACGTTATAGAATATACCACTGACCTGACGTTTATTTTGATTACTATTTAGGAGGTGCCTAACAGTTGTGTTTTTCGTTGTGAAAGCTATCTTTATGCCTTGCTTTTTGAATAGGTTAGTGATTTTATACGTATTCGCATTCACATAGTTGAAACGCGCAAATTTTTTATCATTACTGTCCGGTTTGGGAATCGTTTTATCTTTATTTTTATGTTTGGCTATAATTTGGTTTATTTTGCTTGGCGGGAAGTTGTTTTCCTTTGCTATTTGCTTAATGGTTCTTATTTCCTTATTATAGTTGTCTTTTGACATGGGTATGTGTAAAGCCCTGTGCACCATTGAATTGAAACCCGCTAGTCTGTGCGTACTGGGGTGATTAGACTGATTGTCGATTGCATGCGAGGTTTGTGTTGCTTTCCGGAATATGGAATATGAAAGCTCGTTGTCTTTACGTTCAATAGTTATATCGAGATAATTTATTTTTCGGTCTATTTCGGATTCCTTAGTGAATTTGATTGAGTGGTGTAGGCTATTAATGGATTGGAGAATTGTTTCTTCGCTTGTTAGTTCAGTATCGTAGATGCAAATTACATCATCTACGTATCTTTCCATATTACTCTTCCCTTTGTTGGAGTATTTTCTAAGAACGCTTTTTCTAGTGCATTGATGAAGATGTCAGCGATTAACCCGCTTAGTGGCGATCCCATCACTAGGCCTTCTTTCTGTGTGTACATTTTATTGTCGAATTGAAACATGTTTTGGCTGAGAACGACCCTCAGTAATCTCACAATCTCTTCAGTTTCTTTTACCGAATTGTTGGATTTTAAGTTGTTTTCGATAGTGTTGATTGCTTCAATAATCGGAATATTGGTGTAAATGTTAGTTATATCGAAGGATACTAGCCTGAAGCTAGGTTTCATTTGTAGGGTGTTCAATGCTGTTACTAGTTATGTTGTGTTCTTTACAGAGTTGTTTTTGTCGTTGGAAAGACGGCATTTTAAGATTTTTAGTAACTCTTTGCTGATTTTGTAATTAGGGGCATTCCTACAATTGACTATTGATCTCATTGGGCATTCCTACAATTGACTATTGGTCTCATTGGGCATTCCTTTTTGTGTATTTTTGGTTGTCCCCTCAATGACGGTATTTTCGGGTTCATGTTTAATAGTTTTGATTTTTCGGCTTTGGTCAGTATGTATTGTGCCCGTCAGAGGAGCTGCCAGGACAGCCAACAACCGAAATGACTTCCCTAACATCTCATCCGCCGGACCTAATGCCGAGAGGATCAGGTGAACTTCCAAACAGGCCAAAGTGGCACGAGAATCCATCATCCACGGGGATCGTGGTAAATGGTGACAAAGGTGCCTAAGGAAAGGTTCACCTTAAAAGCTAGACTGAGAAAAGAAACATCCAGACTTATGTAAAACATCGTGAAGATTTATTTTAAAATCAACAAACCCCTATCCTAGTTCGGAGGGTTTCCATCGGCTAATCCGCAAGCTAATTAATAATCAAAAATAAAGAGCTGGTCCCTACCTGAGAAGTTACAGTGAACCCTCGCGAAAGATCTATCTCACAATAATTAAAGCAACAACAGCAACACTAGGGAAAATGGTACGGCGAAACCCTAGGTCAAGTTACAAGATCAAGCTAATATCGGAATTTACATTTAACAGGGCAGCAAGACAAATCTGAATTAGGATGATACCATTTCCACATTTACATTTAATATTAATTCACCTAGCTGTCCTACCAATTAATTACAAAATTTACGGCGGTGACGTTCGTAATATCAAACAATTACAATCAAAGCTATGTGACAAGCCATAAAAAAAATATCTAAGACACTCTTACAAACTGGGTGCTAATCAGCACACAAAAGGTGACATAGAGGATTTGTACACTTTTACATCAATAAATCAATAAATACAAGACCACAGTTTTATTCAAAGCCTACCTACATCTTGGTTTACTGTTTGTAAGCCATAGTCATTTAACGTGTGTAATTACGGTGACGACTGCGTAGTGAAGACTACGTCTAACATAGTATCTCTGCCATAAAGCCTCGACTCAAAAGTCGGAATATAATCAACTAGCAATAACAACTCGGACACACAATAACACAATAACACAAGTTACCAGCGGCGCACAGCTCGCGTTCAATAACTCTGGGACGGGCCTGGACACATCAGTTACCCTCCCTAAATATCTGGTCGACGGGAACAGTCCCGGACATGGTACACAAAATACCTTCACACATGAAAAACCCTCATCACGGGGCTAGCCTCCAACATAAAATAAGAATCCTGACATAACTGTACTCGTGGAAACAACGGTACACGCAAAAGGCGTTTAACTAACAAATGACAATCTAAAGAACATGTGAGCAGATACAGAAATGGACTCTGGGTTCCATGAGCTATCAATGCAATGAAAAATAAATGAATGCTACAAGCATTCTGTCCTGTGTTAACATAAGTCTGACTCACTTGGAAGCAAGCGCTCTCACTCGTGCGCTGGGAAATATTCACAAACCTGTCTGAGTCACAGCAAGTTGCAGGCTCCCTGCACTATTAGAAACAACACGTTGACTGGGCCGGCAATTCAGGCAAGAAAATAACTATGAAACTGGCCTCATAATAATACATTTACCATAGGTTATAAACATCAAAGAATGTGTGCATTAAGAGCACGCTATAAAGCTGAATACACACATATAACTCTGTCTTTCATAGCAAAGACGTTTAAAAGATAGCAATGTCACTCATTGCTGGAGCTCTTTGCTCTCAAAGATAAAATACTTCATTAGTTTCTTGTATCAAACATTCAATTAATCACGTGTCATCACACTTGACACAAACAAAATAATATTATGGCACAAACTCCACTCTGCTGGATTTGCTTAATGATACCTTGGGAACTGGGTTCGATGCTAGGCTACAACGAAACATCCCTTTTACTTGCAAGGTCTACACTTGACCTGGATGGCTTCTGAGCACATCCTGAATGAAATATAAATGCAGTTACAAAACTGGTAATTACAGTCGATTACCTAAATGATACGACTTCTCTAATGAAGTCAGAGGCGTAACACTGACTGTCTGCTATGAGTGCAGTTAAAGAATTATAATCATGGCATCAGTTTGCCGTAACAGGAGTCTGCTAAGACTCGAAAATCATCCCAGATAGGGTTAAACAAAGTAGCCTTGGAATGACTACGGTCACGTTTAGCAATAGACAGGAATTGGCGTCCTATGACGTCCATCAGGTTGCACCAGGGTTGAACAAAATATCAAACCCAAGGGTGGCTCACAATCACTGTGGATAAATAACATCTAATTATACTAATTACATTCCCTACCTATGAAATGGCTGTCACTAAGTTCGGCTGATTTACAATCTACACTAATCTAAATATACCACCAATGACTAGAAAAAAAAGGGTTGTACAAACTCACGATATGAAGGAGCCCACACTTAGCTCTCCGTCCAACGACAAGGGTTGAACAAAAGCACCTCTGGCTTTCAGGATTGACATCGTCCGTATCAGAACTTCCATCTTGGCTCTCCTAAAGACCAGGGTTCGTCATCCCCTAAACATGGACTACCATTGGGGGCGTCTGAGAAGGTACCGGGTGTGTTTAACCATCTGAAAACCTGCACACCGTCCTCAGTTGCTGATTGCAGTAAGTTCTTAAGGCCTCCGGCAATGTCCACACCCCCTAACACCCTCAACTGGCATGGGACCAAACCACCCCCTCTCGATTCACCCCTAAGGAAGGTTTTAATCGAGATGTTTATCAGTGCTGTGAATGCGGGGGTCTTCCCCTACCGTTTCAAAAAAGGAGCTGTGCCTTTGTCACCACCCCTTCCCCTGCAACCCCCGTTTGTATGATTTTTCGAATCAGGCCCTTTTTAAGGGCTGAAACGAGGTCTTAATCGCTGAAAGGGCTGTGAAGGTCCTTAGAAGTAGTGGTGACACGAAATCAACCCCTTCCGATCGATGATTGACATTCCGTCCCCCCAATTTGGAAATTTTTGCACCCCCAACCCTCCCTGTCTGGACGCGTAACACGTCATGGCAGAGTTTTCAGAGTTGGATGGAAATGAAGCTTATGGCCTGCAATGGAGCCCAAAACAGCAGGTTGGATAGAAATTCATCGGTAGGTTGGGAAACAGGACCAAAATTTTTCAAAAAAGTGTACAGCCTACAGTAAGTACGCCCATGCATAGGCAACCCACATCACGTCCGTGCGTGTGGGTTGTCTATGATCGGCAATAGGTTACAAAGTTTGGCAATGAGAGAAAAATGACGTGATGTGGGTTGCCTATGCATTGGTGTACTTACTAGAGGCTGTTAACTTTTTTGAAAACTTTTTGGTCCCGTTTCCCACCCTACCGATGAATTTCCATCCAACCTGCTGATTTGGGCTCCACTGCAGGCCATAAGCTTCATTTCCATCCAACTCTGAAAACTCTGCCATGACGCGTTACGCGTCCAGACAGGGAGGGTTGGGGGTGCAAAAATTTCGAATTTCGGGGACGGAATGTCAATCATCGATCGGAAGGGGTTGATTTCGTGTCACCACTACTTCTAAGGACCTTTACAGCCCTTTCAGCGATTAAGACCTCGTTTCAGCCCTTAAAAAGGGCCTGTTTCGAAAAATCATACAAACGGGGGTTGCAGGGGAAGGAGTGGTGACAAAGGCACAGCTCCTTTTTTGAAACGGTAGGGGAAGACCCCCGCATTCACAGCACTGATAAACATCTCGATTAAAACCTTCCTTGGGGGTGAATCGAGAGGGGGTGGTTTGGTCCCATGCCAGTTGAGGGTGTTAGGGGGTGTGGACATTGCCGGAGGCCTTAAGAACTTACTGCAATCAGCAACTGAGGACGGTGTGCAGGTTTTCAGATGGTTAAACACACCCGGTACCTTCTCAGACGCCCCCAATGGTAGTCCATGTTTAGGGGATGATGTAGGGGGTTGAAAATGCCCAAACGTCAAATGTAACGATTTCTACGTGTTTGTGGAACCATTAAGAGCAAGACTCATTCATTTTCGACTGCTTTGGCAACCTGCGACAAGTCCTGCAGCGTTTCTCGCAAACTTCAATTTGCGGTTTTCGAAAATGGGCTGGTTTTCGGGGTGCTACCCCGAAACTACTCAAGTTGGGGAGTTGTGCTGAAGCATATGCTTGGTAGGCGTCAGGACAAACGTCATACTGAGATTTCGAGCTTGTAGGTCAATTTTTCAACATTTGGTGGCCTTTGAAAAAAGTGGTGCTTTAATTTTTTTGAGCAGTATATAATTCAAGCACTGTTCTTCCTGGGTGACTGCGTATTCAGTAGGCAGGAGACTTCTCAATATATTATAAAGTTATATCATGTATCAAACTCCTTCCCCAATCATAATTTACATAATATTAGCTCGAGAATCACTAGTCTCTTCACCGAGAAAGAATGACCATAACGATTTACGAAAGTTAGCCCAGCGCATTCGAATCCACGAGCGTATGAACCGTATGTAGACCTTCTACCATACCTGCTCTACGACACTAATTTACAAACGTCCAACCTTTGAGGCATTTCAAGTTCCAGATGAGATTAGAAGACGAAACGTTTCTTAAAAAAA
Source organism: Meconema thalassinum (assembly GCA_946902985.2). Lineage (NCBI taxonomy): Eukaryota > Metazoa > Arthropoda > Insecta > Orthoptera > Tettigoniidae > Meconema > Meconema thalassinum. The sequence goes on along the minus strand of OX336389.2, from coordinate 591,815,633 downwards.
CTGTCAATTGTTTGACTAATAAAGAAACCAGTATTTTTTATCAAATTCGCCAGGTTCAAATGAAACTTCGGTTATAATCTAAAATCTATATTTTCTTATACTAATACGCAAAAATTCAATCTACTCCTCTACCGGGGTTATTTCAGTGTCCCAGACCAAACATGCAAGGATGAACAGAATACGTAAAATGCATTTCTGAGCCTCTGCATGTAAGATAAATAAGTTTGGAGTGTCTTAAAATGAATCAGTGAATACATTAGATCACTTCATCTTGCCATTTGATGCATTAAGGATATACCTGTTATTTGAGGGATTATGCTCAATTTATGCGTTTGTGTGTAAGAAAGTAGGAGCGTGTTTGTTTACAACCCTTTCATTAGCCACCTCTTGAACTGTTTTGTAATCGGCTTCGAGTCGTTCCTTATCTACCCTTGCTTTCAACAGTTAATTAATTGTTCCTAGAATTGCTTTCTGTGAGCAGATAGCTTGTGAACCTCCAAGGAAGCGAGACAGAGGGTAGACTGCGTTTTGTGGTAAGACAGGTAACTCAATAGGAGTGTAAATTGCTACAGTTTAATTTCTGTCTGTTAGGTAGTCAGCCTGGGGGCTGGTTGGATCCTCAAAAAGCACCACCATAGCTTATGTGGTAGAAATCCAAAAAACCGAGGCAGCACTATAATGAGGCATACTAGGCAAGATGAAGAATGAGGTAGTTTGCCATTGCTTTCCTCACTGAGTCAGTACAGCTGCACTAACCCTATGAGCAGAACCTTTCACAACACCCACAGGCACTAGCTGTGCCCTGAGTCCATTACTGAGCACCACTCACACCTCAGTAGCTTCCATATAATCACAACCATGACTGAGACATTGGTGAAAAGCCACATTTTACTCTAGCCTGTGCCAACAGACAAATGCAAATGCACTGCATTCATCAAGAGATGGTAAACTGGCAGAATTTAATTTATGGATAACTAAACAATTCGATTTATTGATAAACCAGACACTTTAGCAAGGTAGACACGAAAAAAGCATTACGCATATGCATGCTCAATCACGGCGACTAATACATCGCAAAGGACGTAGTATTCCAGAGTATTTAAAAGCAAGGGCCTGTCAGACACGTAGGCTTCAAAGAGGCATTTCAACTTCATCGCAAACAAATAAATCGGCAATATGTCTTTGCTAATTGTTTTTGCCATTCCCTTAGTCTACATCTTAATTTCATAAAATTTGCTTCCACCAATATGGAACCTTAGTCAACACTTCTTTCAGCGACAACAATTTATTTTAATGAACGCATCATGTCATGGCTTTTATCGTGTCGGAACCTATTTTTCAGTGTTGCCTTAGTAAATGAAATTTAAATACTTTTCAGACGGTCATCACATATTGTACTTCCATTGGGGTAGGTAACACCTGAAATACAGTATATTACATTAACTAATCTCATGTAATGCATTTCAGATGTAAGGAAAAACAGCCATGACAGTTTAGATACAATCGTGTTGACCGACTGAAAGGTATTTCAGATTGATGTTATAACTTTATTGAATGTGTGTATTTCAGTGTGGCCACAATATGCCAGTAAACTGATCCTACTGTGTTGGCATCGTCTGCACGGTGCAGCGCACAAACTTCCACTGCCCGCTATTGGCGAGTTAATAGCGCAAAGGCAGTGACGACAACTTCCAGGCCATATCTCATTCATTGAAGAAAAGAAACAACACTACTGTGATAGAGAAAAGGAGGACAGCCTTCGTCTCTAAATCGCTAATACTGGAGTAAATTGCACTAACATGATCTATCTTGAAGAATTAAGAACTTCCTAACATTGGAATCTATAGCAAGATATCAATGTTACCACATCCATTGTTGAGTAAATAACCAGTGGAGTGGGGGTGAAGCTGCAATAAACAGAAGATAGAGTTCAGGTAGTGTGTGAATGGACGGTCCGTGCTGCTTGATTTGAACACATGCATGTCACAAGGAGGTGCTGGAGTGCTGGCTGATTTGCAGGCTTCTCTGTTCGCGTTTCACGAATTCACGTTTGAGCCTGTTATTATTTATTTATTTATTTATTTAGATTTATTGTGCTTCTAACATACATGTATACATAATAAAAAGGAAACACATGTACATCATGTCAGAAAGACCACATTGCGGTGTAGTGGCTAGTATTCTTGGCTGTCGCCTAGGAGGTCTGGGTTTGATTCCCGGCTCTGCCAAGAATTTAAATTCTGATATGAGGGTTTGAATGGTGTACACTCAGCCTCGTGAAGCAAAACTGAGAAGGGGCGGGTTCGATTCCCATAACAGCCATCATGGAAGAGGGTTTTCTGTGGTTTCCCACTTCCACTCCTCGCAAATGTCGGGATGGTTCCTAACTTAAACCATGGCCGCCTCTCTCCCAAGCCACATCTGATTTAAAAATAGCCTACACATCACCATAACACAGGTTATCAGACGAATTCCACACATGGGTCTGCAGGATCACGATGTTGCAAAGCCCCTAAATCAATCAACAACTACTTCATGTCGAGAGATCGCTATGAATCGCGCAATAGTCTTGCTGAATAGATTCGGGGCTTCCTCTTTGTATTACAAAGATACTCTAACTTATTTGTTGTTGTTGTTGTTTCATTTGAGGGATTTCGACTGTAATTTAGGTGATGACTGAGAAGGAGGCGGCCGTGGCCTGAAGTAAGCAACCGTGCCAGTATTTGCCTGGGGTAGAAGTGGAAAACCACGTCCAGGATGGTTAAGGGTTATGTGGTATGTTATACTTTCTCCTTGTTAGTTGACCAGAACAAAATGACAATGCAGTCAGTCATACATGGAATGCTATTACACATTTCCTCTATTGATTGATTGTTCTATTTGCGGCCTCCAAATTAAGGGGTATTTCTCAGTTCTGCAAAATTAATTTTGGTTCTTGTCCTTGTTTTACAATATTTGAAAAATTACATTTATGTAAATTACCCTGACTTCGCAACTTCGCCGCGCCAAACATAGACAGATATACCTTCTCGCAGAACATACATCGTATATAGTGTGCGAGTTTTTTCTCGGTATTCGGCCATCCATCTCGCGTCTAACATACACGATGGTCGATAGTCGTTTGGCACCCTCCGGTATTGTACAAGGGCACTATGGATGTCCCTTACAGAGAACAATAGTCTCGAGAGACAAATAACGTAATGAGATATTGACAAGCTGTCATACCATTAAACCAAGAATTTTGCCGCATTATCTGATGCTATATGGTATGAAAATACCGAATGAAAATAAATAATTCTTGCTGGCAGAGTCGCAGAGTCAAATCACTCTTTTAATAGCAAGTACCACATATTTTCAGTTCTTATCCAACTGGATCACGCAGAGAACACGTAACGGCCTTCTAATATGTATATCTATGTACAATGAAGTACGTTTTGCCAACACATAGTCGTTTCATATGTCTGTATCATCGTCAGTGAACAAACTCAGGCCTGTTTCTGTATGTTCTATTTTCCCCTTATTTCGAGGTATGTCGTCACGCATATTCGTTTTCACGGAAAGGTGTTTGTGTCCTTGGAATATAAACCATCGTGTTCTCGGTGTTTACTTTAAAGGATGGCTGAATGTCGAGAAGACTCGCACTATCATATAAAATCCGTCAGTTACACTTTCTCCGGTGTTTACAACAAACACTAATGTGTAGATAGAGACAGTTGGCTACGACATGTGAAGTTTAGACGCAGCAAGTATTTGTGTTAGCATAAAAAATAAAATCTGGTTATTTTTATTTGAACAATCCGTTGAGGGACCTCAGGTTTGTAACATCAGTTCCAGGTTTTGTTCACGGAGACCATTAATTTAAATATTGCAATATTGGCTGATTGAGGCTTCTCGCCCAGTTTCTCAAGTCCCGCACACCGTAATAACAGGAAGCATGAGCAGCCGTCTGTTGTACGATCTCCATCAATATCCTTGGATCGACATCGCAATATACCAATGTGAGATCGTTCTATTGATTGGTCACTAAAATTAAAACAAGTCTTTACTGGTAAACACAAAGACTCTTTTAATAAACTGGACATCACATGACGAAGTCTGCAATCAGATTTTAATCGGGCTGAAAGCTTCAGTCTATTAATTCTTGTTTCATTTTGTGATAATAAGTTGACGAAACCCCCCAGGCCACACATTTAGTGGGACGTGGGTTGGCGACCACGGGACCCTAGCTGAGTCCGGCATTGCTTCCACTTACTTGTGCTCCTCTCCGTCTTCTTTCCTGTCGACCTCCCTTGGTCAACTCTTGTTCTGTTCCGACCCCGACGGTATTAGGGTATCCGAGGCCTAGGGAGTCTTTCACATTTCCGCCTTAATTGGCCCTTGTCTCATCTTTCCTGATCCCTCATTCTTCGAGGGGTCAGACTTCTTGTTTTCTTTTCATTCTATTTTCTTTTCTCTTTAAGATTCCCGCACTGTTTTTTTAATTGGCTCCTCGTGTATCTAAATTACCATAAGCGAATTTTTTGAATCTATACTACATTATGTCGGTATTTTCAATCTAAGTTGCATTTTGTAAGACTTTTCGTTCTAAATTTCATTTTGCGAGTATTTTCAACCTAAATTGCATTTTGTAAGGATTGACAATCTAATTTGTATTTTAGTTAGTCTTTGAATGTGTGGTACCATTTTTGTGAGTTTTCTGAATTTCAATTGCATTTTGTAAGTATTTTTAACTTCAACCGCATTTTGCAAGTATTTTCAATCTACCTTGCATTTTGTATGGTGGGCATTTTGTAAGCATTTTTATCCTCAATAGCATTTCGTGTGTATTTTGAATCTAAATTACATTTTGTAAGACTCAGTCTAAATTGCATTTTGTAAGTATTGTCAATCCAAATGAGTATTTTGAATCTACCATACATTTTGTAAGTATTTTCAATTTCAATTGCATTTTGTAAGTATTTTGAATTTCAATTGCACTTTGTGAGTATTTTGAATCTGAACCGGCCTTGCATTATGTAATTTCAATTTCAATCGCATTTTGTAAGTATTTTGAACCTCAATTGCATTTTGTACGTATTTTCAATCTCATTTGCATTTTGTAAGTATTTTGAATTTCAATTGCATTTTGTAAGTATTTCGTCTCTACATTTTTGAATCTATAGGCTACTACATTATGTCGGGTACTCCGGGTTTCCCTGTCAAAATTTCATTCCTGCAACACTCTCCACTATCATTTCATTTCATCTGTCATTCATTTCATAATTGCCCCAGAGGAGTGCGTCAGGCCTCGGCAGCCGGCACAGTTCATATCCTCGCCGCTAGATGGGGACTTCATTCATTCCATTCCTGACCCGGTTGGAGACTGGAAGCAGGCTGTGGATTTTCATTTCATTGCACTTTGTACGTATTTTGAACTTAAACTACATTTTGTGCGTATTTTTCAATCTAACCCTTTTGTGAATATTGTCCTTCTAAATTCCTTTTTGTAAGTATTATCACCCTCCATTTTGTGAGTCATTTCAATCTGAGTTCCCTTTTGTACGTATTTTCAGTCTCACTTAATTCTCCTTATGGTTTACATTTCATTGTCATTTTCTCTATCACCCAGACCATTATGGGCCGATAACCTAGATGTTAGGCCCCTTAAATCAACAATTATCATCATCATCATCATCATCACTTGACGACAATCTCTACTAACTTGTCTGTTCAAAATAAAGCAATAACTATATTCCATAAAACAAATCGCGTTTATTTCTTTGTTCGTTTGTCCGGTATCTAGACGTTATTGGGAACTAAGTTAATCCATGCTTGTCAAAAGTGCTCCCTGCTGATGACCACCACGTCCAACAGGGTATCGCGTCAAGCCACACTGCCCGGATTATGAATGACTGGTTTAAGGAACATGACAGTGAATGTGCTTTACAGCCATGCCACCTCAATATCTCAGATATGAACTCAATCAAACATTTCTGGTTCGAATTATAGAAGCGGGTTCGTGATAAATCACCTCCGCCACGCATTTTACTCAACTGGAGCAACTGTGGAATCATATACTCCCGGATACCGCCCCCATCTCATGGAATATAATCCGGATAGTCACAGAGTTGCAGGCTAAAGGAGGTGCTACACCGCATTACTTACGTGGTCACTATGTAATGGCTCATCAGTGTAATACAATATCTTACAAATCTGGCAAATGTAAAGTATGATCTTTGGAACATTGCCTTTATATCAGGTTGGCTAGATTGTTCTTCTAAGAGATATCTCTTAGGCCCTAGAAGAGCAACGAGGTCAACTCCACTCAATACAACACTTTCTGGTAAACGGATTATCGAGTGCATGTACATTACACGATTCAGTGAACTTCTCTTTAATGTAGTTCCACTGCCACTGTAAGCTTCCTTGGTGGATAAGTGGTAGATCGTTAACCTCCTGATCGTGATATCATGGGGTGAATTTCCGGCCAAGAAAGTCGTATCTTCGAATGGCGAGAAAAATACATGGCACTTCGCATAGTATGATGTCGGCTCTTAAACGATCTCTTGCATCACAATGGTGATTTCAAGAAGAAATGAAAGTCATTATTATTATTTTTATTATTATTATTATTATTATTATTCATTTGGGCGGAACCAAAACTTGAAGCTGTGACCTTGCCAAACTGCAATTTTCCCATACAAATTCTTGCGTTCAACGACCTGCCTGCCCTACCCTCGCTCGTCTTCTCACGGTACACGTACACCCTCGGCACTCCCTGGAAACCTGCTAAGTGCATTTCTGACCACTCATCCCTCCTGCTATTCTTCGTACACGTTTCTGCATATCTCCAATAAAAGTATTTGCCGCCTCTGTACTCTGCATCTGCTGTGCCGGTCTGCGTATAGAATTAATGTTGGAAACATAAACTTGAGACTAGATGGATATGCAATATGCCATAAGGTCTCAATACATTAAGTGAGATGAGTCTCTGTATGGTAAATTTCGTATTTTACCGCTCGTTGAACTTTCTGACGCCAACCTCCTTACAGGTGTTAATGAAAACTAATTAAGATAAACGAAACTATTCATGTAGTTGGAAGGAGGCAGTCGTGACCTATGCTAAGTACGCCACTGGTCTTTGCCCGGGGTTCAAAGAGGGAGACCACATTTCAAGGACGCTCTGCAGTGGGGCTCGAACCCATTAATCTCCTTGTTCCTCGTGGTATTGTGAGTTAACGCACTGATGCACTAAAATATACCCGCTGGTATGCTTTTCTAGGAAGTCGCAAATTTAGCTCATTATGACTGGTAGCCTTTGATAGAACAGACTACCCAGATAATGGAATACTTTACAAGATACTCAGTTGATCTTTCGTAGCATGCTCGTACGTTCCAGTCCTCCAAGTTCACTTGGTCATTATTTTCTCTAATTACAGGGTTCTTTACCGATGACGTTACTCCCAAATAACATGAAATCCAGTGAAAGTATGTTGCTTTGTTTTCAGATTCTAATATTACACTAAGGAAATAGTAAAATAACGTATTTCTGGGGCAGATTATCTAACTGTTCCGCCCCTTTAAACAACAAAAACAAACAAACAAACAAACAAACAAACAAACGAACGGACGAACGAACTAACGAAATTCGATTTTTCCTGGTTCTTTTCTAGCAACGGACAAATCGGGCAGATAACAACTTTGTTCTTTTAATACGATACCATTTTCTGTCACTAAGAGAATAGTTCAAATTATCACGAATCCACTCATATACTGTACTCGTAATTCAAAATCAGGTTACCTTACTAGCCTCTCAAGTCGATATCTTCATGGATTACAAGTTTGCACAGGATTCTGATACACCGGCTAATGCTAGTTTGAGTCGGACAATGTTAGATGTCTACAATCATTAACATCAGTGAGTTTATATTCAACGGTGCAGTTTGTCTCCGTACTTAGTCGTGGGAGGTCCGTGATCATTATTATCACAATCACTCCTCGTGCTTTAATTTGTGTTTTATTACACTTCATTTACGTTTGGGAAGGTATGCCTGCCGTTATTTCTACCATGTATACAACAGCAAGTTGTGCGTACTATAACTGAATGTACGGTTTATTAGTGTGTGAATTTTCAAAGTATCCATCTGGTTCTGGGCACCTCTTCAGTCCAGCGACTCGAATCTTCAAGTACATATCCTTACATTTTGTGCTACCCCGCGGCTTGTTAAATCGTGCACCGTGGCCGCGCAGGCAGCTGCCTCAGGTCCAGAGATCGGAGGTTCGAATCCCGGCGGTGACAGCGGCTATCCTGACTGTGGGTTTTCTCCGGTTTTTTCCACATTCCCTCCAGGAAAATGCCGTGATAATACCTTATCCCAACCCTGTCCCTAATACAGTTACGTTGCTGGGCCCAAGGTTGCAGGTTCGTATCTTGGTGCAGTCAGCTGGCATTTGAGGGTTCGGAAATACGAGGGAGCCGTGTCAGTAGATTTACTGGCACGTTAAAGGTCCCCTTAGGGGCAAAATTTCTGCATCCCGGCGTCTCTTAAAGCCAGAGTAGTTAAATGGAACATAAAACCAATAAAATTACTAACATTATGAATAGAGTTACACACACTACTACAATCATGACTTAAGTACAGGCTATCAGACAAGATCAACACCTACCCAACTAGGCGGGGCTGATGACCATAATGTCCCAAGCCCCTAAAATGAATTACCGTAACAACCAAACAACTTACATTTTGTTGAATGGGATTTGTGATATCGGTGTCATGTAACCCCGTGTACTTGGGTGTGTGTGTAATCTGTGTGATAACCATTGTTATTGTGATGGCTGTGCTAGTATGTGTATTTATTATTGGGGCTAGTAGGCTATATGGTTAGGAGGTGGCTGAGGTCTCAACTTAAGTACCATCCCGGCATATGACTGGAGTAAAAGTGGAAAGCCATGGAATACCACTTCCAGAATGACTGAGGTGGGAATCGAACTCATTTCTTCTAAGTTCTGCCTCACGAGGCTAAGAGTACCCCGTTCCAGTCTTCAGACCTGAATTGAATTTCTTGGCAGAGACAGGAATGAGACTCTTTACAAAAACAGAAAGCTTTGGAGCCATTTTCAGTGCAGCTTTTTTAAGAATTACATAATAACTCAAAGAAAATGTATGTGTACTTGACAATCCTTTATCATACATGATTCACAATGGGCCTTGTTAGGTAGATGTCATGAGAAAGCTACCAATTGTACTGGGTGCCATGTTACGAGTTCCGGAAAACTTCAACATATCTTTACGATTTACATCCTCCAGGCCTCAAAACCACCGTCAGTTCAAAAGTTTAAATAACTTTCTTGTGGACACGATAACTACCGTCAATGTGCACCGATCACTTTCAAATGTATACATGAAACACAACCATGCAGACTCTAATGGGCAACATTGGAAATGGGGGGGGGGGGGGGGGCTCTTTTGAAAAAGTGAAATATCTCTATAACTTTCGTAGTATGTGAAAAATGTTGGCACTAACTAGAGTAAAATGTGGCTATTCACCGATGTCTCAGTCTCATTCATGGCTGTGATTATATGGAAGCTACTGAGGTATGAGTGGTGCTCAGTAATGGTCTCAGGGCACAGCTAGTGCCTGTGGGTGCTGTGAAAGGTTCTGCTCATAGGGTTAGTACAGCTGTACTGACTCAGTGAGGAAAGCAATGGCAAACTACCTCATTCCTCCCCTAGCCTAGTACGCCTCATTATAGTGCTGGCTCGGTTTTGTGGGTTTCTACCACATAAGATATGGTGGTGCTTTTAGAGGATGCAACCAGCCTCCAGGCTGACTACCTAACAGACAGACAGACAGACTGAAAAATCGAATCCATTCAGAGTTCCTATTCTTAGGATAAGGACCAAAAACTTATTTTAGTAAAGTGTTTTGAAGCATCCACCGTTGAGCAAATGGGTGAGAAAAATGGAGTTTTGAGAGAAAACAAATTCATAACTCTCTTAATATGCATAATATCAAAACCGTTTAAAATGGTCAATAGTCCTCTGAGAATTACCTACTGTAAAACGTTTGTCTGAAAGAAGTTTTGATATGACCCAACCTTACGCCAAGGGATTAGCAAAATGTTTTCGTAATTATAAGATGGGGCTTCTCGCATGCTAAACATGTGGAACGTTTGTAGTTTTACAACAATCGGTAAATTTCGTGAATTTGAAATATTTCTCTTTGTCGTGACGAGAGGGATTTGTTTAAAATATACTGCTCAAAAAAATTAAAGCACCACTTTTTTCAAAGGCCACCAAATTTCGAAAAGTTGACCTACAAGCTCGAAATCTCAGTATGACGTTTGTCCTGACGCCTACCAAGCATATGCTTCAGCACAACTCCCCAACTTGAGTAGTTTCGGGGTAGCACCCCGAAAACCAGCCCATTTTCGAAAACCGCAAATTGAAGTTTGCGAAAAACGCTGCAAGACTTGTCGCAGGTTGCCAAAGCAGTCGAAAATGAATGAGTCTTGCTCTTAAAGGTTCCACAAACACGTAGGAATCGTTACATTTGACGTTTGGGCATTTTCAACGGCTTTGGTGGGCTGTGCTGTTCCTGCCTCCGGACATCTTAGCTCCAAAATACCGCTGTTCTTGCCTGCGCGCGCAACTGGTGGGGAGGGGGAACTCGAGCTTCACAAGCGGCCAGGTCGTGCGGCAAGCCAGCAGCTCGACTCTTGCTCGTTTAACATAAGTACGGTGCTGTGTTTAGGTTTGATTGGAGTTTTTAGTCGTGTTTAAGTGCAAGACAGGCCTAGTGTGGATCTTCCGTGTTGACACCTGTGCTTGGAAATGTATACTGTTGTAAATCTCTTGCAAAAACCATTTTCTCTTCGTACATTAGAAGATAAATTAGATATTGTGAGTAAGGGTAGGCCTACCCCGCCACTTCCGAATTTAGTGCAACTATATAAAACAAGTGAACAATACATTAGACATTTTTCTATTTCACAGTATGAAAATGTAGACTGGTTAGCGGGTTGTGAAACTTCTAACAGATTATTTTGTTGGCCATGCTTATTGTTTTCTAAAAAAAATGATGTTTGGAGTAAGCATGGGTTTGCTGACTTAAATCACTTGTCTAGTGCACAACAGAAACATTCAAAATCTCAAACCCATGTCCAATGTTTTCTGAAATCAAGACTTTTCGGCAGACAGCGAATTGATACTTTACTTGATGATCAGCGTAGGATTGATACCAGTAAACCTAACGAAGAGGTAAAGAAAAATAGAGCCATATTAATACGAATTATTGATGCTATTTGCCTCCTAGCTAACCAGGATCTACCTCTACGGGGACATGACGAATCAGATGGCTCTTTCAACACAGGCAATTTTTTAGAATTTTTGAATCTTAAAAAAAAAATATGATTCACTTTTAGAAAGTCATCTAAATTCTTCCACATTATTTCGAGGAACTTCTCCCACGATTCAAAATGATATCATAAGAGCTATTTCTGACGTAGTAAAAGAAGAAATAAAAAATGAAATTAACTCCGTTTCATTTGTAGCTATAATGCTGGATGAAACGTCAGATATTGAGAATAAATCTCAACTCTCTACAGTTCTCCGCTATGTAAAGGACAGCACTGTCTATGAAAGATTCTTGGGCCTCGTAGATGTTAGTGCTGATAGAACAGCAAATGGTTTATTTGCTCATGTGGAACAAGTAGTAAGTGCATTTAGAATTTCCAGTAAACTAGTGGGTCAGACGTACGATGGGGCTTCTGTAATGAGCGGTCATGTGAATGGCTTACAATCTAAAGTCTTATCGGCCTATCCAAACGCAATATTCACCCACTGTTATGCCCATGTCCTAAATCTTGTTCTCCAGCAGAGTGTATCGGTGATTAAATAATGCAGAATATTTTTCCAAACATTGACTGGACTCTCTGCTTTCTTTTCTAAATCATCTAAAAGGACACATGCGTTGCAAGAATTTGTGCAAAAGAAATTACCCAAAGTAGCACCAACCAGATGGAATTTTACATCACGACTTTGCCACACTGCAAAAGAATACAGATCCGAACTTTGTGAGTTCTTCGAAAATATCATAGAACATTCTGGTGACTGGGATAGTGAGACAGTCATAAAATCACGAGGTTTTTTGGCTTTTCTTCAAGATGTTGAAACTATATTTTTATTGGAAGTATTTTCTATGTTGCTTGCTTACACAGACATATTGTACAATCTTCTACAAACAAAGGATTTCGATATTCTTTACTTAGCAAGAAGGTAAATGATATCAAAGATCAACTTCAGTATGATAGAGAACATTCTTATTCATTAGTTTGGAACAATGCAATTTCAAAGAAGGATGAACAAACTCAGATCAAACCAAAGCGGCACTGTCTAGATAACAATGAACAAGAACATCGTTATCGCCGCCTATACGTGGAAATTGTCGATTGTTTAATTCATCAGATTGAATGTAGGTTCTCTCAACTTGAGAAATTGGAATATTTTCATTTGCTACATCACCATAGGTATATTGAATATAAGAAAACATTTCCCGAATCACTGCTACAAAAACTTTTGGCTCAATACGGAAATTTATTTGACCGCATTGGATTGAAGAATGAATTAAGTGTTCTCTACACATCAGCTGAATTTCATGGGAAAGTTGTTCACGAACTGGTTAGTTTTATGCATGAAAATAACCTCGCTTCTGGATTTGGTGAAGTTTATAAACTTGCTAAATTAATACTGACAATTCCTTGTACTACAAGCTCTGTGGAACGTTCGTTTTCTGCATTAAGAAGAATCAAGACTTACCTACGAAGTACTCAAACACAAGAAAGACTGAGTAACTTAAGTTTGTTATCAATCGAAAAGGAGTTAGTACACAAAATGAAGGACAAAGACTCATTTTATAATGCTGTGATTGAGAAGTTCTCTTCTCAAGAACGAAGAATACAGTTGATGTTTAAATGAAAGAGGTAGGCCTACGTGGTTTTAATTACTAAATTTATGAAATATAACTTATATTTCACTTGTAAGAGTTCTGTGAGGCCATAGATCAACTGTATATATGTTTTAACAGCACACCCATACTTTTGGTCCAGCATACGCCACTGAACAGGTTATTAAAAACAAATCTCACGTTGGCTTGTAAAGCCTGCTTTATTCCCTTCTCGTGGGCTAGTGTGGCAATGGTCTCTCTTTCTCTCTCTCCATTTGCATCTCTTTCTCTTTATTTCTCCACTAAAATAATCTGAAATAAAATTTAACAATCAATTAATCAATAAGTACCTGTAAATAACAATATTAACATCCATTGTCATTAAGAAAATAAACACCATTAATAATAAACTTATCTCTCAAAAAGATATCAACGTACCATGCCACTAACACTCTCTGGGTATAGCAATTGTCAACAATATCTGCAAACAAATAAATAAAATTCATTAATCACCTTATCAATTAATCAATCAATCAATCAATAATTGCCTGAAAATATATAAATAAATAAATAGGTAATGTGCCCGTCTCGGGAAATATGTGTGACGACCCGGCACTAATTACACCACACTATTTCCAAGAAAGAACAGGGGAGTGAAAGAAATTGTAGCAGGAAAAACGAATGTGCCTGAATTCTATTTTGAGAATACTTGAAGAAAAACGTCTCGGGTGGCACGAGACAGAGTATCGCCGGGTCGTTACGGGATGGGGAAAAAGGGCGCCATCAAATTAGAGTTCGCAAGGACACATTCCTGGTGAAGACAGCTTTAAAAGAGGGAAAATAGAAATGACACAAATAAAAGAAATTTAAGGGAAAAAAATTCTTATTTATTCATGGATGCAGCTTGCATTAAAAATTCCACACCCTGCCTATAATCTCGACGGCTAGAGAAGCCCCATATTATAGTGTATTGTCTTTCTGAATATATCAAATCGGATCAATAGAAAAAATTACATAAATTTACATCACAGGACCAAAACGAAATCAACTAAACGTCTCTTCTGTCGCTGCAGGGTTTTTTCGGCGCACACGACACGAAAAATTTAACACTTATCTCTGAGCGACCTAACTTTAATTATATGAAAGGAAAAAATACACCATCAAATAATCAAGCCAATATGCCCTGTGATGCGAAACTGCTTGCTAATAAATTGTTACCGGCATTGTACTACCGTAATTTCACATTAAATAGCCCATTCAATTATCCAAACGTCTTTACATTGTTGATTGACAATGATATAATGTGAACTTGTCTATCTCAGTTCCATAAATAAAAATTGTTTAAATCAGTCCACTGATTATCAGGTTCAGTTCAAAAAATCTTTTAATCAAATCGAAACCCTTAATCTTTTAGTCAATTCAAAATCTAATAATCTTGTTCAAAATTCAATAATCTTACATTTTATTCAAAAATCTTTTCGTCAATTCAATAATCATCCCTAATGCCCATTATTATTATTATTATAATCATTTCGTGGTATCGTGGTCTCAAATCCACACTAGATTCAAAAATAATCCAGAACCAAACCCCATCAAATGATCATTGAAGAATCAGTGCCAACCATACTGGATGATTTTGTTCAATTCCTCAGGCAAGTGCTGATCAAAATAATTAATAAAGAGGACAGAAAAAGAAAAATTAATTGTTCTTCACAAAAGCAATGAGGTTAACTCAAAATGAGCCATAAATTCTTAAGAGAGAATAAGTATCTAGGTCAAAATATTTAAACATCATGATTGGATTATAAATGATTCATGAAAAATACACCATATCATTTGCCAATAAAACGTTGCACTAAGGCAATAGACCTCTTAATAATTCGAGCAGCATGTCACAAAAAATTATGGCCCATAAAACTATCATTCAAAACCAGAAAGCAGATCATCATCTGAGCATTTCCGTATATAACTTCAATAATTCTTCATCATTGTGAGGTTTGAAGCCATTTTTCAGTGTTGCCTAAGTAAACAAAAGTTTGGTGCTTTTCAGTCGGTGAACACGAATGTACCCAAATGGAGCTGGGTTATGCCCTAATCCTGAAATAAATTACATGAGATTAATAAATACACTAGGATGACCAGTTTCGATCGTCATGCGATCATCATCAGATCAATTACACTTAGGCTATAGCATCTATGTTTGAGAATACAGGTGAAAAATATATACAATATGTACAATTATTTAGTTGCAGTGTTGGTAATGCAACTGTCAGTGTATGCTAAATGTGGTATATCTAATGTTAGGTGAAATTCTAAAATGGTGGAAAAAATCCGTAAAACCCGTATTCAAAGTCAGGGGGTATATCCTATTACATGCCCAGGCACTGGTTGTCAAGCTAATTACATTGGACAGAGCGAAAGACGAGTAGATACACGTTATAATGAACATAGGAATGCGATAAGATACGGAACACATTCAGCCGATTGCGAACATATGTGTGACACGGGGCACAGCTTTACTAAAATCGAAACTGACCTGAAAATAATTCATCACGAATCGAAAGGTAGAGCTCTCGACGTAAAGGAAGCAATCGAGATTCACTTAGCCAAACAAAACAATCCCAACGATCTAAATGAACACACTTTTATGGAGAGTTCACCCCTTTTCACTCTACTAAAAACACAGCCTGTCGAAAACAAGACACAACTTAGCGATACAGCCAAGCTAGATAAAAATAAGGGGGGAAAATAGCGGTGGTTATAGGTAAATGTTATTTGGATCAGGTGTACTATGTACTTTTTACTGCAATAAACCTAGGCCGTTATGCGCGGCAGTATTAAAGGTGGAGGGACGTCTTCAATAGACCGTGTACCGCTTAGTTTAAATGGCTTTTTAGTCCACGCGTGGCGAAGATAGTTCCACGGTCTTTAATAGTTGTAGATCTTCCTGTATTCAATAACATACATTCTTATCTAGACTTGACAACGTCACACAAATAAACATGGCACTGACCTCAGAACGAACATAGTAACAAAAGGGGGAGAAAGGGAAAAGCCAGTCTCGTCCAGTTAACACCCGGGTTAGTCGACTATAACTGGTACCAGAGTGAACACGAAACTGCTTGAAGTCCCAGTTAAGAAGACAACCGGATAAGTATCAGCCTGTATTATTATAGTATAACCAGAGTTGATTTTGTATAACCATATAATCACCCCGAACAGCCAAATTCCGGATTTTTTTCACTATTTTAGAATTTCACCTAACATTAGATATACCACATTTAGCATACACTGACAGTTGCATTACCAACACTGCAACTAAATAATTGTACATATTGTATTGTATTCTCAAACATAGATGCTATAGACTAAGTGTAATGGATCTGATGGTGATCGCTTGACGATCGAAACTGGTCATCCTAGTGTATTTATTAATCTCATGTAATTTATTTCAGGATTAGGGCATATCCCAGCTCAAATTGGGTACATTCGTGTTGACCGACTGAAAAGCACCAAACTTTTGTTTTTGAATTCTTCATCACAAATTCAATATCCAAGTGGCAAATCTATTATTTAATATTGGCTATCTTCACACTCAAAAATGTGGCAACCAGAATGCGTAAATCGAACAGTCAAATCTGAACAGATATGCAGACATAATAATACTAATAATCCAATCGAAATGTGAATGGCTCAAGGCGAAACTCCCAAAATCCTCAAATGAAATCCCAAAGAGCGATCAAAAGATCGTCCTAGTAAAAGGCCTGGAATTTAAAAAAACAACATTGCGCAGACTGCAAAGTCTTCCTACAACTTCAACATCAAATCCCCAAAGAAATTGTGGACCAAAATAAACACTTGTAATCTGATGCACACAATCTTAAAATCCTTGGATAAACCCATAAATCGAAAAAGAATAAAGCATGAATGAATCGCAGAAAAAAATTGAAATCATTGCCGTCGCAATTATGCAAGAGAAAATAATAATAATAATCGTTAAAAACAATTATTATCATTATTAATCCCAACAAAATTCATTAGACTCCGATGAGTGCAATTAGATGATGCTCTTGCCATGCCGTGGGATTATGCAAAGTCTAAATATGATCATGTGCTCTGGATTGCAACTCGTTATGGGAAGATTCAACTCATGTGGGCTGGCGATACATGTTTACCTCTCGGCATATTCGTTAAGCAGAAACAAGCCTCTTCTGCAAATTTAATAGAGTGTAAAGATCCCTGATAAATGTTCCCTTGTGTCGTGTTGGCGGCTGGCTTGCGAGGATCGTCGCGACGCTTCCCGGAAAAAGTTCCATCCCCCCATCACGTCTTCTGAATGTTTTAATGTGCCATGGTGTAATTAAAAATATTTGAAACTGTATGTCTCTCCTTCCTCACGAAGACATTTACTTCATTAATATGTGGCCCCATTATGTTAGGGTAACACGCCACCAGTGTTCAAATTCAATCTAGCGTGTTCAGAAGTGAGATTGTGTTCAGTGTAAATTGGCAAAGATTGTTCCAGAAGTCCGGTGTGAAGCAAAGTTCAATGAACTATGTGAACTATTATGGAGTTCCAATGGTGCCTAAATCCATGTTCACTTGCCATCACGGCTTTGATTAAAGTGCAATGTTCTGTCGTAAAGATGTCCAAACTGATTTCCATTGAATAATGTGTAGGCTTGTAGCACAGGATGAGAAAGATCCAGCCCTCAAACTGTGTTTCACTGCTGCTTTATGCTGGTAATGTTTATATGATTTTTCAACTTACGTGGCTCCAACTTCTTGAGTATCTCGATGCAGATCTAAATACTTACGAATATGAATCACCAGTTTCACACTGCTCTTAAACCGTAACATTGCTTGGCGATTTGTAGGTGACGAACTTACATCTAATAGCTCGGCCCACGTTACGCTTACGGTCATAGAGATACATCACTCACGACGATTCCGACACGCACTAAAAGCATGTTCTAGACATAAACGGAACCAAGATAAGAATGAGAAAAACTCATCGAGCGAACATCTGTCATCCGGTCTCGCTGTACTGCTCGCCGTAGAAGGGTGGGGGTTGTTGCTCGCACATGTTACCTCTCCTTACTTCCGGCAGTGTGACCTTGCCTAGGAAGTTTCTCCAGCTCGCAAAGATATTTGCCTGGCTCTAGATTGAATGCAATATCAAATCAGGTCTCTTGAAACAATGTTCTAGTTGTTTCTTTAAGCATAAAACTCGGCGGATATTCAATATAACACTCCACATGGGTAAGCAAGTCAAATCAGCGACATAATTGCTTCTCCAGCCGTGACATCATCACTTAGATGCACTGATTTCTGCCAGTCATCTTCATAAGACAAACCCACCGTGACGTAATATCTGCGGCTCCAAGCGGTTCACGTAGCGCCGTAGCTTAGTGGTCAGACTCCAAATCGGGTACAGTACTTACCTCACAAATATTTCAAGTATTTTCCGCCAACAAGTAACAAAACTGTGAACGAAAGCAAGTGTTCGCACAAAGCTGCAGCGTCTTCAGAGGTAATCACATAAGTGAGAACAGAATTGCATAAGACGTGTCTTTTATGTCACGCTGCATGTACGATCATCCGTTTCCCTCGCTTAGCCATTCTGTTATCATGCCTGTACAAGTTTAAAGTCCAAGGCCAACACATGCGTGATATGTCTCAAGTATAAAATCGCTGACTCCAGCTTAGCAACTAACAGTATCTGAATTCTTTAAAACTCATCAGCGGAAATGGTCGGTCAGATTACATTACATTTGCCATGTCGAGAGTGTACTGCAGTCAGGTTTGAAAACAAGTTCCAATGGTAAAGGACTTGTCAGTCAAACATCTACAATTATGGGTTTGCAATGTATCGGGGGGAAACGAAAGTCCATGACTTTTTTTAAAGTTTTTTTTGTCATAAGAAAAGGGGGGTTCGCTCCGCGTAAAAGGACACCCGACATGCACATGCACGATTATCGGGTTGCGACCTATCAAGGGAAACAGAAGTCGATGACCTTGCAGTTGTGGGTTATTTGAGTAAATGAGTGTGCCATCGGATATATGAGGAAAAAAAACTTAAAACGAACCGTCGCATGACCCTCTCCGATCAATGGTTCGTGAGATATCGATTGATCGATTGGGCACGGCCACCGTGACCGGCGACATGTTAGTTTAAGCACAACCGGCATTGCCTCTCTACTACAAATATTAAAATTAAATTCATAATTAAAATTCAGAATTTTCAAAATGTGTAGTTAGGCCCTTTATCAAAATTTGGATAATAAATAATACATTCAAAAGGGTGCGTCATGTCGTGTAATTTGATACATCGCACGTCCAAATCCGACCATTGGTTCGCGAGATATCGATTGAGGGCCGCCAGGGGCTCACAACTAGTCACGTGCGCGTGGCGTTCATGACACTATTTTAGATTGCCACTACTCATCTACTGCTGTTCTAGGGACATGGAATTTGTTTTGGGGGGCTATAGGGGGTAAAGACCTTTGGTTTAAGTCAAACACACTACGTTGTAAAATTCATAGTTTCGGATATATAGCCTACTTTCCAAATTGAACTTTTTGGAAAAAATGTAAAAAATATATTGTTTTGTTTTAACGATAAAGGGTATAAAGACCTTTCGTTTGAGCCATTGCGCAACGTTCTATGAGTATTAGTTTTGAAAAAGTAGCCTACTTTCCAAAAAAAATAAAAAAATAAAAAAAGACTCGTCGTCCACAGGAAGGGGGGCGTCAACCCGAGTCCTATGACACCTCCTATGTCCATACCCGATTATTGGTTCGCGAAATATCATTAGATTTAACTTGGCTGAGGAGCGCGCAATTTAAAAACTGCTGACGCCTTGTTTATCTACGGCCGTGTCTTTTGTGCAGGTAACATCGCAGTATTTACCTGGAGTTGAAAATGGGAAAGCACAGAAAGGACACCCGTTGACGCAGTCCAATCAACTAATTTTCTTCTGAGAAAGTGCCTATGTAAGAACGTTGTTCCGGCGTAGCTGCAAAAATGCGTAGGACTTTTCTCTCTCTGTCAGTCATGAAACGGGGTAGGGCAAAGTGGGAGAGTAAAGCTGTATGTCAAGAGGACCTTAGAACGTAACTTAGTATAGTGCTGGTGAGGGATTTTGGTGTTAGAATAGGAAAAAACTGCGGGGTATGAGAAGGTAATGGGCGGGTGGGGATAGAGAAGCGAACACCAATGAGATGGTTACTGGATTTCCTTGCTAGAACGGGATTAGCTGTTACAAATTCATTCTCGAACACATAGTGTAATGGAACATGGTCAACAATAGACTATATAATTACTGACTTTCAATTTAAAAATTGCAGTGTAGGTTAGGGTCTTTTTTATGAAATAGACCACAAACTAATCTGCTGCGATTTGAGCGTAGATTGACTTGAAGTGCAGACAGTGAGGTCTGTTTGCAGATAGATTAGGGTTGAGCATCTCCAAGATAAGGAACTTAAGCAGAAATACATATGTATGATTGTTGAAAGATTCCAAAGAGTAGATGGTAAATAATTTCAGGACATCGAAATAGAGGGGTCAGGTTGCAGCAATGCAGTACTAGAAGTAGCAAAGGCATGTCTAAAGACTAGGAAAAGCCTATATCCTGGTGTAATGACCTAGTGAAGTCTCTTATGAAAGTAAAGTAAAAGTAAAGAGAAGTCTTACCAAAAGTGACTTCAAGCAAGGAAAACGGCAGTCAGAGAGCTTTATGTAGTGCAAAGGAAAAATAATTAAACAAATAATAATAGAGTCTAATAGGAAACCGTAGGAGGAATTTGGAGATACATTAGAAACTTTAGGTAAAGTGGCAGAAAAGCCTTTTTTGGAGTGTTATCTTAGAAATGAAGCAAAAATAGAAATAGCAGTGTTTTGGAAAATTCTAGGAAACTCATTGTAAATGCCAAGGAAGCAATGGGAAGATGGCATGAATACTTCGAAAACTTGCTAAATGTGAATGGAAGCTTTTCTGGCAATGTGGCAGATTTAGAGACTATGCAGGAAGAGAATGAGGACAGGAATAGGATCATGGTTGAAGCAGAGTTGGTGGTAAATTAACTACATTGCCTCAAAGCAGAGGAGGTAGATGAAATTTGGCCAGAAATAGTAAAGTATAGTTGGAAGTCAGGGTTGAAATGTTGCATAGGATAATTGAATTGGCATGGGTTTTAGGAAAGGTACTGTTGTGGGCAAACATTCTCTCTGGTAGCTCATAAGGGAATTCCACATTTACTTAATTACGACGTTTATTATCTTAAAACTAACTGGAACATAAGAGGAAAATATACAATAATATAAGACAAGGAGCTCATGAAGTCAAAGATATGGCATTACACGGAATGCGCAAGATACCCGACCGTGCTACGGGCGCTGCCGTACGTGGGCACTTGGTGAACTACCGTTAATATAGGGAGCTGCACCGTACATGCCGCCCACCTAATTTGTCAAACAAATTACAAAATTGGTAGCAATTCATAGACACACTTCTCCAACGCAAGTCTCTAGCAACTAACAACAGAAACTGTACACATACAAATATAAGAAACAAAAAGGAACACAGTACAGAGGTAGTCCTTTAAATGAGCTCGTCAGGGAAAAGACTGATCCTTGTCACTGGCCTTTTATATGACCCTTTGCTTGTCCGCACAGTTACTACACGCACCAAACCATCAATCCCAGGATGAAGCTCTTCAATTATTCCGGTTGGCCATGTGGGGGAGGGGGGCAGTATTGTCTTCTTTCAGAAGTACCAGCCTTCCTGCTCTGAGGTTGGGTTGATTCTGAAGCCACTTGGAACGCTGCTGGAGCTAAGATAAGTTGGCTTCCTGCGTGCAGAAGTCGTATGTGTTCATTCCAAATGAGCAATTTCGTGACATGATGCTTAGGTGGCAGTATCAAAGGATGTTTTTGTTCAAATGATGCTTCAGCATTCTCTAGCCTGCCGCCCACCCTCAATAGATTGTCATTATCTAGGAAAGGGTGCAGAGTGAGAAGTTTGCTCTGAAGTGACACTGCGTTCTTTTTATGTAAATTATGAATATCCTGACTGTACGAACAATGCTGAACGATGCGAATGATTGATGTCAGACTATCGCGAAGTTCGGCAGTAGTCAAAGGTCCATGCCGTCTTGCTGCTGAATCTTGCTTTAGATTGTGAAAAAAACTGAGAATGTAAGCAACTACTCTGTGTAGTTTAGTCCAGCTGGAAAAACTGATGAAAATGTTAACTGCATTGTGATTACTCGCCACGAAACACATTCTTACTCCTCGTTGTTCAGGAATTTCGGTTGGTCGAACAGTGGTAAGTTCAGGCCAGGTTGAAGGATCCGTAATCAGCCAAACGGGCCCCGCCCACCATGCTCGATTGCTTCGCAGTCGATGTGGCTCAGTTCCCCTGGAGATAATATCTGATGGATTGTCCTGTGATGAGACATGGTTCCAATCTTGCTGAGACGTAAGTTTGTGAATTTCCGACACCCTGCTGGCCACATATGTTTCCCAAGCTGAAGAATTGCCTGCAGTCCAGACTAGAACAACAGTGGAGTCTGTCCAATAATATCGTCGACATGAATGTAACTTAAGGGCCTCAATTACCCTTTCCATTAGTCCGCTCAGGAGTAGTGCGCCATTCAACTCCAGTCTTGGAAGCGACACTTTCTTCAAAGGGGCTACTATAGATTTTGAACAAAGTAAATGAACGGAGATTGTTCCATTGGAGTTGATGCAACGTAGATAAACGCATGCACCGTAGGCTCTTTCTGACGCTTCAGCAAACCCGTGAAGTTCAACATTGGCATTCATGCCGTCTGCTGTTACCCTCCGTGGTACATGAATTTCATTTAGTTTAGGGAGCTGCTGATGTATCTGTTTCCCTTGTGTCTCAAGTTCTGAGGGCAATTTGCCATCCCAATCCAGGTGTTGTTGTCAAAGAACTTGTATAAACAACTTGCATTGAACAATTACAGGCCCTATGAGTCCCAATGGATCATAAATGGACGCTACATTGGCCAACACTGATCTCTTTGTCCAAGTCACATTATTGCAGTTGAGGGCCCCCACTGAGAATTGAAATGAGTCACGAGTCGAATGCCACAACAAAACAAGAGTATTTCCGGCGCCAACTTCAAAGGGAAGACTGCGTGACACCTGGCTCTCGCGAAGTGTTGATGGGATGGCTTCCAAAATATCAGGATTGTTGGATCGCCATTTACGGATGGGAAATCCGCCGGTTTTCAGGAGCGATGTGAGGTCTTTGTATAATTGGATGGCTTCTTCAATGGTATCTGACCCTGTCAAAATATCATCTACGTTGAAGTCTCTTTTGGTAACTTTGGCTGCTGCAGGGTATATGTCTTGACCATCGAGTGCCACCTGCAGTAAACAACGGGTAGCTAGATAAGGAGCCGCTGAAGTACCATAGGTCACTGTAGTCAATCGGTACATATCCAGTTGTTGATTCCGAGAACAAGGCCATAAGATTCTCTGGAAGTCTCGATCTGCTTCATGAATCTGGATCTGTCGGTACATCTTCTCGATATCTGCTGTTAGCGCATACTTGTGTGTACGGAAGCGAAGAACGATCGAGAACAGATCCTGCTGAACAGTTGTCCCAACCAACATCACGTCATTCAGGGAGATCGACGAAGTAGTTTTAGCCGACGCATAGACAACTCTGACCTTGGTAGTGCTGCTCGTAGCCTTGATTACCGCGTGATGAGGCATGTAATAAGCAGGTTTCTGCTGGTCACTAGGATCGACAAGTTCCTAGTTGTAAATAATCGTTCATGAATTTGATATACTCGTTCTTCATGTCAGGTTGTCGATGCAATTTCCTCTCTATAAAGCCAAAGCTCCTCCTGGCATTGTCAAAAGAGTCACCAAGTTCTCCTACTCCTTGCGGAAGTGGTAGTCTCACTATGAACCTGCCAGACTCATCGCGTGTGAAGGATTTCTGAAAATGTTCCTCGCATTGACTTTCTTCCTTGGGATGGCTACGAGTCATAAGCTCTTCCTGTTCCCAAAAGCGTTCCACCTGTGTGTGCAAGGTTTCGTCCGTGGACAACAATGATGTTGTTCCATTCTTACGTTGTTGAACTGAGTGAGAGGGGATACATCCAGATAGCACCCAACCAAGTTGTGTATTTTGAAGAGTAGGGTAACCATCCCTAGATTGTTGTTCAGGTATTAAGAGTTCAAAGAATATAGTAGCACCTAACAGTAGATCTATCTCTTTGGGCTGGTTGAAATTCGGGTCAGCTAATGGAATGTTGACGGGCAGTTGCCAGTCCTCGTAATCTATTCTAGATGAAGGCAGTGGACCAGTAATCAGACGCAGGACAGAACATACTAAATGCCGACTATAAGTACTAACTCACGACTCTATCTGAAGTTGACAGAAGTAAGAGGATTGAGTCGCTTGCGTGTTGCTGATACCATTTATAAGTATCGAATGACGATTCAGTTTGATACCCAAACGGTCTACTAAGTCTCGAGACACGAAGTTCATCTGTGATGCAGGGTCTAATAGTGCTCGAAATTGATGCATTTGACCTTTGCTCTCCCTAATGTTAACATTGGCAGTTGATAACAATACTTCATTGTGAGGACATGTGCTTCTGACAAAACAATATGCTTGCTGCTGGGATGCATTTAGTACCGGGGTAGCAGTACTGTTCATATTCTGGTGTATATGTAACAATGTGTGGTGACGTTTATTACATGTTCTGCAGTTGCCTGAGTTGCAATTATTGGCTACATGGTCACTTCTCAAGCAATTGAAACAAAGATTATTGTTGTGTATTTACATGAACATTCTAGAAAGTGCTATGTTAACATGAACACTCTAGTCAGTGTTGTGTATTTAGGCTACTTGAGTTAACACGAACATACTAGTCACTATGCCCAGAACGTTCCAATCTGGAACATTCGATTCTGGAAAATCCCAGCTACTATGTATATATGCACCCGCGGACTGTAGACGACAGTTCCGCTCAAGTTAGTTCACCTTGTGTATCGTTGTGTATCGACTAGTGTTTAATAAACCGTTGTGTTATATTAACAAGTGTATGTTATTTATCTTGTATCTCCCACGACATAACAGTGGTGCCAGAAGTGGGATAAGATAAATAACGTTGTGAAACCGAGTGACTTTCTAACCTCAACGTAAGTGTTGCACCGAACGACGTTCATCGCAGTGCGTGTTGGAAACTAAACCGAATGAACTTTCTAACCTCAACGCAAGTGTGTGCACCGAACTAAGTTCATCGCAAGTGCGTGTTAGAAATACTGTTCTCCACTCATCTTCACCATGCCGGACTTAACCTCTAAGCAACTCCAACAATTCTCGGCAATGATCGCCGACGCTATCCGACAGACAATAGGGTCAACAACGTCATCAGAACCTCGACCGCCAAAGTTCACAATGCAACCGTATCGCACTACTGACGGAACGACTGTAGCCGACTATTTCACTCGCTTTACCTGGGCGTTCAACCTCAGCAAGGTACCCGCAGAACAGCATGCAAACTTTGCACGGGTTTACATGGGTTCTGAACTCAATGATGTCCTGAAGATCCTGGTAAGTCCTAATGATCCGGAAACTCTGTCATACAACGAGATTCAATCTAAGCTGAAAGGCCACTTTGACGCCACACGCAACAAGTTTGCTGAGAGCATCAAATTTCGCAGTATAATGCAGAAGCAAGGAGAAACCATCGCTAGCTTTACCTTAAGACTGCGGCAGGCTGCAACGTTTTGTGAGTATGGCACATTTCTTGATCGCAGGTTAATCGAACAAATGCTCGCAGGTTTGGAATCACGAGAAATGTGCGACGAGATTATAGCAAAACAACCAGAGAACTTCACCACAGCATATGAAATCGCGCACGCACTCGAAGCTACTCGCATTACCACCGACAAGGTCAAAACAGCTGCCGCTAAGTCTGAATCAACCAATCGGATTGGATACGAGAAGCCTCTGTCCAGGAAGAACATCAACCAGCAGCCGCGACGCAGCAAGTCAGCTCATCGAAGTCAAGGGTCTTACAACCTAACCAGACAGCACCAATGGCCACACCAGGCAAACCAGAGTGCATCCCAGGACAACCAATCAACATGTGCAGGGTGCGGTGAAGCTCACCCTCGTAGTCAGTGTAGGTTCCTGAACGCAGAGTGCCTGAATTGTGGCAAGAAAGGTCACATCAGAAAAGTTTGCCGATCGAAATCGGGGAAACATCTAACAAAAACCATGTGACCGAAGAAGTGCTTCCAGCAGAAAACCTCAACGTTGTGGACTACCTCAGCAAAATCGAGGTCATCGGATCGGTCAACGCAGCACCTAAGCCACTGGTTGATGTCAACATAGAGGGAACCACCGTCAAAATGGAACTCGACACCGGCGCCCCCTGCTCAACCATGAGCAAATCAAAGCTAAGTTTGATCAAACCAGGTTTTGTGTTGCAGAGAAACGATCGTAACTTCGTCAGTTTCACTGGCCATCCGATTAAATGCATTGGCAAAACGTCAGTGTGCACCACCATCGGAACCACAACCAGGAACCTGAATCTCTACGTGGTTGACGATGAAGTCGAATCGCTCTTTGACCGAGAGTGGATTTCAGAGTTTGTACGGGAGATCGACTTTGGTCACCTCTTCGCAAAACCCGACCCAATCCACAAGCTCTCAGATAAGCAGGCTCTGGCCTTGGAACAACAGAAGCAGCTCGACAACATTCTATCTCGCTACCAGGATGTGTTCAGCGACACCCCCGGGAAGATCTCAGGTCCCCCAGCGAAGATGCACCTGAAGGCTGGAGCCACACCTGTTTTCGCCAGAGCTCGAGACATACCAGTTGCCCTCCGCGATGCCTATGCCAAGGAAATCGACAAGAAAATTGCATCTGGCTTCTACAAATGAGTGGACTATTCTGAGTGGGCATCGACAACGCACGTCGTCGCCAAGAAGAACGGCAAACTGAGGATCACAGGCAACTACAAGCCTACTCTCAACTCGCGGATCATCATCGATGAACATCCGATTCCCAAGGTGGAACATCTGTTCAACCGAATGTGCGGCGCCACTCTCTTCTGCCATCTGGATATCTCCGACGCGTACACTCATCTCGAGGTCGACGATGAGTTCAGCCATGCTCTCACGCTTAACACGCCAACTCACGGTCTGATCCGCCCAACGCGAGCAGTATATGGAGCAGCTAACATCCCCGCTATCTGGCAGCGGCGAATGGACACAGTCCTGCATGGTCTCCCAAACGTCGTAAGTTATTTCGATGACAGTATAGTTTTTGCTGATAGCTTTGAAAATCTGATGCAGGCCCTCAGCACCACTCTGGAACGGTTTCGGTAACACAACCTCAAGCTCAACCGAGCCAAATGCGTATTCGCTCAAACTTCTCTGGAAGCCCTTGGCCACAAAATCGATGCGTCAGGCATCCACAAGTCGGATGCACACATCCGAGCTGTACTTGATGCACCGAAACCAACTACACCAGAAGAACTCCAACTGTTTCTTGGTTAAGCAACCTACTACAGTTCGTTCAACCCCGATTTGTCCACCAGAGACAGACCACTCAGAGACATGCTGCTCAAGGACCCTCTCATCTGGACACCAGAAGGTGACAGGGCATACAAAGACATCAAGAACGCCCTAACCTCGCCCCAGGTACTCATGCAGTATGACCCAGCGTTACCACTCCTGTTGGCCACGGACGTCAGCAAGACCGGCCTGGGCACAGTACTGTCACACCGGCTCAGCAACGGGCAAGAACGTCCAATCGCTTACTTCAGTCGAACGATAACAGCAACGGAGCAAAGGTACCCTCATCTCCGCAAGAGTCTAAACATGACCAGGCCACGTCGAGGTCATCGCACAACTGACCAGGTTACCGCGCAACCGACCAAGTCACCACGCAACCGACCAAGCCACCACGCAACCGACCAGGCCACCGCGCAACCAACGAGGTCACCGCGCAACCGACAAGTCACCGTGCAACCGACCAAGCCACCACACAACCGACAAGGTCACCGCACAACCGACGAAGTCACCGCACAACCGACGAAGTCACCGCACAACCGACCAATCCACCGAGCAACCGAGCCTGAGATGAGATCGCTTCACCGAGACACCAGCAACAGTCCAAACACCACCAGCCACACCAGCTACACCTGTAAACAGGACACCACCTATTTCCCAGACTACTTTTATTCCACACAGGAGTACTCACCGTCGAAGACCACCATTGAGATTCTCTCCTGATTAAGTTTCCTAAATCATCCATTTGAAGGAGGGAGGAAATGTTGTGTATTTACATGAACATTCTAGAAAGTGCTATGTTAACATGAACATTCTAGTCAGTGTTGTGTATTTAGGCTTCTTGAGTTAACATGAACATTCTAGTCACTATGCCCAGAACATTCCAATCTGGAACATTCGATTTTGGAACTTTCCAGCTACTATGTGTATATGCACCCGCGGACTGTAGACGACAGTTCCGCTCATGTTAGTTCACATTGTGTATCGTTGTGTATCGACTAGTGTTTAGTAAACCGTTGTGTTATATTAACAAGTGTATGTTATTTATCTTGTATCTTCCACGATATAACAATTATGTTCCCTCACAACACCTACCCGGCTATTTACGTCCATGTACTTAAATTTGGGGCATTTATGCAGACTGTGAGATGTCTTACATAGCACACAATAAGGTGACGTGGTGACGAAAGTTCTGTGTGATCCCCTTGAACTTGTACCATGCTTGACCTCATCTTGAGTTACAGCAGCTGACTTGTTGGACGTGACTATTTCTAAAGTTTGGCAATTGTTTTCCAAGAATTGAATTACGTCCTTCAAGTTGGCGTGCGTTTCATATGACGTACCGTTCTCCCATTGCTTCCTGAGATTGAGACTGATTCTCTCCAAAACTAAGTGCGACAGCATGAGGTCATATAAGGGCGTTTCGATTTTTAAAGCTTCTATGGCATTTAAGTTGCTGCTGAGTTGATTTATTAGCAAACGCAGCTCCTTAGGAGAATCGTGCTTTGCATTAGGGAGTGACAACAATTCCTTGATGTGGAGATCTGATATAAGTCTGGGATTGTGACACCGACTGCGAATCAATTCCCAGGCGACCTTGAAGTTATCATGTGAAATTGGTAAATTCTCAATGAGGTGGTGTGGTTCCCCAGACAAGCATGGTAGAAGATAATAGTATCTTTGAATGTCTGTGATCGTTTCATTCTTTATGATCAGCGCTACAAAGGTGTCATAGAAATGCATGAAATCTTGTAGAGCGCCATTGAACTTGGGTAGTGAAATAGTTGGAAGTTTTAGTGCACAACTATTGCTCATGTTATCACTATTTACAGGCGGAGGTGGGTGTGTATGTTCGGGGCACAATAGCGTTTCCATTTTTGACTTAATGTCCAAGCATAAATCATCAAAGACTGCTCTATCTAGATCATGTGATTCGTTTCCAGCATCATCGATTTCCAATTGTATCTGAATGTCATTATACTCATCCATTAAACTCGCCAATGATTGCTTCCTAACCTTTATATTGTTAAAATTCCCACCTGCAAATTCATTCACGAATGTACTTAAGCGAGTCACGCGAGATTTGATGACTGCTCTTTTATTTGTCAATACACGTTTTTAATTGGTATCCATGATGACCCGGTAAGAAAAGGACAAAGGAAATGTTGAACCAGAATGTACTTACTGATGTAGTTCAGTGCTCTCTAACTCAACCAAGTTAGCTATTTTCATAGATGGTTACGTAGTTCACCTATATCCGGAAATCGGAAGGACCAAAAAATGTTGTGTGCAAACATTATCTCTGGTAGCTCATAAGGGAATTCCACATTTACTTAATTACGACGTTTATTATCTTAAAACTAACTGGAACATAAGAGGACGATATACAATAATATAAGACAAGGAGCTCATGAAGTCAAAGATATGGCATTACACGGAATGCGCAAGATACCCGACCGTGCTACGGGCGCTGCCTTACGTGGGCACTGGGTGAACTACCGTTAATATAGGGAGCAGCACCGTACAGGTACTGTACCCGAAAATACCTACCGTCAGCTTGTTGATATCCCACGATGATAACTGGATTACAGAACCTGAAAACCCCGGCTAAAAAAACAGATTCTACTCGACAAGAGACGGGGATAATGGTGCACAAGGATAACCTAACTGAGGGAACGTTAAGAAAAACCATGGCCATAAAAGAAAATCTAGCTCGAGAGAACACAAGAACAACGTAAAAACGTAATCTCCAAAGCGTGGAAAGACACTGAAATGCCTGCAATTGTTTCCTTAACGTGACCTCTTACCGCAGCTATAAAGTATCACTCTGAAAGAATTAAAATAAAATTCTCCGAAATTTATTCAAAAATAGCTTATAGCAGAAATTGCTATAACAACATAACAAGAAATAAAGAGCAAATGCAGCTTCAACTGGAAGCTGAAATCTATGAGACCTGAATACACCTTCTAGTCATCACTAGACGAATTGTATTCCCCCCAAAAAATTAAGTTGAACACTGTTTAAATCAACACCCTACTATGACACAAGTAATGCCTTAAAAGCATTATCGAAAATCAATTCCGCGTTTGTGTAGGTCAATTTTAATCCTACAAATTACAATATCACTTATATACAAAATTTACACTAATGTACACTTTATGTGGCACACTCCAAGTGTGTTTTCTCCAAAATTTCGCAAGCAACGATTTAACATCGTTTCAATAGAATAAGGTCATTAGTTTTATTAGCTTATGTTTGAAAATGTTTAAATTGGTCCTCACCGACCAAGCGATAAAGCTCAGGAGAGGTTTACTGTACTTTAATAATAGCTGCAATCACCAAAAATAACTGACTAGGATAACTGTAAAACCTTTGTCAGCATGGTGATGAAATCCAGAATAATTAAAATTGATATCATCCAACACATGTATAAATCTCCTACATTATAGCTTGCATGCTTCTCACAAACGAAAAAAACGCTTGTAGTGATACGCTGAATTAAACTTGGAAGTAAGTCAAATTATACTTGACTACACAATAACAATTATCATGGACTAGTTTCCATGAAATACATTAATATTCATTCGAATATGTATTTCATTTTTAATGCCTCCATACGGCTCTATTCTTATACATTTGTACTCCCTGAGTACTCATTTCAAGATTAATGTGTCATACACACATATATATTAACGCATATTGGTCACCCTCAATGGTGAACGACGAATTTATTCTTACATTTAATTCTCAGCTGATTACTGTTATTACTACATCGTTGTTAGAATTTATACAGAGTTTTACATTACTTGTCAATTATGTACATTGGATTCTCTCAATAATAAAAACATCCATTTAGAATAAGCACCTATGCTTTCAGAGATTGAAATTACAATAATTTTCCATTATCATAATGTATTTATACATTCATTAAATCTGGTTAAGAAAGTAAATGTTGTTTCAGAATCACCAATAGTCAATGGACTATAGTTAAATACAATGATAAATTCCATCGAACATGGATCTCAATTACGCCTTCATGCGTGAGGCTAACGTGAATCAAAAACGCACTTTAAATAAACGAAGAGAAAGTTTATCGAGCCAACGTTCGGTACACCCCTGCAGAAATGAATTCCAGAAACATAAGTAATGTCTCTTCACCACCGGACATGGTAATCATATCAATTAGCGCGATTGACCGGTTAGAAAACATTGCCAGCCTCTATCCTTTTAAAAGCACAAAGAATGGTCCCTAGCATAAGCGAAGGATCAAACTCCTCTGAAAAAAACTTCACAAAGCTCATAACTTGCTATTAAAGTCTGTCTTCTATTCTGAAATAAATCACTCGAATGTACAATATTCGAAAATTCAGTAGGAAAATGTAGCTCAAAACAAAGTCTACCGATGCGAAGAATGTCACAAATTGACATATAAAAGAGTTCACCAAGTTGATAAACTACGCTGAATCACAAGCGTGCCTATTGAAGTCCCCTTCATTACGCTAAGAAAGCTTCAAGAAAATAATTATCGAATTTACAATGAAATCTATTTAAACACATTTAAATACAAGTTGAAAAATGGTTGCACTCCTTATTGGAGCCCATGGGCGCCCATACGGGGGGGGGGGCAGGGGGGGGGGGGGCATGCCCCCCCCCTGGATTCTTGAAAAATAAAACGATATGAAAATCAGACTGAGAACAAACTTACAGTATTCTAATTAATTTGTACTAAATATAAATACTTCAGATATTTAATATTCCGACAGGCCAAACATTAAATACTGTATAGTGGCAGTGGGCGCATTAAGCCTGTCTGGCACACGTCTGAAATCTGAATTTTTAAAAGTTACAATATTTGCTGAAGAATAGGTTTGCTTCAATTAGTGAAACTCTCATTCGTTCTCTACATAGTCTATTATGTAATGGTGCTCGATCAGGCGCAATCTGCCTCGCATGTCACTTTTGCAACAACAGCAAATGTGTAGAAGGGTCATTGACAAACTGGCCGATATGGACTTGAATGTCATGTGGATAGACGTAACTACTGATAGGTAGTTGACGAATATGAGATAAGATCAGTAGCACCCACCGGAAGGTTAAAATCATGTTACATGTTATGTCAGTTATGCAATAGTTCTGGTGTGCTTTCGCTTTAAATTAGACACTTGAGTAATATTACAAAGAAATATTGTAATTTATATGCGCGTAGCCTACATTCCATTCGTGTGTATTGTGTTCGCTATGAACGGCCGCCTAGACTGTGTCTGTGTGCTGACAGTATTATTTATTAAGTTTGTGTTCTTCGTCTACGAATGGATTTATATTTCAATTAAAGGTAAGTAATGCAATCTTATCTTATTATATATAATCCAAAAAGGAGGTACTCACTCGTTAAACATCGTATCTTTGTAACCACAAGGGCTATGAAACTGAAATTTTGCATGTTGATTACTCTAAGTTTGTGGGTGCTCACTAAGAATTGTTCTGTGAATATTCAAGCTTTAAGTGGGTCTGTTCGGCCATTTGGTACTCATGCATGGGTTAATATCGTGGACGCCTTTAGGGGGACTGGATTTCCGAGAATGTTGAAATAAGATTGTTCATTGTCACGCCAGTTTATTTCTTAAATGGAAGTTACAAATAGTCAACTGACAACTGTTACAACAACAAAATTCTGTAATGTTGCTGACGTAATATGTATTTTTAATTTTCAAATAAAAATAAGGTTCTAATGATGCCATGCACTCTGTCACCAATGGATGATGATGATAATTGATGTTTAAATGGGCCTAACATCTAGGTAAGCTACAAATTTCAATACGGTTATGCCTAGTGTTAAATACCGTACGTTTCCCCATCATCATCTTGAGTGGCTACTACTTTTGCAACCTCACTTCGGCAGTGTCGATATGAAAAGCACGTTCTGGAGATATTTTTAGACATTGCAACATCGCTAGCGTTTCTTAACCCCTAAAATAAGCTTGTCTCTGCTGACTAGTAAAACACTGGTCCTGTAAGGTCGTGCTTACAATATTGGATAATTTACTGTATTCAGACCCGTATTGACGGGGGGACAAACTTGCAACTGCCAAGGCGGCAGGTTTTAGGGACGGAAAAATTTCTGGAAAACTGTACAAAACTGCTTGGTCATTAAACGTCAAGTTGATTTAAGTTTAAGCCCTCCACAAGAGAATATGCTTTGGCATTGTTCATTATTTAAAGCCATAAATAAAAGGATCATCTTAGTCACCTTGGTGTTCTTGCTGTTGATCTGACGAATGTGAAATTGTACCAATGAGGAAATTCCAAACTTGTTACCGGTATTTAAATAATTGTTTTTGCACATTGGTTGTGTATGATATCTGTTAAAATTTAATGTACATTCTTTGTATTATTTTTTTAAATTTAATTTTAGCAAACGCATATTTATAGTGTATGCCACTCATAGTTAAATACACACTCAGGCGAAGAAACAGCCTCATATGTTATGGAAACTTTGTAACTGCTCGGCTTCACGGGTTGCGTGAGGGTTAAACACCTGTACGGTATGAGCAACAGCAATAAACATTCACTCTTAACTACATTGGTTACCTCATACATAAATGCGCTATAGATTTGGTAAAATGTACAATATATTCTGATACCAGACATGAAATACACTTCGCAGGATCCTCGTCGTACAGACTATCTAAAACTCACTATCATATTCACACAGGCACACTTATGACATATTGATGACCCTCGGAAATAATGGTGACTGGTATGTACAGGTGTTGACTTGAGCTGTGACGACTTAACTCTACTGATTCGGGGGTTAGTTGCTCCCAGAGAATCACTCCTACTTACCAGCAGCACAATTACTATATATTTCACACGCAAGCCTCTCAACTATGAATATTATGTACATTACTAGTTTGATGGTCAGCATCCAACGATTTATCTAGTTTCGTGGATCTGATTATACAAAGATGCTTAAAATCCGTGAGTTGGATTATCGCATCTATTTCGCTCCTGAGTTTACTAATACATAGCATATTTTACTAGTATTTGTCGTATAACAATTTACCGCTATGGTCTCAGAATTTCGGTATACAGACGTTAGTTTACAATACTTCATGCGATTCGAGACAAACAAGCAGACTATTTGTTTGGAACTAGGCTCATAACTCCCTTGAGAATGTATAGCCAGCAACTCAGTAATTGCACATCGAACACCAACTTGTGATCGTCTGAAATACCTTCCTTCTCCACCAAAAACACACAAGTCCAAAATACAAGTTTCACTCCCTCACGGAGTCTTACCAAGAATACGAACCACTCCACATGGAGTCCAAAGGATGAGTACACCGCCCTACACGCGGTACAAAGAATGAGTACTACGACCCACGGAGTCCTAACAATGAGTCGCCCTCACAGCTTCGACAAGTCCTAATAACATTCATCTCCCCTCCACAAATCACTGGCCTACCTGGCTTCCCTCACGGGTCCAGCCAATCAAAACATTACCATATAAGGAGTGCCTTCTTGGTCTTCAAAATACCCTAGACACACCCCTAGCACAGGGTTGCCAAGCCTCCTACCTGCATGAGTGATCATGCAATTGAGCTTGCGAGAGAAAAACCCAGGCGACAACAAGCCTACTTCCTGGTTTTTGCATACAATTCCAGACTCTCTTACTGAAGATTATTCCAATGTTAAAATATTCACATACAACTAGACTCAGATCCTGCCAATGACAATCCCTTAAAACCTAAACAAATTAATCGGAAATAAATCACATGATATTATACTCTTCATTACATAATTATAAAACATAAAAAGGCATCAAATAAAAATATGTGGACGATTATGAAAATTGTACGTCCTGAAAGTAAGGGTTCGATCCCTTGTGACCGGGAAAGGTTACAACTTTAATAAATCTGCATATTCCAAGTCGGGGGCTGCAACGTAAATCCATCGTGGCATGCATTGTAAGAAAGGACAGAATGTAGTAATTTGATCTTTAAGCCCATCTGTGTAGTTGAGTACCTCAATTTAAGCTCCACAATTACGACTGGTTACCTAAATATTCGAAATTTGATTGCCGACGCTGACAGCAGCCATCGCTAGTAGTCCTACGATATTTTCAACACTACCTTCAGGGAAATACCACGTACGTATCATACTTCATGTTCCGGGGCACTCATCTCAAAACTACGCTATCGGTACTCTGAAATAACATTACTTATACACACTCGCCTAATGACACATTATTACATAACCCGGAATTTCACTCAGTCAAGTACAAGGGGTGAGGTTTAAACCTGTTTACATTTACAACATTGCCAGTTATTGAATATAAAAAGGTTAATTTTCCCCTCTTTAAGGGTAGTCTTAACACACATGAATTTAAAAAACTCAAAAAGTATTTGTATTCGATTGGTTCGACAGTATATTATTTACATGTACAATAATACGCCGAAATATATCACTTGTCAATTTTATAAAACTCTACGGAATTGTACGATATCTGTGAGTTTTATTTTATCGTCTAAAACAGAGAAAAGCTTGAGCATAAGGCTCAATTACACATTGAAAGAAGTGGTTTGTTTACGTTCGTATCACCATTCCTGTATCACCATTCCTCTTGTTTCAATCGAGAATCCGAAAAATGGTAGTAAGAAGTAAGTGATATAGTGGTTTTATCCATTTTACTTAGTGGTTATTAATAATCAGGCGAAATATTTTTTTTGACAAAACTAATTTTTACTAAAACCATAGGCTCGAGTTTATCAGTTCGTAGGCTACAAGTGTTTCATGATTCTAATAAGAGCAATGCGAAGTATTTCCGATTGGTT
Source organism: Meconema thalassinum (assembly GCA_946902985.2). Classification (NCBI taxonomy): domain Eukaryota; kingdom Metazoa; phylum Arthropoda; class Insecta; order Orthoptera; family Tettigoniidae; genus Meconema; species Meconema thalassinum. Next base: position 591,779,300 of record OX336389.2, on the reverse strand, counting down.
GTTTAGAAGAGGAAAGACGTGACGATCTGCTGTAATGTCCAGTACAAACTAGATACCGTAGCCCACCGTATTTGGAAACAGTGCTATTTAAATAATTGTCTGATTCAGAAGTTGGGATATTTCCACAGTCTAACTTAGTGATTTGGGATCATGTGAAAATATGTCCAGTTATTTAGAAAGTTGGCGAACTGGATTAACGATACCATTTTAATGAACTACGGTACTTGATTTTTATTTTTGTCGATACCCCTAGTTTTTTGCTGTTTTTAAGAACTGAACATTACGACGTTGAATCACGAAGAAAAGCGAACGTTAACGGACAAAATCTCAAAGAAAACATTCCTCCCATACTTGCCAAGCAGTCAAATAATGAATATCACGAAGTAAGTGAGAAATGAGACTTTTGTGTGTGTGTGTGGGGGGGTGGGGGGTGGGGGGGGATTGAGGGGAAGGGGGGAGGGGAGGGGGGGGGGGTGACAGGTAGGTAATGAAACGAAAATATTTACTTGGCCCCCCCCTGGAAACAATCCTATGGGCGCCCATGTTGGAGCCTAACACCTGTCGATTATAAAATCAGTCATGATTAGAACGTCATGTCTAAATTCTATATTTCGACATACTACTCTAAACAAAATACACTAGAAATAATGGCAGAAATTAGCATTGAAATATCTACACTTTACTACGAAAGACGAGACTATGTGTGCTGTTCCTTGTTGATTGTTGAGGTTCCAAATGGGAGAATTAATATGCCTTGCATATCACATAATTCCCCAAATGTAGCGGTAACTAGGACTCCCCAGGTCGTCGGGAATTGAACCGAAGAACATCTTCTCCACTCCACACGTTCTCTCTGGCTTACCAGGCTATCACCCATCCTGGATGAATGTTCGGTTATCGCTGCTTCAAGTCTCCAACATCTTCCAGTACACAGTTCGTTTCCCCGTAGTATCGCGGTATGAATATCGAACCGGAATATCAATAAACGGAACACGGATGACTGCCCATGCGAATAGCATTCAGAATTACTAACAAGGTGAACACGCGTGGTTCCACGATAAGTATCAGTCATCACCGGATCCATGGCAATTATTCATTGAAATATCCAATACTATGCCGGTTCAGTAGTGTTCATGTTACTGTGTTTTTTAACCTGCCATAATTCAAGAAATAAACAGAACTATAATTATTCCTCTCGACATCATGTCAAAGAATGTGTCTGTTCGAGATGAGGAATACTATTTAAAGTTCGCTAGCATTGCTGCGCATTCAATGTCAATACAATAGTAAAAGGCACTGCTTTTGAAAAAGAAAGTTCACTGTGGTTACTGGCAGCTTATTGTATTGTGATTAAAGTTTCTTATACTGCTCATCCTTGTAGCGGTATTAATTGCATCTTATGAAAATTAACCGAGTCCTTCGACACTGGCTCTGTAGAAGCATCAAAGTGTTTGGTGTATTTATCGCGTCGCACTGTAATTACGAAACGCGTTCTCAAGTTTCAAAACGAGATGTGTTTTCATGCGCTGTGTAAAACTGTCTGCTCACAGGTGTGTGGGGATGATTCTTGCTACCCCCACCAAGGCGTGTAAAGGATCGAACTGATCTCTCATTGGTGGATGTAATTCCTAACTTATATTGTCTCAGACAAATAATTAACATGTATATATATATCAAAATACTTCTCATGCTCTGTTCTAGAGTCTTGTATAATACTGAAAATCTTGCCTGCTATTCTCTTTTCTTCTCATTGCTGATAAATGTAATCCTGGTTAACGATCAATAAACTGGGTCAATGGTCGCCATGTTGTGGCCTTATTCGGGTGACTTCATGCATGCACGACGGCACTAGGAAAGTACTGTAATCGCACAGCTGGACCTCGCTCCGGTTTGCAACTCTGGGTCGCGCCAATCTTCAAAATAAACTTCAAGCTGCACTATTCATCATGACAATATGAGGATAATGGTACATGTTCCTCTTGATATCTTTACATAAAAGAAAAAACGTGCTTTTATGTATATCACGCAGCCCTAAAACATATATAATGGATCATTATTCTCATGTTAATTTCTTATAAAATTTCCTCTATTCTTCTTAGAATTCCTGTATCGTTATTTCTAATGGAGGTGTAACAATCTGAGTCTTTACTTGCGTTTGGAAATCTGAGTTTTCCTTTTTCCTTCGTCAGGGTTTCTTTCTCTACTCCCCTGATGACTTGTACTAGGCCTGCTCTCCTCGATTTCCTGATTTTCATTTCTCTCTCTCGAATCACTTCGTCTGGTTTCTTTAGAATTTTCTTGCTCCCTTCTATCACGATTGCGTTCATATTCCTCATTCCTATAATTTTTATACCTCCCATATCCTTGATATTGTCTCTTATTAGAATTATATGGGCTTCCTCTATATCTATTCCTTTCATAGTTCCCATTATCTCTGCGATGGAAATTGCGTTCTTCATATCTACGCTGCCAAGACTGTTCCCTGTATTCATTATACCTGGTGTCTTGCCGATTGTTTCTCTGGTAGTAATTGTTGTTACGACTATTTCCTGATCGATTATAATTCCTCTCTTCGGACCTGACTTTGCCAGTCTGTTGTGTCCTATCCATGACTATCGTGTTAACAGTTCTAGGTTCATTTCTGTTATTCCTGGCCACCGTAGGTGTCGTAAGAGCACTTACATGGTCTAGTCTTCTTAACAGATAGTCCATGGTTGCCAAATCGGATACGCCAGATGATATTACATTCTTTCTCACTTCTACCGGAAGTTGTCGAGAGATAGCTTCTATTAACTGAGCTTGGGTTAAAGGTGGATTCAAGAACCTCAGTTTCGAGAGTTGTGTTGCAAAGTACTCAGAATAGCTCGTTGGACCAGTACTTGAGTATTTGCGAGAGTACATTTCTGAACGCACGTTGCTCTGCACTTCTCTGCTCCAGAATCGGTTTATAAATGCTTCCGCGAACTCGTCAAAATTTTCGAATGTATAGCGGAATGCATGATACCACTGAAGTGGTGCATCTGCTAAGAAACGCTCTACCACTCTCAGTTCTCTCTCTCTCGGAACGTGTCTCGATAAAATAATCCCTCACACTTCTGATAAATTCAATGGGACTATTCCCGTCAAGGTTATTAAAGCGTCTCGGTTTATCTTCATAATTCCTTATAATGGTAACATAAGATGTCCCATCTGGTGTCTTATGTGTTTACGCCCCTGTACTTGTACTTGTTATCGGCGAAATATACGATTGCGTTACAGTGGGATGAAGTGCTGCATTAGACTGAGGACTACTCTCTGCTATAGGAGCTGGTTGTTGAAAATTGACCTTCCTGTCCTGCGTTCTAACATTCGTCCGTTCAATCGCAGTTAGAAAATCCGCATTCCAGTGTGCCCTCAATTGTTCCCGTAAACTATCTACATCTATACTGCCTTCCAAAGTTGTGCGTTCGAGTTGATTACGAATCTCATTTATTTCAGAGGTCTTTTTCTCTCTGACTTAATTTACTTCTAATTTGGCTTGATCAACTTTAACTTCTACCGACTTAACCCTTTCTTCAATACTAGTTTGATTGTTAGTTTGAGAATTCTGAAACACAATCAATCTTTTTGTTACGTCTTCCCGTACATCAGATATCTCGTTACTTGCTCTAAGTTCTCCCTCTACAACTTTTCGATTAACTTCCAACTTAAAATCTTTGAAGTAGTCATCGTTAATCTTAACCATTTCTTGTCTAAGAATAGTTACATTATCTGATATTATACCTTTATAACTTTACCTCATCCTTTATAAGTTTAACTTGCGTTTGTAAAAGGCACAATTCATTCCTTAACTGCTCTAAAGTAGATTGGGTATGGATGGTTCCATTAGACACTTGTAATTGGAGGGCATCTAAGTTTGCTTTAGCGTCCTTTTTACGGTTGGACAATTCTAATATAATTTCCAGTTGGAAATCCCTATGATTTTGTTCTGCTTCATTTAATTGGACTTGTAACAATTTCTGATTAGCTTCAACAATGTCTACTTTAGCTTGTATGTTAATCTGGGTCGTTTGCATTTGACCTTGAGTTGCCTGCATATTACTTTGGGTTGACTCAATCCTAACCATTTTAGAATCTAATTTATCTACAGTGGATTGCATTCCTTCAATAGTGGATTGAATATTAGTAACATTAGATTCAAGACTATCCTGGCTTGATTGCATTTTATCAAAGGTTGATTGAATTTTAGTGATATTGGATTCAAGATTATCCTGGCTTGATTGGATTTTAGTGACATTGGATTCAAGATTATCCTGGCTTGATTGAATTTTAGTGATCTCAATTTGAATATTGTCAATGGTGGATTGTATTTTACTAGTAGTAGACTCATGTTTAAGTTGCCCCGTTTGGGCACTGTCTAAATCCACTCGGAATAAATGAACATCGGAATGTGTTTGCCTAACATCTGATTGTACATCATCTATTGTATTTTCCACATCCTTAACTTGAGCCAGTACTTGTTTGGAACTGTCTTGTAAGTTCTTTAGAGTACCCTGCATACCAGACATTTCATTACGTAGGCTTTCAACGACTACATCCTGAATTAACCCTCTACTCCGGGCATCCGATGCTTCCTGTATTGAGTCTAGCTTGTTTTGAAGCATCTTATACAATGATTTAAGGTCAGTGACCTCCTCTTCACCTTTATCAGACATTATATATAATTCACACAAATAAACACAAATAGATGAACACCACTTAACCCTAAGCAAAGCATGAACACTTCAATGAAAATTTACTGCCATAATTGAAGCTTTCTTAGCGTATAGCATTAATCCTTAAATCTATACTAAATTTAATTAATGTTAATACCATACACAAATGTGGAATTCCCTACAGTTAAATGTGTGATACATTATATCTGCGATGTATGTATGTCTACCCCTTATTATTCCCGTTTTTCCAACGGGGTCGGGGATGAGATGCGATGGAAGTCTTTGTGGCGATGATTTTTACGGCCGGATGCCCTTCCTGACACCAATCTCATGAGAGGAGTTAATGAGAGATGAAATGAATGTTGGTGAATGAAACTGGGCAAGGATGTGGAAGGAAGCGGCCGTGGTCTGTCAGAAGGTACCGTCCCAGCATTTGCCTGGTGTTGAAAATGGGAAACCACGGAAAACCATTTCAAGGACGGCCAACGGTGGGGCTCGAACCCACGAGTCTACCGAGTCAGCAGAGAGCTTGGCCCCATGACCTAATGCTGCGCTTTAGCCAGCGTAGCCACTACTGTCGGTCCCTTATATCTGCGATATTTCTTCAAATATCCTAATCTGACAAGAATTTAATTGAATAAAACATCCTATTATTACGGCGAGTTTAGAAATCCCCATCAGCCGGATTCACTAAGTCAAGCTATTTGAATGCAGCTCAAATGTGAATTGCATCAAATGCCTCCATACGATTGAACGCGCCAGTAAAGATTCTGAAGTATGTCTTTCACTGCTCATGCAGTAGCACCACTTAAAAAAAGAGCAAAACCTAATAATGGTTGCGTTTCTACATGTCTGTCATGCAGATTAAGTATTCTCAAAAACGCTTTGTTCACACGTGAATTCCAACACTTAGTGCTAAAAATGTCGGTATACCATTACTTTCTGGCATTTATTCACGAATTCACAATGATCGCTGTATCGGCGTCAGAGTTGCCTAACCCAAGACACCTCCCACATGTTCGAACACAAGATTCGAAATGAACATGAAATGGCGTCTTATGGCTGGCATCGAACCAGGTATTCTAGTTTTCTCAAATTCCAATCCGTTATGGACCTGAATTACTGAATTGCTACAAGGTATTTCAGTTAATAGTTGGTCGCCAATTCTCTATGTACCCGAAAATACCTACCGTCAGCTTGTTGATATCCCACGATGAACACTGGATTGCAGAACCTGAAAACCCCGGCTAAAACCCCAGATTCTACTCAACAAGAGACGGTGATAATGAGGCACAAGGATAACCTAACTGAGGAAACGTTAAGAAAAACCATGGCCAGAAAAGAAAATCTAACTTGACAGAACACAAGAACAACGTAAAAACGTAATCTCCAAAGCGTGGAAAAACGCTGAAATGCATGCAATGGTTTCCTTAACGTGACCTCTTATCGCAGCTATAAAGTATCACTCTGAAAGATTGTTCTAGATTTACCATTGAAGTGAGACATTTTAGTTAAAAATTACAAATGTACCTAGGGATAGTTGTAGAGGACTGAACTAATAAAAACAGAGCATTTTTTGTTCCTATGAATTAAAAGTGTACAGCATATCAACATTGCGGCTTTTCTATTCTATAGTGGTTAGTGATTTAAAATGACTTATGTTTACAATGGAAATACTCACTCAGGTGAGCTAAAATTTATAAAACGCCTGCAAAAGTGAGATCATTTGTCCCGCGAATAACGTGCTCAAGCCAGTTGCCAGCTTGCTGGCCGCCGCGAGCGTTAGTGTCGCTTCACATACCAAGAGGATGCAATTTCGTAACGCAGCGAGCTTCGCAGCTCTGTATTTTAAACTGTGGTAATACAACTCCGTCCTCCCAGGGTTGCCAATGTAGCTTTTCCCCCGCGAAATATAGCTTATTTCAAACTGAGGCTAGCGCCGAATAATTTTGAATCCCACATAGCGGGACAATATTAGCGTTTTTTTTCTTCTCTTGGCGGGGGAAAAGTTGTATGTAAATTAATCCAGTTTTATTAAAGATAACTCGTTTTAATAAGGACTTCGAAAATTCTATGGGTAGGCTACATATACACCAATTTTTGGATCGTTATTAACTCCTTGAGCTTGAGATAACCGTCATCTGAGTTGCTTCATATTACGTAAATATATGTCCAGCAATTCCCCGAATCTCCCAGTTACTAATGAGTGAAATTTGTCGCATGAGTAGTGTAAGCAACTAAACCTTTTTCCGGCTGCATGTAGCATTTGTAAGGTAAGAAGGACCTTGGTAGGTGACAAAAATCTTTGAAAATGATATTTTAGGCATTCAGGGCTAATTGCAATAAAAAACAGAATAAACATAACAATGAGTATTGAATACCTCCTACACCAACATGATACATCGTGAGAGGACATGCCCACTTTTGCTGAGACCTCTGAAAATGTTTTCTCTTGTTGAGAGTTACGCAGTCTTCATATTGCTAGCACAGATAGATTTGAGTTTATTTTGTTCCTGTCAGGGGAACAGGAATGTTCTAGATTTACCATTGACGTGAGACATTTTAGTAAAAAATTAACTTAAATTTTTAAAGACTGATTTGTTGTGTTTTTATTGTTGTTTTTGTTGTTGTTGTTGTTTTTATATTTTGTATGTATTAGCAAGTCCTATAGCTCGTTCTTTGTGTATTCGTTTAGAGGCTATCCTCCTTGTTTCAATGTTTTCTGATGGAGTAAACTGCCTTATGCCTTTCAGAAATGGTGGGACATTTATTGTTACGGTACCCCTTTAGTGCGTAACTGAATATTGAACTGCCTATCTCCCATAACTGAATCTCTTTCTTCCAAGAGATCCAACATTCCTGATCTGCCTGTCTAATATTGCCCCACCATATGCTTCAGATATGAAACATACAAAACCAGATGGATTTATACCTATTAATTCCTTTGTTGTGTTAGCATTTTTGCATGTAGAAAATGTTGCTTGCTGGGCTGTAGGGTTCTTGGGTTTTGCCATTATAATCTCAGTTGCATCAATCATAACTCTAGTTGAGGGGTATTTCAAGGGCCGTCGCGAGGGTGCGCGGGGCCTGGCGCGAGAATGTGCGCGGGGCGACGGCCTGGCGCCAGAATGTGCGCGGGGCCTACTAGGCATGAGTTCCGCGGGAAGGGATAGTAAATGCAAATTATAGACTGTAAGTGGCTGTGTTGTACGGAGAGTGATGTTTTAAAAGAAATTACAATTTTAGGCTAGTTTAAACTCATTTTTATTACATTTCTAGTTTCTAAACAAACCTCAACAAATAGGATAAGCATAAAATTGGATACAGGAAGCACCTGATCAGATCAAAGCAACAAGCAATATCAATGGAAACCTGATATAATGAGCTAACACAGGGGATTTTTTTGGCATAAATAATATATTATGGAAAACGAAGCTTGATGTACTTTCTTACCCAAACGCACATAAATAATAATAGTACGCAATCACGTTTACATATTTCAACATACCTACGGCTATACAGTTTTTCATAAACTAAACTACTAAAAGTGTTATAAGTCCACTTTCACCGATAAATATGGCTGAACATGGTTTACAAGGTAGGCTATTTTCTAAAAAAAAAAAATTTCTGTTTTTTGTTCAGAATTTAGAGCTTTTTATTTAAGTAAAAGGCGCTTTGCGGGCCTTTGCTAGGGCAAAAGTGCTGATTAAATCGTTCATTTCTAATTTTTTGGCCGTTTCACATTCGATTGACAGAGTAGCCAAACCGTTCAGACGCTCCCGCCCCATCATTGATCGCAAATAGTTTTTGATTAGTTTCAAAATGGAAAAACTCCTTTCCCCAGAAGCAACCGTTATAGGAATTGTAAGCATAATTCGATAGGCCGTCGTTAAATTAGGATAGGACTCCTTTATCGGGGCTAAGTACTGTAATGCACCTAAAGCACTTTTTACAGATAACGGAACAGCGTACCTAAACAATTCATTCTTCATTCTTCGTATGGCCTCGGATGCCGGGTGCAAGCTTTGTAATTTGACACCCAGAGGGTAGCTTACATGTCGAATTTCGTTGTTCCTTGAGTCACTATGAAAGTCAAGGAAATTAGATATCTAAGCTCCTTGAACACTATAGCGCTTTCTAGTAGAGAAATGAGGAACTTTTTGTTGGCGGAAACTCCCGAGATTAATTTTGCCATTATGATGAACACGGCCTATTGAATTCAAATGGGTTTTTTGACATGCCAGCATCGTATGACATGCGTGTCGTATTTTTGCCGCCTTTCAAAAAAAAACTTACCACGGCCAGGAGCGAACCTGCAATCTTGGGGTTAGTAGACCGATACGCTATCCTCTCACCCACCGTGGCAAGCTACCTAAATAATTGTAGCTCCAGAAAAAGATCTTCTGCATCCAAATCTTCAAGCTCCCCGTATTTAGAAAATTATAGTGTGTTTGACAATGGTCTTTCAATTACTTTTCCTCCAAATTGGAAAGCTTGGATGGATCGACAAGAAATCCAAAGTATTCCGAAATAAAAATTAACTTCGTTAAATCTATTTTCTGCGCAGCTCAGTGCAGTATCTACTACAGACAAAACGTATTTTACCCGAAATTTATTTTCTGCTTCTTTTTGAAGTGCTTCTTTGTTCCTTTACACCTGTTGATCATTTTGCTGATTTATTTCATCAAAGAACCTTTTGCGATTGCCTTGACGGCGAATAGAAAATTTATTTGCATAGCCCACATTTTCCATTATTTCTCTAGCGGTGGACATTGCAGTGAGAAAGCCAGTGTTGCGATAATTTTGAAACAATGACTTTAGGTTAAAGCCGTATCTAACGAAGTCTTCTCAGATTGGAGAGTTTTACTTGTTGAGTTCACAGAAAATGAAATATCGTACCAGATAACGAGGCTTAAAACAAATTCATATGAACTTGGATGAAGCAACAAATGCTGGACCTCTGACCGGGTAACTGGATCTTTGGTAGTTTCTGCCACTTTTTCTAGAGCTTCGTTTACGTTGCCTAACTGGCACCTGATGGGCTTGACACTGTCAATTCTACATTCCCATCTCGTGCTAGATAAAGATTTTTAGTGTGAGGAGGCCAGGACATAGTTCGCACAAAATGTCCCACCTTTCAGTGGAAGCTACAAAGCTACAGACGCTGAACTATACCAAAAACTGTCATAGCGTCCTTATTGCATTTAACCAAGTCACCCAAAAGTAAGTTAAGATTATGTGCAACACACGCCATGAACATTGCTCGTTTATTATTATTTTTACTCGCGTCTGCACTCCCTTATACTTGGCATCCATATTTGCACCGTTGTCATACCCTTGTCCCCTACAGTCCATGATATTAAGATCATTATCCTCCAATACTTCCTCTAAAACCTCATCTAACCCCTTTCCCGTAGTGTCGTGTACCTCCAAAAACTCGAGGACCGACCCAAGTGTTGTCAACAAACTGACTTTAATTCAGACGATCCAGATCCAAGTAATTAATACCCCCGGGGGGTATTGATTACTTGGATGTATGGGGGGTCCCCCATAAAAACACAGCATATTTTACATTGTTGGCTTATTTTAATTTGGGCTGGACTGAATCAAACAAACTATCATTATTTTTTTCATTTATGAAAAAAAAAAATGGCGTGAAGCGCAGGGCCTGACGCGACCGCACCTCTCGCGACGGCCCTGGGTATTTCTGTCTATAAGGAAGGGGGCTGTTTTCTAGGACAGTTTCTCGATCAGGCCAAATGCTCAACTCCTTAAATTGGCAGTACATGAAATTAATCCAAACACTAAATATTATCCCAATAGTATTTTTATGAATTCCGAAGTTAAGGCCTAGTTCCTGATCAGATTTGTTGGTCCTTAGCTTCATAACTGTCAAGAGAAAACACAGTCTGGGTTCAAGAGGTAATATCTGTAATTGTATGTTTTCTCCCAGAACAGCAAACACTACATTAAAATGTTCGACGTCTACAAACCCTGTATAAAGCAATATGGCATCAGGATTATCCATTATTTGCTCAACAACCAAATTACCTGTAATGTTTGTCTGAGTACTGATGTCTTTGGAAATGGGAGTCACAAATGTTACATTCACTTCTTCGGGTATATTGACGATTTCTTCCCGTACTTCAATGAAGATGATTTCTGCAGATTCCGATATTGTAGGCTTATCGTGGTAATCCGACAATTTTCTTGTGTATGGCCTCTTCCTTATTTTTGTTGTGTTCGTGGTCCACGGATAAAGCGATGGAACAGCGCCCGGTTTTAATCTTGCTCTCTCACCTTCAAATACAAACGCTTAAATTCAGTGGTTGGTATCGAAATGTCTAATCAGTTTATAGGTACACAATAGGCATTATTTCCCTTTGTAAATCACACTTACCCAACACAGTTTTCGTGCAGCCATCGGGTTGAAAATGATGGGAACACACTTTAATATTTTCGCTCAGAGTTTTCTCACCGAAATTTTTCCTTCTAATAGCATGTAACCATTTCTTCCTAATTTATTTATTTTGTGGAAATTGGTGAAACGAAAACGGCCTTCCCTGATTTTTGCAAAGAGGAACACTGCAATAGCTCGACATAGTCACGAAAATAACAATTTAAACAACTTAAATTCATGGATATTAGCGGCATGAGAACACCGGAGACAAATGAAGAGCGCCTTGCGCTTACCCAGTACAACAGCAGTGCGCTCTATCGGTGCTAGTTCTATACATCCCTATTCCTGGCAAATGCCAGGACGGCACCTTTTAATCGACCGTGACTCTTTCCTTCCAACGCTTTGTCCATTTTCAATGATCTTCACTTATTTAACCACTAAGTAACACCCCGATTAGAGTTTGCGTCAGGAAGGGTATCCGGCCGTAAAAGAGAAATAGACCACATAGAAAATGTATCTCAACTATTCAGATCCCTTAGCAATGGGAATAATAAAGAGTAGACACTTATTTAACCACTAAGTAACACCCCGATTAGAGTTTGCGTCAGGAAAGGTATCCGGCCGTAAAAGAGAAATAGAGCACATAGAAAATGTATCTCAACTATTCAGATCCCTTAGCAATGGGAATAATAAAGAGTAGAAATACACACACGTGATTTCGAGTAGATTGCTTGATTAGACTACTAATATCATTTCAATAGGAAAATGGACAACCAACATATGGATAGAATTTAGGGACCAACAGTGAACTACGCTCATCAGTTGAAAGGGCGAGTCTGCCCCTTCTCCCACGCTCGCTGGGTGGGCCATCCCGTGCTACGGACCAACCACGTAGAACAATGACTTCGCCGCGTGGTTATGAAGCCCGGGAACTGTCTGCCAGAAATAAATAGAATTCATTCTTATTTTGTATTAATTCCCGAACATACCACAAGAATCACTTCAAACAATTCATAACAAATCTGTGAAAGTGTCAGCGGCACATGAAGCTTATAGCACAGCCTAACAACCCGAAAAGTTGTTTGCGCGTTTCTTACGCCAGCCCTTTAAGTTTACAACTTTATTTTATTTTTCATAACACACATCCTCTTTTGGAACTAATAAAGAGTACCGGTACATAGGAAAAGCGTAGTCCAAAATAATGGAAAATGAGTTAATAGCCCTATTTGTTATCTTACGAGCGGAACCAGCCAAGTGTAACAACCCGATTTCCCAGAAACTTCGCTCGGTGGAAGAGGGGTCGAAATAAGCGAACTCATGTTTCGGCTTATCTGTAGAAACGAACGTTTCCAAAAAATGGCGGTCGAAGTGTGTCCGATGTGCTTTACGTGTCTTTCAGCGCGTAGTAAATTTAACTGACGTGGTGGCGCGGTGGTTATCGCCACGGCTTTACACTTTTGCGTCCCGTGTTCAAATCCCGATTAATGAAGTGTTTTTTTTCCATTTATCTACTGATGTCATTGACGATTACTATTCGAATATTTCTTATCAATTTAGTGAATATGAGGGCGTTATGTTGATTGTAAAATTACAACTGGGTTTCACAATGAGTATTATGTATTGCACAGGGATTACACATCCGGGAAGCTCACAAAAGAAACCTATAATCAGTTTTAGAATAACGTTCTGCAATCGTATGTTAAAACTGAGCCAGTCATGTTCATAATTGATTCATGAAGTGTACGCCACTCTGTCAACCCTGGTACGTATACTTATACCGACAAATGAAAGCGTTTATCCGAAACCTGAAGAATTGTTCTACACTCATTGAACAGCAAAGGGATGTCACGACTAGACACGACGCAATAACAATCTAGTCAATGATTCATAATCAAATGCAAGCACTAGTTTTTGGAAAAGTTACGTAATGCGTGGATTATCACACACTTATTGCCAACTCGGGAAATATTCAATAATGTTACCGAGGTTTCTTTCCCGAGTGACATTCTGACCGAGAAATGTAACTGTGACAAACCTGCCTTCGCGCGATGCTCGTGGTGTGCGAAATGTCTGTTTCGAATGTTTCTACGGTAGGTATCATTAAAGGAAATGCCACGTATCTCCCTGAAGCGTTAGCATACGATTAAGCTTACAAATGTATAATGTCATAGATATACCAAAATACATAACACTTATTGTGAAACCCAGTTGTATTTTTACAATCAATATAAGGCCCTTGCTTCTTCTAACTTGGTAAGAAACATTCGTGTAGTAGGCTAATCGCCAATGGACATCCGTAGATAAATAAGAAAAAAAAACATTAATCGGGATTTGAACACTGGGCGCAAAAGTGTAAAGTTGCGGCGATAACCATTGAGTACTGTAGTAAGGTACCGGTTGTGGCAGTCCGACGTCACTTTTTCAATCACCAGCCAGCATTCTTTCATCCCCAGGCAGCCACATGCGCACTAGTGGCTCTTCCAAGATTAGGGTCTTTCAAAGGTCAAGGTAGATGTCCCGACACACCTCTCCCTCCCTCATCATCTCACCCCCAGAATTCCCCTAAATGTTCCTTAAATCCCCAAGCATTGCTTCCACGTGCTTGTACCAGGCTAATCTCTGTCGACCACCCTTGGTCAGTTTCCGTTCTCTTTCCACCCCAATGGCATTTGAGTGTCCTGAGACCTATCAAAATCCCCTGAGTCGAGTACTGTAGTAAGACAGTGGCAGTCCGGTGTCACTTTTTCAATCACCAACCAGCATTCTTTCATGTCCCAGGCAGCCTCATGCGCATACGCACTAGCGGCTCTTCCAAGGTGGCGAGCTTTTCAAAACTCAAAGGTCATGGTAGATGTCCCGACTCTACCATGACTCTACCTCCCCTTCCCCCACCACCCCATCCCCAGAATTCCCTAAATTTTCCTAAAATCCCCCAGCATTGCTTCCACGTGCTTGTGCCAGGTTACTCTCTGTCGACCACCCTTGGTCAGTTTCCGTTCTCTTTCCGACCCAATGGCATTCGAGTGTCCCGAGACTTATCAAAATCCCCTAAAATTCCCCAGATTTCCCACCAAATCCCTTCCAGATTTCCCCCAAATTCTCTAAAATGTTCCCAACCCCAGATTTCCCCCAAAATGCCCCAGAATCCATCCTAGGATGTCTTGACAGCTGCATATGTAATCAATGCTACGACCGCGTCCAGGGCTTCCCGACCCGCTGTTCAACTGCTAGTCAACTGGTGGTGATCCATTATTCTAACCCGTCACACGGTGCCTGCGAGGTTCCGGAAGTCCCCCAAATTCCACAGATATCTCACAAAATCCCTTACCTGAATTCCACCCAGGTTTACTCTAATTTTATCCAAATTCCTCCATAGTTTCCCAGTTTCACCACCAAACAATAACCAGGATGTAGACCACAAACGCTACCTTCCTAGCCGAGTTTCATTCATTTCTCATGAGCTAAGTATCCTGCTGAAAAACCACACGCCACATAGAAACTTACCTTACATCATCCCCGACTGACTGTTGAAAACTCGAAGCAGACTACTCACACATAGTGGGACGTGGATTGGCGGAGGTGACTGTATGGCCAAGCAAGATATTGTAGCATGTGACGTTACAAGAATAGGAGAGTCGAGTTACCAGGAAAACAGCGAGTCTTGCATAGCCAAGCAGGAACGTGTTGCAAGATATTCGTATGACGCAACAGTTTCAAAGCTATGATCCTCACGCTGCCATCTAGCTGCAATGATGGGAACCTATGGTTGACGATTTGAAATACAGTAGGGTGATCCAACATGCTTCTGGTTTGAATGATGTTTAATCATATGGCGAGCTTACATGGAGGTATAACTCAGTAGGGTGTCTGAAATTTAGCCTGATTTTCTCAATCCCCAACATCACCTAATATGTCATCTGCCCGATATTTCCGAAGAGGCAATGTAACATAACACCTGGTTGTCCACGCCAGAGTAGTCAATCGGTGTGTCCTCAAAATGCCTACCATAATTTCCTCAACTACCCCGATTTATTCCAAAATTACTCAGATTTCCCCCACTTGCTTTTGGAGGACTCCACTCTGTCATATTTCCTATCGATCTAACTTGGTAAACTCTTGTTCTCTTCTAAGCATAGCAGTATTAGGATATCTGAGGCCTAGGGAATCTTACAATGGCCCAGAATCCATCCTAGGGTGTCTTGACAGCTTGTAACGAGTTTTTCGAGGGTATTTTACGCCACTGACATAAGTCAGTAGGAAGCCATTCAATGTTTATTTACGCGGCAAATTGTTCAGCCAAGATATGTTTCATGTAACTTATTATTATTATTAAGGTATTTTTGGAGCGTTTTTTATAAGGTTATAAGTATACAGATAGGTTTTCGATGTTATAGAAACACTATCAAGCGAATTATTACGAACAACATTATCGCGCAAAATTATATGATTACGGAATTTAACGGATTTTAGTCAGTTAGGGTGTATTGTGAGAGAGATGAGTCATTAGGAATTCAGCTACAGGTATATTCTTGTCGGGAAGCGTGACGAAAGCCGTGGGGCACTTCCAGCTGGCTGTATCAAGAAAAGGCGAAATGGCCTGGACCGGAAATCGACATCGTCGCGCCGAGTATATTGACCCTTATGTCGGGAGTATCGCGTGGTGTCTCAGCCAATCATAGGAGACCGGGCGACTAGGAGACGGCTCCGGAGAGGGGATTTGACGAGTGCATATATTGTTTACGCGCCGAGAAGGGACGACGATTAACATTGTAAAACTTGACCGATGTGGTTGCTTGTTTGGTTGGTTCCGGTGTGATCGGACCATAACTTTATCATTTCTACAACAATCTCCACAACTGACGAAGGAGATGGCGACGTCCAGAAGGCTGTTGGAAGCTCTCTTAAAGAACATCAAGTACGAGGGAAATGCTATGGCAATTTCCAATGATAAGCGCGAATGACTCAGAACCACATAATCTCTCGCTTCATGGTTTCATATTCAATATTTCAGTAACTTCTTAGTTTGGGAATAATAGTAAAATCAGTAATTCATCCGACCCCGTTTTCACGTAATTCTCTAGTGGTAAATTCAAATCGTTACGCTCCAATTTAAATTTATTATTATTATTATTATTTTTAAAATTGCCACTACTTGTTTATTTATAATAAATTCATTTCTTATACTATGCAATCTTTGCTTTCAGTAGGTAGCATTAGATATAGACCAAATTTCTTCTCCTGATACAATATTGTTAGTTGGGTTAATGATCAAATCATACCACGATCTGAGTGTGAAGATTCTTAAAGGTGTTCTGCCTGAGCTAGGTGTTGTTAAATATAAATTTAGATTTCAACATAGCGTTGAGGTCTTGGCGCCCATTAATACAACGTATCTTAGTCAGAGTAAACATTACATTTATCACCTCAAACGTGGGACTTGTTGTGGTTTTTCACACTCTCCCCAGGAAAACAGTTACACTTGTCACCCAACAGTGGGGACACTAGTAAAAACGTTACACTTGTACGCTCAACGTGGAGCAAAAGAAACCGTTACACTTGCCGCCAAACTGTGGAGCTTCTTATATAAGTATTTTAAAGTGCAAGGCAGAGCTAATGAAACCGTTACAAGCTGGGTATGTAATCAATGCTACGACCGCATCCAGGTCTTCCCGACCCGCTGTTACACTGCTACTCAACTGGTGGTGATCCATTATTCTAACCCATCACACGGTACCTGCGAGGTTCCTGCGAGGTACCACATACCTACCTGCCACATACCTACCCACCACCTACCTACCTACCTACCTACCTATCTACCTACCTATCTACCTACCTGCATACCTACCTAATATCTACCCACCACCTACCTGCCTACATACTACATACCACCTAATTGCCTACCTACCTACAGACCCACCACATACCTACCACCTGCCTTCTTACCTACGCACCACTTACCTGCATACCTACCTACTCACTACCTACCACATATCTACCTGCCACATACTTACCCACCACCTAACTACATACCCACATACTTGCCTACCTACCTTTCTACCTACCTACCATCTACCCACCACCTACCTGCCTACATGCCTACCTACCCACCACCTACCTACATACCTATCTACCACCTGCCTACTACCTACCTACATACTTACCACCTACCTACCCACCCACTACCTACCTAGTACATACCTGCCTACCTACCTACCACCTGCATACCTACCGACCCATCACCTACCAACCCACATACCTACCTACCATCACATACCTGCCTATCTACCACATACCTAACACGTGCCTACCCTCCTACCTAATCCATACCTACCTACCAACTACATGTCTACCTATCACTTGCATACCTACCTACCCACCACCTACCACCTACATACTACATACCACCTAATTACCTACCCACCTACCTACCTGCCTACATGCCACCTACCTACCAACTACATGTCTACCTACGTACCGCCTGCATAATTACCTACCCACATACTTATCTACTAACCAATCACCTTCCTGCCTACATACGTACCAGCTAATTGCCTACCCACCTACCTACTACATACCTATCGTCTACTTTACACATACCTGAATAAGCGACTAGGGAAATAAATGATCATCATTGAATGCACAAAATAAGCGACCAACCATCAAAATAGCGACCAGGGAAGTAAGTGACCACCAACCAGGCCATCAAAGAAGTTACTAGCGAAATAAGTGACCATCATGGAATGCATAAAATAAGCGACCAACCAGGTCATATGTATGAAGCGGCCAAACTACAGTTGCCTACGTGTGCGAGGTCATGCGACCACTTTATATCCTTTAACCCCGTAAGGACTGATGACCAATATGTTCCAAGTCCTCGCACATCTCATGACCGTGAAGTCCCAAGTTCCTAACTACATGAGGCTGATGACCGAGAAGAACAGTGTTGCAGAAATAACAGGTGATTGTGGATGCAAGAAACATGTTCACACTTTACTTTAAACAAAGTCCATAGCGAAATCTACAATATATATGAGTGCGAAATTCAAACTCTCGGCATACCAACGGAACTTATCCACACGCTGGAGTGCTTGTAAAAAGCGAAGAATGTAAATGTTTCTGCTACCTAGAAGGATATTTAAAATCTAGGTTTTTAAAGAGTCATTCTAATTTGGACTTGCTTAAAAAGAAGGATGGGTTTATTGTACGGTAACTCAGTGTGGTAGACTGAAAATTGTGTCAGGTTACGTTAGGTTAAGATATGGCTGCCATATTGTTAGATTAGGCTAGGTGAAAGTACTCTCGAATTCTCGAAATCGTGGCAGTACTTCCGCATAGCATAACTTAACAAGATGGCGGTTATAGCTTAACTTAACCTTGCCTGACCTTTCAGATTCTAGATGCACAATGTTCAGTCCACCCCAATGAGTTACAATAAACCCATCCTTTTTAAGCAAGTCTAAATTAAAACGACTCTTTACAAATATAGATTTTAAATATCCTCTTAAGTAGCAGAAGCATTTACATTTTAGGTGGTATGTATTGAGCCCATATGGCTCATGTTGGTATCAAAATACATCACAGGAATCGTGTGAGTATCCTATAAAACAATTTGAAATCACATTGACTTGTAATCAGTACAGGCAATTCTTGAAAACTAATATTTGAGTGTGATTGCAACGATTTTCGACGATTTTGCCATAGTAATAACTTCGGTGAGTTGAACACCGTCTGCGTGTTCGTTAAAGCCAGTGGCAGACATAGAGCTAATTTATAAGAGTGTGAAGACAGTGTCTGGTCAAATTTAAGTACAACTATTTGTAAATTCTGTGAGTAGGAGAGCAGTGGCGCTTCTAACGCACAAGCTACTCAAAAAGTTAGTACACACTTTTGCTTATTGATATCTCATGAACGAATGGTCGGATTTTAACAGATGAGATGTCGTAGGACTCGAGCTGACGGGGGCTTTGCTGTGGACGACTTTTACTATTTTTCAAAATTATTTTAAAAATGTTTGGTTTTGAAAGTAGAAAACAAAACATGATAGAACATTGTGCTATGGTGCAAACGAATGGTCTCTATGACCTTTATATTTTATAATAAAACTTTTTTATTTTTCATGTTTTTTTTTAAAACAGTCTAATATTGAATGTTTTATATTTTGGAAACTAAGAATTCTACAAAAATGTTTGTTTGACATAAATGAAAGGTCCATACCCCCTCTACCAGAAAAATAAAGTACAAGTCTCTAGGACAAAAAACTTGTGAGTAGAGGGGGTAAGGAGTGAGCTCCTTCACAGCCTACTTTCCTACGAACTTTGCCTATATCTCCTGAACGCATGATCGGATTTTAACGAACGAGGTGTTGTTGGCGTTGGGATGACGTCTTCTTTGCTAAGAATGAGTGTTGGTAGTTTTTTTTAATTTAATTTTTTTTTTTACATTGGCGCTATTTTGGAAACGGTGAATTTTGGAAAAAAGTTTGTTTGACGTTAATGTAAGGTCCCTAGGCTCTCTAGGCGTAAAGCAAGTTTCAAGTGTGTAGGACAAAACAAAAATGATAGCCTACTTTCTCGCGAACATTGACGATAATTCGCGAACGCCTGGTCGGATTTTAACAAATGAGGTGTCGATGGACTCGAGCTGACGGGCGCTTTGCTCTGGACGACTTGTACTATTTTTCAAAAATATTTTTAAAAGTTTTGTTTTTGAAAGTAGGCGATAGTTTGAAAACCAAACATGTTAGAACGTTGTGACATGGTTTAAACGAATGGTCTCTGGCTTTTTTTTTATTTTACAATAAAACTTTTTTTACATTTTTTGAAAACAGTCTAATTTTGAAATTCTTATATTTTGGAAAGTAGGTATTCTACAAAACAATTTACTTGACATAAATGAAAGGCCCCTACCTCCTCTAGCCCCACATTAAATTTCAAGTCTATAGGACAAAAACTATGCATTTTAAAACTTATTTATATTTTTTAAAATTAAACGTTGTTGTTGACAGACATACACTAGCGCTGAGGCGTGTGTTACAACGAGGCTATCACTGGCCATGCTGAATACAGGAAATGGCTGTTTTGAGGGGCAGCAGGGCGAGGGGTCGCTTTTTTTTTGAGATATTTACTATGACGAATGAATAAAGGCGAATATTTCGAAAATCCCTCATGGTGATCTTAAAACATGTTAGTAAACGCTAATGAGTAACATGACAAATGATAATAATTCTTGACAAAGAGGCCCCCTAACGATGAAACAAAACAAAATATTATAATTTTAACTAATTTTTAATTTTAAATTAAAAGTGGTGGTAGACAGAGAAACGATACCGCTGGGCGTGTTGTTTTAACAAGCCTGTTGCCGACCCTGGTTACCGTGCCCGGAAGAAAAGAATCGCCATTTTGGCGGGACGGCTTATGACGGTTGGTTTTCCGATAAGTGTGTGAAGCTTGCTAAGATTTTTTACCCTTGAAAGGGATCTTTAACATGCTAGTAAGCGGCAATAAGCGAGACCACTGTCTGGCATAGCAAATGGTTGTAGAATATGAAAACCTATAACTTTTGCTCGACCAAGTCATGTACATGTACGCAAAGAGCCAAAACGGTAAGGTCATTGGCCTGAGATGTTATAAACTAAATATTGAACTGGGTGAAGTGACGTGTTATAGGGTGAATGGATGTGGTTAACATGATCATGTATTGAGGATGGCCGCTTGCTAGTAATTATTATTACAGAAAAATCTTTATGAATAATAATAATAAGACACAAGTTTTCAATGCTAACACACATAATCCTGCTTGCTCGACACTGAATACAGCGGCTTGGCGGTTTGATGAGAGCAACTGCTGATAAGACAGAAATGTCTACGTGGGCAGGAAGTGCAGTGTTAGGATACTTGACTGGTGGCTAGCAGGTATGGCGTTTAAGCAGAGACTGCCATTTTGGATCTGAGACAGTAGGATCACCAATGTATAAGAGGCAGCCATTTTGGTTCCTTATTAAAACATGAAACTAGTATAAGGTGCGCGAATTTTATCGCGCTTGAGGTATGTGGGGAGGCGTGGGAATATGTGAGAGACAGACAACAGTTGAAGGTCAAAACGCTGAGAAAATTCAACTCTCTCTGTTGCTAAGCAGACTGATAAGGATTGCGTTAGTGATGCACTTGCCATTTTAGCAAACGGACGTATACAGTAGAGCTGTGGAAGAAAAATCCCTTTATTTTTGGCAAGTACCTATCAATGATTATTTTAATGATGTAATGCTAATGAACCTTAAATTTGTAGTTATTGATAAGGTAATTAATGATTTTTTTATTTATTTGTTTGCAGATAACCGGTATACCTCACTTGTCTGAGAGAGAGACCATTGCACTTTTGAGTCCACTAGATGGAAACAGCAGGAAGCCGGTACAAGTTAAGGTGAGATTTTTTTTTTTTAACTAACTTGTTTCATTTTTGTTCGATATTTTATTTTTACGAAATGCATGTATTAATCTGAAATTAGGTATTTATGGCGTTTTTTTTAGAAAGTTGCAAAGAAAAGCTTTACTGCTGTAGCAGTCGCTGAAAACCCGAGACGCACTAGAGTGGGACCATTGCCAAAGAGTGAACTATTCAAAACTCATGTAAGCCTAACTTAAAATGCTATCCCATTTTACCACTATTGAAACCCCTAGACAAAAGGACCTGCACATGACTGGAACGATGATTGCTTTCTTGATTAATGGCTATGTATTGGTAACCGGAACAAGACCATACTGGCTGTTGACCGGAAAATACATGGTTATATTGGATTTTCTAAACACAAAAAAATTAAATTTAATTTATAGGCGGTTCTCTATGGACTCAAAGAATATTCACAGGTTTGAATATGATAATCTGAACAAAATGACATGACATTATTTTTTGTTTATATATTGGTTAAAGGGGAATGTAAATGACTGCAGCTTTATAAAAAAGAAAATAAGTACATGGGTTACTGTTAGTGCCGACATACAGTTTATTATTAAATATTTTTTCATGGTGTTTTTTTATTAACGTTTAAGTTTTATTTACAAGTATTGATTGATTGCTTGATTGAGTGATGGGTTATTTTGTTTGTTTTATAGGTGTGGTCATGCCTCATTAACGTAGTGAACAGACAGTGAAAAAAGCATACTTTATGCTTTAAAGTACTCTATGCTCTTGTGCAACGCTAATAACTTGCAATAAAATATAAAGTTTTATTATAACATATGGCTTTAGTATCAAATACAACAAGTGAGCAAGTCGGTTTACCATGTGGGTTAAGTTTAAAATCAGAAAACGATCGTTGGTTAACATTTGAATCCTGGCCTGTAGGCTTTTGTCAGCACATAAACTTGCTGAAGCCGGTTTTTATTACTTGAACCGAGAAGATGTGGTGCGTTGTGTGTTTTGTCGTATTGAACTTTCACACTTGGAAGAAGGGGATGATCCCTTTAGAGATCATTTGCGATAGTCTCCTCATTGTCCTTACATGCTTGGAAAACAAGTGGGTAACATACCAGTGTATCCATTTTACCGAACCACAAGGCCATTTGCAACTACTTACGTTGCTGAATCACAAATAAAAATGATAATAATGATGTATTACCAGCCAACGGTATTGTCGATATATGCAGTGGCGTATACTGGTCTGAAGATCTGGGCTACCACTGAGCTTAATATTAAACAAAACATGCTTTTGAACTGTCGTTCGAAAATAGTTCATTTTTGAAAACCCTTCATTTGACCATACATTAACTTCACGACAAAATAACAAACACGGCCAGCATTACAATTTAGACAGTTTAGAACTGCCAGATAACCTATTGCACCTAGCATATGTAGATGATGTGAAATTACGTGTATACATTGGCACACAATTGCAGTTCAGGGGTAGGTCTTGTCATATGTATAAAAAGAACTTTCTCACTGTACGAACGACGGCTGAAAGGAACTTGTAACAAACTCTCTATTATACAGTCATTGGCATTTAAATCCCCGCATGTGTTTGTTCCATAATATTCTTACAAAATCCAACTGGCACAGCTAAAACAAAACACTACATAAAGATTATTCAGCATACACACACTTAAATAAATCACACATCGAAAATATTATAACATCTAAAAATATTCACATCTATGTGCGCGATAATGTATATTTATTGCAGGCTATTGGTTGCTTCATAACGCATTTATCCCCAAAGAAACCTCTGGCTTTAGCGGCAACTCGCTCGCTATGAGCGCTGTGCCTGCACGGAACAAGGGTAGGTGCGGAGAGATAAGGAGAGCGGCGTAAGGCTGCCACTTTCCTGGTCGGTTTCTACTGCGTTGCCGCGTTGACTACCCACTATCCATTATTTCTTTTGATAAAGAAGAATGAGCATGAAAGTCACGATTGTTTGAATGCTTTGTTGAAATTGAAATAAACTGTTATTTGTTTTTAATGTAATTTTCTTGGGCTACCGCCGGTAGCCCCGGTAGCCCTAAGAATACGCCCCTGGATATATGTGGTCCATATGCCATAGACAGTGTTGAATTGTCATGTGCTTTTGCAAAATTGGGAGTTTGCAAGACTAAAGCACTAGCACACCCAGAGTCTCTTGAAAAACGTTTAGAATCTTATAAAAATGTTTGGCCATTAATATTAAAACACCTTACAAAACAGCTAAGTGAAGCTGGATTTTTATACTGGAGAAGGGGATAAAACAATATATTTTCATTGTGGATTTGCTTTAAAGGATTGGCAAATGACTGATGACCCTTTTGTGGAACACGCTCGTTGGTTACCTAACTGTGGATTCATGGTGGTGCTTAAAGGTCAGGAATTTGTGAACACTATTCGTAAAGAAAACGTAATTGCTGCACAAGATATAAAAGTGAATTTAGAGCAAGAACATGAGGAGCAAATACATGAGGCTAAAAAAAAAGACTTGTCTCACCAACAGATACAAAAATGTGACCAACAATTATGTAAAATTTGTTATCAAGATGAACTAGGTGTTGTATTTTTGCCTTGTGGACACTTGATAGTCTGAGTCAAGTGTGCATTAGCGCTTAACACTTGTGCTATATGCAGAAAAGTAGGACATTTCTTGCATAACTAGTATAATTTATTAGCAATGCATAGTGCAAAATACCTATATCCACATTATTATTACAAACTGTTGTAGAGTGTAATAGATATGCTTTTGTTTTGTTTATAGACTACGCCAATGAATGTCGTGAATGCAGTGAGACAAGCATGTGGCTTAAAGACAAAAAAGGTCAGCGAATTGCCAACGCATATTCCATTCCGCATTATCAAGATTCGGAAATTGAAAGCAGCATATGGTGATCGTGTACTTTGTGTATTTGAAAATTTTGAGTCAAGCCAGCCTTCACGGTTTAATGATATGTCGGAGAGTGTTTTTGATGAAGTGAATAATGCTGTACAACCTGTACACTTAATTTATGAAGGTTTTAAAAACAATAGGTGCATGGTTCGTTTTAATTAAATAAAAACTTAAACAAAATGTGAAATAATAATGGAAAATATAAGTGTTGACAATAGACTGAAAGAAAAGTATGTGTATAGAATAATAATATTTTAGTTTTTAGTATTGTCTTAAAATATTATCATGAAACAAAAACAAATGTATATAAAGTTTGTAAATAAATGTAAATGATGGTACAATGTTGTTTTATTTTATACAAAGTTAGAATACTTAACATTGCAGATTATACATGATTATGACAATAGATGCACACTGAATGCAAGCCTTTCTCTCTTTACAGTAGTGGTTTTGTGGAGGTTCTAGACCCTCCTCCTCACCCTCCTCACACGATGGCGGCGGCGCGATATCTCTCGAACGCATGGTCGGATTTTGACGAATGAGGTGTCGTTGAACTCAGTCTGACACCCCCTTTCCATTGGACAACGTATTTCAATTCCAAAATAAAACCTACTCCTACTAGGGGGTGAAATGTTAATTTTTTAGAAAATCTCGCTTTCTAAGTGCGACATGTGGGATTTTGAATGTTCATATGAAATTAAACGTTGTTTCACACAAGAGACTTGTGTGCGGTGAAAAGCCACTATGAATTAACATGCTTTGTTTTTTTGTTTTTTACGCATGTCCACTCATGGCTTTTGTAAGAGGGCAGGCTTTTTAAAGATGGCGGCTGTAGTGTAACCTAACCTATCCCAACCCACGAGGGGTGATCAAAAAGTATTCCAAGCAGCGCTTGTCGATAGGCAAACCAATAATCGAAGAGGACATGTCAAGCCTTGATGTGAGAGCCCCTGTCATTGTTGATTTGTCCCTTTGGACTGATCCCTGTGGACGGGTCCCTGTTGACGGGTCATTGTTAACGGGTCATTGTTGACGGGTCCCTATGGACGAGTCCTTTTGACGGGTCCCCGTTGACGGGTCATTGTTGACGGGTCATTGTTGACGAGTCATTGTTGACGGGTCATTGTTGACGGGTCCTTGTTGACGGGTCCTTGTTGACAAGTCCCTGTTGAAGGGCCCCTGTTGACAGGTCCTTTTTGACCAATCCCTTTAGACCGGTCCCTTTGGACTGGTCCCTATGGACTGGCCCTTGAAATTTATCCAAATTATGTCAACGGGCCTAACTACATTTGTGTGTGTTAAGCAGTGTGTTGAACTGACGTTGTACGCCAGCCCTCACTACTACAATCTGATAACGATATGAAAGGAAAGTGACGAAAAACATGTGAACACGTGCGAGATGACATTATTTCCGGCCCCTTTGTGAAACAAGTCACATCCTGTTTAGTTTGTATAAGTGTAAAACTTGGTGGATAGACGACATCCAAGGGTTAAGTGCAAAACTTGATGGATGAATATGTTCTAGTGCTAGGGTTAATGAACACACCCTAGTACACGGGGAACATGTAATTTGAGGACAGGCCAAGGGACATAATTTGGTGGATGGATGTGTCATTTGTAGTTGAAAGAAAATAATGCACGTTCTTAAGATGTTAAAAATGAGGAGATTGTACGTGCAGTAAGTCGACTTGTTATTTCCTGTGTTATATTGCTGACATGGCAGAGAGCACACAGTTCTGTTGCTATGACTAACGCTACAGTAATTTGAAACCGCAGGTGTTCTTCATGACAATGGGTGATGATCATGCAATGTTAGCAGTCATTGGATATTACACAGGTGTTCCTTACGGTGTCATGTTGCAGACATGGCAGAGAGCGCACAGTTCTGTTGCTATGACTAACGCTGCAGTAATTTAAAACCGCAGGTGTTCATCAAGACAATGGGTGATGATCATGCAAAGTCAGCAGTAATCTGATACCGCACAGGTGTTCCTAGTGTACTTTGGACTGACAGGTGGTGTATTCTTGGAATACACGGTACGAGCGAATATAAATTTTAATGCTCTTTTCTTGTTCATTTCTTCCTTTTTTATCAAACACCAACAGTGATCTTCTATTTTCTCTTTGTTGGTCATGTCTCTTATGTTCTTTGTGAGTCTGTTCTAGATATATATCTTCCATGACCCACCTAGCGTCATCTAGCAGCGAATCTCAGAAGCTCCTCAATTCTTCCTGGTGCAAGAGGACTTCGTTATCCATCTGGCCACCAGTTCTCGTTGCCATCGCCAGCTATTATCTCCGTGATCAAGAGAACTTCGTCTACTCTTTCACCCACCAGGCTGTGCTAGTATCGCCTGCTATCAACTCTTTGATGACCATTTCCTCAAGAGAATTTAAGTTTACAATATTGGTCATGCTTATATGTATTCCTTTTGTCTCCTACCCCCACTCTTTTCCCTTCCTTGGATCCTCCGCGCTTCGCTCAGTGGGTCTCACTTGTAAGTCGGCAGTTGACTTGGTCAGTCAAGGCTCAACCAGAGCCAGTCTCCTCAAACCAAGAGGCACTCTCTACATTCTACGCCATGTTGGCACATTAGGTATCCGTCAAAAGGGAACTTCATTTTCGCCATGCAACAAAGATAAGTACAGACTTAAGGTTTTAACCTCATCTTCATCGGTTTTAATTCTACATACTTCAATGATCATTTTATAGGCAGTGTGAGATTACTTATTTGGGGCAAAAATCATCCTTCGCGGGATTTGCTATGTTGGGCTTTTGTCTGTCTAAGCCAACCTTAATAAAAAGTAGCTTTTCTTAAGCTATTTAAATGAGAAATCTTCTCACCACGTGGGATATTATCTAATACCCGCTGTCTATAAAATACCAAGCTAGTTCCTCCGCTGGATTAACTTTGGCTCCATTCTTCTATTAGGATCGTTCTGGAACCTTCCAGATCCTGTACTTTACCCACAAGTCTTGCCGTCATGTATTTTCACTCACTTGTGAGAATACTATTGAAAATTGAAGAATCTTCCTTCTGAATTAAAGCTCAATAGCTAATTTTCTTCCACCGTTGGAATGTTCTATGGCGCATTTAATTGTAATCCACAACTTTCTCAAGCAATAGACTTTTGCCTATCTAGTGCTACCAGTCCTTTTTCATCATTGCAATAACTTTCTTTGCCATAAACTTTCGTGTTACTACAGTGAACTTTTCATCCATTTAACAGACTATAGTGATAACTAGTGCTTGTTCGACTTTTCTACCGCGTCGCGATCGTCCGTTTACCGTAAATAAGGCCATGAACATTGATCCTAAATCCCAATTGATCTTTCCTAAACCTTCTACTAACAAACCATATTAATAAAATTGTTACTCTAGATCATTTTCAATGAGGTGTCACTCTAACGAAGTGCCCTTCCATCTTGCTTGTTTATCATCAATTAATTTCTGCATAACCACGTGTTTTATACACGGTTAAAGTTTACATTGTTTCTCCCTTATAATCAGGGAAAACAATTCTTTCAACTCATGAGTGAGTTATTTCTAGGTCTAACGAAAGGGAAACTGCCCCATTTGTCTCGTGATTCCTACTTGAACATAGGAAGTCTAGAACCTTCCTTTTGACTTTCTCTTCAGGTTTCACAGTAAGTGACCTGCTCTATTTTGCATAGCTATCATAAAAGTAACTCTGCATAAATATAAGAAGTTATAGGAACTTCTTTTCATTCTACCTGTTCTCTTTCTTTGTTATTTTGAAGTTGTAACTTTTTCTAAGATAGGTACGCAGAGATTTCTTATAGTACACACCTTGTACTCTATTTATTGTTAAACTTTAATCACCTTAATTGTCTTTAAATTTTGAATTTTTATCTTCGCTATTTTAAATCCTTGCTAGGATTTTATAAAGGTTTGAAACCTAATAAATTGTTAATTGCCTGGCGCAAACGTTTAATGTTTTCTGAGATCTGTGACCCCAAAATTGTTAACCAAATTGAAAATATATATTTGTTAAAGTTATCAACTTCCTTTGAATTGTTAAATAAACTTAAACTTTCTTTTTTTTGATTCATCATTTCTCTGGTACAACGGTTAGGCAAGATCCTGGCTTTCCTAACTCTTCCTAGGTTCATGCCCTCGTTAATACACAATAAGTCTGTTACTCTTGCCAGACCATCACCCTTCCCCATAGTACGCATATGCATGCTTTAGAGGGAATACGCTAAAGCCATTCTCTTGCAAACCGCCCAAGTCCTAGCTGCGGTTCCCGTTAGCTTCGACCAGGTCCTTACCCACTTTAGGTATCAGAGAGCGGATTTGCGGTGGCAACCGCCTCTGAGTACATTTAAAGTTAAATTTATAACTTTTGTGGGACTCTCCTATTTCTCCATCCTTTTTCTCCAGTCCGAAACCCACCTCCTTTTCTTTATCATCTTCCCTTGGTAACCCAGGAGAGTCCGTTTGTCACTTGTTTTAAAAGGTTATTTGACAACACCTTGCAAATTATTAATACCTGCTTTGAATCTTTCAGCTATAACTACATCCTGCAAAGCCTGTGAAGGGGAAAGTAGCCGCTCCTGTCTCCTTTGGTGTGTCCCGTTCTTTCTACTTTTTCGCTGCGGCCAGCCTGACAGCATTTACAAGGTTCCACAGTTTCGTGAGTTACACTTTAATCTATTCACCTTGCCATGGCTCCTACTGAAAAGGATAAGGATGAAAAACTTACTTCTAAACGAGCATCCTATAAAGGACAAATTACCCGATTCAGAAAATACATCAAAGAGCTAGATCCCTCAGAAGCTCAATTAGACTTGTTGAAACATCGTGTAAGGGATTTTGAACGTTCGTATGAGAATTATTGCAACATTCAAACTGAAATAGAAACTTGTATGCTCAATCAAACCGAAGATCGAGTCGAGGTAGAAACCCAATATTACGAAGGCATAGGTTCTGCTTTTAAAATAATACGCCAACTCGAAGAGGAGCAGAAAAAGGACGCTTCTCTTCTTGGTTTTCTTCACGAACCACAAACTTCGTTTCGCGATGGTACTCACAAGCCCAAACCAATTTTACCTAAAATTGATTTACCCCACTTCTCTGGAGATGAATCTACTTGGTATTCTTTTTATGAACTTTACTGCTCCCTAAATCATGAAAATACTGACATTCTCGACATTCATAAATTCTACTTCTTGCGTACGTCCTTGGAAGGCGAGGCATTGGCCTTGGTGGAGTCACTTCCTTTAAGCGCAGATAACTACCGCATCGCCTTTAATCTCCTTAAAGAGAGATATGGCAATTTACGTTTGTGTGTGGCTCGCCACATCCGCTGTCTGTTCAACCTGCCAGTCGTCAAACCTAATGACGTCACCTCTTTAAGAGACCTGTTAGACTCTATTCAATTGCACGTGAGAGCGTTATATCAACTCAAGCAACCAGTCCAAACTTGGGACACTATTCTTATTCATCTAGCTACATCAAGATTCGATTTTTCGACATTAAAGGCTTGGGAGATCGAACTCACTCGCAACGAGGAACATTCGTTTGAACACCTCATCTCGTTTCTCAACAGCCGGTGCCAAGTCCTTACAGCACTCTCATTTCAGTGCGAAAATGTCGAAACGAGTCATAAGTGTCACATTTTTGAGAAAAACCTTGTTTCTTCAAATGGTCATCAGCCCCCATCTGTCGAGAACAAGCAAACCCGTTCTGCTTCTTTCAACCATCCAAGAGAACATATCAGGCCGCTCAACAAATCTTTAAAATGCATGCTCTGCAAAAAGTTGCACACTTTGTACTTGTGCAAATCCTTTAAAGAATTGTCTGTCGAAGACCGAAGGAAGTTTGTCTTCAATAGCAAACATTGCTTCAACTGCTTGTCACCTAAGCATTCTTCTTCAAACTGTACGTCTTCCAACCTCTGTTTCCATTGTAAAAAAAAACCGCACCATTCTTTATTGCACGTTCATGATAAATCGAGGTCACCAGTACCCGCTTCATCAAACTCCATGCAGAGCAGCTCCGAACAAACTAATGCTTCTTCCTGCATTTCTAACGCCGAAACTTCTCACAGTGCGCAAGTCCTTTTGTCCACTGTACAATTCGAAATCCAAGATAAATTTGGAAATTGGTTTCTAACCCGCGGTCTTCTCGATTCCGCTTCAACTCACAACTTTGTTTCGCAATCGTTAATTAAAAAAACGGTCTTTCGTCATCGCCTACTTCTATCAATGTATCCGGCATTGACAATTTGAAAACTCAACCCTTGCAGTCTTCAAAATTGAAAATCAGAGACGTTTGTCAAAGAAACACCAATCTTAACTTAAACTGTCTCATTCTTACCAGTATTGGCAAGGACACTCCTAGCAGCTCTATTAATACTTCCGGTTTAAAGATTCCTTCGCACTTAAGGTTAGCTGATCCTCAGTTTAATGCTCAAGGTCCCATTGATATACTTTTCAGTGCCAATGTTTTTTGGAATTGCCTCCGTAAACAGGTTCGCAAGTTATCCTCAAACGTGGTCGCCAGAGACACCGATTTTAGTTGGGTTATTACTGGTGAAATCCAACATCCCAGTCTTCAAACCAAATCGCAATGTCATTTCGTTACTGCTGATATAAATCCCTTTTCTGAAAAAGAGAACACCTATGCTTTCGATCTCGATACTTTTGAAAAACACTTGCCGAAACGATGTCTCATTGTAAACAACTACGCCACCTTTGTAAGTTGCTTAAATGATTTTGCCTTCTTCCCGCACAAGATGGCAAGTCAAGTTCGCCTCGCGTTGTGTTACTTCGTTTACCTTCTCATGTCATTTTTATAGCAGGTAATTGCTTAAACTCTCTATTGAAAACTATCTTCCCCTTGTGTAAAACCATGGCTATCAGTCACCATCACTTCGCTGTAAGCTATGCTTCACTTCTTTCGCTATTTAGTAGGATGGCCACGAGCGGCTCCTTCCCCCTTCCTCACAATTGGAAGCCGCTTTTGAAACCGCTTGAAAATCTGAATTCTCTAGCATCTAGAATAACTATTCTTACGCATTAACTCCTTCTCAATGTCCCAGCTTCTCTTCTTTTTTCGGAAGAATCAAGCTTTTTTCTGTTGAAAATTGTCGGATTCCGTGATCCTCAAAATTAAGCGAAATTGATTTCCTACTTTATTTCATATGTCTCTAAATTGGTTTTTCACGTCCAAGCCACGAATGACTGCATGTCGTGTCACTTGCTCCGCTTTAAGTCTCAGCTGATTTCACTTGTATTGTTTGTTTATTTCGAACTGCTTGTTTTTCAATCTTGTTTGTATACAAGCTCGGATAACGCCAAGCTGTCGTTTATTTCCTGTATGCTTGCCAAAGGTCAGAGCATGTTTCCCTTATCTCAACTCTGGCTGACAGCCAACCATTGTCTTGCGAGTTGCTCCCGTAATCTCGGAAGCCGTTCACCTCATTACCAAAATAAACTAGTTCCGGTCAGGGACTCTTTCAGCTATTTATATTCCTTATCTCGCTGTACTATGTGGGTCACGGCCGTGTTTGCCTGTCTCTCCCAATTGCTTACGCTCGTATCCTACAACTGCTTCGATTCTTGTTTCATAACATCGTTGCGTATTTTTTACGCGCTCATGTATTGCTCCTTGCTTACATATTTTGCAATATTATTGTTCATTGATGAACAAACTTGTTTTTTCTTGTCGTTACATTCGATATGTTTTTGTATTTATACTTGTTATGTCACGTTTCTCGCTGACTTAAGTATTTTTCTGATTAACCCTTTTGATACTTATTATAACTTAAGGTTATTGTTTATGGCTACTAGATTGTTGTTACCTATGGCGTTCTTGCCTCCTACTCTCATAGTTCATTTGTTTATTTGGTATATTCTTATACTTAATAGATGTACTTGTTTCTATACGCTTTGTTTAAACTTGTTAATTCTTCTTTCTCATCATATCGCAATCTTTACTAGAGCTATACTTCTCGCAGCTTCTAGCTATTTTGTGATTGAAGGTGTTTTTAATTCTCGTTCTTTAACTCCGCTTTCCAATGACCCTGATGACCTACTTCCACTCACACCTGATCACTTCCTTATCGGCACTTCTCTTTCTGCCCCTCCTCCTCTTCCCAATTCTTACAGGTATTCTAGTTTTCCTATTGTTTGGCGTAAACTTGAAGCCCTCCGCAATTCCTTTTGGAAGAGGTGGAACTTGGAATATTTAACTTCCCTGCAACGGAGACAGAAGTGGTTTCTTTCCAGTCCCGACATTAAAGTGGGGGACTTAGTCTTGATTAGGGATGTTTCTCCTCCCTTGGTCTGGATTTCTGGTAGAGTGACCGAGTGTTATCCTGGAAGGGATGGGAGAGTCAGGGTGGTCAGAGTCTTGACCACTAATGGTCCGATCACAAGACCACTGTCTTTGATCGCTCCATTACCTTTAAATGTTTAACTGCATATTTGTTCTCTGTTGGTGTTTGCCCCTCCCAGTATGGTGTATTCTTGGAATACACGGTACGAGAGAATATAAATTTTAATGCTCTTTTCTTGTTCATTTATTCCTTTTTTATCAAACACCAACAGTGACCTTCTATTTTCTCTTTGTTGGTCATGTCTCTTATGTTCTTTGTGAGTCTGTTCTAGATATATATCTTCCATGACCCACCTAGCGTCATCTAGCAGCGAACCTCAGAAGCTCCTCAATTCTTCCTGGTGCAAGAGGACTTCGTTATCCATCTGGCCACCAGTTCTCGTTGCCATCGCCAGCTATTATCTCCGTGATCAAGAGAACTTCGTCTACTCTTTCACCCACCAGGCTGTGCTAGTATCGCCTGCTATCAACTCTTTGATGACCATTTCCTCAAGAGAATTTAAGTTTACAATATTGGTCATGCTTATATGTATTCCTTTTGTCTCCTACCCCCACTCTTTTCCCTTCCTTGGACCCTCCGCGCTTCGCTGAGTGGGTCTCACTTGTAAGTCGGCAGTTGACTTGGTCAGTCAAGGCTCAACCAGAGCCAGTCTCCTCAAACCAAGAGGCACTCTCTACATTCAACTTTGGCACATTAGGTATCCGTCAAAAGGGAACTTCATCTTCGCCATGCAACAAAGATAAGTACAGACTTAAGGTTTTAACCTCATCTTCATCGGTTTTAATTCTACATACTTCAATGATCATTTTATAGGCAGTGTGAGATTACTTATTTGGGGCAAAAATCATCCTTCGCGGGATTTGATATGTTGGGCTTTTGTCTGTCTAAGCCAACCTTAATAAAAAGTAGCTTTTCTTAAGCTATTTAAATGAGAAATCTTCTCACCACGTGGGATATTATCTAATAGCCGCTGTCTATAAAATACCAAGCTAGTTCCTCCGCTGGATTAACTTTGGCCCCATTCTTCTATTAGGATCGTTCTGGAACCTTCCAGATCCTGTACTTTACCCACAAGTCTTGCCGTCATGTATTTTTCACTCACTTGTGAGAATACTATTGAAAATTGAAGAATCTTCCTTCTGAATTAAAGCTCAATAGGTAATTTTCTTCCACCGTTGGAATGTTCTATGGCGCATTTAATTGTAATCCACAACTTTCTCAAGCAATAGACTTTCGCCTATCTAGTGCTACCAGTCCTTTTTCATCATTGCAATAACTTTCTTTGCCATAAACTTTCGTGTTACTACAGTGAACTTTTCATCCATTTAACAGACTATAGTGATAACTAGTGCTTGTTCAACTTTTCTACCGCGTCGCGATCGTCCGTTTACCTTAAATAAGGCCATGAACATTGATCCTAAATCCCAATTGATCTTTCCTAAACCTTCTACTAACAAACCATATTAATAAAATTGTTACTCTAGATCATTTCAATGAGGTGTCACTCTAACGAAGTGCCCTTCCATCTTGCTTGTTTATCATCAATTAATTTCTGCATAACCACGTGTTTTATACACGGTTAATGTTTACATTGTTTCTCCCTTATTATCAGAGAAAACAATTCTTTCAACTCATGAGTGAGTTATTTCTAGGTCTAACGAAAGGGAAACTGCCCCATTTGTCTCGTGATTCCTACTTGAACATAGGAAGTCTAGAACATTCCTTTTGACTTTCTCTTCAGGTTTCACAGTAAGTGACCTGCTCTATTTTGCATAGCTATCATAAAAGTAACTCTGCATAAATATAAGAAGTTATAGGAACTTCTTTTTCATTCTACCTGTTCTCTTTCTTTGTTATTTTGAAGTTGTAACTTTTTCTAAGATAGGTACGCAGAGATTTCTTATAGTACACACCTTGTACTCTATTTATTGTTAAACTTTAATCACCTTAATTGTCTTTAAATTTTGAATTTTTATCTTCGCTATTTTAAATCCTTGCTAGGATTTTATAAAGGTTTGAAACCTAATAAATTGTTAATTGCCTGGCGCAAACGTTTAATGTTTTCTGACGTCTGTGACCCCAAAATTGTTAACCAAATTGAAAATATATATTTGTTAAAGTTATCAACTTCCTTTGAATTGTTAAATAAACTTAAACTTTCTTTTTTTTTTGATTAATCATTTCTCTGGTACAACGGTTAGGCAAGATCCTGGCTTTCCTAACTCTTCCTAGGTTCATGCCCTCGTTAATACACAATAAGTCTGTTACTCTTGCCAGACCATCACCCTTCCCCATAGTACGCATATGCATGCTTTAGAGGGAATACGCTAAAGCCATTCTCTTGCAAACCGCCCAAGTCCTAGCTGCGGTTCCCGTTAGCTTCGACCAGGTCCTTACCCACTTTAGGTATCAGAGAGCGGATTTGCGGTGGAAACCGCCTCTGAGTGCATTTAAAGTTAAATTTATAAGTTTTGTGGGACTCTCCTCCTATTTCTCCATCCTTTTTCTCCAGTCCGAAACCCACCTCCTTTTCTTTATCATCTTCCCTTGGTGGTTAGGTTATTCCTCAGCCAATAATCTACCCAACAGGTGTACAGGAAAGGAATTGCAATGATCTGCAAAACTGTTGACACAAGCAATCTCAGCCTATGTAGGGTAGGTGTCATATAATTCCCTACTGTCTGTCGCTACGAGTGATCCGTTATTGCTCAACAGTTGGAAAAAAAGACTTTTTGGTGGAAAATCATCAAATTATTTTTCAAGGTAAGTACTTATTATTAACCGATTGTAGTATTTTATTACTAATTGATGTTGAAGTTATTGATTGGAATGTATTTATTGATTGATTGATTTATTTGTTTACAGATAATTGGTGTACCTGTGGGTTAGCAGATTCTAGTACCAAGTTCAGTCAGTGGCAGCAGTTGATAAATGATTAGAGGTAATTACCCCCTCCAATAACTTTTAAACAGCTAGACCGATATTTTCCAATGTTCACCACTAGATGTCAATGACAATGGTGTATTTGATAGTCAAAGTTGGAACTACTTGACTATGATGTGTGAAGCTAAATTTGTGGGTTAGATTTGATTAACACTCTATTATGTTCCAATGTTCGCTGCCAGGTGTCAGTGACAATAATGTTTGTTAACCCATGTTCGAACTACTCAACAAATATGTGAAGCTGAATTTGTAGGTTAGATTTGATTAACGCTTTATCAAGTTCCAACGTGCACTACTAGGCGTCAGTGACAATGGTGCCTGGTAACTAAAGTTGGAACTACTTGACCATGGTGTGTAAAGCTAAATTTGTAGGTTACATTTGATTAACGCTTTATCAAGTTCAAATGCTCACTACTAGACGTCAGTTACAAATGGTACCTGGTAGCCAAAGTTGGAACTACTTGAAATTAGACTTGGTATGAGTTCACAAACGATTTAATTAAAATCGTTTGTGAACGTTTGACTGGAATGTAATTCAACTATTTATATTTTACTTTATTTTATCTTTTATTAACGTTTATGATTTCTTTCTTTTATAGGTAATTTGGAAAGAGATCATCATGTTCAAGTGTGGTGACTGTAAGAAGCATTTCTCAAGGCCTGACAACCTTCAACGGCACGCAAGTACTAAACATAACATTAAAATGTTTGTGTGCAGTCATTGTGCTATGATATTTAACAGACAAGATAATCTTGCACGTCATGTAAATTTAATACATGTTAGTTCAGCACCATTTTCGTGTTCAGTTTGTGAACTTGGTTTTGTCTGGTGTAAAGCGATATCAATACCACATGATGAAAAACAGGAATTAAAATCTGTAAAGCCATCAACTAGTAAGGAACCTTTAAACAAATGTGATTCTCAAAAGCGTAAACGTTCTAAAGATTGTAAAAATAATTGTGCAACAAAAAGAAAGAAAAATGGTGAACCTCCAATAACACGTTTTAATGTATGCAAAATTGATATACCTTCTTCATTGATGCAGGGATATTTGCGCAGTATTAATCATAAAAATAACGCTTGTCATGAAAACAATTTTGGAAATATTCAGAAAATTGGCAGTGCATTTAAAAGTCGAATTGCTAGTTATAGACTTAAGAGTAAAGAAAAAATTAAAAGTATTGAATCATTAAAAAAATGTACAACCTACTGTGTTTGGCTTGGTAGATAATGTTTTAATAGAGCATAAAACAATTATAATGAATTTTGAACTTTTTGGACTCTATGTAAAAACTGTGAGCGAAGGTGAAATTACGGATATCAAATCTTTTAATACAAAAAACATAATTGTTAGTGAATCAACTAATATTAGTGATATATACCAAAATATTTGAAGTGCTATCATTGTGAAGAGTGAAGAGTTCCAGGAAAGGGAGTCAGGCTGGGCATTGGTTGAAGTACTTTATTTAGAAACCAACATGAATAAATATAACCCCCTTCGAGCATCATCATATATTGATTTGCCAGCATGGATCAAACGTAAGCATGCTTGTGTAAACGTTATGAATAGTGACCATGCATGTTTTGCGTGGGCTGTAACCTCAGCTCTCCATCCAGCAGTTGAGCACATGGATAGAACATCATCTTATCCTCACTTTTCCTCAGTGTTTGATTTAAAAGAAATGGAATTTCCTATGGAGATAAAAGATATTAAACGTTTTGAAGAGTTGAACAATGTAAGTATTAATGTGTATGGAATTGAAAACAAGAGTATAGTTGGTCCTCTATATTATACTCAGGAAAAAAGGATGCTCATGTAAATTTACTATACATAACCGAAGGTGAAAATGCTCACTATTGTTGGATAAAAAATTTATGTAGACTTGTTGGTAGTCAACTATCAAAATATGAAGATAAGAAGTGGTTGTGTGAAGGCTGTTAGCTATATTTTACAAAAGAGGATCAACTAACTCAACATCAAAAATGGGGATGTAATCATGTTCGTACGGTATTACCGACTCCTAAAAATAACATTCTGAAATTTAAAGACTTTGAGAAGCAGCTTCGGGTACCATTTGTTATATATGCAGACATTGAAGCTTTGCTAAAACCATTTAATACATGTTCATCGAATCCAGCCAAACCTTTTACCAACACTACCCACATTCATGAACATTTTAGCTTTGCATATTATATTAAATGTAGTTATGATGACTCGTTAAATAAGTTTGAGCTCTATAGAGGACCTGATGCACCTAAAGTTTTTATGGAAAGACTTGAAAAAAATGCAATCCGTATATCCTCTATTTTAAATACTATCATTCCAAGGGAACCACTATCTTCTTCAGAGCAAATACGTTTTGAAACTGAAACGAATTGTTTTATATGTGGTGAATGTTTACATACGGATAGGATTCGCGATCATGACAATTTAACAGGAAATTATCGCGGTGCTGCTCACCAAGAATGTAATTTAAAGTATAGAGTAACTAAATTCATTCCAGTCATTCTACATAATGGTAGCAAATACGATAACCACTTTATCGTTAAAGAATTTGGAGCTTCAGATGTGAAAATTGATGTGATTGCAAATAATAAGGAACAATACATATCGTTCACAGAATACATCAAAACTGACAATAAGAAAACTATAAAACTGTGATTTTTAGATTCATTCCGCTTTATGCCAAGTAGTCTTGATAAGCTTGCTAGTAATTTAAAATCAGACCAGTTTAGTGATATTCAACGTGTCTTTCCTAGAGAAGATGATTTTAATTTGATTCGTCAAAAGGGTATATTCCCTTATGAATATATTAACTCTGTGGAACGTCTTGAGGAGTGTTCTTTACCACCAAAAGATGCATTTTATAGTTCCTTAAACACAAGTCATATCAGTGATCAGCAATATTTACACGCACAACGTGTATGGGCACAGTTTAACACTCAAAGTTTAGGTGAATTTTCAGACATATATATGAAGACAGATGTGTTGTTATTAGCAGTTTTTTTTTGAAAATTTCCGGAATGTTTGTATGAAAACTTTCAACATTGACCCTTGTCTGTATTTTACTGCTCCTGGGTTAAGTTTCAGTTCAATTTTGAAAAAAAAAGTAAATATAGAATTGATGACTGATATAGACATGATTAATTTTATAAAATCATCAATTCGAGGTGGATTAAGCCAATGTAGTGGATGGTATTCTAAAGCAAATAATAAATACATGCCTAGCTACAACCCTTGTGAAGAGTCAAAATATATTGTCTACCTCGATGCAAATAACCAATATGGTTGGGCTATGAGTCAAGATCTACCACTGAAAGATTTTTGCTGGCTAACACAACCTGAAATTGATGTCTTACATGTTGACACTTTAAATGATAACGATGATAAAGGATATATTTTAGAGGTAAATCTTGAGTATCCTAAAGAGATACATGATGATCATAATTATTTACCATTCTGTCCTTAGAATATGAAATCTCCATATATCACATCACGAACAAAAATGTTAATTGCTAATGTAAATGATAAATGTAAATATGTAATACATTATCAAAACTTAAAACAGTGTCTACAGCATGGATTAAAATTAACTAAAATTCATAGCGTATTACAATTTCATCAGTCAGCATGGCTCAAGCCATATATTGATCTGAACAATAATTTAAGAACACTATCAACAAATGCCTTTGAAATAGATTTTTATAAACTCATGAATAATAGTGTTTTTGGAAAGACTATGGAGAATGTTGATAAACGAGTTGATGTAAAGCTGATAACAAAGTGGGAAAATTGATGGTAAAAGGTATGGTGCGAGCAACTTAATAAGCATGCCTAACTTCCATAGCTGTTCAATTATTCATGAGGATTTAGTTGTAATACAAATGAATCGTCTTAAAGTAACTTACCACAAACCTATATATGTGGGTTACGCCATTCTGGAATTATCAAAAACGCTTATGTATGAATTTCACTATGATTATGTAATGAAAAATTATCATGATAATGCAAAATTACTTTATACATATACAGATTCTTTTATTTATGAATTTTAAACTGATGATTTTTATGAGGATATCAAAACTCATCTAAATAGGTTTGAAACAAGTGACTATCCCAAGGATAATATCTACCATTTACCTCTAGTAAACAAAAAGGTTCTAGGAAAATTTAAGGATGAGTGTGCTGCTGGTGTTATAGACACCTTTGTTGGCACAAAATCTAAATCATACAGCTATATGAGAATTGATGATATAGTAATAAAAAAAACTAAAAGGAGTAAAGAAGAAAATTGATAGTAAATTGTTAGATATAAGTGATTATAAAAACTGTATAGTTAGTAACCCACCCGTATTATATAAGAACATGTGTGTATTTAGAAGTAAAAATCATCAGCTACATACCAATTTGCTGAACAAAGTTGCTTTAAGTAATGAAGACAACAAACGATTCAATATACCCAACACATTTGATACTCTTGCTTGGGGAAACAGTCGCATTGATGACTATTACTTTTCTTAAGTCTAATGTTCACCATATTGTATTATTTGTAGTATGTTTTATATTGTGATATTTTTGTAAAAACTGTAAGTATAATGTATAATGTGAGGCTACTATCGTTTTAGTTAAAAATACATTTTACTGTAAAAGTTAGCTTTTTATATTATGGTAAAAAATTATTTTAAAAAATGTACTAAATGTGAAAACTGAATCAGGCAATGTAAAAATGTAAAATGGAAATTGAAAATATTCATGTGTGAAAAATGGTTAAAAATGATTTTAAAAAATGTACAAAATGTAAAACTAAACCGGGGTAATGTAAAAATGTAAAGTGGAAATTGTAATATCCATGTGTGAAAAAAGAAATGGCTATCACCATTTTAAAAATTAAAAGACATTGTGATCTGATAAACCTAGTTTTTATTTCACAACAAATAGGGCTTTACAAAAAAGAATACAAAGAAAATACCAATTCCTCAATCCTTTTCAATGTTCATGTCCACTCATCATTAACTTTCCTTTTATAGCACTAATTAAAATGAGGGCTGCCAACCTTTCTCCCACTGAGGCATCACAGGATGTCAAACGTTGTTTAGCTTTTTTCAACAATACTTTATCCGCCACACGTCTTATGCAGGATGTCTATGGCGTTAAGAAAGGTCATGTTCTTTACACGCTTGATCCAATGGATTAATAGGTACATCACCACATTGCAAACGTTGATTCAGCTTTGTTCCAGGACCACAAAAACGATAACCAGGAAGATGGATTTCAAAAGGTAAGTATTGAAGGATTTTGTCAATGACGCCATGACCAGTACTGTGCCCAACTCTAGGAATGGGTATTCCAAGTTTCAGACACCTAGATATCAAGGGAAGGGCTGTAGCCGCTTTTGAAAGTTCAGATATTTGAATATCGCGCTACATTGCTTCTCGAAGCATTTCGAAGGATTTTACCGATAGTTGGATGTCAAGTGACGTAGCGAGTAACAGCAGAGGTGGAGGCTATTTATTGATTAAATAGTTAACTATGGAGTAGAGACTTGAGACTGCGATCAGATTACTGGCACGGCCAAATGAAAGAGAATGCAATTAGTATCAAGTAAATCGGACCAGGGATTCAAGAGATATGAGGATTTCTAGATATCAGGCGATGACGCGTGACCCTGAGCGTTTTGAATAAAAGCCAGCTGGTGGAGACATGGTTAGTTCATTCTAACACAAGCACTTGGCAAGCAAGTTGCGTCTACGCTGAGCCAAGGCACATGGTTGCCGTATCTACGCAGAAGTTCTTTTCAAATCGTGATAGTCACGAGAAGTGCTGCGCAAACGAGTTGGAACTTAGTAAGTTTCTGGTGAGGAGAATCACTGAGGTGATTGATTTCTACAGACATTGGTGGAAATATTTATATTTCCAAAAGGACATATGCTAGACTTTGTCTAGGAAATAGTATTTTGTCACAGTCCAATAGTAACTTAATACTTGGATGTTTAAATCCATTTCAAGTCAGTTTTCATTTTTGAAACTAGTTAACCACTTCGATCTGTCAGTACATTGAAGACTAGTCTATAACGGTGGCGTTCATTAGTCTACGCAAGGGAAACTGCAAGTTGTCTAGCGCATGGCAGATGGTGATATTAATAAACCATGCCCAGGGAACGATCTTCAGAACAGCCGTTAACTGCTTAGACTGTCAACGTTTTTCTTGTACTGATGAGATTACAGTGAGTTATGTTACAACTGACATATTTAAGAAGAGATCACTTAGATCTGACCCTATTCAAACAAACTGTTATGGCTTTAATAGAAGCTCATATTAAAATGGAACCACAGTTTATTCAAACGTCGAAAGATACAACCACTATGTCTGACTAGACGAATTGTGGGTCTACAATGGCGGCCGATACAAGGATTATACGTGCTTGTCCGATAGGGCATGTCTACGGATAAATCTGGTATAGACCAGGTTTACTACACTTCAAGACCATCAAGAAATGTAAGCCACATTTGAATTATATTATGCTTAGCTAATTGGAACAAACTATTTTTCTGCAGATGACCAACACATTTTTTTCGTCGTATTTAAAGCTTGCAATGATTTACGCAAGACTTATTAGAGTTATTCTGAGCATTTTCAGCACTCAGAACAGT
Organism: Meconema thalassinum; assembly: GCA_946902985.2. Lineage (NCBI taxonomy): Eukaryota > Metazoa > Arthropoda > Insecta > Orthoptera > Tettigoniidae > Meconema > Meconema thalassinum. The sequence continues at coordinate 591,736,904 of OX336389.2, read as the reverse complement.
TTAGGATCAATGAACGAGCATTTCGAGCATTTATTTGAATTTTTCATATTTTAAGGAAATCACGGTAATCAGCCGATGTAACTGTAAAAGTTAAATTTATTTTTGTTGAGGAATGGATATTTTTTCCATATTCGAAGGTTCGAACATGTGGATTCTCACATAATGAGATGATAATTAAACACATTTAAAATGATATAAATAATAATAATAATAATAATCCACTAATAATAATAATAATAATTTTCATAATTTTTCTAAATAATTCTTGGATATTATATTTTATAATAATCATATGTATTGAGAAAGAGCCTATGAAGTAGTTTAAACATTTCTAGTTTGGAACAGGAGATTTTCCGAAGGAGAGTGGTTAGCGCAAGCCCGCATTCAACCAACATTTCAGTTCTGGTTGAACAGTTGATATTTGCATTGAGCAAAGTATATTTTTCAGATAACACGGAGATGCATGAAACGGGAAGCAAATGATATTTGTATCAAATAGGATATTGTTGTATTTATATAAAATCATGACGTAAATACACTCGAAAGTGAAATGAAGCTTTTCATATGTATGGTAAAGTCACGGGTTGAACTGAATGGTAAAATAAAATAAACTTGTCAGTTTATTAATCTTCCAGTGTTGATAACAAGCAGAGGCTTGATTTATTGTATAAATTTTGGGAAGATAATTTATGTGTGTGGAGTAGTTGAAATGCCATTCCCAGGTGCGCATGTTAAGTCGCAGGAATGAAGGTTTTTTCGAGCATCAATCAAATAGCAGGTTCGATGGCTCAGGTTTATAGTAGGAGTATTGGTGCCACACATTGCGTCGTATGAATAACCCGAAGGTTATTTCTTTAAAACCATCAGTTCTTATTTCAACCTTGTTTACGAATTCCATTTAGACTTTGATTTTGCTAGAACCCGGATTTGTCATGATAGTAGTTTATTCTTCTTCAGAGGAAGACCTTTGCCGTTGTTGTTGTAATATTGTGTTCCTACACAAATAATAGAATGGGCCACTGCCAATTTAAAATAATTCTTTAACCACGAATAATTTGAAGGATATTTTCAATCCTAGTGCCATGAACTAAATGAATTCATTATAAAACTACAATTCTAATTTCCGCATTCTGTCGAAGAATTGCAAGTTGTGAAAGTTGCCAGAAATGGCCATAAATATAAATATTTTTATAATAATGATCCCAAGGGGAAAATCGAATAGTTGAATGGTTCAACCATTTATTGATCAAGTTGATGATTCATAAATCATATATTTTGTTTGGAACTTGAAGTTCATAATCGAGTCACTTCTCGAATGTTTAATGTCAGAAGAACAATTAATTGTTGTTGTGCTTCGCACAGTTCTTCGATGCTATGCTCAATGGTCAAATACTTTTCAGATGTTATTAATATGTGTTAATAATTTGTGTTGCTTCGATGATGATAATATTTTCAACGATATATTTTTGAAAACTGGAAAACAAATGAAAGTCTAAGAAATTCTATAAACATTTATTCTACGAGTGTTAATATCATGTAAATAGTCAAACAGTGATCAACGTTATTTCCAGTATGGACAATTAATTTTGAACTGGAATTAAATATTAATAATTTTGGAACACAGTCCACAGGACTATTAATCGGACTTGTGTTTCCAGAAAGATTGTCAAATGTGTTTGGAAAATTTCTGTATATTGTGTGTAAATAAGGGTGTGGATCGCCACACGTGGAGTGATGCTGCTTTGAGCATTTTTGCAGTCAGATTTTAACTTTAAATAAACTGAGATAATTTTTACCAGATGTGTTTCACCCAATTAAATCTCCTTCTATCCTTATTGTTGCATTGAGCCAAAAATCAGTAAAGCATTTTTTATAAATTTGATGTCGTTTTTGCGATTTGCTTTAACCCATCTGGCGCTCCGGGATATTTTGACTCTCGTGCTGACTGATTATTGGTAAAGTGCATATGTGGTCGTGCGGACTCCGGTCTAAACGGGCACATAAAATAAGATAGAGAGAGAAATGGCTTCGAACGTGGGTCCCGATTTAGACATGGTCAATCGCATGCCGATTTGAAATTGTGATAATTTTTATAGAAATATTTTGGGAGTTGAGAGATGTCTGGTTTGGATGAATAAATTAGTAGGAAACCCAATTAGTGGGGAAAATTAAAAATTTAACTTGGTTAATAATTAGAATGGGTTTGATTATTTTTGATAATGGCTTAACCATTAGGGCGTCAAGTAAATTCAGTAGTAAACGTTCGATGACTGGACATACACATTATTAGAATCCAGGTGGAGGATATTTGAGTACTTGCATATTTTCTTGTGATATTGTGGTAAATGTAATTCGTAAAAGTAGAGAATTTTGTTTTTCCATCACGTCGACATTAGGACAAATCTCATTTTATTATAGTGTTCCAATTAGCTATTCATATTTCTTGTTCTAGTTATAAGCTTGTGTTTGCCACTGTTGTATACCCCTAAGTTTTGAATAATAATTGAAAGTATGGAAGAAATGATGAGGATGATGAGGAGTTTGGAGGAGAGTTCAAAAGAGGCTGGACTGCGTGTAGCAGCCATTATGAAAGAAAATACTGAGGCTTTGGAAAAAAAACTTAAAGAAAATTCTGATTCTTTAGAAAGCAGGTTAAAAGATAACTTGAAAGAAAATTCTGATTCTTTGGAAAATAAACTTAGAGAAAATTCTGATTCTTTGGAAAATAAACTTAAAGAAAATTCTGATTCTTTAGAAAGCAGGTTAAAAGGTAACTTAAAAGAAAGTTTAGAGGATAAACTCAAAGAAAATTCCGACTTGTTAGAAAGCAGGTTAAAAGATAACTTAAAGGAAAATTTAAATAGTAAATTTAATTCAATGGAAAGTAAATTTAAAGAGAATTCTGAAATTTTGAAAATGACACTTGAGAGTAAAATGAATAAATTATGCGATAAAACACATGAGCTCGAAACTTCATTAGCTACTAACGCTAGTTTAATGGACGAAAAATTTCGCGATGCCGATCTTCGATCTCAAAGCTTAGCTGATAGGATAGAACATGGTCTTAGGAAAGTTGGTGAAGACATGGTCAACCTGGAAGTCAGAGTGAAGAAGGAGAGTAACGAGATGGGAATTCTAGTTGTTCAACGTTTAACGGAACAATTCAAGGAACTTGTCATGGGAGAAATAAGAGAAGGTGTGATTAGTGAATTGCAAACTGAAATCAAAACCACAGTTGTCAATGAAATTATAGACACACTCAAGCTGGAGAATCAAGAGGGAATCAAGGAGATTAGGGAATCTTTGTCATCCCAAATTGAAGTAATTGCCAAAGATATCCAAGCAACTCAGAAGGACATATCAGATATGACAGGGTCATTGAAAAGTCATGAGGCTGTTATGAACCAGATATCCATTGATGTCAAGGACAATTGTAAAGAAACTGAAGCAATTAAGAAGATGGCAGAAGAAAACCAGAAGGAACTTGAGGCTATGAAAACTCAAATAAAGGATGAGAAACAGTCTGATCATCTGTTAAAAATGCCAAATGTACGGGGAAAGGAACAGATACAGATAAATCTAGGAGCAGCTAGAGAGACTGAAAGACAGGATGAGGTCAGGACAGTATTTCAATCCAACCCCATAACTGTATTTAAGAATATAGAAGATAAGCCTTCTAAATTTTCAGGGCGAGATTCTGTAACACCCGTGGAATTTTTGAGAGAAGCAGGTGATTACCTGAAAGATTCTAAGATCCCTAAAGAAAGACAGATCCGAGTGATAGGGAAGTTCTTGGAAGGTCCTGCACTTTTGTGGTTTAGAGCATTTAGATCCACTCTAACCACTTTTGAGGAGTTTTCTCGTGGGCTATTGAAGAAGTTTTGGTCCCCTGAAACCCAACAGCAAGTCAGAGCAGAGTTATATTCGAAGAGATTCTCGACGTCACAACCTACTCGATACTCTACGTACTTTTCTGGACAGCTGTCTAAACTCCAACATTTAGATCCGCCGATGCCAGATAACGAGTTGATTACTGCATTGATACGTCAGTTTCCAGCAGACGTCCAGAGGACTTTGATCGCTGCTGATATCTATAATATGGAACAATTTGATGAAGTATTACAGAAGCTGGATCATACAAACGCACAATTCTTCCATCAGAAGGGAGGAAAGAGTAACAACGCTGTGTATGCTGTTATGGCTGGTAGTTATTCTCAGACCCCTCGAGAGATTCGAGAGGAGCGAGAAGAGAAATCGCCGAGGGAAGATCCAAATAAGAGAGGATGGAACCAATACAGTAACAGATACAGTTACAAGCCATATGCGAGACCGGATGGTGGTAATCGATACAATACTCGATGGAGAAGACCACGAGATACTCAAGGAAGGTACCAGGAAAGAAGATCCTATGGTAGATATAACTACAACAACAGAGGGAATGTAGATACTCGTCAGTCCAATGAAGAGTTTAACAAGGAGACGAGGAAAAATTTGGAAGCAAGACACCAAGATAACTTGCAATTTGTGGAGCAGAGGCCCAATGATCCAGGTCCATCGGGAACACAACAATCCCGGGGGAATGGTAATGAAAAAAAAAAAACTTCGAATTCACAGTAGAAGATAGAATTTTGAATACTTTCACTTCCAGAATTATTAAATGGCAAGCAGAGGATGATGACTTAATTCAACAGAATGACGAACGAAAAGAAATGGGTACCAGAATTAGAATGCCAATCATATCATGCGAAGTATTCGGTATGCCTGTCGATACTTTGATCGACACTGGGGCTATGCTTTGTCTGGTGAGTGAGAAGCTTTATATTCTGTGGAAGCTCAAAGAGAATTTAGAAGAGATTCCAGTATCAGGAATTAAGATCCAAGGAATAATACCCAATAAAATATCTCTGTGTAAAACACAATTATACTTATGTATTACGATTGGAGGACATGATTTTCGACATGTATTTGTTGTAATGAAGGACATGGCTTTTGACATGATATTGGGAGCAGATTTCATTCAGAAATATCAAGCAGTGATAGATATGAAGACGGAGACGATTAGATTCAAGAATACCGAAGAGATTAACTTCGAGGGAAAAGAAGAGGAAGACATCGAGGGAGATGCTCAAAGGTCTCTGATTTTTCATGAAGCTGAAGGAAGAGAAGTCTACACTGAGAAGGAGTCCCCAGAACTAGGGAAAATTTTGGAAGAGTATCACGATATTTTCGATATTAAGCCTGGTGAAATTGAGGATTTTGAATATTGTGGAAGTAAACAATAATGGAAGCTATGAAGTAGCCAATACACGAACTGGTAACATCGTGGGAACTTACAATGCATCGAATTTGAAGATCTATTATTCAAGAACCAGATGATTTAATGTGTAGATAGGAAAAATAAAATTTTTTTCAATTTTTATTTTTTGCTAGGTGTGGGGTGGATGTGCCCAACTCTAGGAATGGGTATTCCAAGTTTCAGACACATAGATATTAAGGGAAAGGCTGTAGCCGCTTTTGAAAGTTCAGATATTTGAATATCGCGCTACATTGCTTCTCGAAGCATTTCGAAGGATTTTACCGATAGTTGGATGTCAAGTGACGTAGCGAGTAACAGCAGAGGTGGAGGCTATTTATTGATTAAATAGTTAACTATGGAGTAGAGACTTGAGACTGCGATCAGATTACTGGCACGGCCAAATGAAAGAGAATGCAATTAGTATCAAGTAAATCGGACCAGGGATTCAAGAGATATGATGATTTCTAGATATCAGGCGATGACGCGTGACCCTGAGCGTTTTGAATAAAAGCCAGCTGGAGGAGGCATGGTTAGTTCATTCTAACACAAGCACTTGGCAAGCAAGTTGCGTCTACGCTGAGCCAAGGCACATGGTTGCCGTATCTACGCAGAAGTTCTTTTCAAAGCGTGATAGTCACGAGAAGTGCTGCGCAAACGAGTTGGAACTTAGTAAGTTTCTGGTGAGGAGAATCACTGAGGTGATTGATTTCTACAGACATTGGTGGAAATATTTATATTTCCAAAAGGACATATGCTAGACTTTGTCTAGGAAATAGTATTTTGTCACAGTCGAATAGTAACTTAATACTTGGATGTTTAAATCCATTTCAAGTCAGTTTTCATTTTTGTAACTAGTTAACCACTTCGATCTGTCAGTACATTGAAGACTAGTCTATAACGGTGGCGTTCATTAGTCTACGCAAGGGAAACTGCAAGTTGTCTAGCGCATGGCAGATGGTGATATTAATAAACCATGCCCAGGGAACGATCTTCAGAACAGCCGTTAACTGCTTAGACTGTCAACGTTTTTCTTGTACTGATGAGATTACAGTGAGTTATGTTACAACTGACATATTTAAGAAGAGATCACTTAGATCTGACCCTATTCAAACAAACTGTTATGGCTTTAATAGAAGCTCATATTAAAATGGAACCACAGTTTATTCAAACGTCGAAAGATACAACCACTATGTCTGACTAGACGAATTGTGGGTCTACAATGGCGGCCGATACAAGGATTATACGTGCTTGTCCGATAGGGCATGTCTACGGATAAATCTGGTATAGACCAGGTTTACTACACTTCAAGACCATCAAGAAATGTAAGCCACATTTGAATTATATTATGCTTAGCTAATTGGAACAAACTATTTTTCTGCAGATGACCAACACATTTTTTTCGTCGTATTTAAAGCTTGCAATGATTTTCGCAAGACTTATTAGAGTTATTCTGAGCATTTTCAGCACTCAGAACAGTTTAGGATCGATGACCGAGCATTTCGAGCATTTATTTGAATTTTTCATATTTTAAGGAAATCACGGTAATCAGCCGATGTAACTGTAAAAGTTAAATTTATTTTTGTTGAGGAATGGATATTTTTTCCATATTCGAAGGTTCGAACATGTGGATTCTCACATAATGAGATGATAATTAAACACATTTAAAATTATATAAATAATAATAATAATAATAATCCACTAATAATAATAATAATAATTTTCATAATTTTTCTAAATAATTCTTGGATATTATATTTTATAATAATCATATGTATTGAGAAAGAGCCTATGAAGTAGTTTAAACATTTCTAGTTTGGAACAGGAGATTTTCCTAAGGAGAGTGGTTAGCGCAAGCCCGCATTCAACCAACATTTCAGTTCTGGTTGAACAGTTGATATTTGCATTGAGCAAAGTATATTTTTCAGATAACACGGAGAGGCATGAAACGGGAAGCAAATGATATTTGTATCAAATAGGATATTGTTGTATTTATATAAAATCATGACGTAAATACACTCGAAAGTGAAATGAAGCTTTTCATATGTATGGTAAAGTCACGGGTTGAACTGAATGGTAAAATAAAATAAACTTGTCAGTTTATTAATCTTCCAGTGTTGATAACAAGCAGAGGCTTGATTTATTGTATAAATTTTGGGAAGATAATTTATGTGTGTGGAGTAGTTGAAATGCCATTCCCAGGTGCGCATGTTAAGTCGCAGGAATGAAGGTTTTTTCGAGCATCAATCAAATAGCAGGTTCGATGGCTCAGGTTTATAGTAGGAGTATTGGTGCCACACATTGCGTCGTATGAATAACCCGAAGGTTATTTCTTTAAAACCATCAGTTCTTATTTCAACCTTGTTTACGAATTCCATTTAGACTTTGATTTTGCTAGAACCCGGATTTGTCATGATAGTAGTTTATTCTTCTTCAGAGGAAGACCTTTGCCGTTGTTGTTGTAATATTGTGTTCCTACACAAATAATAGAATGGGCCACTGCCAATTTAAAATAATTCTTTAACCACGAATAATTTGAAGGATATTTTCAATCCTAGTGCCATGAACTAAATGAATTCATTATAAAACTACAATTCTAATTTCCGCATTCTGTCGAAGAATTGCAAGTTGTGAAAGTTGCCAGAAATGGCCATAAATATAAATATTTTTATAATAATGATCCCAAGGGGAAAATCGAATAGTTGAATGGTTCAACCATTTATTGATCAAGTTGATGATTCATAAATCATATATTTTGTTTGGAACTTGAAGTTCATAATCGAGTCACTTCTCGAATGTTTAATGTCAGAAGAACAATTAATTGTTGTTGTGCTTCGCACAGTTCTTCGATGCTTTGCTCAATGGTCAAATACTTTTCAGATGTTATTAATATGTGTTAATAATTTGTGTTGCTTCGATGATGATAATATTTTCAACGATATATTTTTGAAAACTGGAAAACAAATGAAAGTCTAAGAAATTCTATAAACATTTATTCAACGAGTGTTAATATCATGTAAATAGTCAAACAGTGATCAACGTTATTTCCAGTATGGACAATTAATTTTGAACTGGAATTAAATATTAATAATTTTGGAACACAGTCCACAGGACTATTAATCGGACTTGTGTTTCCAGAAAGATTGTCAAATGTGTTTGGAAAATTTCTGTATATTGTGTGTAAATAAGGGTGTGGATCGCCACACGTGGAGTGATGCTGCTTTGAGCATTTTTGCAGTCAGATTTTAACTTTAAATAAACTGAGATAATTTTTACCAGATGTGTTTCACCCAATTAAATCTCCTTCTATCCTTATTGTTGCATTGAGCCAAAAATCAGTAAAGCATTTTTTATAAATTTGATGTCGTTTTTGCGATTTGCTTTAACCCATCTGGCGCTCCGGGATATTTTGACTCTCGTGCTGACTGATTATTGGTAAAGTGCATATGTGGTCGTGCGGACTCCGGTCTAAACGGGCACAGTACTAGTTTGACATATCCTTTTCCACAGGTGGAGAAAAGGTTTGATTTTCCTCTTCATCTGTAGACTATGCTGATGTTGTTGCTTTTTTCTCGCCATCACACCCGTGGAATGAGGAAATACAGTCTTTACACTGACTTTTATGACCGTGATAGAGTTTGACCAGCTGGCAAGTAGCACACTGTCGCATAGAGGGTATTTTTGCCATGGCCACTTGCTTATGGTGATCATAATCTGTACATGGTTGCAATTCACTTAACTCAGGGTCTTGAGTCCTTGATTTTGGTACATGTTGCCAGATTTCTTTCACTGCATTTGCTGCCACATAATAAATGAACGATTTTGGAAGAGCCAATATTTCTTCTTTGGTAAAACTGTCTAGTTGCTTTTTACATACAAAGAACTTTCCAATCGCTTTTTCGGTAGCATCCCCTTTCTCCATGTTATCACGTTGATGTTTACACGGCGCTTGTAGGAATCTCACTGGTGTCATCCACAGGTAAACCTTCAGTTTTAATTTTATTTAAAAACTCCCAGCAGGCATTGGTGGTTAGCCAATGAAAGAGATGCCACACCTGTGCCAAGGCTTTATGGGTAATGTTCTCACAGGGGTAGCGGTCCATGAGTGTTTGCAGCGAGGGACAGCCCATGTCCATTAAATCGATACATTGACAGTAAGACGCCAAAAATTGTTGAAGCCATTGACGTTTTTCACTACCTTTCACTAATACCACATGGGCAGAAGACAAATGGGCTTTCATGACCATGTCCAGGTGCTTATATGAAATGTTTCCTTGCTTCCAGTCTAGTTGCATATGAGTTTCAATCCACTGGGTTTGTTTACGGTCTTTATCACACAACAAATCAAACGCATAAGGTGGTTTAAACACCAAATGGGTAGCTTGCGATATCCAAAAAGTGGAACAATCGATGAAGGCCACTTCTTTAAATATAAATTTGTTATCTCCAATTTTAAACCCTTGACAGTCGACAATCAGTGTACGCAACATGTTCACTCTTGTCTGGATCAAGTCCAACTGACCACAGACTGACTATCGTCCAGTAAGGTGTACCCATGACAATTACTTACATTCCACTCTAGTAAAAAAATCACTGACTAGTCACTATTGAGGTTAGGGTATGATAGGGTGCATAAGAAATAATAATATAACAACAACAACCAATTTTTTATTACATTATTTTATTAGCATAACAAGTTTTACATTCTTTCATCATTCTAGGATAGGGGCGGTACCAACTCATACAACAAAAAAGTATTTTACGTTTATAGCGTCCATAACACCGATGATATCCCAATGTCTCTAAACTGGGTGTTTTTGCCTGTGAGCTGCTCACCGAAGCATCGTTGACACCATAAAGTCCACACGTATCATAACTTTTTTCATCACTCAGAGGCACCAGTGAGGGGTAACTTGAATGACAGGGTATATTACCCACATCCATTCTACTCAGGTAGGGGCAGGCGGGTGACCAGCGCTGATGTTCTTTCATGGGATCATCACTTTCTTCCCATTGGTCTATGATGATGGGACAAAACACACATTTCACTTCATCTCTTGTTTTTAAATAATAGAATCCAGCGGCCGCCAAGGCTTGAGGGTTTATAAAGGACACAGGCCACGTTGCAAAAGTCTTGAAACGTTGTTCCTCAGATTTTAAATTCATGGGTGTGACGTCTCTTGATGTTTTAAAGCAAGACATGACTGAGCAGCATGATGTAGGTTGTCATGTTATTTATACACTTGTCACTTGGTTGGACAGTGGATAATAGTTGACTTGTTTGTGATGAATGATCAAACAGTAGGCCGTCGTATTGGCTGGAACATTATCATGCGTTTCGAAATCTAGTCGAATGTCAATATTGAATGGCTTGACAGACTCTTCCAAGTAGGAACAGTCAAAGACAATCAGTGGCGCCATTGTCTTAAAATCTTGGGGTGACAAAATGGGGCAATTCTCATTTTGATAATACGACCATCTAAATTTAGAAAACAAGTCGTACAGGGGACCAAACTTATTTTTTGAAAAATCCAAATCCAGTCCTTCATAGGGAAACACAGCACCGTTGAGGAAAAGAGGTGCATTTCTTAATGGCAGGTGATCAAATTGTGTAGCATCTTTGGTTTGTTGATACTTGCGATTTGTTTGAAAACCAACGATCAAGTAGAGAGGTCTCTCTGTATAGAGGGCTGTTTTTACAGACCAACTGTGTGTGTGTTGGTGGTGGGCAATAGCGGGTACTCATGGAGTGCCCAGCTTCTAAATTCCATGGGTAGAGGCATATCTCTCTTTACCATCTTGAGTATGTCCAGTTTTTTGCTATCGTCAAGGGTCACATGAGGCACTTTCCATAGCATGCGTTGTAGTATAATTTTTGAATCTATGGGGGCATTGTCGGCTCCCTTGAGTGCATTATTATCACTCCTGTCTCTCACCAAATAAAGCACTTGCCTTGCATTCACCATAATGCGCTGGTGATCTTCAGCAAAGCCTAAAATCAGTTTAAGAGGTAAATATCCAGTAAAGGTGCCATCAGTGTGTACCATCCAGTCATTGGTCGAGTCAGGACACCAACCCGCCATGCAAAGTGTTTTACCTTCTTCCTCACTATAAGAAGGGTATAGTTTCATGACACTGGAAATACCCATTTTTCGAGTGCTATCCACCACGATATCGTTAATGACATACCGCACCTCAGAAAACAGAAAGGCAAAAGCATGGTTGGCCAATTTGGATGTGGTAGGTGTAGAGCCATCGGCTTTGGTGAGCCGACCTTCAATCTGAATGACACTTTCATGCGGTAGGGTGTAAATATCTTGGTTGTTGATAACAAATTGAATTTCATCATTGTTATTGAGTCCAGGTGTTTGAGCTTGATAGGAATGGAGATCAATTCTTACCATTCCTGGTTGCTCCTCGATGTGTTTCGCTACCTCTAGGATAGAATTCATCATGCGGGTTGACGTGGTAACCCAAATGTTGTAAAATCTGCCGGTCCGTAGATGTTAACGTGTATTCACGTGGCAAACAACTAACACCATTCCTAGACGGTGTTGTTGGTTTATACACAAACTTCATAGTGGCTTTAGCACCAACTTGTAAGTCACTGGTGTGGTAGAATCTAGATCAATGAGTTGTTGATCTCTATTTATCAGTCTTAATGTTATATTACTAATGCCATCGACAGCCACAGAATGAAAAAGCACCACTGGAGGGTTTTCACGAATAATATAGCCATTGGGCGATGTTACAATAAAGTCATCAAGCGAATGCGATGGTCCTTGATTGGTGTACACTTGGCTAATAATATTACACGTCACCGACACGTGATGGTCTTCAATGAATTTCACTTCATGGTCTGATTCATGTTTTTTGTTGGGCTTCAACACGCGTGGTTTAAATCCTAGTAATGGACCAATGGAATCGGGGTGTGTTTTAAAGTCAATATTGAATGTAGAAAAAATACTGCAGCGATGAGTGTTGGTATTTCCTGCAAGTTCAAACTTGCGCGTTCCATCGAGAAATGACTTTTTAACCATATTCATTGATCAACACCACATAAATGTGTTCATAAATGTCATCTATCGTATATCTACCAGAGTTCAGCGTGAGCACACAATCATCATAGTAAAACTTGTTGTTCACATTTTCACGTACGTTGTATATTCGATTGTACGTTTCAAGTGAAACAAGTCCTAAACCGTAAAGTCTTCCACTCAATTCAATGGGTGGGTAAAAGTCTAGGCTGACTTCAGGTCCACGTCCATGCACTGTAAACGTCTTACTTTCCGCCGACATACTGTTGACGTTTCTGCTTATGTCGCGTCTTATATAAAAAAATAAACATAAACGTCCGCACTCTTGACTGTTAAACGTTTCCTCACGTTTCACATTATAATATATCTTAATCCTGTTTCCAAAATAGGTCACTAATTCCATGGGTGTGGGTAAATTCCCAGAACTGTCAAAGTACCATACAGTGGATCCCTCTTTGACATAGGCTACATAATGCGTTCCTGGTCCTCGGCGATCATCCAAATTGACAACAGCACATTCCTGTTTCCAGGGTCGTGGGGGTAATTGGTTTCGCATAAACACACCTCGAAAATGAGAAAGCTTTAGTTGTTTAGCATAGCTTTCCACTTGTTCATGGGTCAGGGCATGTCTTGCTATGGCAGATGTTATTTTTATTTTATTTTATTTTATTTTATTTCGAAACGGTGAAATCCCAAATCCTTGTTGTTAAAAGGCTGGCTTTAAATTGGCATTTCTAGCCCCCATAGCAATCGCTTCCATGGTTTCATTGTGTCGCTGACTTTCTGTTAGTTGTTGATTGCCCTGCTGCGCGGCTTTATTGGTTTTCGCCACCGCACTGGCACCACCCAAAAGTGAACCCAGAGCAGCCAGACCAGCAAACAAAGCTGGTAAAACTCCTGCCCGTTTGGGGACGGGAATCACTTGCCCTTGTTTTGATCCCTGTCGCTGACGTTTTGGATTAACACGTCTCTGTGCTGCTCGAAGGGCTTTCCTTATAGTCAATACATTATTTTTTATTTTTTATTTCGCAAGGGCTTGTCCACGAATGCCTTAAGCCCATGCTTTGCCATGGACAGAGCCCTATTTTTAGTCTTTTTCACCATATATCTTTGTTCCACCATGATGATGATGATGACCAACAACCTTTCACAAGAAAGTTTAAGTCACAACTAGCGTCATCTTGTTATTTCATGGCTGTATATTCCACTTCCACATAAAGTGGGAAATAGTTTATGGTTTTTCCCGCTTGCTTTTCATCCCATGTCAACATGAGATGAAAGGATAATTCGTCACCTGCATTGACCATTTCATGGTTATGGACCAACATCCTATGACTATTTATCTCTATTTGTAAATGGTTTTCATCAGGCATCGCGTATTTCATTTGAATGGTTCCATTATAGTGTAATCGATAGTGGTTTAAACCCGAAGCAAGCACATAGGTCAGGTGCTGGTCATGGATTAGCGGTAAATGGTTTCTGTCATTCACAGGCTTTTCATTTGTCAGATACACTAAAAATACAGGTGGGATGAATTTATAAAGCCTTTTCATTTCATAGGTCACGTAACACTTGGTACAGACATCGCCTTCGTCTTGCGGGTCTTCCACGTGAATAATGCGCTGATGATTAGCGGTATAGCCGTACACAGTAAGCTTAGGCACTTTGTTATATAACTCATACACTTTGTTATCCACATACTTTTTTGTAGTAACATCTGTAGACACTTGAGGATTTTTCGCATGGGTTAGCCGCTTTGCCTTAAAGTCATAATCTCCCTGTTTTGTGCGCGGCACTACTGACCTATCCACATAGTATTTATTAGCAGGATCCGTTTCTTGTTTAGGATCATGTATGGGGACAGACCTAGCTTTAGCCATCAATGCACGTCCAAAGACATCCATCGTCAACCTGTAGTACGAGTCTACTGTTTCTATGACAAGGCTTGGTGTCATGTATATAGACAGCCTGCTAGCCTCTCTAAGTCTTAGTTGATATGAAGATTATTAAGCAGCAAGAGTCATTCCCCGTGGGGGACATGGTTTACCTTCTCTGTCCCACATCACGTGAACAACGCCATGGTTCACTCTTTCCATCTTCCATTCGCTGCATCATTGTGGGACCTTCGGGATGTGGAAAGACCAATCTTTTACTGACGCTCATTACAGCGGCCAATGGTCTGCGTTTTCAAAATATTTATATTTTTGTAAAATCTCCCTACCAACCCCTATACGTGTTTCTGGATCAAGTCATGTCTGGATTACAAAATGAGAATATGGGTTATTTCACATTTTCCATGCAAGAAAATGTTATTTCACCTAATGAGGTAAAGCCTGATTCACTCATTTTTTTTTTTCGTCTGGCTGCGTGGCTCAGGGGTAACGTTCTCGCTTGCTGAGCCCAATGTTGCAGGTTCGAAACCTGGCGCAGTCAGCTGGCATTTGAGGGTGCGCAAATGCGAGGGAGCCGTGTCAGTAGATTTACTGGCACGTTAAAGATCCCCTTCGGGGCAAAATTCCGGCACCCCGGCGTCTCTAAAAGCCAGTGTAGTTAAAAGGGACGTAAAACCAATAACATTATTATTATTACTCATGATTTTCGATGATGTATCCACTGAACGACAAGGCATCATTCAAAGCTATTTCAGCATGGGTCGACACAAACATATCGATTGTTTCTATCTAGGACAAACATATTCTAAAATGTCCAAACAGTTGATTCGTGACAATGCTAATGTCATTGTTTTATTTCGCTAGGACGAGAGGAATAGTCGTCACATTTATAATGAACATGTGAATCCGGATATGACCTTTCAAATGTTTGCTGAATTGTGTGCCAAGTGCTGGAATACTCAACGTCATGCCTGTTTAGTGATTGACAAACAAAGTGAACTCAACCAAGGACGGTATCGCTTAGGGTTTGATCATTGTATTGCTATTTAAGGCACTGTCTCATTCCCTCTCATGTCATTTGTCAATACACCATGGTGTTAGCAGAGAGTCAATTGAAAAAACATATTATTAAAAAAAATACTATTCGCCAAAAGTTTCGTCATTTGAAACGATCACGTGCGGATCATGCTTTGTTTATTCAACAACATTTAGCACCTCCGCTAAAAGCCATGTTGAAACCCTCTTTCAAGCCATCTGAAACGCTACCCACTGTTTCACAAGCTACGCAGACACTACACAAGGACCCTGTGGAAGAGGAAGAGGAAGAGGAAGAGGAAGAGGAAGAGGAAGAGGAACAGGAAGATTTGACTAGTGTTAGCGAGGTTGAGGATGACGAGGAACAAGTTTTTACACCTCAAAAAAAGACCTCACCCCTCGCAGAGTTTTTACGAAAAAAGAAATCCTTGGCCATGGTCGAAACACCTTGCCCTTCCATATCGTCTCCGTTTTCACAACTCTTGGCCACCCCTCAACATAAAACTCAACTGAAAAATATTATAATAAAATATTATGGATCAACACTGGAACCCTATTTCACCGATTTACTTATGCGAAACACAGATACTACATATGGTGTTCGCTATGAGGATGATAGTTTTAAAATTGGGGATTCAACGATTAAATTTGCTCGTACTAAAGCTGTCATTAAAAAGATCAATTATAAATTAACACCAGGACTGTTAAAGCTGCTATTCTCTCGGACCCCCTCTTCCCATGATTATACGCCAGAGGACCTTGGCAAATATAAATCCATTTTATTGGACACCCATGCCCACAAAAGACAGTATGATCCCACTCAACAAGTGAATGCCAATATATCTCAAAAATATAAAACCATCATTGCAAAAATATTCCCCACCAGTCAAAGTGGTCGTCGTAAATTGTCCGCTTCGGGAGTGACATTTAAACCATGAAAACCCCTTGAGGATGTTACCTACTGGCACAATCCTAATAAGCTCGTCCAGCGACTACAGCTATTGCATGCTTCACGTCAAGCCGGCCATACTGGTCACGATTGGGAAATTCAAGAAATTGATGAAGAACTTCGAAATGCCAAAATTATTGTTTAAGCCTTCACCCATTAAGGAGGGCATCGCTCATGAGTTGCATCGTCCAGCTAGACGTCACTATCCACGACTCAAGGTGATTTCACGCGGTGTGGATGAACTTTGGCAAGCCGATTTGGTGGAAATGATTCCCTATGCTAGTGTTAACGATGGTGTACGCTATATGTTGACGGTCATTGATGTGTATTCCAAAATGGCCTTTGTTGAACCTATGCGTCGCAAGTCTGGTCCACTAGTCACCAAGGCCTTTCAACATATTATTCAACAATCCAAACGTCAACCTCAGTTGCTACAAACCGATCAGGGAAAAGAATTTTTCAACAAGGATTTCTCCAGTTTTCTCAAATCTTTGTATATTCACCATTACACCACGTACAGTAATCTCAAAGCCAGCGTGGTCGAGCAGTTTAACCGAATATTGAAAACCCATATGTGGAAAGAGTTTACCACTCAGGGCACTTATCGCTGGTTGGACATGTTACCTGAGCTAGTGTTACGTTACAATGACACCAAACATAGAACCATTGGGACTAAGACACGTCTCGTGATCAAAAATATTCCGCGACTGGATAAACTGTTTAACCCCATAAAAACAGCAGACCCTAAACGTTACCGATTGAAAATTGGGGATTTTGTTCGTGTGAGCAAATTCAAGTCCGTCTTCGACAAGGGCTACAAACCAAATTGGGGGACTGAACTATTTCGAATTCGTCAAGTCAATCTAAACAGTCCAGTCACCTATTTATTCGAGGACCTCAACCATCAACCCATAAAAGGTAGATTTTAAGTCCAAGAACTCCAAAGGACTGCGTTTCCAAAACATTACCTTGTGGAAAAAGTGTTGAAACAAAAAGGAAATAAAATATATGTAAAATGGTTGGGTTTTAGCTCAGCCTTTAATTCTTGGATTAATAAATTACATGTTGTATGAAACTGTGCACCTTGTATTTATTTATTTATTTATTTATTCACTCATGTTGTACTTAACCTACAGCCCTGTGTACAGTCCTCAGCTCCACATGTATTATGAGCAATACATATTTCTTTCTCTCATCACCTGTGTTCTCTCTTACACCGACGCTTCCCTTCTCCTCCCCTTCACCTCCCACCACAGTCAAAATAAGATGTAATATGTTAGCTCTTATCGTGCACGTGCACAGGTGAACACCTCTGTGTTAGGTCATATTACACATGAACTTGCATTTTCTCACGTACGAACCAAAACAGGATGTAACTTGTTAGCTTACATGTGGTTTTCACAAGGAGGATGGTAATAATGTCATCTCGCATGTGTTCAGATGTATTTCGTCACTTTCCTTTCATATCGTTATCAGATTGTAGTAGTGAGGGCTGGCGAACAACGTCAGTTCAACACACTGCTTTACACACACACACAAATGTAGTTAGGCTCTTTGACATAATTTGGATAAATTTCAAGAGCCAGTCCATAGGGACCAGTCCAAAGAGACCGGTCTAAAGGGATTAGTCAAAAAGGACCTGTCAACAGGGGCCCATCAACAGGGACTTGTCAACAAGGACCCGTCAACAAGGACCCGTCAACAATGACCCGTCAACAGGGACCCGTCCAAAAGGACTCGTCCATAGGGACCCGTCAACAATGACCCGTCATCAATGACCCGTCAACAGGGACCCGTCAAAAGGACTCGTCCATAGGGACCCGTCAACAATGACCCGTCAACAATGACTCGTCAACAATGACCCGTCAACAATGACCCATCAACAGGGATCAGTCCAAAGGGACAAATCAACAATGACAGGGGCTCTCACCTCAAGGCTTGACATGTCCTCTTCGATTATTGGTTTGTCTATCGACAAGCGCTGCTTGGAATACTTTTTGATCACGCCTGGTGTGTTGGGTATGGTTACGTTACACTACAGCCGCCATCTTTAAAAAGCCTGCCTTCTTACAAAAGCCATGAGTGGACATGCGTAAAAAACAAAAAACAAGCATGTTAATTCATAGTGGCTCTCCTCCGTACACAAGTCTCTTGTGTGAAACAACGTTTAATTTCATATGAACGTTCAAAATCCACATGTCGCACTTGGAAAGCGAGATTGTCTAAAAAATTAAAATTTCACCCCCTAGTAGGGGTAGGTTTTATTTTGGGGTTGAAATATGTTGTCCAATGGAAAGGGGGTGTCAGCCTGAGTTCAACGAAACCTCATTCGTCAAAATCAGACGATGCGTTCGATAGATATCGCGCCGCCGCCATCTTGTGAGGAGGGTGAGGAGGAGGAGGGTCTAGAACCGCTACAAAACCACTACTCTTTACAATAGTCTGTTATAGCTTTAAACACAAGGCTTGTTGTAGATCTTTTAATAGCAATGTCTATTCACTGTTGTTTTCGAAAACTGGGGAAGCCGCAATGGTTGTATAGGCATAAAAACCTTACTGATATTACTATTTAGTCATTTTGATCCTCTTGCATATCAAGAGCAGATGACCTAGTTGTTCCACTCTCTAAAACGACAACAACAACACTACCTCTTGCATAGTTTGTGATGTTGATGGCTCTTGCGACGTGGAAGATGGATTAAAAATAACTTTTAGTACAGGGGTTAAACGTTTCTCATTAAACAATCCACTATTTTGAGTAGCAATGTGGTTTTCTTGATTTCTTGTCGACGGCAACTGTGTTTCATGCAGTACACTACATTGATGATCACTGACACTTAAAACTTCTCTATTTTTACTTTTTAGGTCACCACGACAATGTTTGGAACGTTGTTTTGAACAACGCCAAATAACAGTTCCAATTTTATTGGTTCGTTTCACAATATATGAATATCCTTTATAGTATGCATAAGGCTTACCATACCTAGTCACTGATACTTCCATGTCAACTGTCAAGCGTAGACTAAGCTCTAGTAAAGTCAACTTGGTAATAAGAATAGTAGTTTAATGTGGGAGCAAATATGGATCCAAAGTGTTGATGTAAAAGTGGAAGCTAATAAGCAAATATAAGAACCAAGAGTGGGGGAAAAATGTGGTAGCTCTTGTTCAATTTCTAGAATTTCCTAATCGTGACCGGTATGCCCAGCTTGTTGTAAAGCATGCAGGTGCCGAAGCCGTTGAATTAGCTTACTGGGTTTGTTCCAGTTTACAAATTTAACAAATGATTTTTAGGTGGAAACAAAGCATTACCATTATCATTATCATCATCATCATCATCATTATCATTATCACCATCATCACTATTACTATATAGTCCCTTTTAATCCTCTTGCAATACCACTTCATTTATAGTCTGTGTTGACTTTGATAGTGTTGAAGGTTTCTTGGACGTTGACAACTGTCCTAACATGACTTTATCAGGACATGATAAGTGATTTTCAACAAACACTGCACTATTTTGAGCAACAATATCTTTTTCTTGCACTTGCCTTTTTACTTTGGTTAGAGTATTTTGCCCATTTAAATGTGTATTGATTTGGGATTCACAATGATGCTCGTTTGAAGTAAGTACGTTGGAATCTTTTGTCTTAATCATTCCTGGACACTTTTTAGATTGTTGTTTTGAACATCGCCAAAGAACAGTTCCATTTTTATTGGTTGTTCTTACAATATATGTATATCCTTTATAGTAGACACATGGCTTACCATGGCTGGTTGTTGAGACTTCCATATTAACTAATACACATGAAATAAATTTTAGTAAATTTGCCTTAGTAATAATAATAGTAATATATACTAATATAATAAAGCTGAAGAGTTTGTGTGTTTGTGTGTCTGTGTGTTTGTGTGTTTATGTGTTTAAACGCACTAATCTCTGGGACTACCAGTCCGATTCGTAAAATTCTTCTTTTATGATAGCCTGATTCAAGAGGAATAGTTTAGGTTATGTAGCACTAGGCTACATCTCTCAGGTGACCTTCAAGATTGATTTTTGTTCAGTAAGTCGGTAGAACAAGTGCTCCCGAACAGCTGAATCCGCATGCGCTGGCGTTATGGTTAGTGATACGTACACCGTTTCACCTATCTGAACCAAAATTTGTACACTTACCCTTTGGAACACTGATGGTAACACTGTCTACGTGAAATTAATGACAGACCAGTCCATTCCCTGCATTTAGCCCTTTTGTTCAAATCTACACCTTATCCCCCTTCTGAACCAAAATTTGTATACTTACTTACTTATGGTGATAATGATAATGATGATGATAATGATAATGATAATGATAATGATAATGATAATGGTAATGCTTTGTTTACACATGAAAAATCATTTGTTAAATTTGTATACTGGAACAAACCCAGTAAGCTAATTCAACGGCTTAGGCACCTGCATGCTTTACAACCAGCTGGGCACACCGGTCACGATTAGTAATTTCTAGAAATTGAACAAGAGCTTCGTCGTGCTGAAATTATTGTGTAATATGTCTACCACTTTGCTACCACTTTTCCCCCATTCTTGGTTCTCATATTTGCATATTTGCTTCCACTTTTACCTCAACTCTTTGGATCCATATCTGCTCTCACATTAAACTATTATTCTTATTACCAAATTGCCTTTACTAGAGCTTAGTCTATGCTTGACAGTTGACATGGAAGTATCAGTGACTAGGAATGGTAATCCTTATGCATACTATAAAGGATATTCATATATTGTAAAACGAACCAATAAAAATGGAACTGTTATATGGCATTGTTCAAAACAACGTTCCAAACATTGTCATGGTGACCTGAAATGTAAAATTAGTGAGGTTTTAAGTGTCAGTTATCATCAATGTGATGTACTGAATGAAACACAGTTGATGTCAACAAAAAATA
This sequence comes from Meconema thalassinum, assembly GCA_946902985.2. Lineage (NCBI taxonomy): Eukaryota > Metazoa > Arthropoda > Insecta > Orthoptera > Tettigoniidae > Meconema > Meconema thalassinum. Next base: position 591,715,763 of record OX336389.2, on the reverse strand, counting down.
AAAATAAACATATTGCTACTCAAAATAGTGGATTGTTTAATGAGAAGCGTTTAACCCCTGTTCTAAAAGTTATGATAATCCATCTTCCACGTCGCAAGAGCCATCAACATCACAAACTATGCAAGAGGTAGTGTTGTTGTTATCGTCGTCGTTTTAAGGAGTGGAACAGCTAGGTCATCTGCTCTTGTTATGCAAAATGTAGTATTGCAAGAGGACCAAAATGACTAAATACTAATAACAATAAGGTTGTTATGCCTATAAAACCATTGCGGCTTCCCCAGTTTTAGAAAACAACAGTGAATGGACATTGCTATAAAAAGATCTACAACAAGCCTTGTGTTTAAAAACTATAACAGACTATCGTAAACAGAGAAAGAATTGTATTCAGTGTGCATCTATTGTCATAATCATGTATAATCTGCAATGTTAAATATTCTAACTTTGTATAAAATAAAACAACATTGTACCATCATTTACATTTATTTACAAACTCTATATACATTTGTTTGGTTTCATGATAATATTTTTAAGACAATACTAAAAACTAAAACGTTATAATTCTATACACATATTTTTCTTTCAGTCTATTGTCAACATTCATATTTTCCATTATTATTTCACATTTTTTAAGTTTTTATTTAATTAAAACGAACCATGCACCTATTGTTTTTTAAACCTTCATAAATTAAGTGCACAGGTTGTACAGCACTATTCACTTCATCATAAACACTCTCCGTCATATCATTAAACCGTGTAGGCAGAAATGTCTCAAAATTTTCACAAACACAAAGTACACGATCACCATAATATGCTGTTTTCAATTTCCGAACCTTGATAAAGCGGAATGGAATATGCGTTGGCAATTCGCAGAGCTTTTTTTGGTCTCTAAGCCGCATGCTTGTCCCACTGCATTCAGAACATTCATTGTAGTAGTCTATAAACAAAACAAAAGCATATCTATTACACTCTACAACAGCTTGTAATAATTATGTGGATATAGGTATTTTGCACTATGCATTGCTAATAAATTATAGTATTTATGCAACAAATGTCCTACTTTTCTGCAAATAGCACAAGTGTTAAGCGCTAATGCACACTTGACTCAGGCTATCAAGTGTCCACAAGGCAATGATACAACACCTAGTTCATCTTGATAGCAAATTTTACATAATTGTTGGTCACACGTTTGTATCTGTTGGTGAGACACATCTTTTTTTCAGCCTCGTGAATTTGCTCCGCATGTTCTAGCTCTAAAGGCACTTTTATGTCTTGTGCAGCAATTACGTTTTCTTTACGAATAGTGTTCACAAATTCCTGACCTTTACGCAACACCATGTATCTACAGTTAGGTAACCAATGAGCGTGTTCCACAAAAGGGTCATCAGTAATTTGCCAATCCTTTAAAGCAAATCCACAATGGAAACATATTGTTTTATCCCCTTCACCAGCTGTTTTGTAAGGTGTTTTAATATTAAGGGCCAAACATTTTTATAAGATTCTAAACGTTTTTCAACAGTCCTGTACTCTGGGTGAGCTGGTGCTTTAGTCTTGCAAACTCCCAATTTTGCAAAAGCACATGCCAATTCAACACTGTCTATGGCATATGGACCACATATATCGACAATACCGTTGGCTGGCAATACATCATTATTATCATTTTTATTTGTGATTCAGCAACGTAAGTAGTTGCGAATGGCCTTGTGGTTCGGTAAAATGGATACACTGGTATGTTACCCACTTGTTTTCCAAGCATGTAAGAACAATGAGGAGACCATCGCAAATGGTCTCTAAAGGGATCATCCCCTTCTTCCATGTGTGAAAGTTCAATACGACAAAACACACAACGCACCACAGCTTCTCGGTTCAAGTAATAAAAACCGGCTTCAGCAAGTTAATGTGCTGACAAAAAGCGTACAGTCCAGGATTCAAATGTTAACCAACGATCGTTTTCTGATTTTAAATTTAACCCACATGGTAAACCGACTTGCTCACTTGTTGTATTTGATACTAACGCCATGTGTTATAATAATAATTTAATTTTATTGCAAGTTATTAATGTTGCACAAGAGCACAGAGTACTTTAAAGCATAATGTATGCTTTTTTCACTGTCTGTTCACTACGTTAATGACGCACGACCACAGCTATAAAACAAACAAAATAACCCATCACTCAATCAATCAGTCAATCAATACTTGTAAATAAAACGTTAACGTTAATTGACATTAAATAAAAAACACCATTAAAAATATTTGATAATAAACTGTATGTCGGCACTAACAGTAACCCATGTACTTATTTTCTTTTTTATAAGGCAGCAGTCATTTACTTTCGTTGAGTCAATAGAGAACCGCCTGTAAATTAAATTTAAATTTTTGTTTTTAGAAAATCCAATATAACCATGTACTTTCCCGGTCAACAACCATTATGATCTTGTGCCGGTTGCCAATACATAATCTTTAATCAAGAAATCAATCATCGTTCCAGTTATGTACAGGTATTGAATTTTTTGTCTAGGGGTTTCAATAGTGGTAAATTGGGATAGCGTTTTAAGTTAGGCTTACCTGAATTTTGAATAGTTCACTCTTTGGCAATGGTTCCACTCTAGTGCGTCTCGGGTTTTCAGCGACAGCTACAGCAGTAAAGCTTTTCTTTGCAACTTTCTAAAAATAAATAAAATAAACCGCCATAAATACCTAAATTCAGGTTAATACATGCATTTCATAAAAATAAAATATCGAACAGAAATGAAACAAGTTAGTTTAAAAAATATAATATCTCCTTGACTTGTACCGGGTTCTTGCTGATTCCTTCTAGTGGGCTCAAAAGTGCAATTTTCTCTCTCTCAGACATGTGAGGTATACCGGTTATCTGCAAACAAATTAATAAAAAATCATTAATTACCTTATCAATAACTACAAATTTAAGGTTCATTAGCATTACATCATTGTATAATCATTGATAGGTACCTACCAAAAATAAAGGGATTTTTCTTACACAGCTCTACTGTATACGTCCGTTTGCTAAAATGGCAAGTGCATCACTAACGCAATCCTTATCAGTCTGCTTAGCAACAGAGAGAGTTGAATTTTCTCAGCGTTTTGACCTTGAACTCTTGTCTGTCTCTCACATATTCCAAAGCCTCCCCACATACCTCAAGCGCGATAAAATTCGCGTACCTTATACTAGTTTCATGTTTTTAATAAGGAACCAAAATGGCTGCCTCTTATACATTGGTAGTCCTACTGTCACAGAACAAAAATGGCGGTTTCTGCTTAAACGTCACACCTGCTAGCCACCAGCCAAGTAACCCAACACTGCACTTGCTGCCCACGTAGGCATTTCTGTCTTATCAGCAGTTGCTCTCACCCAACCGCCAAGCCGCTGTATTCCGTGTCGAGCAAGCAGGACTATGTGTGTTAGCATTGAAAACTTGCGTGACTTATTATTATTATTCTTAATCATTTTACTGTAATAATAATTACTAGCAAGCGGCCATCCTCAATACATGATCACCTAGATGTTAGGCACCTTAAAACAACAATGATCATCATCAATACATGATCATGTTAACCACATACATTCACCCTATAACACGCCACTTCACCCAGTTCAACATTTAGTTTATAACATCTCAGGCCAATGACCTTACCGTTTTGGCTCTTTGCGTACATGCACATGACTTGGTTGAGCGAATGTTATAGGTTTTCATATTCTAAAACCGATTGCTATACCAGACAGCGGTCTCGCTTATTACCATTTACTAGCATGTTAAATATCCCCTTCAATGGTAAAACATCTTAGCACGCTTCATACATTTTGGAATATTTGCCTCCATCCATTAGAGAAAATATCGGAAAACCAACCGTCATAAGCCGTCCCGCCAAAATAGCGATCATTTCTTCCGGGCACGGTCACGATGGTCGGCAACAGGCTTGATCAAAGAACACGCCCAGCGGTATAAATTCTCTGTCCACACCACATTTAATTTACAATTAAAATTATTTAAAATAATAATATTTTGTTTTGTTTCATCGTTAGGGGGCCCCTTTTCAACAATTATTATCATTTGTCATGTTACTCATTAGCGTTTACTAATATGTTTAAAGATCGCCATGAGAGATTTTCGAAATATTCGCCTTTACTCATTCGTCATAGTAAATATCTCAAAAAAGCGACCCCTCGCCCTGCTGCCCCTCGAAATAGCAATTTCCTGTATTCAGCATGGCCAGTGATAGCCTCGTTGTAACACACGTCCCAGCGCTAGTGCCTGTCTGTCAACAAACACGTTTCATTTTAAAAATTGTAAAAAAGTTTTAAAATGCATAGTTTTTGTCCTAGATACTTGAAATTTATTGTGGAGGTAGATGGGGTAGGGGCCTTTCATTTATGTCAAACAAATAGTTGTGTAGAATTCCTAGTTTCCAAAATATATGAATTTCAAAATTAGACTGTTTTCAAAAAAAGTAAAAAAAGTTTTATTATAAAAATAAAAAAGACAGAGAACATTCGTTTAAACCATGGCACAACGTTCTATCGTGTTTGGTTTTCAAACTATCGCCTACTTTCAAAAACATAATTTTTAAAAATATTTTTGAAAAATAGTTCAAGTCATCCAGAGCAAAGCGCCCGTCAGCTCGAGTCCAACGACACCTCATTTGTTAAAATCTGACCAGGCGTTCGCGAATTATCGTCAATGTTCGCGAGAAAGTAGGCTATCATTTTTGTTTTGTCCTACACACTTGAAACTTGCTTTACGCCTAGAGGACCTAGGGACCTTACATTAACGTCAAACAAACTTTTTTCCAAAATTCACCATTTCCATAATAGCTCCAATGTCAAAAACAGCAATTTTCAAATTAAAAAAAACTACCAACACTCATTCTTAGCAAAGAGGACCTCATCCCAACGCCAACAACACCTCGTTCGTTAAAATCTGATTGTGCGTTCGGGTGATATCGGCAACGGTCGTAGGAAAGTAGACTGTGAAAGAGCTCACTCCTTACCCCACTACTCACATTTTTTGTCCTAGAGACTTTAAATTTATTTTGCAGGTAGAGGGGGTAGGGACCTTTCATTTATGTCAAACAAACTGTTTTGTAGAATTCATAGTTTCCAAAATATAAAACATTCAAAATTAGACTGTTTTCAAAAATAGACATGAAAAATAAAAAAAGTTTTATTATAAAAAATAAAGGTCATAGAGACCATTCGTTTTCACCATAGCACAATGTTCTATCATGTTTGGTTTTCAAACTATAGTCTACTTTCAAAACCAATTTTTTTAAAATATTTTTGAAAAATAGTACAAGTCGTCCACAGCTCGAGTCTAACGACACCTCATTTGTTAAAATTCGACTAGGCGTTCATGAGATATCAATAACCAAAAAGTGTGTACTAACTTTTTGAGCACCTTGTGCGTTAGAAGCGCCACTGCTCCCCTACTTCGGTGCGACAATAATTCTTCAAAACGCCAAAAATAGAATGTTTCAACCTCCACGTGTACGAGTCCATCATCAACTTTAGAATGTTGCCCGAGATGGAGTAAATTACGCTGTGAGAGGGATGCTTGGGGGCAAATATCACATAATGAGGAGGAAAAGGGAACGGTGTATTCGGAGGACCTGAAAGGATCAAAGCCAGGACTTGGAGATAACCCGATAATGCCAAGGTAACATGAGATCCAGCTCGCCGACCATATGAGTCCAATAACTTCCATATGTTGAGGTTTCAGCTTCATTTGAGTAGTTGTTGAACCGCACTTAATAGCAACCATTTAGGTAGGACTTATTCTAAATATCATATTTATTGATTTATAGCTTTGAAGACAGCCCTGGTTTTATCACTAATTTTGTGACACCCTGTGGCATAACTATGCCATGTGCAACCTACTGTGCACTAATGTAACTTGGGGAGACACCCATGAATGATTACAGCTCTTGCGAGCTATATTTCCAGTATACGATGTAGACGATACGATGTATTTATTTGACACACGACGAATTGTTTAATTCATTAATTTTTGGGGAATGCAGAGGCATCCAGTTATGTATTTGGCCACCCCTAATTATCGGCTATCATTTGACGGAAGTGAAGGTTCACCCGTCGCCTTAATTATGGTTAATTTCAATTTGTGAAGCTCAGAGGCCTCATCATTCCAGAGTTTGGAATCAGCAGGATTCGTGCATAAGGCTTCAGAAGCCGTGTATCCATTTTTGCCATGTCATCGTATCAGTTTACAACACGAGAGGTGTAGGTGTTGTTTGTTATGCTTATTTTGTGTTGAGGAGGACACTAAAAACGTTTTCGAACCCTACTATGAGGTGTACTGTGAGTAGAGAAGGTGTGTGATAACTTTAGAACAAAGCACGAGGGTGATTGCAGTATTTTTATATTCCAAAGCACTTGGAGTGCGTAGACATATCTGTGATTTTATTCTCTTTGATTTCAACTTTTGATATTATGATGAGCTGAGTGTGAGACTAGCTCTAGTGTTAATGAACCTGTAACAAGTGTGTATTTAAGTCATATGAGCCACAGATAGGACTGTCATTTTGTGAGCTCCAAAATATTACAATGCATTCTGATTTGTGAAGGCAAGGCTGTGCTATAATCATTGTCATTCTAGTGAGTCAAGGTGTGTGTAGCTGTTGACTCCAGGCCACGCCGCACGTTACGAGCTAATATTACCCAGCTTTCAAAAGTGATACTTAGCGAGACTACTACAGTATTTTTACACACGACGAATTGTTCCCATGAATGCTAGATTCAATGCTAAGTCATGATATAAATTTAGGTCACAGCTGATCGCTGGAATCCATTGTAAGACTGTTACGTCATATGTTTGAAAGTCGTCTATGCTTACGACAGTTAATTGATGTTGTTTTCATGAATTAGTAACCTATGCGAGGAAATTTATCCCTCTGTTTAAGAAAGGACCAGAACATGTATAAAAGTAGTAACATGTGTTATTGTCGTGCCTATTGGAGACTGATGATGGAATAGACGTTGTTCACCCACATTATTTAATAGTGTATTTTTCCGGTGATGATGATTGCTTTTATAATCACATTAGCCAAGGTTTTGCGAGCCTGAGAGCCGCGTTTTGAGCTTTTTATAGCCTGTGTTATTGTGCTACCTGTGAGGTGATAGTCAGATGAGTTATTGCTATAGACAACACTGTCGAAGTGATTCGTAGTTATTTAGGCAGTTGCTTTATAGTCACTAGGAATCTAAACTACACAGTGAGGGAGTTAAAACGACGAATTAAAAGAACAACTAAATCATGGAACCTAATTATCTTAAACCAACGATTTGAAGCTATTAACTAATTTGAACTGATTCTAAATTTGATCTAACATTTTTATTGTTGACCGACGCATTGAGCCGATCTTTCATTGGTGGAACTGACATTATTTAGGACTAGCTGATATTATATTGAGACGGCGAAGGTCACCAGCGCCACTATAGTTCGTAACTTTTGGGCAACAATGACTAATGCAATGTTAGAAGCAATTCTTACTGTGATATTGCCAACCTAATCACATGCACTTAGATTACGATTAGATGCAAAGAGTGTTCTAGTCAGCGTAGACAGGATTGTTTAATAATTAAGTGTGTATTTATTTTATTAGTGAATTTATCCATATCCCCTGTACTCTTGTGTGCATTTTTGTTTGTTTTTTGTTTTGTTTATCATACTAGGATATGGTTTCTGTTCTAGATTTGTTATTTCTTTGCTACGGATGCTTCTCACCCGTAATTTAACGTAAATTAGAACTTAGCTAACTGATTAACGTAAATATAAATGTCGGAAGTGGCACCACCGTAACCTAGCATATTTTCTATTGGTGCATTAAATGTAAGTTTATTCTTGTGGCATGTGGACGATTAGTATTCTTGCTTTGCCGTAAATTCGATGATGTGATTATTCGCCTTCGTATCAACTTATTGTATTTGCGTAGGGTTTTCATATCGTGCCACATTCCAAGCTTGCTTGCCGTGCGATTTTGTAATGTACCCGAGGGTATGGATGCTGACTGGCATTGAACCTGGTACTCTGAGAAGGAGGAATCATGCTCATGATTTTGCAGAGGACCAAACCCGAGGTCTCTGAGGGGGAATAACCATAAGGAACCCGAGACATATGTAAATAATGATTACCGAGGTAATCACAGCTTAATTCCATGTTTCTGAAAGGAATTATAAGCAAGTTTATGTGAAAAGATTGTATAGTTATTGGTCTAACATACAGAATCTTAGCCAAGAGCCAAGAACTGGAGGCAGTTTGACAGCTGACAAATACGGTCGAACGGATGGGCGGTCCAGACAGACGCCAGATCCATCACAGCGTGCTATTTTTAAGCGTCCTGTGGAAGGGGGAACTCCAGGAGGAACTTAAGAAACCTCCTTCACACAAAGAAAAAATTTAGGAAGGGGAAGGAAGCCGAAATAAATTAATTAATTACTCGGAAACCAAGCAATGGAGAGACATGAGAGGAACACTCATGTGCATGAAATCTCAAGGAGATAATTATGGAGACATCAGACATGTAAATTGAAGTCTAGAAAGCATAAGTGTCGGATGAAGACAGTCAAAGTGGTTGAAAAGCCATTAGCGGATCTAGAAAACAGTTAATTTACACAAGTGTAACGTGTAAGTCAAGTAGGAAAGTTACGAAGTCTCGTGATAGACAATGAACTTATCAAATCAACGTAGTCATGATCTAGATATTATCGCTATAGTACCATGTCAAAGTACACGATAGGTCAGGGGATGGAGGACAATAGGACAGGCTTTGTGATCAATATCCAAGTTAACAGACGCTAGATTGTAACGCTAGGCGATATGAAGAGTAAGAATTATACGCAATAGAGGATACACTCTTAGTTGATGTAGGATTACTACTGGGAGCCGATAGAAGAGGAGTGAGACAGAAGACGTACGCGTAGATTAGAGACTTTCACTGGAAATCAGGATACGTCAGGGAAACGCGACGCCTGCAACTCTGAAATCGTGCATATTCGAAGCCCAGGGAGGCACAAGTGTATAAAGCCAGTGTATTATAATTAATGTGTTTATGTGTTTTAATATAAAGTGTGTTAAATTGTTGTAAAATGTGTAAAAGTGTTAATTTTAAAATGTGTGAAATCAAAGTGGAATCAAATGAATTAAAACCACAAGAAGTATTTATTTTGATCGACATTATGCTTTGTTAAATGCAACATGGTGGGCGTAATGCTGTATTACTGGGTGAGACCACCACGAGAAAGATGTAAGTACCATGTTATTTGATAAAAAGTACCATAGGGAATTTGAAGTAAAGATTTATATGAGTTTGGATTCCTCATATTTTGCGGTAACTAGTTTGCAACTTAAGAATGATTTACTTACGACAGGAAATGTGTAAGATCATGTTCAAATTAATAATGAAGTTTTAAATAACGTAAATAATAGGTCGAAGTCGAAAGAAGCATATGCATAAATCAATTGTAGGCATTAAGAGGATGTGAATACCTCGTTGAATAGTAGAAATCGCACAAGATTTAGCCAAGTTAGTGTTCCATAACATTGTAACTTTGCTAAACGCTGCTAGCACATTTTGAGGCATGAAAATCCAGTTAAATGCTAATTTATGCGGACGGGTAGCCCGAATTGCGGAATGACACAATTTTAACAGTATTACCGACTTGTTAACGACCAACATTAGGACGTATGGTGATGCTAATAACTAATAAACATTGTTATTGGAGTGTGGAGAAGCTACTATTATCCGCGTTTGGAGTAAGGAAAACGAGAATGATTGTTACACAAGCGTAATGAACAAGTAACCAAACGTAATAATGATAAATGCATTGTTGGATCATAACGTAAAGATAAATGTACCGTAAGCACAACGGACAGTAAGATTGATTCAAGTACAGTTGTAATTAAAGATAGGAAATGTATATGCTTATGTAGTGTTTTGCTTTAATTTGTTTTTCTTTATTGATTGCTATTATTGTAAACAATGTGCAATGAACTATGAACATTTCGTCAATGTTATGAGTGCATTTTATGAGTGAAATTTATTAGTGAAGTTTAGATTTGGGTGTAATGAGACACCAACACTGACTCAAGGACTCACAAGTGAAGAGAGAGTGTTGCAGCAATCCTGATGAGATCATGTTTGATCTAAGCTGCGGAGCACAGATGATTCATGTTAGGATTTGTGACCTTTTTAGAACCATCATCTGTGTGCTTCAAATTTTGATTTAAGTTCTTGGGTAATGTAAATGTAATGGAGTTTTGTTGTTGTTTTTGCCTTGATTTAAAATTAAATTCTGTTACTTTAGGAATATGTTTGTTTTTCCTGTAGAGTAGTCACCTGGTAGACATCAAATCCTGAATATGTGTACATACAGTGGGGGGGGGGACGTAACATACCCCCGAAAGACTGTGAGCTGTCGGGATGCGAACATATGTTCTCCATGTAATAGCAGATGGGTACAGTAAGAAGGACCTTCAAGAGGGTACAATTTAACGTCAATTTAGGCATGAATTATTTATTTTTATATTTTTATAAGCTTTGCGGGCTAGCCGATTTTCAACCCTCCGAAGTAGGATAGGGGTTTGTGACTTAATTGATTATTTTTTACGAATTTTACCTAAGGCTGGATCTCTTTATTGCTAGCTTTCTGTTTTGGGCGTGTGCTTCCTTGGGCATGTGTATGACTTTTCATCCCGTTATATCTGATACCCCCGGGTTATCAGTCTCGTGCCAGAGCTGGCCTGAGGAACACATCCGATCCTCTCACAGTGTGTGTTTGGAGGATGGGGTGTCTGAAATGCCATCTGCGGTTGGTGGTACCCTGACAATCCTGTCTAACGGGCACAGTATGTATGTGGTATGTAGTATCTAGGTAGATAGGTGTGCAGGTGGTAGGTAGGTACGTTACAAAGTTACAAGGAGATTATGTTGAGAAGGTGGACGTAACAACTGATGTGTAATGTACTTCATTAGGGTAGAAAAAAAAGTGTAAAAAATATAGTACGTCCCTCGTATAATGGTGAGGAGATGCGCAGATACCTCTCCCTCTCTCTCGTGCGGACGACGTCACTTAGGTAGCACCTTACTTGCGTTTGGTGACAGCGCGAATCATTTGAGACGGCTCTGTTCATAGTAATATAACTTGAAGACATAATGAAAACATATGTATAATCATACTGTATTGTACCTACATACCTTGTATTGTAACCACTGGTACACTGATGTAGGTCACTAAGAATACGCCGTATCAGTAAATAATGGTAGTAGTCCATTTACGACAAATACTACATTTTCTTACACTGGTGAATGTAGACATTATACGATCCAATTTTCCCTGTCAATTGCTTAAGCTAATTTTTCTGTCTAAGTAACGCAAACTTTATACTCGTATGTTCGGATTCGAGCTAAACAGGGAATAATCTCACATGCAATATTAGACTAATATGAGGCAATTTTCTCAATATCTTGCCTGTTGATTCATTGAATGCAGGAACTGACTGATATGAAGATTACCGTACAATCAGCTTGATCACTCATTCTTCAAAGATTCTGACTAGAACAGTTTACAAGAGGATGGAAAGACAAAACGAAGCAGAGTTGGGTGAAGACCAATTTGGTTTCAAGAGAAACGTAGGAATAAGGGAAGCTGTACTAAGTCTTTGGTTGATCTTGGAAAGTAGGGTAAGGAAAGATAAGAGAACGTTCATGGTATTTGTAGAATTAAGAAAGTCTTTTGATAACGTTGATTGGAGTTAATTGCTTGACATTTTGAAAAAAGTTTGGAATAAGGTACAGGCATTGTAGGGTGATCTACAATCTATACAGAAACTAGACCTTAGTTATTCGAGCCGAGGGACATGAGAGAGAAGCTGGTATTCAGAAAGGTGTAAGTCAAGGCAGCTCCCATACTTTTTAATCTGTATATTGAACAAGGAAATTAGAGAAAAAAATCAAGTTGGAGTAAAGATTCAATGAGAAGTAATTTCAGCTCTGAAATTTGCTGATGACATTGTTATGTTAGCCGATTCGCCTGAGGATTTGAATGAGATTTTAAATGGTATGGAGTCCGTCTCGAGGAAAGAATTCATGATGAAAATCAATAAATGTAAAACTAAAATAATGGAATGCAGCTTAAAGAAATCAGTGACCCCTACGGATGTCAAATTAACAGGTGAAAAACCAAAAGAAGTAGGAAACTTCTGCTACTTAGGCTGCAAAGAACAGTGATGGACTAGGCAAAGAGGATATCAAAAGGAAGTTGGCTCAGGCCAAGAAAGCATTTCTACAAGACAGATATCTGTTCACATCAAATATCGATTTAGGTATTAGGAAGTCATTTTTGAAAGCCTTTGAGAGGAAGTGAAACTTGGACTGTTGGCACAGTAGAAAAGAGGAGAATAGAATCGTTAGAAATGTGGTGTTACAGGAGAATGATGGAGATCATATGAGTAGATAAGAGGTATTAAGACTAGTGAGAGAGGAAAGATGTTTCTGGCGACTTCTAATGAAGAGAAGAGATAGGTTGGTAGGACACATACCAAGACACACAGGAATATCAATTTTAGTTATGGAAGGAAGGGTCGAGGACTAGAACTGTAGGGGTAGACCAAGGTTAGAATATGTTTAACAGATTGCTTCGAATGTTAGGTGTGGTAGCTATGTAGAGATGAAAAGATTAGCTTAGGAAGTGGAGGCATGGAGAACTGCATTTAACCAGTCAAAAGACTGAAGACTCAAATGTTATCTGAATTTTTTAACCATCTCGTAGTGTAGCGGCTAGTGTTGTTGGCTATAACTTTGACTTGTAGAAATACAAAGGATATTATATTCGACGCACTTGTTTTCTTGAAGAGATTCTTGCAACCCGGTATTGTATCACAAATTCCGTTGATAGAGAATAAGAACTAATTTCACTAGCAACGCACACACTTGTCAACATAAGCATGTCCCGTTGCGAAGCCGAGCTCGTTAACTCGTGCACCACGGCCGTGAGGGGAGCTGCAGCATGTCTGGAGATCGCAGGTTCGAATCCTGGCACTGGGAGTGGCTATCCTGAGTGTGATTTTCCCCGTTTTTTTTCTACACTACCTCCAGGCAAAAGCCAGTATGGTACCTTATTTCAGTCCCGGGCCACCTAACTCATCCTTCTCAATACTCTAGTTGCACACACTATTACAGTCAACACATACAGTTTAAACCACGGTGTTTAGCCGGTCAGTTTCGGTTTCACAGTCGTACAGAGGGCAGTCTGCGAGACTCATGTATGTTAAATTGATACGTGAGTTTTCAGTTGCGCGGAAAGCAACTCGCGTATCAATTTCACATGCCTGAGGTTCACCACCTGTTCTCTGTATGACTGTGAAATCGGGGCTCACCGGCCAAAAACCGTGGCATGAACTGTAAATACACGTTATCAGGCAAGTTCCGAAGACACCGAACTACACGGGGCTGATGAACAAGATATCCCGAGCCCCTAATATGTGGTAGGTAGGTAAGAAGGAAGGCGATAGGTGTGTGGTGGGTCTGTAGGCAGGGAAATTGTAAGACTCCCTAGGCCTCAGATATCCTAATACTGTCTGGATCAGAAGAGAACAAGAGTTCACCAAGGGCGATCGACAGGAAATATGACAGAGAGGAGTCTGGCACAAGCAAGTGAGGGAAATCCGTGAATTCTGGGATAAATTTGGTTAGTTTAGGAAATTCTGGTGGGCATTTTGAGGACACACCGCTCGACTACTCTCTCTTCGACCGCCAGGTGTTATGCTACATTACCTTTTCGGAAATATCAGGCAGATGATCTATTAAGTGACGCTGGGGATTGAGAAAATCAGGCTAAATTTCAGACACCCTACTGAGTTATACCTCCATGTAAGCTCGCCGTATGATTAAACATCATTCAAACCAGAAGCATGTTGGATCACCCTACTGGATTTCAAATCATCAACCATAGGTTCCCATCGTTGCAGCTAGATGGCAGCGTGAGGATCATAGCTTTGAGACTGTTACGTCATACGAATATCTCGCAACACGTTCCTGCTTGGCTATGCACGACTCGCTGTTTTCCTGGTAACTCGACTCTCCTGTTCCTGTAACGTCACATGCTACAAGTTCTTGCTTGTCCATACAGTCACCCCCGCCAATCCACGTCCCACTATGTGTGAATAGTCTGCTTCGAGTTTTCATCAGAGTCAGTCGGGGATGATGTAAGATAAGTTTCTATGTGGCGTGTGGTTTTTCAGCAGGATACTTAGCTCATGAAACATGAATGAAACTCGGCTAGGAAGGTAGCGTTTGTGGTATACATCCCGGTATCTGTTTGGTGGTGAACATGGGAAATGATGGAGAAATTTGGATACATTTGGGGTAAATCTGGTTGGAATTCGGGTTAATTTGGGGGATATTAGGGAATTTTGGAGAAATCTATGGAATTTGGGTGACGTAAGGAACCTCCTCACCGTGTGACGGGCGTAAAGAAATGGGTCACCGCCAGTTGACTAGCATTTCAACAGGGGGTCGGGAAGATTCGGATGCGATCATAGCATTGATTACATAAGCAGCTGTCAAGACACCCCAGGAGGAATTCTGGGATATATCTGGGGAATTCTGGAATAAATCTTAGGGTATTTGGGGGAAATCTGGAAGGAATTTGGTGGTAAATGTGGGACTTTTTAGGGGATTCAGGGGATTTTAATAGGTCTCGGGATACTCGAATGCCATCGGGGTGGGAAGAGAACGGAAACTGACCAAGGGTGTCGACAGAGAGTAGTCTGGTACAAGCACGTGGAAGCAATGCTGGGGGATGTTAGGAACATTAAGGGGAATACTGGGGGTGGGGTGGTGGGGGAGGGAGAGGTGTGTAGGGACATCTAACCTTAGACTTTTGAAAAGCCTGCCATCTTGGAAGAGCCGCTAGTGCGCATGCTCATAAGGCTGCCTGGGGATAAATGAATTCTGGTTGGTGACTGCAAAAGTGAAAGCGAACTGTCACTAGGCCTACTTTACTACACTGCTGCGTCATCGCCTCAGTTGAATCTGTTGATCTCAGGCCCAAAAAATCACAAAGGAGAAGAATCTGTTGCGCTAAAAGGCATGCAACGCACGTCGGACCACTTCAACCGCCATTTTTTCGGAAACTGTAGAGTGTCTACGGATAAGGCGAAACATGTGTTCGCTTATTTCGACCCCTCCTTCACCGAGCGAAGTTTCTGGGAAATGGGGTCGTTACACTTGGTGGGTTCCCCTCGTTAGCAGTGAAGTTATGAACACGCAAAATATCACACTTTAATAATGAACGATGTCCAAGATATTCAGTAAATAGAAATGATTCACAGAGGAAGAATGAATGAATGTCCTTGCGGAATCAGGCTGCAAGTGTGTATGGTCACCACTGCAGTGTAGCTGATTGATGGTTTTGATAAAATACTGCATCTATTGTCCATTACGTAGCGGGACAGAAAAATATTAGAATACCAAGTATGTGTTATAGATGTACGGTCACATTTAGCTATAAATGTTTTCATATTATTGTATATTCTGTGTACCAAAACGTCATTGTTTTTTTCATTGTTTCATTTGGAAAAGAAGGCTCGAAGTTTTCAAATTGTACCTTTTCTTAAAACAATACATTTGTGGAGACACTAATGAGCTATTGTGTGCATATTTTAAGTAATCATAAGCCACAGGGAACCACATCCACAGCACACATGAAAGCCCAAGTGGCAGCAGTTATAGTTGTTTTGATTAATATTAAGCACCTCTCAAAGTCTCTGTGAAATGCGATGAAACTCTTCAATACAAAATCATATCAACGTTAGGACTGCAGACCATCTGATAACACCTAACCAAATCCAACTTGAAGGACATCAAAAATTAAAGAAACATTTATAAAGCAAATTCTCAATATCTATATTAGCTGGAGCAATTTGGAAGAGTCCAATCACCACCTTAGGGAAGATGAAGTATACTAAGGAAGCAGGTGTGGGAGAGAAATCAGAAGAGTTATGTAAATGGGAAGGACCCAAAACAAAATAAGATCCCGTGGCCCTATTACAAGCATTGGAAGTAATTACCAATATAATCTAGCTTACAGCATTTAAGATAGTTGTGCTCGAAAAGAAAACCTAAATCTCTCACAAGAAAAGTATTAATAAGAGATTTGGCTAGAATAAACACAGTCTTGATTATGAAAAACCAATAATCAAGATGCATAGATTGAGAATGACCCAAGGTAGGAAGTTAGCTGACCGAACTATACCTGCGTTACTCATCTAAAGAGATCTGTGAAAAATCATGAACTAAACAGAAATAGTAGTTAAGAAGGCTTTGGTAACTGCACAACATACGCAAGAAAGAATTGCCAAAGTTCACGAGGCGCATCTCAAGTTGCTGCCGTAAGTGAAGATCAAATGGAGTATAGTAATTAGCTTCGACAATAATCGAGAATAGACATTTAAACCTGAAGTAATTGAAAGATAATATAAAATACAAAAAAGGGGACAGCCGTGGCTAAAAATCTGAGGCTATACTACTGATACCACTTTGGAGCAATCAAATTGCTGATTAATATTACAATACATAAATGTTGCCGTTGCTGCCAAATAGTGAGTCTCAGACCAAGATTATACTTTAATATACCATATATGGAAAAACTGCAATTATTGCGTAGACTCATTTCATGACTATTGTACCCGTCAAAGTTCCTAGGATGCCGACTCTAGCTCGGGGTAATGGTCTGTTCGGTGTGGCTATAACTTAATTTAAACACCCTAGGGATATCATCACGGATCACAGGAGGCTTAACTTAAAATCGGTATGTCAGAGAACTCCAAATATAAAATAATTTATTCACAAAAATAGCATCTCCCCTTTACTCCCATCCACAGACAATAAAACAACAAAAATATACTCCCTTAAATTATTCAGAACACAAGCTAAGATTCTAATCAACAAATCAAATTGTAAAATATAAATGATAATCACACTGGCTGAAACCAGGAAAAGAAAATAATCTAATTCACTGCAGTCCACTGCTTCAAGTTCAAAAATAAAATGTCAACAGACTTAATTCATCAAACTATGGTCTGAATAGCCCAGCCATTCTGTCAAAAAAATGCGAACTCATGTTTACAATTACAAAATTGGTTTTTGGGGTTCGGACAGGCTTTCTCGTACAATCATCATTCTTTCTCACAAGAGTCCGATGATGAAGGCAATAGGCTTATTCTAGGCCACAGGCATGTGTGTATGTTCTAACTTATAAAACAATTAACTCACTCAGAGCTATAACTCTGCTAATTACGGTAAACCAAAACAAGTCAAAATACATGAAGCATCAAATAAACACACCTTGGTGGCCGGTGCCCCGTGACTTTTAATAAACAAACAACTATAATGAATGCACTCAAAATGATATTACATGACATCGCTTCCTGAAGCGGTAATAAAAGAAACAAACCCTGGGAGGTTCGACTACCTTCCCTCACAAAAGAAAACAATACCATTCAAAGTGGTTTACCGACCTTGTGACAGACACCCTCACACCATAATAAACCAGCTGGGCAAGCAACGACCTTCACTGCTTCTTTCAGAATTCAGACGGCTGACCACAATCCTTATACCTGCTTTCCGTATGACTGCCTTGGGCTCGAGCTGTACAGTTACATTTCCGACGGAGCTATAGTGCACTCTCATTAGGCAATGAATTCAATCATTTCACTTACCAATTATATCATCGTAGATTCGCGGGAATTTCGCCTCCGCCATTAATTCACTTACCATTTATATCATCGTAGAACACGGGAATACCACTTCCGTCTTTAATTTCAGCTCAACCAAGGATCAACTCTCAATATTTTCTGAATATTATATTGTCATCCAGCCATTCCATCTTACCTTTCTTTACCTTGGTGTGGTCTTCAATACCTTACTTACTGTTCACCTAAATGCAGTGTCACTACTGGTCTAGTCACAATGTCAAGCTATCTCCCCCATACTAGCTTTTACGTTATGGTCGTGCGTAAGCACTATCAACCTAATTATTCCCTTAAATGTGCGTTCAGCAAAGTTACTGAAACCCTCAAACAAAAAACAATTAAACAAGATTTGATGCTCATATACGAATCTTACCTTATAAAAACACACAAAAATCATAAATGACTAATATACACAAATTTACACAAAACATGCCTGCTGTGCCCAAAATACCTATTTTATCGTAATTACTTATGATCGAGATAAACTTATCCGACTCCCATGATGGGATGCGCTATGGCAAACATGCCCCATGCAATATCTACTTATCTCGTATACATCATGATGGTGATGATCTGATCCTTGATATCAGCCTTCTGGATCAATTGGTTCATCTTGCAAGGAGGAGAATTTTACACACGGTTTCCAAAAAAAATTTACCAAAGCAAAGGTCCACTGTGAATTATTATTATTATTATTATTACAATGCACGGTTCTCGCGTGTGTAGCTCCTACTTCCTAAAGCTATCATCAACCTACTCAATTCAGCTGATAGTTCATAGCTTTCTATCTCACTGACTTTGATGCTAATAGCACGTGTGGCTATCTCTACCATATAACTGTTTCGTACTGTCAACGGTATGCTCACTCGCGGTACTGTTCCGATTCGCACTCGCGAATACTTAACGATATTCAAATGTCCCAAGATAGAACTGTTATGCTTATAAAATTTTCTTAATTTCAGAACGCGGCGAGCGTGGGCTCGCGCCTCTGCGGTGCTCAAAGTAGAACTGTAGAACTGGTAAAAATTTGTTAATTTCAGAACGCGGCGAGCGTGGGCTCGCGCCTCTGCAGTGCCCAAAGTAGAACTGTTTTCACTGCGTGTCCAGCTATTATTTATATGATTTGTCGAAGAAGTACTCGGAGTGGGGAGCTTTTAGAATTTTATTCTATAATAACACTCGCATGAATAAGTAAATTAGCTCATTCGAACGTCCTCATTTTCAATGTCTCATGGCTTCTTTTAATCCAAAATCCGATCGCTGGATCCTTAGATAATGAGCTCCGTAATTCCCTTCATTGTTCCTTAATTTCGGCGGGATTTGGTCGTGTCTCGCGTCCCTCGCTGCTATTGGTAGTTTCAAATCCGCCCCCTAATTTCGTTTTACTTCTGGCAAAAATCACAGAATGACTCAATTTAAATTTTGAAAATACTTCTGAGAGGCTGGGATTGTCCCCTATACGATGGTGTAATTCCTGTTCCTGCATTTTAATTACTGCTCCAATTTCTCTCAAATGGGCGGGGTTTATCTAGTAAGTGATCGTTGAAATTTTCGTATCTACCCGCTTGGTTGAATGACCGTTTCGCGTTGTCTAAGCCCATGTGGTTACCAGATGCTTGCCGATCTCCTCCTTTATCTATTGTCCGCGCTCGGTGAAAGTTGTAGAAAAAGCACGTACGGGTCTCTCCTTTGTTGTCCTCTGGTCTACAGGCAACGTCTTTCTCACATCAGCTTAAAACATGAATAAAATCTTGTTGAAATAAATATGTAGAATTTATGCAATCACAGATGCATAAAGGTTACACTATAAAGGTTTGATAAAGAGATAACTCTGCTAAATAAATTTAGATTAGACGAGTAAGAATATCACAATATGTCCCATTTAGACACAATTAAGATTAACTAGAGTTAAGATAGAGAAATCTAGGTTTCTCCCAGCAACTTGGGCACAGCAGTAATCGCTGAAAACAATTTGAAATACCGCTTAAATGAGAAAAGGATGAAACAGGGCCTTGACGGCAAGATAATGATGAGCTTGCAAGATTCTAAAGTTACAATAGATTTAAAGCGTTTTAGCTTCGAGAAAGCTCCAACTATCCATAAGTTGGACATAGGGGCGTGGTTGAGAAATACCACTGAATTTATATAGAAATGAGAGCTAATTGCAAATTCAACAAGTAGTTCTGTGAAGAACTATACAGACTATTTTCATACATCCTACTTATGTTAATTGCCTCTATCAACATACAACATTTCAGTTTGATTGCTGTAATAGATTCGTTGATATTGAGAACCGTCTAAATATTTCGGATGGTCGCCATGTTGGATTTTTATATGAGTAGGTCTTAGAGTTATGTACTATTACTTGAATATTATAGTGTACGTGTAGTATTCAAACTTCAATCGCATGCTTAGGACACATGAAACAAAAACGAGATTTTAAAATTTCGCACAGCTGCCTCTTGTGGTTCTGAAAGAAATTGAAATAAATTAGATGCCAGTGGTTCAAAATTTGTATAAGAATTTACCCTACCAAGTTTCACCGCACTCGGATGGTTAAATCGCGAGAAACGTCCATTTATATATTTATTTTGCGCGTCCCCGTCATGTTGGATTCGTGCCCACCAGGTTATTGAAAGTCCCATAGGTGAACTTATGTTCATAGCCTCTATGAACATAAAAGAATCAGTTTATTTGCTGTAATAGATTCGTAGATATTGAGAACCGTCTAAATATTTCGAATGGTCGCCATGTTGGATTGTTATATGTATAGGCCATAGGGTTATGTACCATTACATTAAAATTATTACGTAGGTTCATTATTCAAGCTTTCACTTCGATCGCATGATTACGACACAAGAAATAGAAACTTAATTTTAAAATTCCGCACAGGCGCCATCTTGAGGTTATGTTAACAATTGATCTAAATTAGATGTCAGTGCATTGCAATGTGTCTAAACATTTACAGTACCGCATTTCACTGCCCTCATATGGTTAAATCGCGAGAAGAGTCTATTAGAATGTTCCAACTTCGCTCGGCCGCCATGTTCATTTTGTTCTTTAGAGGTTTTTGAAAGTTATATGAACTTTCAGTAGTGCCCTTTATGACCGCACGAAATTTCAGGGTGAAATCTCTAATAGTTTCGGAGATATACAGTAGAATGCCGATGAAATATTTCGCACAGCCGCCATCTTAAGGTTATGTAAACATTGAACTAAGTTAGATGCCAGTGCATTACAATGTGTATAAATATTTGCTGTAGCATGTTTCATTGCGCTTGGATGGTTAAACCTCGAGAAACGTCTATTTAAAAGTTTCAAATTCGCTTGGCCGCAATGATCGTTTTGTAGTTAACAAGTTTTTGAAAGTCTCATAGGTGAACTTGTAGGAGTGCCCTTTAGCACCGTACAAAATTTCATGATGATATCTGTAATAGTTTGGGAGATATAGAATGCCGGTGAAATATTTCGCACAGCCGCCATCTTAAGGTTATGTAAACAATTGAACTAAATTAGATACGGTACCAATGCATTGCAATGTATATAAACATTTGTTGTACTAAGTTTCATTGCGTTTGGATGGTTAAATTACGAGGAATGAGTATTTAAAAGTTTCGGATTTGCTTGGCCGCCATGTTCGTTTTGTAGTTAACAGGTTTGGAAAGTCTCATAGGTTCACTTCTAGTAGTGCCCTTTATCACCGTACAAAATTTCAGGGTGATATCGGTAATAGTTTCGGAGATATAGAATGCCGGTGAATTATTTCGCACAGCCGCGATGTTGGATTGGTGAGACGTAATAATATTTAAAGTCCACGGTAGGGGTCGGCCGAAAAGGTGCTATAACCTTCATTCATTGAAATCGCTCCAGCCGTTTATAAGTAATTACAGGGGGACACACACACAGACACACATACGCACACACACACACGTACACACGGACAAAAGGTGATCTCATAAACCTTTTTTTTTTCATAAATGAAAATAGGCTAAAATGGGTAGGACATCTCTTGATGTAACCTCAAATTAACGCAAAAAATACGGCAAAGGTTATTGTATTTATTTAATATAAATCTGTTAGTGGAGGGTGAAAAGGGGAGGGAAGGAGATGAGGATATTTTCACTGTTTGTCCATGCATGTATGACTGTATGTATGTATGTACGTGCAACACTGCAACCATCGCCGTCTACAATTCTCAAGCCATGTCATAAGGTCTGGCAACACCGCCCATCTGTCATCTGGGAGGCCTAGCGCAAACACAGGGTAATTGCTAACACTGCGTAAGCACATAGATTTTGACGCCAAATGTTTCCGAAAATACAACAGAACATAACGTCAACTAAGTCCACACACAAATATCACAAATAAAGGATACATATTATCATGCTATGTACTGTCGATTCCCGATAAGGTAATAATAAAAGGCTGTACTGTACCTAAATGTCCATAGTCTGAAGTTTCCTTTCATTGCTGCTATGCTCACTGCTGTCATTGACGCGCTCAGAAAATATATTTAAGACTGTTCTTACAAACTTAGAGACTGCCTTTGATAATAAATTCTTCACTTTGCGTCCACACTTGCACTCATCATAATCACAAAACGAATCCAAGCTTAATGCTGACAGTCTAGCAATTAATTAAAAAATAGGTAGCTTTCTAATGACTGAAAGTCCACCTCGCTGTAGTGATCAGAACTTAGTGATATAACCAGTTATTTTAATAGTGTTACCATAATTTGACTTACAGTCAGGCACACAACACTTCCTAGGCATCTGAAATAGTTTAATGAAATATTAGTGAAGAATTTTTTGGTTAAATTCATTAGTAGGTATTGGTTACACAGGCAACTTAATACGGGAAATACTCACCTCTACAATTTTCAGTGGGTCTAATTTACCACGAGGAATTTCACGGGTGTTGAAATAGTTAGTACTGTACCGTTATTTTGAGGTTTATAAGTTGTAATATTTATGAGCATGGCACTGCGGCGTGGCGAGAAGTCGTTCGACTCGCAATCGCAATGGCACTTTCCAGCTGGTTGTCACTAGGAGGGGATTAGCTCAAGCCCATAAGGCCAGCCGCCGAGCATTTCCGAAGGAAACCGAAGTTAAAGCGAAGAGGACCCAATCGATTATGACGTAACACGCATCGATCTCAGCACCTAAGAAAGATTTATATTGATTAAATGATATTAAAAGCCATTTACGAAGTATTGTGCTTGTCAGAATGCACATTTATATGGCAGAAAGCTATTTCATATGAATATTTGATAATCTGAAGAAGAACTATGGAATAATATGTATATACTTCTACCTGAGGCGATTATCATCCATCTGAGACGCGAAGAGTGGGGGAGATTGTTGTCTTCCTAAAATCTAAACGCACGACAGCGGAAGAGAACTTATTGGGAAGTCAGTCGGGAACATTAAGACCGCGGAGTGAAAAGTGAATTCGTTCTCACGCCGACATCTAAGTTCAGTGTTGGCCGTAAAGACTTAACTTTCAACATTCGAACTGATAGAAGACGTTATCGAAATGGGACTTAAACATTATGTTCAGAACATAGTGTGCAGATTAATGGACTTGTACATTATTCAGTTACAAGACGCGCGGAGTGATCTGTTCGATCAGTCTCCATGCTTGTAGGACGCCATTACGTGCAAGCATGCTATAATTTTTCAACGTGATATGGCTGTGATTTAATCTTCTATGTTCACAAGCCGATATAAGGAGTAATTTTACTCAGTGAACTATTCTCTTTATGTACGACGTATTATTATCCGAGACGTCAGAGGGAAGGTTTAAAATGACTATCGAAGCCGTAATTATGTCCGGCTAAAGTGTGATAGGAACACTACATTCAAGGCAGTAATGGGAGCATCGTGTAACTACTTTTTCTGCCATGCTTTCTGGAGACGTGCTCCATGCAACTTCAAACTTTTCAAGCATGAGTCGAAGTAGTATAGTGACCATTACGAACATTGAATTAACTAGAGGTTGCCTGCGAATGCCTGTGCGTTGTAATGAATTGACGTACTTAATCCGGGAGAACCACGTTCATGTACCCGAGTGCGGAGAAGATTACGAGGCCGTGGCGTGACGCAGAGCCGTGCCGATAGAAATAAGAGCATGGGAGGTTCCTTGGTTTGAGCCCTGACGTCTGGAGAAGGAGCATACTGTGTTTTGGTACAGCCTGGAGGCTACCAGGACAAACTTATATCCTTTTTATACCGCTACAAGAATCTTCGCAAGGTACTGAAACGTCAGTTTATTATGATAGCTTAGTCGGGCATTTGAAAGGAATCACAATTGCCATATTTTCTTTTTGTAGATAAATGGTTGAGCAAAGGCCCAGGTTCGATGTCTGTTTCGAGACTGACCTTCTGTTCAACCAGGGATTTGGTTCGAATAACAAACGCATCCATTGTGTAGTATTAAGTTTGGTAATTAGCTTTGAGTAATTTTAGTATTTATCTGAATTGATATGCATATTCTTTTTGTCGTGAAGGTTAATCGGTAGGGGAAGAACTTCGTATTTTTGTGAAGAATAATAGTTAAATGTGTTTACTACAAACAGTGTTTGAATTTTGTACACTTGTCTTGTGTACACGTTGATTTTCACTTACGTTTATGTTAACGAATTTCTGGATGATGAGCATTGATTCACATATATAATTTGAATATATTGTTGTTACTTAATGTCAATTGATACGTGAGGCTTTGATTTTTTCTCAATTATTTTCAGAATGCACTTGGCTTTTGGGAGCGAGATTTATTGTTGGATATCCCTAATGGGTCAACAGTCGTTTAGCCTTAGTTCTTAACCTGGACCCATTGTGTAAGCGTTATCTGTCGGTATTTTCGAGTTCGTTTGAGTTAGGGGTGATCTCGTCTTCGGGAAGATCAATCTCGACTTCTATTTAGAGCCTTGTATACTGATTGAAGTTAGAAATTATGAAGTTATGCTGTCGATTGAATTAAGAAGTAATATAAATTAATATATTGCTATTAATGCAATAGTTTGTGGAGATATAACAGTGAGTTTGATGAACATCCAAGTTTTTGAAAGCAAATCCCAGGGTAGACTTACTGCAAGTCTATAAATCTAGTTGTAACTCATGATGTATCGTATATTTGTGAGGCAAGATTTTTAAGCTTTTGTGGTATTTATCTGAAATCCACTATAAGAACTTTTAGTTACGTGCTACTGCTTATTTTTCTCAACACGATTCTAGGTATAATGATACTCTGATTAATGAAACAGTCAAATAAGGTTTGATGGTCACCGATTAAGGGTGCACATATATATGTATATTAGGCATATCTGTAGATATTACTTGTTATTATCGTTGTTTAAGAGTATTATTCTCGTTGAAGCTTTCTAAAGTAAAGGATTGAGCCGGTCGTGTTTAGACTTAGTGAAGTCTTACACCAGATGGTTGTTGAATTAAACCCAAGTGCCGCTGTGTTAGGATGTCCTAGGAGACATGATCAGCTGTTCATTAGCCTAATATCAGGATAGACCTACGTGGCGATTAAATGTTATACTGAGCACAGCATTGATGTAGTTAAGTGGATATCAGTTTTTAATATTATAATTGGAGTTTGAATTACGATGCCAGAAAAAATACGTAAATTATGATTTATTTTTATTACATATTGGATTAAACTAATTATTCTACTAAGCTTAACCGCTCGATGGAAGTAACCAGAATTTGAATGAAATGAATCAATTATTGGAAGAAATATATACAGATGCGATTGTCGTAAGCAACTCAGTATGAGAAACACTTCGGGATGTTTCCGCATTAATGTCCAGTATGTAATATATGTAAATATTATACAAATAATTAAACCGCGTTGAATAATATTATTAACAATAATAATGAAAAATGTTTGAGATAATAAATGTAATTATCATGATAATGATAATCATATCCTATACGAAGTGGATCCAATGTTTTCTTTTTATGGGATCATTCAAGGAATTATTTATTTAGGAAATTGGAATGTGTTTCCAATTGTGGGCACTTAAGTGTTAGTTGAACCACGTGCCACCTTTATTATTCCAATCCAAAGTGTTTTTTTTCTTGTCAAGTCCTATATGACGACATTGCCAGTTTTATTTCTCATGTTCCTTTTTTTTAAATTAATTTTCTATTTTCTGATTTTAAAATTATTGCATGATGCTTTATAAAGGTGATGGAAGGTCGCGTTACGAAGGCCATCGCTAGGTATTTCTAGGGTATACCACCCTCTTGAGATATTCCTATTGCTGGAATCTTGTGTTCTCTGAGCTAGATCTTATTCTTCGAGCCATGGTCTTTCTTAATGCCACCCGTTAGGATTACTGGTACCCTATTATCCCTTTACTTGTTGGTAGGATCTGAGTTTTTTTCTAACCGAGGATTTTCAGGTTCAACGATCCAGCTGTCATCGAGGGATTTCAACAGGTAATGGTAGGTAATACGGGTACAGTAAATTGGCGGCCAACGTGGGGATCGAATAAACTGGAACACCAGGGCGAGAGCCAGTTAATTGGCCGCCCAACGTGTTAGCTGGAATAAACTGGAATATCTGAGCTGAGACCAGGTATATGATCATGCTGCATAGGGCACGAATTGGAACATCGTGTTTCTTTTGTAGTAGTGAATCAGGGCGATTAGATAATGGTGAACCAATATGTTTGGCACAAAATATTGGAATTCCTATAGAACAAAGTAATTACGAGGGTGCTCGATCTACTTGGTATACACGCAGTATTGCAAACATTATAATTTTTTCTATTGTATTGAAATGATGCCACACGCTTTTATTAGTGACTAACGACGACTAGGGCTTCTTCAATGAAAGGTATTTACAGTAATCTTCTTTGACATGTTCAGTCGAGTGGGACGCTTATGGTAATTCGCGTTTGATTTACATATAGGCCTAAGTGATTTGTTCAATTTGTTACCGGCTGATGATAATTGCTGATATCATCATTATTTTAGAAGCATTTTTAGTAAATTTAGATTTTGTAATTGGAGTTTCATAGACCCTCACCGATATAAACCATCACCTATTTGTATATGGAGAATCCCAGAATACAATTGGACACTTCGTATATAACTTTAAGATTGGTATGAGTTAAAGCTAGACAATGGGAATATGCATTTTATGGCTATGTCTTGTCTTTTGTGTGTGTATTGTGTGATAAATGGCGGACAATCAAACTGTCACCGTGGGTATTTTTAAAAGGATGTTTGAGATGATTCAAGATCTCAACCAAGATCTTGAAAACATTAAAACCAGACCAAATCTACTTTTGACAGTATATTTGCAACTGTCAACCATAACCAAGGGTTAATAAAGGATGCAGCAGCTGAATGTATCCGTGGCGAAATTGATGCCATGCAAGAGTCTTTAAAATAGCTTAGGGACAGTTCTAAGAGAGTGCAAACTGAAGTTAATAATGTTGAATTAAATGTAGAAGATATTCAGGATGAAGTAAGAAAGACACATCTGGATGTCAATACTGTCCAAACTAACATCAATAATGTTCAAACTAGTCAAAAGTCAATGGAAACTAACATTTATAATGTTCCAACTAGTCAAAAGTCTATGGAAACAAAAGTAAATGAAATTGATACAACTGTAAAAGATGTCAGAACTATTGTCAGGATTATGCAAGCTCAAATAAATGATCTTAAGTCTGACGTCAGCTTAATTGAATCCAGTCAGAAACAAATAGAAACTCAAGTCAAAACTATCTAAACTGACGTTAACCAATGTTGTATCCCTTAGGGGGATACACCCCATACGTTACATTATCGCCCCCATATCCCTACAATTATCAGACATCAGACATTATTCCAAATACACTAGACTCCACTACAATCTTAAACACATTCACTGAACTCTCATGACCCATTTGAATTGTCATGACCCCCACACCGGCCACATACAAGAAGGAATGCGCTGGTAATGCCTAGCTTGCAGACCAGACTTACCAAAAGGCCGGCTGCCAAACCACAATGGTCTGTGTTCAGCGAAGCCCCTGACAGACGGCATCTCGACGGCAGATCGGGTACGTTGTTATCACGAGTAATACATCCTTACACCTACATTTTCTACCCCTTTACACATTTGTACTCGATAAACATTGAAGGCATAAGCGCCCACATTGATCTAGAAAGTCAGAGGACTTCAATAGTGGTTATTAAAACTACATGTTTACCAGAACATTTGGTCTCTTCATTTATCTAATTGAACACTAACCTGCACCCTTAGGCTATAAGCTGATTGTACTCTAAACAGATTACTTAATTGCATGTTCTTTAATACTCGGCGAGTACATTGTCTTAGAGCTGGATTACTGCAGTCAGCAGTCTCTCTCTTCACGACCTCGTTCACTCGCTACTTGCTACATTAGCGCACGCTTAGACGGGCAGGTAATCCTCTCCCGTTCTAATCATTTAAGAACACCCCCTTCAACCCCGTACTAGGCACACACCCTGAGCACCCAGAAGCTCATTTCACACCATCTCTTACATTATCCATTGATCCACACTACACCCCTAGAGACACCATCCCTTAAAACCCAGATTTACACTCAATCACACTAAACATCCCCCTCACATCGTTATAGTCCCCACAAGGGCTACTACAAGATTGGTGGAGGCGCTCGGGTACTGCATTTTAAGAGGGGTTAAGACAAATAATCCCGCAGTAGATCCCGAAGCGCACCTCGAGCAAGCAAAGCCAAGCCCAAAATTAGTTTCTTTTCTGAGTAGACAATCGCGGATGTAAAAAGGCAAGCGAATAATACTCAAATACAGTATTAGCAGGAGCTCCAAGATAGGATTTTTTTCTCCCCTTGCGTACATTACAGGGACAGATTAGGCACATTTATGCTGAATATCCAGGGCAAGGTTAGACGCACGGTTAGGGTCGTAGCCCATCACCTTGCAGTTAGTACCAAACCACTGCGCCCTAAAATCCGGGTTACAAACGCCGACCTGATAAGCAAACATACCGCAGGTCGACTGATTGCCGAGCTTGAAGCCGGAGTTTTAGAGCTCAGATCGAAATACCCTAACGCAATAATACACGCACCTCCCCTCACAAGGGCTCAGGCACAAAACGATAACGCTCAACAGTCATCCTCAGATAGTAACTAGCGAGAAACCGACCCGTGCATTATCCCGTAACATACTACTGCAGATAATCGATACGCAGCAGGCATATAATAGCTTTTACGCACTCTTACAACAATTAAAAGAGACTGCACGTGACGCAGAAAGTACAACACTAATTACAGACATCAAGGCCGCAACTGAAACACTAGAACAGAATATCATTAAAGCACTTTCCACGGTACAAACAGCGCAAATTGACCACAATTTATCCCTAGATAATATTGGGGAAACTGAGTCATTTGACCCACAATACGTACTAGAATCTACACCAAACGAACTGGGTACCTCTCAGGACAGACATACATTCTGCACACGATCAGAAACCAACAATCTATCACACAATAACGACAGATCAAACACTTTATCACACGACAGTAGGCAAGGTAGCGCAAACGATCACAACCCATTAAACGGCCACGAGGAATCATACACAGAAGGTATGGCCATGCAAGCTAAATACCCTATGATCCATCCCATTAAGTATTCAGGGGATAAGCAGGATCCTGAAGAATACCTCAAGGCGTTCAATAGAATAGCAAAGATAAACAGGTGGTCATGTGAGGATAAGAGACGATTCTTTCCGGCATACCTTTCGGGATCAGCTTTAACATGGTTCGAACTCCATAAGGCCACTTTCAATGACGCTACATGGGAAGAACTCTGCGTATCATTGACACACGAATTTAAACTCACTCCAGATGAGGACGATTTATACGATAGAATCAGGGAGTGAACCCAAGGCCCTGCAGAAACTACACAGGCATATATTAACGCCAAGCTCTTGAAGTGTGACAGATATAACAGGGCAATGCCAGATAGGCAAAAAATAAACGCCTCATCATGCAAGGCCTTAAGCCATCACTAGTGGATAAGTTGTGCACTATAAGAAGTCAGACGGTGCAGGAGCTGCAGCAGAATATTAAATTCATAGAGGCAGGTAATAAAATAACTCAGAAAGCGGTAAATCAACACCTACGGACAGATAGTAATGACTTGCATCAACAAATACAGGACCTTACGCAGCAAATGCAGGAGATGCAAACCGCTGCAATTCACACACAAACAGGAGGAAGAGTACAGAGGGATGATCAGGGTGGCAGGTGGCGCCCACAGTATAATGGCAGGCAAAAAAGCTATAGGGGAAATTACTATCAGAAACAACAAAAGAAAACCAACCCTCCAAGAGGGAACTCACTCCCACATCCACAAGCGTACTATCCTTCACAGAATTGTAACCATATCCCTCATCGGGGTAATCCACCCTCACCAGGCAGGGATACGGTGCCCCACAATATAGAGAGGATGCTCCACACAGGGGCAATCCATCCCCAGTCAGACAGGCATGCGATTCCCCGCGGTATAGATGGGATGAGCCCCACCGTGGCAATTCTCCCCCACGGGGACAAGCATATAACCCCCCCCCCTCCATCGCAGACAGTATAACTTACCACAATACGGCCGGAACAGCCCTTCCTACGATAGAGCAACCCCTCAGTGAGTAAATAATGCCCCTACGCGATACAGGCAGGAACCGAATCCATATGCGCATTCGGATAGCTACACACACAGGGCTCCAGACAGTACTCCCCACACCAGCCCATAACCCCCAAACCGAAAATTGGCGAGGCTACGCGCCAAGGGACCCTATTAGGTACACAGAGAGACGGGACAATAGATATCCAAAAACTACTAAGGAGGGAGGGGCAACTGACAATAAAATCGGTTGAAGATCCTCTCCCACAGTTATCCCAACACAAGAAGCCACCCCAAAGAGAGGCCCCCCTTATTCAAACACGGGAGAATACACAACACGGTAATCCGCTCCCGCAAAAAGCCACGCACAAAGGTGCCGTCAAACCGAAGCCGCCCCTTACCCCAACACACGAGGACACACTTGAAGGACAATTAGCCCGATCAGCTTTACAGCAACATCCGGTCTAAGGGGACGGAAACTGTTTATTTAGGGCAGTCAGGACAAACACAAAGAGCTGCGAACGGAGACAGTTATTCACATTATGTCCCATAGGGACGAGTACAAATACTTCGTCGCGGATGGGGACGATAGGCTATTCCCTAATAAATACGCATACGGGTATTACATGCACAAAATTGGGGTATACGCGGGAGCAACAGAAGTCACCGCATTGGGGCAGGGGATCACGCACAACATACATGTGTACACGGTGGATAAATTGAGCCCCACATTATCTACAACAGGGTTTCACAAAAATATACATTCGGTATTTACAGGGAGTCCCAATTCAGGGCACTGTAGCCCTCTCACACCTAAAACAGAACACAAAATCGAACTCACAACCCCCCAGGGTGATAGGGCGAATTTTGCTTACAAGCAGGAACTGGGGATCGAACACACATCCTCTAGGGACGATGACATGCCATCCGCATTGACGCCACGCGCAGGAGTGGAACTCACGCTAGCCCAACCCGTGAGTACAGGCGCGGCAGCCACTAAGCCAATCGGAGGCAAGCCGATACCTTGCCAAGACACCAAAACGGCTAACAAGGTATTACAGGGGAAGGAATACAAACCCATAACCTCGAAGTACACTAAGATAGACACTACACTGATACAACATGCAACGATCGAACCAGCGTTCCGCCAGGAAAAGAAAACGTATTTTATTACGACACGAGGGACAGGACGCGAACCCATGCCCTCCGAGAACGGCAGAATGATTGGCGCGCACGCACAGAAACAGAGATTTGAACCCGCACCCGCCCGAAAGAATAAAATCACTAGAACGCCAAAGCTGAGGCTAGGATTCGAACCCTTACACTGTCGAAACGATAAGGAAGGTGTTTCATTAGGGCTGAAGTTGAAAAGAAAGTACAGCGAGCTTCAGGTTGGCATTTCGCAAGGCGAGCCAGATACACGGGTTAAGGAAATGCCTGACGCAGCCAAGCGTGTCCAATGCAATGAGCAACAGGCAGCTAAGCGACGCATCGGCAAAACTGCTCGGCAGGAATCATACACAGAAATAAGGCCCAATGTAAACCTGGACAGACACACTTCACATCCCGATAATCAGGAATAACAATGACATATACCCTCAACAATACGCATATCACACAAGCGGGGAATACTATTGCGGCATTAACAATACCCGTTAATATAAATGAACAAAGAGTACACATATTACTTGACACCGAAGCTGCTATGAGCTGCGTAAGCAGTAAATATATTACCGAAGGAAAAATATACAGGGTGGACACTGGCACTCGACTTATAGCGGCCAATTCACAAAGCCTTAACTATTTAGGAATAGCAGACATACGGATTCAAATAGGTGAATTTAAGGTAACCCACCCCATGTTCTTAATACAGGGCTTATCAATTCCAGGCATAATCGGCACCGATTCCCTCACAAAATATGACGCGGACATAAGTTTCGCCAACAATGAAATACGCCTGGTGAACGGAAGCCATATAACTACACATTCGATAGCATACACTAGAAACACAGACAGTATGCGATCGCAGCGAGACACACGCGGGCACCAGGTCTCCCCATTGGCCACAATACATACACAAACCGGCACAGACGCCAAAATTATGGCAGATAAAGATACATCCACACAACAGTTGACACCGGCACAGGATAAGAAGCGCGTGGACCTACTAGAGAAATATAAAGACATATTTGCACACTCACTCGCGGATTTAGTGGTAACGGATTTAATGGAGCATCACGTGGACTTAACTAGCGATAACCAGGTACACCAGCCACCCTACAGGTTTAGCGCAAAGGAAAGACAAGCTATTGACAACCAGATAAAGGAGATGCTGTTTGCTAATATCATAGTACCAATTATATCCAATTACAGTGCTCCAGTAATACTCACTAGAAAGAAAGATGGATCGCGTCGCTTATGTACTGATTATCGTCGGCTTAACAGACCCACTCCCGCGCACAGACACATATTTCGAAACACTTAGCGGAGCTAAATATTTTAGTACCGTAGACTGTCACAGCGGATTTTATACAATACCAATATATGAACCCGACAGACACAAGCTGGCATTCGTTACCGAAAACGGTTTGTACATTTATTGTGTGTTGCCGATGGGATTGAAAATGCTAGCCAGACGTTTCAAATGCTGGTAGATAAAGCATTCGAGGGACTTAAATACAGGTCAGTGTTAACATATATTGACGATATAACCATATTTTCGCAAACATCTGATGATCACATAACACACTTAGAGGAAGCTTTTGACAGAATTAGACACGCGAAATTAAAAGTAAATCCATCCAAATGCCAGTTTGCTCAACGGAAGGTACATATCTTAGGGCATATTGTAAGCAAGGAGGGCATTATTCCCGATCCAGCAAAAACCGCCGCCATAACCGATATTCCAATGCCTGAAAACATTGAGCAGTTTCGAAGTTTCCTGGGACTCGCAAACTATTATCGTCGATATATATTAAGGTTTGCACATATTGCCAATCCCTTAACCGAACTGGCACACGAGAAAACACCATTTATAATCACGGAAATACATAGCGAAGCCTTTGAAAACCTCAAACACTTGCTCACTACACCACCACTACATCACCACTTTAGGGACGATAGACTCATATTTGTCCACATAGACGCAAGCCAATTCGGGATAGGCGCAGCACTATTACAGGAGGATGATAAAAAACAGCATCCCATAGCCTACGCGAGCAGAAAACTGACACCGGTTGAAAGTAGGTACTCTGCCACTGAACGGGAAATTTTGGCATTTTCCTGGGCCATAAATTATTTCATAACATACTTATACGGCATACACTTCACGGTGGTCACAGACCACGCAAGCCTCCTTCGCTGGGACAAATTCAAGAGCCCCAATTCACGGCTTCACCGAATTATATTCAGGCTATACGATTATGCATTCGATATTAAACACAAGAAAGGTATTACACATCTCGACGAGGACGGGCTATCGAGACTGCCAGTACTCGAACCACCAGACGAGAATATTGACTACGATTGGGATATCATGCCCACCTATACAATTACACAACTGGACATGAGACAGGAGCAAGTAGACGACCCACAATTAGGGCAAATCAGGATAGCGTTGGAAAACCTAGATAAGGTGGATAATAAAACCGCCCGATTATCTAGGCGATTTTTATAGATAGCACCAACATACTAAGATCTAAACCGACAGCCACACATGACGTCACGCCAATTGCACTTCCAAAAACACTTAAAAATCATATTATGACAGAACATCACAATCCACCTCTTAGTGGTGCACACTTATGCGTATATAGAAAGTATCAGAGGATTAGGACGAAATAATACTGGGAGAATATGAAGAAGGGCATAGAGGAGTTTATAAAAACATATCACACTTGCCAACGATACAAAAATAGGCCCGGTAAACCACACGGACTACTCCACCCGGTGCCGGTGGGAGAGCTGTTTCATAGGTTCGGAATTGACGTTAAGGGACCACTTACCGTATCCGACAGGGGTAACAAATACATACTTGTAGCGGCAGAGTATCTCACACGATACATAATCACTAAAGCCGTGCCAAAAGCAAACGCTCAGCAGATTGCAGAATTTCTTCTTGAAATTATCACCTGGTATGGCACATTCCACACATTACTATCGGACAGGGGGACAATCTTTACATCTAGGATAATAAAACAGTTACTCACACTGCTCAAAATAAGGGCATACACAACGACAAGTTTCAGCCCACAGAGTAACGGCCTAACGGAAGCCATGAACAAAATTATTGGAGGAGCGTTGGCCAAATTCACCAATAACAGTGGTAACGATTGGGATCATTACCTGCAGGCCGTAACTTTCAGTTATAATACATCAGTACCGCGAGCCACAAAATTCACTCCGCGCTTCCTTCTACACGGATATCATCCGCGAAGTCCCGTCGACAACATATGCATTCCGCAAGACACCCTCCCCAGTAATGCTGAACGGTTACAATATTTACCGACAGCCAGGATCACAGCGCGACAGAACATTCAGGCGACACAAAAGAAACAAAAGCACAAACATCACGAATATAGGGCTGGGCAGTTAGTTATGATTTGGACACCTACGCGTATAAAGAACGTGTAGGAATTCCTTATTCCGAAATGGACCGGCCCATTCAAGGTACACAGGAAGCTGTCAGACCTTAACTACTTTGTAAATATTCGGCATAACCACAAAATCGTTAAAGATACAGCTCACATGCGTCGAATGAAACCATATCACACGCGGGTAACGATTCCCAAATCCCGGGCTCACGAGGCGAAGAAGCGAAAACGCTAGATAATATTACAACCACACAGTTTAGAAAACACAGTCACATGACCATAGACACGCCAATAACATGGATTACGTCACACTACAAAGGTAGAAGGGACAGAGACGCAGGTTAGCATACTTAGGCACGGTAGATGAAATTAACGGAATAATACGTACAAGAGCGAGAAATCCACATGAAATAGGAGTACATATTCCAGCGCACAGTTACATACTTCTCACCGAGATATTCACACACAATATTTACACTACCTGCTAGCATTGAGACATGCTACACTTGTCTTACGGAAGCCAGGGACATGACGCTGCAAAAGTGTACTGCACTCTACAGATCTACGCAGCACGCGACGAGTAGGGACGCCAAACTCAGAAGGCCACGCGCGGCACACTCGCTCGGACAAATGCATCTTTACACACACACTTACATATTTTTCCTTCCATGGGATCTTTTTATTTTTTATTAAGTCAGAATTACAAATCAGTAGCGACATAGGGCTACACTGTACAGCCAGTTCCTAATTCAGGCGTTATCATTAGTCGTCGATAGCAGTATGGTCGCAAGCCCGTTCTACTGCCAAATATGGAACTTCATTCAAATTTAACAAAACACCCATACTTAGTTTACGAAGCGGGGTCTTGTACCCAGAGTGATCGGATTGTGTCCAATCGCATAACCCGCTACCAAGGGACCCATCTGAATCATCCAACGCCAAATGAATTTATGAACAGACCGTAACAAGCAGCCATATGACGAACAAGTGTGACATAATTTAGTAGTACCACATTTCAACGAAGGCCACAAGGCTACACCAAGGCATATCCCATACCAAATACACGCTAGGTTCACATTAGTCTACAGAATCATTTATTGGCCTTAATCACAATACCATTAATTGAAATAAATTATACTTGATATTAGTAATAACGATAGGGGTTTACTCTTTGTTTTAGCAAGAATGCACGTGTTGAGGCACGCTAAGCCATATTTGTGTCCACAATGGAGAGTAAATACAGCCATGTATGGAATGGCAGAGATTATCCTTTGTTTTAGCAAGAATGCACGTGTTGAGGCACGCTAAGCCAAACTTGCGTCCACAATAAGCGACAAATTACGGCCATTCCTACAGCACAATCAGAATTCCACAATAACGAAGGGCAAATTGATTCTATAAAATTGCACGTCAAAGACACACTTGCAAACACGGACAATTACACGATTAGAAACATGTTCCCTTATTACAGGTCATTTCCAGTCGCATATTCACACATTTGTCACTTAAAGTATAGAAATTTTTCCAGTGACAATGATTTAGCTATCTACATAAAAGGACAAACAATGCGCACAGCCACTTCATTACACTAAGACGCGGACCGTCAATAGTTCGATAAGGAATACACTTTGGGAGATGCAGTACCATTGTATACAGGAAGGAGAACACGATTACACAATTTTTCCGTCTTAAACAGGTACAGATTCACACAGACATAATTTTCTGTCTTACAGAGGAGCCAACACCAGACACTCTGATAAACTTTGGTAATTGAGCGAAGAGCACACGTACGCACTGTAGCCTATATTATAAACAGATAAGGAAATACAGACCGCTAAGCTACAACATAAATTTTACGACCTACATAAGCCGGAACAGGAACACAACATAACTACAGGCATTTCGTTAGCAAACATAGAAAAATGGAGCACCCACAGACCCTCCTACGTATATTAGCATTTCCCTGGAGTCACAGCGTACAACCACGGAAAGAATAAGTTACACGGGAAAATACAGATGATTTACATGAATTACACGAGGAGAAACGATGAAACCATTACACATGCACTACAGGAAAAACAAAATATGGTACATGAATAATAACATACCCCGGAAAATGAGGAAGCAGCCGACAATTGGAAACGGGAGATAATATTTACAACAGAGGAAAAGAACGACCTACTCGGCATATATATTACAATAACGGAGCTTAACTAATACAATAAAAATGCAATCGACATATTCTAAACATTTCCCTGGAGTGGAGGGCACAAACCACGGAAATCTCACCTACATATCAATACTACTACAGACAAACTGAACCCTACAGCGTCGACACATTTAATGCCTAGAATTACACACTGCGAAATGGGACAATATCGTTACACCAGGCACCTAATTAGCACGTGGTTAACCATGTAAGCAATGAACGGCTATATCTATTTTTTTTAAAGTACGCTATCACCGAGCTAGCGAGACGGTCGAGGTAAACACGCATCACACGATAAGCGAGAGCTTACCACCGTACCGCGAGTAGGCGGAGCAATCGCATAAACACATGTAGTTACACCCACAGGCTCCGATTACGAACTTTCACGTCAGGCTGATTACCACGTGACCAAGGCCCGGCAACCATCATTAACACTAGTCCCGTCAACAGACCGGCGCGCCTCTTTCAAACTCCATACAGAACTCTACAACTACTTACACTTTCGATACACTAGCAGGACCGACGCGCAAACGTTATTATTATTATTATTTAGCAGGGAGAGACCGGGCAAAGCGATAACCATGATATTCTAGTAAGTTCATGGCGACATTGTCATTATTAGAGCAGGAGCGCACACTGATATAAATATATATTTTCTTTCTTTAATTTCCTTTTTCACTTTCTCAAATAGTAAAATACAGCGCTATTTAGAGCTATACATAGGACAGACACCACTAATTAGTAGATATTACAATTTCACTCCCACATACCCCATAGGTTAAGTATTGTCTGTATATAAATAACAACAGCCAAAGTAGTTGAATCACAGCCATTAGATTGAAAAAGTGATAGCATATACAGAGAGTAGGATATTTATGTTACCTAGAAAATAATCAGCGATGGACGAAGCATAGAGGACGTCCAAAGTAGGTTACCAAAGGAAAGGAAAACATTTATACCACCGAGCAATCTGTTCACATTGAACATAGATTTAGGTATAATGAAGGCATTTTAAAGGTCATTGCCTAGAACATGACACCGCATAGACCGATAACGTGAATTACTAATATAGCAGTAAAGGCAGTATCACATACGGAAAGGATAGGATTACAGACGGAGAAGTATTGACACTAGGGGAAGGAGAGAGATGCTTCCCACAATTACTCAAGAAGCACAATGATAGGTTTGTAGGACACATACTAACACACCCAGGAATAGGAAGCTTCATTATGGAAGGCAGAATCGAAGGTAAACACTGTTGAAATAGACCAATATTAGAACATGTTACACAAATTGCATTAAACGTAAGATGTAGTCAATATATACAGATAAAACGATTAGCTCAGGGCAAGAAGACATGCAGAGCTGCATCGAACCTGTCAAAAGACTGAGGATTTTTCTGACAACACAATTCCAAGGCAGATAGAAAAATAGATCGGTATTTACAACCCGACACAGAACGGGATCCCCAAATTAATAACTATTAACCACTCAATGCACACCCCCAATTAACAAACCCTATAACCAGACACTATCGTCCCCCATCATGGAAAATACAAACGTACACTAACGAACTGCATAACCCATATCCACAAGCCTCTGAACCACCACACCTGCAAACAAAATATAACACGCCCCCTCACTATCCCTCTTTTCTTTGCATACACAGGGATAGCTGCATCCCAACACGAATCGCACAGAGCCGGAGGCTGAATTCAAGGGGCGTGCGGAAACAATTAACAAACGCTTGATAGGCTACATACGCCACGGCCAAAGCAGTACTAACCAAATATTTTTAATTTAAATGACCTGCAAGAGACAACCCGCATGCACCACCCTAACACACCTTTATCCTCCCTCGAGCATAACTAACACTCACTCGGATCCCATTCCCAAGCATCCAATCCCCATAAAGAAAATCCCAAGCATACAAGAAAAAGCCCGAAATTAAAAGAAAAGGGCTCAATAAAACTACCTTCCTCACCTGCATGTTAATCCCGCCCATCAACCCCTGCATGGAACGGGAATAACCACATACTAATATACCAACGTAACCTAATAATATAACCAATGCATGTCACCCAACCTACTAACATCTCCAGGCCTTACGTAAGTAGTATCAGCGTAGAAGTCCGCCAGGCTCGAAGTGCAAAACGCAGAGCAAGTTACACTATTCCTTACACTCTCCACGACACTATACACTATACATGACAGTACACACCATTCACGACACTATATACTATTCAGAAAACCATATTCAAAACACTCTACACTATTTACAGACAAAGCCAGAAATTAAGAGAAAATGGCTCAATAAAACCACCTTCCTCGCCTGCATGTTAATCTAATACACTCTACACTATATAGGACACTGTATACTACCTACTACAATCTTAAAACACGACCCATTCTCATGAGTACATTTAACCTGATCAATCTGTCGACGAGAGGTAAGTCAGGGATGACGCAATACAGATTGTAGAGCAAATAATCAACACTGACATGGTATTATTCAGCCATGATAGCAGACATTGATAAATCTAAAAACAGGTATTTTAAAGACGAAATAGGAGACCGGACATGTCAGTCGACACTTAGTCTCGGATAGCAACATAGCCAATTTCGTTTCCGACACGACGTTGACGCTGACAAGGCCAGAGCGTTCACCGAGCTGAGTTATGACGTCATTCTCGACCAGCCAGCCGACGGACGTTCAGTACGCCTGACATTGACTTATTAGTTTTAAGTTAGTTAGTTATAAGGTTAAGTAAATAAGCACCGTTGCGTGGGAGATAAGACCTGTTCACGAACACAGGTGAAGACATAAGTCCTGTTTGCGTACACAGGTGAAGACAGCATCAAGAAAGAAGATAAGAAAATATGAAATTATAAATAAATGATATAAGCGTCAAGATAAGAAGATTGATATAATGATTAAATAGGCAAACCTCATCCGCCATGGGCGTTGAATATCGCAGTAATGAAATAATGAAATATAATGAATGTTTAAGCGATCTATTTTTCGCAATATAGCCTTATTAAATAGCGGACAGCGGGCCCTAGAGTTTTTCATGTTCGGCACTCGGCCGTCGAGGGGGATAGGCTCCCAATAATGATCAGGAATGATGATGACCGGGGACGCCCACTGATACGATTTATAGGCGAAATACATGAATGATTGATAGATGATCCACGGCGATCATCGGCCTTGTAAGTCCGACAAATTCGGCGTTGTAAGTCCGAGAACGCGATTCGAATTATGATAAGGCGATTTCCATTATGACAAGGCGATTCGAAATGTGACAAAGAGATTCGAAAGCCGTCAAAGCGATCCGCAATACGCCAAGCGATTTGGCAGGCGACAGCATGCGATTTTTTTTATTATAATAAGCGAACGCATACGGCCGATGACCAGAATAATTATATTAATCATGATATGTCTTGCATATTATTTCAGAATGAGCTCCAACGCAGCGACGAGAACGGACCATGGTTGCAGGTAATATCCATGCAGCATGGTACACAAATTTTTTCTCACTGTAACACAATATTACACACACTGTTTCACATAACAGTTTACTCATAACACAAATGCACAAGGAGTAGCTATAAGCCGATAGTTATAAGTCGCTAGGATAAGATTCCAGCCGGCTTAGACTAAGATATAGGGCGCCATAGACTGTATAGAAATTATATGAATTGAAAATTCCATATATATATATATATATATATGAACAATAATATTATTCACTATACATTTCATTTTCAGGCCCGCAGACCAGCCGGCATTTACAATAACATATGGACACTCTTTCTCCTTTCACAAGAGACGACCATTGTATATACAACCCTTGTAAATATTTTGCAAAAGTCCAAACACAAACGTACCTTTCTATCATAACTCAAATTATACTTTCACTTCATCCTTACACTTCACACAAAACGTATTTAAACTACATAACAAATCCGTACCCAGGGGTGAGTACGTGTGGGGTATTTACCACGGCGAACGGATCAGCGATAATGCCAAATATGTGGCATACCCAGCGGTGATAAGGGTCGAACTCGGTATTGTAAGGGCCGATCTTCATCGCCTAGGTAGGTCTATTTGCCCTAAGAAAATAGCCTACAAAATATAAGATATCATAAGGACGGCCGACTAGTATTAACACTAGATTAGGTTAGCGACTAAGTCTACATTATAAGTAGCGCGCATAAAGATATTTATTAGGCCAAGTAAAGAGCTCTACGCCGAACGGTACCCGACGTATGATTGTTATTTATACTATTATTGTGGTTATTAACATTATTTGTTATTATTATTATTTTATTATTAATATTATGATATTATGCTCCATATTACGAGGGTAACACTACTGAGAATACTGTCATCAATAATCACCATTGTTTATTTCGTGAACATGCACAATTGTTGTTACATTTACACGGTACACTTACACATTGCCATAGTTTGTTGTTTTCTTTCCTTTTCATTCCTCTAACGTACACATTGTAAAAATGACTTATTTACCCCATACAATAAACACTTTATACTTATTCCCATAAAACTACACCTTGAGGCATTTATTTTCCTTTACCTACATTATCTTCCACTGTTACATGTTTTATATTCTACACTTTACATATTTTAAACGCGAGAGCAGTTTTACATCTCGCTGTAAAAGACAGACGGAGGTATGCTACACCCTAATGATTGTTTTCCTCTCGACGTACACACACCAGATTATTATTATATTTTATGATTTGCATAGCGACTTTGACTCTGATGTTTATGTTTTATAACCAGTGATGATATTGGATTGCTATTTTTGTTATTATTATTATTATTATTAACTTCACACAAAAGACAATATATATGTACACCAAAAATTGTTCCAACTCTTCACCTTCACCCTCTCTGA
The DNA here is from genome assembly GCA_946902985.2 of Meconema thalassinum. Taxonomy (NCBI): domain Eukaryota; kingdom Metazoa; phylum Arthropoda; class Insecta; order Orthoptera; family Tettigoniidae; genus Meconema; species Meconema thalassinum. The sequence continues at coordinate 591,673,607 of OX336389.2, read as the reverse complement.
GCACGAAGCCCGACACTCTATACATCGACACATCTCGATCGCTATCGACGAACACACGCCCCTCTATACACCCCCACACCTACAACTCGCCTACCATGAGGCTATACACACACTCAGTACACTCCGCCATCTACGGCACCATATACCTAAAGGGAAGAAGAAAAGAAGACAAGCAGAGGAGAAAGAAGATTTCAAGACAGAAGACGAAGAGACAAACCACCCCTATGGCTACTCACATTCTACGAGGCCGTAGAATAAAGCGACAGGGGGAGTTGTTGTATCCCTTAGGGGGATACACCCCATTCGTTACATTATTGCCCCCATATCCCTACAATTATCAGACATCAGACATTATTCCAAATACACTAGACTCCACTACAATCTTAAACACACTCACTGAACTCTCATGACCCCTTTGAACTGTCATGACCCCCACACCGGCCACGTACACGAAGGAATGCGCTGGTAATGCCTAGCTTGCAGACCAGACTTATATAAAGTCCGGCTGCCAAACCACAATGGTCTGTGTTCAGCGAAGCCCCTGACAGACGGCATCTCGACGGCAGGTCGGGTAAGTTGTTCTCACGAGTAATACATCCTTACACCTATATTTTCTACCCCTTTACACATTTGTACTTGATAAACATTGAAGGCATAAGCGCCCACATTGATCTAGAAAGTCAGAGGACTTCAATAGTAGTTATTAAAACTACTTGTTTACCAGGACATTTGGTCTCTTCATTTATCTAATTGAACACTAACCTGCACCCTTAGGCTATAAGCTGATTGTACTCTAAACAGATTACTTAATTGCATGTTCTTTAATACTCGGCGAGTACATTGTCTCAGAGCTGGATTGTTGCAGTCAGCAGTCTCTCTCTTCGCGACCTCGTTCACTCGCTACATTAGCGCACGCTTAGACGGGCAGGTAATCCTCTCCCGTTCTAATCATTTAAGAACACCCCCTTCAACCCCGTACTAGCCACACACCCTGAGCACCCAGAAGCTCATTCCACGTCACCTCTTACATTATCCATTGATCCACACTACACCCCTAGAGACACCATCCCTTAAACCCCATATTTACACTCAATCACACTAAACATCCCCCTCACATCGTTATAGTCCCCGCAAGGGCTAGAGCACCAAATTGAATCAAGTCGGAATAAGATAGAATCAGGTGTGAATAACATTGAATTAGAAGTTCGTAAGATTGAGTCAAGTCAAAATCAAACGGAGGTTAAATTTACTGAGTTGGAGAAGTCAAAGAGGAATGTTCATTTAGAAATCAAATTGGATTTTGAAAGAAATAAGAAAGAAAATAAAAACAACCTAGAGGTGTTACAGCTACAATTTACACATGGCACCACTCAAATTAAGAACAGTCTAGAGCAACTGAAGGGTGACATGGGTACATTGCTAGCTCAAGTAAAAGACCATACAAAGCTCCTAGGAGACGACTTTGACATCGATCTTAAGAGCATCATTAAAGAAAATATTGTCACTTTTAGAAAGGACATTATGAAAATAAATGATGATTGTTTTAAGGGTGTAAAAACAGAACTTGAAAAGAAACCTGCCACTGGTCTTTCAACGGTCAATAAAGACATATCAGATGTTAGGGAGGACCTGAACAAAAGATTGGATGCGATTAAAACTACAAAAATTGATAACATTTCTGGTTCAGAGAAACGTATACAGGGCGTAGAAACTAAGATTGGACAGGGTAGTATCGAGTTAAATGAAATAAGGGAAAAGAAACCTTCCGAAATCAATGAAATTAGAAAGGGGCTTGACGACATAAACTTAGGGGCATTCCAATTTAGATAATTTAAAGGAACAGATGCCGGTGCTTTTGAATACCGACTTTATATTTGTTGATGAATCTGAACCTACAGTACAGGATGGGAGGGAACAAATTGAGCAGGAATCCCCTAATACTGAAGCCACTATTCGACAAAATCCAATGGAGTAGTTGAATGCAATTTAACCGCGCCGGGAGGAGTTCAGCTCTCCAAATCCCAACGCAGGCATAGGTAGTTATGTGACAAGATCAACAGATAGGACGTCTAATGTAACAATAATCAGGAATTTTGAAGATAAACCTAGAAAATTCAATAACCTGCACGGTACGACTCCTATTGAATTTATTAGAGGATTACGTGATTACTTAATCGAATCACACGTACCACGTGATCGTGAACTTCGTGTAGAGAAGAGATTTCTATCGGATGCACCGTTACAATGGTACTTGGCCTTTACATATACATTTGATGACTTTGCACAATTCTCGGATGCGTTTATCCAGAGGTTTTGATCTGTTGAGGTACAACAAAACCTTAGATCTGACATATAATCCAGAAAATACTCCAACACGGGACCAACGAGCTATGCTGAATACTTCGCATACCAGCTCGCAAAATTCCGTTTCTTACAGCCACCGCTGACCCAGGGTGAGCTTATAGGAGCAATATCTCAGCAACTTCCTCTCGAAGTAAGAAGATCCTTTATTTCTTCTGTACTCACGAGTCAAGTGTCAATGGACGACTTATTGCGTCGATTAGACCACATTAGTTTAATGGCAACACCAACGATTGTTGGAAATTCCAGGCAGGAGCCTAAGACAGTCAACACAGTACTAATGAACCGTACACAACAGACAGATCGATCAGACCAAAGGAACGATAATAGTTTGGGTCCAATATGGAACCACTACCAAAAAGATAGAAGATTGGAAAACCAGCATTGGTAATATCGCGACAGGCCGTGGCAACGTCGCTACGACGAAAGAAATTTCTATTGTAGAGTCTACAATCGTAATAGGAACGATAATAGAGAATCACCCTTCAACAGAGATAACAGACAGAATCAAGGGTACTCGAGGTATAAAAACTATAAGAATGAAGAGTAAGAAAGGAAAAGGCAACAAGAAAAGCTCAAGAGGGAGCGTGAAAAGTCCACAGAAGATGGACGAAGAGAATCAACGGAATGAAAGAAAGATGTGATAGATAAGTCACAACCAAGAACCAGTAGACAGAGAAGGTGTTCAGAAAGAACCCCTGATAAAGGAAAAAGTAAAACATAGTATAAATAAACTACTGAGGTTGGTACGCATTCTATTTGTAAATAACAAGAAATAGAATACCATGACAGAGAAGTCATTCTAAAAATCTCCAAAGATATGTGAAGAAAATAGTGAAAGAAGAGTTAAAATAACGATACATATGTCGAGACTACATATAATGGTTAAAATAAAAGCTAAGTTGACTTTTATTTGAGACATGAGAGGGAAAATGTACCGTTATTTTCAGGTTTATAAGCTGTAAAATTTACGAGCGTGGCACTGCGGCGTTGCGAGAAGCCGTTCGACTTGCAAGCGCGATGGCTCCTTCCAGCTGGTTATCACTAGGAAGGGGTTAGCTCAAGCCCATAAGGCCAGCCGCCGAGTATTTCCGAAGGAAACCGAAGTTAAAGCGGCGAGCACCCAATCGATTATGACGTAACAGGCATAGATCTCAGCACCTAAGAAAGATTTATAGTGATTAAATAATATCTAAAGCCATTTACGAGATATTGTGCTTGTCAGAATGCACATTTATATGGGAGAAAGCTAGTTCATATGAATATTTGATAATATGAAGTAGATCTATGGAATATATATATACTTCTACCTGAGGCGTTTAGCAGTTACTGCTCTTTGCTTCTCTTTCTTTTCACGCTCTTTTATTTCCCTTCTCGTTGACACCAACAGTGACCTTTCATGTATTTCCGTTTCTTTGTACACTTGTTTATTCTGTTTTAAAGTTTGTTTCCGATGTGCATTTTCCTTGTAAAGCTTACTCTACAGCTCTACATGCGGCAATCCGTTGAACCCCTTGATTCCAGTCATCTCAAGAACTATGACTGCAAATTATACAACTTTGAAGCAGATGGCACCCTTGTCGTTATCTACAATCTCCATGAAGACTTTTATCCTACGCATCGAAATTGTGTTACATTTTTTTTTTCGTTTTCTTGTGTTGCCTACAATGTTTATCTTCTTTTGTTTCCCTCCTCCTTTCCTCGCCTTGCTCTGGCTCTCCGTGTGATCGAATCGCTCGGTCATTTACTACTTGGTGCTACGGTGAGATAGTTCAGCTCTCTTATCAGGAGAAGCTACCGCTTTCAACCATGTGTCGAATTTTTAAACAGACGCCATGTCATAACGTTTGTGTAACGGCTGATCGAAAACATCGTCTGCTCTGCAGTGAAGGATAAGTAACTTTCTACAGTTATTTTAAACCACATTTTAAAGGGTTTTAAACTGTTCTAGAAACTTTTAATGATGCTAACGGCAGTATTTGAATTTTCGCAATAATGTGTAATCTTCTAACTGCCTTTCTAGGGAATATCTTGTCTTTCTTTAGCTAACTAAGCTTGCCATTTTGAAAGTCATGAAATCTAGTACTTCTTGTACGAAATAAGAGAGATACTTCTCTCCAGGGAGGGAATTTTGCTAAACTAATATCTGTCTTAAAACATAACTTTGCTTCCTTCGTGGGTTTCTAATTGCCCTATTCAACACTTATTATAACTCTAGAAACTTCTATTTGCAATAAACTCTAAACAGTGAAAAACTATTCTCTACAAAGTCAAATTACTGCTAATTCAAATTACACTATAAACTGCAATAGTGACATTTCAATCATGTTCTACAAACTGTTTGTGCTACGAAAAGTGTAAGTGTGGCTAACTTCCGCGCCGCGTTCGTCCGAAACAGTAAAATCTGCCAGAATTCAATTCCCCATTTCCTATACAGTATTCCTAATTTTCCTTTACTAACAATTTAGAGTAATTTAAACATTTTCTTGTAAGCTACAACGAGGCTTACCCTATGAATAGGCTCCCTCCCATTTTTTTTTCATATATTACATCTTGTAATTACTGTATAAATACTCCATGTGGTTATAAATCCACATTTTAATACGCCCTTGAACTTTCCTGCTGCGTTCAGGAATTTTGAATTCGATATTTCCCAATTGTTAAAATGTTTGTATCCATCTTCTGTAATCAAGCCTTCACTAACGTGACCTTTCCAAATTGAATTTAACTTCTCTTAATTACTGCTTCAATAATCTAAGTGGTTATAGATCCACCTTTTAATCTTTTCTTTTCTCTCCTGCTATACCCAGGAATTTCAAATTATTTGTAAAAAGATCTTTTCGCTTTACTACAAAGGCATTCTAATTAAGAATCGGTACTCTACCTGAGCAATGTAACAAAATATTTATAGGATTTGTAACCCTTGTTATGTTTTATATTGACCGCTTAAGTCAAAAAATTGCTTCTTTAAATCCAAAGAAATAGGTCTGAGACCTGTACTATTGTGCTTTAAATGCTTCATTCAATTGAATACATAATTTTGTTACTTGCCCTTTCTTCTATTGCTCGAAGAACTGTTAGATATGGCTTACGGTTTCCTATTTTTTTTCTCTAGACTCTCTTTCTGTATTCAAAGAAATAATTACGAATCCTGAATGCTAAGTTTAAAACAAATTCAAACATTTGTTGCGTTTATAGAAAAACTTCTGCTAACATTGCTGATATAGTTTACTTTAGCTATTTCTTGTGAATAATTAAAGGCTAGAATAGCTCGCTCAGCCAGCTTCCTACTTGAAGCGATTTTTGCTTTGTCCTATGATTTCCTACATTGAATTGTGGTTTTGTCTAAGTTAGGTCTGGGTTTCTTTACCCGTTCTAAATTTCTAGTCAGCACACTGCTGGATAAAAGTTTAGCCTATTTTAAACGCAACAATTGTTTACGTCTAATAATTTCTACAAATAACAATTATCTTATTAAAGCTCTGAAAGCGCCTTATTTCCGTCACTCTGGGGGCATTCGGTTTCTCGCTCAGGGATCCATCCTTGTTGGGGAATAAAATTATTCCTGTCAATTTCAATATCCTGAGTACATTAGAATACTCCCTAAAACATTTCCTTTCAGAAGAGAAAATACATAATTCAACTTTCCCTTGTTTGTATTTCCTCTCCAGCGACCTGTGTACCTACATAGTACCCTATTTTCCGTTTGGGAGGGACGGTACACTTATCGCTTGCCTGCCGGCAACCTCAGCCAGCTTTGCTCGCACAGTTATACTTGCTTAGAAACACTCGCTTTCTCGCCTTGCGCTTGCAAGCCTTAATCAACGCCAAACTATTTTTTTCATTATCTAATTATATTATTAATTTCTTTGCTTGGATTCGGTCCTGTCTGCCCAGAGTTCGTCTCCACTTCAAACCTTTTCCTTTTCTCAAATCATCTTCGATCCGGTAGTGTTTAAGCCTAGGCTTGACCTACCACGCCGACATCTAAGTTCACTGTTAGCCGCAAAGACTTAGAAATATATTTCAACACTTGACCTGATAGAAAACGTTATCGAAATGGGACTTACACATTATGTTCAGCCCATAGTGTGCATATTAATGGACTTGTACATTATTCAGTTACAAGACGCGCGGAGTGATCTATTCGATCAGTCTCCATGCCATTACGTTCAAGCGTGCTATAATTCTTCAATGTGATGTGAGTACGGGAGCAGTAGCGGTCAAAATCCTTAGCCGACTTTGTCGCGGAAGTTGTTGATATCTCGCGAACCCATGGTTGGATTTTGGCAAATGAGGTGTCGTTGGACTCGGGGTAACGCCCCCTTTGCTATGGACCATTCATTATATTTAAAAAGAAAAACGAAAATTTTTGTTTTGGAAATTAGGCTATATTTTTAAAACCAAACATGATAGAACGTTGAGCAATGATTCAAACGAAAGGTCTCTATGTCCTTGACCGCTATAAAAAGTTTAATTTTTTCGTTTTTTTTGTAAAAAGTCCAATTTTGAAATTGGCTATAGTTTGGAAACTAAGATTAAAAAACGTTTGTTTGAAGTATATCACTCTACTCTATCTGTAAACCAAGTTTCAAGTCTCCAGGACAATAACTGTGCAGTAGTTGTTTTTGGGTGATTCTGGCCTCTCCTACAGCTTTCCTCTTACAAGATGGCGGCGGCGCGCAACTACGTACATGGCGCGCTTTTCAAATAAAGCTGGTGAGCATGGCTTAACCTAGCCTATCCTAGTTAAGCTAACCTAGTCTAGTTTACTTAACCAAACCTATTTGACAAAGGGTCTAACTACACTTTTGTTGATATCTCTTGAACGCATGATTGGATTTTTACCTGCGGGGTATTGTTGGACTCGAGCAGCTACCCCCTTTTTGAATCATTTTTTGAAATTTTGACAAAGGGCCTAACTACACTTTTGTTCATATCTGGCGAACCAACAAGGCTAGGGACTTGTATGAGGTATTGTAGGGCTTGCGATGACACCCCCCTTTTAAATGTATTTTTGAAATGTTGACTACGGGCCTAACTATACATTTATCGATATTTTTTTAAAATCCATGATGGGGTAACTATTTTAGCCGGTAGCCGATAGCCAACGGCAGACCTGGTCTGTGTGTAAAGTAGTGTGTTGGACTGACGTTGCTCGCCAGTCCTCATCATTACAATTTGATAACGATATGAAAAGGAAAGTGGCGAAATGCATGTGAACACGTGTGAGATGACATTATTGCCGACCCCTGTGGAACAACATGTAAGCTAACAAGTCACACCCCGTTTGGTTCGTACGTGACAAAATTAAAGTTGATGTGTAACATGACCTGACACAGATGTTGGTTGACTTTGGACGTTAGCTGTACACGTGCATGATAACAGTACGTGCAAGTGTGTGAATTACTGAGTCAGTAAAAAGTATTATGCACATGCAGGAATAATGTAACCTGCTACCACTGTAGCAACTGCTGTTGAAAACCAAGAGGCTCTAGAGTGGAACGATTGTTAGGCAGTCTACGGCTGAAAACTCAGGCGAGACAGTTTTTTCATAATAATGTATTTTGCCACTGCCGATACAATAACTTGGCAACCCTTACACAGTTGTTTTAAATCCCGTGTTTGTTCTGGTCACGTGGCTAATGTTAGGGAAAGTTTGATTCCCAAAGGATTTTTAGAATCTTGCTTTGACATTTTTAGGGAGCAAACTTGTACAACACAAGGGTTGCATACGGCTTTAAAAGTAAACGTAGGACTGGTGTGCGATTTCATATATAAAAAGAAGGATGTAGAGCATAAAGAAACATTTTATATTTGCAGTAAAATGCAAGAGGTTTTCATAGCCAATGATCTGAAAGAGTTGTATGAATCCAACGTGGTCACTGCCTTGCTGACTAAATTTGATAAACTGCAACAAGGACCCAGTGGTCTTGCGTTTGACAAAATTCATCGCCTACAAATTAACAATTGTCAATTCAATACTTTCAATGCTGGGTCTAGACATATCCCTTTACCATCAACGATTGCCTGTCAGTGAGCAGTGGTGAATATTGAAAATTTGGATGATAAATGTTTACTCTGGTGTGTGGCCGCGTATTTGCAGCCAGCACGGCGTCACTGTGAGAGATCAGGCATGTAAAAGGCCATGTTTGAACAATTGAAGCAAAATTTAAATTTGACTAGTGTGTTGTTCCCTATGGACTTAACCGACATTCATATGTTTGAAGAAGATAATTTAGATTATTCGTTTATGGTTTATGGCCTCAATGGTGATGAAATTGTGGGTCCTCTTTATGCCACGAAAGAACCGAAACGACACCACATTCATCTTTTATATATGTCTAACCGAGAGGTGAATCACTATTGCCTTGTTAAGAATTTGGGTAAATTGGTAGGGAGTCGAGATTCCAAATATGAACTTAAGATACACATTTGTGATCGTTGCCTGCAATATTTTAAAACCCCTACGCTTTTAGAACGACATAGGATAGATTGTGTATCTCAGGAAGCGTTCAGACTGGTATTGCCACAAGGGGACAATGCTGTGTTAAAGTTTAAAAATATTCATAAGCGTGATACTGTCCCCTTTGTGGTCTATGCAGATTTTGAAGCTCTCACTACACCCATGGCGGGATGTGAACCTGATCCTGCCATCAGCTCAACCACTCCCATTCAAAAACCTGAACCCTTTGATATAGGATTTAACGTGGTGTGTGCCTATGACCACACAATATCCTATTACGAATCCCGTGAGGGACCAGCTTTTTCGAAATGGTTTTTGGACCAACTTGTCAAGTCGGCGGATCATGTACAGGGGTTGCTAGACCATCCAGTACCCATGAGCCTAACTCCAGAACAACAGCAACAGTATGAGCATGCCACCCCTAGTCATATTTGTGAAAAGCCGCTGTTCAGTGCTAAAGACACTGTTCGTGATTACTCGCACTTTACAGGAGAGTTTCGGGGAGCCGCCCACACAAAGTGTAATGTGAATTACCCAGCTCCTCGATTTAGCCGGGTATTTTTCCACAATCTGGAAAATTATGATATTCAGTTTTTGATTCGTGAATTGGGTCATGTCAGCAAGGGGTCGTTTTCGATTATGCCCGAAACCATGAACGTTTTACAGCCTTGACATGGCGGTAGGGCAAATTTGCTTTCGAGTTTTGGATTCCTTTAAGTTTATGGCATCCTCGCTAGACAGCCTCGTCAACGGCTTGGATGAGAAGGAATTAAAATACACCAAATGCATTTTGAAAATCCTGAGCATTTTAAATTGTGCATTCAGAAAGGTATTTTCCCTATGATTTCTGTAACAGCTGGGACGTGTTAGGGCATAAAACTCTCCCACTGCAAGATAAATTTTATTCTAAGCTGACACGCACTACCGTTTCCGATCAAGCCTATGCACATGCATGGCAAGTTTGGCGAGTGTTTGATATCAAGACTCTGGGGGCATATGCTATGCATTACCTAGAACTCGATGTATTGCTACTAACATATGTGTTTGAAAAATTCTGCGAGTTATGTCGACACATTTATGGCCTTGACCCTGCTCACTATTATACAAGTCCTGGCCTGTCGTTTGATGCAGCTTTAAAATATACACAAGTGGAATTGGTTTTACTCACGGATGTAGACATGGTCTTATTCTTGCAAAAGGGTATTCGCGGTGCCTTTTTAACGCTTAACCAGAGCCATGCCGAAGCGAATAATTCCTACATGCCCTCTTATTTACAAGACAAACCAGAATCGTACTTAAGGTACTATGAAGTGAATAATTTATGGCTATGCCATGAGCCAGTCTTTACCCTATGAGGATTTTGCTTCGTTGACAGAGAAACAAGTATCACAATTTAACGTGAACACAGCCAGCCAAGAAACAGGCCGTGGATATGGGTTTGAAGTGGATATTGAATATCCCTCATCCTTGTATGATGAACATGCTGATTTTCCATTTTGCCTAGAGTAAATGGTCCCCCCAAACAGTAAAGTGAAAATTGAAAAAGTCATGGGCACACTTTACAACAAAAATCGGTATGTGCTTAATATCCAGATGTTGGTGCAATGCCTAGCCGAAGGCTTAGTGTTGACGAAAATCCATAGGGGTATTTCTTTTGCACAAAAAGCATGGCTAAAGCCATACATGCAACTCAACACAGAGCATCGACAAATGGCAACACAACAGTTTGAAATTATTATTTTTAAATTGATGAACAACTGGATCAATGGCCAGTCCATGGAAAATGTCCGCAAATACCATGACATTAAATTGGTTAATGACTGGGGAGGATGTTACGGTTCCCGGCAGTACATAAACAAGCCAAATTTCAAATCGATCAAAATTATCGATGACAATCTGGTCACCATTGAAATGATTAGGACCAGTGTGACCATGGATAAGCCCATTTACTTGGGTCAAGTCATTTTAGACTTTTCTAAATCGGTCATGTATCGATTCCACTACGAGTTTGCCAAGCAACATTTTAAGGATGTATCTCTTTTGTATGTGGATACGGGCTCATTCATATATCACATTCGTCACTGCAACCCCTATATCGTGATGAGGCAACATAGTGACTGGTTCGACACCTCTTCATATAGCGCTGACAACGTGTTTCAACTGCCCTTCAAAACAAGAAGGAAATGGGTGTTTAAAAGATGAATGCGGTGATTCCATTAAGACAGGATTCGTTGGTTTGGCTTCCAAGATGTATGCCTATCGCACACTAGACTGCAAGGAAGCCAAAAGAGCAAAAGGCGTAGGTAGAGCAGTGGTAAAATCGCTATGTGTAGACGACTACCTGGCGGTTTTACAAACTGGCAAAGCTATTTTGCATAAACAGTGCAGGATACACTCCAGCAACCATAATTTGTATCTTGTGGAACAGAGGAAACGCACCCTCGCCTCAATGGATAACAAACGTGTGTGGACGGATGACCTGCTCACCAGTCAACCATGGGGTTATGACCGCGAGGAGGATGTGTGATTTCTTTGTTTGATGGTTTAGAGGCATGGCTTTTTTGTAACTAGTAGATTTAGTATTTAGTATTTTGTAAATATTGGTTTTTGTCATTGTAAATAGTGGATTATGTAAATAGTAGAAACCACTTAGGCCTTTTGCTCATTAAAGCCCTGTGCAACCCTAGTTATTATATTTTTTATTTTTTTATTTTGACTGGGTTGAGAATTTGAAAATGGATGAAGATTCCTTTTTTGTTTTTAGGCAGTACAAAGGTGCTATTTTTTATACATTGAATGAGTAATAGCATTTTCTTATGATAAAATATTAAATGGTAAACTGAAGTTTCTTTGGGATGAGTGTGCGTGTCAAGAATTTGCTTTGGGAATAAATGCCGTGGTTGTATTTGTTTCCAAAGACAAGTATGGTTGTATGAATGTATGAATAGAGAGAGAAAGAGAGAGAGAGAGAGAAAACTTGTGTGTAGGTAGCATTGATCTTTTGATCAGAGCAAATACGGCAAGGTAGGGTGGTGGGGAAATTAGTGTACATAGAAAATGGTAAATAGTATACTGTAGTTTTGTTTTAATATTAATAGTTTTTTTGAAATGTAGTGGTAGATAGGCATTATTTATGTAAAACAGTCTTACCTGCAGTAGTAGTACTAGGCCTCTACGTTTTTGGAAACAAACAGAAAGAGACTGCACTATCACTCCCATCAAGACCATTTCAAAAACTTAAAATCAACAAACGTGTGTTTTACAAAACTAAACTTTCAACATGGACTAAAATTATAAACGTGTTAACAGTGATATGCAAAAATAGGAAATCCATGTTTCCATATCAACAAAATACAAAAAACATTAAAATAACATTTTAAAAAGTGGAAATTGGAAATTAACACATGACAATGTTTGAAATATCAAAAATCAACAAATGACTACCACCATTTTTAAAAATAAAAAAAACACATCATGCTTTGATAAACCTTGTTTTTATTCTTTTACAAAAATAGAATACAAGCAAATATCAATTCCTCAATCCTCAATTCCTCAATGTTTGTGTCCATGCATCATTCACTTTCCTTTCATAGCACTCATGACAATTAGGGCTGCCAACCTCCCTCCCACTGAGGCATCATAGGATGTAAAACGTTGTTTAGCTTTTTTCAACAACACTTGATCCGCCACACGTCTTAAAGCAGGATGACTATGACGATAACAAAGTTCATGTTCTTTGCATGCTCGATCCAAAAGATTAATGGGTACATTACCACGCTTCAAACGTTTTTCAAGATGAGTTCCGGGTCCTCAAAAACGATAACCAGGAAGATGGATTTCGAAAGGTAAGTATTGAATGACTTTTTCAATGATGCCATTGCCAATACAGGTCTGGCATATCCTTTTCCATCGATGGTGAAAAGGTTTTATCTTCCTCCTACTCTGTGGACGATGTTTGATGATGTTGTTGCTTTTTCTCTCCATTACACTCGTGGAATGATGACACAAAGTCTTTACATGGACTTTTATGACCGTGATAAAGTTTGACCAGCTGGCAGGAAGCACACTGTCGCATAGAGGGTATTTTTGCCATGGCCACTTGCTTATGGTGATCGTAATCCGTACATGGTTGTAATTCACTTAACACAGAGTCTTGAGTCCATGATTTTGGTACATGTTGCCAGATTTCTTTCACTGTACTAGCTGCCACATAATAAATGAACGACTTGGGGAGCGCCAAATTTCCTCTTTGGTAAAACTGTCTTGTTTCTTTTTGCAGACAAAGAAATTCCCAATCGCTTTATCGGTTGTTTCCCTTTCTGCATGGTATTACGTGCTGTAGATGTTTACACGTCGCTTGTAGAAATCTCACTGGTGTCATGCACAGGTAAATCTTGAGTTTTAATTTTATTTAGCAACTCCCCGCAGGCATTGGTGGTTAGCCAATGAAGCAATTGCCACACATGGGCCAGGGCTGTATGGCTAATGTTGCCACAAGGGCAGCGGTCCATGAGTGATTGCAGCTAGGGGCACCCCAAGTTCATTAAATCGTTACATTGACAGCGAGGCGCCAAAAATGGTTGTAGCCATTGGCGTTTTTCATTACCTTTTACAAATATGACATGGGCTGTGGACAAATAGGCTTTCCACATCCTTTCTCACAGGTAGGGGCAGGCTGGTGACCAGCGCTGATGTTCTTGCATGGGTTCATCACTCTCCTCCCATTAGTCTATGCTGATGGAACAAAACACACATTTCACTTCACCTCTTGTTTTCGAATAATAGAAACCAGCAGCTCCCAAGGCTTGAGGGTTAATGAAAGGCACAGGCCACGTCGCAAAGGTCTTGAAACGTTGTTCCTCAGATTTTAAATTCATGGGTGTGACACCTCTTGAGGCTTTAAAGCAATGCATGACAGCTGCTTGACGTGTGTTGGCCTGTTATTTATAAACTCGTCACTTGGTTGGACAGTGGATAATAGTTGACTTGTTTGTGATGAATGATCAAACAGTAGGCAGTGGTATTCGCTGGAAGATTGTCATGCGTTTCAAAACCTAATCGAATGTCAATATTGGATTGCTTGACAGACTCTTCCAAGTAGGACCAGTCAATGACAATCAGTGGCGCCCTTGTCTTAAACGCTTGGGGTGACAACATGGGGCAATTCTCTTTTTGATAATACGACCATCTAAATTTAGAAAACAAGTCGTACAGGGGGCCAAACTTATTTTTTGAAAAATCCAAATCCAGTCCTTCATATGGAAAATCAGCTCCGTTGAGGAAAAGATGTGCATTTCTCAGTTGCAGGACGTGCCGTATGCGTTACTAAGAATCCTACCACTTTACCAACAAGTCATAATCATGGGCGATGTTAATACCAATATAGGCGACAACACCAAGTCTGAAACTCGGCAACTCCTTAATATGCTTTCGTCACGAAGCATGAAAATATTTGAACTACTACCAACACAGCACATGCGTACTTCACACACGACAATTGACTTGATATCAGTAAAGAACACTGACAAGGTGCTTCAGTTTGGTCAGACATCTGCACCCGGAATTTCAGCCCACGATTTAATCAATATGTCCTACTCATTAAAATGTCCCAAGACCAAACCAAGGACCATCATGTACAGAGACCTCTCTAAAATTGATATGAACTCCTTGACAGAAGTTGCTCTATGTATCCCATGGCACGATATACTGACTATTCACAACATAGATGATAAAGTACACACAATGAACGAATACTTGACGGAACTTTATGACAGACATGCTCCAGTAAAATCTGTTCGAGCGACGCGACCTCCTGCACCTTGGCTCAACCCGGAACTTAAAGTACTGATGGCTAAGCGCGATGCGGCACACAGAAAGTTTAAGAGATTACCCAATCAACAGAATTATGATGATTACAGAAAACTTCGAAACAAAACTTCCCAAACGGCACGTGATGCTCGAATCAGACATGCTCATAACCTTCTAGTAGGTAATATTAAACCCTCTGCGGCGTGGAAGGAACTAAGGAACATGGGAATAGGTAGAGAGAAAATTGACCTACCTCTTGACACACTCAACGATCATTTTACAACTACCGGACACTCAGTTGACCCTGACATGAAACACAGAACTTTGATCAATAACTACAACTCCCCCCACCCCTAACAGAGATACATTCCATTTCTCGCATGTTACCCCCACACAAGCCAGACGTGCTATTCTTCGAATAAAATCGAAATCTAAAGGAATTGATAATACAGAAATCAAATTATTCAAACGTATCATTGATATTATACTTCCCACAATAACACACATATTCAATCACTCGTTAATGACAGGTATGTACCCATCGCTTTGGAAAGCGACCTTCGTCATCCCAATACAAAAAAAATACACAGGCTAAACACGTAAGCGATTATCGCCCAGTCAGTATATTATCATCCCTCTCCAAATCACTGGAATTTATCGTCCACGAATAACTCTCCCCCTATTTGCTAGAGCACAATATCCTTGATGAACACCAATCCGGCTTCCGCAAAAATCATAGTACTACTACTGCACTACTCAAGGTCACGGATGACATAAGAATGACTATGGATAGTGGGCTAGTAACAATCCTAACACTGCTTGTTTTCAGTAAAGCCTTCGATTCTGTTGACCATGACATATTACTCTCTTGTCTATTTAAAATTCATCTCTCCATGAACAGTATCCAATGGAAGGACTCTTTTCTACGTGGACCTCTACAATGTGTAAAAATTAACTCAATTCAAATGTCTTCATGGCGTCCAGTTGAGAGAGGAGTCCCTCAGGGGTCAGTCCTTGGACCGCTTCTGTTTTCAATATATATAAACGACATTACGTCATCAATCACTAAATACAAGCACCACCTATATGCTGATGATGTACAACTCTACCTGCATTCAGCACCAGAAAAACTATCGGAAGAAATCGGCAACTTACATGGACTACGACTCAATTAGGCTAAAACACAAGCAATCATAATCTCCCACCCGAAAATCCTCCTAAAACTAAAAAATGAACCCACTTTTCAAAAATTACGCTTGTGCGATTCCCCAATCGAATTCCGAGAGTCAGTTAAAGATCTAGGCGTTATTATAGATGAACATCTTTCCTGGACGCAGCACGTCTGCAATGTTTCCAGAAAAGTATTTTCCGCATTGAATTCACTTAGAAGATTCTGGAATATTTTCTCTCGTGTATTAAAGGAACGACTTGTTTCCTCCCTAATATTGCCTCATTTTGATTACTGCGATGTAGTATACAAAGATCTCACTGTTACTCTTAAAAACAAACTCCAAGATGCACAAAATGCCTGTGTACGCTATATATTTAATTTACGGTATTATGACCATGTCACCCCAGCTTATGAGCAACTTAAATGGTTACGTCTAAATCAACGCCGCGACCTCCATTCCTTATGCCTTCTTCAACAAATACTCTCAACTTCAACGTCAACTCCAGCTTACCTGCATTCTCAGTTTCACCGCCTCTCGTACGAGCATAGTCTTGGAACACGGTCGAAAAAGGACACTCCCTTGCCGATACCCATACACCGCACAGTACGCTATACCAACTCCTTTGTTGTTGTTACTGCACGACTGTGGAAAAATCTCGCTCTGTCAGAGGAGCAACCCCGTCCAGCTTCAAGCAGCGTTGCCAGCAGTACATACTCACTAAGTAAATGAAAGTTGAACTCAACCCTTACGCTTATATTCTTACGTCGTATTACATATATTCAAACTTTCCAATTCTCACTTTCTCATTTACTCTCTATTTCGATATCTAAATAACCTCCTTCAGTAACGACTAATCATCTTCATCATCATCATCTTCATCACCATCATTAGTCTACTTTTTTCACTATTTCCTTGCCTTACTCTAATTTTAAACTTACTTCTAAGTATCTCAGTTATTCACCCTAACAATGCAACAACTTACCGCCTACACCACCAAGCTAATCCAGTTTATATGTTTTATATTGTAAAAACATTGTAAAATTGTTTGATTTAAGTTGTATTTGTGTTGTTCATTATCAAGCTAATACATTTTATATGTATTTTATATTATATCAACATTGTAATATTGTTAGATTTAAGTTGTATTTGTATTTTTCATTACTTATCATTTGTATAATCTGATTAGATGGAAGAGAGGGCCCAATGGCCCTAATCTTGCCAGACAAAATAAATCTATCTATCTATCTATCTATCAAATTGCGTGGCAACTTTGGTTTGTTGATACTTGCGATTGGTTTGAAAACCCACGATAATGTAAAGAGGTCTCTCTGTATAGCGTGCTGTTTTTACAGACCAACTGTGTGTGTTGGTGGTGGGCAATAAGGGATACTCATGGAGTGCCCAGCTTCTAAATTCCATTGGTAAAGGCATATCTCTTCCCAGAATCTTGAGCATTTCCAGTTTTTTGTTATCGGCGAGGGTCACATGGGGTACTTTCCATAGCATTCGTTGTAGTTGAATTTTTGAATCTATGGGTCCATCTTCAGCTCCATTGAGTGCTTTATTATAACTCCTGTCTCTAACCAGATAAAGCACTTGCCTTGCGTTGACCACAATGCGCTGGTGATCTTCGGCAAAGCCTAAAATGAGTTTAAGGGGTAAAAATCCAGTAAAGGTTCCATCCGTGTGTACCATCCATTCATTGGTTGAGTCAGGGGACCAACCTGCCATGCAAAGTGTTTTTCCTTCTTCCTCACTAAGAGAGGGGTTTAGTTTCATGACACTTGAAATACCCACTTTTCTAGTTCTATCCACCACAATATCGTTAATCACATAGCGCACCTCAGAAAACAGAAAGGCAAAAGCATGGTTGGTTAACTTGTATGTGGTGGGTGTAGAACCATCAGCTTTTGTGAGCCAACCTTCAATTTGAATAACAATTTCACGTGGTAGGGTATAAATATCTTGGTTGTTGATAACAAATTGAATTTCATCATTGTTATTGAGTCCAGGTGTTTGAGCTTGATAGGAGTGGGGATCAATTCCTACCACCCCTTCTTGCTCCTCGATGCGATTCACCACTTCTAGGATAGAATTCATCATGATGGTTGACGTGGTAAACCCAAATGCTGTAAAATCTGCTTGTCCTTAGGCGTGAACGTGTATTCACGTGGCAAACAACTAACACCATTCCTGGACGGTGTTGTTGCTTTATACAACAACTTCATAGTGGCTTTAGAACCAAATTGTAAGTCACTGGTGTGGTAGAATGTAGTTGAATGAGTTGTTGATCTATATTGATGAGTCTTAAAATTATATTACTAATAGGATCAACAGCCACAGAATGAAAGAGCACTACTGGAGGGTTTTCACGAATAATATAGCCATTGGGCGATGTCACAATAAAATCTTAAAGCGAATGCGATGGCTCTTGATTGGTGTACACGTTGCTAATAACATTACATGTCACCGAAACGTGATGGTCCTCAATCAATTTCACTTCATAGTCTGAATCATGTTTTATTGGACTCCAACACTCGCGGTTTAATTCCTAGTAAAGGACCAATGGAATCGGGATGTGTTTTAAAGTCAATTTTAAACGTAGAGAAAATACTGCAGCGATGAATGTTGGTTTTTCCTGTAAGATCAAACTTGTATGTTCCATCAAGAAATGACTTTAAACCATATTGGTTGACCAGCACCACATAAATGTGTTCATAAATATCATCTATCGTATATTCACCAAGGTTCAGGGTGAGCACAGAATCATCATAGTAACACTTGTTGTTCACATTTTCACGTATGTTGTATATTCTATTGTACGTTTCAAGAGAAACAAGTCCCATACCATAAGGTCTTTCACTCAATTCAATAGGCGGGTAAAAGTCTAGGCTGAATTCAGGTCCACGTCCATGCAGTGTAAACGTCTTACTTTCTGTGACATACTGTTAACGTTTTTGCTTATGCTGTGTGTTATATAGAAACATTAAACACAAAATAGCACACTCTTGGCTGTGAAACGCTTGCTCACGTTTTACATTATAATATATCTTGGTCCTGTTTCCAAAATAGATCACTAGTTCCATGGGTGGGGGTAGATTTCCAAAACTGTCAAAGTACCATACCGTGGACCCCTTTTTCACATAAGCTACATAATGGGTTCCTGGCCCTCGGTCATCATCTAGATTTAGAATTGCAAATTCCTGTTTCCATGGTCGTTGGGGTAATTGGTTCCGCATAAACACACCTCGAAAATGAGAAAGCTTTAGTTTTTTGGCATAGCTTTTGACTTTTTCATGGGCCAGGGCATGTCTTGCTATGGTTGTGTTTAAAAAACGTTTTATTTTATTTCGAGATGGAAATATCCCAAATCCTTGTTGATAAAAGGCTGGCTTTAAATTGGCGTTTCTAGCCCCCATAGCAATCGCTTCCATCGTTTCATGGTGTCGCTGACTTTCTTTCAATTGTTGCTTGCTCAGCTGTACAGCTTTAATTGTTTTAGCTACCGCACTGGTACTACCCAAAAGTGAACCCAGGGCAGCCAGACTAGCGAATAAAGCAGGTAAAAATCCAGCTCATTCGGGGACAGGAATCACTCGACCTTGTTTTGAAACCTGTCGCTGACGTTTTGGAATAACACGTCTCTGTGCTGCTCGAAGGGCTTTCTTTATCGTTAACACATTATTTTTAATTTTTTCATTCGCAAGGGCTTGTCCACCAATGCCTTAACACCATGCTTTGGCAATGACTGGGCATTTTCTTAAGTCTTTTTCACCACATATCTTTGTTTCATCATGATAATGACCAACAACCTTTCACAAGCACATTTAAGTGACAACTAACGTGTGATCCTTATTTCATGGCTGTATATTCAAGTTCCACTTAAATTGGAAAATCGTTTATGGTTCTTCCTGCTTGCTTTTCATCCCATGTGAACATGAGATGAAATGATAATTCATCACCTACATTAACCGTTTGATGGTTATGGACCACCATCCTATGACGGTTTATCTCTACATGTAAATGGTTCTCATCAGGCATGGATTGTTTAATGTGAATAGTTCCATCATAGTCAAATCGATAGTGTCTTAAATCTGAAGAAAGCTCATACGTTAGGTTGTCATTCACTAGCGGTAAATGAATCCTGTCATTCACATGTTTTTTATTCGTCAGGTACACTAAAAATATGAATGGGACAAATTTATAAATTCTTTTCATTTGGTAGGTGTCGTAACGTTTAGTGCAGACATCGTCATCTTCTTGTGGGTCTTCCACGTGAATAATGCAGTGATGATTAGCTGTATAGCCATTCACAGTAAGCTGAGGCACTTGATCATATAACTCATACACCTTGTTATCCACATACATTTTTGTAGTGACATCCGTAGACACTTGAAGATGTTTCACATGGGTTAACCGCTTTCCGTTAAAGTCATAATCTCCCTGTTTAGTGCGTGGCACTAAGATCTATCCACATATTGTTTATTGGCAGGGTCTGTTTCTTGTTTAGGGGTCAAACCCAGCTTTAGCCGTGATAGCACGTCCAAACATATCCATCGTCAACCTGTAGTAGGGGTCTACTGTTCCTATACAAGGCATGGTTCCATGTATATAGACAGCCTGCTAACCTCTCTAACCCTTAGTTGAAATGAAGGTTATTAAGCAGCAAGAGTCATTCCCTGTGGGGGACATGGTTTCCCATCTCCATCCCATATCATATGAACAACGCCACGGTTCACTGTTTCCATCTTCCATTCGCTGCATCATCGTTGGGCCTTCGGGATGTGGAAACACCAATCTTTTTCTCACGCACATCACAGCACCCAATGGTCTGCGTTGTAAAAATGTTTATATTTTTGCTAAATCTACATGTTTCTAGATCACGTCATGTCTCAATTACAAAAACAGAATATGTGTTATTTCACATTTTCCATGCAAGAAAATGTTATTGCCCCGGATGAGGTGAAGCCTGATTCACTCATGATTTTCGATAATGTATCCACTGAACGACAAGCCATCATTAAAAGCTATTTCAACATGGGTCGTCACAAACATATCGATTGCTTCTATCTTGGACAAACGTATTCTAAAATGTGCAAACAGTTTCTTGTTCCTGTTTCTCTTCCACAGGGTCCTCCTGGCTTGTGAAATAGTGGGTGGCTTTTCAGATGGCGTGAAAGAGGGTTTCAACATGGCTTTTAACGTATTCTAAAATGTGCAAACAACTTATTCGTGACAATGTCATTGTTTTACTTCGCCAGGATGAGCGGAATAGTCGTCACATCTATAATGAACATATCAATCCTGATATGACATTCCAAACATTTACTGAATTGGGTACCAAGTGCTGGAACACACAACGCCATGCCTGTTTGGTGATTGATAAACAAAGTGACCTCAACCATGGACGTTATCGCTTAGGGTTTGATCATTTTATTACTATTTCAGGGGCTGTCTCATTCCCTGTCAAGTCATTTGTCAAGACACCATGGCGTTAGCAGAGAGTCAATTCAAAAAGCATATTTTTAGAGCGAAAAATACTATTCGCCAAAAGTTTCGTCAATTGAAACGATCACGTGCGGATAATGCTTTGTTTATTCAACAACATTTAGCACCTCCGCTAAAAGCCATGTTTAAACCCTCTTTCAAGCCATCTGAAACGCCACCCACTGTTTCACAAGCCACGCAGACGCTACACGAGGACCCTGTGTAAGAGGAAGAGGAACAGTAACAGGAAGATTTGAGTAGTGTTCGCAATGTTGAGGATGAGCATGATCAAGTGTTTACGCCTCAAAAAAATCCTCACCCCCTGCAGAGTAAAAAAAAAAAAGAAATCATTGGCCATGGTTCAAACACCTTCCACTTCCAAGCAAACACCATAGTCACAACTGTTGGTCACACCTCAATATAAAGATCAATTAAAACATATTTTAATAAGATATTATGGATCAACACTGGAAACCTATTTCACAGATCTAATTATTGGAAAGACAGATACCATGTATGGTGTTCGCTTTGAGAATGATGGTTTTAAAATTGATGATTCATCGATTAAATTTGCTCGTACTAGTACCGTCATTAAAACATAAACTATAAATTAACACGAGGTCTGTTAAAGCTGTTATCTTCTCGTACCCCCTCTTCCCATGATTATACACAACAGGACCTTGGCAAATATAAATCCATTTTATTGGACACTCATGCCCACAAAATACAATATGATCCCTCTCAACAAGTGAATGCCAATATATCTAAAAAATATACATCCATCATTGCAAAAATGTTTCCAACCAGTCAAAGTGTTCATCGTAAAGTTTCCGCTTCGGGAGTGACATTCGAACCATTAAAACCCCCTTGTGGATGTTGCCTACTGGCATAATCCCAGTAAGCTCGTCCAGCGGCTACAGCTGCTGCATGCTTCACGTCAAGACGGTCATACCGGTCCCGATTGGGAAATTCAAGAAATTGAAAAGGAAATTCAAAATGCCAAAATTATTGTTTAAGCCTTCACCCATTAAAGTGAGCATCGCTCAAGAATTACATCGCCCAGCTAGACGTCTTTATCAGCGACTCAAGGTGATTTCACGGGGTGTGGATGAATTTGGCAAGCCGATTTGGTGGAAATTATTCCCTATACTAGCGTTAACAATGGTGACGGTCATTGATGTGTATTCCAAAATGGCCTTTGTTCAACCCGTGAATCGCAAGTCTGGCCCGCTAGTCACCAAAGCTTTTAAACATATTATTTAACAATCCAAACGTCAACCCCAGTTGTTGCAAACCGACCAGGGAAAATAATTTTTCAACAAGGATTTCTCTAGTTTTCTCAAATCTTTGGATATTCACCATTACACCCAGTGGCGGCTGGCGGATAATTGTTCTGGGTGTTACACTTTTTTCATTAAGGTGGTACATGGGCACCAACAGGATTTTTTCTAGGGGGTGGGGCGTGTATTATTTATTTAATTACCTATATGTCACTAGGTGATATTGACGCAATTTTCGTTTTATTTCTTACTAGGTTCATGACATTCATTATTTGGCTGCTCTTAAACCGTTGGGTACATGGAATTTATACCATGAATGGGAGGAATATTTTTTTTAGTTCAGAGTTTTTGTCCATTGGAGTTTGCTTTTCTTTGTGAATCATCGTCATAATGTTAATTTCTTAAAAACAGGCAAAAAGTAGTTGTATCACCGTGTATCGACAAAAATAAAAATCGAGCAGTTCATTAAAACGGTAATGTTAATCCAGTTCGACGATTTTTTAAATAACTGAAGATATTCTCAAATAATCCCAAATTACTAAGTTAATTAAAACTGTGGAATTATCCCTATATCTAAATCAGTTAACCTTCAATAACTTCAATTTATGAAATAAACTGGTGTGACAATGAACAATCGAAATATCCTCGGGATTTCAGGGGGTGAGGGCACGGCCCGTCCTTGCCCCCCACCTTCCCCTCTCCCTCTCCGCCTCTGCGGGCGCCCATGAGATGATAGGGTAAAAGACTGCTTTATATCGGAAAAAACTGTATTCAATTGCGGGATAAAACAGATGTACCTCATTCATAACGAGTGTCGCAGTTCAGAGACATCACATTTTCATCGGATTAAATGGAATATAAGTTAGTCTACATGAAAAACTTTCACGAGAACAAAACAACGTAAGTTATATACGAGGGCCAGAACTGGGAGTGTCACAAGTACGCCAAACATTTCAAGACAAAGTATCGGCAGTTGACGGAGCATCTCGGATGTCTCCGTCCACGCCTGCGCCTCGGCTTCCTGGTTGCAGTCAGCGGGCAACGACCAGCCGTGTTAACTGTTGGGATAGGGATTACTCGGTCTAGCATCTCTGCAATACGCCTCAGTATTGAGATCTGGTCGGTGCTTGGGCCTGGCAACGACCAAACGGACGAGCGCTCCTAGACAGTTGGCGCGCTTCGCTTTCTCAGACAGTTCACAGTAACTTAGTATAAGATTTCCTGAATTATTAAAGAACAGAATTATGAATTCCTATACATATAAAAGGAAACATACACTTTTATTACTAAAATATTAATAAGGTATTAATTGTTTTTCATGAATTAATCTGGTCTTTGTGCAACCCTGCAACCTTATTACCGGCCACCACTGATTACACCACGTACAGCAATCTTAAAGCCAATGTGATCGAGCGGTTTAACCGATCGTTGAAAATTCATATGTGGAAAGCGTTTACCGCTCATGGCTAATATCGCTGGTTGGACTTGTCACCTGAGCTAGTGTCACGTTACAATGACACCAAACACAGAACCATTGGAACCAAGCCACGACTTGTGACCAAAAATATTCCGCGACTGGATAAACTGTTTAATCCCATAAAAACAGCAGACCCTAAACGTCACCTCCTCAAAATCGGGGACCATGTTCGTGTGGGCAAATTTAAGTCTGCCTTCGATAAGGGCTACACACCAAATTGGGGGACTGAACTATTTCGAATTCGTCAAGTCAACCTGGGCAGCCCAATCACCTATTTACTCGAGGACCTCTACCATCAACCCATAAAAGGTAGGTTTTATCTGCAAGAACTCCACAAGACAGCGTTTCCAAAACATTACCTGGTGGAAAAAGTGTTGAAACAAAAAGGAAATAAACTATATGTAAAATTCTTGGGATTTAGCTCAGCCTTGAATTCCTGGATTAATAAATTACATGTTGTGTGAACCTGTGTGCCTTTTATTTATTTATTCACTCATGTTGTACACCACCTATAGCCCTTTGTGTACAGTCCTCAGCTCCACGTGTATTATGAGCAACACATATTTCTTTCTCTCTCTACCTGTGTCCTCTCTTACACCACCCCTCCCCTAAACCACCCCTTTCTCTCCCCCTCCCCACCCACCACTGCTGTTCACAGCACTCGCCTAGCTTTTGGCTGTTACGTCATTCCTACAGGTGCATTATATTCTTACGGACACAGCAATTACACATTTGAGCATCCTGTTTTCGTGCACGTGTACAGCTAACGTCCAAGGTCAACCATCACCTGTGTCAGGTCATGTTACACGTCAACTCGCATTTTCTCACGTACGAAACAAACAGGTTGTGACTTGTTAGCTTGCGTGTTGTTTCACTGCAGGTTACATCATTCCTGCATGTGCATGATACTTCTTACTGACCCAATAATTCACACACTTGCACATCCTGTGATCATGTACGTGTACAGCTAACGTCCAAGGTCAACCAACACCTGTGCCAGGTCATGTTACACATCAACTTGCATTTTGTCATGTACGAACCAAACAGGATGTGACTTGTTAGCTTACATGTTGTTTCACAAGGATCTGCAATAATGACATCTCACACGTGTTCACGTGCATTTCGCCACTTTCCTTCTTATATCGTTCTCAAATTGTAATGGTGAGGACTGGCAAGCAACGTCAGTACAACACATGCTTTCCACACAGACCAGGTCTGCCGTTGGCTATCGGCTACCGGCTAAAATAGTTACCCCATCAAAGATTCTAAAAAATATCGATAAAAGTATAGTGAGGCCCGCTGTCAAATTTTCAAAAATATATTAAAAATGGGGCGTCCTCTCAAGTCCTACAATACCTCATATACAAGACCCTAGCCTTATTGGTTCGCAGATATGAACAAAAGTGTAGTTAGGCCCTTTGTCAAAATTTCAAAAATAGATTCAAAAAGGGGGCGTCTGCCTGAGTCCAACAATACCTCGCAGGTAAAAATCCAATCATGCGTTCAAGAGATATCAACAATAAGTGTGGTTAAGCCCTTTGTCAAATAGGTTTGGTTAAATAAACTAGACTAGGTTAGCTTAACTAGGATAGGATAGTTTAAGCCATGCTCACCAGCTTCATTTGAAAAGCGCGCCATGTACATTGTTACGCTTCGCCGCCATCTTGTAAGAGGAAAGGGGTAGGAGGGGCCAGAACCCCCCAAAAACAACTACTGCACAGTTTTTGTCCTAGAAACGTGAAACTTGGTTTACAGGTAGAGGGGGTATGGACCTTTGATTTACTTCAAACAAACTTTTTTAAACTAAAGCCAATTTCAAAATTGGACTTTTTCAAAAAAATCGAAAAAATAAACTTTTGTTCTAACGATCAAGGACATAGAGACCTTTCGTTTGAATCATTGCTCAACGTTCTATCATGTTTGGTTTTAAAAATGTAGCCTACTTTCAAAAACAAACAAAGTCAATTTTTAAAAAATATAATGAATGGTCCATAGCAAAGGGGGTGTTACCCCGAATCCAACGACACCTCATATGCCAAAATCCAACCATGGGTTCGCGAGATATTGACAAAGTCCCCGATAAAGTAGGCTATGGGTTTAGACCGCTACAGCTCCCCTACTGATATGACTGTGATTTAATCTTCTATGAACACAAACCGATATAAGGGGTACGTTTACATAGTGAACTATTCTCTTTATGTACGACGTATTATTATCCGAGACGTCAGAGGGAACGTTTAAATTGACTATCGAAGCCATAATTATGTCCGGCTAAAGTGTGATAAGAACACTACATTCAAGGCAGTAGTGGGAGCATCGTATAACTACATTTTCTGCCATGCTTTCTGGAGACGGGCTCCATGCATCTTCAGACTTTTCAAGCATGAGTCGAAGTAGTATAGTGACCATTACGAACATCGAATTAACTAGAGGTTGCCTGCGAATGCCTGTGCGTTGTAATGAATTGACGAACTTTATGAGGGAGAACAGTGTTCATCTACCCGAGTGCGGAGAAGTTTTGCGAGGCCGTGGTGTGACGCAGAGCCTTGCCGATGGAAATAGGAGCATGGGAGGTTCCTCGGTTCGAGCCCTGACGTCTGGAGAAGGAGCATACTGTGTCTTGGTACAGCCTGGAGGCTACCAGGACAAACTTATATCCTTTTTATGCCGATAAAGAATCTTCGCAAGGAACTGGAACGTCCGTTTATTATGATAGCTTAGTCGGGCATTTGAAAGCAATCACAATTGCCATATTTTCTTTTTGTAATTAAAATGGTTGAGCAAAGGCCCAGGTTCGATGTCTGTTTCGAGACTGACCTTCTGATCAACCAGGGTTTTAGTTCGAATAACGAACGCATCCATTGTGTAGTATTAATTTTGGTAATTAGCTTTGAGTAATTTTAGGATTTATTTAAATTGATATGCATATTCTTATTGTCGTGAAGATTAACCAGTAGGGGAAGAACTTCGTATTTTTGTGAAGAATAATAGTTAAATGTGTTTACTACAAACAGTGTTAGAGTTTTGATCGACTATTCATGTTTCTGGTGTACACTTTGGTTTTCACTTACGTTTATGTTAACGAATATCTGGATGAGGAGCATTGATTCACATAATCGTTTGAATATATTGTTGTTACTTAAAGTCAGTTGATACGTGAGGCTTTGACCTTTTCTCAATTATTTTGAGAAT
Source organism: Meconema thalassinum (assembly GCA_946902985.2). Classification (NCBI taxonomy): domain Eukaryota; kingdom Metazoa; phylum Arthropoda; class Insecta; order Orthoptera; family Tettigoniidae; genus Meconema; species Meconema thalassinum. The sequence goes on along the minus strand of OX336389.2, from coordinate 591,646,364 downwards.
GCTCTTGGCTTTCGGGAGCGAGATTAATTGGTGGATATCCCTAATGGGTCAACAGTTGTTTAGCCTTAGTTCTTAACCTGGACCCATTGTGTAGGCGTTATCTGTCAGTATTTTCGAGTTCCTTTGAGTTAGGGGTGATCTCGTCTTCGGGAAGATCAATCTCGACTTCTATCTAGAGCCTTGTATACTGAGTGAAGTTAGACATTATGAAGTTATGCTGTCGATTGAAATAAGAAGTAAGAGAAATTAATAAATATAATTTTTTAGAAGTATTTACTAAGAATAATCAATATTACATCCAGCAATCCAAGAATATATATTCTTTTTTAAGTATTAGGACTTACCCGTACATTCTTCAAGGAATCGCGTGTACTATATAGACATTGTCCTTGTCACTACAACACTGTATAATTTTTTTTGATCACTGGAGTCCCTTATATTAAATATGTACAATCTCCATCATATCGTAACTTTAGTCTATTTCTGATTATTATCTAAGTAAACTTATTAGACTAAAAATGTACATTCTTAGATCTATGTGATAAATATCAAATTCAGCCGAGTAAGGGAAGAAAGAATACATGTAAGCTATAACACGTAATGCAAGGCCTTGTGGGTGGCATATTAGGTCTACGTACCTAACTATAACGTTAAGTGCTCATGTTAAAAAATATATTACTTATACTGTATATATTAAAATAAGCGTTGTTAAATAGCTAAGTAGCAATGGTAATGCTAATTTATAGATTGAGTTACTTTAATATATCTTTAATGACATTTTTATTCTCTCGAACAAATACTGTATCTTTGCGTTACGTATAAACAGTGTAGATTTATGTATCTGCCCTTTTATGGCTTTAGGAAGGATATTGTAAAATTTAGGAATAAAGTATTGAAAATTACGCTTTGCAATAATTAGATTTGTTTTGAAGAGGACATACAAATATTTTGTTCTACCTCTTGTTTGGTAGGTGTGGCTCATATTTATAACTGAGTTTGTATTTTTATAGATAAATTTATAGACTTCCATCACGTAAAGTTGTCCTATATTCATGACGTTTGCTTCCGCATACAATTCATTAGTAGGATATAACCTTTCCGTTTTATACATGAAACGCAACACCAAGTTTTGCATTATTTGAGCTTTTCTTACAATAGTTTGACAAGCTCCTCCCCATGAAATTATTCCATAAGCGAGAGTAGACTGAATAAGTGCAGTAGATATCACTCAGTAGTTTAATATAGACCATGTGTTTCAGACAATGAAATACATAAACTGTCCTCCTTATTTTCTTTGTGATGAAATTAATGTGCGATCTCCACTTCGTGTCTTCATCAAAATAAATTCTTAGGTATTTTATATTTTTTGCGGTTGATCTTTATGCAGTTGCAGCTTGTATTACAGTTTTCCTGATGTACTGTAAGCTCGTTGAAGCAGTTTTGATTGTTTTTTTAGCGTGAAAATAATAAATTTTGATTTATTTATATTCAGAAACAATTCATTATTATCCAGCCATAATTTAATCCCTTTTAAAGCTTTTATTGCTTCCTGTCTGACTATTTCCCATGTATTCCCTCCAACAAATATTGCGGTGTCATCTGCATAAGCGATAATTGAACTATTTTCTTGATTATTTATTGATTTTTCTATGTCATTAATGTATATAATAAAAAAATAGTGTCCCTAAGACTGTTCCTTGTGATATTCCCCTTTTTACTTGCATCGGTGCACTCAATGTGTCATTTATTTTACATATTGGATTCTGTCAGTAAGGTAACTTCCGATGAGATTGAGAGCTGTGCCTTGAATACCATATTTCTCCATTTTTTGGAGGAGAATATCATGTGATACAGTGTCGAAAGCTTTAGTAAGATCTAAAAAATTCCTAGTGATGGTTCGGAGCAATTTAATTCTTCTTGTATTTGTTTAGTTAGTGTTGCAATTGCATCCACAGCACTTCGATTTTTTATGAATCCATATTGCCTTGCCGATAGAATGTCATGCTTCAGTAAAAATTGGAAAATATTGTTCTTGATACATTTTTCAAATATTTTTGCTATTATTGTAATCTGAGGTATAATTTTCCATGTGTATAGTATTGCCTGATTTTATGATTGGTTTAACTATTGTTGACTTCAGTTGTTTTGGAAAATATCCTTCTGTAAAAGATTGATTTATGAGTTTTAAAAGCGGTTTCTCTAATGATACTATATATTGTTTTATAACCTTTGCTGAAATATTGTCTATTCCCATAGCTTTACTGTCACTTATGTCACCTAGATTTTTTTTTCAAATCAGTGGAATTTACCGGAGCCATGAAGCATGAACTCTTATTGCTAATTATATTAAGTGTGGGGTTTCCACTTTTATTTATACATTTGGACATCTCGGTAGTCTTATTTATTTATGAGATATTCAATAAATTTATTTGCAATTTGCGTGTCACATTTGTAAATTTCATTCTGATACCTTATTTCACTAATTTTCTCTTTTTGATTAATTCTCTGAGCTACCTCATTAACTATACCCCAAATCTTTTTAGGATTTCCTGAACTAGCATTTACTAAATGTCTGTAGTAATCTATTTTTGCCCAGTTTATTAGCTCATTTAATTTGTTTCTGTATTTTTATATTTCTCTCTTAATACTTAATTATTTTTATTTGCCATATAATCGCGGTATAATTTATCTCTAGTATTTAAGGATTCTACCAATGCAAGGGTAACCCACTCTTTTCTTTTGACTCGCTTTGAGTTTAACTGTTTAGTAGATTCATGGATGCAGCTTTGTATTCTTTCAATAAATATATTTAATCTAGTATCCAAATGTCCTTCTCCCAGTTTATTATCCCAGTTGATGTTTTTAAACTTCTGTTTTAGTTCCACATAATCTATTTTATGTTTTTGATAATTCCTAATGTAGGTTCATTTTTCTGACAATTAACGTGAATAAATTTTAGGCTAATTATTGTTGTATTGTGATCAGTTATTTTGCTTTCGGAGATGATAGAGAGGATATTTTCATTCGAAAGCCTGCTTTTAAGAAATGCGTGGTCAATGCATGTTTTACTAGTTTCAGTTTCCCTAGTTGTGCCATTGCTCGTAGATCTGAAATCATATTCGTTAAAAAGGTTTAAATGATCATCTGAGTCTTGATTTTCGAATAAATTAATATTCATATCACCAATTATTAATTCATTTTCTAGCTGACAATCTGTTTTATATAGTTATATAAATTCTCCAGAAATAATGTTTTGTTGTATTTTGGTGGTTTGTACACCCCTGTTATTGCTATTCTTTTGTCGCTTTTATTAACAACTACTCGAATAAAATTTGAAATTTTTATATGCTACACACCTAACCTCATGTTGTAATCCATCTTTTATCATGATGACTACTCCATCATTCTGATTTATTGCACTTTCAGTATAGTAAGATTTATAGCAGCTATGTTTAGTAACATTTGCGTTATTTAATTTCCACGTTTCCGAGAAGACCACAACATCAAATATATTTTCATAAGCCTTCAGAGTAACATCTAAGGTATTCTTGTGTTTTGCTAGAATTCTAATATTAGTATGGATTACTTTTAAACAATTGTTATCTCCATGTCTATCTAAGAAGTATTTGCACTTACCTATACTCTTCCCTACTTCTGACCGAATTTGATATTTTACATAATCATCTGCATATGTATTCATACAATTGAATGGGGAAAAATATTTAGTGTTAGCGGTGAAGTTCTTGTGAGATATCTAGGAAGGTAGGTAGTAGGTAGGCCTACTAACTACTAACTACAGACACAGAGATTCCAGAAATATTAAATATTAGAAGATGGTCCTAGAAAAAATGCATAATTATTGAAGTAACATATATGAAGTAAATTAAAAAATAAAAAATAAAATGAGGAAAATGAGTGAATAATGTGAGTACGGTAGTTATCTTCATTGTACCTGGAACTTAGCAGGGGGTGAGCTTTTTAAGCTCAGCAGCGTTTCTCACACGGTGTTTGATGTCACCTCGCAGTACAATTCACGTACCATCTGACGTCCACACTTGATTCTCCGTGAAGATGGAGACCGCTTGTATCAGTAGATGGTGTCTGGTGGAAGTGAGATCCTCTCGTATTGTCACCTTAGTTCCACGCAACGCCCTGTTTGCGAGAAAAAATCGCCGACCGTTTCCCATATGAAACAAACTTGCACAGGATAACTCGGCTTGCCACCCCCCGGGGCTCCAACCCTATGCGAGCGGTAAATTCCTCCAATGTCAAAGGAACGTTCAGCTTCGCAGCAACATTGAGCACTAATTGGTCTGTACTCTCACTTCTTTCTTCAGGCACACCAAAATTTTTTAGATTGTTCCTCCTTTAAATATTGCTCTGTTTCCTCAATTTTGTTGTGAAGTGAGGACTTCAGTTCAATAATTTCATTTTTGCGATCTTTGAGTTCATGTTTTAATTCTGCAATCAGCTCATTGCTGAAGGCCAGTGATTCCCTTAGTTCCTCGCATACCTTTTGTGCGAGAACTGTCACAAGGGCCTGAAGGAAATCATTGTTTTGAAATAAGTTCTTTACGATACCTTGCACCAAGTTCCCGATGTTATCGTCAGATAAGATGTCATTACCTGCTTTGCCCGAGGGCCTGCATTTAGCAACGTTGGACGCTAAGGGAGAGCGCTGGCTGCTATTTGCCTGCTGAAGGGATGAAACCTCACCGGGAACAGCTGACGAGCTTGATGCGGGCTTTGTAGGAACCTTTCCTTGTACACTGACATTTGAAGAGCGAGTTGCGTTTCTTTTAGCTTTGTTTCCCGCCATGCCTAACCTTAAAGTGACGATTTACAAATTCCAATATGACTATAATTATCGCACTACACTAATACTTTCACATGTCAACTTCACTTCAGTGAACCAATAGCACCTCACAAGACCGTCGAAATACTTATTTTATGAAAAACTTTCTGGACTGATGCTCCGAGCGTTAAGCCACCATGGAAGTAAACACAGTAATATATTGCTAGTAATGCAATAATTTGTGGAGATATAACAGTGATTTTGATGAACATCCAAGTTTTTGAAAGCAAATCTCAGGGTAGACTTACTGCAAGTCTATAAATCTAGTTGTAAATCATGATGTATCGTATAATTGTGAGGAAATATTTTTAAGCTTTTGTGGTATTTATCTGAAATTCATTATAACAACTTTTAGTTACGCGCTACAGCTTTAATTATTTTTCTCAGCACGATTCTAGGTATAATGCTACTCTGCTTAATGAAACAGTCAAATAAGGTTTGATGGTCGCCGATTAAGGGTGCACATATGTATGTATATATTAGGCATATCTGTAGATATTGCTTGTTATTATTGTTGTTTAAGAGTATTATGCTTGTTGAAGCTTTCTCATGTAAAGAATTGAGCCAGTCAGAGCCAATCGTGTTCAGACTTAGTGAAGTCTTACACCAGATGTTTGTTGAATTAATCCCGAGTGTCGATGTATTAGGATGTCCTAGGAGACATGATCAGCTGTTCATTAATATCAGGATAGACTTACGTGGTGATTAAATGTTATACTGAGCACAGCATTGATGTAGTTAAGTGGATTATCAGTTTAATAATATTATAATTGGAGTTTGAATAACGATGCCAGAACAATTACGTAATTTATGATTTATTTTTATTACATATTGGATTAAACTAATTATTCTACTAAGCCTAACGGCCCGATGGAAGTAACCAGAATTTGAATGAAATGAATCAATTATTGGAAGAAATATATACAGATGCGATTGTCGTAAGCAACTCAATATGAGAAACACTTCAGGATGTTTCCACATTAATGTACAGTATGTAATATATGTAAATATTATACAAATAATTGAACAGCGTTGAATAATAATAATAATGAAAAATGTTTAAGATAATAAATGTAACATGGCCATTGGCTGCATTAATAGAATGATAAATGTAACTATCATGATTATGATAATCATATCCTATGCGATGTGGATCCAATGTTTTCTTTTTTATGGGACCATTCAAGGAATTATTGATTTAGGAAATTGGAATGTGTATCCACTTGTGGGCACTGAAGTTTTAGTTGAACCACGTGCCACCTTCATAATTTAAATCCAAAGTTTTTTTATTTTTATTATCAAGTTCTATATGACGACATTGCCAGTTTTATTTCTCATGTTCATTTTTTTAAATAAATTTTCTATTTTCTGATTTTAAATTTGTTGCGTGATGCTTTATAAAGGTGATGGAAGGTCACGTTAAGAAGGCCTTCGCTAGGTATTTCTAGGGTATACCACCCTCTTGAGATATTCCTTTTGCTGGAATATTGTGTTCTCTGAGCTAGATCTTATTCTTCGAGCCATGGTATTTCTTAATGCCACCTGTTAGAATTACTGGTACCCTATTATCCCTTTACTTGTTGGTAGAATCTGGGGGCTTTTCTAGCCGGGGATTTTCAGGTTCTACGATCCAGCTGTCATCGAGGGATTTCAACAGGTAATTTTAGGTAATACGGGTACAGTACAAACTGCTTTTAGATGCTGTCATATCAAAATAAACTATATTTATGAATACAACTTAGCATGTGGTCTTACTTGATTATAGAACTTACGAACTCTGCTAAACCAGTGGTGGCTACGCTCGCTAATGCGCAGCCTTAGGCCATGGGGCCAAGCTCTCTGCTGACTCGGTATACGCGTGGGTTCGAGCACCACCGTTGACCGTCCTTGAAATGGTTTTCCATGGTTTCCCATTTTCAACTCCTGGAAAATGCTGGGACGGTACCTTCTGACAGGCCACGGCCGTTTCCTTCCATATACTTGCCCAGTTTCATTCACCATTATTCATTTCATCTCTCATTAACTCGTCTCATGAGGTTGGCGTTAGGAAGGGCACCGGGCCGTAAAATCCATCCGCCGCAAAGACTTCCATCGCATCCCATCCTCGACCCTGTTAGGGCTTTACAAAAAAATCCTCAATCCTTTTCTTTTTAATGTTTAAGTCCACTTATCATTAACTTTCCTTTTATAGCACTAATCACAATCAGGGCTTCCAACCTCTCTCCCCCTGAGGCATCATGAGCAATGAAACGTTGTTTAGCTTATTTCTATAACACTTTATCCGCCACACGTCTTAATGGAGGGTGACTATGGCGATAAGAAATGTCATGTCCTTTGCAAGCTTTATCCAGAGGTTAAATACGTAGATCACCACGTTGCAAACGTTGGTCCAGCTTTGTTCCAGGACCACAGTATCGGTAGGCAGGTAAGTGCATTTCAAAAGGTATTATATTAATCATCTTGTCAGTGACGCCACGACCAGTACAAGTCTGGCATATCCTCTTCCATCGGCGGCGAATAGTTTCGATCTTCTCCCTCTGTTGAGGATGTTGTGGCATTTTTCTCGCCACGACAACCGTGGAATGAGGAAACAAAGTCTTTGTTTAAGGTTTTATGTCCGTGATACAGTTTGACATGCTGACAGGTTCGACACTGTTATACCGAAGGAATTTGGATGATGGACACATGCTTATGGTGATCGTAATCGGTGTACGGTTGCAATTCACTTAAGGGACACTGGGACTGAAATTTTAGTGAAATATGTGAAAAATATAGATTTTCGTTTTTTCCATATTAATACACCCCTCCCCTGCGGATCAGATAGCAGTGTTTTTATCCAAATTCCGCCATTTTTAAAGCCCTAACGTAGCTTTAAATGCAAGCTGTGTCCTTTAAACGCCCCAGCACAGTAATTGTCCTGAAGGTTCTGAGTCTTGGTGCTTCTACAATCGAAGTATCGCAGCTGGTTAAACACCACAGGGTCATGACAAAATGGCTGTAAAGCTTTAAGAACCCTTATTTGTCAAGATTATGCCTGTTTATCAAAGGCTGGCATCAGATTAGCTACTATCCAGATGCATCCGGGGTGCTACTGAAAATCAGAATGAGTCTCTGCACTCTGTTATCTGGAGGAAGTGCCTAAAATAGATTTTTATTTCACGGAAGAGACTTGAAATTGCTGTTTGTAATTCTGTAGCAGAATTCAACATGGGGTGTAGTGCAACAACAGAGTTGAAATCAGGAATAAGATAAACTTCAGTATCTCATGTCCCAGCACAAACACTTGAAAGATGTGACAGTCGCAGGAAGTATGTAAGTCCGCGGTCATAATTGGAGAAGCGAAAGGCACGTCGACGGAAGGTAAAACTGACAGAAATGAAGGAGGAGGCTGAAAAACATAAAGAGGGTGTCACCTATGCTGCAGGACAGTCCTAATGTCCTTGGTAAGCTGAAACCTCGTAGATTTTGCATCATTTTAGAAAATTGCTGTTTTCTCTGATTCACTTTTTCAGGCATTCAAAATGTTACTCGCGTCATAAATCTTATGATATTGCTATCAAAATGGGCATTTATTATCTTCATTGCATTGACTATAAACCTGCGGATCGATTCTTAGATTGCACGTTTGGTCTGGCTGCAAAAAAATATTCAAACTGGAAAATTTCAAGATTTTTTGTAGAAAAAACTTGGATATGAAAAAATTAATTTCTTGACACTCATTAATGCAATGTAAAATCGGATCCGTAAGTCTCTTCCAATTGTTTTATTGCAATAGAATATTACCTAAAAGTTACACTATCTTGATTTTTTTTGACGTGGTTGACCTTTATAAAACTTGAATAATTACCACAATAAATGTACAAAATAACTAATATCTGAAGAACTAATCAACTTAAAATGCTCACGTTTCCCACAGTAGTTTATAATATGACTGTTCATAACCATATAAAATTTCAAAGCTGTACCTCATTTTATATAGAATTTGAAAATTTCAGTCCCAGTGTCCCTTAACACAGGGTCTTGAGACCACGATTTTGGTACATGTTGCCGGATTTCTTTCACTGCATTAGCCGCCACATAATAAATAAAAGAGTTTGGCAAGGCATTTAATTCCTCTTTTGTGAAACTGTCCAGTTTCTTTTTGCACAAAATGAATTTCCCGATAGCTTGGTCGGTGGCGTAATTCTCACATTCCAGCATGGTGGGCACAGACATGATGTTCAGTAGACGGCTTATCACTCACCAATGATATTCCCACTGACGCTAGGAACAAGTAATATCTTGTCCATGACGTCACGACATGCATTTCTCGTTAACCAATCAAACAGATTCCGTGCATGGAAATCATCTTGATGTATTTTCATTAAAATTCCTTTTCCTTGAAACAGCGTATGCAGTGAAGGACAGCCCAAATCTATAAGATCGACACATTCACACATGCGAAGCAGGAACGCGCAAAGCCATTCGTGTTTTTCAGTTCCTTTTCACAAACACAATATTAGCGATGGATAAATGAGCGTTCACTATCATGGCCAGGTATTTATAGGGAATGGTCCCCTCGTGTCATTGCAATCCCAGATAGGTTTGCGTCCAATGGGTCTGCCTTTGGTCTTTTACAGACTGAAACTCTAGCGGAAATGGTGGTTTGAACACAAAATGAAATAGTTTCGGTGACCAGTGTGTCGTGCAATCAATAATGGCCACCTCTTTAAATAATACTTTTTTGATCTTAAAGCCTTGAGTATTCACCACCAGTGTACGTGTCATGTTTACGCTTGCCTGGACCAAGACCAACTGACTACTGGCTGTCGACTACTAAGGTGTACAAATTGCATTTACTCAAATCACAGTCTAGTAAAAATCGCGCCCACCATCATCGCGCCCACGTCAAATCGCGACCACTATAATCACGCCCACGTACGTTAGGTAAGGTTAGGTTAAATTAAATAACCTGAGGTTAAAATAGGTTAGGTTAGGTTAGATGGAGTTAGGTTAGCTTAGGCTAGGTTAAGTTAAGCTACGACCGCTGTCATGTTAGGTTAGCTGGCTATAACCGTCATCTTAAAATACTTTGAAACGTTTTGATCACACCTCGTAGCCTTCGACTGAGCAAAAGTAGGAACTACTTGAAATTAATCGTCTGCAGTTACTCCCTGCTCAAGCTCACTTAAGCTACGTCTAAGATAATCTGTTCTGCTTATTCGAACCTTGACCTACCCTGCAGTTCTTTGAATACTGCTTCTTTCTGAAGTGATGGAGTGGCAAGTCTTGATGCGATTGTCAGGGGAGTTTCGGTGAAAAAGTCAGTGGTGTCAAGAAATGAGGTGATATGGATAGTAGCGAAGCAGGCTAGCATGGCATTATGTCAGGTTTGTTAGAAAATGTTTTAATCGTTTCAGCATGAAGTACGGTATGTGAAAAGGTCAGCGGTGCTATAAAGTTAACAATAAAAGTGGGTTCTTTAGTTAAATCAAAAGTAAATTACCCATCAATATGTGTGTACTTAATTTCTTTGTGCATTACTTGTCTGGACACAATTTTTCAAACCTTGGACAGAAAAATTAGGCTAGTTCAATGAAGTTATGGTAGGCTACAATATTGTACATTTATTATGAGTTATAATAAAACTATATTGATATTCAAAATATCGAGGCTTAATACTTAACTGCAATGTTTATACCAAACATCTTTAATGGATATCAGAAAGTACTGGTATATTATTGGGAAGTAGGCTACTCCCCTGCGCAGGGGGCGGATCTAGGAGGGGGTGGGGGTGACGAGGAGGGTAACCGCCCAGGGCCCCGCGGTAATAATTTAATTAATTAATTATACTTTTCAAACTTTTCAAACTACCGTAAAGCGACTGCAGTATTACTTTGTAACAACGAGGTTCAACTGATATATTTTAATTTCTTACGTTGGTATCATGTCCTGGGGCCATTTTTCTCACGATTTTTCAAATCCAGTATAGAGCTATAATCTCTGTGAGCCTTGAAATCCTGCGTTTCTTATTTGTTGTGAAAATTTGTGTTGTAGTGGATTATTGGTTCGATATTCGCGAACTCAATCGAATGTAGGTGGCAGGTCGGTAGTGACAAAATGGTGGACGCAATGGTGATAGACTTGATTGATGTATTGAATGTTGTTGGGAATTCTAGGCGGACTCTCGTTCAAGGACAGGCAATTTTAGATGCCAAACACATCGAAACAGAAGATTTAGTGAGACTTGAAGCTTTATGCTTACAAAACCAGTAATTTGAAGGGAGTTCCTCACCAGATTAAAATTGAGATTCGATCACCATTTGCCGAGAAAAAGTTCGTGTTCCTGTAAGGCTGGAAATTCAGGAAAATGTAAGCATGTAGTCGGTACATTGCTTTACATATTTCGGTAAGTAGATGCATTTAAATTTAGAAGATATAATACTGTTGAAGCCGATAAATCGATGAGTGTACAAGTTGAATGTATTTGTTTTTTCTTCTTTTCGAAATAGGCACACAATTGAAAACTTGGAAGACCTGAGCTCCACAGATTTGAAGGAGCAATGGGGCAAGTTAAAAAAAGACAACTACATGGACGACAAATCGATTCCTATAAGTAAATTTTGCCACATGGGAAGATCAACTGTCAAATCGACCCTACAAAGTCGCCTGGTCGGTAGTGCAGGCGAGAATAATATACTGGATATTCTACTTTCTGGAGCACAGGGATCTGAGCTGGATCTTACTTTGCGCTTAAGGGAGACTACTGCTACTACTATTCAAGCCTCGAATGGTGATGATTTGCTACAATTATCCCTTTACCATAAAGTTTTAGGCAACAAAAAATTGTTGTCCCAATATAGTGCTATGGTTGATTTTGATGCAGAACTTCAAGGAGACATTGCTCAATTTTTTAATGAGAAGGTAGCTCTCACATATAAGACAGTGTAAAATTAAAGTTTGACAACTCTTACCCAATCTGGAGAAATTTGGAAGAATGCAAGAAAAGTAAGATTAACTGGTACTACTTGTTACAGTGTTTTTACTTACAGCAAAAATAAAAGCCCTGACTGGAATTTAAAAGTGAGTAGGCTGTTCAAAACTGATTTCAAGGGAAACATGGCAATTGTGCATGGGAAAAAATTTGAACTAGTAGCCTTAGAAGCTTATGAAATTGCTTTTAAAAATAAAGTGGAACCGGTGGGCATTATTGTTCCACCAAGTGCCCCATGGTTAGGTGTATGTCTGGATGGTGTGGTTAGTTCACTCTGTTGTGTAGAGGTTAAGTGCCCTCTAGCAGGTAAAACGCAGATTGCAATTGATGTAGTGCAGGGCCTAAAATATTTAAATGGGTCGATTGAGGAAAATACTTTAGCCTTAAAGACAAATCATCAATATTACGGTCAGGTGCAGCTGCAAATGCTGCTAAGTGGATTGGAAGCTTGTAATTTTGTCATTTTCTCATTCTATTAAAATTCATTAGTTGTAATCAACATACCATTTAATGCTGATTTTACAGAGGTAATGATAGGAACTATTGGATATGTGTACTTTAAGAATATATTGCCTGTCCTATGTAAATTGTAGGTTAGACCATGCCTATAGGTGTATTTTCCAGAGTTGGAATCTGACAGTTCGGCTCCACTGGGCAAAATCAGTTGACGACTAGATCGCATGCAAGGCTTGTTGCCATGGAAACCATACAGCACTACCAATTTAAAGGATGCTATTTGGCCACGTTATTGTCGCCGACCGTTCGATTGTTTGATTGCCTCCAGTGTACACTCGCCTTGCTGCGTTTCATAATCTGTTGTTCTTATGAGTTATAATTGTTTTGGTTTAAGTTAATTAGTTAATTACTTTTTCGTGTAGGATTTATACTTATAATTCATTAGTGTCCGTTATTTATTTATGTAGCAGTGTTAGTGTCAGTTTAAGCTCAGGTTCGTGTTCATAGGCTAGAGTGAATTAGATTAAGGTTAGCTTTCTTTTTGCTTGTGAGTGGTGAAGTTTTAAAGGATGACTTCTCGCAGAGGTAGAATGAGGATACATCCAGTTCGGGTATTGTCAAGACCTGGCCGAGGTGTACCTATTCGAAGCCATGGAAAGAAAATGATTATCGCCGCACAGGATTTTTTGAAAGGGAGGGTGAAAATATCCGAGCATCAGACGAACCGTTAATTCTATTCAGTCGTGCGCTGGGCTCAAGTTAAGCAATACGTTGCTGCTAACAGTAAAACATTCAATTTGACAGAGGTTGAAAAACTTATTGTCGAAGGGGTTGTGTTTCTTGTGCCTTGAAACTTATTCTACAGGAAATATAAATAGCTAAATATTACGGAAACAATCACGTGTTGTCGTTTCGCTTTGATCATAGTGTTCGTAATATTGCTATTGCTATTCATTACAATATTTTAGGCCTCTCCTCAATCTGACGGGCTATTATTTTATTTTACAGTGTGCACCGAACAGTTTTAAGCATTGCTTTGCTTAAGATTTTTGAAAACCATGAGGAAAGGAGTGGAGGGAGGATGTACACACGTGGTGGCCAGCATCATTCGTGGCAACTCTGCCTTCAGTTCAACAGTTCTCCGCCGAACTGTCAGATTCCAACTCTGGATAGTACACCTATAACAATTGATGATTTTTTTTCTTGTAAATAGCATTTTACTAGCTTTTTTTAGCGTATGGCTTTTAGTGCCGGGAGTGTCCGAGGACAAGTTCGGCTCGCCAGTTTTTTTGTAGCTGCTTCGAGACAGACACCCAATGGGTGAGCTACAAGTACCGTTGGGGAAGGAAGGAGGGAAGGAGGGAAGTTGGAATGTAAGGACGAGGAGTTGGAAGGTAGCGGCTGTGGCCTATAGTTAGGGACCAACCCCGGCATTTGCCTGGAAGGAAGATGGGAAACTACAGAAGACCATCTTCAAGGTTGCCGGCGGGGGGATTCGAACCTCCTCGCCTCCCGGATGTGAGCGACTGCCATCAGTCATGCCGTAACCACCACGGCTAACTCACCCGGTATTTTACTAGCTTTTCTTATAGGATAGTTTTAGTAAAAAGTAACTTAGAGTAATTATTGCTACATTGTATCCATAAATAGGCTAATTTATAAAAAATAAATAAAGTGATATTGTTTCAAATGCTTTATATATCATAGAAGTACAATGTGAATGTAATAATGTCATCAATTAGGTCCTACCACAAAGCATCCCCCATCCCCCAACATTTTAGCTTAAGATAGAGGGTGCATTTTTTTCCAAAGCAGAACGCGCAGCTATCTAGCAGTGCTGCATGCAGCGCGTTCTGTTTTCCTTCGGCACTCTCTGCTGGCAGCGACTTACTTCTACTCTGAGTCATCACGCAGCGTGGTTTCACTTCCCTGCACGTTTGATACATTGAAGAATGGCGGCAGTCACAACAAGGTAAACTCATGTTTTCATCTGAATTTTCTTGAAGGTGTTGTTGTATACGAGTGTACGACTAAATATCAATTTTGATAGGTAGGATCAAACTTAGAAAGGCGTAGCATTGCTTTGAAGTTCATAATCATACGAGTATTCAATTGATGATTAAATTTCTTTGGTTATGTACTATGGAGGAAAAGTCATTCTCCATAAGAAGACGCAGATTTGTGAAAATAATTTACATATACTGCGTAGTTGTGAAAGAAATACTGCATTTTATTTCTTAGGTCTACAGACATTACTATAATTTTGTTGGTGTACATACCCCAGTATGGTAACATATCTGTACTGTGCCCAATTCACGATGTGGCTTATGTGATTTTGTCCGCGAGAGCTGTTCGCGAGTTTGAAGGCCGCGCCGTTTCTCTATTTTTGAAATACGCGCTTGCCGTGTTAGGCAACCAAGTTATAGGTGGCAGCATGAGAGACCATTGGAGCGCTAGTGGCGATACACTGTATAATGAATTACTGTATATTAACGAAGAATAGACAGAATAGAACATCCAGAACAACACGAGAATGAAGCTTATATTTTCTTATGATCTCTGAATAATATCATTTTGGAATTAGAAGGAGTAATTGGAAAGTATGTGATTTTACATGTGATGCGCATGTCAGTGACGCAATGCTCAATGCCTACAAGGGGAATAAAAAGGGCTGTAACTGCCGAGAGACTTGTCATTTGTGCCGAGGTTGTGCCGAGGTCATTTGTGCTGAAGTCATTCATGCTGAAGTCATTTATGCTGACGTCAGTTGCAGTGCGGGGAAACACGCGATAAGGAAATCCGATAAAGTGGAGCAAAGTGCTGAGCAATGCTGTGCAGTGAGTGTGGGGGACTTAAGTTATTTTCGATCCGAGGTCAGTGGATGCTCAGGTTGTGAAGTATGAGTCAAACTCAGTGACATTGCGAGTGGTAAACAAACGCAGGCCAAGTGCGGCTGGAGTACTTGACTTGAAGCGTGATATTTGGTTTTAATAAAAACAGATGGCATTTAGTTTGAGTAATTGGGGCACTTACTCGTACATTTGCTGGAGATCGCTTATATTGATGGTGCACTTTCTAGCCATTTTCTCACGACATTAGAGCAATACTCATTTTCCACAGTAGGCCACGGTAACGATAGGTCAGTAAATAGCCGAACAGGAAATGTTCATGAAAGATGATATCGCTACTCAAATGTGTGTGCCTGTCATCTGCAGTACATGCTAAAATACAGAAAAATTGTTGAACTATTTTTCACTTCGAAAACCTGGGTGACTGTTGTGAAAGCGCGGAAAGTTCGTTGTCGGGACCGCGAATGGCCAAGCCATGAGTGTGCCATTTTCGATATTCGTCATTATGGACATATCTCTTAATCGTCAACATATTCAATCTACGAAGAACTATATGCATCGCCTGATGGAGCATTAAATGTACTAGGGGAGGATGGAAGCCGATTGTATGTAGCGCCGGACCGGACCGGTTGGGAGTGGTGCGGTACTCATGCGTGTGCCTATCTGGGTGCATGTTATCGCCTGCCAGGAGTGCTCATTCGATCTGCACGGAAATGGATTCACCGCCACATCAACCGGACACCGTCTTCTGTAAATGTAAGTTAGATCATTACATTAATCTTTCTTGTTGTCATGAGCTTTGCAAGACCTTGCATTCAACCCCTTCTCGGCGCAATATTTTTTCTCCGCACTTTTCATGTCATCAGCCAACATAATTACATAAAATAGGATCAGAATCCATTATTTTGTCGACTTCAGTTTATGAATAAATGGATGGTTAATTTACATTATTTGTGGTGGAGGACAACATATTCTAGTCCAAGTGTGACTTTCGATAAATATGACAGCTTTTGCTTTTGTTTTGAATGACGCTGTTATGGAGTCGCTACATTTTTATGTTAAGAATTTTGAACCATTTAACACTGGTCGAGGTGGCATTTGAATTAATCGTTTGAGTAATGAATACTTGAAATTTGGATAATAATAATAAAAATCCAGGTTTATCGAATCCGATTTTTCTATGTTAATAATAATAATAATAATAATAATAATTGTGTTAATTATCAATTTTGGAATATCATAATAATAATTGAAAATCAGCATACTAAAAACTTAACAATAGTAACTTCTGGAATTATTATAATTATGAATAATAATAATAATAATAATAACCTGAGGAATAATGATGACTGTAAATAACAATAATAATTTGCCATGATTAGGATGATAGGTCTGATAAATAAATATTTAAGGTGATATAAAATAATATACGTCGAACGATAATTTGAGAATCTTTTATCAATAATCAATGCCAATCGAAGATGAGTGGAATGAATACGTAAACCTTTTCTTGAGGTAAACATCATTTAGTGGTGATAATAATGACATGTTTTTGGAGATTTGAAGGTGATCGAGGATGGTTAGCCATGATTAATTGTTATTCATTGTAATTAATTATAATTTACGATAATGACTAAAGAATGGTGATTGATGGCGATTATTTATTGATGTTTCAAGTGTATGAAGCGAAAGAGATCTATGAAGAATGTGGTAACTGGTGTGATAATAATTGTGATGAAACAATAATAATAATAATAAAATTGTCAATGATTTTTGTGTAAGATGAGGAGTGTATTATATCAAATAACTAGTAGGGAACGTCACGATTTACGGATTAGAATGATCTTGGAAACAATACTAATCAGTATATTTGTTTATGATAATTTGAATTAATGACGTCATGTTCATGAAACACTTGAAATAAGTGGAAGGCTAATCCTGTTGTGATTCATGTTTTGTATAATTGGAGTGAGAATTACGAGCGGATGACCAGTCATGAGCCGTAATATTGAGAGAAACAATAATAATAATAATAATAATAGAATAACAAGGGACAAATGGTTTAAATGAATAAAACGAATGTTAGATTGAGGAGCATGTGACGACATGGCTCAGTAGTTGAAGTTAATAATACTCTTGTGAGCTATATAAATATGTGAAAATTATGTGAATGTTAAGGGAATGCTGAGGGTCTCTATAATATATGGAAATAAAAGAAGGGTTGGACGTTGATCGCCCCATTGCAGATGTGTGCAGGTGTAATTAAGTAAATATGTAGAAAAAGAAGGGATATTTGATTGCCCCATTTATAAAACCATCGGGTCATTTGTATATTTCTAATTTCAAGGCTCAACTCAATTTACGATTTGTGACGCTCAGAATAAGCCCAACAGGAGGTTGATAAAATCCCATTTGTTATGACAGCCTTATAAAATCCCATGAAAGTAGATAAATGAACATGATGATTCAGACTGCTTATTAATTATGATAAATAGCTTTACTACACCTTTATGAGATTGTTTCTAATAGACAAAATATTCGAATGAACAAATGCCAAGTGACATTTTTATTGTTAAATCAGAACCACTTAATGGACCCCATGAGGCCCACTTTCTAGTCGGACCCATGAAATGACTTTAAAAACCCATGTATTTAGGGGATGGATAATGCATTTGTGGCATACAGGTTTGAAATATGTCCCCCTATCCATAATATTGAACTTTGAATGCACAGACTATTTTGAGGATTATATTTCAGTAACTTAACCTTATGCATTGGATAAAAATTTTGGAATTAAGTGGTAAAATGTGAAGGACAGAGTTTATGCTATGACTAAAATTACTACATAGATGTCAAATCAAAACTGGAATTAAATATGGCATCTAATCTAATTATATTAATATTAATGGTTAAGTGACAGATGGACTATTAATGTCTGTTCATTTAACATCAGTACTAGCGTGGAGATATTTTTAATAGGGGTTTTGCATAAATGTTTTTATACGATAGGGTACGTTAGATAGGAACCTAGGAAGATGGGATGTTTTTTTACAGGTTGGTGTTTTAGTTTCGTTTTCTTCCTAGGAGGCATTTATTTTAGTTAGGGTGTCCGAGAAGGAAAAATAAATTTTAAATATCATTTTAAACTGTATTATTTGTGATATTCCTTTATTTCCCCTTCTTCCCTACTGATGCTTGAATTTTGGAATCAGCCAGCTAGTCAGTTTATATTTAGTTTGCCCAGATAGACCCTGAGACCCAGTTCTCGTGTTGATCGCTGATTTCAAAATTCATGCATGTGTGTGCGGGCGACTTCGGTCAAACGGGCACAGTACTTGGCAGAGTGACAGAAAATTCTATTAGGTTTCTCATGAAAAATAATAGGCTAGGGGTACCAACCTATTTTCTTTCACTCAGGTGCATTCTAACTAGGTGCGTAAATTGTATACTGTACATGGACTAGTAGGCTAATGTATGTTAGAGAGAACTTGTTTATTATGATCTACTGTATATTTGGGGGCGTGGTGGCGCAGCGATCAAGCTGTTGGCCTCTCACCAAGGTGGACCAGGTTCGATTCCTGGTCAATGCATGCAAGATTTTTGATGTGAAGTGCCATGTCCAGTGGTTCGGATTCCATGTAAAAAGGAGGTCCCGTGGCTCACGATTGCGAGATTAATGGTCACGTAAAACTACAAGCTTCCTTCCTTTACTATATATTGTTTTACTAGTGATTTGGTTCTTCTAGTCTAATTTCTTCAATTGACACACCAAGAGGGAGGGACAAGAGGGGGGGGGGGCAAAGGCATGGGGGTCCGTAAGCAATGAGGGCCCGTTAGTGGTGCACGTTAGTTTCAGTTTATTGTAGCTACTTTTGTATTATGTAAAATGTTAAAAGTTTAAATTAAACTTTTAATTCATCTATCAATACGGATATCTACAAGCATTTATACTATCAATGGAAAATGTATTTGAAGTCTAATAACAATGAAGGAAGTTCCGTAGTTTTAGTGACTGTTAATCTCGTAAATTGAGCCGTGGGAGTAGGGTGAAAATATATGTTTTGAATATTGCGTAATCGCGAGGACATATTGCATCATCATGCGAGTGATCACGTGATATGTCTGCAGTGTTCGCGACAAAAAAGTTTGTTTGAAATAAATGAATGGCCTTGACCTGCTCTAGCCCCACACCAAATTTCATCTCTCTAGGACAAAATAAATTGAATTTTGAAAATAGGCTATATTTTCCAAATTTAGGAAATCTATAAAAAAGTTTGTTTGACATAAATGAAAGCTCTCTATCTCCTCTACCAGTAAACCAACTCTCAGGTGTATAGAACAAAAATGAAAAGAAAATGTTCAAATGGCGTCTTTGTTAGCGGAAATGTTTTAGGTGTACTAACATTGGAATGAGACTGTCTGGGCGCGACGCGCCCATGGAGAGCCAGTTGGTTATTCACATGCGTTTGCTAATTGGTCTGCATGTGTTAGCACTAAGAAGAGATTGACCCTTGACCGCTTGAATCGGATAACCTTTTGCCCCAGCGCGGCTGTTATCGTTCTTTGGCTGCTGAACGTGGGAGGTCCTGCTTGCTGCTCCATATAGGATGTGCAGCTGTTAGTTAACATTTTTTGCGGGCTTGCATGCTCTGTGGTCTCTTTCTGCATAGACTGTTTTATAAGACAAATATATATCATTGACGGCATGAAATGAATATTGGCTTGTTTTGTTTTAAATTCTTAACCATCAATATTGAACTCGGATATTATTTTAATGAGAGAACAAGTTTGGATATCAGTTCACAAAGTTTCATTCATGTAATATGTTTAATGATCTTTTTGTTTCTTTAACATCATAGTATATAAGAGCAAGATTATTATGATGCAGTAGTTAATATTCAACATGTCTCTCTGCTACTCTTTTATTGCGAAGATGCAACATCTGAGAGAAGTTAAGACGCTAGCGGAGAAAGCCAGGATGTTGGGGTGTAATTTTATGGTTTCCTCCTCCAAAATGGAGGAGGAAATTATTGTCAGATCTCTCACTGCGCTAGAGAGGGATCTCTTCGATGTGGAGATTCTTGGAATCCTAAGAGATGAACGCTACCGCACGGAATTCGTGCTTAATGGGTTAACGTTAACCATTCTGGATATTATCCTATCCAGAGTGGAAGCATTTAGGGCGACTCCCTCTCCCAATGGAGTATACCAAGATTTTGTGCAAAGAGAAGAAAGAGAAGAAAAAGTTGGAGAGCATAGGGAAGAGGAAGAAGAAGAAGAAGAAGAAGAAGAAGACGAAGTGCAAATAATACTTGACTAAATGGACAGTGAACGGTGCTGTTTCACATTGAAATGTATATTTTTTTTAAATATATTTATTTTAATCATTGTGATTTACATTAATTATATAATACGAAATAGTGAAAACAAAATGGTATGATCTTCGTTCTTAAAGTGGTAAGTAGTTCTTTTTTCCTGCCAAGATGCTGAGAATTGAAGATGCTGTCTGCAGAGTTGAATATGCTGGTTATCTTGTGTGGAAGTTAAGTACAATCATTCTTTTCTTTCTTGAGTGTGTTGGTTTTCGTGAGCTGAAAAATATAGAGAGACACATTAATAATAATAATAATAATAATAATAATAATATTTTTTGCGATGAATTAAAAAAAAACTTACATTGTTTTCATTAGAATATGTTTTTGTTCGAAATCCAAGAGTTGTGAGTTGAATCGAATCCTAGCCTAGATACGAAGGCTTGGGTTCCTTTTCTACGTAGTACTTTGTCAACTAAGTAAATATTAGGATGTTTGGTTCGTTGTAACTCTGCTTCATAAAACGCCCCAAATATCGGCAAATTTTTATTATCTTTTAAAAGATATGTTCGTGGATTAGTATTTTGAACTTTATACATTTTAAATAATTCCGTAGACCAATTAGCTTCGTAGTCTTTGCTGAAATGTTTCTTGATTTTTGATATTCTTACAATGTCACCGATTTTATATTTTGGTTTTCTTAAAGTTTCATTATATTGTGTTTGCAAGCGGGGTGGATTGTTTCTTTTTACATCAATAGGTTTCATGCCAATGCTGCGATGTATTTTGTGATTATACTTTACTAATAACTCAGGCAAAATATGTACCCATCGGTATGAACCACGTGTTGTGAACCCTTTCCACATCGATTCCTTAAGAGTTCGTTTAAATCTTTCTACTACACTTGCTTTTATGGAGCTCCCAGTGGAATAATGCTTTAGATTTTGTTTCTGAGACCATGTTTTGAATTCACGGTTATAAAATTCCGTTCCTCGATCAGTGTGAAAATAATTGGGCAATCTTTTACTTTGAGAATAAACAAATTTTAAACTTTTTACAATCTCACTTCCTTTTTTGGTTTTAAGAGGAATTGCCCATGCATATTTTGAGTAAACGTCAATAATGGTTAATAAATATTTAAATTCATTATTCCATTTTGCAAGTTTTGACATGTCCACAAGATCAGCTTCATGGAGGTCATCGATACCTTTGCTAATAACATGTCGTCTTTTAAACTTTTTTCTAAGAGGTGCATGAAGTTCTTTTGCAATTTCTCGTCTGATTTCGTTCATAGTTAATTTCTAAACAAAGATTTATAACATACTGTGCATTGTTTTACAAATGTATGAATTTTTATTCAATATATCCTGCATTTCTTAGTTCTTCTTCAATTGCAAAGATTTCGCTGTCAAGTCCTGTGTGACCTGCAGCTTTCGATGCAATTAATTTTTTAAGTCTTGATACTAATTTGTTTGGTTCATTTCAATGGACAAATTCAATATCGTTTCCTCCTTCGAATTTCCAAATTGCTTGTGGTGTGATGTGTTTCTTTTGGCCATATCCAGTATGCATCGTAGTATTTGCTTCTTCATTCTCATCTGTTGTTTTTATAATTCTATCTAAGTCTTCAGTAAGAAGGGGTTCGATTATATTTTTATACTTATGAGATTGTGTTCCTCTCGGAGCAGCATTGCTTGCATAATTTCTTTTGTGCACGTTTGAAACATTTAATAATTTCAAATAAGAACTTAAATCACTCCTATCGATTAGAGAGTGATCTGGTACTTTCCTTTGAATCAATTCAAGTAGACCTTCTGTTATAGGAAATTTTTCACCACCAACTTTTATCCACTTTTTATCAAAGAAAACACGTTCACGTCCCAAGTATTGTTTATCATTTCTTATCGTTATACCAAATGTTCTATCCACGTTTTGTTTAATGAACGGATCAAAGTAGCGGTTAAGTAGTGTAATTATTTTGATGCTATCTCCATCTTCTTCGTCTGAAGTAGCAGTTGATTCAGAATCATCATATTTTTTTCTTTTTTGATTTTCTTTTTTCTTAGTTGACGTTGTATTAGCAATAGCTACAAGCTGATTTAATGAATTTGTTACTGGTTTAAACTTAGTCTCTATATCTAATTCTTGACGTCTAACATCATTTTGAAGTGAAAGATACTTGTCCTTAACATCTTTTTTTAAGCGAGAAAGTTTATCATTTACTCGACTTTCAGCTTTAATCTTCAAGCTCTTCTCCATGACTAAACTAAAATTGTAGTTGTTTTATTTATTTATAGTATATTAAAAATCAATTTGAAGAGGAAGATCATTGGTTTTATGTTTCTCGGGGTCTCTAAGTCGAAACTGTATTTCATCTTGTTCTTCAACTACAATGTCACTGCCATCCAGTTCAATCTCTTGACGCATATTTAAAATTGCATACACAATTGGAGATCTTGGTGAAACAAAAATTGGTTTTAATATACCTTTATAGGGAAGTTGGTATTGTATATTATGATTATGAAGCGTGTATACCGGTGAATGGATTGATGGTGTGTTGGAGAATTTCAGAATAAATTTCGATAAGTTCTTTTTCTTTACTTCATCTTGTAATATACCATATTCTTCTTTGGATGCGGTAAAACTTTCGAGTGGTTCTTTGTTAACCAATTGCTCAATATTTTCTAGTTCAGTTTTTAACTTGTTATATTCCTCTTTGGATGCAGCAGCGTAACTTTCAAGTTCTTCTTTTTTAACAATATTTATATTGTTAGCAACACCCTCAATACGAGTTTGTAAATTGCTTAAAATTTCTTTTAGTTGATTAACTTCAGTTCGTGAAGCAGCATAGTGTTCTACAAACCGTTTATTTGTCACATCTTGGTCGTTAACAGGAAACTCAACATTTGTTTGTTTTTGATGTTGTAGATTGTTTACAGTCTGTTTCATTTTTTCAAATTCATCTCGTGAAGCGGCATATTGTTCAACAAACGTCTTATTTGCAACATCGATATCGTATATGGGATTGTTTACGTGAGTAATTCGTCTACTCATCATATTTAAAGTCCCTCCATCGTCTACGTTTAAGAAGTTTTGTTTATTAAATTTAGTGATTAAGTCTTCTAGATCTTTTCGAGAAGCAGCAAAGTTTTCTAAATAATATTTGTTTATTGCATCTAACGAATCGATTGGTTGAGATATGTTTGTTATTCTTCTATTTAACATATCTACAGTTTCATCATCTTTGTTTATATTCAAAAGAGATTTTTTAATTTCATCGAGTTCTTTTGTTACATGAGTTTTAAGAATAGAATACGATATCGCATCTTGATTTTGAATTGGATCTTTAACATTTCTTATTCTTTTGTTACCCAAGTCGAGACTATCATCATCAAACGGAAAGTGATCTTCTGAAAATTCACTCACTAAACCATGAATGAATTCTACTCGTTGTAACACTTCGGTTATTCGGTTTTCCAGATATTTTTTATATTCGATGTATGTTGCTGCATTGCAATAAGGTTTACCGCATCATTTGCAGATGATGGTAAAGCTAAGCCTGCGAGACGTTTGTTTTCAAAGTCAAGTTGTTGTTTCTCTATTTTACAAATTGAAAAAAATAAACATTTAAGGTCGTTAATGTTTCGTTGTATGTCTTCTTTAGACTCAATTTTATTTAGCTCATTCAGTAACTTCAGTACATAACCTTTGTTGCAAGCATCTTCAACATGTATGGGCGTTCCAACATCTTTTAACCGTTTGCCGTTAATACTTAGATGCCCATCACTTGTTGTTGTTGTTGTTACTTGATTTCCATATTGCAGTAGCTTATCATCAACATACGATTTAGTTGCAATATCATGGCGTGAAGTTGGTGGTTTGATAGACAGGTTATTGATTTTGTTAAACGATGCCATAGTTAGGTTGTTAACCACACAAAGTGTATAACGCGAATGAGCATTTAGCTCTTTTGAACTACTATTTATAACTGAAAATAAACATAAAATCCATTGCGATATCGACCATTTTGTAAATCGATATCTTTATCGATAACCAAAAAGCCAAACTTAGAGTTTTGCCAACAATAAGAACAAATATCAAAGAACTGATCATAGCTCATATCTGTATTTACATGATCGTTATATACATGACGCAAGTTTGTTCCGTCTTGTTTAAAAAGAATTAAAAAATTAGCGTTATCTCTAATTAGATGTTTAGGTATCCAAGAATATGTTTGACAAAGATAAAATACGCCAACTTCGTTATGACGACCTCTACTGAAATAATCTTTCATGTGTTGTTGTTTATTGCTGGCTACATCATCAAAAACAAATATAGAGTTTTTTCTAGCCATTTCTGGAGGCATAACTTCATCATTATCGAAAAAAAATCACTTTTTATTTCTTTTATAGAGTCCAAAAACTTTTTTAATTCAACATACTTCCTTTGAGAAAGTGATTTAGAATAAATATAAACGATTTCAAATCGAACTCCATTTTTGTGACATAATAAATTTAGCATTACGTTTGTTTTGCCACAGTTCGATGGACCGCAAATGATACATCGAATAGTGTTCGGTAGTAAAACACTATGCTTTCTTTTTTCATTTTTACTCTGGTTTTCACCATTAGTAAATGAAATTACTGGTAGAGTGTTTGACTGCTTAACAAACTTCAGCATGTCTACGTTTACGTCTGAGAATGCACACTGCACAAAAAATCACATCACATCAACATATATTGTTTCCACACGTATCATAACTTGTATTATATGGAATAATAGTAGGATTTTCAGGATTTAAATCAACGTTGCCAACGTAAAACCCTCTTAAATATGGACAATATGGTGCCCATTTTTTATGATCACTTAAAGGAATATCGTTTTCTCTCCAATTTTCAATTTCAATCTTACAGAATATACATTTCACCTTATCACCATGACCGGTATAATAAAATCCTGCTGATGCTAAACAAAATTCGTTTGGAGAGGGAAGAGGCCAATTTTGAAAAGTTTTAAGTCTTTCTTATTCAGATTTTAATTCTATGCTAGGAGAAATATTGTTTACGTGAGGGCAAGAAAAAGCCCATTTCTTATGCTCTTCAAACGGATCATCATCTTCTTCCCAATAACTAAGTTGCAGATTACAGAAAGGACACCTGACCATATCCTTATATCCATAATAGTAAAATCCCGCAACTGCTAACCATGCAGTGTTCGTAAAACTGTCTGAAGACCAGTTCTTAAATGTTTTTAGCCGATCTCTTTCAGATTTTAAATTCATTCCTTTTTGACTCAATATCATTTGCATTAACTGTTTCTTGGAATACTTTACACAATTAAAATACTTCATGATGATGCTTTACTTGACAAAAAAGATGTTCCCCACACGAAGCTAAATGTGAACTGATATTAATCAACAAAACACGCTGGCTAATATGCAAGATTTGCGTGTGTTAGGTTGGTCGAGCGGTCTAAGGCGTTAGACTTAAGATCTAATTTTCAGAAATTGAAAGCGAGGGTTCGAATCCCTCACCTGACAAATATTATTTTATATACATGTGGAGTGAGGAGGTGTTTGATCATTAAAGAAACTTTAATATGAAGTGGTACAAAGACCTTTTCTTCTTTATTCATTTAGAATTACAATTAATACAATTTTATTTCTCTTGTATGAGTGTTGAAGTAATCTCATTCTTTTAGTTGTCCTGATGAGTGTGTGTTGAGATGATCTTGTTCTTTTAGTTGTTCAGATGTTTATTTTCTGTAGACAAAAATATACACTGTGTTAAAAAAGCAAACAAAAACAAAATATGTATAGGGGTCAACAACACTAGTAGATTTAATGTATTACCTTTTATAGATAATGATTACAGTTATCACATTAGCAGCGAAGATGAAACAGTTGACATTTTCTTTTTAGATGATCTGGTAGATGTTCCCACTCCAGAAGAATTCGTTGTGGCTCATATATAGTCAGTATGTTTATAGGAAAGTAGTTCCAATCAAACTTATTAAAACCTTGAAGTCCATTGTTTCGAAACTTGTTTATTATCGAACACACGATTTTCATGATGCCATCAGAAGAATTTAACCAATGTTGAACAGCATTGACATTAAATTTAGCACAACTATTGCTTCCCAATGCAAGAGATGGTAAATGTTTTGGACAATCTGTAGGTAAACGTTGGCTATGCTTCAACATTAGATCTGACATTCCATCAATCGTATTAAGATCGATTAATGACCCAGGGGAAAGTGTTTTTAGTGCAAACAAAGAAAATTCTTGTGGCAAATTATACACAACTAAATATTCATATTTATTTTTAATAGAGTCAAAAAAAGAAGAACGAGTTTTTTCACAATACGCTGCGACCCATGTTAACACAGGACTGAATGAAGGTATATTGCTGTTATTTAACATACAGTAAGCAAGTTCCAAACTGCCGTTTGGTAGCTTGCGAATGTCTGCAACTATTGGCTGCTTCTTATTCCACGTGTCAGCATCAGTAGAAGGAGAGTTTGTTGTTGTCAATTCCATGATTGTAACTAAAGTGAGAATACTTCTTTTCTTGATTGCTTATAACTTAGCAAATATTGGTTTAGATAATTACTTCATTAGTTAATGGTCTGTAGGATATTTGACGATCATGAATAAGAACACAATAAAGAGTTGTATCTTCAGGTATATTCTCACTTGTCTCGATTTCAATTCGTACGTCAACTGAAGATGTCTTCACTGCCTCCACTTGCTCAAGGCAATTAATTACAATAATCGGACAATGAGACTTAAATTCATCTCGTGAAACTAGAGTCTCTGAACGAAAATCATCGATCTGATAATATACATTACGAAATTTAACAAACATGTCATACAATTCGCTGTAGTCATTTATAGCAATTTCAGAAGTTGGCATTTCATAGGGATAAAAAATTGAATTTAAAAAAACTCTTATAGATTTAATGTTACAATGGTCAAAATAGGAAGAGCACGTATTTAGTACATTTCTTTTAGTTTGAAAACCTAATAAAAATTGACGTGGTTTTTGAGTTTCAGAAGTTGTCATTACAGTCCAACTATATTTAGTTGTTCTAGGAAGAGATGGCAAGACGTGAACATCCCATGATCGAAAACCAACCTGAATGGGAATATTTTTCTGCATTAGTTTTAATCTTTTAATTTGTTCTTCGTCCGATAATAATAAAACGGGAATTTTTAGATAAACTTTAAATAACTTGACCTTAGAAAGATCATTTTCGGTTGCAGATTGCAACGCACGTGCGTCACTCGACGATCTGAGAAGTATTAGCTCATGCTTGCAGTTTAAAATCGGCTTTCTATAATCCTCTGCTAAACCTAACAGGTTGCTTAAAGGAAGTATTACATGGAAACGTTTTGTGATACTATCAACAATATTTGCTTCACTTGCTGGTGTTGTTAAAGAGGGAAAATAACCAGCATTTTGTAAAGCTGTATATTCGTTTTTTGAATATGATGCAAACGTTTTTATAGAACTTGTTATACCTAGATGGCCTGTACGATCAATTTCTTTACCATTTAACGTAACGCGAATTTCGCTAAAAAGATTAGCCCCAAAATTTTGGTCAGGATGTGCTGTAGTAGAAGCAGCCGGATTTACGTTAGAAGTAATAATTTGTCCTTCTAAGTGAAGAACACCTTCTGATAATAAAACTATGTTCTCTTCATTTTGAATTGGTATTCGAATTTCATCATTATTTTCGAATTTATTAGCTGAATAAGGCTGGTAAACTCTTTCTTCTCGTCGCACAACTCTGTTGTCAACCTCTCTTTTATCTGTTATGTTAAACATGTTAAACATGTTAACAGCTTCAAATATAGATAGAAACTAAATAAGATTAACAATTGCATATATATTTATATTGAAATTAAAGTACGCGATAGCCTAAAGACTGTAAGAAATGTTTGTTGTTACTCGATAACTGTTTCTTAGATTTTAAGGTGTGATGGCGTTGTTTTTTTTTGTTTTTTTAAAGAAATTTTAGCTGATTGATTTATATTTCTTTTTCAAATCAGAGTTGACTTCTTTTTTTTCAAACTTTGAGTATTATATAGTATAACCATATTTGTGAATGTTTTCTAGTAAGCTTACTCAACTAGAATGAAAATATAACAGTATTTCATTACTTTATATAGCAAGATAACGTGCTGGACGAATAATTAATTCAACAGTTAAATCTTCATCTTGCAAATCAATGAGCTGTTGAAGATGATCTTCAAGTTGCACAGATACATGTTGAATAACCTTGCTGTTCATAAGCAAAAAATTAATTGTTGTTGGTTGTACAACAATCGGATAACCAGCAGGAACATGAGCTTTAAAATTATATAAAGAGTGTGTTGGTTTATGGTTCAAATAAGAACTCGTACCAAGCACGAGGTTGCAACATACTCGAATACTATTAACAGTGTTAATTTTAATCATATATTCAGAATGATGAGTTATGTTTGCCTCGAACTTTTTATGAGAAAATCCTAACAAATCTGCAATAGAATCTGCAACACCAAAATCTATAGCAAAGTTTTTCGAATATAGTTTACAATTAGAGAACACTTTATCATAATTAATATAAATATATGAAGGATACTTGTCTTTTTCACCTAATAAAACTGATAAGAAATGTGCTAGTAATAATTCATTAATCTTTGCACTTAATTGTTGAAACGTATAGCTAGCATCAGGTATTATTAAAATTGTTGTATCCACATCGTTCATCTTTATGGCTAAAACGTTATTATTTTCGTTAATTTTTACTTCACTTTCGATTCTATTTCGATCAATCTCAATTTCTTTTTTTATTCTCTTTGGGGTAAACTTTCTTTTCAATAACTAAAGCCTCTGCTACACTGTTGGGTACACTGAAATCAATATTAAACGGAGAAGACAAAACAAGACGGTTGCGTCCTTTTCCATTTATATCCTCTTCCAAATAAAGATTTGTTTTTTGTATATGATTTGTTATAAGTTTCGACAATGAGTGATAACTAAGTAAATCATCAAATGTTGAGGCTAGATCTTCAAATTCATAAATACCTGGTGGTACCACTAAATCAATTGATAACAAAAAATTAGTAACATGAATGCGAAATTTATTATTTCGGTTGGTAACATTTCGAATAGAATTAGATGTATACAATCCTGCAAGTCCTATTTCAAAAAACTCTGCTCCTACAAGATGAAGCGGATTCTCCAATGTAACATCGATCTTTGAGCCTTTACCTTCAAGAGTTATCCGTCTTTCGAAAGCCATCTTTGAAATGTTTAAAGACAGTCTGTGTTTCCCTTATTTATACAATACAAGAAGACTAAACATAAATGTCCACAAATCGAAGAAGTAATTGATTGATATGAATGAAAATTATATTGTAGATAACAATTTTTAAGATATGTTAAAATTTCTAATGGCGGTCTTAAATTACCGATACTATCAAAATAATGCACGTATTTACCTCGTTTACTGAAAGCCACCCAATGTGAACCAGATTTAACCATCGGTTCAAGGTTAACAATACAGTTTTCATTTTTTCGAGGATGTCTTGGTAACGTATCTCGCATAAAGACTCCTCTAAAATTTGGAATCTTTAATTGATGTGCGTATTTAGCTAAATCGAAATTACTTAATGCTTTATTTGGTATTTGGTTAATTATCTTTTGTATGCAGGAGGATTTAAATAAATGCCTTGACCTGTTTTTCCTCGCATTGCTTCTATCATTCGATTGTGTCTTTTCATTTCTTTTAATTCTTCTTGTGCAGCTTTCGCTTTGTTTATAGCAGACGCTACCCCGGCTGCTCCGCCTGCTAGACCCCCCAAGCCCGACAAGGCTGCAAATATCGGAACTAGGGGTAAAATACCACCTTGCTTTTTCGATGCTCTCTTTTTTTTTAATCTTTTCTTGTTTTTTTTATATTTAATTTTCGTTTACCTCCACCAAGCTTAGACTTAGCTCTCATTATGCCACTGACTGTTAATGCAGCCGCTCTCTCTCCTAATGATGCGTCACGAGATTTTACACGAGACCAAGCTTTTGAAGCTAAAATTTCATCAGCCTCTCTTCTTTTGTTTGAATCTTTATGATTTGCGTAAGCAATGTCGTGCTCTTTGCACGCTTTATCTAATATATTTATTCCTGGATCACCACGGCTCAATCGCTTTTCTAATTTTGTTCCTGGTCCACAATATTCATATCCTGGAATGTGTAATTCCACAGGTAAATTATCAATAGTTTTATTAAGTACACGACTAATGAGTGATCCACTTCCTGATCGTTTATATTGAGTGGTAGAGTTACTCCTCTTACAACGCACCATTACTAAATGATAATTAATATAATGTAATTATATATATATATATATATATATATATTTCAGGAAAATGGGAATGGTGGGGGAGGAGTTGTAAATAATACACACAAAATTTGGGTTATTATTTATTCGTTTTTTTTCATAAGCAAAGGAACACACAACAATTCGTATTATTAACAGAATAAAAGTGTGTGTGTGTGTGTGAAAGAAATAAAGTAAGTAAGAGAGATGAATTGCTTCAATCTCAAATTTGTTTCAGAGAAAAATGACCAAACGGTAAAGTATCAATTCCGTTTTCAGTTATGTGTCTTTTATCATCGTTTGATGAAATTGCCAACTTATTTTGCCGAACAGTAAATACAGAATGAGATTTTGAAATTATACAAACTTGAACATTGCTGGCTTGATCTCTGTTATAAAGACACTTTCGATAGTCATCAATACTCATAGTTTTACTCACGCTCTTCTTAATGCCTTTAGCCTTACACAAGCTATTCATTTCATCACACAATTTTATTGCATACATTTTGGGTCTTAACCCCACAAATTCTTCAACAATCCTTCCAGCATGTTCATCTTTCATTAAACCAATTTCACCTTTATTTTGTCTCACAATGCCAAAAGGATTGTTTGTTTCATAGTTTCCAGTATCAAACAAATTTGAATGCTGTTTCATGAACTCATAAATATCATAATAGAATATATACATAAAACTATCTGTGTCTGTGTATAACAACCTCACATTTGATTCAGGATTTGCTAAAATAACATTGTAATGAAAGTCATTAATTTTACATTTAGACAAATCTAATATAGATGCACCAACATATACTGGTTGATTGTGAAAAATCTTTAGTCTGCTCATCTCGATGACCATACATTGTTCATCGAATATAATTCTACGTTTAAAATTAGCCTTAGCTATTAAAGACTTAGCACCATGGGCTCCATGCCATTTGGTAACCCATTTGATGTCCCTTAACTTCCTCACATTCATCAGTGAACGACCAAAAATTGCATTATTCATCAATTTATAAAAATAAAAATAAATCATTTTTAGCATGTTTTCGTTTCTGTGTTCACATCAATATATGGTTTTAGCCATTGGCTCTGATTGAATTCGATTATTCTGTGAATACGTTCTAATTTCATTCCTAGTTGAATACATTGCTTTAACATTCTATAATGCAAAACATAACGTTCTTTATTATCTAGGGTAGTCATTAGCTTTGTCAACTTTTCGGGGCATAGAGGGTAATCTGAATGTTTGTTATGTAACTCTTGAGGATAAGTCAAATCTACTTCCTAGATATATCCGATTTCTGAAGTATCATCAATAGTTAAAACATCAAAGCCTTCAACATTTGCAACCCATTTAAAGCCACCCGTTGGAAGATATTCCATCATCGCATATCCATATAAATTATTAACGTCAAAGTACATTATGTAGGACTCTTGCTTTTTCTCATCATAAGTTTTCATATACTTATTATTATCAATCGCATGTCGTGTTATACACTGAACATTTCCTCCTCGAATAGATCGTTCAAAAAAGTGTAACATATCAATATCTTGAAGCAATTCAAGTTGAACGTTGGTCATCTTTTTCATCGCGCACCAAGACATAGATGGAGCAGTGTAAAAATGAGCTGCATCAATGCCATAAGTTTCCATGCCATTCGATCTAAAATTTTCAAAGACATCCGCCAAAAGAAGTGTGTCTACTTTTAAATACAAATCGGCGTATTCTAATGTTTGACAGGAAAACGTTTCCCACACCGATTGAGCAAACTCATACTCCTCGTTCGATATTGTTTGATTATAAAGACTGCTATAAAACTTGGATATTTCTGGTAATTTAGTTTCGTTAAGTACATCCATACTCGTGACGTATTCATAGGGAAACACGCCTTTTCTCGCAGTAAGTCGAAACTGTGCATCATCATTAAAATAACGTCGAGTTATTTGCTTTGAATCTTCACTTAACGAAGATGAACATTGATCTAGTGAACAGGACAAGAAATTATATGTATCGATAAATCTTAATGAATCGATTCTTAACCCGTACATGCTTTGTAAACCCTTTATAACGTTCCATATTCATTGCTAACAAACTTATATGACCAGGATTATGTAACACCTCACCATCTTGTTTCTCACAAATTTCTTTAATTATAAAATGTCCATCATACGCCGTTAGATTATGAAATGCTATAGGCAGAACCCCTGTTACTTTGTAATTTAAATTACAACTATTGTGTGCGCTTCCTCTATATTTTCCAGTTATGTGACAATGATCGTGTACTTTGAGTTCATTATCTGCAATCGGTTTCTTGCAAATATGACAAATTTTACTTAACAAAACTAATCTTTCTTTGTTTTTCCGTCATCTTTAACATCGGTTTAGCTGATAAATAATATGTTTGAAGTTTATCTACAATACTATAAAGTTCCTTTACAAACAATTCTATGCAATTATTTCCCCTGAAGAGTTAAAAACTGCACAAATCACTATCAAAATTACAATGAAGGTATAAAGAAATGCTGTAAGGAATATGTTTATGGGTTAATGTAGAGTTAGGAATGTCACTATTTGGAAAACAAGAGGAAATAGGAGACAAAACGCATTCAGTGTCTGCATAAATTATAAATGGAACTCTATATTTAAATTTAAATTCTGTAAAATTAACAAATCTTTGTTCGTCAGTTGGCAATATGCTTTTTGCAACAGGAAACTGTTTCAGTCTGCAAAGTGAACATTTAACTCATCCTCAAGAGAATAATATGACAAACAACGTCTACATATATAAATCCGTCTACAATTCCTAGTGATGCTTGAACGCACAAGGCGAGCGAGATTTCTAATTAAACAAAAGTGATAACTTTCACTGTTTCCAATCTGCAACATCAATAAGTCCACACTCCTTTCATATACTTTATCTGATACATACAAAGGTACAATAGTAAATGTTTTTTTTCCTTTTACTTCGTTTGTTCCCATACACACCCATTTGTTTTCATCATATTGTGCTCCATACACATTCACAGAAATATTGTTTTGATTTTCAAACCTGTTTAAATATTTCATTTGCATTGGAATTGGAATATCATCTAAATTTAAAACATCTCTGTAATTAGGATAGGAAGAAAGATGATTCACGTTTCGCATTTTTGGATACAAACCAGCAACCACACTCCACGCAAAACAAGCTTCCTTTGTATCATACAAATTTAGCACTGCATGTTTATTGACTATTACATCAGGAAATCTACTAGTATTGGACATTCCTACTCGAAATCCAACATATTTATTTATATTAATTCTCAAACTATGAATTTTTTCTAAAGCCCACCCAGAGCCATTTGCTTCAAATTCGCTCATTTTTGTCAATGTACCTTCAATGATATGATTATTATAAAATTCATTTACATCCGTATACTCGAAAACTACTTTATTTTTGACAGCAAAATATTTTGTTTCTGATATGTCGCGAAGCACATACTGTGCACACAAAACTGAATTCACCTTTAAAGCTTGCACAGTTAACGCTTTCTTAACATACTTTGTAAACCAAATATTAGCATTTGCTAAAAATTCGCGGGGATCCAAAAACTCATTCTTAACATTTGATACTGCAAGTGTGTACACTCTAGAATTGAATGCCGTTTCAATTAACTCACAGCTCAAGAAAGATTCATCCTTTATTTGAATTGTAATTTCTTCGAAATTCACAGCTTGTTGCACTATGTGCTCACTAATAACTCTCCAACATTCAATCAACTCATCACTGTTCTCAATCAAGTCGGTTTGAGTGTTTTCCCCGATTTGGTATGATATTGAAATAGCACCGTTTAGTTCACTTCTTAAATTAGAAACACTTTCAAATGCATTGTCCAATTGGTTTCTTATATTTTCACTGTTATTATGTATTACAATATCAACCTTTCTACGTTTGCTAGGAGGTGTTGTCATTGTTGTCTAAGCAATTGTCCAATTCGCACTGTTGTTAATACACCACCAGCAGTTGCTGTAACATCGGCTCACCATAAACCTATAATCTTGTATTATGTATTCAAGCCATTGAGATAAATTGCTGCCTGTAATCTCCAGCGAACAATGAATGGCTTCAAAGGGAAATTCGTCCTGAAGTTTACCAAGCAATTTGTTTCTATACTCATTCAATTTTGTTACTTCAAAACAAGTGATGGAAAATTCAATTTTGTATACCTCATCAAATGTATTGTATCTGAAGAAACAAATAAAATGTTCATCTTCACATAATTCTTGTAACAAATATCTTAGAACTGTTTCTGTCACCTCTCGCTGACTATCATCTGATTTGCTAACATTAGTAACGTAGACTGAAAATGTTGAAATTCCACTCGAAGATGTCCATTTGTTAAAACAAGCTTCTTTCTCATTATGACTCACCTCATTATCTTCTTCTTCTTCTTCTTCTTCAGACTGATGAAAGCATACACAATGATACTCTATTACCGGGTGCGATCGATGTTCAGTTCCACTCAGAAAATTAACAGTTTTCTACTTCATTTTGCTGTTCCTTTTATTGGTTTTTAGATAATCTGAAAAAAATTAAACAAATTAAGAAATAATAAGCAACTAAATATATATATCATTCGTTATATCAAACAATACATATATAATCTGCATATACTCACCAAAAATTTATAGTTTTAAAACAACTTGATGTGAGCGGTTCTTCAACCCCAAATACACCAACATCAGTTTGCCTCTAAGTGAGTTTAGTTCATCGATCTCTGATGCGCTTAGTTTTGCAAATACTGCTGGTAGAAATACACTTGTTATTTCACCTTCAATGATAATGTCCACCACTATTTTTCTTCCAAATCTCGTCTCCACAGCCCGAATAATTTGGACCACATACGGTAAATCAATGATTAGTTCTGTTAGTTTCTTATTAGAATACTCAACGCAAGTGACTAAGTTATTGAACTTCGTTAGAACATCCATCACACACACAATTTGTTCCTCGTCGTTGACTTTCTTTATTTCTTTCACACACACACTCTCTTCGCGCAAACGTAGAAGTTAAACTCATCCACGCACACATGCATTTATATATCCTTCACCCCCACCTACACTCAAGAAACCAAATGCTACAAAACAAGCCTCTGACGCAATCATCTCATTATATTTTTTATCACTATTACTTAAAGAAGTCAAAGATTACATTCTTACCCAATGACGTTAAAGGTCAACCACGTCTCACGCGAACACTGCACACGTATCATGTGATCGCTCGCACAGCTGCACACTTGCACGGGTATCGGATGACATCAACACCCATTAATTTTTATCTAAATCGCATAAATAAGTCAAAGGTTATCTGCTTCAAGCGGTTACCCAAAGGTTATCTGCTTCAAGCAGTTAAAGGTCAACCTCTTCCCACGCTAAAATGTGCACGTGCATGTGCTCACATCCGCATAGCTATCAGATGACGTCATGATGATGCAATATGTCCTCGCGATTACGCAATATTCAAAACATACATTTTCACCCTACTCATGGAACTCCTTTTTACGTGGAATCCGAACCACAGGACCCGGCATTTTACTTTGAAAATCTTGCATGCATTGACCGGGAATTGATTCCGGTCTGCCGTGGTGAGAGGACAACAGTTAAACCGCCGCGCTACCACACCCAAGTCTAACAATTTGCATCATTAGGACGGGGGGGACCAAACTTTTAAGGAGTGTAATATTAAGGGTACCTACATCTGTTGACGCACAGTTATACTATACTGTAGAAGGAAGAGTTTAGACTCCTCAAAAAATTAGGGTAGAGGGCAGGGCTGTGTAATGGATGAGGCAAAGTAGTGCTAGCGAGAAATTTACTCGTGCCGGCGAAGCACTGCCCTGCCCATATCTGAGCAGTACAGCGTTTAGTCGCACGAGTACTGCCCATGGTACTGCAGTGCGTTTCGTACAGAGCACACAGCCTGGACACTAGGCGCACTGCAGCCAACATTTGTCATATGCATGAGGTCCGCTGTGCTCATGACGTCTTTTGTGAATGGGGAGGACAGTAATAGCGTAGTGGGAGAAAAACACCGAAGACATATAAAACATTTTTGGACGTACATGGACCTGATCTGCAACAAGGATGCATGAATTTGCCTAATTTTCTGAGTGATGCAGCAGGTAAGCTATAGTGAAATATATATAATCCTAAAAATGAAATCAAGCCTATTGGAACCATGCATGTGGCAGTAACAGGGGCCAGAATGGAATCAGGAGAGTTAAAATACATTTTTAAATTTGTTGACGTAATGTCACAAACCAGCAAACTCATGTTAACGTGCATGCACAGTCTACTCCGAGATCATTAGCGAAATGCTCTGGCTACTGGTGTAGCCTATGAGACTACATGATTATAGGCCTACATTTCCACTAGCAGCATATCAGTAGGTTAATTAAGAAATATTTGTAAGAAGTAGAGAGCTTGGTCATCCAATTTTAGATCCAATTTAACCTGTCACATAAACGTTATGGTGAATATTATTGATATGGTAACCTTAAGTTCAGGAATTTTTATCCATACGCTTCTACATTCATGAAACGATCATGCAACTTTAGTGGCTAAAGCAAGGGCGTTGATTCGTAGAAGGTAACTCGAATGACCTAGGCCTAACCTAAAGATTAGTTAGTTATTGAGGTTTTAAGGGGCGGAAAAACTAAAAATTACAAGCAAGATGAATTTATCAAAGTTGTTAATTGAGCGACTCCACTATGCATTCATCATCAGTTTAGTCTCCTAGTGGACTCATTGTTATATTAAGTTGTATTAAATTTATTTTGAAATAATGAACGAAACACGTTTAAACGACCACCATTTCGTGCCATCTAGCTGTTTCTATTTACAGCTAGTTTATATGTAGAGCTTTACTTCGCTGCTGATACAGCGCTCAAATTCTGCTTTAGAAAAAACACACCCACAAACTGGCTACTAGGTACTGAACTCGAAGTCAGCCCAGCTTAAGACCTTGACTGAGCCGAGGTTCGAACCGACTTGTGAACCATGGGAGAGAAAAATTGGAAATATGGAATTAAAACAAATTAATATTTATATATGCATTTTGGGAAGTGAATGATGCATAATGAAACTATTTTGGAAAATTTTGGAGCATTTTATGGAATTATTATTTGGAAATATTCTGGTGAATGAGATTTTAACTAAGGAAGTGTTAGATCATTCGAGGCTGTAAATTGTACAAGGCTTCATGCTAGCTAGCAGAAAACCAGTTTTGGTTAGTCAAGGCGACAATAACAAATTATGCACACGACCCGTTGATAAGAGGCTTGATCCAGGAGCTTCAATCACGATATTTCAACAGCCAATCAGATTGAGGCACATACATTTTGTGGGAATCGCTTTTATATAAATTTGGCCTATATAAAGCGATATAAACACTTCTACAGGTGTAGAATACAATATGGAATTTATTTGGTTAAATAGAAATATAAATTATTGGCTAGGAGAGAAACTATGAGTATATTTCTATTAAAATGCTTCCGCGCGAGGCTAGCAGACCAGTCTATTTTTGGCACGCGCGCTATCGAGGACAGGGAAGCGAGGACTCTTACTCAGCTTCTTGAACCGAGTGGACGTATTCAGTCATGCGTCCAACAGAGCACATTTTCCACGATAAAAGAAGTACGGATGACAGACGAGGCAGTACCGTCTGGAGATCGACCATTCGCCAGGGAAGAGATACGAGGAGCCGGTGAAATGCAAATGCACTAGATAATGAAGAGAACAGCATTTATTCTGTACCACAATTATAAGAAGAATACTTTGTTTAAATAGCATTATTCTACAGCGAAACGATAACCAACAGTATTGCTTACTACAGCTACATCATTGCTACATTAAATATTATTCTACGTTACAACATCATAGTCAAGATGACCGTAATGAACCTGAGTCAGGGAGGACAAACTTTTTCAACGATTACTGAGAAGATTATTATGAGCAACTAAACTAATGGAAGGAGGTTAGTCTATATCATGGATTGGAGATTCAGAGTGACTTAGAAGACCGGGAATCGATAAATCTACAACTACTTAACAACATGCAGTATTCTGAGATGACTTCCAATACTACAAGCGAGATGTACATTGATGATGCAACTCTGCTACACGGAGAAAAGAAGAAGACGAACGCTAGCAGTCGATTGGACCAAGAGATGCAGTTTCCAGGTCGCTGACCGTGAAACAAGAAGACTTGCCGTTAGCTGTCACAGTCGAGCGGGACCGCAGGTGTCCGTATCACGATGCAGACGGGGGAGCGTTCAGCTGTCTCGCACGCGACCGGGAGAAACTGGTTTCCAAGGCAGACGACGCACAGTGGTCCCGATCCGTAAAAAGCGGACAAAAATAGATTTTTCAACTTTACATTAGAAAGGCCAAACCAACTCCCAAGTTAAGTATGTTAATCAGTGTACATTAATTTCACTTTTTCCTTGGAAATTGATTCTGTGTTTCTCAGATATAATACTACAAAAGTGATACAACTCTTCGTTTCTGAATTCCGCGCTCCATTAAGTAAACTTTGAAATATCATTCTAACTTCAAAACGAAACTTGGGGTCTATAATACTGTATCTATATGTAGTTTGTGGTCTGATATATTTGATTATAGCATGATTTTCTATTTCAGATCACTTATAAGGACTGTTATACTTATTTTTATAGTGCTTTATTTTCTTCAAGAAAAATAAATTTTGCTTGACCTACAAAAAAATGTATACATATGTATACCATGAAACTTATGCAAGTTTTAAAATGAAGACTGGAGAATATATACTTAAAGGTTTCATCGCCAGAACCCGCCAGATGCGTGACTGAGAAGGGAGATAACATTACTGCGCGCTCTGAGGATAAACACTCGCGCGAGATAAGGACCTGTTGAGACATTTGTTTATGCTACGCGAGGGATATCTCGAGGCCATGAAACCAAAATAATCTTCAATCACGAGAAGTAATTGATTAGTAGTAGTTGTGTGTGTTGTGAAGAGTAAAAAATGAATTTTCGTTGTTAGTCGCAGTGATCTTAACAAGATTCGAGAGAACAAAAATCAGTCTCGCGCGCGTCAAGGAAAGTTTGTGGTAACATATCTCCTTAATAAATTCCAATTAAATGTTGACGACAGTGTAGAGAAAACAGTGTATAATAACATAAGAACATTTTCTTTTTGCCGTATGTTGACCGGTGGAGAAAGTGTAACTTCTTAGAACATGCTTTTTTTAAAGAAATATTCAGACTGGTTGAAAACAGAAATTGTGATAGCAATTCCGAGCATTCCTGGCTCCGCAAAATCAGTAGATCGAGGTCGTCCTCCAAAAGAATTTCAAGAGCCAACGGAGAGAAGCAAAATAAGGAAAATTAAAGACCTAAGGGAGAGTGCCACTTCATCAGAGCTTGCCTATGCGACCGTTATGAATTTAAGGGCAGAGGGAGACGATTCATCAGCCAAGCTAAAAAGAATCTACCACGACTACACCAACAAGGGGCTAACGAATGGTGCGAAAATTTCAGAAATGAAAAATCTACATAAGTGGCACAAAAGCTCGTCGACAATTTACAACTTGAGTTTGGAATTTCAGTTCCACACGCCCACTTTCGATTTTCTGAATGTCTCCTGCATATTTCGTACCGCCTGGGTTTTAAAAAGTGGAAAGTGAGCGTGAAAGATGGTAATCGAGACTTATTCGAAAGAAAGAAAAAATTGTGCAAGACTCATTCAGAACGAGATTAGGTCTTCCAGTTGATATTCCGAAGCCTGGATATGGAACAACCAGTGATGGCAACACTGCCCGAAGGTTTTTTGATCAACCTCAAGTAGCATCCGAAATAACAGGGGTAGACTGTGAGTTAATAACTCGTTTTGGAATAATTTTAAAAGCAATTTTCTCTGGTCATGAAATTAATAGTTCAGAGTTCAATTCCTACTGCTGCGAAACAGTAAGCTTATATGTACGGCTATATCCGTGGTGTTACATGCCTCTAACACTCCATAAAATACTTATCAATGGATCTTTCATTATAGAAGCAGCTATTTTGCCGATTGGAGGACTTTCAGAAGAGGTCTTAGAGTCTAGAAACCAAGACGTAAGAAAATATAGAGAAGACCATACCAGAAAATCCTCAAGAATTTCCAATAATTATGACTTGTTCCATAGACTATTGCTAAGCTCTGATCCGGTAATCTCAAGCACGGGAAGTCTACCGAAGAAATGAAGACAGTTGCCTCAGGAGGTGTGTAATTTATTGTCAATACACGAGGACGAGACGGAGCAGAAAGGGGAAGAAGAAGAAGAAGTCGACTCATCCGGATCAGAGGATGAATAAGTAAGTAATTTTATGTACTAAGACACATTTACCTAATAGTAACATCTAATTTAAAGTTTTATACAAAAGTATTTCATTTCATTTAGCGGAAAATATTTTTGTCCGCTTTTTTTCAAATCCGGACCACTGTGCGACGTGCTCACGTAGTTCCAGCGGAACATCGACAACATCTTATGAAGGTATTCACGACACCAGAAGCCATCAAAAAGGTAGAAAAACTGAATGCTCTAAGATCTGTAGTTTTGCAGTAGTATTTGAAACTATCGAGGGGTGACCAACTTCATTGTATATATTCTTATCTTTATCCTATGTTTATGGTAGCTAAATTTTAGAGACTCATTGTAATTATTTGATACGTCTACGTGTGTCGTTTCAGACGTAATTTCATTCATTTTTGACTTTTGATATTTCGTTTCTTATATATTTTGAAGGAATCGTTTTAACATGCTCACTTTCGAACGAAACTCGTTTTATAAGGGAATGCTTTGATAACAACATATTTAGAAGGAAATGTTTCGATAGTAACATAGTTCATTGAATATACTTTCCAATTGTATGATCATTTTGAACGTTAAGATTGTTATTGATAATTGAGGCTCCAAAGTCAGGAATGAGGCTCCAGAGCCTGCATTGAGGCTCCAGAGTCTGAATTGAAGCTCCAAAGTCTGGAATGTGGCTCCAGAGCCTGAATTGAGGCTCCAGAGTAGTTATAAATGCGTAACAACGGCAGAATACATTTGTATAATTATATTGCATTATTATAAAGGTGAGCATTATTGTAAAATACTGTAACATTGTTGAACAAACATTATCATGTCAGAATAGAACTGAAACATTTATTTATAACAATATGGAAGTTATAAAATTCCAATTGCGGAACACAATTTATTTGACATTGATATAGTCTTGGACTATTGTTATTATGAAAATACACTATAAAATAGTATCATGTTAGTGACAATTGAGGTCAGATGATGCCTATAGATATTAACAATTTTATTGGAAACATTGTTAAACTGAAATGATAGACCAGGAGATATGTTAGTCTACCTGAAGTCTAGTATGTCTTAAAACAAGCTTAAATATGAATAATTCATTTATTAAAATGTACACCAGATGCGTGAGGATATGTCTTTATATTTATTAACTAGTAAAGACGATCGAACTACGAGTTAGTATTGTTAATATTTGGTAACGTGGAAAACAATCTATTATGGAACTAAGTGAACGAAAAGTGCTATTGAAAGAAATAAGAAATACTGTGTGAGGTGAATTGTAGTGAACAAACTTTTAATTGTTGTTAAAGATGCACGAGGTTAAATAATTTAGAGGAGAGTTGGAGTTAGGAGTGCACTAAGAACGGTGGTATACAATTGCGTATTTACCTAGTAAAGTCACTGATTCTTCTACAAGTCTGTAGAAAGATGGGTTTCTTATTGAAGTAATGCCGTGCGGAGTAATGAAGATTGTTGGTAGTTATGAAAAGATGGAAGCATGATATGTTTGGAGCGTGGCAGACGCAATTTAAGGATATTATTCACCGTTTTACGAGAGAAGGAATTGTATTGCCATGTGGAGCAACGAATTGTTACAGTATGTGTAAAAAGCGCTGATATAAGGGTTAATATTTGTATTGATCATGTCAGAGAGTATCAGTATATAATCCACGAAGGGTTTAGAAGTTTTTAAGTAGTTTCGCATCGCTCTTTATCTTATTGGATTTTATTCATTGACACGATATATTGTAAGCTATATTTAACTTCAGTGTTCGATATACAAGCTTTACTTATTATGGCAAGTTACCAGAGATACCTGAGAATTCATTGCTGTGTGAAACATTGTTCATAGAACTGTTTTTTTTTTAACAGAGACACTGGAAGACTGTCAGATCGCGACTGATAGTGCGGATAGTATTTTAATACCGTGTTAAACATGGAAAATTGTATATAATGTATATATTTCACTTATTTAATTACTATTATTATCTTATATATTCACGTTTTACACACGTATGTGTATAATATAGGTTTTTTACATTGTTAATTTAAATTTTGATGCTTGAACAGCTGATGTTGATCAGACTGCTTCATTGACAGAGTCACAGGGTAATTATTAAATGCGTAAACATTTTAATAATTTCTTAAATAATTACATTTCTGTAATTACATTGTTTATGAACATTTATACCACAGATAGAAGGACTATCTGACGTGTGATTTATTTTATTTTAACTTGCTTTTATTTTTATTGGTGGTAGGGAGTTTATTGTTCTGTAAATTTTTAGTACTACATCCCAGGCACTATTTTTGTTTGTCTGTTCGTTTTTATAAATCTGATCACCTTTTCATTTTGCAATCGACATGCGATAATACTGTGAATTAGTTACTAGAATTCACGTAGTCTCAACTTTCACCGTTCACGCCTGAAATCCGAGATTCTCGTCCTACCATCAAGTTATGGGTATTTTATTTCTAGTAAATGTGTAACTAATGAGTAGTGTTGTTGCATGGCCGGTATGTATCGAGAGTTTGCTAGTCATTATACTAGTAGGGTAGTGTTGGTTTATCTAACTGGGTATCGACCTCCCTACAATACTTTTCCATCTCAGCGGATATAGGCTATGACTATGCGGAATTCGGGTGCATATAGGTAGTATTTTTCTTGGCGCCCAAACGTGTTTTGGCATCGATTTTGTTGAGACAATGTAGTCTTCAACGACAACCGTACAAGATATTTCTTAGATTTTGAAATTGTTTAGAAATGCCGATCCCAAATTTTTGGAAAGTTGTTTAAGTGAATAAACACTGCCAAATTTGAGGAGTACAATATAGTTTAGAGGCATGTTTATTAAACCAGCTAATGACGTTTTGGTCACATTACAGTTAAAAATTAGTTAAATTCTTGTTGTCGAAACTTAATGTTAGTTAGGGATTGCGAAGTGAGAGAGGATCATTTTATTGGATTATGGTTAGGTAGGATTTTAGACGTTAATTTATTAACTTTAATTAAGTGTATCGAAGTATTCCTTTGTATAATCTGAATGAGTAGGTCACTCTGATATTTCCATGATGTAGTATAGATGATACCTCCTTATTTCTCAAGTGTTATAACATTATGTCGTCGGGAGATATGAGCCATATCAGGTCCATCCTGGAAAAGATCCAGGAAAGCCAAAACCAGCTGACAGGAGATATAGATGCCCTCCACAAATTTACACACGATAGTACAAAGAAAATAGATAGTGAGATTAAACAATCAGCAGCCACAGTTAAGCCTGATATGAAGGCAGAGTTAGCATTAGCACAGTCAGTTACGAAAGCTAGCATAACTTTAGTTCAGGAGGAGTGTAGAAAAGTCCAAGATGAAAATAGGAAGGCACGAGAGGAGGAAAGGAAGGCCAGAGAAGAGGACAGAGCAGTCCGAGAGGAAGCTAGAAAGGTGCAAGAAGCTATAAGAAAGGCCCAAGAAGAGGCAAGGATAGCACAAAAAGAGGCAAGAATAGCACAAGAGAAGGCCCAAGAAGAGGCAAGGATAGCACGAGAAGAGGCAAGGATAGCACAAGAGAAGGCACAAGAAGAGGTAAGACAGATACAAGAGGAGGCGAAACAAACGCAGGAAGACATTAAGAAAGCTCTAGAAAAATCTCAGTAGGAAGGAAGATTAGCTCAGGAGCAAAGTAAACTAGCTCAAGCAGAGAGTAGGTTTTCTGTAGAGGAAAGC
Source organism: Meconema thalassinum (assembly GCA_946902985.2). Classification (NCBI taxonomy): domain Eukaryota; kingdom Metazoa; phylum Arthropoda; class Insecta; order Orthoptera; family Tettigoniidae; genus Meconema; species Meconema thalassinum. Next base: position 591,601,466 of record OX336389.2, on the reverse strand, counting down.
AGGAGAGCCTTGGAGAGCTTTCAATCAGGTGAAAGAAGATGTGGCCTCTACCAAAACTGAAATGAGCTCACTAAGAGAGGAAGTTAGTCAGAAAGTAGTGGAAGCTAGAGTTCAGTGTAACGACAACATCATCAAATTAGAGGGAAAGATACAGGAGAGCATAGGTAAAGCCACCCTAGAACAGATTAAATACAGTGACTCTATGTTAGGTTCCCAGAAGGAACTCACTGATAAGCTCAGTGATCTGAACATCACTGTTGGCAACTTAGAAGGTAAGTTGGAAGACCAACAAAAGCTTATTACTGAGGGTATTAATATTGACATTGCTTCATGTATATCTAAATCTGTTAGTGAATTAAAAGATGAGGTTATACAATCTAATAAGGATTATTTGCAGGAGCTGCATGGTAAAATATTGAAGGATGTAAGTCAGATAGAAAAGAATGCCAAAACTCATAGATATAATTTAAAATTAGAACTCTATAAACACATAGAGGAAAGTAGAAAATCGAGCATTACCGAAATGAGAGGTATTGTAAATAAAACAGATTTGGAAAAAAGTGAAGAGTTGAACGTAATCCAAGCGACCGTAAATGAAATTAACATAGATCTTGCTAAAGTAAAGTCTAGTCAGGAAAGCGAATTACGAGATCTTAGTAGCAAAGTTAACTCACATTCTTTGGTAGAACCATGCGACCATGAAGGCTTAAAGGAAGAAATACGTTTAGGAATGCAGCGGGACATTACACAATTTTTCCTGAGTAAAGGAGAAAAGTTCTAAGATGAGCTAGGGAAATTCAGCAAACATGAAGAAAGAGTCGAAGAAGACAGGGAACGCATTTTTAGTCGGAGACAGGAGCGTCCACATGTAATGCAAGATCCGGAGCGTATTCAAAGGGAATATGCAGGACTGGGAGGATTCTATGATCAAGGAGGCCATAGAATCAATCAGAATGTGATAGTCATAAGAAATATTGACGATAAGCCAGCTCGTTTTAGTGGAGTTGGAAATATTACCACAGTCGAATTTCTTAGAGATATGAGACATTATCTGGATGATAATCGCATACCTATGGACCGAGAAATGCGTATAGTCGAGAAGTATTTGGAGTCTGAAGCCCTAAATTGTCACAGAGCTTTCAGGTACACATATACTAATTTTGAGGAGTTTGCTGACGCATTGCAACGTAGATTCTGGAGTTTGGAAATGCAACAGGACATTAGGGCTGAGATATACTCGAAGAAGTATGCGCACTCTACCCCTACGCGTTATGCAACATTCTTTACGTCACAGCTCGCCAGGGTTCAGTATTTGGATCCACCATTGGCAGAGACAGTATTAATTCATGCTATATCGAGACAGATGCCAAACGACGTAAGAAGGCACCTAATCTCGGCAGATGTAAAAACTTTGGAAGGTATGGCAGAGATCCTTAGAAAGCTAGACCATGCAAGTTAAACTCCTAATGCTACGCCTAGCAATAATACCCGAAATAGACCAGAGCATAGGGAAGTCCACGCTGTGCTAGTGGACCAAATGCAACAAACGGAAGATAATCGCAGTAGGCCAGGTCCAAGTCGAACTAACGAATATGGGAGGAATCGTTACGAACCACCATATCGCCGATTCAGAGATGGAAGGCCCTATCAAGCCAGAGTATGGAACAATGGCCAACGAAGAACTGGTTACCATAGGAACAATGATGTGCGAAGAATGACTATTATGACCGAAATAATAGAGGCACAGGAGGGGGTTATCGCCGATACAAGAATTGGAACGACGATAATTATGCTCGACAACAACAACAACAGCAGCAGCAACAACAAGAACAACCAATTCAACAACAACAGAGAGGTTGGCGAAATAATGATAATGTGAGACAATATTATCAAGACAGAGATAGGGAAAGACAGGACTATCGAAATAGCCACAGAGAAAATGAGGTAAGGAATAGTCAAGGGAGTGAAGAGGTACAACCTCAACCCTCAAACTCAGGGACACAAGAACAGAACCTGAGCGGGTTACAAAGAAAACTCCAATTGGAAAACGGAAGTAGAGGAAGGAACAGTGTTCACCAACAATAGGCATGTGATCGCCGTAAATGAATTTTACCAGGTGCAAGATGAAGATTTACTGTATGAAAGAGAGGAGCCAGAGAGAGGAAACTAGCTAGATTACTTATTTTGAAATTATGTCGGAAGGAGTGAATTTAAAGGCACTTCTAGATACGGGAGCAAATGCATCTATCCTATCAGAAAGCTGCTATAACAAGTTGAAGGATGCAAAATCAATAGTACCAATGCCAGTGTCATCTATAAAAGTCCGTGGCATATTCAATGACAAAGCGATGAAATGTAGAATTCAAGCACTCATGAAATTCACTATAATCGGTCATGTTTATGAACAAATATTTATTGCTCTAAACAAGATCAGTTTTGATGCTATACTGGGGATAGATTTTATCAATAAGACAGGTGCAGTGATAGACCTAAGAAATGGCATAGTGAAGTTTAACGAGAGGAACAGTGAAGAAGAAGATGAAGAATGAAATGAATACATCATAGAAAATTAAATCCCGGAGGAGAATTTGGAAAAGATCATTTCGGAAGTGGAATTAGAAAAGACAGGACACTATGGTTTGATGATTGACAATTTCGAGGCCTGTGAAAAAAGATTGGAAGCATTAATCCAGGAATATTCCGATGTTTTCTATGATAAACCAGGATTTATGAAAGGATTCAAGTATGAAATTAAATTGAAGGATAATACACCATTTCAAAGGAAGTTATATCCGATTCCTGAGAAATATCAAGCAGAGGTCGCTAGTCTCATTAAAGGAATGGAAAAGGATGGAATAATTCGTAAACAGGCGACACCTTATTTGAACCCAATTACTGCAGTGAGGAAAGCGGACGGTAGTCTCAGGGTTTGCCTAGATGCCAGGGGTCTCAACAGTGTCTTGGAAAAGGAACACGATCGACCGCCCAAGATCAGACAGCTATTAAGGAAGTTTAAGGGGAAGTCGTGCTTTTCCGTATTAGACTTGGCTTCTTCCTTTTATCAGATTGAATTAACTGAGAATAGCAAATGCTATACAGGCTTCTTATTTGAGCTGAATAGCTACACTTTTGAGCGTGTCCCTTTAGGTCTTATAAATTCGAGCCCTGCTTTAATTAGAGCGTTGGATAACAATCTCACAGGCGAAGCGAAAGCCAATGTTATATGCTACGTGGATGATTTAATTATTTCATCAGAAAATCCCGAGCAACACCTACTTCATTTAAGGAAGTTACTGGAGAACTTGAGAGAGGTCAACATTAAAGTCAAGTTCAGTTAATGTCACTTCTTCCAACAGAAGATTAACTTCCTTGGGTATACAATTGATCAATTTGATTACCACCCAAACCAAGATAAAATTGATGTCATATTAAGGTTCCCTAGACCGAAGAAGATCTGAGATGTGAGAGCCTTCGAAGGTCTTTGTCAGTTTTTTAGCAGCCATTGCCCTCGTTATTCCGAAGTTATGGCACAATTGCGCGAGTTATTATAGAAGAATGACCGGTGGAAATGGGGAATTGAAGCAGAGAATACATTCATTTTAGCAAAACAGATGCTCAGAGATAATATCAAGCTTGAGTATCCGGACTTTGAACGTTCGTTTATTGTTAAGACGGACGCTTCAAAAGTCGGAATCAGTGCAATTTTGTATCAGAAAGACCAAGATGGAAACAATCATTATATTTCCTTTAACAGCAGAAAACAGAAACCCCATGAAATAAATTATTTCACAACGGAACTGGAAGCTTTAGCAGTGATAAACGCCTTACATCACTGGAAGAAGATATTAATTGGACACCAGATAATTATCAGGACAGATCTCAAAGCTCTGGAATTCATGCTCAAGTCAGATTTATCTAGTGAAAGGATGACTAGATGGACGTTGTTTCTGCAACAATTCAACGCCACAATTGTTCATGTTCCTGGTAAGGAAAATTTACTGGCAGACATTCTATCTAGAAATCCAACTGTAGAGAGGAGTGTGAATGTTAATGTGATAGAACTGGACGATGAAGATCAGACAACGTTGGAACGTCTGAGAAGGATAGTCATCAGTTAGAAGAGAGATACAAGTGTGAGAAATCTGTATAGATTTTTGTCTGGAAAGATGCAGAGTGACGATGAATTATATAAGGAAACTAGGAAGAAAGCCACTCAGTATGTATTAGTAGAAGGCATTGTTTGCAAGTACGTCGATACTGACCACACGAAGGAGAGAATAGTAATTCCACCTATGTTGAGAGTGCCCATAGTTTGGTTGGTCCACAAATCTATTGGTCACGGCGGTGTAGATAAGACATACAGTACCGCGCAAGAGAAGTTTTATTGGAGCAACATGAGGGAATCCATAACAGTCATAATCAGAACATGTGAACTATGCCAGAAAAATAAGTATAATTCTGAGCTTTTAAAGGAGAAACCGAAAGCCATTGTACCCACTAAGCCTTTAGAATTGTATAGTCAGTATATTTTGGTCCAGTTCCTAAAGGTAGCAGGGGTAATAAATACTTGCTAGTCACGATGGATGTTTTCTCTAAAATATTTATGATGAACCCAATGCAGAAGGCAACTACGAAAACTGTGTTGTACCACATAGAGAAAAAACATTATTCCTAAGTTAGGAAAACCCGAACGATTATTGACAGACCATGGGATGCAGTACACTTCTACGGAGTTTCAACAGGCTATGGAAAGACTAGAGATTGGACATATATTTAGTTCCATTTGTAGTCCACAAATAAATCCTATTGAGAGGACGATGTTAGAGGCTTCCAAATACATACGCCTTCATAGTTCAGAGAACCACGCTAATTGGGTAAGCGTAGTACCACTTATGGAGTTCTGTATGAACAACACGAGGTATGAGAGTACGAACGAAGTTCCAGTGACGCTTCATTATGATGAGAAACCAGTCAGGCCATGGGACGGAATCTTTAACCTTCCGGATGATGACGAACCATCGTTGGAACAACGTATAGAAACAGGTAGAGAGCACCTGAACAAACAAGCGGAGAAACGACTGAAGAGAGGCTATGGAAAGAGGTACAGCAGACCGCTGGTACTCGAAGAACTAGTCTTAGGATGCCCGTCAAGGCTGACGTTCTGAAGAAGACATATGTCAAATTTGCCAACGTGTTCAAAGGCCCGTTTAAGGTTGGAAGAGTCTTTAATAATAATTGTTATGAGATTGTCAGGATAGAAGATGATCGACCCATTGGAAGATACAACCATTCAAAATTGAAGAGATTTTATCCCAGGATTCATTAGGGATGAATTCGGTTCTAGTATTTAACAAGTCGAGTGTTAAATAAAGTTTGTATTATACTTTATTTATGAGTCAGGTGAGGATCTGAACTCGAAGTCAGCCCAGCTTAAGACCTTGACTGAGCCGAGGTTCGAACTGACTTGTGAACCATGGGAGAGAAAAATTGGAAATATGGAATTAAAACAATTTAATATCTATATATGCATTTTGGGAAGTGAATGATGCATAATGAAACTATTTTGGAAAATTTTGGAGCATTTTATGGAATTATTATTTGGAAATATTCTGGTGAATGAGATTTTAACTAAGGAAGTGTTAGATCATTCGAGGCTGTAAATTGTACAAGGCTTCATGCTAGCTAACAGAAAACCAGTTATGGTTAGACAAGGCGACAATAACAAATTATGCACACGACCCGTTGATAAGAGGCTAGATCCAGGAGCTTCTATCACAATTATTCAACAGCCAATCAGATTGAGGCACATAAATTTTGTGGTAATCGCTTTTATATAAATTTGGCCTATATAAAGCGATATAAACACTTCTACAGGTGTAGAATACAATATGGAATTTATTTGGTTAAATAGAAATATACATTATTGGCTAGGAGAGAAACTATGAGTATATTTCTATTAAAATGCATCCGCGCGAGGCTAGCAGACCAGTCTAGTTTTGGCACGCGCGCTATCGAGGACAGGGAAGCGAGGACTCTTAATCAGCTTCTTAAACCGAGCGGACGTATTCAGTCACGCGTCCAACAGAGCACATTTTCGACGATAAAAGAAGTACGGACGACAGACGAGGCAGCACCGTCTGGAGATCGACCATTCGCCAGGGAAGAAATACGAGGAGCCGGTGAAATGCAAATGCACTAGATATTGAAGAGAACAGCATTTATTCTGTACCACAATTATAAGAAGAAGACTTCGCTTAAATAGCATTATTCTACAGCGAAGCGATAACCAGCAGTATTGCTTACTACAGCTACATCATTGCTACATTAAATATTATTCTACGTTACAACATCATAGTCAAGATGAGCGTAATGAACCTAAGTCAGGGAGGACAAACTTTTTCAACGATTACTGAGAAGATTATTATGAGCAACTAAACTAATGGAAGGAGGTTAGTCTATATCATGGATTGGAGATTCAGAGTGACTTAGAAGACCAGGAATCGATAAATCTACAACTACTTAACAACATGCAGTATTCTGAGATGACTTCCAATACTACAAGCGAGATGTCCATTACCATCAGGAGGAGATGTCAACCCAGGACATTCAGATCTACATTGATGATGCAACTCTGCTACACGGAGAAAAGAAGAAGACGAACGCTAGCAGTCGATTGGACCAAGAGATGCAGTTTCCAGGTCGCTGACCGTGAAACAAGAAGACTTGCCGTTAGCTGTCACAGTCGAGCGGGACCGCAGGTGTCCGTATCACGATGCAGACGGGGGAGCGTTCAGCTGTCTCGCACGCGACCGGGAGAAACTGGTTTCCAAGGCACACGACGTGCTCACGCAGTTCCAGCGGAACATCGACAAAATGTTATGAAGGTATTCTCGTCACCAGAAGCCATCAAAACGGTTGAAAAACTGAATGCTCTAAGATCTGTAGTTTTGCAGTAGTATTTGAAATTATCGAGGGGTGACCAACTTCATTGTATATATTCTTATCTTTATCCTATGTTTATGGTAGCTAAATTTTTGAGATTCATTGCAATTATTTGACACGTCTACGTGTGTCGTTTCAGACGTAATTTCATTCGTTTTTGACTTTTGATATTTCGTTTCTTATATATTTTGAAGGAATCGTTTTAACATGCTCACTTTCGAACGAAACTCGTTTTATGAGGGAATGCTTTGATGACAACATATTTAGAAGGAAATGCTTCGATAGTAACATAGTTCATTGAATATACTTTCCAATTAGATGAACATTTTGAACGTTAAGATTGTTATTGATAGTTATAAATGCTTAAAAGCGGCAGAATACATTTGTATAATTATTTTGCATTTTTATAAAGGTGAGCATTATTGTAAAATGCTGTAACATTGTTGAACAAACATTATCATGTCAGAATAGAACTGAAACATTTATTTATAACAATAAGGAAGTTATAAAATTCCAATTGCGGAATACAATTTATTTGACATTGATATAGTCTTGGACTATTGTTATTATGAAAATACACTATAAAATTGGATCATGTTAGTGACAATTGATGTCAAATGATGCCTATAGTTATTAACAATTTTATTGGAAACATTGTTAAACTGAAATGATAGACCAGGAGATTTGTTAGTCTACCTGAAGTCTAGTATGTCTTAAAACAAGCTTAAATATGAATAATTCATTTATTAAAATGTACACCAGATGCGTGAGGATATGTCTTTATATTTATTAACTAGCAATGACGAGCGAACTACGAGTTAGTATTGTTAATATTTGGTTACGTGGAAAAATAATCTATTATAGAACTAAGTGAACGAAAAGCGCTATTGAAAGAAATAAGAAATACTGTGTGAGGTGAATTGTAGTGAACAAACTTGTAATTGTTGTTAAAGATGCACGAGGTTTAATAATTTAGAGGAGAGTTGGAGTTAGGAGTGCACTCTGAACTGTAGTATACAATTGCGTATTTACCTAGTAAAGTCGCTGATTTTTCTACAAGTCTGTAGCAAGATGGGTTTCTTATTGAAGTAATGCCGTGCGGATTAATGAAGATTGTTGGTAGTTATGAAAAGATGGAAGCATGATATGTTTGGAGCGTAGCAGACGCTATTTATGGTATTGTTCACCGTGTTACGAGAGAAGGAAATGTATTGCCATGTGGAGCAACGAATTGTTACAGTATGTGTAAAAAGCGCTGATATAAGGGTTAATATTTGTATTGTTCATGTCAGAGAGTATCAGTATATAATCCACGAAGTGTTTAGAGGTTTTTAAATAGTTTCGCATCGCTCTTTATCTTATTGGATTTTATTCATTGACACGATATATTCTAAGCTATATTTAACTTCAGTGTTCGATATACAAGGTTTACTTATTACGACACGTTACCAGTGATACCTGAGAATCCATTGTTGTGTGAAACATTATTCATAGAACGTTTTTTTTTAAAACAGAGACACTAGAAGATTGTCAGATCGCGACTGATAGTGCGGATAGTATTTTAATACCGTGTTAAACTTGGAAAATTGCATATAATGTATATATTTCACTTATATTTAATTATTATTATTATTATTATTATCATCTTATATATTCACGTTTTACATACGTATGTGTATAATATAGGGTTCTTACATTGTTAATTTAAATTTTGATGCTTGAACAGCTGATGTTGATCAGACTGCTTCAGTGACAGAGTCACAAGGTGATTATTAAATGCGTAAACATTTTAATAATTTCGTAAATAATTACATTTCTGTAATGACATTGTTTATGAACATTTATACCACAATTAATAATAATAATAATAATAATAATAATAATGTTATTGGTTTTACGTCCCTTTTAACTACACGGGTTTTTAGAGACGCCGGGGTGCCGGAATTTTGCCCCGAAGGGGATCTTTAACGTGCCAGTAAATGTACTGACACGGCTCCCTCGCATTTGCGCACCCTCTAATGCCAGCTGACTGCGCCAGGTTTCGAACCTGCAACCTTGGGCTCAGTAAGCGAGAACGTTACCCCTGAGCCACGCAGCCAGACATACCACAGATAGAAGGACTATCTGATGTGTGATTTATTTTATTTTAACTTGCTTTTATTTTTATTGGTGATAGGGAGTTTATTGTTCTGTAAATTTTTAGTAATAAATCCCAGGCACTATTTTTGTTTGCCTGTTCGTTTTTTATAAATCTGATCACCTTTTCATTTTGCAATCGACATGCGATAATACTGTGAATTAGTTACTAGAATTCACGTAGTCTCAACTTTCACCGTTCACGCCCGAGATCCGAGATTCTCGTCCTACCATCAAGTTATGGGTATTTTATTTCTAGTAAATGTGTAACTAATCAGTAGTGTTGTTGCATGGCCGGTATGTATCGAGAGTTTCCTTGTCATTATCCTTGTAGGGTAGTGTTGGTTTATCTGGCTGGGTATCGACCTCCCTACAATCCTTTTCCATCTCAGCGGATATTGGCTATGACTATGCGGAATTCGGGTGCAGTACCAGTAGCAAAAGTCTCCTTAGTCATACTTATCAACACTAAGAATAGGAGCTGAAAGTTTCACAACTCCTGCAATAATAGTCATTACAAATCCATGTATGAAACCATATATAAATTGACTCTCCCTTTTAATATTTTAAATATTTTCATCCTTTGAATTGTTCTTTCTACATGCACTCTAGCTGCAGCTATGTCAGCAGTCCTGAGAGCATCCTCTGTTTACAATTGCTGATTCTTACCAAGAAAGGGTGGCCTGATCAATTGTGTATTCCTTTCAATGCACTCACTCTCTATCAAAAATCCTTTACCAACCATTACAGCATCCTGATAAGGTAATAACATGCCTAATAAATTTGATTGCAAAAATATTTCTTTGTCGGTAACCCTTCCACCATACACTTGACTTACAAAAGTTATTAAACCTTATGGTGCAACACCAACAAGTACTTTCAATGTGTAATCGCCTTTGCAATGAGAGCAGGACATCACACGACACTTAAACACTTATTTTTCTCCACGGGCATTTCTGTACAATCCACAATACCTCTAGTATTCTGAAAATTTTGAAAACATATTGGCATCCTCTTCTTAATTAGATCTTTCTCCAGCCATGGAACAGCTGTTTTAGTGCCTCGTGTAATAACACTACTGTTACATGGAAATAGTTCTTATATGTATTAGCTGTGACCCCAAATAGAACAGCTAAACACCTAAAAGAAAGATTAATTTTGAATTTCACGAACACTAAAATGATACGCTGTCTTAATGACAAGGTTAGTGGTTTGGCACTCTGCCTAATTTTTCTGTAGCAACACATATATTATCTAATAATGTAACCGATGGGATACCAGTAAATGCATTAATTTCTCTATTTGTTTTCATCATGTCTTCTAAAGTTATTTTCCTACAATCGTCAATTACACTTGGCGTTACTTGTATCCCTTTATCGTCTACACATTTCCTTAGAGTGGGATCTTCCACCAGAGCTGCAAACATCTCCTCTGCCACAGTATCTGTGTCTTCAGTTACCACTTCACTGTCTTCAGTTGGAGATGGTGGTTTCACAGCTTCATGTCTATGTTGCACACGTGCATCCCTGGCCTCTGCCTGTAGTTTCAGGGGAGAAGATATCTTCTTATCCAATGATCTCAGTGGAAATTTCTGAGAGGGGATGGCACCCTTCTTCAGGTATCTTTTACATGCTCTCACATCAGAAAGTAAAATATATTTATAATTCTACTGCAATATTATAATAATATTGGTTATTGATAATTCTACCCCACTGGAAGTAGCTTGTGTAGTCCACTGTAAGAAGAATAGGTTATCTTTCCATAACTGGGCATAATTAATATGTATGAAAGAAATAAACAGGTCATCTACAGTACACGTACTGTGCCCAAATCCAGTTGCCTAGATTGAAGGGTACAAGCTAGAGCTGGTAATAATCGATTTTCAATTAATCGTTTAATAATCGATTAATCGATTAATCGAAGCTCCTTAAAACTGATTAATCGATTAACCGAATAATCGATTAAACAAATAATCGATTAACCGAAAAATCGATTAACTGATAGTAGACACGAGATAAGAAAATAAGTTTTGAAAATGGTTTAAATGAGAAGTCATCGCTTATGTTGAGTTAGGCTCATTTTCGGAATGATGTATAGAAATCTATAAAAGTTAAATTTTGCGTAAAGATACGTGTCCTTCCTTGTTTATGTTAATAATAACCAAATAACAGACAGTGACCGTGGAAAGACAAACATCAATCAAATTGGGAAGGGTTTCAGGAAAAGAAAACGAGGAGTTTTCAGCAATGCTTTTGAATCTTGTTCAATATTTGTTGGAAAGGCTGTTTACAATTTAGGACAGGAACATTTTTGTTTTATTCTGGTTTAGCCTAATTTCCACAAAGACCTGTAGGTTGTAACTCTTCAGGCGGTCAACTTGAATTTGTCCAAAGACTGGGCGGAGTCCAATGTATAAACTATATGAATTATAAGTAAACAACACTCATAGGAACATTACATGTGTTAGTTATGATCGCTATTACAATCACTATCACTATTACGTCGCCACACTCGAATGCTCCGAGTGGGTAAGAGATTTCACGAGCCCTTCATCCAGGAAAGCCACCAACAGCAAGGAGGTTCAGTCATGTTTTGGGGTGGAATCATGTTCGGTCGACGTACGCCTCTAATTCCTATCCACGGTAACATGACTGGTCTGGTGTATAGAGACAGCATCCTTGAACCTGTCGTTACAGGATTTGCTGCCACAATGGGTGAGGGCTTTACACTAGTGGACTATAATGCTCGTGCCCATCGAGCTAGGGTGGTCAATCAGTTCCTTCAGATGCATGTCATACAGAGAATGGAGTGGCCTACCTATTCTGCGGACATGAACTGTAATGAACATGCCTGTAAAGAGTCCAAGAGGGCAATTTCACTCCGTCCCAATCCTCCAACAATCAAAGAGCAACTGATTGAAGCTGCTTTCCAAGAGTGGGGGAATCTGCCTCAAACCACGTTGTATTCGTTGGTGCTCAGTATGCCTCGTCATCTGCAAGCATGGATTAGAGGTCGTGGTGGCCATACATGGTATTGATATGCCCCAACATGAAAAGGATGGTTGTGTGCTCAGTCCCACATTATCACTTTTGTTATTCGTCGTGTGTTTCTGTCTCTTTTGCAAAGCAGATTGTGTGTGGTTTTTCTTTGTATGTACCCTATATTGTGTATAATATGATAACATACACATAGCAAAATAAACAAGTTACTGAATCACAATATACGAGACCTTTTTTGAGCATTGCATAAGTTTACTTTGTTTAATAAGGGTTTGTGAATTATTTATGAGTATTATGATCGTGTATACAAATAAAAATAACACAATATAATAAATAAAATATAATTAGAGCATGCACTTGAATTCTATTATGCATAAGTTTACATATCTCAGCGGAGCCTTGGTCGTACAGTTGTTACGCTTTAGCCTGTCTACTCCCGCCGGGCTCATTGTGATCATAACTAATACGTGTAATTTTTCAAGGAGTTCATTTACTTATTACTCATATTTTATATGGGGGCTGCGTGGCGCAGTCGGTAGAGGCGCTGAGCTTCTAACTGAAAGGGAGTGGGTTCGATCCCCACCCACGTAGTGGATTTTAGAAACAAAACTACCACTTTCGGAAACGCAAATGGCCCTGGGGTTCACTCAGCCTACACCAGAAATGAGTACCAGGGTAATTCCTGGGAGCAAAGGCGGCCGGGCGTGGAGCTGACAACTCCATCCCATCTAGTGCCGATGTCACAAAAAGTGGAAGCCTCTACCTTCCACTACTCCCAGGGCCTCCATGGCCTGTACGGAGTTGGCTTTGCTTTGCTTTTGCTTTGCTTTGCATATTTTATATACATCGCACCCTGCACAGTCAATGGACAAATTCATGCTGACCGACTGAAGAGTTACAACTGACAGTTTTTGTATAGGTAGGGTTACCATCCGTCCGGATTTCGTCCGGACAGTCCGGATTTTAAACATGTGTCCGGTGTGGCGTCCGGATTTAAAAATTGTCCGGAAACCGAATACGTGGCAAATATTTTGGGGAAATTTTACTTCACACCGCATATAGGTTGGTCACATTGAGCACCAGGACTGCTCAGGCGGCTGAACCTGTTCTGTGTGCCGCTCCTGTCGCCATTTTATTTGGAAGGAGTGCCTTCAGTCAGTTTAGTGCTACTGTTTTGTTTGCTGGACTGCGTCCATTTCTAGACATTTTATGTTATTAGTTTTCAATATCAGTAGTTTTTAAGTACATAACAACAAAGTAGTGTTATAAATTGGGAATATGCCGAAGCGTAAGTGTGTTTTTAACGACAAACTTAAAGAAGAATATAAGTTTCTGAGACAGTGCCAAAATAGCAATGATCGCGTGAGGTGTACGGTGTGCAATTCAGAATTTTCGGTGGAACATCGTGGACGCTATGATATAGAAAATCATTTGCAGACTGAAAGACATAAGAAGGCGAATCAAGCAGCGTCCTCGGCAAGTATTAAAACCTTTTTAAAAAATACTGATGCCACTGATGCTGAGCTGCAATGTTCAGCAAAAGAAGCTACTTTTGCCTACCATACTGCAATGCATGGACTTAGTTTCAAAACGTCTGATTGCAATGCCAAACTGATTAAAAAGCTTTGTGAACCGAAATTCTCGGGAGCTCGTACTAAGACCGAAGCCATCATTGTAAATGTAATATCCCCTTACATATTTGACAAACTTCTCAAAGATCTGAAGGATCCAAATTTCATTAATCTAACAATTGACAGTTCAAACAGAAAAGAGGTTAAATTGACTCCTGTTTGTGTTCGTTATTTTAACCAAAATGAAGGTGTTAACGTGAAGCTATTATTTTTTGATGAACTTCCAGGTGAAACCTCTGATATCTTAGTAGAACATGTTTTAAAATGCATCAAAAAGTTCTCTATTGACTCCAAGGTCGTATGCCTATGCGCTGACAACACCAATACCAACTTTGGTGGTGTTAAAAGGCAGGGCCAAGGAAATGTATTTCGCAAACTTCAAAATGCCCTCTCAAGGCCAATTCTTGGCATTGTCTGCTCGGCGCACATTCTGCATAACGCAGTGCAGCATGCCTGTGATGCTCTACATGTGGACGTCGAGGCAATCGTTGTGAAAGTGTACAAATACTTCTTCCAATATACTGTCAGGGTGACTGCATTCAAATAATTTTGTGAATCTGTAGAAGTAGAGTACAAAAGGATCCTTTCCCACGGCAATACGAGATTTTTAAGCTTGATGCCAGCAGTAGAAAGAATATTGGTTTTGTTTGTGCCCTTGAAAGCATATTTCTCATCACTTAACAACTGCCCTGCAACAATTCAATCATTTTTTGAAGACCCAGTCAATGAACTGCTTTTAACATTTGTTCACGGATGTCTGCAAATGTTTCAACTATCAATATTGAAAGTCGAGTCTGATCAAATATCAGCTACAGAAGCGGCGCAAGTATATGAACAATTACTTGAGAAACTGGAAGAAAGGAAGGCTGACAATTACATACCATTTACTGCTAAACAATTACTACAGAAATTGAAAACTGAAGAAGCTATTAATGACAGCAAGGAAGACGTGTTTTTAAAATGTGCCGAAGGTTTTTATCAAGCTGGCATTAGCTACTTGAAACTTTGGGAAAGCAGCTTTGACAAAGCTAGACACTTCAAGAGGTTGACACTAAAACATGTCCCTTCTTGGGATGACATGGAAGACAGTGCTCTGACAGTAGTCAGTGTCATACCAGATTCAATAAATGTGGATGAGCTATTTGATGAACGTTCGGCAGTTATTCAAGTTTTGAAGAATCTGAGACCCGAACGGGACGCCCTGCCAAAAGAAGAAGCCCCTAAATCTCATGAAAAGTGGAAACAATAGTTTGAAGTATTTCCCAAGAGCAATGTGTACTTTGCGAATATTTACAAACTTGTAGAATTCGCCATGTGTCTGCCTGGAAGTTCAGCTCCAGCTGAGCGAATTTTTTCAATGGTGGTAGCAATATGGACAGCTGAACGAGGACGATTATCTCTTGCAGTTGTCAGGGACCTGCTAGTTATCAAGGCAAATAGTGATATGACATGCTCAGAGTTCCACGACCAAATAAAAATAACAAGCCATTTCTGAAGAAAGTCAGCTCTAGTGAAAAATACGATGCAAGGA